>OX369259.1:12659860-13962977 GCA_947284805.1 Coleophora flavipennella | reverse complement strand
CGCCACCTGGCATCACTTGGCGTCACCTTGCGTCACCTGGCCTTACTTGGCATCACCTGGCGTCACCTGGCATCACCTGGCATCAACTGACCTCACCTGGCCTCACCTGTCCTCACGTGGCGTCACCTGGCGTCACCTCACATCACATCACATCACATCACCTCACCTCACCTCACCTCACCTCACCTCACCTCACCCCACTTCACCTCACCTCACCTCACCTCATCATCACATCACATCACATCACATCACATCACATCACATCACATCACATCACATCACTTCACATCACATCACATCACATCACATCACATCACCTCACCTCACATCACCTCACATCACCTCACATCACCTCACATCACCTCACATCACCTCACCTCACCTCACCTCACATCACCTCACATCACCTCACATCACCTCACATCACCTCACCTCACATCACCTCACATCACCTCACATCACATCACATCACACACATCACCTCACATCACATCACATCACATCACATCACATCACCTCACATCACCTCACATCACCTCACATCACCTCACCTCACCTCACATCACCTCACATCACCTCACATCACCTCACATTACCTCACATGCAAGCCCTTGAAACACTTAACGTTACGAAGGACAAGTATGCGTCAATGCTCTTTCCCATGATCGAGTCATCATTACCCGAAGACGTTCTTCGAGTATGGCATCGCAAACAACCTGATACTAGAGACCTCACTAAGCTGATGCAATTCTTGAGGCTTGAAGTGGAGTCTGAAGAAAGGATCTTGCTAGCTTGACATCACATCACATCACATCACTTCAATTCTCTTGACTTTATCTATGATTTTTTCTAGTAATATCACCTCAGGAGGTGAGGTGAGGTGAGGTGAGGTGAGGTGATATTACTAGAAAAAATCATAGATAAAGTCAAGAGAATATCACCTCAGGAGGTGAGGTGATATTACTAGAAAAAATCATAGATAAAGTCAAGAGAATTGAAATTATATATAAACAGACGGCAAGGAGCACACATGAACTGTTTATTATTGCCAATGCAATACGAAATTAGGTGCAACAGTCTATAGATATGAAACAAGCAGTGGGTGGCTTTGGCTCGGCTAGGGTCATCTCGCTAAACTCACGCCTAGCTAGCAAGATCCTTTCTTCAGACTCCACTTCAAGCCTCAAGAATTGCATCAGCTTAGTGAGGTCTCTCGTATCAGGTTGTTTGCGATGCCATACTCAAAGAACGTCTTCTTCGGGTAATGATGACTCGATCATGGGAAAGAGCATTGACGCATACTTACTTGTCCTTCGTAACGTTAAGTGCTTCAAGGGCTTGTATGTGAGGTGATGTGATGTGATGTGATGTTTATCGTTACAAGAACGCAAGAGCACAAATAAACACTATTTACTACGTTAAAGAAGATACACTCCGAAAAATCATTTAAATAAATAGCGACTCTTGATGCGACACAATAAAGTGCTATTCAGGTCGCACAGCGCTTATTATCTACAGAGTTATTTACCTAAATGTTTCTTCTCTTTCTAACGCGTAACTCGTATCTCTTCTGACTACGTTTTAGGATTGTCTTCTTTTAAATAATAGTTAATCTGAATCGCTTTCTTTGTAAACAAATGACGTTTTAAATAAACCTAAGCCAGTTATTTACTTATAATTTATTAGCCCCTCGGTGGGGACCAATATGAGCTGTAATGATGATTAAAGAATACATTACGGAACTGAAATGTGGTCGCTTACTATGGGCCTCATAAGAAGGCCACCCAAAGGGCAATGATGCGTGCTATACTCTGTTACTCGCCAGGTGACGCCAGGTGAGGCCAGGTGAGGTGTCACCTGGCCTCTTCAGGCGTCACCTGGCGTCACCTGGCATCACCTGGCCTCACCTGGCATCACGTGGCTTCACCTGGCGTCACCTTGCGTCACCTGGCCTCACCTGGCCTCACCTGGCATCACTTGGCATCACCTGGCATCACCTGGCATCACTTGGCGTCACCTGGCCTCACCTGGCATCACCTGGCGTCACCTGGCGTTACATGGCGTCACCTGGCATCACCTGGCATCACGTGGCGTCACCTGACATCACCTGGCGTCACCTGGCATCGCCTGGCATCACTTGGCGTCACCTTGCGTCACCTGGCCTTACTTGGCATCACCTGGCGTCACCTGGCATCACCTGGCATCAACTGACCTCACCTGGCCTCACCTGTCCTCACGTGGCCTCACCTGGCGTCACCTGGCGTCACCTCACATCACATCACATCACCTCACCTCACCTCACCTCACCTCACCTCACCTCACCTCACCTCACCTCACCTCACCTCACCTCACCTCACCTCATCATCACATCACATCACATCACATCACATCACATCACATCACTTCACATCACATCACATCACATCACATCACCTCACATCACCTCACATGCAAGCCCTTGAAACACTTAACGTTACGAAGGACAAGTATGCGTCAATGCTCTTTCCCATGATCGAGTCATCATTACCCGAAGACGTTCTTCGAGTATGGCATCGCAAACAACCTGATACTAGAGACCTCACTAAGCTGATGCAATTCTTGAGGCTTGAAGTGGAGTCTGAAGAAAGGATCTTGCTAGCTAGGCGTGAGTTTAGCGAGATGACCCTAGCCGAGCCAAAGCCACCCACTGCTTGTTTCATATCTATAGACTGTTGCACCTAATTTCGTATTGCATTGGCAATAATAAACAGTTCATTCGTGCTCCTTGCCGTCTGTTTATACAGGGTGTAACAGAAAGGTGTGGTGATACTTCACGGTTGGAAAATATACCCTATTCACATCCCCTATACCAAATTTCAAATAAATAGAAAATACTAAGAAAATCATTGAAAAAGAAACAAAAAAACTGTATCGATACACCAAAAATCAAAACAAACGCGTCATAGCACTATGAGGTCCATGAACTCTGGGTTAAGATTATGAAATTCACTTACCTCTCACCATTCCTGCGCGCCGAGTACAATTCACACGAAGTACTTACTCTGGGAAGGCGGCGCGCCTTTGTCGGCGAGCGCTAAAGGCGGTACGTTTGGCCTGTGCCTGTGCTTTGGCGGTGAAATTGCGCGCGGCAAATTTAAACTGTATCACACTGCACACAGAGTCCACTTTTCCACAAATGGCATCACTGACTATTTTTAGTACTTTATTCGAACATTTTCGCGGTTTTATTCAAACTACTGCGCACTCGTGGACCATCCAGCCAGCAGCCTTCAAAGGAAAGGCTCAAAATGCCTGCCTTGCTTTTCAATACATAAATTGGCTCGCCGCAACATTGACCTCTGTACGTTGCGCAACATCTCCGGAGACACTGTTGCAAAAGCATTTGTCACTCTTTCCCTCATTCGCTCGGGTGTTTGACACTCTTCGGCATACACGACATCCTTAATGTACCCCCACAAGAAGAAGTCCAGGGGGGTCAGGTCGGGCGAACGCGGGGGCCATGGCACTGGTCCACCTCTGCCGACCCAATTGACGAAGCGGTGGTTCAGGTACTCGCGTACTCTCCGCGCAAAGTGAGCCGGCGCTCCATCATGCTGGAAGACCATGCCCACGTACGTTTCCAGGGGCAGGTCTTCCAAATAATCTTCAACAGTATTTCTTAGCAGGTCCAAATAATTATCAGCCGTTAAATGCAGCGGCAGGAATACTGGCCCGATCAACTGCTCTCCTATAATTCCAGCCCACACATTAACTCGCCACTGGTGCTGGAAGTTATCTTCCGAGCTGATGTGCGGATTTTCATGCGCCCACACATGCTCATTGTGCACATTTTTTATGCCCGACCTTGTGAAGGAGGCCTCGTCTGTCCAGAGCAACCTGGATGGTAAAGTTGGGGCCTCTTCTACTGCACCCACATACCAAAGTGAGAACGTGACCCTTTGCTGAAAATCAGCCGGCACCAGCTCTTGGGTTCGTTGAAAATGGTATGGGTGCTGTCCGTCCTCGTTCAGAACTCGCCATACAAACATGTGGCTGCGGAGACCTAATGCAGCCTTGGCGCGACGTGTGCTGGTTCGTGGAGTCTCCTCAAAATGTACTAGCACAGCTTCTTCCTGACGGCGGTCACGCCTAGGGCGGCCTTCAGGCCGAGTGCCCCGAAATGACCCATCTCGATGGAGTCGAATGACCATCTTCCTAAAACATTCCAGGCTAGGAAGTCGACGGCGCTCTGCTTCTGGCCTACCGGCAATAAATCTTTCCTCGTACAATGCACGAGCCTCGGGGAGGTTCCCATCTGAAGCCCCCACACACAGCATCATTTCGTAATATTCACCGTTCGACAAAATCGGCATTTTTAAAGGAAACAATGACACAGCAAATTCAATTAAATTCAATAAACATACAAATAAACAGTTTTACACAATAACAAGTTTATGAATAACAGACAACACACAACAAAAATGAAAAACGACAGATCGCGACGTAGGTAAGGTGTAGGAAGTGTAGGTACTTCACACCCGGAAGGACAGAACCGACTGAATTTTATTTGATTGACTTTGTAAAAAATACTATTTTTCTTCCATAAATAGGGTTCCGTTTTATTAAGTACTAAACAAACATTTTAAATTTCATGTTTGAAGTGATTCATTACAAAAATAAAAGATATTTAGGGATTGGCTTTAAGTTCCGAAAAAGGATTAGATCACCTTGGCACCTGAGAATTTTCCTTTAAAGGTACATAGCAAAGTAAGTTTTTTTAAAAAAAAAAGTAAATACTTGTACAGACTCCTTTGTGCCCAATAAGACTGAGTTCTGCTATTCGACGCAGGTGGCGCTCTAGCGAGTTCGAATGAACTGAGTGAGAAGGAATTTATGTCTCACTCACCATCCTCGTAGTAAAGAGAATTAGGGGTCCGTTGTTAAAATTAGTTATTAAACTTATGTTAGCCTGGTAGAATTTTTTCTTTAACACCTTTCTTGTTTGTCTGTCTGTCTGTCGTTTCGGGTGGAATCTTGCAACAGATTTTTCAAATACTTTGCCGATAATACCGATGACCTGGTGAAGGTCGCGGGAAGCCGCTGGATGCGGGCAGCGCAGAACCGGTCGTCGTGGAGATCCTTGGGGGAGGCCTATGTCCAGCAGAGGACTTCCTTCGGCTGATATGATGATGATGAATACCGATAACATCGGATTTGCTGAAATTTTGTACACAGCCTCAGTTTCGATGATAAAACTGTCTGTTCGTCTGTCTGTGTTTTTTTATCAGTTAAAAAATATTAGATACTTTTATTTGTCCATTTTTTTTCATTATTTTTTTTATCCACTATTGTGACCCTTGACTACATCTCACCTGATGGTAAGTGACGAAAAAGCAAGATCGCCGGTTTAAAACACGTTTTTAACACGTTTTTACTAAGTCACTTTCTTGTTTGTCTGTCTGTCGTTCCGGGTGGAATCTTGCAACGCATTTTTAAATACTTCCTGTTATCCAATCACTACGTTTTCCTGTGCGTGGTCGCCACTCGAGAACTTACTGCCCCAACGACCATCTGTTCTACGAGCAATGTGCCCCACTGAATGCGGGTAGCGCAGAACCGGTCGTCGTGGAAATCCTTGGGGGAGGCCTATGTCCAGCAGTGGACGTCCTTCGGCTGATATGATGATGATGATGATGCAATCATGCTGAAATTTTACACACAGCCTCATTTTCGATGACATTACAAAGTGCATTCAGTTTGTTGGCAAGTAAAAAGTGTTTCTTTTTAATTCGATTAAAAAGTAGTATTTTTTAGAACTCAAAACGGGACAGCAGTTTGTTTGTTTTATTTACATAACTAGGACTTTGTATCGCCAGTTCAGAAGCACACTGTTTCCTACGTCCAAATCTCAGATTTCAATCTTTGAGGTTCAACGATTGTGCCTAATGTGTATTCCATCTTTGACAAAAAAAGAGTACTAAAAAAAATATTTTTATTTTCATGTTTGAAGTGATTCATTACAAAACTAAAAGATATTTAGGGATTGGCTTTAAGTTCCTGAAGGGGATTACATCACCTTGGCACCTGAGAATTTCTCTTTAAAGGTACATAGCAAAGTAAGTAAGCTTATTAAACAAAAAAGTAAATTCTTATCAGACCCCTTCTTTGAGTAATAAGACTGAGTTCTGCTATTCGACGCAGGTGGCGCTTTAGCGCGAACGAACGAACTGACTCATTCATACTCATGCCTCGCACTCACCGTCGTCGTAGTAAAAAGAATTAGGGGTCCGTTGTTAAATTACTTATTAAACTTATGTTAGCCTGGTAGTTTTTTTTTAACACGTTTTTATGCCAGGTGGAATCTTGCGACGGATTTTTTAAATACTTCCTGTCATCCGATCATGCTGAAATTTTGCACACAGCCTCAGTTTCGATGACAGACCTGTCTGTTTGTCTATCTCACGACCACACGTAAAACGTGTAAACAATACTTTTATTTTTCCATTTGCTTCTCAAAAGCAAGATCGCCGGTTTAAAACTCCCTGGGAGATTTAGTTACTGGTTACACCTAACGTGTCCATTTATTAACACGTTTTTAACACGTTTTTATTAAGTCACTTTCTTGTTTGTCTGTCTGTCGTTCCGGGTGGAATCTTGCAACGCATTTTAATACGTCCTGTTATCCAATCATGCTGAAATTTTGCACACAGCCTCATTTTCGATGACATTACAAAGTGCATTCAGTTTGTTCGCAAGTAAAAAGTGTTTCTTTTTAATTCGATTAAAAAGTAGTATTTTTTAGAATTCAAAACGGGACAGCAGTTTGTTTGTTTTATTTACATAACTAGGACTTTGTATCGCCAGTTCAGAAGCACACCGTTTCCTATGAATCTTGATCTAAATCTCAGATTTCAATCTTTCAGGTTCATCGATTGTGCCTAATGTATTCATGATTGACAAAAAATCTCCGGAACCCTTTATTTGGTGAATCTGGTATTTTCAACTACAACTATTCTACACCAGATGGCGAGAGTGTCATTCATTCATTGAGTACAGATCCATTCGTCTAAATCGTATAAAATGGACAGTGGTGGGAAAAGATTGATACATCCGTAATGCTTACGTCATAAGGGCTAAAATTGATTGCGCTACATTTGCGCTAGCGGCCATCTTTCGTGACAAGCGAAACTAGGACTAGGAGCCAACGCTAAACAGGAGTTTAGAGTCATGCGCAGAGTTCACTGGCTTTATTAAGTTGTATGCTAGTGAAGTGCTTCGATCAGCTGTGATATCGATAAGCATTTAAATTTCGATACCTCGTTATTCAGTCTGTGTAGCGAGTTGGGATTTGAGACCAGTGTATATTTGTTGTATGCTTTGACCTCTCCAACCTCTTTGAGTTATACCACACCTTTCTGTTACACCCTGTATATAATTTCAATTCTCTTGACTTTATCTATGATTTTTTCTAGTAATATCACCTCACCTCACCTCACCTCACCTCCTGAGGTGATATTCTCTTGACTTTATCTATGATTTTTTCTAGTAATATCACCTCACCTCACCTCACCTCCTGAAGTGATATTACTAGAAAAAATCATAGATAAAGTCAAGAGAATTGAAATTATATATAAACAGACGGCGAGGTGAGGTGAGGTGAGGTGAGGTGAGGTGAGGTGAGGTGAGATGAGGTGAGGTGAGGTGAGGTGAGGTGAGGTGAGGTGAGGTGAGGTGAGGTGATGTGAGGTGAGGTAAGGTGATGTAAGGTGATGTGAGGTGAGGTGAGGTGATGTGAGGTGAGGTGAGGTGAGGTGAGGTGAGGTGATGTGATGTGATGTGATGTGATGTGAGGTGATGTGATGTGATGTGATGTGATGTGATGTGATGTGATGTGAGGTGAGGTGAGGTGAGGTGATGTGAGGTGAGGTGAGGTGATGTGAGGTGAGGTGAGGTGATGTGATGTGATGTGATGTGAGGTGATGTGATGTGATGTGATGTAATGTGATGTGATGTGATGTGATGTGATGTGATGTGAGGTGAGGTGAGGTGAGGTGATGTGAGGTGAGGTGAGGTGAGGTGAGGTGATGTGATGTGATGTGATGTGATGTGAGGTGATGTGATGTGATGTGATGTGAGGTGAGGTGAGGTGAGGTGAGGTGAGGTGAGGTGAGGTGAGGTTTACTTATAATTTATTAGCGAAAAAAGAGAAGTGGGGACGAATATGAGCTGTAATGATGATTAAAGAATACATTACGGAACTGAAATGTGGTCGCTTACTATGGGCCTCATAAGAAGGCCACCCAAAGGGCAATGATGCGTGCTATACTCTAAGTTACTCGCCTGGCATCACGTGGCGTCACCTGGCGTCACCTGGCCTCACCTGGCATCACGTGGCTTCACCTGGCGTCACCTGGCGTCACCTTGCGTCACCTGGCCTCACCTGGCCTCACCTGGCATCACTTGGCATCACCTGGCATCACCTGGCATCACTTGGCGTCACCTGGCCTCACCTGGCATCACCTGGCGTCACCTGGCGTTACCTGGCGTCACCTGGCATCACCTGGCGTCACGTGGCGTCACCTGACATCACCTGGCGTCACCTGGCGTCGCCTGGCATCACTTGGCGTCACCTTGCGTCACCTGGCCTTACTTGGCATCACCTGGCGTCACCTGGCATCACCTGGCATCAACTGACCTCACCTGGCCTCACCTGTCCTCACGTGGCCTCACCTGGCATCACCTGGCGTCACCTCACATCACATCACATCACATCACCTCACCTCACCTCACCTCACCTCACCTCACCTCACCTCACCTCACCTCACCTCACCTCACCTCACCTCACCTCATCATCACATCACATCACATCACATCACATCACATCACATCACATCACTTCACATCACATCACATCACATCACATCACATCACCTCACCTCACATCACCTCACATCACCTCACATCACCTCACATCACCTCACATCACCTCACCTCACCTCACCTCACATCACCTCACATCACCTCACATCACCTCACATCACCTCACCTCACATCACCTCACCTCACATCACCTCACATCACCTCACATCACATCACATCACACACATCACCTCACATCACATCACATCACATCACATCACATCACCTCACATCACCTCACATCACCTCACATCACCTCACCTCACCTCACATCACCTCACATCACCTCACATCACCTCACATTACCTCACATGCAAGCCCTTGAAACACTTAACGTTACGAAGGACAAGTATGCGTCAATGCTCTTTCCCATGATCGAGTCATCATTACCCGAAGACGTTCTTCGAGTATGGCATCGCAAACAACCTGATACTAGAGACCTCACTAAGCTGATGCAATTCTTGAGGCTTGAAGTGGAGTCTGAAGAAAGGATCTTGCTAGCTTGACATCACATCACATCACATCACTTCAATTCTCTTGACTTTATCTATGATTTTTTCTAGTAATATCACCTCAGGAGGTGAGGTGAGGTGAGGTGAGGTGATATTACTAGAAAAAATCATAGATAAAGTCAAGAGAATATCACCTCAGGAGGTGAGGTGATATTACTAGAAAAAATCATAGATAAAGTCAAGAGAATTGAAATTATATATAAACAGACGGCAAGGAGCACACATGAACTGTTTATTATTGCCAATGCAATACGAAATTAGGTGCAACAGTCTATAGATATGAAACAAGCAGTGGGTGGCTTTGGCTCGGCTAGGGTCATCTCGCTAAACTCACGCCTAGCTAGCAAGATCCTTTCTTCAGACTCCACTTCAAGCCTCAAGAATTGCATCAGCTTAGTGAGGTCTCTCGTATCAGGTTGTTTGCGATGCCATACTCAAAGAACGTCTTCTTCGGGTAATGATGACTCGATCATGGGAAAGAGCATTGACGCATACTTACTTGTCCTTCGTAACGTTAAGTGCTTCAAGGGCTTGTATGTGAGGTGATGTGATGTGATGTGATGTTTATCGTTACAAGAACGCAAGAGCAAAAATAAACACTATTTACTACGTTAAAGAAGATACACTCCGAAAAATCATTTAAATAAATAGCGACTCTTGATGCGACACAATAAAGTGCTATTCAGGTCGCACAGCGCTTATTATCTACAGAGTTATTTACCTAAATGTTTCTTCTCTTTCTAACGCGTAACTCGTATCTCTTCTGACTACGTTTTAGGATTGTCTTCTTTTAAATAATAGTTAATCTGAATCGCTTTCTTTGTAAACAAATGACGTTTTAAATAAACCT
This sequence comes from Coleophora flavipennella, assembly GCA_947284805.1. Taxonomy (NCBI): domain Eukaryota; kingdom Metazoa; phylum Arthropoda; class Insecta; order Lepidoptera; family Coleophoridae; genus Coleophora; species Coleophora flavipennella. Next base: position 13,952,717 of record OX369259.1, on the reverse strand, counting down.
AAGCCAGTTATTTACTTATAATTTATTAGCCCCTCGGTGGGGACCAATATGAGCTGTAATGATGATTAAAGAATACATTACGGAACTGAAATGTGGTCGCTTACTATGGGCCTCATAAGAAGGCCACCCAAAGGGCAATGATGCGTGCTATACTCTGTTACTCGCCAGGTGACGCCAGGTGAGGCCAGGTGAGGTGTCACCAGGCCTCTTCAGGCGTCACCTGGCGTCACCTGGCATCACCTGGCATCACCTGGCGTCACCTGGCATCATCTTGCGTCACCTGGCATCACCTGGAGTCACCTGACATCACCTGGCATCACCTGACATCACCTGGCATCACCTGACCTCACCTGGCCTCACCTGGCCTCACCTGGCGTCACCTGGCGTCACCTCACATCACATCACCTCACCTCACCTCACCTCACCTCACATCACATCACATCACATCACATCACATCACCTCACATCACATCACATCACATCACATCCCATCACATCACATCACATCACATCACATCACATCACATCACATCACATCACCTCACATCACCTCACATCACCTCACATCACCTCACCTCACATCACCTCACATCACCTCACATGCAAGCCCTTGAAACACTTAACGTTACGAAGGACAAGTATGCGTCAATGCTCTTTCCCATGATCGAGTCATCATTACCCGAAGACGTTCTTCGAGTATGGCATCGCAAACAACCTGATACTAGAGACCTCACTAAGCTGATGCAATTCTTGAGGCTTGAAGTGGAGTCTGAAGAAAGGATCTTGCTAGCTAGGCGTGAGTTTAGCGAGATAACTCTAGCCGAGCCAAAGCCACCCACTGCTTGTTTCATATCTATAGACTGTTGCACCTAATTTCGTATTGCATTGGCAATAATAAAGAGTTCATGTGTGCTCCTTGCCGTCTGTTTATATATAATTTCAATTCTCTTGACTTTATCTATGATTTTTTCTAGTAATATCACCTCACCTCACCTCACCTCACCTCACCTCACCTCACCTCACCTCACCTCACCTCACCTCACCTCACCTCACCTCACCTCACCTCACCTCACCTCACCTCACCTCACCTCACCTCACCTCACATCACATCACATCACATCACATCACCTCACCTCACCTCACCTCACCTCACCTCACCTCACCTCACATCACATCACATCACATCACATCACATCACATCACCTCACCTCACATCACATCACATCACATCACATCACATCCCATCACATCACATCACATCACATCACATCACATCACCTCACATCACCTCACATCACCTCACCTCACCTCACATCACCTCACATCACCTCATATCACCTCACATGCAAGCCCTTGAAACACTTAACGTTACGAAGGACAAGTATGCGTCAATGCTCTTTCCCATGATCGAGTCATCATTACCCGAAGACGTTCTTCGAGTATGGCATCGCAAACAACCTGATACTAGAGACCTCACTAAGCTGATGCAATTCTTGAGGCTTGAAGTGGAGTCTGAAGAAAGGATCTTGCTAGCTAGGCGTTAGTTTAGCGAGATGACCCTAGCCGAGCCAAAGCCACCCACTGCTTGTTTCATATCTATAGACTGTTGCACCTAATTTCGTATTGCATTGGCAATAATAAACAGTTCATGTGTGCTCCTTGCCGTCTGTTTATATATAATTTCAATTCTCTTGACTTTATCTATGATTTTTTCTAGTAATATCACCTCACCTCACCTCACCTCACCTCACCTCACCTCACCTCACCTCACCTCACCTCACCTCACCTCACCTCACCTCACCTCACCTCACCTCACCTCACCTCACCTCACATCACATCACATCACATCACATCACATCACATCACCTCACCTCACCTCACATCACCTCACCTCACCTCACCTCACCTCACATCACATCACATCACATCACATCACCTCACCTCACATCACATCACATCACATCACATCACATCACATCACATCACATCACACCACATCACATCACATCACATCACATCAAATCACATCACATCACCTGAGGTGAGGTGATATTACTAGAAAAAATCATAGATAAAGTCAAGAGAATATCACCTCAGGAGGTGAGGTGAGGTGAGGTGAGGTGATATTACTAGAAAAAATCATAGATAAAGTCAAGAGAATTGAAATTATATATAAACAGACGGCGAGGTGAGGTGAGGTGAGGTGAGGTGAGGTGAGGTGAGGTGAGGTGAGGTGAGGTGAGATGAGGTGAGGTGAGGTAAGGTGAGGTGAGGTGAGGTGAGGTGAGGTGATGTGAGGTGAGGTGAGGTGATGTAAGGTGATGTGAGGTGAGGTGAGGTGATGTGAGGTGAGGTGAGGTGAGGTGAGGTGAGGTGAGGTGAGGTGAGGTGATGTATTGTGATGTGATGTGAGGTGATGTGATGTGATGTGAGGTGATGTGATGTGATGTGATGTGATGTGATGTGATGTGATGTGATGTGATGTGATGTGATGTGATGTGATGTGATGTGATGTGATGTGATGTGATGTGATGTGATGTGACATCACATCACATCACATCACTTCAATTCTCTTGACTTTATCTATGATTTTTTCTAGTAATATCACCTCAGGAGGTGAGGTGAGGTGAGGTGAGGTGAGGTGATATTACTAGAAAAAATCATAGATAAAGTCAAGAGAATATCACCTCAGGAGGTGAGGTGAGGTGAGGTGAGGTGAGGTGATATTACTAGAAAAAATCATAGATAAAGTCAAGAGAATTGAAATTATATATAAACAGACGGCAAGGAGCACACATGAACTGTTTATTATTGCCAATGCAATACGAAATTAGGTGCAACAGTCTATAGATATGAAAAAAGCAGTGGGTGGCTTTGGCTCGGCTAGGGTCATCTCGCTAAACTCACGCCTAGCTAGCAAGATCCTTTCTTCAGACTCCACTTCAAGCCTCAAGAATTGCATCAGCTTAGTGAGGTTGTTTCATATCATGTGATGTGATGTGATGTTTATCGTTACAAGAACGCAAGAGCAAAAATAAACACTATTTACTACGTTAAAGAATGTGGGTGCCTACCGGGATCTTCAATAATACTCCAAAGTCCAGCAAACACTCAACATCAAATATATTTTCTTTCACAAGAATAGAAACACACGAAAGTCACAAAGCAAATAGAAAATAGCAAAGATAGAAATCAGATTATTATAAAAGCGCGGGAAATCTAAGGTAAGCAAGCGTGAAGTTGCGTCGATGCGATGGTCAAGCGAAGACTGGCTGTCGCGGTCTGCGGTGGCGCGGAGGGGCGCAGGCGCGCAAGCATGACCATATAAGGTAATGCGCTGTCCACTCGATGGTTCAGTCTTGAGTTGAGGTTATGTAGTTGTATGTGGCGGGTACTGCAGATGTCGCCACAAGAAGATACACTCCGAAAAATCATTTAAATAAATAGCGACTCTTGATGCGACACAATAAAGTGCTATTCAGGTCGCACAGCGCTTATTATCTACAGAGTTATTTACCTAAATGTTTCTTCTCTTTCAAACGCGTAACTCGTATCTCTTCTGACTACGTTTTAGGATTGTCTTCTTTTAAATAATAGTTAATCTGAATCGCTTTCTTTGTAAACAAATGACGTTTTAAATAAACCTAAGCCAGTTATTTACTTATAATTTATTAGCGAAAAAAGAGACGTGGCGACGAATATGAGCTGTAATGATGATTAAAGAATACATTACGGAACTGAAATGTGGTCGCTTACTATGGGCCTCATAAGAAGGCCACCCAAAGGGCAATGATGCGTGCTATACTCTAAGTTACTCGCCAGGTGACGCCAGGTGAGGCCAAGTGATGCCAGGTGACGCCAGGTGATGCCAGGTGATGTCAGGTGACGCCAGGTGGCGCCAGGTGACGCCAGGTGATGCCAGGTGATGCCAGGTGACGCCAGGTGACGCTCACCTCACCTCACATCACATCACATCACATCACCTCACATCACATCACATCACATCACATCACCTCACCTCACCTCACCTCACCTCACCTCACCTCACATCACCTCACCTCACATGCAAGCCCTTGAAACACTTAACGTTACGAAGGACAAGTATGCGTCAATGCTCTTTCCCATGATCGAGTCATCATTACCCGAAGACGTTCTTCGAGTATGGCATCGCAAACAACCTGATACTAGAGACCTCACTAAGCTGATGCAATTCTTGAGGCTTGAAGTGGAGTCTGAAGAAAGGATCTTGCTAGCTAGGCGTGAGTTTAGCGAGATGACCCTAGCCGAGCCAAAGCCACCCACTGCTTGTTTCATATCTATAGACTATTGCACCTAATTTCGTATTGCATTGGCAATAATAAACAGTTCATGTGTGCTCCTTGCCGTCTGTTTATATATAATTTCAATTCTCTTGACTTTATCTATGATTTTTTCTAGTAATATCACCTCACCTCACCTCACCTCACCTCACCTCACCTCACCTCACCTCACCTCACCTCACCTCACCTCACCTCACCTCACCTCACCTCTTTGGGTGGCCTTCTTATGAGGCCCATAGTAAGCGACCACATTTCAGTTCCGTAATGTATTCTTTAATCATCATTACAGCTCATATTCGTCCCCACCGAGGGGCTAATAAATTATAAGTAAATAACTGGCTTAGGTTTATTTAAAACGTCATTTGTTTACAAAGAAAGCGATTCAGATTAACTATTATTTAAAAGAAGACAATCCTAAAACGTAGTCAGAAGAGATACGAGTTACGCGTTAGAAAGAGAAGAAACATTTAGGTAAATAACTCTGTAGATAATAAGCGCTGTGCGACCTGAATAGCACTTTATTGTGTCGCATCAAGAGTCGCTATTTATTTAAATGATTTTTCGGAGTGTATCTTCTTTAACGTAGTAAATAGTGTTTATTTTTGCTCTTGCGTTCTTGTAACGATAAACATCACATCACATCACATCACATCACATCACATCACCTCACATACAAGCCCTTGAAGCACTTAACGTTACGAAGGACAAGTATGCGTCAATGCTCTTTCCCATGATCGAGTCATCATTACCCGAAGACGTTCTTTGAGTATGGCATCGCAAACAACCTGATACGAGAGACCTCACTAAGCTGATGCAATTCTTGAGGCTTGAAGTGGAGTCTGAAGAAAGGATCTTGCTAGCTAGGCGTGAGTTTAGCGAGATGACCCTAGCCGAGCCAAAGCCACCCACTGCTTGTTTCATATCTATAGACTGTTGCACCTAATTTCGTATTGCATTGGAAATAATAAACAGTTCATGTGTGCTCCTTGCCGTCTGTTTATATATAATTTCAATTCTCTTGACTTTATCTATGATTTTTTCTAGTAATATCACCTCACCTCCTGAGGTGATATTCTCTTGACTTTATCTATGATTTTTTCTAGTAATATCACCTCACCTCACCTCACCTCACCTCACCTCACCTCCTGAGGTGATATTACTAGAAAAAATCATAGATAAAGTCAAGAGAATTGAAGTGATGTGATGTGATGTCAAGCTAGCAAGATCCTTTCTTCAGACTCCACTTCAAGCCTCAAGAATTGCATCAGCTTAGTGAGGTCTCTAGTATCAGGTTGTTTGCGATGCCATACTCGAAGAACGTCTTCGGGTAATGATGACTCGATCATGGGAAAGAGCATTGACGCATACTTGTCCTTCGTAACGTTAAGTGTTTCAAGGGCTTGCATGTGAGGTGATGTGAGGTGATGTGAGGTGATGTGAGGTGATGTGAGGTGATGTGAGGTGAGGTGAGGTGATGTGAGGTGATGTGAGGTGATGTGAGGTGAGGTGAGGTGATGTGAGGTGATGTGAGGTGATGTGAGGTGATGTGATGTGATGTGATGTGAGGTGATGTGTGTGATGTGATGTGATGTGAGGTGATGTGAGGTGAGGTGATGTGAGGTGATGTGAGGTGATGTGAGGTGAGGTGAGGTGATGTGAGGTGATGTGAGGTAATGTGAGGTGATGTGAGGTGATGTGAGGTGAGGTGAGGTGATGTGATGTGATGTGATGTGATGTGATGTGATGTGATGTGATGTGATGATGAGGTGAGGTGAGGTGAGGTGAGGTGAGGTGAGGTGAGGTGAGGTGAGGTGAGGTGAGGTGAGGTGAGGTGAGGTGATGTGATGTGATGTGATGTGAGGTAACGCCAGGTGACGCCAGGTGAGGTCACGTGAGGACGGGTGAGGCCAGGTGATGCCAGGTGAGGTCAGGTGATGCCAGGTGATGCCAGGTGACGCCAGGTGATGCCAAGTAAGGCCAGGTGACGCAAGGTGACGCCAAGTGACGCCAAGTGATGCTAGGCGATGCCAGGAGACGCCAGGTGACGCCAGGTGACGCCAGGTGACGCCACGTGATGCCAGGTGACGCCAGGTGAGGCCAGGTGACCCCAAGTGATCCCAGGTGATGCCAGGTGATGCCAGGTGAGGCCAGGTGAGGCCAGGTGACGCCAGGTGACGCCAGGTGAAGCCACGTGATGCCAGGTGAGGCCAGGTGACGCCAGGTGACGCCAGGTGACGCCACGTGATGCCAGGCGAGTAACATCATCATTGCCCTTTGGGTGGCCTTATGAGGCCCATAGTAAGCGACCACATTTCAGTTCCGTAATGTATTCTTTAATCATCATTACAGCTCATATTCGTCCCCACTTCTCTTTTTTCGCTAATAAATTATAAGTAAACCTCACCTCACCTCACCTCACCTCACCTCACCTCACCTCACCTCACCTCACCTCACATCACATCACATCACATCACATCACCTCACATCACATCACATCACATCACCTCACCTCACCTCACCTCACCTCACATCACTTCACCTCACCTCACCTCACATCACATCACATCACATCACATCACATTACATCACATCACATCACATCACATTACATCACATTACATCACATCACATCACATCACCTCACATCACCTCACATGCAAGCCCTTGAAACACATAACGTTACGAAGGACAAGTATGCGTCAATGCTCTTTCCCATGATCGAGTCATCATTACCCGAAGACGTTCTTCGAGTATGGCATCGCAAACAACCTGATACTAGAGACCTCACTAAGCTGATGCAATTCTTGAGGCTTGAAGTGGAGTCTGAAGAAAGGATCTTGCTAGCTAGGCGTGAGTTTAGCGAGATGACCCTAGCCGAGCCAAAGCCACCCACTGCTTGTTTCATATCTATAGACTATTGCACCTAATTTCGTATTGCATTGGCAATAATAAACAGTTCATGTGTGCTCCTTGCCGTCTGTTTATATATAATTTCAATTCTCTTGACTTTATCTATGATTTTTTCTAGTAATATCACCTCACCTCACCTCACCTCACCTCACCTCACCTCACCTCACCTCACCTCACCTCACCTCACCTCACCTCACCTCTTTGGGTGGCCTTCTTATGAGGCCCATAGTAAGCGACCACATTTCAGTTCCGTAATGTATTCTTTAATCATCATTACAGCTCATATTCGTCCCCACCGAGGGGCTAATAAATTATAAGTAAATAACTGGCTTAGGTTTATTTAAAACGTCATTTGTTTACAAAGAAAGCGATTCAGATTAACTATTATTTAAAAGAAGACAATCCTAAAACGTAGTCAGAAGAGATACGAGTTACGCGTTAGAAAGAGAAGAAACATTTAGGTAAATAACTCTGTAGATAATAAGCGCTGTGCGACCTGAATAGCACTTTATTGTGTCGCATCAAGAGTCGCTATTTATTTAAATGATTTTTCGGAGTGTATCTTCTTTAACGTAGTAAATAGTGTTTATTTTTGCTCTTGCGTTCTTGTAACGATAAACATCACATCACATCACATCACCTCACATACAAGCCCTTGAAGCACTTAACGTTACGAAGGACAAGTATGCGTCAATGCTCTTTCCCATGATCGAGTCATCATTACCCGAAGACGTTCTTTGAGTATGGCATCGCAAACAACCTGATACGAGAGACCTCACTAAGCTGATGCAATTCTTGAGGCTTGAAGTGGAGTCTGAAGAAAGGATCTTGCTAGCTAGGCGTGAGTTTAGCGAGATGACCCTAGCCGAGCCAAAGCCACCCACTGCTTGTTTCATATCTATAGACTGTTGCACCTAATTTCGTATTGCATTGGCAATAATAAACAGTTCATGTGTGCTCCTTGCCGTCTGTTTATATATAATTTCAATTCTCTTGACTTTATCTATGATTTTTTCTAGTAATATCACCTCACCTCACCTCACCTCCTGAGGTGATGTGATGTGATGTGGTGTGATGTGATGTGATGTGATGTGATGTGATGTGATGTGATTTGAGGTGAGGTGATGTGATGTGATGTGATGTGATGTGATGTGATGTGATGTGATGTGATGTGAGGTGAGGTGAGGTGAGGTGATGTGAGGTGAGGTGAGGTGATGTGATGTGATGTGATGTGATGTGATGTGAGGTGAGGTGAGGTGAGGTGAGGTGAGGTGAGGTGAGGTGAGGTGAGGTGAGGTGAGGTGAGGTGAGGTGAGGTGAGGTGTGGTGAGGTGAGATGAGGTGAGGTGATGTGAGGTGAGGTGAGGTGATGTATGGTGATGTGAGGTGAGGTGAGGTGATGTGAGGTGAGGTGAGGTGAGGTGAGGTGTGGTGAGGTGAGGTGAGGTGATGTGATGTGATGTGATGTGAGTTGATGTGATGTGATGTGATGTGATGTGAGGTGATGTGATGTGATGTGATGTGATGTGATGTGATGTGATGTGATGTGATGTGATGTGATGTGATGTGATGTGATGTGATGTGATGTGACATCACATCACATCACATCACTTCAATTCTCTTGACTTTATCTATGATTTTTTTTAAATGATTTTTCGGAGTGTATCTTCTTTAACGTAGTAAATAGTGTTTATTTTTGCTCTTGCGTTCTTGTTACGATAAACATCACATCACATCACATCACATCACCTCACATGCAAGCCCTTGAAACACTTAACGTTACGAAGGACAAGTATGCGTCAATGCTCTTTCCCATGATCGAGTCATCATTACCCGAAGACGTTCTTCGAGTATGGCATCGCAAACAACCTGATACTAGAGACCTCACTAAGCTGATGCAATTCTTGAGGCTTGAAGTGGAGTCTGAAGAAAGGATCTTGCTAGCTAGGCGTTAGTTTAGCGAGATGACCCTAGCCGAGCCAAAGCCACCCACTGCTTGTTTCATATCTATAGACTGTTGCACCTAATTTCGTATTGCATTGGCAATAATAAACAGTTCATGTGTGCTCCTTGCCGTCTGTTTATATATAATTTCAATTCTCTTGACTTTATCTATGATTTTTTCTAGTAATATCACCTCACCTCACCTCACCTCACCTCACCTCACCTCACCTCACCTCACCTCACCTCACCTCACCTCACCTCACCTCACCTCACCTCACCTCACCTCACCTCACATCACATCACATCACATCACATCACATCACATCACCTCACCTCACCTCACATCACCTCACCTCACCTCACCTCACCTCACATCACATCACATCACATCACATCACCTCACCTCACATCACATCACATCACATCACATCACATCACATCACATCACACCACATCACATCACATCACATCAAATCACATCACATCACCTGAGGTGAGGTGATATTACTAGAAAAAATCATAGATAAAGTCAAGAGAATATCACCTCAGGAGGTGAGGTGAGGTGAGGTGAGGTGATATTACTAGAAAAAATCATAGATAAAGTCAAGAGAATTGAAATTATATATAAACAGACGGCGAGGTGAGGTGAGGTGAGGTGAGGTGAGGTGAGGTGAGGTGAGGTGAGGTGAGGTGAGATGAGGTGAGGTGAGGTAAGGTGAGGTGAGGTGAGGTGAGGTGAGGTGATGTGAGGTGAGGTGAGGTGATGTAAGGTGATGTGAGGTGAGGTGAGGTGATGTGAGGTGAGGTGAGGTGAGGTGAGGTGAGGTGAGGTGAGGTGATGTATTGTGATGTGATGTGAGGTGATGTGATGTGATGTGAGGTGATGTGATGTGATGTGATGTGATGTGATGTGATGTGATGTGATGTGATGTGATGTGATGTGATGTGATGTGATGTGATGTGATGTGATGTGATGTGACATCACATCACATCACATCACTTCAATTCTCTTGACTTTATCTATGATTTTTTCTAGTAATATCACCTCAGGAGGTGAGGTGAGGTGAGGTGAGGTGAGGTGATATTACTAGAAAAAATCATAGATAAAGTCAAGAGAATATCACCTCAGGAGGTGAGGTGAGGTGAGGTGAGGTGAGGTGATATTACTAGAAAAAATCATAGATAAAGTCAAGAGAATTGAAATTATATATAAACAGACGGCAAGGAGCACACATGAACTGTTTATTATTGCCAATGCAATACGAAATTAGGTGCAACAGTCTATAGATATGAAAAAAGCAGTGGGTGGCTTTGGCTCGGCTAGGGTCATCTCGCTAAACTCACGCCTAGCTAGCAAGATCCTTTCTTCAGACTCCACTTCAAGCCTCAAGAATTGCATCAGCTTAGTGAGGTTGTTTCATATCATGTGATGTGATGTGATGTTTATCGTTACAAGAACGCAAGAGCAAAAATAAACACTATTTACTACGTTAAAGAATGTGGGTGCCTACCGGGATCTTCAATAATACTCCAAAGTCCAGCAAACACTCAACATCAAATATATTTTCTTTCACAAGAATAGAAACACACGAAAGTCACAAAGCAAATAGAAAATAGCAAAGATAGAAATCAGATTATTATAAAAGCGCGGGAAATCTAAGGTAAGCAAGCGTGAAGTTGCGTCGATGCGATGGTCAAGCGAAGACTGGCTGTCGCGGTCTGCGGTGGCGCGGAGGGGCGCAGGCGCGCAAGCATGACCATATAAGGTAATGCGCTGTCCACTCGATGGTTCAGTCTTGAGTTGAGGTTATGTAGTTGTATGTGGCGGGTACTGCAGATGTCGCCACAAGAAGATACACTCCGAAAAATCATTTAAATAAATAGCGACTCTTGATGCGACACAATAAAGTGCTATTCAGGTCGCACAGCGCTTATTATCTACAGAGTTATTTACCTAAATGTTTCTTCTCTTTCAAACGCGTAACTCGTATCTCTTCTGACTACGTTTTAGGATTGTCTTCTTTTAAATAATAGTTAATCTGAATCGCTTTCTTTGTAAACAAATGACGTTTTAAATAAACCTAAGCCAGTTATTTACTTATAATTTATTAGCGAAAAAAGAGACGTGGCGACGAATATGAGCTGTAATGATGATTAAAGAATACATTACGGAACTGAAATGTGGTCGCTTACTATGGGCCTCATAAGAAGGCCACCCAAAGGGCAATGATGCGTGCTATACTCTAAGTTACTCGCCAGGTGACGCCAGGTGAGGCCAAGTGATGCCAGGTGACGCCAGGTGATGCCAGGTGATGTCAGGTGACGCCAGGTGGCGCCAGGTGACGCCAGGTGATGCCAGGTGATGCCAGGTGACGCTCACCTCACCTCACATCACATCACATCACATCACCTCACATCACATCACATCACATCACATCACCTCACCTCACCTCACCTCACCTCACCTCACCTCACATCACCTCACCTCACATGCAAGCCCTTGAAACACTTAACGTTACGAAGGACAAGTATGCGTCAATGCTCTTTCCCATGATCGAGTCATCATTACCCGAAGACGTTCTTCGAGTATGGCATCGCAAACAACCTGATACTAGAGACCTCACTAAGCTGATGCAATTCTTGAGGCTTGAAGTGGAGTCTGAAGAAAGGATCTTGCTAGCTAGGCGTGAGTTTAGCGAGATGACCCTAGCCGAGCCAAAGCCACCCACTGCTTGTTTCATATCTATAGACTATTGCACCTAATTTCGTATTGCATTGGCAATAATAAACAGTTCATGTGTGCTCCTTGCCGTCTGTTTATATATAATTTCAATTCTCTTGACTTTATCTATGATTTTTTCTAGTAATATCACCTCACCTCACCTCACCTCACCTCACCTCACCTCACCTCACCTCACCTCTTTGGGTGGCCTTCTTATGAGGCCCATAGTAAGCGACCACATTTCAGTTCCGTAATGTATTCTTTAATCATCATTACAGCTCATATTCGTCCCCACCGAGGGGCTAATAAATTATAAGTAAATAACTGGCTTAGGTTTATTTAAAACGTCATTTGTTTACAAAGAAAGCGATTCAGATTAACTATTATTTAAAAGAAGACAATCCTAAAACGTAGTCAGAAGAGATACGAGTTACGCGTTAGAAAGAGAAGAAACATTTAGGTAAATAACTCTGTAGATAATAAGCGCTGTGCGACCTGAATAGCACTTTATTGTGTCGCATCAAGAGTCGCTATTTATTTAAATGATTTTTCGGAGTGTATCTTCTTTAACGTAGTAAATAGTGTTTATTTTTGCTCTTGCGTTCTTGTAACGATAAACATCACATCACATCACATCACATCACATCACATCACCTCACATACAAGCCCTTGAAGCACTTAACGTTACGAAGGACAAGTATGCGTCAATGCTCTTTCCCATGATCGAGTCATCATTACCCGAAGACGTTCTTTGAGTATGGCATCGCAAACAACCTGATACGAGAGACCTCACTAAGCTGATGCAATTCTTGAGGCTTGAAGTGGAGTCTGAAGAAAGGATCTTGCTAGCTAGGCGTGAGTTTAGCGAGATGACCCTAGCCGAGCCAAAGCCACCCACTGCTTGTTTCATATCTATAGACTGTTGCACCTAATTTCGTATTGCATTGGAAATAATAAACAGTTCATGTGTGCTCCTTGCCGTCTGTTTATATATAATTTCAATTCTCTTGACTTTATCTATGATTTTTTCTAGTAATATCACCTCACCTCCTGAGGTGATATTCTCTTGACTTTATCTATGATTTTTTCTAGTAATATCACCTCACCTCACCTCACCTCACCTCACCTCCTGAGGTGATATTACTAGAAAAAATCATAGATAAAGTCAAGAGAATTGAAGTGATGTGATGTGATGTCAAGCTAGCAAGATCCTTTCTTCAGACTCCACTTCAAGCCTCAAGAATTGCATCAGCTTAGTGAGGTCTCTAGTATCAGGTTGTTTGCGATGCCATACTCGAAGAACGTCTTCGGGTAATGATGACTCGATCATGGGAAAGAGCATTGACGCATACTTGTCCTTCGTAACGTTAAGTGTTTCAAGGGCTTGCATGTGAGGTGATGTGAGGTGATGTGAGGTGATGTGAGGTGATGTGAGGTGATGTGAGGTGAGGTGAGGTGATGTGAGGTGATGTGAGGTGATGTGAGGTGAGGTGAGGTGATGTGAGGTGATGTGAGGTGATGTGAGGTGATGTGATGTGATGTGATGTGAGGTGATGTGTGTGATGTGATGTGATGTGAGGTGATGTGAGGTGAGGTGATGTGAGGTGATGTGAGGTGATGTGAGGTGAGGTGAGGTGATGTGAGGTGATGTGAGGTAATGTGAGGTGATGTGAGGTGATGTGAGGTGAGGTGAGGTGATGTGATGTGATGTGATGTGATGTGATGTGATGTGATGTGATGTGATGATGAGGTGAGGTGAGGTGAGGTGAGGTGAGGTGAGGTGAGGTGAGGTGAGGTGAGGTGAGGTGAGGTGAGGTGAGGTGAGGTGAGGTGAGGTGAGGTGATGTGATGTGATGTGATGTGAGGTAACGCCAGGTGACGCCAGGTGAGGTCACGTGAGGACGGGTGAGGCCAGGTGATGCCAGGTGAGGTCAGGTGATGCCAGGTGATGCCAGGTGACGCCAGGTGATGCCAAGTAAGGCCAGGTGACGCAAGGTGACGCCAAGTGACGCCAAGTGATGCTAGGCGATGCCAGGTGACGCCAGGTGACGCCAGGTGACGCCAGGTGACGCCACGTGATGCCAGGTGACGCCAGGTGAGGCCAGGTGACCCCAAGTGATCCCAGGTGATGCCAGGTGATGCCAAGTGATGCCAGGTGAGGCCAGGTGAGGCCAGGTGACGCCAGGTGACGCCAGGTGAAGCCACGTGATGCCAGGTGAGGCCAGGTGACGCCAGGTGACGCCAGGTGACGCCACGTGATGCCAGGCGAGTAACATCATCATTGCCCTTTGGGTGGCCTTATGAGGCCCATAGTAAGCGACCACATTTCAGTTCCGTAATGTATTCTTTAATCATCATTACAGCTCATATTCGTCCCCACTTCTCTTTTTTCGCTAATAAATTATAAGTAAACCTCACCTCACCTCACCTCACCTCACCTCACCTCACCTCACCTCACCTCACATCACATCACATCACATCACATCACCTCACATCACATCACATCACATCACCTCACCTCACCTCACCTCACCTCACATCACTTCACCTCACCTCACCTCACATCACATCACATCACATCACATCACATTACATCACATCACATCACATCACATTACATCACATTACATCACATCACATCACATCACCTCACATCACCTCACATGCAAGCCCTTGAAACACATAACGTTACGAAGGACAAGTATGCGTCAATGCTCTTTCCCATGATCGAGTCATCATTACCCGAAGACGTTCTTCGAGTATGGCATCGCAAACAACCTGATACTAGAGACCTCACTAAGCTGATGCAATTCTTGAGGCTTGAAGTGGAGTCTGAAGAAAGGATCTTGCTAGCTAGGCGTGAGTTTAGCGAGATGACCCTAGCCGAGCCAAAGCCACCCACTGCTTGTTTCATATCTATAGACTATTGCACCTAATTTCGTATTGCATTGGCAATAATAAACAGTTCATGTGTGCTCCTTGCCGTCTGTTTATATATAATTTCAATTCTCTTGACTTTATCTATGATTTTTTCTAGTAATATCACCTCACCTCACCTCACCTCACCTCACCTCACCTCACCTCACCTCACCTCACCTCACCTCACCTCACCTCACCTCACCTCACCTCACCTCACCTCACCTCTTTGGGTGGCCTTCTTATGAGGCCCATAGTAAGCGACCACATTTCAGTTCCGTAATGTATTCTTTAATCATCATTACAGCTCATATTCGTCCCCACCGAGGGGCTAATAAATTATAAGTAAATAACTGGCTTAGGTTTATTTAAAACGTCATTTGTTTACAAAGAAAGCGATTCAGATTAACTATTATTTAAAAGAAGACAATCCTAAAACGTAGTCAGAAGAGATACGAGTTACGCGTTAGAAAGAGAAGAAACATTTAGGTAAATAACTCTGTAGATAATAAGCGCTGTGCGACCTGAATAGCACTTTATTGTGTCGCATCAAGAGTCGCTATTTATTTAAATGATTTTTCGGAGTGTATCTTCTTTAACGTAGTAAATAGTGTTTATTTTTGCTCTTGCGTTCTTGTAACGATAAACATCACATCACATCACATCACCTCACATACAAGCCCTTGAAGCACTTAACGTTACGAAGGACAAGTATGCGTCAATGCTCTTTCCCATGATCGAGTCATCATTACCCGAAGACGTTCTTTGAGTATGGCATCGCAAACAACCTGATACGAGAGACCTCACTAAGCTGATGCAATTCTTGAGGCTTGAAGTGGAGTCTGAAGAAAGGATCTTGCTAGCTAGGCGTGAGTTTAGCGAGATGACCCTAGCCGAGCCAAAGCCACCCACTGCTTGTTTCATATCTATAGACTGTTGCACCTAATTTCGTATTGCATTGGCAATAATAAACAGTTCATGTGTGCTCCTTGCCGTCTGTTTATATATAATTTCAATTCTCTTGACTTTATCTATGATTTTTTCTAGTAATATCACCTCACCTCACCTCACCTCCTGAGGTGATGTGATGTGATGTGGTGTGATGTGATGTGATGTGATGTGATGTGATGTGATGTGATGTGATTTGAGGTGAGGTGATGTGATGTGATGTGATGTGATGTGATGTGATGTGATGTGAGGTGAGGTGAGGTGAGGTGATGTGAGGTGAGGTGAGGTGATGTGATGTGATGTGATGTGATGTGATGTGAGGTGAGGTGAGGTGAGGTGAGGTGAGGTGAGGTGAGGTGAGGTGAGGTGAGGTGAGGTGAGGTGAGGTGAGGTGAGGTGTGGTGAGGTGAGATGAGGTGAGGTGATGTGAGGTGAGGTGAGGTGATGTATGGTGATGTGAGGTGAGGTGAGGTGATGTGAGGTGAGGTGAGGTGAGGTGAGGTGTGGTGAGGTGAGGTGAGGTGATGTGATGTGATGTGATGTGAGTTGATGTGATGTGATGTGATGTGATGTGAGGTGATGTGATGTGATGTGATGTGATGTGATGTGATGTGATGTGATGTGATGTGATGTGATGTGATGTGATGTGATGTGACATCACATCACATCACATCACTTCAATTCTCTTGACTTTATCTATGATTTTTTTTAAATGATTTTTCGGAGTGTATCTTCTTTAACGTAGTAAATAGTGTTTATTTTTGCTCTTGCGTTCTTGTTACGATAAACATCACATCACATCACATCACATCACCTCACATGCAAGCCCTTGAAACACTTAACGTTACGAAGGACAAGTATGCGTCAATGCTCTTTCCCATGATCGAGTCATCATTACCCGAAGACGTTCTTCGAGTATGGCATCGCAAACAACCTGATACGAGAGACCTCACTAAGCTGATGCAATTCTTGAGGCTTGAAGTGGAGTCTGAAGAAAGGATCTTGCTAGCTAGGCGTGAGTTTAGCGAGATGACCCTAGCCGAGCCAAAGCCACCCACTGCTTGTTTCATATCTATAGACTGTTGCACCTAATTTCGTATTGCATTGGCAATAATAAACAGTTCATGTGTGCTCCTTGCCGTCTGTTTATATATAATTTCAATTCTCTTGACTTTATCTATGATTTTTTCTAGTAATATCACCTCACCTCACCTCACCTCACTTCACATCACATCACATCACATCTAGAAAAAATCAAAGGGCAATGATGCGTGCTCACCTCACCTCACCTCACCTCACCTCACCTCACCTCACCTCACCTCACCTCACCTCACCTCACCTCACCTCACCTGACCTGACCTGACCTGACCTGACCTGACCTCACCTCACCTCACCTCACCTCACCTCACCTCACCTCACCTCACCTCCCCTCCCCTCCCCTCCCCTCCCCTCACCTCACCTCACCTCACCTCACCTCACCTCACCTCACCTCACCTCACCTCACCTCACCTCACCTCACCTCACCTCACCTCACCTCACCTCACCTCACCTCACCTCACCTCACCTCACCTCACCTCACCTCACCTCACCTCACCTCACCTCACCTCACCTCACCTCACCTCACCTCACCTCACCTCACCTCACCTCACCTCACCTCACCTCACCTCACCTCACCTCACCTCACCTCACCTCACCTCACCTCACCTCACCTCACCTCACCTCACCTCACCTCACCTCACCTCACCTCACCTCACCTCACCTCACCTCACCTCACCTCACCTCACCTCACCTCACCTCACCTCACCTCACCTCACCTCACCTCACCTCACCTCACCTCACCTCACCTCACCTCACATCACATCACATCACATCACATCACATCACATCACCTCACCTCACCTCACCTCACCTCACCTCACCTCACCTCACCTCACCTCACCTCACCTCACCTCACCTCACCTCACCTCACCTCACCTCACCTCACCTCACCTCACCTCACCTCACCTCACCTCACCTCACCTCACCTCACATCACATCACATCACATCACATCACATCACATCACATCACATCACATCACATCACATCACCTCACCTCACCTCACCTCACCTCACCTCACCTCACCTCACCTCACATCACATCACATCACCTCACCTCACCTCACCTCACCTCACCTCACCTCCCCTCCCCTCCCCTCACCTCACCTCACC
Organism: Coleophora flavipennella; assembly: GCA_947284805.1. NCBI lineage: Eukaryota > Metazoa > Arthropoda > Insecta > Lepidoptera > Coleophoridae > Coleophora > Coleophora flavipennella. The sequence continues at coordinate 13,934,748 of OX369259.1, read as the reverse complement.
TCACCTCACCTCACCTCACCTCACCTCACCTCACCTCACCTCACCTCACCTCACCTCACCTCACCTCACCTCACCTCACCTCACCTCACCTCACCTCACCTCACCTCACCTCACCTCACCTCACCTCACCTCACCTCACCTCACCTCACCTCACCTCACCTCACCTCACCTCACCTCACCTCACCTCACCTCACCTCACCTCACCTCACCTCACCTCACCTCACCTCACCTCACCTCACCTCACCTCACCTCACCTCACCTCACCTCACCTCACCTGACCTGACCTGACCTGACCTGACCTGACCTGACCTCACCTCACCTCACCTCACCTCACATCACATCACATCACATCACATCACATCACATCACATCACATCACATCACATCACCTCACCTCACCTCACCTCACCTCACCTCACCTCACCTCACCTCACCTCACATCACCTCACCTCACCTCACCTCACCTCACCTCACATCACCTCACATCACATCACATCACATCACATCACTTTTTTTTTTTTTTTTTTTTTTTTTTTTTTATTAAAAATTTGAGTACGTTTGGCTGCACCTCACCTGATGGTAAGTGCCGATGCAGCCGGGGATGTGACACGCAAGCTCAAATAGTGCCTATTCACTCTCGACTTGAAGATTCCTAAATTGTACGAATCGGGGAATACAGACGCCGGAAGGGAATTCCACTCCTTGGCCGTTCGCATGATGAACGAAGACGCAAAACGCTTCGTGCGTAAAGGTGGAACATTGACGACAAAGGGATGGAACCGCCCTCCGCGCCTGGTCGTCCGATGATGAAATGGAGAGGGGGGAATGAGGTTGTGAAGCTCCAGGGCACACTCTCCGAAATGAATCCAGTAGAACACCGATAAACAGGCGACTTTGCGGCGATGCTCGAGGCTTTGGAGCGTGTTTGATACAAGTTCCTTGTCGCCTATGAGTCTCCTAGCGCGTCGGTCGATAGAATCCAAGGCATCTAGCTGGTAACGAGCCGATCCGTCCCATAAGTGAGAGCAGTACTCCATACATGACCGAACTTGAGCTTGGTATAATATTAGAAGCTGCTCTGGTGTGAAGTAAAGTCTCACCTTCGAGAGGATACCAAGCTTTTTGGCTGCCGTTTTTGCCTTGGATTCAATGTATCTCCCGAAATTCAGATCGGATGTTAAATCTACGCCAAGGAGCTCAAGATGGTCGGAGATCTGGATAGATTCATCTCGGAAAGTAGGAGTCAGGGTAAAAGGACTCCTTTTTGCAGTAAATATCACTTCACTTCACATCACATCACATCACCTCACATCACATCACATCAAATCACATCACATTACATCACATCACATCACATCACATCACATCACATCACATCACATCACCTCACCTCACCTCACCTCACCTCACATCACCTCACATCACCTCACATGCAAGCCCTTGAAACACTTAACGTTACGAAGGACAAGTATGCGTCAATGCTCTTTCCCATGATCGAGTCATCATTACCCGAAGACGTTCTTCGAGTATGGCATCGCAAACAACCTGATACTAGAGACCTCACTAAGCTGATAAAATTCTTGAGGCTTGAAGTGGATTCTGAAGAACCTTCTCACCTCACCTCACCTCACCTCACCTCACCTCACCTCACCTCACCTCACCTCACCCCACCTCACCTCACCTCACCTCACCTCACCTCACCTCACCTCACCTCACCTCACCTCACCTCACCTCACCTCACCTCACCTCACCTCACCTCACCTCACCTCACCTCACCTCACCTCACCTCACCTCACCTCACCTCACCTCACCTCACCTCACCTCACCTCACCTCACCTCACCTCACCTCACCTCACCTCACCTCACCTCACCTCACCTCACCTCACCTCACCTCACCTCACCCCACCTCACCTCACCTCACCTCACCTCACCTCACCTCACCTCACCTCACATCACATCACATCACATCACATCACATCACATCACCTCACCTCACCTCACCTCACCTCACCTCACCTCACCTCACCTCACCTCACCTCACATCACATCACATCACATCACATCACATCACATCACATCACATCACATCACATCACCTCACCTCACCTCACCTCACCTCACCTCACCTCACCTCACCTCACCTCACCTCACCTCACCTCACCTCACCTCACCTCACCTCACCTCACCTCACCTCACCTCACCTCACCTCACCTCACATCACATCACATCACATCACATCACATCACCTCACCTCACCTCACCTCACCTCACCTCACCTCACCTCACCTCACATCACATCACATCACATCACATCACATCACATCACATCACATCACATCACATCACATCACATCACATCACCTCACCTCACCTCACCTCACCTCACCTCACCTCACCTCACCTCACCCCACCTCACCTCACCTCACCTCACATCACATCACATCACCTCACCTCACCTCACCTCACCTCACCTCACCTCACATCACATCACATCACATCACATCACATCACATCACATCACATCACATCACATCACATCACATCACATCACATCACATCACATCACCTCACCTCACCTCACCTCACCTCACCTCACCTCACCTCACCCCACCCCACCTCACCTCACCTCACATCACATCACATCACCTCACCTCACCTCACCTCACCTCACCTCACCTCACCTCACCTCACCTCACCTCACCTCACCTCACCTCACCTCACCTCACATCACCTCACCTCACCTCACCTCACCTCACATCACATCACCACACATCACATCACATCACATCAATTCACATCACTTCACATCACATCACATCACCTCACATCACATCACATCACATCACATCACATCACCTCACCTCACCTCACCTCACATCACCTCACATCACCTCACATTACGAAGGACAAGTATGCGTCAATGCTCTTTCCCATGATCGAGTCTACATTACCCGAAGACGTTCTTCGAGTATGGCATCGCAAACAACCTGATACTAGAGACCTCATTAAGCTGATAAAATTCTTGAGGCTTGAAGTGGATTCTGAAGAAAGGATATTGCTAGCTAGGCGTGAGTTTAGCGAGATGACCCTAGCCGAGCCAAAGCCACCCACTGCTTGTTTCATATCTATAGACTGTTGCACCTAATTTCGTATTGCATTGGCAATAATAAACAGTTCATGTGTGCTCCTTGCCGTCTGTTTATATATAATTTCAATTCTCTTGACTTTATCTATGATTTTTTCTAGTAATATCACCTCACCTCACCTCAGCTCACCTCACCTCACCTCACCTCACCTCACCTCACCTCACCTCACCTCACCTCACCTCACCTCACCTCACCTCACCTCACCTCACCTCACCTCACCTCACATCACCTCACATCACCTCACATCACATCACATCACATCACATCACATCACATCACCTCACCTCACCTCACCTCACATCACATCACATCACCACACATCACCTCACATCACCTCACATCACCTCGCATCACCTCACATGCAAGCCCTTGAAACACTTAACGTTACGAAGGACAAGTATGCGTCAATGCTCTTTCCCATGATCGAGTCATCATTACCCGAAGACGTTCTTCGAGTATGGCATCGCAAACAACCTGATAATAGAGACCTCACTAAGCTGATGCAATTCTTGAGGCTTGAAGTGGAGTTTGAAGAAAGGATCTTGCTAGCTAGGCGTGAGTTTAGCGAGATGACCCTAGCCGAGCCAAAGCCACCCACTGCTTGTTTCATATCTATAGACTGTTGCACCTAATTTCGTATTGCATTGGCAATAATAAACAGTTCATGTGTGCTCCTTGCCGTCTGTTTATATATAATTTCAATTCTCTTGACTTTATCTATGATTTTTTCTAGTAATATCACCTCACCTCTCCTCACCTCACCTCACCTCACCTCACCTCACCTCACCTCACCTCACCTCACCTCACTTCACCTCACCTCACCTCACATCACATCACATCACATCACATCACATCACCTCACCTCACCTCACCTCACATCACATCACATCACATCACATCACATCAAATCACCTCACCTCACATCACATCACATCACATCACATCACATCACACCACATCACATCACATCACATCACATCACATCACATCACATCACATCACCTCACCTCACCTCACCTCACCTCACCTCACCTCACCTCACCTCACCTCACCTCACCTCACCTCACCTCACCTCACCTCACCTCACCTCACCTCACCTCACCTCACATCACATCACATCACATCACATCACATTACATCACATTACATCACATCACATCACATCACCTCACATCACCTCACATGCAAGCCCTTGAAACACTTAACGTTACGAAGGACAAGTATGCGTCAATGCTCTTTCCCATGATCGAGTCATCATTACCCGAAGACGTTCTTCGAGTATGGCATCGCAAACAACCTGATACTAGAGACCTCACTAAGCTGATGCAATTCTTGAGGCTTGAAGTGGAGTCTGAAGAAAGGATCTTGCTAGCTAGGCGTGAGTTTAGCGAGATGACCCTAGCCGAGCCAAAGCCACCCACTGCTTGTTTCATATCTATAGACTGTTGCACCTAATTTCGTATTGCATTGGCAATAATAAACAGTTCATGTGTGCTCCTTGCCGTCTGTTTATATATAATTTCAATTCTCTTGACTTTATCTATGATTTTTTCTAGTAATATCACCTCACCTCACCTCACCTCACCTCACCTCACCTCCTGAGGTGATATTCTCTTGACTTTATCTATGATTTTTTCTAGTAATATCACCTCACCTCACCTCACCTCCTGAGGTGATATTACTAGAAAAAATCATAGATAAAGTCAAGAGAATTGAAATTATATATAAACAGACGGCGAGGTGAGGTGAGGTGAGGTGAGGTAAGGTGAGGTGAGGTGAGGTGAGGTGAGGTGTGGTGAGGTGAGATGAGGTGAGGTGATGTGAGGTGAGGTGAGGTGATGTAAGGTGATGTGAGGTTAGGTGAGGTGATGTGAGGTGAGGTGAGATGAGGTGAGGTGAAGTGTGGTGAGGTGAGGTGAGGTGATGTGATGTGATGTGATGTGAGTTGATGTGATGTGATGTGATGTGAGGTGATGTGATGTGATGTGATGTGATGTGATGTTATGTGATGTGATGTGATGTGATGTGATGTGATGTGATGTGATGTGATGTGATGTGACATCACATCACATCACATCACTTCAATTCTCTTGACTTTATCTATGATTTTTTTAAAATGATTTTTCGGAGTGTATCTTCTTTAACGTAGTAAATAGTGTTTATTTTTGCTCTTGCGTTCTTGTAACGATAAACATCACATCACATCACATCACATCACCTCACATGCAAGCCCTTGAAACACTTAACGTTACGAAGGACAAGTATGCGTCAATGCTCTGTCCCATGATCGAGTCATCATTACCCGAAGACGTTCTTCGAGTATGGCATCGCAAACAACCTGATACGAGAGACCTCACTAAGCTGATGCAATTCTTGAGGCTTGAAGTGGAGTCTGAAGAAAGGATCTTGCTAGCTAGGCGTGATTTTAGCGAGATGACCCTAGCCGAGCCAAAGCCACCCACTGCTTGTTTCATATCTATAGACTGTTGCACCTAATTTCGTATTGCATTGGCAATAATAAACAGTTCATGTGTGCTCCTTGCCGTCTGTTTATATATAATTTCAATTCTCTTGACTTTATCTATGATTTTTTCTAGTAATATCACCTCAGGAGGTGAGGTGAGGTGAGGTTATATATAATTTCAATTCTCTTGACTTTATCTATGATTTTTTCTAGTAATATCACCTCAGGAGGTGAGGTGAGGTGAGGTGATATTACTAGAAAAAATCAAAGATAAAGTCAAGAGAATTAAAATTATATATAACCTCACCTCACCTCACCTCCTGAGGTGATATTACTAGAAAAAATCATAGATAAAGTCAAGAGAATTGAAATTATATATAAACAGACGGCGAGGTGAGGTGAGGTGAGGTGAGGTAAGGTGAGGTGAGGTGAGGTGAGGTGAGGTGTGGTGAGGTGAGGTGATGTGAGGTGAGGTGAGGTGATGTAAGGTGATGTGAGGTGAGGTGAGGCGATGTGAGGTGAGGTGAGATGAGGTGAGGTGAGGTGTGGTGAGGTGAGGTGAGGTGATGTGATGTGATGTGATGTGAATTGATGTGATGTGATGTGATGTGATGTGAGGTGAGGTGATGTGATGTGATGTGATGTGATGTGATGTGATGTGATGTGATGTGATGTGATGTGATGTGATGTGACATCACATCACATCACATCACTTCAATTCTCTTGACTTTATCTATGATTTTTTTTAAATGATTTTTCGGAGTGTATCTTCTTTAACGTAGTAAATAGTGTTTATTTTTGCTCTTGCGTTCTTGTAACGATAAACATCACATCACATCACATCACATCACATCACCTCACATGCAAGCCCTTGAAACACTTAACGTTACGAAGGACAAGTATGCGTCAATGCTCTTTCCCATGATCGAGTCATCATTACCCGAAGACGTTCTTCGAGTATGGCATCGCAAACAACCTGATACGAGAGACCTCACTAAGCTGATGCAATTATTGAGGCTTGAAGTGGAGTCTGAAGAAAGGATCTTGCTAGCTAGGCGTGAGTTTAGCGAGATGACCCTAGCCGAGCCAAAGCCACCCACTGCTTGTTTCATATCTATAGACTGTTGCACCTAATTTCGTATTGCATTGGCAATAATAAACAGTTCATGTGTGCTCCTTGCCGTCTGTTTATATATAATTTCAATTCTCTTGACTTTATCTATGATTTTTTCTAGTAATATCACCTCAGGAGGTGAGGTGAGGTGAGGTTATATATAATTTCAATTCTCTTGACTTTATCTATGATTTTTTCTAGTAATATCACCTCAGGAGGTGAGGTGAGGTGAGGTGATATTACTAGAAAAAATCATAGATAAAGTCAAGAGAATTGAAATTATAATATATAAACAGACGGCAAGGAGCACACATGAACTGTTTATTATTGCCAATGCAATACGAAATTTAGGTGCAACAGTCTATAGATATGAAACAAGCAGTGGGTGGCTTTGGCTCGGCTAGGGTCATCTCGCTAAACTCACGCCTAGCTAGCAAGATCCTTTCTTCAGACTCCACTTCAAGCCTCAAGAATTGCATCAGCTTAGTGAGGTCTCTCGTATCAGGTTGTTTGCGATGCCATACTCAAAGAACGTCTTCGGGTAATGATGACTCGATCATGGGAAAGAGCATTGACGCATACTTGTCCTTCGTAACGTTAAGTGTTTCAAGGGCTTGCATGTGAGGTGATGTGATGTGATGTGATGTTTATCGTTACAAGAACGCAAGAGCAAAAATAAACACTATTTACTACGTTAAAGAATGTGGGTGCCTACCGGGATCTTCAATAATACTCCAAAGTCCAGCAAACACTCAACATCAAATATATTTTCTTTCACAATAATAGAAACACACGAAAGTCACAAAGCAAATAGAAAATAGCAAAGATAGAAATCAGATTATTAAAAAGGAAATAGAAGCTAACGTTATTTAAATTTTTAAACAAAGCGCGGGAAATCTAAGGTAAGCAAGCGTGAAGTTGCGTCGATGCGATGGTCAAGCGAAGACTGGCTGTCGCGGTCTGCGGTGGCGCGGAGGGGCGCAGGCGCGCAAGCATGACCATATAAGGTAATGCGCTGTCCACTCGATGGTTCAGTCTTGAGTTGAGGTTATGTAGTTGTATGTGGCGGGTACTGCAGATGTCGCCACAAGAAGATACACTCCGAAAAATCATTTAAATAAATAGCGACTCTTGATGCGACACAATAAAGTGCTATTTAGGTCGCACAGCGCTTATTATCTACAGAGTTATTTACCTAAATGTTTCTTCTCTTTCTAACGCGTAACTTGTATCTCTTCTGACTACGTTTTAGGATTGTCTTCTTTTAAATAATAGTTAATCTGAATCGCTTTCTTTGTAAACAAATGACGTTTTAAATAAACCTAAGCCAGTTATTTACTTATAATTTATTAGCGAAAAAAGAGACGTGGCGACGAATATGAGCTGTAATGATGATTAAAGAATACATTACGGAACTGAAATGTGGTCGCTTACTATGGGCCTCATAAGAAGGCCACCCAAAGGGCAATGATGCGTGCTATACTCTAAGTTACTCGCCAGGTGACGCCAGGTGAGGCCAGGTGAGGTGTCACCTGGCCTCTTCTGGCGTCACCTGGCCTCACATGGCCTCACCTAGCCTCACCTGGCATCACCTGGCGTCACCTGGCGTCACCTGGCCTCACCTGGCATCACGTGGCGTCACCTGGCGTCACCTGGCCTCACCTGGCATCAACTGGCGTCACCTGGCAGCACTTGGCATCACTTGGCATCACCTGGCATCACCTGGCATCACTTGGCGTCACCTGTTCTCATCTGGCCTCACCTGGCGTCACCTGGCGTCACCTCACATCACATCACATCACATCACCTCACCTCACCTCACATCACCTCACCTCACCTCACATCACCTCACATCACCTCACATCACCTCACATGTAAGCCCTTGAATCACTTAACGTTACGAAGGACAAGTATGCGTCAATGCTCTTTCCCATGATCGAGTCATCATTACCCGAAGACGTTCTTCGAGTATGGCATCGCAAACAACCTGATACTAGAGACCTCACTAAGCTGATGCAATTCTTGAGGCTTGAAGTGGAGTCTGAAGAAAGGATCTTGCTAGCTAGGCGTGAGTTTAGCGAGATGACCCTAGCCGAGCCAAAGCCACCCACTGCTTGTTTCATATCTATAGACTGTTGCACCTAATTTCGTATTGCATTGGCAATAATAAACAGTTCATGTGTGCTCCTTGCCGTCTGTTTATATATAATTTCAATTCTCTTGACTTTATCTATGATTTTTTCTAGTAATATCACCTCACCTCACCTCACCTCACCTCACCTCACCTCACCTCACCTCACCTCACCTCACCTCACCTCACCTCACCTCACATCACATCACATCACATCACATCACATCACATCACCTCACCTCACCTCACATCACCTCACCTCACCTCACCTCACATCACATCACATCACATCACATCACATCACATCACATCACATCACATCACATCACATCACCTCACCTCACATCACATCACATCACATCACATCACATCACATCACATCACATCACATCACATCACACCACATCACATCACATCACATCACATCACCTCACCTCACCTCACCTCACCTCACCTCACCTCACCTCACCTCACCTCACATCACATCACATCACATCACATCACATCACATCACATCACATTACATCACATCACATCACATCACCTCACATCACCTCACATGCAAGCCCTTGAAACACTTAACGTTACGAAGGACAAGTATGCGTCAATGCTCTTTCCCATGATCGAGTCATCATTACCCGAAGACGTTCTTCGAGTATGGCATCGCAAACAACCTGATACTAGAGACCTCACTAAGCTGATGCAATTCTTGAGGCTTGAAGTGGAGTCTGAAGAAAGGATCTTGCTAGCTAGGCGTGAGTTTAGCGAGATGACCCTAGCCGAGCCAAAGCCACCCACTGCTTGTTTCATATGTATAGACTGTTGCACCTAATTTCGTATTGCATTGGCAATAATAAACAGTTCATGTGTGCTCCTAGCCGTCTGTTTATATATAATTTCAATTCTCTTGACTTTATCTATGATTTTTTCTAGTAATATCACCTCACCTCACCTCACCTCAACTCACCTCCTGAGGTGATATTCTCTTGACTTTATCTATGATTTTTTCTAGTAATATCACCTCACCTCACCTCACCTCCTGAGGTGATATTACTAGAAAAAATCATAGATAAAGTCAAGAGAATTGAAATTATATATAAACAGACGGCGAGGTGAGGTGAGGTGAGGTAAGGTGAGGTGAGGTGAGGTGAGGTGAGGTGTGGTGAGGTGAGATGAGGTGAGGTGATGTGAGGTGAGGTGAGGTGATGTAAGGTGATGTGAGGTGAGGTGATGTGATGTGATGTGAGGTGAGGTGAGGTGAGGTGAGGTGAGGTGAGGTGTGGTGAGGTGAGGTGAGATGATGTGATGTGATGTGATGTGAGTTGATGTGATGTGATGTGATGTGAGGTGATGTGATGTGATGTGATGTGATGTGATGTGATGTGATGTGATGTGATGTGATGTGATGTGATGTGATGTGATGTGATGTGATGTGATGTGATGTGATGTGATGTGATGTGATGTGATGTGATGTGATGTGACATCACATCACATCACATCACTTCAATTCTCTTGACTTTATCTATGATTTTTTTAAAATGATTTTTCGGAGTGTATCTTCTTTAACGTAGTAAATAGTGTTTATTTTTGCTCTTGCGTTCTTGTAACGATAAACATCACATCACATCACATCACATCACATCACATCACATCACCTCACATGCAAGCCCTTGAAACACTTAACGTTACGAAGGACAAGTATGCGTCAATGCTCTTTCCCATGATCGAGTCATCATTACCCGAAGACGTTCTTCGAGTATGGCATCGCAAACAACCTGATACGAGAGACCTCACTAAGCTGATGCAATTCTTGAGGCTTGAAGTGGAGTCTGAAGAAAGGATCTTGCTAGCTAGGCGTGAGTTTAGCGAGATGACCCTAGCCGAGCCAAAGCCACCCACTGCTTGTTTCATATCTATAGACTGTTGCACCTAATTTCGTATTGCATTGGCAATAATAAACAGTTCATGTGTGCTCCTTGCCGTCTGTTTATATGTAATTTCAATTCTCTTGACTTTATCTATGATTTTTTCTAGTAATATCACCTCACCTCACCTCACCTCATCTCACCTCACCTCCTGATGTGATATTCTCTTGACTTTATCTATAATTTTTTCTAGTAATATCACCTCACCTCACCTCACCTCACCTCACCTCACCTCACCTCCTGAGGTGATATTACTAGAAAAAATCATAGATAAAGTCAAGAGAATTGAAATTATATATAAACAGACGGCAAGGAGCACACATGAACTGTTTATTATTGCCAATGCAATACGAAATTAGGTGCAACAGTCTATAGATATTAAACAAGCAGTGGGTGGCTTTGGCTCGGCTAGGGTCATCTCGCTAAACTCACGCCTAGCTAGCAAGATCCTTTCTTCAGACTCCACTTCAAGCCTCAAGAATTGCATCAGCTTAGTGAGGTCTCTCGTATCAGGTTGTTTGCGATGCCATACTCGAAGAACGTCTTCGGGTAATGATGACTCGATCATGGCAAAGAGCATTGACGCATACTTGTCCTTCGTAACGTTAAGTGTTTCAAGGGCTTGCATGTGAGGTGATGTGATGTGATGTGATGTGATGTTTATCGTTACAAGAACGCAAGAGCAAAAATAAACACTATTTACTACGTTAAAGAAGATTCATTCCGAAAAATCATTTAAATAAATAGCGACTCTTGATGCGACACAATAAAGTGCTATTCAGGTCGCACAGCGCTTATTATCTACAGAGTTATTTACCTAAATGTTTCTTCTCTTTCTAACGCGTAACTCGTATCTCTTCTGACTACGTTTTAGGATTGTCTTCTTTTAAATAATAGTTAATCTGAATCGCTTTCTTTGTGAACAAATGACGTTTTAAATAAACCTAAGCTAGTTATTTACTTATAATTTATTAGCCCCTCGGTGGGGACGAATATGAGCTGTAATGATGATTAAAGAATACATTACGGAACTGAAATGTGGTCGCTTACTATGGGCCTCATAAGAAGGCCACCCAAAGGGCAATGATGCGTGCTCACCTCACCTCACCTCACCTCACCTCACCTCACCTCACCTCACCTCACCTCATCTGATTACGTTTTAGGATTGTCTTCTTTTAAATAATAGTTAATCTGAATCGCTTTCTTTGTGAACAAATGACGTTTTAAATAAACCTAAGCTAGTTATTTACTTATAATTTATGAGCCCCTCGGTGGGGACGAATATGAGCTGTAATGATGATTAAAGAATACATTACAGAACTGAAATGTGGTCGCTTACTATGGGCCTCATAAGAAGGCCACCCAAAGGGCAATGATGCGTGCTCACCTCACCTCACCTCACCTCACCTCACCTCACCTCACCTCACCTTACCTCACCTCACCTCACCTCACCTCACCTCACCTCACCTCACCTCACCTCACCTCACCTCACCTCACATCACATCACATCACATCACATCACATTACATCACAACACATCACATCACCTCACATGCAAGCCCTTGAAACACTTAATTTTACGAAGGACAAGTATGCGTCAATGCTCTTTCCCATGATCGAGTCATCATTACCCGAAGACGTTCTTCGAGTATGGCATCGCAAACAACCTGATACTAGAGACCTCACTAAGCAGATGCAATTCTTGAGGCTTGAAGTGGAGTCTGAAGAAAGGATCTTGCTAGCTAGGCGTGAGTTTAGCGAGATGACCCTAGCCGAGCCAAAGCCACCCACTGCTTGTTTCATATCTATAGACTGTTGCACCTAATTTCGTATTGCATTGGCAATAATAAACAGTTCATGTGTGCTCCTTGCCGTCTGTTTATATATAATTTCAATTCTCTTGACTTTATCTATGATTTTTTCTAGTAATATCACCTCACCTCACCTCACCTCACTTCACATCACATCACATCACATCTAGAAAAAATCAAAGGGCAATGATGCGTGCTCACCTCACCTCACCTCACCTCACCTCACCTCACCTCACCTCACCTCACCTCACCTCACCTCACCTCACCTGACCTGACCTGACCTGACCTGACCTGACCTGACCTCACCTCACCTCACCTCACCTCAACTCACCTCACCTCACCTCACCTCACCTCACCTCACCTCACTTCACCTCACCTCACCTCACCTCACCTCACCTCACCTCACCTCACCTCACCTCACCTCACCTCACCTCACCTCACCTCACCTCACCTCACCTCACCTCACCTCACCTCACCTCACCTCACCTCACCTCACCTCACCTCACCTCACCTCACCTCACCTCACCTCACCTCACCTCACCTCACCTCACATCACATCACATCACATCACATCACATTACATCACAACACATCACATCACCTCACATGCAAGCCCTTGAAACACTTAATTTTACGAAGGACAAGTATGCGTCAATGCTCTTTCCCATGATCGAGTCATCATTACCCGAAGACGTTCTTCGAGTATGGCATCGCAAACAACCTGATACTAGAGACCTCACTAAGCTGATGCAATTCTTGAGGCTTGAAGTGGAGTCTGAAGAAAGGATCTTGCTAGCTAGGCGTGAGTTTAGCGAGATGACCCTAGCCGAGCCAAAGCCACCCACTGCTTGTTTCATATCTATAGACTGTTGCACCTAATTTCGTATTGCATTGGCAATAATAAACAGTTCATGTGTGCTCCTTGCCGTCTGTTTATATATAATTTCAATTCTCTTGACTTTATCTATGATTTTTTCTAGTAATATCACCTCACCTCACCTCACCTCACTTCACATCACATCACATCACATCTAGAAAAAATCAAAGGGCAATGATGCGTGCTCACCTCACCTCACCTCACCTCACCTCACCTCACCTCACCTCACCTCACCTCACCTCACCTCACCTCACCTCACCTCACCTCACCTCACCTCACCTCACCTCACCTCACCTCACCTCACCTCACCTCACCTCACCTCACCTCACCTCACCTCACCTCACCTCACCTCACCTCACCTCACCTCACCTCACATCACATCACATCACATCACATCACATTACATCACAACACATCACATCACCTCACATGCAAGCCCTTGAAACACTTAATTTTACGAAGGACAAGTATGCGTCAATGCTCTTTCCCATGATCGAGTCATCATTACCCGAAGACGTTCTTCGAGTATGGCATCGCAAACAACCTGATACTAGAGACCTCACTAAGCTGATGCAATTCTTGAGGCTTGAAGTGGAGTCTGAAGAAAGGATCTTGCTAGCTAGGCGTGAGTTTAGCGAGATGACCCTAGCCGAGCCAAAGCCACCCACTGCTTGTTTCATATCTATAGACTGTTGCACCTAATTTCGTATTGCATTGGCAATAATAAACAGTTCATGTGTGCTCCTTGCCGTCTGTTTATATATAATTTCAATTCTCTTGACTTTATCTATGATTTTTTCTAGTAATATCACCTCACCTCACCTCACCTCACTTCACATCACATCACATCACATCTAGAAAAAATCAAAGGGCAATGATGCGTGCTCACCTCACCTCACCTCACCTCACCTCACCTCACCTCACCTCACCTCACCTCACCTCACCTGACCTGACCTGACCTGACCTGACCTGACCTGACCTCACCTCACCTCACCTCACCTCAACTCACCTCACCTCACCTCACCTCACCTCACCTCACCTCACCTCACCTCACCTCACCTCACCTCACCTCACCTCACCTCACCTCACCTCACCTCACCTCACCTCACCTCACCTCACCTCACCTCACCTCACCTCACCTCACCTCACCTCACCTCACCTCACCTCACCTCACCTCACCTCACCTCACCTCACCTCACCTCACCTCACCTCACCTCACCTCACCTCACCTCACCTCACCTCACCTCACCTCACCTCACCTCACCTCACCTCACCTCACCTCACCTCACCTCACCTCACCTCACCTCACCTCACCTCACCTCACCTCACCTCACATCACATCACATCACATCACATCACATCACATCACCTCACCTCACCTCACCTCACCTCACCTCACCTCACCTCACCTCACCTCACATCACATCACATCACATCACATTACATCACATCACATCACATCACATCACATCACATCACCTCACCTCACCTCACCTCACCTCACCTCACCTCACCTCACCTCACCTCACCTCACCTCACCTCACCTCACATCACCTCACCTCACCTCACCTCACCTCACTTCACATCACCTCACATCACATCACATCACATCACTTCACATCACATCACATCACATCACCTCACATCACATCACATCACATCACATCACATTACATCACATCACATCACATCACATCACATCACATCACCTCACCTCACCTCACCTCACATCACCTCACATCACCTCACATGCAAGCCCTTGAAACACTTAACGTTACGAAGGACAAGTATGCGTCAATGCTCTTTCCCATGATCGAGTCATCATTACCCGAAGACGTTCTTCGAGTATGGCATCGCAAACAACCTGATACTAGAGACCTCACTAAGCAGATGCAATTCTTGAGGCTTGAAGTGGAGTCTGAAGAAAGGATCTTGCTAGCTAGGCGTGAGTTTAGCGAGATGACCCTAGCCGAGCCAAAGCCACCCACTGCTTGTTTCATATCTATAGACTGTTGCACCTAATTTCGTATTGCATTGGCAATAATAAACAGTTCATGTGTGCTCCTTGCCGTCTGTTTATATATAATTTCAATTCTCTTGACTTTATCTATGATTTTTTCTAGTAATATCACCTCACCTCACCTCACCTCACTTCACATCACATCACATCACATCTAGAAAAAATCAAAGGGCAATGATGCGTGCTCACCTCACCTCACCTCACCTCACCTCACCTCACCTCACCTCACCTCACCTCACCTGACCTGACCTGACCTGACCTGACCTGACCTCACCTCACCTCACCTCACCTCAACTCACCTCACCTCACCTCACCTCACCTCACCTCACCTCACCTCACCTCACCTCACCTCACCTCACCTCACCTCACCTCACCTCACCTCACCTCACCTCACCTCACCTCACCTCACCTCACCTCACCTCACCTCACCTCACCTCACCTCACCTCACCTCACCTCACCTCACCTCACCTCACCTCACCTCACCTCACCTCACCTCACCTCACCTCACCTCACCTCACCTCACCTCACCTCACCTCACCTCACCTCACCTCACCTCACCTCACCTCACCTCACCTCACCTCACCTCACCTCACCTCACCTCACCTCACCTCACCTCACCTCACCTCACATCACATCACATCACATCACATCACATCACATCACCTCACCTCACCTCACCTCACCTCACCTCACCTAACCTCACATCACATCACATCACATCACATCACATCACATCACATCACATCACATCACCTCACCTCACCTCACCTCACCTCACCTCACCTCACCTCACCTCACCTCACCTCACCTCACCTCACCTCACCTCACATCACCTCACCTCACCTCACCTCACCTCACCTCACATCACCTCACATCACATCACATCACATCACATCACTTCACATCACATCACATCACATCACCTCACATCACATCACATCACATCACATCACATTACATCACATCACATCACATCACATCACATCACCTCACCTCACCTCACCTCACATCACCTCACATGCAAGCCCTTGAAACACTTAACGTTACGAAGGACAAGTATGCGTCAATGCTCTTTCCCATGATCGAGTCATCATTACCCGAAGACGTTCTTCGAGTATGGCATCGCAAACAACCTGATACTAGAGACCTCACTAAGCAGATGCAATTCTTGAGGCTTGAAGTGGAGTCTGAAGAAAGGATCTTGCTAGCTAGGCGTGAGTTTAGCGAGATGACCCTAGCCGAGCCAAAGCCACCCACTGCTTGTTTCATATCTATAGACTGTTGCACCTAATTTCGTATTGCATTGGCAATAATAAACAGTTCATGTGTGCTCCTTGCCGTCTGTTTATATATAATTTCAATTCTCTTGACTTTATCTATGATTTTTTCTAGTAATATCACCTCACCTCACCTCACCTCACTTCACATCACATCACATCACATCTAGAAAAAATCAAAGGGCAATGATGCGTGCTCACCTCACCTCACCTCACCTCACCTCACCTCACCTCACCTCACCTCACCTCACCTCACCTGACCTGACCTGACCTGACCTGACCTGACCTGACCTCACCTCACCTCACCTCACCTCAACTCACCTCACCTCACCTCACCTCACCTCACCTCACCTCACCTCACCTCACCTCACCTCACCTCACCTCACCTCACCTCACCTCACCTCACCTCACCTCACCTCACCTCACCTCACCTCACCTCACCTCACCTCACCTCACCTCACCTCACCTCACCTCACCTCACCTCACCTCACCTCACCTCACCTCACCTCACCTCACCTCACCTCACCTCACCTCACCTCACCTCACCTCACCTCACCTCACCTCACCTCACATCACATCACATCACATCACATCACATTACATCACAACACATCACATCACCTCACATGCAAGCCCTTGAAACACTTAATTTTACGAAGGACAAGTATGCGTCAATGCTCTTTCCCATGATCGAGTCATCATTACCCGAAGACGTTCTTCGAGTATGGCATCGCAAACAACCTGATACTAGAGACCTCACTAAGCTGATGCAATTCTTGAGGCTTGAAGTGGAGTCTGAAGAAAGGATCTTGCTAGCTAGGCGTGAGTTTAGCGAGATGACCCTAGCCGAGCCAAAGCCACCCACTGCTTGTTTCATATCTATAGACTGTTGCACCTAATTTCGTATTGCATTGGCAATAATAAACAGTTCATGTGTGCTCCTTGCCGTCTGTTTATATATAATTTCAATTCTCTTGACTTTATCTATGATTTTTTCTAGTAATATCACCTCACCTCACCTCACCTCACTTCACAATATCACATCACATCACATCTAGAAAAAATCAAAGGGCAATGATGCGTGCTCACCTCACCTCACCTCACTTCACCTCACCTCACCTCACCTCACCTCACCTCACCTCACCTCACCTCACCTCACCTCACCTCACCTCACCTCACCTCACCTCACCTCACCTCACCTCACCTCACCTCACCTCACCTCACCTCACCTCACCTCACCTCACCTCACCTCACCTCACCTCACCTCACCTCACATCACATCACATCACATCACATCACATCACATTACATCACAACACATCACATCACCTCACATGCAAGCCCTTGAAACACTTAATTTTACGAAGGACAAGTATGCGTCAATGCTCTTTCCCATGATCGAGTCATCATTACCCGAAGACGTTCTTCGAGTATGGCATCGCAAACAACCTGATACTAGAGACCTCACTAAGCTGATGCAATTCTTGAGGCTTGAAGTGGAGTCTGAAGAAAGGATCTTGCTAGCTAGGCGTGAGTTTAGCGAGATGACCCTAGCCGAGCCAAAGCCACCCACTGCTTGTTTCATATCTATAGACTGTTGCACCTAATTTCGTATTGCATTGGCAATAATAAACAGTTCATGTGTGCTCCTTGCCGTCTGTTTATATATAATTTCAATTCTCTTGACTTTATCTATGATTTTTTCTAGTAATATCACCTCACCTCACCTCACCTCACTTCACATCACATCACATCACATCTAGAAAAAATCAAAGGGCAATGATGCGTGCTCACCTCACCTCACCTCACCTCACCTCACCTCACCTCACCTCACCTCACCTCACATCACCTCACCTCACCTCACCTCACCTCACCTCACCTCACCTCACCTCACCTCACCTCACCTCACCTCACCTCACCTCACCTCACCTCACCTCACCTCACCTCACCTCACCTCACCTCACCTCACCTCACATCACATCACATCACATCACATCACATTACATCACAACACATCACATCACCTCACATGCAAGCCCTTGAAACACTTAATTTTACGAAGGACAAGTATGCGTCAATGCTCTTTCCCATGATCGAGTCATCATTACCCGAAGACGTTCTTCGAGTATGGCATCGCAAACAACCTGATACTAGAGACCTCACTAAGCTGATGCAATTCTTGAGGCTTGAAGTGGAGTCTGAAGAAAGGATCTTGCTAGCTAGGCGTGAGTTTAGCGAGATGACCCTAGCCGAGCCAAAGCCACCCACTGCTTGTTTCATATCTATAGACTGTTGCACCTAATTTCGTATTGCATTGGCAATAATAAACAGTTCATGTGTGCTCCTTGCCGTCTGTTTATATATAATTTCAATTCTCTTGACTTTATCTATGATTTTTTCTAGTAATATCACCTCACCTCACCTCACCTCACTTCACATCACATCACATCACATCTAGAAAAAATCAAAGGGCAATGATGCGTGCTCACCTCACCTCACCTCACCTCACCTCACCTCACCTCACCTCACCTCACCTCACCTCACCTGACCTGACCTGACCTGACCTGACCTGACCTGACCTCACCTCACCTCACCTCACCTCAACTCACCTCACCTCACCTCACCTCACCTCACCTCACCTCACCTCACCTCACCTCACCTCACCTCACCTCACCTCACCTCACCTCACCTCACCTCACCTCACCTCACCTCACCTCACCTCACCTCACCTCACCTCACCTCACCTCACCTCACCTCACCTCACCTCACCTCACCTCACCTCACCTCACCTCACCTCACCTCACCTCACCTCACCTCACCTCACCTCACCTCACCTCACCTCACCTCACCTCACCTCACCTCACCTCACCTCACCTCACCTCACCTCACCTCACCTCACCTCACCTCACCTCACCTCACCTCACCTCACCTCACCTCACCTCACCTCACCTCACATCACATCACATCACATCACATCACATCACATCACCTCACCTCACCTCACCTCACCTCACCTCACCTCACCTCACCTCACCTCACATCACATCACATCACATCACATTACATCACATCACATCACATCACATCACATCACATCACATCACCTCACCTCACCTCACCTCACCTCACCTCACCTCACCTCACCTCACCTCACCTCACCTCACCTCACCTCACCTCACATCACCTCACCTCACCTCACCTCACCTCACCTCACATCACCTCACATCACATCACATCACATCACATCACTTCACATCACATCACATCACATCACCTCACATCACATCACATCACATCACATCACATTACATCACATCACATCACATCACATCACATCACATCACCTCACCTCACCTCACCTCACATCACCTCACATCACCTCACATGCAAGCCCTTGAAACACTTAACGTTACGAAGGACAAGTATGCGTCAATGCTCTTTCCCATGATCGAGTCATCATTACCCGAAGACGTTCTTCGAGTATGGCATCGCAAACAACCTGATACTAGAGACCTCACTAAGCAGATGCAATTCTTGAGGCTTGAAGTGGAGTCTGAAGAAAGGATCTTGCTAGCTAGGCGTGAGTTTAGCGAGATGACCCTAGCCGAGCCAAAGCCACCCACTGCTTGTTTCATATCTATAGACTGTTGCACCTAATTTCGTATTGCATTGGCAATAATAAACAGTTCATGTGTGCTCCTTGCCGTCTGTTTATATATAATTTCAATTCTCTTGACTTTATCTATGATTTTTTCTAGTAATATCACCTCACCTCACCTCACCTCACTTCACATCACATCACATCACATCTAGAAAAAATCAAAGGGCAATGATGCGTGCTCACCTCACCTCACCTCACCTCACCTCACCTCACCTCACCTCACCTCACCTGACCTGACCTGACCTGACCTGACCTGACCTCACCTCACCTCACCTCACCTCAACTCACCTCACCTCACCTCACCTCACCTCACCTCACCTCACCTCACCTCACCTCACCTCACCTCACCTCACCTCACCTCACCTCACCTCACCTCACCTCACCTCACCTCACCTCACCTCACCTCACCTCACCTCACCTCACCTCACCTCACCTCACCTCACCTCACCTCACCTCACCTCACCTCACCTCACCTCACCTCACCTCACCTCACCTCACCTCACCTCACCTCACCTCACCTCACCTCACCTCACCTCACCTCACCTCACCTCACCTCACCTCACCTCACCTCACATCACATCACATCACATCACATCACATCACCTCACCTCACCTCACCTCACCTCACCTCACCTAACCTCACATCACATCACATCACATCACATCACATCACATCACATCACATCACATCACATCACCTCACCTCACCTCACCTCACCTCACCTCACCTCACCTCACCTCACCTCACCTCACCTCACCTCACCTCACCTCACATCACCTCACCTCACCTCACCTCACCTCACCTCACATCACCTCACATCACATCACATCACATCACATCACTTCACATCACATCACATCACATCACCTCACATCACATCACATCACATCACATCACATTACATCACATCACATCACATCACATCACATCACCTCACCTCACCTCACCTCACATCACCTCACATGCAAGCCCTTGAAACACTTAACGTTACGAAGGACAAGTATGCGTCAATGCTCTTTCCCATGATCGAGTCATCATTACCCGAAGACGTTCTTCGAGTATGGCATCGCAAACAACCTGATACTAGAGACCTCACTAAGCAGATGCAATTCTTGAGGCTTGAAGTGGAGTCTGAAGAAAGGATCTTGCTAGCTAGGCGTGAGTTTAGCGAGATGACCCTAGCCGAGCCAAAGCCACCCACTGCTTGTTTCATATCTATAGACTGTTGCACCTAATTTCGTATTGCATTGGCAATAATAAACAGTTCATGTGTGCTCCTTGCCGTCTGTTTATATATAATTTCAATTCTCTTGACTTTATCTATGATTTTTTCTAGTAATATCACCTCACCTCACCTCACCTCACTTCACATCACATCACATCACATCTAGAAAAAATCAAAGGGCAATGATGCGTGCTCACCTCACCTCACCTCACCTCACCTCACCTCACCTCACCTCACCTCACCTCACCTCACCTGACCTGACCTGACCTGACCTGACCTGACCTGACCTCACCTCACCTCACCTCACCTCAACTCACCTCACCTCACCTCACCTCACCTCACCTCACCTCACCTCACCTCACCTCACCTCACCTCACCTCACCTCACCTCACCTCACCTCACCTCACCTCACCTCACCTCACCTCACCTCACCTCACCTCACCTCACCTCACCTCACCTCACCTCACCTCACCTCACCTCACCTCACCTCACCTCACCTCACCTCACCTCACCTCACCTCACCTCACCTCACCTCACCTCACCTCACCTCACCTCACCTCACCTCACCTCACATCACATCACATCACATCACATCACATTACATCACAACACATCACATCACCTCACATGCAAGCCCTTGAAACACTTAATTTTACGAAGGACAAGTATGCGTCAATGCTCTTTCCCATGATCGAGTCATCATTACCCGAAGACGTTCTTCGAGTATGGCATCGCAAACAACCTGATACTAGAGACCTCACTAAGCTGATGCAATTCTTGAGGCTTGAAGTGGAGTCTGAAGAAAGGATCTTGCTAGCTAGGCGTGAGTTTAGCGAGATGACCCTAGCCGAGCCAAAGCCACCCACTGCTTGTTTCATATCTATAGACTGTTGCACCTAATTTCGTATTGCATTGGCAATAATAAACAGTTCATGTGTGCTCCTTGCCGTCTGTTTATATATAATTTCAATTCTCTTGACTTTATCTATGATTTTTTCTAGTAATATCACCTCACCTCACCTCACCTCACTTCACATCACATCACATCACATCTAGAAAAAATCAAAGGGCAATGATGCGTGCTCACCTCACCTCACCTCACTTCACCTCACCTCACCTCACCTCACCTCACCTCACCTCACCTCACCTCACCTCACCTCACCTCACCTCACCTCACCTCACCTCACCTCACCTCACCTCACCTCACCTCACCTCACCTCACCTCACCTCACCTCACCTCACCTCACCTCACCTCACCTCACCTCACCTCACATCACATCACATCACATCACATCACATTACATCACAACACATCACATCACCTCACATGCAAGCCCTTGAAACACTTAATTTTACGAAGGACAAGTATGCGTCAATGCTCTTTCCCATGATCGAGTCATCATTACCCGAAGACGTTCTTCGAGTATGGCATCGCAAACAACCTGATACTAGAGACCTCACTAAGCTGATGCAATTCTTGAGGCTTGAAGTGGAGTCTGAAGAAAGGATCTTGCTAGCTAGGCGTGAGTTTAGCGAGATGACCCTAGCCGAGCCAAAGCCACCCACTGCTTGTTTCATATCTATAGACTGTTGCACCTAATTTCGTATTGCATTGGCAATAATAAACAGTTCATGTGTGCTCCTTGCCGTCTGTTTATATATAATTTCAATTCTCTTGACTTTATCTATGATTTTTTCTAGTAATATCACCTCACCTCACCTCACCTCACTTCACATCACATCACATCACATCTAGAAAAAATCAAAGGGCAATGATGCGTGCTCACCTCACCTCACCTCACCTCACCTCACCTCACCTCACCTCACCTCACCTCACCTCACCTCACCTGACCTGACCTGACCTGACCTGACCTGACCTGACCTGACCTCACCTCACCTCACCTCAACTCACCTCACCTCACCTCACCTCACCTCACCTCACCTCACCTCACCTCACCTCACCTCACCTCACCTCACCTCACCTCACCTCACCTCACCTCACCTCACCTCACCTCACCTCACCTCACCTCACCTCACCTCACCTCACCTCACCTCACCTCACCTCACCTCACCTCACCTCACCTCACCTCACCTCACCTCACCTCACCTCACCTCACCTCACCTCACCTCACCTCACCTCACCTCACCTCACCTCACCTCACCTCACCTCACCTCACCTCACCTCACCTCACCTCACCTCACATCACATCACATCACATCACATCACATCACATCACATCACATCACCTCACCTCACCTCACCTCACCTCACCTCACCTCACCTCACATCACATCACATCACATCACATCACATCACATCACATCACATCACATCACATCACCTCACCTCACCTCACCTCACCTCACCTCACCTCACCTCACCTCACCTCACCTCACCTCACATCACCTCACCTCACCTCACCTCACCTCACCTCACATCACCTCACATCACATCACATCACATCACTTCACATCACATCACATCACATCACCTCACATCACATCACATCACATCACATTACATCACATCACATCACATCACATCACCTCACCTCACCTCACATCACCTCACATCACCTCACATGCAAGCCCTTGAAACACTTAACGTTACGAAGGACAAGTATGCGTCAATGCTCTTTCCCATGATCGAGTCATCATTACCCGAAGACGTTCTTCGAGTATGGCATCGCAAACAACCTGATACTAGAGACCTCACTAAGCTGATAAAATTCTTGATTCTTGAAGTGGAGTCTGAAGAAAGGATATTGCTAGCTAGGCGTGAGTTTAGCGAGATGACCCTAGCCGAGCCAAAGCCACCCACTTCTTGTTTCATATCTATAGACTGTTGCACCTAATTTCGTATTGCATTGGCAATAATAAACAGTTCATGTGTGCTCCTTGCCGTCTGTTTATATATAATTTCAATTCTCTTGACTTTATCTATGATTTTTTCTAGTAATATCACCTCACCTCACCTCAGCTCACCTCACCTCACCTCACCTCACCTCACCTCACCTCACCTCACCTCACCTCACCTCACCTCACCTCACCTCACCTCACCTCACATCACCTCACATCACCTCACATCACATCACATCACATCACATTACATCACATCACATCACCTCACCTCACCTCACATCACATCACATCACCACACATCACCTCACATCACCTCACATCACCTCACATGCAAGCCCTTGAAACACTTAACGTTACGAAGGACAAGTATGCGTCAATGCTCTTTCCCATGATCGAGTCATCATTACCCGAAGACGTTCTTCGAGTATGGCATCGCAAACAACCTGATAATAGAGACCTCACTAAGCTGATGCAATTCTTGAGGCTTGAAGTGGAGTCTGAAGAAAGGATCTTGCTAGCTAGGCGTGAGTTTAGCGAGATGACCCTAGCCGAGCCAAAGCCACCCACTGCTTGTGTCATATCTATAGACTGTTGCACCTAATTTCGTATTGCATTGGCAATAATAAACAGTTCATGTGTGCTCCTTGCCGTCTGTTTATATATAATTTCAATTTTCTTGACTTTATCTATGATTTTTTCTAGTAATATCACCTCACCTCACCTCACCTCACTTCACATCACATCACATCACATCTAGAAAAAATCAAAGGGCAATGATGCGTGCTCACCTCACCTCACCTCACCTCACCTCACCTCACCTCACCTCACCTCACCTCACCTCACCTCACCTCACCTCACCTCACCTCACCTCACCTCACCTCACCTCACCTCACCTCACCTCACCTCACCTCACCTCACCTCACCTCACCTCACCTCACCTCACCTCACCTCACCTCACCTCACCTCACCTCACCTCACCTCACCTCACCTCACCTCACCTCACCTCACCTCACCTCACCTCACCTCACCTCACCTCACCTCACCTCACCTCACCTCACCTCACCTCACCTCACCTCACCTCACCTCACCTCACCTCACCTCACCTCACCTCACCTCACCTCACCTCACCTCACCTCACCTCACCTCACCTCACCTCACCTCACCTCACCTCACCTCACCTCACCTCACCTCACCTCACCTCACCTCACCTCACCTCACCTCACCTCACCTCACCTCACCTCACCTCACCTCACCTCACCTCACCTCACCTCACCTCACCTCACCTCACCTCACCTCACCTCACCTCACCTCACCTCACCTCACCTCACATCACATCACATCACATCACATCACATCACCTCACCTCACCTCACCTCACCTCACCTCACCTCACCTCACCTCACCTCACCTCACCTCACCTCACCTCACCTCACATCACATCACATCACATCACATCACATCACATCACATCACATCACATCACATCACATCACATCACATCACATCACATCACATCACCTCACCTCACCTCACCTCACCTCACCTCACCTCACCTCACCTCACCTCACCTCACCTCACCTCACCTCACCTCACCTCACCTCACCTCACCTCACCTCACCTCACCTCACCTCACATCACATCACCTCACCTCACCTCACCTCACCTCACCTCACCTCACCTCACCTCACCTCACCTCACCTCACCTCACCTCACCTCACCTCACCTCACCTCACCTCACCTCACATCACATCACATCACATCACATCACATCACCTCACATCACCTCACATGCAAGCCCTTGAAACACTTAACGTTACGAAGGACAAGTATGCGTCAATGCTCTTTCCCATGATCGAGTCATCATTACCCGAAGACGTTCTTCGAGTATGGCATCGCAAACAACCTGATACTAGAGACCTCACTAAGCTGATGCAATTCTTGAGGCTTGAAGTGGAGTCTGAAGAAAGGATCTTGCTAGCTAGGCGTGAGTTTAGCGAGATGACCCTAGCCGAGCCAAAGCCACCCACTGCTTGTTTCATATCTATAGAATGTTGCACCTAATTTTGTATTGCATTGGCAATAATAAACAGTTCATGTGTGCTCCTTGCCGTCTGTTTATATATAATTTCAATTCTCTTGACTTTATCTATGATTTGTTCTAGTAATATCACCTCACCTCACCTCGCCTCGCCTCGCCTCGCCTCGCCTCGCCTCGCCTCGCCTCGCCTCGCCTCGCCTCGCCTCGCCTCGCCAATATATATATATTTTTACCGAAATCGAAAATTTACTGACATACGTGTTTTTCTAGTTACTACAGCAACGGGTACGTCACAGATGGAATGAAAAAAGAACGAATAACAGCGTACCGCGTTACAAACTAATAACAGCGTACCGCGTTACAAACTAATAACAACGTACCGCGATACAAACTAATAACAGCGTACCGCGTTACAAACTTATTGTGATAAGCCGCAGGCGTAGCATGGTGCTCGCGTTAATTGATAGGATGTACTTTACTCGATAATAATAATCCCGAAAACAGGCTAAAATAAAAACACACCCTGGACACTTCATACAACGGGTCAGAAATGAAATTTCAAAAAACGAATGACGGAACAAACAAAATGGCCGCGAAATCCTATACGTTCGACAACCAAACTGTAACCAATCTGTATCAATGTGGGTGACGAGGGGGTGAGGTCGCAATCTAGAGAGCGGCAGGGGGTGTCCATACTGTATGTTAGTGCAAATATTAGGTATATAACTACTTTGATAAAAAACTAAAAAGAATTTGCACATAATTTCCACATGGAGACATTTCTGTTTAAGTACGTGTTTAAGAACCTGCTTAATTTTAGTTTTCAACCGAAGTCCCTATCGTATCAGCCGAAGGACGTTTTATTTGTTTGGTTGTAGGGGGTTAAACTTTAGAATTATTGAATCGAATCTAAAATTCTTTAACCGCCTCCGGGACGTAATGAGTAAGTAGTCCATTCGCTTCACACCAGTAGGTCGCGGGTTCGATTCCCGGTGGGGTCAACTTGTAAGTCGCGGTTTGGTTGGTGGTAGGGCATTTTCTAAGCCCGCCTGGCTAGCTACCACCATCTTATCTAAGTCTTGCCGATAAACATCAGTGTTAACAACATTGATGTGTTCCGACTTGAAGATAGATAGCCCGTTCTCCATTGTGTTGGGGAATCTAGGTAAGCCCGCTTCCATCTTCGGCTTCATCGTCACTCACCATCAGGTGAGATGATGCCAAGGGCTTACCAATTGTGAATTTAAAAAAAAGCAGTAAAGAATGAGACGGTGTACGCTCACAAATTCACAATAAATGCTATCTAATATCTATGCGACTGGACTTGGACTGACAAACGTAGTAAGTATTGGTGACTTATATTCTCTTTGGACGGGACGAGACGGAGACGGATGAGTGAGCGACTTTAATATACTGGCAGTGTTGCCGTTAGGACAATCTTGTTTGTGGTTATTAAAATGAAAAAGTGGTCAATTTTGTAATAAGGATGTGGGTTTAATTAAAACAGTATCAAATGCATGTAGAAAAAAAATATTTAGGTCTACAGTGGCATCTGGTAATTCTGAAATCTCTACGTCAACGTCAATCGATCTGTGATGATGATGTAGATGGGGTTTCAATTTTTTTGATTGCTTTGTCCGCTTCTGTAAATTTGTTAAAAACTTCAGGTGGCAAAACATAGTCGTGGCATTTTTATTATTTATTTTAATTGACTTTTAATCATAATTATGGAATTAAGTGTTAATGCACACATTTTGTTTCATAATTTATTTTTCAGTGTGTTCATGACACTTAACTACTTACTTCCGCATTAGAGTGAGGAAGACAAGACCGCAGTAACTAGGTAAAGTATTTGGTCAACTGTAAACAGTAATTATCAAAAACATAATTACCAAAAGTAGCTAGAATCATTTGTTAGCTAAAATTGTTTTTGGCTAAACCGTTATAAATATGCTAGATCTAGCCACAAAGTGGCTAAAACGGCAACACTGCTTGCTAGCTCGTGTCACTGCGCGGATGCTTGGTTTATTAGATCTCACCTCACCTCACCTCACCTCACCTCACCTCACCTCACATCACATCACATCACATCACATCACCTCACCTCACCTCACCTCACCTCACCTCACCTCACCTCACCTCACCTCACCTCACATCACATCACATCACATCACATCACATCACATCACATCACATCACATCACATCACATCACATCACATCACATCACATCACCTCACCTCACCTCACCTCACCTCACCTCACCTCACCTCACCTCACCTCACCTCACCTCACCTCACCTCACCTCACCTCACCTCACCTCACCTCACATCACATCACATCACATCACCTCACATCACATCACATCACATCACATCACATCACATTACATCACATCACATCACATCACATCACCTCACCTCACCTCACCTCACATCACCTCACATGCAAGCCCTTGAAACACTTAACGTTACGAAGGACAAGTATGCGTCAATGCTCTTTCCCATGATCGAGTCATCATTACCCGAAGACGTTCTTCGAGTATGGCATCGCAAACAACCTGATACTAGAGACCTCACTAAGCAGATGCAATTCTTGAGGCTTGAAGTGGAGTCTGAAGAAAGGATCTTGCTAGCTAGGCGTGAGTTTAGCGAGATGACCCTAGCCGAGCCAAAGCCACCCACTGCTTGTTTCATATCTATAGACTGTTGCACCTAATTTCGTATTGCATTGGCAATAATAAACAGTTCATGCGTGCTCCTTGCCGTCTGTTTATATATAATTTCAATTCTCTTGACTTTATCTATGATTTTTTCTAGTAATATCACCTCACCTCACCTCACCTCACTTCACATCACATCACATCACATCTAGAAAAAATCAAAGGGCAATGATGCGTGCTCACCTCACCTCACCTCACCTCACCTCACCTCACCTCACCTCACCTCACCTCACCTCACCTGACCTGACCTGACCTGACCTGACCTGACCTGACCTCACCTCACCTCACCTCACCTCAACTCACCTCACCTCACCTCACCTCACCTCACCTCACCTCACCTCACCTCACCTCACCTCACCTCACCTCACCTCACCTCACCTCACCTCACCTCACCTCACCTCACCTCACCTCACCTCACCTCACCTCACCTCACCTCACCTCACCTCACCTCACCTCACCTCACATCACATCACATCACATCACATCACATTACATCACAACACATCACATCACCTCACATGCAAGCCCTTGAAACACTTAATTTTACGAAGGACAAGTATGCGTCAATGCTCTTTCCCATGATCGAGTCATCATTACCCGAAGACGTTCTTCGAGTATGGCATCGCAAACAACCTGATACTAGAGACCTCACTAAGCTGATGCAATTCTTGAGGCTTGAAGTGGAGTCTGAAGAAAGGATCTTGCTAGCTAGGCGTGAGTTTAGCGAGATGACCCTAGCCGAGCCAAAGCCACCCACTGCTTGTTTCATATCTATAGACTGTTGCACCTAATTTCGTATTGCATTGGCAATAATAAACAGTTCATGTGTGCTCCTTGCCGTCTGTTTATATATAATTTCAATTCTCTTGACTTTATCTATGATTTTTTCTAGTAATATCACCTCACCTCACCTCACCTCACTTCACATCACATCACATCACATCTAGAAAAAATCAAAGGGCAATGATGCGTGCTCACCTCACCTCACCTCACTTCACCTCACCTCACCTCACCTCACCTCACCTCACCTCACCTCACCTCACCTCACCTCACCTCACCTCACCTCACCTCACCTCACCTCACCTCACCTCACCTCACCTCACCTCACCTCACATCACATCACATCACATCACATCACATCACATTACATCACAACACATCACATCACCTCACATGCAAGCCCTTGAAACACTTAATTTTACGAAGGACAAGTATGCGTCAATGCTCTTTCCCATGATCGAGTCATCATTACCCGAAGACGTTCTTCGAGTATGGCATCGCAAACAACCTGATACTAGAGACCTCACTAAGCTGATGCAATTCTTGAGGCTTGAAGTGGAGTCTGAAGAAAGGATCTTGCTAGCTAGGCGTGAGTTTAGCGAGATGACCCTAGCCGAGCCAAAGCCACCCACTGCTTGTTTCATATCTATAGACTGTTGCACCTAATTTCGTATTGCATTGGCAATAATAAACAGTTCATGTGTGCTCCTTGCCGTCTGTTTATATATAATTTCAATTCTCTTGACTTTATCTATGATTTTTTCTAGTAATATCACCTCACCTCACCTCACCTCACTTCACATCACATCACATCACATCTAGAAAAAATCAAAGGGCAATGATGCGTGCTCACCTCACCTCACCTCACCTCACCTCACCTCACCTCACCTCACCTCACCTCACCTCACCTCACCTCACCTCACCTCACCTCACCTGACCTGACCTGACCTGACCTCACCTCACCTCACCTCAACTCACCTCACCTCACCTCACCTCACCTCACCTCACCTCACCTCACCTCACCTCACCTCACCTCACCTCACCTCACCTCACCTCACCTCACCTCACCTCACCTCACCTCACCTCACCTCACCTCACCTCACCTCACCTCACCTCACCTCACCTCACCTCACCTCACCTCACCTCACCTCACCTCACCTCACCTCACCTCACCTCACCTCACCTCACCTCACCTCACCTCACCTCACCTCACCTCACCTCACCTCACCTCACCTCACCTCACCTCACCTCACCTCACCTCACCTCACATCACATCACATCACATCACATCACATCACATCACCTCACCTCACCTCACCTCACCTCACCTCACCTCACCTCACATCACATCACATCACATCACATTACATCACATCACATCACATCACATCACCTCACCTCACCTCACCTCACCTCACCTCACCTCACCTCACCTCACCTCACCTCACCTCACCTCACCTCACATCACCTCACCTCACCTCACCTCACCTCACCTCACATCACCTCACATCACATCACATCACATCACATCACTTCACATCACATCACATCACATCACCTCACATCACATCACATCACATCACATCACATTACATCACATCACATCACATCACATCACCTCACCTCACCTCACATCACCTCACATCACCTCACATGCAAGCCCTTGAAACACTTAACGTTACGAAGGACAAGTATGCGTCAATGCTCTTTCCCATGATCGAGTCATCATTACCCGAAGACGTTCTTCGAGTATGGCATCGCAAACAACCTGATACTAGAGACCTCACTAAGCTGATAAAATTCTTGATTCTTGAAGTGGAGTCTGAAGAAAGGATATTGCTAGCTAGGCGTGAGTTTAGCGAGATGACCCTAGCCGAGCCAAAGCCACCCACTTCTTGTTTCATATCTATAGACTGTTGCACCTAATTTCGTATTGCATTGGCAATAATAAACAGTTCATGTGTGCTCCTTGCCGTCTGTTTATATATAATTTCAATTCTCTTGACTTTATCTATGATTTTTTCTAGTAATATCACCTCACCTCACCTCAGCTCACCTCACCTCACCTCACCTCACCTCACCTCACCTCACCTCACCTCACCTCACCTCACCTCACCTCACCTCACCTCACATCACCTCACATCACCTCACATCACATCACATCACATCACATTACATCACATCACATCACCTCACCTCACCTCACATCACATCACATCACCACACATCACCTCACATCACCTCACATCACCTCACATCACCTCACATGCAAGCCCTTGAAACATTTAACGTTACGAAGGACAAGTATGCGTCAATGCTCTTTCCCATGATCGAGTCATCATTACCCGAAGACGTTCTTCGAGTATGGCATCGCAAACAACCTGATAATAGAGACCTCACTAAGCTGATGCAATTCTTGAGGCTTGAAGTGGAGTCTGAAGAAAGGATCTTGCTAGCTAGGCGTGAGTTTAGCGAGATGACCCTAGCCGAGCCAAAGCCACCCACTGCTTGTGTCATATCTATAGACTGTTGCACCTAATTTCGTATTGCATTGGCAATAATAAACAGTTCATGTGTGCTCCTTGCCGTCTGTTTATATATAATTTCAATTTTCTTGACTTTATCTATGATTTTTTCTAGTAATATCACCTCACCTCACCTCACCTCACTTCACATCACATCACATCACATCTAGAAAAAATCAAAGGGCAATGATGCGTGCTCACCTCACCTCACCTCACCTCACCTCACCTCACCTCACCTTACCTCACCTCACCTCACCTCACCTCACCTCACCTCACCTCACCTCACCTCACCTCACCTCACCTCACCTCACCTCACCTCACCTCACCTCACCTCACCTCACCTCACCTCACCTCACCTCACCTCACCTCACCTCACCTCACCTCACCTCACCTCACCTCACCTCACCTCACCTCACCTCACCTCACCTCACCTCACCTCACCTCACCTCACCTCACCTCACCTCACCTCACCTCACCTCACCTCACCTCACCTCACCTCACCTCACCTCACCTCACCTCACCTCACCTCACCTCACCTCACCTCACCTCACCTCACCTCACCTCACCTCACCTCACCTCACCTCACCCCACCTCACCTCACCTCACCTCACCTCACCTCACCTCACCTCACCTCACCTCACCTCACCTCACCTCACCTCACCTCACCTCACCTCACCTCACCTCACCTCACCTCACCTCACCTCACCTCACCTCACCTCACCTCACCTCACCTCACCTCACCTCACCTCACCTCACCTCACCTCACCTCACCTCACCTCACCTCACCTCACCTCACCTCACCTCACATCACATCACATCACATCACATCACCTCACCTCACCTCACCTCACCTCACCTCACCTCACCTCACCTCACCTCACCTCACATCACATCACATCACATCACATCACATCACATCACATCACATCACATCACATCACATCACATCACATCACATCACATCACATCACATCACATCACATCACATCACATCACCTCACCTCACCTCACCTCACCTCACCTCACCTCACCTCACCTCACCTCACCTCACCTCACCTCACCTCACCTCACCTCACCTCACCTCACCTCACCTCACCTCACCTCACATCACATCACATCACCTCACCTCACCTCACCTCACCTCACCTCACCTCACCTCACCTCACCTCACCTCACCTCACCTCACCTCACCTCACCTCACCTCACCTCACCTCACATCACATCACATCACATCACAACACATCACATCACATCACATCACATCACATCACATCACATCACATCACATCACATCACATCACCTCACCTCACCTCACCTCACCTCACCTCACCTCACCTCACCTCACCTCACCTCACCTCACCTCACCTCACCTCACCTCACCTCACCTCACCTCACATCACCTCACCTCACCTCACCTCACCTCACATCACCTCACATCACATCACATCACATCACATCACCTCACATCACATCACATCACGTCACATCACATCACATCACCTCACCTCACCTCACATCACCTCACATCACCTCACATGCAAGCCCTTGAAACTCTTAACGTTACGAAGGACAAGTATGCGTCAATGCTCTTTCCCATGATCGAGTCATCATTACCCGAAGACGTTCTTCGAGTATGGCATCGCAAACAACCTGATACTAGAGACCTCACTAAGCTGATAAAATTCTTGAGGCTTGAAGTGGAGTCTGAAGAAAGGATATTGCTAGCTAGGCGTGAGTTTAGCGAGATGACCCTAGCCGAGCCAAAGCCACCCACTGCTTGTTTCATATCTATAGACTGTTGCACCTAATTTCGTATTGCATTGGCAATAATAAACAGTTCATGTGTGCTCCTTGCCGTCTGTTTATATATAATTTCAATTCTCTTGACTTTATCTATGATTTTTTCTAGTAATATCACCTCACCTCACCTCAGCTCACCTCACCTCACCTCACCTCACCTCACCTCACCTCACCTCACCTCACCTCACCTCACCTCACCTCACCTCACCTCACCTCACATCACCTCACATCACCTCACATCACATCACATCACATCACATCACATCACATCACCTCACCTCACCTCACATCACATCACATCACCTCACATCACCTCACATCACCTCACATGCAAGCCCTTGAAACACTTAACGTTACGAAGGACAAGTATGCGTCAATGCTCTTTCCCATGATCGAGTCATCATTACCCGAAGACGTTCTTCGAGTATGGCATCGCAAACAACCTGATAATAGAGACCTCACTAAGCTGATGCAATTCTTGAGGCTTGAAGTGGAGTCTGAAGAAAGGATCTTGCTAGCTAGGCGTGAGTTTAGCGAGATGACCCTAGCCGAGCCAAAGCCACCCACTGCTTGTTTCATATCTATAGACTGTTGCACCTATTTTCGTATTGCATTGGCAATAATAAACAGTTCATGTGTGCTCCTTGCCGTCTGTTTATATATAATTTCAATTCTCTTGACTTTATCTATGATTTTTTCTAGTAATATCACCTCACCTCACCTCACCTCACCTCACCTTACCTCACCTCACCTCACCTCACCTCACCTCACCTCACCTCACCTCACCTCACCTCACCTCACCTCACCTCACCTCACCTCACCTCACCTCACCTCACCTCACCTCACCTCACCTCACCTCACCTCACATCACATCACATCACATCACATCACATCACATCTCCTCACATCACCTCACATGCAAGCCCTTGAAACACTTAACGTTACGAAGGACAAGTATGCGTCAATGCTCTTTCCCATGATCGAGTCATCATTACCCGAAGACGTTCTTCGAGTATGGCATCGCAAACAACCTGATACTAGAGACCTCACTAAGCTGATGCAATTCTTGAGGCTTGAAGTGGAGTCTGAAGAAAGGATCTTGCTAGCTAGGCGTGAGTTTAGCGAGATGACCCTAGCCGAGCCAAAGCCACCCACTGCTTGTTTCATATCTATAGAATGTTGCACCTAATTTTGTATTGCATTGGCAATAATAAACAGTTCATGTGTGCTCCTTGCCGTCTGTTTATATATAATTTCAATTCTCTTGACTTTATCTATGATTTGTTCTAGTAATATCACCTCACCTCACCTCGCCTCGCCTCGCCTCGCCTCGCCTCGCCTCGCCTCGCCTCGCCTCGCCTCGCCAATATATATATATTTTTACCGAAATCGAAAATTTACTGACATACGTGTTTTTCTAGTTACTACAGCAACGGGTACGTCACAGATGGAATGAAAAAAGAACGAATAACAGCGTACCGCGTTACAAACTAATAACAGCGTACCGCGTTACAAACTAATAACAACGTACCGCGATACAAACTAATAACAGCGTACCGCGTTACAAACTTATTGTGATAAGCCGCAGGCGTAGCATGGTGCTCGCGTTAATTGATAGGATGTACTTTACTCGATAATAATAATCCCGAAAACAGGCTAAAATAAAAACACACCCTGGACACTTCATACAACGGGTCAGAAATGAAATTTCAAAAAACGAATGACGGAACAAACAAAATGGCCGCGAAATCCTATACGTTCGACAACCAAACTGTAACCAATCTGTATCAATGTGGGTGACGAGGGGGTGAGGTCGCAATCTAGAGAGCGGCAGGGGGTGTCCATACTGTATGTTAGTGCAAATATTAGGTATATAACTACTTTGATAAAAAACTAAAAAGAATTTGCACATAATTTCCACATGGAGACATTTCTGTTTAAGTACGTGTTTAAGAACCTGCTTAATTTTAGTTTTCAACCGAAGTCCCTATCGTATCAGCCGAAGGACGTCCACTTCTGGAATAGGCCTCTCCCAAGGATTTGAGGTGAGGTGAGGTGAGGTGAGGTGAGGTGAGGTGAGGTGAGGTGAGGTGAGGTGAGGTGAGGTGAGGTGAGGTGAGGTGAGGAGAGGAGAGGTGAGGTGAGGTGAGGTGAGGTGAGGTGAGGTGAGGTGAGGTGAGGTGAGGTGAGGTGAGGTGAGGTGAGGTGAGGTGAGGTGAGGTGAGGTGAGGTGAGGTGAGGAGAGGTGAGGTGAGGTGAGGTGAGGTGAGGTGAGGAGAGGTGAGGTGAGGTGAGGTGAGGTGAGGGCGGACGGGCGGACGGGCGGACGGGCGGACGGGCGGACGGGCGGACGGGCGGACGGGCGGACGGGCGGACGGGCGGACGGGCGGACGGGCGGACGGGCGGACGGGCGGACGGGCGGACGGGCGGACAGGCGGACGGGCGGACGGGCGGACGGGTGGACGGGTGGACGGACGGACGGATGGATGGATCTATCTTGGATATTGAATCTTGGATATTTGTTACTATTATATATTTTCTGTGTGGTGTGTATCCCGTTCTCTTTGGACTCCTTCACTCTATTTCAATATGTCATCTTGTATCTACGCTACGTGTATAAATAAACTGAATAAAGCCTTAGCCTTTTCCTAGGCTTAGCCTTTCTATTTTTATTTTATTTTATTTTTATTAGGAGAACACAAACGGTAATGTACATTGATACATATGGGATGAAATATAAATAGAAAGGTAAGTCTATACATTCCAACAACGAGTTCCACAATTATTTAAAAATATAAGCCTACTTATCAATCTACCGCTATAAACAGTCAATAAGCTGTCATTAAAAAACTATAAAATAAATTTGGAAAACAACAAAATAGAAGTAAAAAGAATGGATAATTATTAGAGAAAAAAAATATTTGTAAAACTAAGAATCAAAAAGTATGTTAAAAGACAATAAAAGACGATAAAAGTGCTATTTTATGCGCTGTTAAGTAAAGAGATAATATTTGTTCTATATCTTGTCAAGGGTGTGCTGAATATATCGAGATCAGAAAACTGTTCGTTATATCTGTTAAGCATTCTATAAATTGGCGATCGCTTTCCTGCATTGGTACGAAAAAAGCTTACAGAAAAGAGCCGCTTAGACCTGAGAGACCTCGCCGGCACGCGTTATCCAATACTATTGACGAGCTTTCTATAAATATCACTGTGTTTTTTTAAAAATATAAAATGAAAATTATACTCTCGCTTCGCTCCCCTTTTTACTCTGCTACTCAATAGGAGGGTATTGAGTTTTGTGTGTATTAATGTATATTTGTCTGTTTCTTTGACTGATCCTGTAGCCTCAACTGCTTGATGTATTTTTGGTAACGTTGTTACGTTAGATTTGACATAAGACATATTTTCCCCCACCTGCCAAACCCTCTTTTTTATGCAGTCAAATTCCTATTTTTTATTAAAATTGTTTCAGTTACAACTGGTAATCAACTTCTCCTGTTTATTCTATTTAGTAAAAATGCAAAGAATAATGTAATCATTTCAAAAGAATTTCGTAATTTGAGGTTCGCTTCACTTGCCTCTTTCTACACCTACACTTCCTCTATCAATCAATTTGCTCCCCCATTGACCCATTAGCTGGCAACGCCCATGGATTCTAACGTCCCCACTGCTGGGGCGCGGGCTCTTCCCAAGCTCGGGAAGGTTAGGCCACACCCTGGACACTTCATACAACGGGTCGTGACATTTCAATAAGGGAATGACGAAAAATTCTATGCGGTCGACAATCAAACTGTAACCAATCTGTATCAATCTGGGTGACGAGGGGGTGAGGTCGCAATCTAGAGAGCGGCAGGGAGTATCCATACTGTATGTTAGTAAGTACTAATATATATACTTTGGTTAGGCCATACTCCACACACGGGGGCCAAATCCGGGTTGGTGGAGGTTGTACAGCTAGTGGCGAGTCCCACTAACAAAAGTTTTCAAACTGCCTATAGGCAGAATTCTATAGGCTGAAGGGGTTATCGGCTGCCTTCTACTAATAGCAATTCCCTTAATCTAAACAGCGCCTGTAAAAATCCATTTTCCCACCTGGATACCTGTTAATCCTAAGATACTTTGAAAGAACATTTATTCATGTTGCTCTCATTACGTGTTTTTTTTTTATTTGGTGTTGCTATTTGTATACGTTTTAGAAAGCTTATCCATTAGTGCACAATTTACAAGCACGTAAACACTTTCGTTCTAGATACACATTACTATTCATCAAAGATGATCATGTCATTATTCTATTCTTGATTATACAATGAGATTTATTACAACTCTTACTGTTTTAATCGACACTGCCAAAGTTAATTCTACAATTACTAGAAAAGATTACCTATTATAGAGTACCAAGTTGTTCATGTCAAGGTTGATTGTTATGTTACGCATAGGTACCTCTATGCACAGATGTGATAAGGCCTTTTACTGAACGCACCCATAAGAATTGATAGGCGGAAATGGGAAACTGATTGACATTTACGGGGTCAAAATAACATGAACTATACTGAGCAATTTAGTACACAAAATACGGGCCGTGTTCCACGGTGCGTCTACTATCGCCCGGGCTGATAGTTTGCAGCCTATAGTGTACACCCCGTAGTTCGTGGACTGATGTATTGGAACTATTTGTACACAATCTACACCCTGCCAACTACGGAACGTAATCTATAGCCTGTACAGTGAACAGCACATGCAGTTGGACATAATGGCCTTGAAAATGTTAGAAGTTGAACAGAGCGAATGCGAAAAAGAGATAGTAATTGTTCTCTTCGCATTGTTTTCAATGTGCGCTGCCGCTTACTGCTGGCCGGTGCGGGTAGGCGGGGTCGGGGGAGATCGCGTTCGTCCGAAGATTTTACATACATACTTATTGGTGGAAATTCCGATTTATTTGTGAAAAAGACCAGACTTTTAAGAATAAAATATTATAGGTAGTGGTAAGGTTTGTTTATTTGTTTGGTTGTAGGGGGTTAAACTTTAGAATTATTGAATCGAATCTAAAATTCTTTAACCGCCTCCGGGACGTAATGAGTAAGTAGTCCATTCGCTTCACACCAGTAGGTCGCGGGTTCGATTCCCGGTGGGGTCAACTTGTAAGTCTCGGTTTGGTTGGTGGTAGGGCATTTTCTAAGCCCGCCTGGCTAGCTACCACCATCTTATCTAAGTCTTGCCGATAAACATCAGTGTTAACAACATTGATGTGTTCCGACTTGAAGATAGATAGCCCGTTCTCCATTGTGTTGGGGAATCTAGGTAAGCCCGCTTCCATCTTCGGCTTCATCGTCACTCACCATCAGGTGAGATGATGCCAAGGGCTTACCAATTGTGAATTTAAAAAAAAGCAGTAAAGAATGAGACGGTGTACGCTCACAAATTCACAATAAATGCTATCTAATATCTATGCGACTGGACTTGGACTGACAAACGTAGTAAGTATTGGTGACTTATATTCTCTTTGGACGGGACGAGACGGAGACGGATGAGTGAGCGACTTTAATATACTGGCAGTGTTGCCGTTAGGACAATCTTGTTTGTGGTTATTAAAATGAAAAAGTGGTCAATTTTGTAATAAGGATGTGGGTTTAATTAAAACAGTATCAAATGCATGTAGAAAAAAAAATAATTTTAGGCCTACAGTGGCATCTGGTAATTTTGAAATCTCTACGTCAACGTCAATCGATCTGTGATGATGATGTAGATGGGGTTTCAATTTTTTTGATTGCTTTGTCCGCTTCTGTAAATTTGTTAAAAACTTCAGGTGGCAAAACATAGTCGTGGCATTTTTATTATTTATTTTAATTGACTTTTAATCATAATTATGGAATTAAGTGTTAATGCACACATTTTGTTTCATAATTTATTTTTCAGTGTGTTCATGACACTTAACTACTTACTTCCGCATTAGAGTGAGGAAGACAAGACCGCAGTAACTAGGTAAAGTATTTGGTCAACTGTAAACAGTAATTATCAAAAACATAATTACCAAAAGTAGCTAGAATCATTTGGTTAGCTAAAATTGTTTTTGGCTAAACCGTTATAAATATGCTAGATCTAGCCACAAAGTGGCTAAAACGGCAACACTGCTTGCTAGCTCGTGTCACTGCGCGGATTCTTGGTTTATTAGATCTGTGGCGGATGCTTTGTAAGGGGCGTGGCTTATGATTTGTCAAAAGCACAGATCTGTGGTCATAAGTTTGTGTGAATTTGTTATTGGTCTTAAATAGACGCTTATTTAGAAAAGAATGTCGATTGGTGTATTTTCGTAAAGATGACGAATTCTACCAATCACCGATGTGTGCGAGTGTTCAACTGTTAAAAATCGGTCGTAGTTATACGTGTGTATACTGTCCATCGCCACGTGCTGGCCACTGTACAATTTGATTCATAAACTACGTGAGTATGTGACCTCTAACATGAACTATACCCCCGTCATCCGTAGTCTGCAAACTATAGGGCGTTCAAATTAAGCCCTGGAACTGAGCCGTCCGCTGCGTAGTTAGTGTAGCCGTAGAAGCGGTGCCAGATCGTCCCAAAAGGGACGATTTTCGTCCTTTTAGACGCCGCATCGTCCCTTCGATGTCCGTTCTCAAATTCCGTCCCTTTTCCGTCCCTTTTCAAATAGCCAGCCACAATAACTTTTTAAAAAATAATGCGTGAAACGAAACGGATGACGACGCGTGAATGCGACAACTTCTGACCGCTGCTGATGCGATCTCGCGATATTGTTCCGTCCTTTTTTCACGCGCATTGATCCCGTATCGCTTGCCTGTTCATTCCACGCACACAAACAAAATTTTGTGTCGAAGACATTCAAACAGTGCAAAACAAGTGCTGCTTGGCGCCAAGTAGTTTGGTTTAGCTTGGCAATGTTTATGTTTTGAGTGTTTGTGATTCATTTTATTGAACTGAGCATACGAGTCGTACTAACTTGAAGCTGTATTTTAAGATAAAGATAAATTTATTTGTCATACATAACAAGTTAATAACAAAATATCCGTTTTTCTTCAATACATCAAAGGTATGTTTTAGACTTCTTATTTTGACGTGCCTATGATTATTTTATGTATAAAACTCAAGTGTGTGTGCTTTGCCTTGTGCTAAATAAAAATAAAAGCATTGTGGTTGTGGATCTAACCTACATTCATAATAAACAACCAAGTAACCTTATGAAATACTCAAATTACACTACAAAGAGGAAAGATTTCAAAGATTTGATTCTTTACTGGACCGATTTTAAAAATGCTTTCACCATTAGAAAGCTACGTTATCCCTGAGTAACTGAAGCTACTTTTTACCGCGGGAAAATACCTTATTCCTTCAATAAAACGGTCAGCAACGAGTGAAACCGCTGGGCGGACTGCTAGGTATGCTAGAATCATATTAAGTAACTAAACCGATAAAACCTTTGTACAAAAAAAAACTTGCGAAAAAACTTTGAGTTGAGTATTTCAAAGGTTTAATGTTGTATCAATACGTGTTTAGAAGTTTGATATACGAACTTCATACTACATAAACCATGTGAACGTGAACTAGACAAGACATTCATCACATCACACCCTAACTTCATTGATACTTTCATTTACCTACATAATATAATTTCATTAACTTCAGGCTCTTCATTTAAAATTTCATTTCTCTAAGGGCCATGCCTCACGGCGCGTTGCGTCAATGCAATCTCTGCTTCGACCGACGCAACGCAACGCTGCCGTGTATCGTGGTCCTAATAAAATCCAGTTGCCAGGTTAAAGAAAAACTACCGAATCTTATTATATCGAAATATGAATTTGTTTGGTTCATTCTTACATTTTTGGTGTCATGGATATTAACAGGAATGGTTTTTGTTGCATTGCATGTTTGCTTTTGTACAGGAAATGGACAAATTCGTCTACAAAAAAAGACGTAGAATTGAAGAAAAAGATGATGACGAAGCTGTTACATCTTGCGATTCGTCTAAAACTACTTCAAATAAAACAGAAAAACAAATATCTGCCGATTTTCTAAAAAAAATATATCAACCTCCAACCTGTTAAAAAAATAATAAAAAGGAATCGTCAGAAAATTCTAAAACTCACCTTACCAGCAACGATAAAAGTGTTAAGGCTACGTCTAGTACTAGTAGCGCAGGAGAATCGTTAGAAAATTCTAAAACTCACCTTACTAGCAACGATGAAAGTGTTAAGGCTACGTCTAGTACTAGTAGCGCAGGAGAATCGTCGGAAAATTCTAAAACTCACCTTACTAGCAACGACGAAAGTGTTAGGGCTACGTCTAGCAGCGCAGGAGAACCCTCTAAAACTAAAATATATGCATTTAGTGACAAATGGTTAACCATTGCGGAATTTAAGCACTGGCTCACAACCGACTACAAAAAAGGCATTCAGGTGGCCAAATGCAAATACTGTCAGGTCATTTTACATAATCACAAGCCTCATTTGTATAGGCATGCTGAGACGGAAAAACATAAAAACATCATGACTGCTATTCGGCAGATAAGATAGAATGGCGAAGAGGGCTGAAATAAAATTAGCGTCTGTTTTGGCAACAAATAACTTACCATTTCTATTATGTGACACGCTTGTCCCTCTCATAGCAAATATCTGTCCAGACTCAAAGATTGCTCAAAAAATGTCGATGGGTCGAACAAAGGCCACTGCTGTTGTCAATCAAATTTTAGGATCACATTTCATGCAAAATACAGCAGAATACCTAAAAGCACCAGGATTTTTTTTCTGTCATTATGGATGAAACCACTGACCAAGGTTCTGTTAAGCAATGTGCCATAACAGCAATATATATGGATAATGAAGACTCAATAAAACTGTTTTCTTCGACATGGTCGAGATGTCATCTGGAACAGCGGATGATTTATTTAAAGCGCTTTTAGACAACTTAAAGCAAAAGGACATACCTATCTCAAATTTGGTTGGGTTTTCATCAGATACGACAAATGTCATGGTGGGGCAGCGGAACTCAGTTTTTTTCAAAATTAAGAGAAGTTCTCCCTCACATTGTTTGCATAAAGCGTAGCTGCCACATGATCCACCTGGCAGCTTCAAAAGCTTGTCTGAAATTGCCTAACTCAATTGAAGATTTATTACGGAACGTAGGATCCCACTTCAGTCGAAGTTATTCAAGGCAAAAAAAATTAGAAGAAATGCAAACATTTTTCCAAACCGAGATTCATAAAATATTGACACCTGCTACAACAAGATGGTTGTCGTTAAAAGCTTGTGTAGACAGGGTCCTGGAACAATACCCCGCATTAAAATCTTACTTCAGACTAGAATGCTTTGATGATCCATCCAAAACTACCGACACTATCAACGCATCGTTGAACAATAGTTTCACTAAAGTGTATCTCGAGTTTATGTCATACGTTCTGGAGCTATTGAACGATTTTAATATTATGTTTCAATCAGAGACTCCACTGTTACACAAACTGAAGCCAGAAACAGAAAAAACTGATAAAAACTTTAGCTGTTAATTATATGGAACTCTCCCACGTTAAGGGAACCAATGCGTTTAGAATCCAGTATAATAATCCAAGGCTCTACGTGCCAATCAACAAAGTTAACATAGGAATATCAGCACAGGAAACAATACATGAGTTACAACGCCAACCAAATCCTCCCCAACAATCAGACATAGACCGAGCACGCCTCGACTGCATGCAGTTTTACATTGAAGCAATCAAACAAATAATAACTAGGTTTGATTTCTCTGACAGCTCTGTGTTTAATATTTTACCAATTGTAGAACCCGCCACAAGCACAGGTTTCAATTTCCCCGAATTGACACCAGCAATAGACAGATTTCCATTTTTAAAAGATGTATTAGACTACAAAACGTTAGTTAAAGAATGGCGGGAGTATTGCCTGATGGAGACCGATGCGCAAATAAGTAACGATTTACCGGCGGAACAATACTGGAAAAAAGTTTTCCAAATAAAGGATATTTCTGGAAATATAAAATACCCCAACATCCGGAAATTTATTGGAATGCTGTTGGTTTTACCATTTGCAAATGCTAGCGTGGAAAGAGTAT
Organism: Coleophora flavipennella; assembly: GCA_947284805.1. Lineage (NCBI taxonomy): Eukaryota > Metazoa > Arthropoda > Insecta > Lepidoptera > Coleophoridae > Coleophora > Coleophora flavipennella. The sequence continues at coordinate 13,890,276 of OX369259.1, read as the reverse complement.
TCAGCAAACTGAAAAGAATCAAAACCGAAAGCAGAACCCGCCTCAACACTAATACCATAGTATCCCTGATGGCAACGAGTTCCGGAATCAAAGATGTTGTTAAGTTTGAGCCGACCAAGGACATGCTAGAAAAGAAATTGAAATACTAAACTTTTTTTAATTTGATACTTTAGATTAAACATATTTAATAAATTAAACCACAGAACAAAACAACTAGGTACAAGAATAAAAAATAAAATCTAAGTTACTAACAATTAACCAGCTGGAGTTGGAATGAACACGCTGCATGCTCAGGTATGTTGGTTATGGAGAACATAAATTGTGATTGAGTGCTCGCTGCGTAAAGGTTAGATATCTCATAAGTACCTTAGGTACCTCATGCATGATCATCTTATGTGCCTTACCTACCATTGCCTTTTTTGTCTTCGAGTTCCGCTGTTCGCTGCTCGCTAAGTCAAAGATACAAAGATGAATACTTACGTGGCGGTCACTCGTTCTACAATCTGCATGGAAATAATCAAAATGGTTTTTGTTTGTTTTTTTTTGTGTACTGTAAAAAATGTAAGTGTATTTATTTCCTTTTGGGTATATTTTTTCATTAAAATCATAATTAATTAATATTTTCTTTAGTCGTCCTATTTGTTCAAAAATCGTCCTTTTTCCGACAGCGGATCGTCCGAAACTCGGTGAAGGCACTGGCAACACTCGGGCTGTAGTTTGTGTACGCGTAGAACCACGCAATACGGGCCGCGAAATGATGGGGTGGACAATACTGTACGCAATCCACTCGGGCTGCAATTAGTGTATTATATTCTCTTTGGCTGCAATCTAGTGGCGCTCGTTTGGTGTTGTTCGACTGGGCGGTGTTTGTTTTTTGTTTGTTTCTACTTTTTACTAAGATTTATGCAATTTTATGTACAAACATGTGTTGAAACGACTCAAATTAATTACGTGTACATCGTAACGTTTCGTAACTAGGTATTTCTAGTGATAACCTAAACATGGGTCTTCTGTCAGACCCGGAGTTAGGATCAGTGAAATGGGTAAATGTCCTTAAAAAGATCCATGGGCCTCTTTGCTTCTTATGCTACCTTGGTGCTCTAGTGTGGTTTGTGCTGCTAGCCAACAAGGAATTCAACAATGAGACCTATTTCTCGGAAAACGCACTGCTTCCCGGGTTGGTAACAAATGAGTTTAATGGCGAACAGTCTGCAAAACAGTTCTATAATGAGTTCCTGAGGGAATTAGAGGTTAGTCTGGTGTCTTGGCTTAACATTATTAGATTTCCACAGACCAAGGGATCCGCCGGTGCCCTTCATTTATTCTGTTCAGGCCGAGCGTCATAAAACATGGTCTAAAACATTTTTTGAAATTTTGTAGGTAGTATATTATACAGCGGATCATACGATGACGTGCAAAATGCGTTTCCATATGAGCCGCTCATGGACTCCATGGCCTGTCCGTAAAGTTTCTTGAAAGTGATGCAGGCCTACTGCATTCTAAACCTTGGGACCTGCTGGCAGATCCTTTGCTAGTAAAAGTGTTATAATATTGTATCTATCTGAATATTGGAGGTAAGTTTTCTAAGTGTATCCATGTTATAGTGCGGCCATCTAAAGCAGGGTTCCCTATCTTGTTTATTACACGCCCCCTTTCTAACAAGATAAAAATTGCATGCCCCCCATTGCCTAGATAATATATTATATTATAGGGTGTAACAAAATTGGTGTAGTTCCCGTTAACTGGGGGCTTCTACTCTTCATACTGAACAACTTTTGTTTAATGACTGCAGAAATCATATTTTTTTTACCTTAATACAAATTGATTTTAAAATTTAGCCTTTTACCTACCTTTTAACTCCTACCGTTTACCTTAAGGTTGCCTGGAAGAAATCGGTAAAAGTGATAACCCGCCTTTGCACTGTACATTTTCAAATTAAGTTTCTGTAAAGTTTTTTTGGTATGCAATAAAGAATATTTATTATTATTGATCCGCTGATTTCCACGACAACCGGTCCTGTGCTGCCCACATCCAGCAGCTTCCTGCGACCTTCACTCGGTCCACTGTGTGGAAGGCCTGCCTACACTACATCTTCTGGCGCGCAGGTGCCACTCGAGAACTGTACTGCCCCAACGGCGATCTGTCGTAGAACAGAAAAGCTTGTACCTAAAAATAAATTTGTCCTTGACGTGGCACAATAGTGTCCCCGAACACACTAGTTAGTATTTTTGTTTTTGCTCTATTGTTAAAATAGTAAAACATATGTTTAAGCATGAGCCTTAGTGTGATTATGCTACTGATCCTATATTAAAATGACAAAATATAATAAAAAATGGCCAGGTGTGAGCTGCACTTGTGTGTCAAGGAGTCAGAATTGAATAAAAAAGCATTTTTCATGTCTTTGCGGTGCTATCTTTTGTTTGTAATGAATATGTATCATTGTTTTTTATACTTGTATGGAGTGATGCGGTGGTACAGATCCCGTGGGGTGCAAGTCCGACTTGTACTGGGCCAGTTTTTTATCAGTAATCTGACTTTTAGCAATTTTACAGTTAGGTTTTACAACAAACATCTCAATTTATAAAATCAGTTTGATAGGGCCACCACAAGTCACTAAATAGCCTGTCAACATCTGTGGAGACTCTTGAACCACTTTTTCCCACCTTCATTTGTAGGAAATTAGGAAAACAGAAACCCTTCAAATGTCACTTTACTTTGTCATAAACAGTGTTGTTACTGAGTAGTAAATAATGTCTACATTTGCAGGATAAGTACGAAAACAGCGACTCCATCCCGTTGCCATGGCTGGTTAGCAAGATGTCACAACTTCACCTGGAAGTGTACACACACAACTTCACTCTCAACTACCCTCTGGGGCAGGGGCAGGTGTGTTATTTTTTTCCCAACTTATCTTCGCTCTAATCATGAAACTGAACAACTTTCCAAAATAAACCTCTGTACAATCAGAGCAAAAAAAATTCTGTACATATGTATAATACTTAGATGACACAGATTGCGATAGTCCAGACTTATGTATACCTCAGTGCTGTAATCTCAAACAACGGCAGCTGCATAGATGAAGTGAAATGACGTATGGCCATAACACAAACTGCAATGGAGAGGTTAAAAAAAAAGAAGGAATCGCAACATTACCAAAGCTACCAAAGTCAGGCTCATGTGAACACTCATATTCCCCATTTTTCTTTACGCGGCAGAGACATAATGGACAGTGCGCGAGTTGGAAAAGGGGAAGATAGATGCTCTAGAGATGTGGTGCTAGAGAAAGATGCTCGGGGTATCGTGGACAGAGTTCCGCACCAACGTGTCCATACGGAGCTCGTCATCACGCAGCGTTTATCGACCGTAGCATACTGCAGTACTTTGGACATATCTCTAGGCGGGAGTACAGGGAAAAGTAGAAGGATTCAGATCGCGCGGCAAGTCACCTATGCGCTGGACTGACCAAGTAAAATCTGCAATGAAACCGCGTATCTGACTGCGCCAGACAGTCTGCTACCAGGGAGAGATCGCGGGAGATTGTGTGGGGAACCGTGTCTGCAACTACCACCGACGTAAACGCCTTGAAGTGACCACAACCACTTGTAGCTCTTGGCAGATTGAAACGACAGAGAAGAATAATAGATGAGCTGATTGCTCAAATTTGTATGTAAAGTCAAAATTTTTTGGTCCCAATTTTAGGTTTAGGTTCCTCAGGGAAAGTTGTGCAGTTTAATGAGTAGATACTTAGTTTAAAATTTGGCCAATGATTTAAATTTCATAACTACAAGTGGTTGTGTGCAATGAAGGCATTGGAGGTGCATGGAACATTTTCCATATATTATACAGGAAAATCATGTTCTGAGTAAACTACATAGTTTTCGAGGATCTACAGAACATTGTGCGCTTAGACAAAATAGCTAGGGGTCATAACCTAATACCTGCACTAAGAAGTTTCCTTACTTTTTTTCTTTGTATGAAAATGGGCAAAAAAATAAATAAATGGGTGACTTTCTGTGATACTTATCATCATTATATCACCTAAGAGACGTCCACTGTTGAACCAACGATTTCTGCATCGACAGGTCCTTTGCTGCCCGCATCCAGCGACTTCCCGCGACTTTCATCAGCTCGTCGGTCCACCGAGTACGAAGCCCGACTAGTGCTTACCTTTCTGGTACGCCTGTTGTACGGTCTTATTATCCCTAGAATGATATAAAAATGTTCCTCCCCAGATATACAAAGGCACAAACGTATACGGCATACTGCGCGCGCCCCGCACCCCGTCGCTAGAGGCTCTCGTAGTGACCGCCCCGTTCCGGCCGCTCGGCTCGCACCAGAAGGGGACCGCGGCTGGCATAGCCCTGATGCTGGCTTTCGCGCAGTTTGCTCGACGTGAGTGTGGATAAAATTATCCATAGTAGAATTACTAATAACTAATACTAATATAATACTCCATGGCGTAATGGTTAGCCTTTTCGCTTCACACCAGGAGGTCGCGGGTTCGATTCCCGGTGGGGTCAACTTGTAAAACTCGGTTTGGTTGGTGGTGGTGGTAGGTGGTAGGGTATTTTCTAAGCCCGCCTGGCTAGTTACCACCATCTTATCTAAGTTTTGCCGCCAAACATCAGTGTTAACAACATTGATGTGTTCCGGCTTAAAGATAAGAGAGCCAGTTCTCCATTGCGTTGGAGAATCTTGGTAAGCCCACTTCCATCTTCGGCATCATCGTCACTTACCATCAGGTGAGATGATATGCCAAAAAAAAAGGTTCTCTTTTACTCCCAAGTTCCGACTTACCAGGTTGTAAGTTATTATTTTCTTCGCCCGCGTGGACATAGTTTTTATGACTGTCTTTGAGGGTGAGTGGTGCGCGAGCCGTAAGCGGCTTGCGAGCGTGGTCATGAGTTTTCTCTAGATCCCTCGAGAACTATGTCATGTCAAGCTTATTAGTAAATTAAGTCATTTCACACCCCCTCAACCATCTCTGTGCAAAAAATCACAACAATCGATTGTTCCATTGTGATGTTAAAGAATTGTATTAAAATTTAATTAAATTATTATTATTTAACTAAATTATTTTAAATAAAATTATTTAATTTAATTAACCAAAAAAATAGTATTTTTTCAGTTCCCCCAGGTACTGCATCGGACTATGCTATTTTCACGAGATAAAAAGTAGCTTATGTCCTTCCCCGTGACACAGGCTACCTGCATGCCAAATTTCATCAGGATTGGTCAAGGTGTTGAAGCGTGAAAAGATAACAAACAAACAAACACATTTTCACATTTATAATATTATTAATTAAGAATGTGATTACCTAACTACGTAGGGTGTCCCAGCGCTATCCTATTATAAACGCGAAAGTATGTAAGAATGTATGGATGTATGTTTGTTACTCTTTCATGCAAAAACTACTTTCTACTAATTTCTAGAACGGATCTGGCTGAAATTTGGTAGGTAGACAGATTAGGACCTGGATTAACACATAGGCTACTTTATTCAGTTTGGCTGAGATTAGGTCCTGGATTAAAACATAGCTATAGGCTACTTTTTTCCACGCTCGCGAGCCGCTTCGCGCACTGCGCACCTTCGAGAAGTCATAGACACGTTGTCCACGCGGGTGAAACCGCGGAAAACAGCTAGTGGGCCATAAAGGAAAAGTTCTTTAAGTAAATATTCAAAATAGGAAAAGAAGACTTTGTTTTTTAAATTTGCATTCAACTGTTGCAGCAAGTGGTAATAAGTTCATTTGTTTATTTAATACAGGCTTGTGGACTTATGTACTCGTTTATGTAATACAGGCTCTGCAGGACAGTTACCAGGGTCTGCACACCCAGATGTCCCTTAATAATTTAACAAGCTTATAAAATGATGATTGATAAGACTATCTATAAAAATTCTTATAGTAAATAACAATGTATGCCAAAAACAATAAAATGTGATTTAGTGTTTTAGGCATAACTACATGTAATGTAAAACCGGTCAAGTGCGAATCGGGTTTACGCAAAGTAGGGTTCCGTAGACTTATCAAAAACTAAAAGTATTTAAAAAAATCTCAATTATATTTACAGTTGGTAATAGAACATTTTGTTTGGAAAATCTATGAACTTTTTACAAATCCAAATGCACGCCTTAAGTTGTTCGACTATTACTCCTAAACTAAGAAAGCCTACTAAGCCGTGATAGTTTTCCTTTTTCAAGCGACTTCCAAAAAGGAGGAGGTTCTCAAGTCGTCTGTATGTTTTTTTTTTATGTTTGTTACCTCAGAACTTTTGACTGGGTGAACCGATTTTTATAATTCTTTTTTTATTTGAAAGTTAGTACTTCCCGTGTGGTCCCATATAAATTTTATCAAAATCGGTGTTGTACTTTAGTAGAAAATTAACAAAAACCAAAAATAATAATGCAAAAATGTACTAATTTGTTGCGATGGAAGTCGGTTTTTTAACGTGTTTAACGTTTTCAATTATAAATTGAGTATATGTCCTACTATTTAATTATTTTTTCAAAAGTCCTAAAATAGCGGTTCAGCTCGTAGGGGGAGGGGATATTTAACTTTAACAAACATTAGCACTTTCAAGCTTAATATTTAGCAAACCGATGCCTGAGTCTAAAAATGGTTTAAGAAAGCCCTCTGTAGTTTTGAAAGATACAACGATACCCCACACGATAGGGTACGTCAAAGATAAAAAATACACCACCTCTTTACATGTGAGAAGGTCATCATATCAGCCGAAGGAAGTCCACTGCTGGACATAGGCCTCCCCCAAGGATCTCCACGACGACCGGTTCTGCGCTGCCCGCATCCAGCGGCTTCCCGCGACCTTCACCAGGTCATCGGTCCACCGAGTGGGAGGCCTGCCTACACTACGCTTTCCGGTGCGTGGTCGCCACTCGAGAACTTTACTGCCCCAACGGCCATCTGTTCTACGAGCAATGTGCCCCGCCCACTGCCACTTAAGTTTAGCAATTCTGAGAAGGTATCCAAAAAAAATTTCAGATTTTATATTGTAAAACTGTCGGCGTGAATAATATGTATGCTCAATTGCTCATGCCAAATTACAGCTTTCTAGTTCTAATGGTCTCTTAGCTAAGCCGGTTCCTTGTTGGCTTTGGAACCCTAAAAATTATGAATAAAATATAAATAATAATGTCTAAGTCCTATGTCTATGCCTATGTCCAGCAGTGGACGTCCTTCGTCTGATATGATGATGATGATTAATAATAATATGGATTATAGATTAATCGAACTGGCAAAATGTGATTTACTGTTAAGTCGAGCTCCAGGTCCTTTTTAGCTTTAAATTTATATGATGTATATGTAATCCTATCTATAAGACCGTTTGTTTCATAAATTAATAATAAGTTCGTTTTGAAAAACCTAAATACTTTTAGGTACTTACAAGCTTTTATTTGAAGAGACTTATTTCGTATTCCTCTCAGCAAACCCTTTCATTTGATACCCATATCATAGGTGTGCATAAAGAAATAACTGGTCCGCCATCTTTGGAAGTCCGCCATATTGGATTTAGAACCATGCATTGTCACCCAAAAAAAATTTTAGCTCAATCGGTTGAAGATATCAAGATATCAAATTGAGTTGCAAAATTTCACCCGAACAAACATACATACATTGCAAGTTAAATAAAAGCTTGTAAAATAAAAATAATCAAGTTAAATAAAAGCTTGTAAAATAAAAATAAATAATATCAAATTTAGTAAATACTCACTCAAAAGAGACTGCATTTTATTTGTAAATCTATGTAGAACTGCATTTTTTAGGGTTCCGTAACCAAACAGTAAAAACGGGACCCTATTACTAAGACTTCGCTGTCCGTCCGTTTGTCTGTCTGTCTGTCCGTCTCTCACCAGGCTGTATTTCATGAACCGTGATAGCTAGACAGCTGAAATTTTTACAGATGATGTGTTTGTGTTGCCGTTATAACAACAAATACTAAATTAGAAAATAAGGGGGTCTCCATACAAAAAAACGGTTTCTTTTAAACATGAAGAAACTAGCGCCATCTAGTATGATGGTACGGATCCCTATGTGTGTGGTTCTGACTCGCACTTAGCCGGATTTTATTGTAAAAAAATGTCAACTGCCTTAATTTTTAAAAAATAGCCTTTATTTTTATGTCACCAATTGAAATGGCAAAATATAAAGATGTCTTGCAATATACTTTGTATCATAAACTCATAAATTAAAGAAAAACATTTTTTTTTTCACATTTTGCTTTGGATCTGCGTTTATTTATAGATGTTTTAATCCGATCAATTAATTTCATTTGCAGCACAAAAATACTGGGCGAAAGACATCATCTTCCTCGTCACGGAACATGAACAACTAGGAATGCAGGCGTGGTTGGAGGCTTACCATGGCCTACAAAGTGACACTGAGACTTTTTACACTAGCCTTGGTAGCTTCTGGCAGCCTGGTACTTTGAACTTGGGCAAGATGAATGGCTTCAAGTGGGGCTCTGACCACCATAAGTGTTTGAACCCTGGCAAGTTGCAAGGGCGATCTGGGTCAATACAAGCGGCCATTAATTTGGAAATACATGATCCAAAGATAAGTAAGTTTTCCTTTGATTCTATCAGTAATAAGTCCTTTTTTTTGAAAATTATAAGTAGTAATTTTTGTTCAAGTAACATGTCCCCATCAAATCTGAAAAGTGTTGAAAATAGTATGGCACATGATTATCAGTGATTACGCCAAACCAAATGTATTATGTCCAGCAGTGGTCGTCTTTTGGCTGATGTGATGATGGTCATGGTCATCATCACATACCAAAGCAGGCTGATTAGCATACAATGATGGTAGCTTAATCAGCTGATCGAAATGTACGAGATGACCATTTTTTTGTGATTTTACCACAAGAGTTGTTCAGTTTTATGAGTAGAAGCCTTTCTCAAAAATGTGCTCTATTTAAATTTGAAAATGTGCTCTATATGAACTTGAAAATGTGCTTTATTTAAACTCGAAAATGTGCTCTATTTTAACTCGAAATGTGCTCTATTTTAACTCGAAAATGTGCTCTGTTTAAACTCAAAATTGTGCTCTATTTAAACTCAAAAATGTTAAACTAATAACTTATACAAGCTGTAAAACAATTGGTGTAGGAATCGTTTACTGGGGCTTATACTCATCATACTGAACAAGTTTCCCCAAGGAACCATAGTTAATTCGTAAAAAAAATTTCGAAGTTCCATACGACAATGTACGAAATTGGTCAATCAGCTGATCGTTTTGTATGAAGAGTTAAATAATGGTGTCGATTCGGTGTAACACGATTTAACTTATTTGACAGGACTAAACTAAATTTAAGCATTCTATCCTTGTCTTTTCTATACAGAAAGTAAAAGACAGAATGCATAAATTTAGTTAAATCCTGTCAAATAAGTTAAGTCGTGTAACACCGAATCGACACCATTATACTCATCATACTGAACAAGTTTCCCCAAGGAACCATAGACGCCCCATACAAAAATGCACAAAATTGGTCAATCAGCTGACCGTTTTGTATGAAGAGTTAAACATTTTTTTTGCGATATCAGCAAACTTGTAGAACAAACTTTTTTCAGTTTGATGAGTAGAAGTACCAGTTAACGGGACCTACACAAATTTTTGTTACCTATATACTGTCAGAGGCCTCGCGGCTCATGTGTTTATACGGGGCTAACTTGCGTAACTTTAAACTAACTTGCTTAACTTAAAATCGCCCCCGTGGCGTCTTGGTTGAGTTCATTAGTTTCACATCAAGAGGTCGCGGGTTCGATTCCCAGCGAATCTAACTTTTTACGACTTGACTTGGTTGGAAGAAGAACATTTTCTACCAATATCTTATCTAAGTCTTGCCGCCAAACGTCCATGATAACAGCATTGATGTGTTCCAGCTTAAAGATAAGAGATAGCCAGTTCACCATTGCCTTGGGGAGTCTTGGTAAGCCCGCTTCCATCTTCGGCATCATCGTCACTTACCATTAGGTGAGATGATGCCAAGGGCTTACCATCATCATCATTACAGCTCATATACGTCCCCACCGAGGGGCTCGAGCCTACCCTGAATCAGGGCGATTAGGCCTTAGTCGACCACGCGGGCCCAGTGCGGGTTGGTCGACTTCACACACAACCTTCGAGTTTCCTCGCAGGCGTGTGCAGGTTTCCTCACGATGTTTTTCCTTCACCGTTAAAGCAATCGGCAAGTATGTACGTAAGTTTTTGAAAAACTCATTGGTACATTGGCCGTCCAGATTTGAACCCGGTACCTCTGGTTAGATGGACCGAGTCGTTACCGGTTGAGCCACCGACGCTTACCAATTGTAAATAAATAATAAGCTGAAAAACTTGTCAAATTAGATGTGCTTCGTTACTTTTTTAACTTTTTACATTCTCTACATCATTATTTTGTTTATTTTTTTATTTGGTGCACTTAATACGATTAGGATGCAGGTGTCTCAGAACTAATAGCGAGTATCTGGGGGTTCCACGCACGACCAACGTTCGGTCTACCAGCTGTTATAACACCGGAAATTTAATTTTTTTAATATATTTTGATTTATTTTTTTCTTAGCTAGTAGAACCATTACAAATCACATGCAATTTTATATAAAAAAATAGTAATTTCCGCAGTAAGTGGGTTAATGCTGAAGGCATTCTGAACACGAGCAGTTATTATTTAAAATCCGACTTTTTAATTACGCGCACCCAGTGCGGGTCCAGAAAGAAGGACTGCAAGCCAGCTAGAAATTCGCAGTTTGTATGCAGGTAGGGCGCAACTTACTAGAAGAACTGCATCTAAACTGCAAATTTGCAGCTGGCTTTCAGTCCCTGTGTCTGGACCCTACGCCTGCACAAGGACATGCAATGGACGTTTGTCATCATCATATCAGCCGTAAATCGTCCACTGCTGGACAAAGGCCTCCCCTAAAGCACACCCTGGACACTTCATACAACGGGCCAGAAATGACATTTCCACTACGACCGGTCCTGCGCTGCCCGCATCCATCGGCTTCCCGCGATCTTCACCAGTTCGTCGGTCCACCGCGTGGGAGGCCTGCCTACGCTACTTTTTCCGGTGCGCGGTCGCCAATCGAGAACTCTACTACCCCAACGGCCATCTGTTTTACGAGCTATGTGCCCTGCCCATTGCCACTTCAGTTTAGCGATTCTGTGAGCTATGTCGGTACTTTGGTTCGATTCGATCACGCAGAGAAAATCCGAGCATAGCATGGTCTATTGCCCTTTGGGTGACGTTTGTAATCAGATCATTACATAACCAGTTTTGTATTTCCTTTCAGAATACATTGAAGTGAAGGTGGAAGGTCTGAATGGTCAGCTGCCGAACTTGGATCTTGTCAACTTAGTCCACAAACTTTGTCTCAAGTCTGGTATTCATCATTCTTACAAAAACAGGTGAGGCGTGGCTTTGTTTTTTTTACCATTTGGTCAGCTAACATTTTTTTATGGTATCTACATCGGTTACAGATAAATCATGCATGAGGCAACGCTTTTGATGGCCAGAATGCGAGTTTCCATGCAAAAATCATCATATCACCCGATGGACGTCCACTGCTGGACAGAGGCCTCCCCCAAGGATTTCCACGACGACCGCTCCTGTGCTGCCCGCATCCAGCGGCTTCCCGCGACCTTCACCAGGTAATCAGTCCACCGAGTGGGAGGCCTGCCTACGATACGTTTCCCGGTGCGCGGTCGCTTCGCGAGAACTTTACTATCCCAACGGCCATCTGTTCTATGCAAACACAGTTGCACTTTAACACAAAACTAAATCTGGCCCAGTGCGACTCGGACTCAGGCACCGAGGGATCCGTACCACCACACCATTACTCCACACACGTATAATAATTTATTATGCCTATTCATTACATACAAAATACACCATCGCGAGAGACAGATAAATGCTGTTTTTAGGGAACAATTTCGACTTCAAGAAAACAATTTGGATTTAATAGCATATTCTTAGAATCGTTTCCCATAAAAACTTAAAATATTACTTCTTCAAAATGGATGAGCCGATTCTAATGAAACTTTATCCCTACACATGAGCAGGTCGAGAAATTCTAGTTTGTGAATAGATTACATTTTCAAAATACTTTATTATTAAGTGACAACACTTTTTTTGAAAATGTAATCTATTCACAAAATAGAATCTCGTGACTTGCTTACGTGTATAAAGTTTCATTAGAATGGGCCCATCGATTTTTAAGAAGTAGTAATTTTAAGTTTGTATGGAAAACGATAAAAAACGAAATTTTAACTAAGCTCTTAATGAATATTACACTGTAGCGACACATATGAGATACTAGTTACTTCGTAACATAATATATTGCACTTCCTTATAAAACGAAAATACCTACGCATTTATAAACCTACTCCTTCCCACTGTCAGACAATACACGGAAACATGGGTATTAAGGCGCTCGACTTAGGGGTTATAACTGCGGGCGGCGACTGTACGGCGTTCTCGCGCTGACGAGCGGAGCGCAGCCTGCAGGCCGCGCCAATATATAGGTACTTATCTCGCCTGCTCGACCGAGTGACAGGGGCCTGGTAGCGATCAGAAATGTAATTGAAGGGAGCGATTTTGCTTGAAACATCCATGTATCCTTTTAAATTGTTTCAGCTTCTCGTGGGCTCGCGGTCGCACTCGGACCGATGAATGGGTCAATGGAATCTACACCATGCTTGGCATGGTGACCACGCAGCTTGCTGGGGTAAGTCAACTCTTGAACATTTGTTTACCAAGGAGGGTAAAGTCAACTACTACTAGTTAGTACTAACATAAAGTATAAACGATCCCTGCCGCTCTCTAAATTGCGATCTCACCCCCTCATCACCCAGATTGATTCAGATTGGTTACAGTTTGGATCTCGAACGTATAGGATTTCGCTGTGATTTTGTTTGCTCCGTCATTTGTATTTAGAAACGACCGTTGTATGCAGTGTCATACATCCCGGGTAGCGTCTAACGATTTTACCATAACGAGTATCGCCACATCTCCGCCCTAAATCGACGCCAAATTTCCTTAACCATATAGTTTTAGTGTCCGCGCCCCAGCAGCTAGAGGTTTTAACAGTGAACGAGACAAATTAGGTAGTTTTTACCCATAGCAGTGTAGAAGTTCCGTTTTTTCTGGGTTGCGGCGGCTACTATACGGTTTGGTTAAAATAGCTAACGGTGAACGTTTCAGTTTTTAGTTTATAAGTGTTACTTTCCTGTAAAAAATAATTGCATTTCTTCCTATAAAATTTCACACTTGCAAAAACTGTGACGCCTCTCCCACTTTTACCCTAGTTACTTCAATAAATGAAGTACTCGCTAAAAAGATTGATCATTTACTAAACGGTTTGATTCGATTGCATTTTTTCCTATAAAATTTCACACTTGCAAAAACTATGGCGTCTCTCCCACTTTTACCCTAGTTACTTCAATAAATGAAGTACTCTCTAAAAAGATTGAACATTCTAGTTACTTCAACAAAAGAAGTACTCGCTAAAAGATTGAACATTCTAGTTACTTCGATAATTGAAGTACTCGCTAAAAAGATTGAACATTCTAGTTACTTCAATAAATGAAGTACTCGCTAAAAAGATTGAACATTCTACTTACTTCAATAAATGAAGTACTCGCTTAACAGATTGAACATTCTAGTTACTTCAATAAATGAAGTACTCGCTAAAAAATTGAACATTCTAGTTACTTTAATAAATGAAGTACTCTTTAAAAAGATTGAACATTCTAGTTACTTCAATAACTGAAGTACTCGCTAAAAAGATTGAACATTCTAGTTACTTCAATATGAACATTCTAGTTACTTCAATATATGAAGTACTCGCTAAAAAGATTGAAAATTTACCTCCTGGTCAGAGAGACCCCTATCTTTTAACATATATGTAAGTCGGTGATCCAAAGACGGACGGACGTGTAACGTAAATAAATGATTTTTAAACATGGCGGCCACTGTTAGCGGTAAATAAGAAAATAAAATGAAAACTTTTGCATACTTTAATGTGTGACAATAAATATCAGGGCTTGTTGTGAGAATCTCAAACATATATATTTTTAATAATTTTAAGATCTATAGTTTTGAAGTTATCCCCTCCGCCGTCCCTTATCTCCACAACTAATGGGCTTAAAATAAAATAAAAAAAACAGAAAATAGTTCTTTACCTGTAAAGCGTGTAAAAAAACTGAGCACTATCACTTTAAGAGGGGCATCTACTCATCAAACTAAACAACTTTCCCCAAGGAACACATAGTCGGTTTACAAAGAAAATTTTGGCCACACCATACAAAATTGGTCAATCAGCTGATCGATTTGTATGAAAAGTCAATTTTTTAAATGAGATTTCAGCAAAGTAGTAGAAAAAAAGTTGTTCAGTTTGATGAGTAGATGTCAACCTTAAAGTATTAGTGCTCAGTTTTTTTACACGCTGTAGATTACAGGAAAACCTATTATAATGCCTAGTTTACACGTATTTAGTAGCGAAGTAATCAAGTTAATTTTAAAATAATAGTAAGTTAATTATAAGTGGTCAAGCGTTTACACGTGTAAAGTGAATAAGTAGTAAGTGATAAATTAAATTTTAAGTTAAAATTTAGTTGAATATAGCGTTTACACGTACTTAATGATAATTAAGTAGCAGGCGACGCCCACCGGGGCATGCGCGCGGCGCGGGAGGAGATGTTACTTATTCGAAAAATAGATTCGATTCTATTCTACTTGTCAACTTATCTACTAAATCATTAACTTACAACTTATGAGTTAACAGCTCTTTAGTAATTGTTTACACACATTAATTTATTTAAAATTAAGTTAAAATTAAGTTGACTACTTCGCTACTTAATACGTGACAACTAGGCATTATTCTATGGTATTTAAAGTAACAGGAAAATTCTCAACCAACGTATAAAACTCTCCACGCGCGTGTAACTCGCACTTGTCCATATTTTTTAACTAGCTGTTTTCCGCGGCTTCACCCGCGTGGAAAAAGGTTTTATGACTTTTCGAGGGTGTGCAGTGCGCGAGCCACAAGCGGCTCGCGAGCGTAGAAAAAAGTAGCCTATTTGTTAATCCAGGTCCTAATCTGTCTACCTACCAAATTTCAGCGCCAGATCCGTTCAGTAGTTTTTGCGTGAAAGAGTAACAAACATACGTCCATACATTCTTACAAACTTTCGCGTTTATAGTATTAGTAGGATTATTGTCTGCTGTTTGGGGCCCCTTAATATAAGGTCCCCCGCCCTTAACATAAGTCGGAGCGTCGGTGACGTAACGGCTACGGTCGCTACCTTCTGACCGTGAAGTCATGGTTCGAATCCTGTCACGTACCATTGTGTTTTAGAATTTCGATTCATCTGTATGTTTTTCGACGCTCTTACGATGAAGGTAAACATCGTGAGGAAACCTGCACACGCCTGTGAAGACACTCTTTGTGAGTGAACTCGACCAACCCGCACTGGACCCGCGTGATCGACTAAGGCCCGATCGCCCTATTTAGAGTAAGCTCGAGCCCCTCGGTGGGGACTTAAGTATATGAGCTGATATGACAACAAAAGCTTCTATTATTACAAAAATGATTTTTTGCTTAATCTACTTATAAATAACACTAATAGAAATTGAGGGTGAAAAAAAGTATGGCATAATGCTGAGATTTAAAAAGAGGATGGAATTAAAAGTCTAGCTGCGCTATATCGTACGGTTAGGCTTGTGTGAAAACATCTAATAGAAAAAAACCCGCCAAGTGCGAGTCAGAACCGCACACATAGGGTACCGTACCATCATACTAGATGGCGCTAGTTTCTTTGTTAAAAAAAACACGTTTTTGTATGGAGACCCCTTATTTTTTCACTTTTTCTAATTTTTAGTGTTTGTTGTTATAGCGGCAAAAGAAATACATCATCTGTGAAAATTTCAACTATGTACCTATCACGGTTCATGAAATACAGGCTGGTGACAGAAAGACAGACAGACATACAGACGGACGGACAGCGAAGTCTTAGTAATAGGGTCCCGTTTTTCCCCTTTGGGTACATAACCCTATAAATGAGTGGGTAGAAGCTGAGCTACTACCACAGGGATATCAATTGAAAAGAAGTCAAATCCAAAGTTGTCATTTGAGAGGAATTCTGTTAAACTCAATATTTTTATCATTCTTCCAAAGGTGCCAAACGG
Source organism: Coleophora flavipennella (assembly GCA_947284805.1). Classification (NCBI taxonomy): domain Eukaryota; kingdom Metazoa; phylum Arthropoda; class Insecta; order Lepidoptera; family Coleophoridae; genus Coleophora; species Coleophora flavipennella. The sequence continues at coordinate 13,874,079 of OX369259.1, read as the reverse complement.
CAATCACGGACTATTCCATCGTTTCGGCATCGAGGCCGTCACACTGGAAGGCCGAGACGCGAACGACCCCGCCGGTGTCGCTCCCAGGGTCTACGCGTTGTCTTCTGCAAACTTCTACCGCCTTGGCACAGCCCTGGAGAGCATATTGAGGAGTCTCAATAATTTGCTGGAGCGATTCCACCAGAGTTATTTCTTTTATCTGTTGGCGGCTACGAACCGGTTTATTTCTATTGGTAAGTGCGCTTTGGGTGATGAACTGATGACTAATGAGGAATATGCATATTTTTTTTTTGTTTTCAAAGGACTGTAAACCCACTGCGAAAATTCGACTTTTCATACAAACAGCGATAACGATTTTCACCTCTTTAATGTTAAGCGATTTGGACCAATTTTTGATAGGTTGTCAACTTGTCAGTCAGAACAAAATGTACTACTTATTAGTATATTCTAATGTTTCTGAATTGTTTCAGGACAATACATGCCTTCTCTATGTTTGCTGGTCGTCGCTATGTTGATCCGAGCTCTATGGCTGTGGGTTACCATACAACAAGATCCAACCGATGAGACAGACAACCAGAAAGACGTAAAGAAGCAAAAATTAGAAACATCTGACAGTGAAATACCAGAACATCACGAGACGAGAGAAGAGGCTTCAGTCAAGGAAGATGAAGACACTACTCTTAGACGAAGAAAGACTTCTAAATCAGAGCATGAACCAGAAGATGATAAGATTGAAAAATCTCTTAAGAAAAAAAGACAAAACAAAAAGAAGCCAAAGATAACGAGAGACTCTAATATGAGTATAGTGAATATAGGAGCGAATTATTTGCTTGTGCATGTATTGGGTTATGCTGTGATGAATTCGCCTCTTCTTCTAAGTCATATAGGTAAGTTTTGCTGGTTGAATTTTTTTACTAATTCTTACTAATATTATAAACTAGCTGTTTCCCGCGGCTTCACCTGCGTGGACAACTTTTCCATGACTTTTCAAGGGTGTGCAGTGCGCGAGTCGCAAGCGGCTTGCGAGCTCGGAAAAAAGTAGCCTATGTGTTAATCCAGGTCCTAATCTGTCTATCTACCAAATTTCAGCCAGATTCGTTCAGTAGTAGTAGAGGCACCCTTTTGACAGAAATCATTGTTTTTTGTTACATCTTATTTATATTTTTTTAACTTTTTTTATTTTAATGGAAGGATGATAAAATAAGGAATTTTTTATCGTATTTTGCAAGTCAACTATATTTTAGTTTTTTTTTTAGAAAATCACAAAACATTTAAACAAATGCGTTTTACATACAGCATTGAAAAATTAAATGGGCTATAACTCCAAAACCGTTGATTTCCGACCCCCAGTTAATATGACTTTTTTTGTTCTAAATTAGATGTAGTTTATCCCCTTAAAAGGATTTGCACTACTTACCAGTCACCCTGTATAAGTATATAGTTCGGTAATAGGGTCCCGTCGGTTACCCTTTGGGTACGGAACCCTAAAAACCGACTTCCATCGCAACAGTAAGTTTAATACTTTGGCAAAAGCTTAAAACACTTTTGTTTTGTTTTTGTTAATAATCTAAAAAAAATACTTCCCGATTTTGATAAAATTTATATGGGATCAACCTTGCAGCATAACTTAGGAATGAAAAGAAAAATTTATGAAAATCGGTTTACAATCTACGAAGATACAGTTTCTGAGAGAACTGAAAAAAAAACCTTTTTTTAACCCCCGACGCAAAAAAGAGGGGTGTTATAAGTTTGACCGCTATGTGTGTGTGTGTGTCTGTGTGTGTGTCTGTGTGTCTGTCTGTGTGTCTGTCTGTGTGTCTGTCTGTGGCACCGTAGCTCTCAAACGGGTTAACCGATTTGGATGCGGTTTTTTTTATTTACAAGCAGGTTTTTTGGCGATGGTTCTTAGATACGTTTTTTCAAAATCGGTTCAGCCGTTTCAAGGTCATCAGCTCTTTTGTTAGCTGCGGTAGGGTTCTTAGACTCTTAATGTGTATTTACTTTACTTTCAAACATACATGTGACCAAAAACTTGAAACACTCATGTATGCTTAATAACTATGCAGGATTATGGAACTCTTGGTCTGATGCTGCAGCCAGGATATCCAGAACACTAGCACACTCTTAAAAAAATAATAGCAGATATGTCGTGTTTGGACTCGTTTTGATCAGTATTTGATTCTGCATACAATGCAATGGTGGCAACACGGTGAGCTGATGCTGCGGCCAGGATATCCAGCACACTAGTACACTCTTAAAAAAATAATAGCAGATATGTCGTGTTTGGACTCGTTTTGATCAGTATTTGATTCTGCATACAATGCAATGGTGGCAACACGGTGAGCTGATGTTGTTAAAATCCGTTAAATTTTTGACATACCTACGTACCTGAAACTATGACTAACTGTGAACTAAATATTATTGAGATAAACCTTCGCTTTGATTTCTTATATAAACCCCCGACGCAAAAAGAGGGGTGTTATAAGTTTGACGCCAATTTCTGTGTATTTGTGTCTGTTTGTCTGTGGCATCGCAACTCTCGAACGGATGGACCGATTTTGATGCGGTTTTTTTTACGTGAAACAAGTTTCCTTGCGGTGGTTCTTAGCTATAATCGATAAAGATCTGTTCAGCCGTTTGAGGGTTATCAGCTCTTATCTAGGTGACTAAGGGATCTGGGCAACTTATACAGGTCTGATCGATTCAAAATTTGGTGCCCTGTTAATGTAAAAATATCGCAAAACCATGATAACCTTGAACTGTTGATGCAGCATCTCCTAGAATCTACAGAATACCCAACTCCTCAAAAACTTTCAGTAGAAGTATCGTGTTTGGGCTCAAAAAAAATATTCAAAACAATTTATTTCAAATAGGTGTTACACACACTTTTAAATAGAATTAGAATAGAAATTATTAGAATGGTCTCAATGAATAGGTGTTAAGATATAATATGGTAACCTTGACCTGATGCTGCAGCATCTCCTGGAATCTGCTGAAGCAGCGGTTTAAAAAGTAAAAAACTTCCATGGGTCCATGGATTTGAAGTTTAGAGTTATAACACATTTAATTGCAGCTTCAAACAAGGGAGGTGAGCAACTTCCACAGGCTTGATCGATTCAAAATAGGCTAGATTTTGTGTCGCAGTATCGTGTTTCGTCCCGGCAACTATTTGTATGAATGTGGGGGTAGAGTTTCGATTGTATGTAATAGTTATGTAAAGTTTAAAAAGCACGAAATAAAAATTAAATTAAAAATTTAAAAAACCCCCGACAAAAACCTCTAAAAAGTAAACAATAATATGTATTGACCCTTTGAGTTTAATTTAAGTAGTAATATTTTGATCCAAGAGTCGTCGCGTAGGGGGACCGCTAAGTAAATAAAATAAAAACAGAATACAACTGATTTACTTTACTACAACTAATTAGTAATAACTTCACAACTTAGCGGTCCCCCTACGCGACGACTCTTGGATCAAAATATTACTACTTAAATTAAACTCAAAGGGTCAATACATATTATTGTTTACTTTTTAGAGGTTTTTGTCGGGGGTTTTTTAAATTTTTATTGTTGGATTTCTTGAACATTGCAAGATTGTTGTGGTTTTTGCACAGAGATGATTGAAGAGCAGGGAAATGACTTATTATACTAATAGCATAGCCCGACATAGTTCCCGAGGGATCTAGGGAAAACTAATTTTCAGTCTCGCTCACGTCGGCGTCGCAACGGAGCAACGGAATGACGTGTTTTTATGAATAGAAATAGTTGAGGGAGTAGGACGTGACATGGACTGCTAATCGGAATACCCCGGCATAGTTCCCGAGGAATCTGGAGTAAACTCCTATCTGCGCTCGCGAGCCGCTTGCATCAAAGACAGTCAAATACGATGCCCAAGATTACATAAATAAATGTTACATGAATCACAATAATGTAATGTTATCTATCTAAGCTAATCTAATCTAATCGAATCTATCTATCTATCTAATCTCATACCTTTAAAAGTGCAATTCTTGTACATATTATGTACTCGTATATATAATGTAAATTTCGGAAACGGCTCCAACGATTTGCTTGGAAATTAGTATACGGGGATATTTTGGGGGGCGAAAAATCGATTAAGATAGGTCTCATCTCTGGAAAAACGCTATTTTCCGAGATTTTCGCACTGGAAATATGCCGCGCAAAGTGTAGCGCATTTTAAATGTCTTTAACGGCTCTGTGTACTATGCCCCGAGTAAAGCTCGGTCGCCCGGGTACTAGTTTGTGATGGGCGGTGGGCAGCACACGGCTCGTACAACAGTTTTCATCAAGTCTGTTTTTCATCATGAATTCAATTTATTATTCATCAAAATTACAAAACGAGTACATAAATGATGCTGAAAAACTATGACGTCACAGTAATTCAAACATTTACATCAATCTCTACCAGAACATCATTCATCATCATTATATCAGTTTATAGGCACTATTTGAGCTTGCGTGTTACATCCTCGGCTGCATCAGCACTTACCATCAGGTGAGGTGCAGCCAAACGCACTCAAATTTTTAATAAAAAAAAAAAAAAGTTTACATACGTCCCCACCGAGGGGTTTGAGTCTACCCTGAATTAGGGCGATCTGGTCTTAGTCGACCACGCGGGCCCAGTGCGGGTTGGTCGACTTCACATACAACCTTCGAGTTTCTTTGCAGGCGTGTGCAGGTTTCCTCACGATGTTTTCCTTCACGGTAAGAGCGTCGGATAAACGTACATATGAAATCTAAATTCGAAATCACATTGGTACGTGGCAGGATTCGAACCACGACCTCCCGGATAGGAGGCGGCAGCCCTAGCCGTTGCGCCACCGACGCTCATCATTAGACTAACAGATGTAAGGCCATTAATATAATATTGTTTTGTTGTTTTACAGAATCATTTTTACAGAGTCAGTGAGTCAGTGATGAGTGTAAATGTTAAATTTCTTCCAGGTGCCACATACTTCGAACTGCCATCAGAGGCGTCCCTATTCTACGGACTCATCGCTATATCTTTTCTCCTAGTACTCATTACTCCCACCATGCCGCGTCTATTCCGCAAGGGTCGCATGAACGCCGAGGAGATGTCTTTAGTCAACATCCTGGTGTTGGTGGAGTTAGCGACGGCCTGTCTGAATATGGGCATGCACAACTTCCCGCTAGGAATGTCTATTGCAACTATTTACACTCCTCTTGCCCTGGTACTTGGAGTCGTTGTAAAGGGTGAAAGTCGGTAAGTTTAATTCAGAATTTTTTGGTTGTAAGTATTATCTTGAGTTGGTCAAAGACCAAAAGCATGGTAAAAGGACAGAATAGTAGGTTGTCTGCATACAATGGTACATCGCGCGTTTTGTATGTGTGCGCGCCCCAGTAGGCACGCACATATGCAATGGTCTATGGTCTTATGTCATTACTATTTATTGTAGTTTGCGTGCGCATGTTGCGTGCCTACTGGCGCGCACACATACAAACCGCGCGATGTACCATTGTATGTTTTCGTTTTATTGTTAATATGCTTATTTTTTTTGGTGAGTGTGTGAAAATTACGTTTCAATTGTGCAATTTTCTTAGTTTTTGAAGGCTCCTACTACCTATTATAATTAGAATATGGGAAAAACAAAACATGGGGGCATGGTTATGGTAGACATAGGTTTTATGGAAAAAACATTTTTGCTCTATTGTCACTATCCAGTGAGGAAACAGAGGACTACGTTTGTATGGAAAAAATAGCGCCCGCTTTTTCTCTTAAGAGCCCCCTGGAGTTCATAAATTCCATACAAACGTAGTATTTGATTCATTTGTTAACCAAAGAATCGATTTTGAAATAATTTTATTTCGATATAATCGGATGACGTATGTCTGTGTCGGTATCGCATTACTTTTTTTAAAAACCGAAACAGGAACTCATTTAATTCCAATAAACTTAATTTCCGTCTTTTACCTTAAAAACAAGTTTATTGATTAATGAATTTCTGTTTCGTTTTTCAAAAAAGTAATGCGGTACAGACACAGATATACGTCACCCGATTATCGATATAAAATTATTTTAAAATCGGTTGTTTGGTTAATCAAATACTACGTTTGTATGGGATTTGTGAATGGGTTCTTAACAACTCTTAGCGGCCCCAGGCTCTGGGACACTGGTCTCGTCGCAAACTCGGGAAAGTTAGGTTATACTCCACACACGGGGGTCAAGTCCGTCTGGTGGAGGTTGTAGGGTTCAGTTGCGAAACCCACCGTCAGAAAGTTTCGAGCCGCCTTTTCTAAGCCTGCCTGGTTAGCGTCTTGTCGCGAAACCATCTGTGTTAATAGCATTTGTTTGGTCCAGCATGAAGATAAGATAGCCAGTTGCCCATTGCGCTGGGGAATCTGATATGGTGTTATTCAGTTTTCTTGAACTCCTCTTAATTCTAAAATCATTTCTAGGAATAACTTCTGCGTTAATGCCCTTATTAGATTTCAGAAATTTGAAGTGTTTTGGTATCCTTATCCTTATTAATATTATAAATGTGAAAATATGTTTGTTTGTTTATTTGTGTGAAGAATAAAAAAGAAAAATTTTAAATAATACCTTATTTTTTTTGAACAATGCCAATTGTGCATTAAAAAATAATTAAAAACACAATTTTATTTCAGCGCACTCCCCCTACTTCTAAAAAGGGTTTTCTGCCTGCTCTTGCACCCTCTCGTGGTCATATACCTTGGCATGGCGGTCTACAGTCGCGTGTTATTCCCCGAGCAGTCATTGATGGCCAATGCCGGCAGGGGCGCTGACGCCACTATGCAGGCGTTAATGTTTTCTGTTGTAGATTCTATGGTGAGTTGGAAAATCATTAATTGAACCATAAAAATCATTAATTGATCCTCTTATGAAGACGGTTGTCGTGCCTATCGTCAAATGCAAAACGGGGGACTTGGCCTCTTCCAACAACTACAGACCTATCTCTCTGGGCACTGTGATAGGAAAGGTGTTTGAACGGCTCTTGCATCCTGAACTGCTAAAGAATGTAAAAATTGATGAGGCGCAGTTTGGATTTCGACCCGGTGTCTCGACAGACTCGGCAATCGTCAGTCTCAAGCATACGGTTGATTACTATGTCGATCGTGACACTTCAGTGTATGCTTGCTTCCTGGATCTGAGCCGCGCTTTTGATCTTGTGAATTATGAAATTCTATGGAACAAATTGCGCGGTTCAGGGGTCCCAGAATCGGTTGTCGGTTTGTTGGGGTACTGGTACAGTGGTCAAACGAACCAAGTCAGATGGGGCGACACGACCTCTAATGCATATAGGTTAGAGTGCGGGCTACGTCAGGGTGGGCTGACCTCTCCGGATCTCTTTAACGTTTATGTAAATGACCTGATCGGTGAGCTCAGGAGCACCGGCGTCGGTTGTCATATAGACGGTGTTTGTTTAAACAACTTAAGTTACGCGGATGACATGGTGCTCCTCAGCCCTTCGATCAGTGGACTCAGAAAATTGCTTTCGGTTTGTGAGAGTTATGCTAACTCTCATGGCCTCAAGTACAATGTCTCGAAAACAGAAATGTTAGTTTTCAGAGCAGGAAGGGGTCCGGAGAGGATTCCCAAAGTATATTTAAATGGATTGGCGGTTCGGGTTGTGAAGAGTTTCAAATACCTTGGCCACATCGTTACCGAAGATCGCAAGGATGACCTCGACATGGAGCGGGAGAGGCGGGCATTGTCGGTTCGGTGCAATATGCTTGCGCGCAGATTTGCTAAATGCAGTAAAGATGCGAAGGGCACCCTCTTCAGAGCCTTTTGCCAGTGTTTTTACACCTGCCAGTTGTGGTACCGGTACAAGAGGGTGTCCTTCAGCACGTTAAGGGTGCAGTATAACGACGCGTATCGTATCCTTATGAACCATCCTAGGTGCTGCAGCGCGTCGGGTATGTCTGCCGAGGCGGGAATGCCCGACTTCTTTGCTGTTGTCAGGGAGCGTATATCTTCCTTTTGGGATAGATTGCGGCGCTCTGATAACAGCATTTTACAGATTGTGAGTCAGGACTTGACCAGTCCCATGACAAGACATTGGGTCTTGGTTCACCGAGACCCTAATAAAAAATGACGATATAATATACTGATTTAATAGTGTACTATTATTATAATTTTGTTTATTTTAATATTGTATTTTAATGGGTTTATTGCCTAAATAAAGAAATTTTATTATTATTATTATATTATTATTATAAATATACATGACTCACTTTGGACCAACATCAATATTTATTCAGAAAATAAGTAACGATACAAATCATCTACTTTGTCACGGCGGCCCTAGCAGTTGCACTATGCATGCAGGCGTTGATGTTTTTTGGCTCCTATTTCTTCATCGTGTTTCATTATAATAATAGAAACCAGCATCTTTAAACTGAATCAGAATCATGAATCACATTGGACCAACATCAATATTATTTTTAGGGCGTCCCGCGTCCATGTCGTGTATATGTGGAATCCGTATTGTAAAATGGCGGCGTTTTTTAATGCGGCGACATCACGTTCAGCCGGATTGCAATTCGTCTGAAAGAAAGTACGCTGCATTGTATGAGGCGCCGCTTTGCGTAAAAACTACTGATTAACATATTTTAGGTTTGGTCAGGTTTGATTGATTATAGAGTCAAAGAATCCTCGACTGCATCGGCACTTACCATCAGGGAAGGTGTAGCCAAGTTTAAAGATGCTGTTTCAATGTGATAATGAAACACGATGAAGAATCAGGAACCAAAAAACATCAACGCTTGCATAGTGCAACTGCTAAGGCCGCCGTGACAAAGTAGATTATGTATCGTTACATATTTTCTAAATAAATATATTGATGTTGGTCCAAAGTGAGTCATGTAAATTCCACTCTTTAGCCGTTCGCATAATGAACGAAGAAGCAAAACGCTTCGTTGTCAGCTCTAGCCAACTTATAGCTATAAAATTATATATTGTTTGTTTTAGATATACGGCAACTGGCTATACAATGTTGGTTGCACAGTAATACTGCCTACTTGGATAGTTTTCTGGCAAATAGTATGCAACAAAGTGGATGCTCCATAAGTATGTAGATTTATTTACCATTGTGATGTGTGAACAGTGAAAAGTGACGTCATCCCAAAGACATGAACAAAATATCATACCTGTATAAATAAAGTTTTTTATTAAGAAATAAATTCATTGTTTTTATGTTTAATCTTATTTTTAAACAGCATGTTCACAAAATCGTTTCCCACACAAAAATAAAATAAATAACTATTCTTGAAAATGAATAGGTCGATTCTAATGAACCCGCACTGGGCCCGCGTGGTCGACTAAGGCCCGATCGCCCTAATTCAGGGTAGGCTCGAGCCCTTCGGTGGGGATGTGTATGAGCTAATAATATGATGAATGAAACTTTATACACATTAGCAAGTCACAGAATCTTAGTTTGTAAATACATTACATTTCCGAAATAATTTATTAAAAAAAAAAAGATTTACGAATTTTAAGATTAGGTGTTAAGAAAACCTTAAATCACTATATTTACACCATTTTTTTGGAAAATGTACTCTATCCACAAAGTAGAACTTAGTAACTTATACACTTACACAGTGTTATACACTTACACAGTTTATACACTTACACATTGTTATACACTTACGCAGTGTTATTGTTATACACTTACACAGTTTTATACAGTTTCATCAGAATCAGTCCATCCATTTTCAAGAAGTAGCCATCTTATCAAATTTTTTTCGCCAAGCATCAATGCAGCATGGGTGTATTCTTGAAGATAAGATAGCCAGTTCCTCATTGCGTTGGGGAATCTTGGTAAGCCCGCTTCCATCTTCGGCATCATCGTCACTTACCATCAGGTGAAATGATGTCAAGGGAATTGTGGATTAAAAAAAAGTAGGTAGTAATTTTAAGTTTGCATGGGAAACGATTTTTTAAATAAGCTCATAGTTATTTATGAACGTAAGAAAATTTAACAAATCAATGATAGTAAAATTTAAAAAATCAATGATAGTAAAATTTAACAAATAAATGATAGTAAAATTTAACAAATCAATTATAGTAAAATTTAACAAATAAATGATAATAAAATTTAAAAAATCAATTTTAGTAATATTTAACAAATTAAAATTAGTAAAATTTCACAAATAAATGATAGTAAAATATAACAAATCAATGATAGTAAAATTTAACAAATCAATTTTAGTAATATTTAACAAATCAAATTTAATAAAATTTCACAAATTAATGTTAGTAAAAATTTAACAAATCAACGTTAGTAAAATTTAACAAATCAACTTTAGTAAAATTTAACAAACCAAAGTTAGTAAAATTTAACAAATCAATGTTAGTATAATTTAACAAATCAACGTTCGTTAAATTTAACAAATCAACGTTAGTAAAACTGAATTTGTTTGAAATTTAGTTGCTTATCGTTTTTTTATACACAATTGATAAGCCATTGGCATCATCTCACCTGATGGTAAGTGACGATGATGCTGAAGATGGAAACGGGCTTACCAAGACTCCCAACGCAATGGGGATCTGGCTATCTTATCTTCAAGCCGGAACACATCGATGCTGTTAACACTGATGTTTGCCGGCAAGACTGAGATATGATGGTGGTAGCTAAAAATGCCCTACCACCAACCAAATCGAGTCTTACAAAGTTGAATCGGCCGAGAATCGAACCCGCGACCTCCAGGTGTGAAGCGAATGGACTGACCATTACGCCACGGAGGCGGCTAATTTTTTTTATTCTAATAGTAAAAACCGGCCAAGTGCGAGTCGGACTAGCACTCCGAGTGTTCCGTACCACGTCTCCACACAACTACATAGTATAATGACAATGATACCTATTCACATTACAATCAAAAGACATCAACACGAGCGACAAAAGTATGTTTTTTTGTCATTCAGTTCGGACTCCTCAGCGCTAGTTCGACTCACACTTGGCCAATTTTTATTATTTGTTGTTTTACTTCAGTAATATTACTATGATCACACCATGTTTTACTTTTTTACGATAGAGCTGAATCAAAAATGCTTCTAAAGACCTATAAAAACACGGTTTTTGTTTGGAGACCCCCTTATTTTTTCACTTTTTCAATATATTTTTTTATAAAAATTTGAGTGCGTATGGCTGCACCTCACCTGATGGTAAGTGCCGGTGCAGCCGAGGATGTACAACACAAGCTCAAATAGTGCCTCTTCACTCTCGTCTTGAAGATTCCTAAATGATACGAATCGGGGCATTTTGCATTTAATGTTATAGCGGCAACAGAAATACACATTCTTTGAAAATTTCAACTGTTTACCTATTACGGTTCATAAAATACAGCCCGCTGACAGACGGACAGACAGCGGAGGCTTAATGATAGGGTTCCGTTTGTCACCCATTGGGTGTGCGGAACCCTAAAAAGCAGCTATGTAAATGTAAAAAACACTTGGTGTCTATTTTACCAAGATGTCGGTAATCACTTTATCTATGTCGTAGGCAGATCATAAGAATCGGGCAGATTACGATATGTCCGGGCATATATTTATATTCATTTCATCACATCAGCTCATATACGTCCCCACCGGGGGGCTCGAGCCTACCCTGAATTAGGGCGATGCGGGTTGGTTGACTTCACACAGAATCTTCGAGTTTCTTCGCAGGCGTGTGCAGGTTCCTCACGATGTTTTCCTTCACCGTATAAGAGCGTCGGATAAACGTACGTATGAAATCGAAATATTCATTTATTCAGTAATATTTTATTTTTTTATATGGATGCAGTCGTTAAAAACACTTGAAAATTTAACATAGTTGTCACAACCTTGCTTAACTATCAATTTGCATCATCGCGTAAGTAACTATTGGTAGATAATTTTGTGTCGTTTTATAGCTTAGCTCAAAATCAATCAATTAAGAAGAAAACAACAAGACATTAATGAAATCGTTTTTGCAGTTGATTCAAAAAAGAAAGTTTGCATTTTTTTTCCTTTAAAGCGAGGCATTGATTGAACAGTTGCCTCTGTCTTTTTCATTACGTGTAAAAAGTAAAGAAAATAACCACACTTTCGCACTTTTTCAATGTATTTTCGTTGAAAAGTTTAGAAAAAGTGAACTAAATTAAATTAAATTTGAATAAACATAGACTACGTAGTTTGAAAAGATATATATAAAATTTAAAAGAAATATTTTTTCCTACAAATGTTTACAGGCTTTGCTTCAATTTATGCTATGTTTGGGATTTTTTATGATCGAGTCAAGTTAATCTAATCGTGTAATGAACTTACAAGAGCCCTAGGTAATATCCTTGAATATAACATCTTTTTCTCACACCGATAAATTAAGCGGGAATACTTTTCCTGATTTTTTTGCTAAGCGCTTCTCACTGCTTATTTGCCAATATACAGCCTTAAACTTTTTGTGGTTTTTCCTGAAATTATAATTTTATATGTGGATCACCAGAGAAATTAAATAACGAGAACTAAAGAGACTATTTTTAAGTCTGTACTACTGTCAATTCAAGAGAAAACATAATAGGGGTTTAAGTATGAAATTGCCGATTCAGTTTTTGAAGTTTAATGCCAAATTTTATTGAAAAAAAAGTTATTGTTTTTTATTATTGACCTTATGGTGACACTAATTATGGTATTTTATTAGTAACTAGTGGCATGTCGTTCATGTTCCAATCCCCTGAGCTATGTACCATTGAAAGAAACAAAGGCGTTTTCTTAGTGGTCAGATGGGGCAATTTTTTAGACTAGTTTATTTTCTTGAATTTTCCTGAAAATGGCGAAATCTTATGCGGGGTATTCCCAAATATGACATTAGTAACGAAGAAACTGCTGCGATAACTCTAGAGCTTTAAAATTGTGTATTTTTTTCCTTTAAATATCTAAACAATAGGCACAGATTTGCCACCAAGTAATTTCTAATAGTCTAATGCTATTTTGAGAATACATTTTGTTTTAATAACTATTTTTCTTAATATTAACTTTCTTCTTTAAACTTTCTTAGTTTTTGTAGCTGTTCATGAAACATGTTATAAAATTGTCGATTGGACAATTTTATAACATGTTTCATGAACAGCTACAAAAACTAAATTGAAAATTAAAATGGCTGCCATTTTAAGGGGAGAAGCTTGCAACCCTCTAATGGGCGGTTTTTCGTCGATGAAATGTGGTGTATTACATGCCCTTAAAATATTAGTAACCCTATTCAATACACACTGTATATATTTGCAAAGATCTCAATGTCTGTCAAAATTGGATTTGCTAAAAGAAAAACGCTGTTAATTTTTGTCTTTCTCCTTAACACAAAAGCTAAGATCATTAGAATATTTTCTGAAAATGCCACAACCATAAACGCAGTGTACACTGATAATATTAATAGCACTTCATAATTCATGTTTCCCTAGTACACAGATTATTTACAAATAGTAAATACGCGAGATAAGTTATCAAGAGACAGCATCTTATTGACGGGCATACACTTTTGTGTATTACGTGTAATAGATATACTCGTAGGTTCTGTGGTTGTACGAAGGGTGTCTCGGAAAAATGAGTCTTCTGTATCAAGTTTTTGGAACTGGAATATGTGAGTAGTTTTTTTAATATGATAATTTCAAGAGTTAATAATTTTGAACAAAAAAAAACCGACTTCAAACACGAAACTAAGGTTCCTCTCCATTTCTCTGGGATGCCATCATCAGATCCTGGTTTCCTTATCATGGCATCAACCTTGAGATATCTCCTTTCCTACAAAAAAAGAATCATCAAAATCGGTTCATAAAAGACGAAGTTATCCGCGAACACACATATATATATATATATATATATATATATATATATATATATATATATATATATATATATATATATATCTCTCTCTCTGGAATATGGGGCTTCTAATTATCATACTGTATATATATATGGTCGAATCGAGAAACCTCCTACTTTTTTTGAAGTCGGTTAAAGTTTTGTTTGAAATAAATTTTGAACTTTATTTCGACTCGCGTCATCGCTGGCGGGGGGGGAGGGGATTGTTATAAAACATCGATATACAGAGTGTAACAGAATTGGTGTAGGACCCGTTAAAACGAGGAGATCCGCAGAAGAACTAAAGTAACCGACATAGCTCACATAATCGCTAAACTGAAGTGGCAGTGGGCAGGGCACATAGCTCGTAGAACAGATGGCCGATGGGGTATTAAAGTACTCGAGTGGCGACCGCGCACCGGAAAACGTAGCGTAGGCAGACCTTCCCAAGCGGTGGACCGATGACCTGGTGAAGATCGCGGGAAGCCGATGGATGCGGGCAGCGCAGAACCGGTCGTCGTGGAAGGAAGGGGGAGGCCTTTGTCTAGCAGTGGACGATTTTTGGCTGATATGATGATTATGATGATGGTGATGATGATGATGATGATACGTCTAAATACATACATATTATATAGATATTTAACATCCAGACACAAAGCAAACAAACCTGCTCATCACACAAATGTTTGCCCTGAGTGGGGATCGAACCCACAACTCTCGGATCAGCAATCAATAGCACTAACCACTGAGCCACAGAGTCAGTCAAATGGGGCTTCTAATTGTCATACTGTACAACCTTTGTTCTACGTGTTTGCTGAAATCGCAAAAAAAATGTTACTCTTCATAAAAATCGATCAGCTGGTCGATCAATTTTGAGCATGTTTTATGGAGTGTTCAGATATATTTTTTTTGAGGATTGAGTATAGCTTCCTTGGGCAAAAAGTTGTTCAGTATGATGAGTAGAACCCCCAGTTAATGGGTTCTACCCCAATTTTGTTACACCCTGTGTATGTTATACGTCTTTGTTATAAAAGTACCAGAGGTCTCTCAACATACCTACGTTTAGATCAAGAATCTGCCTGAAAAATGTCTTTGTTATTGGTAAAACTATTCAGGAATAAAAAAATAAAATAAATATTTCAAGTTTATAATGTACCTACTAGCTTTTGCCAGCAGCTTCGCCCGCGTTTGGCGGCACTTTTATCCGCGTCTTTGTTTCTGTCTGATTTATTTCCTATCCCGTGGGAATTTGAAAAATTAACTTTTTTGACAACCTTAAGTTATTGTGGAAAAAATCTTATTGCTCCATTTTTTATTTTACATTTAAATAACTCAGTCTCTAGCAGCAAAAACAAAGACTTTCATATAAACTTACGTTAGCCTTTAGACCCCCGTCACAAAATATGTTCATAGCTGACGTCTCCAGCCTATAAATTACCTAAATGCCAAGATTCAGCTTCAAAGGTCAAGTATTATTCGAGTTTAATGAGTGAGTGAGTTGAAATTTTGTTTTTATATACAGGGTGTGCGGTAAATAGACGATAATCTTTCAACTGCTAATAGAAGACCTCATGGCGGCACCGAAAATCAAAAATCATGTACTTACATGAAAATCACTTGATTGTTGAGAAAATTAAGTTTTTGTTAAGTTTTAATTCCATACAATAACAACTATTCAATAATATCAAACAGAATCATAAAATTCCTAAAATTGGAGATGTAGTACAACATGAAATGATCAAATATAGTATTTTTGACCGCCTACGTGGCTTAATGGTTAGTCCATTCGCTTCACACTAGGAGGTCGCGGGTTCGATTCCGGCGGGGTCAAGTTGTAAGACTCGGTTTGGTTGGTGGTAGGGCATTTTCTAAGCCCGCCTGGCTAGCTACCACCATCTTATCTAAGTCTTGCCGCCAAACATCAGTGTTAACAACATTGATGTGTTCCGGCTTGAAGATAAGGTAGCCAGTTCTCCATTGCGTTGGGGAATCTTGGTAAGCCCGCTTCCATCTTCGGTATCATCGTCACTTACCATCACGTGAGATGATGCCAAGGGCTTACCAATTGTGAATAAAAAAAAAGAAAATTCAATGTTTTTTTGTTTAAAAGCAGATGTTTTGGAAAGTTTATTGACTGGATAAGTTTGTTGACTGTTACTATTTAGCTGTAAGTTTTCCAAAAATAAATAAAATAAAATAAAAAATAATAAAACCAAGTGATTTTTATATGAAATGATTTTCTTTTTTCGAAACCGCCATGAGGCCCTCTATCAGCTGTTGAAAGATTACCGTCTATTTACCGGACACCCCGTACATAGATAGATAGATAGAGTATATAGATTTTATATAAGTATAATTACGGATTACCGAAATGGCGATGATCTAAACCCAAATAATAAATAAATTACCAAAAACTTGGTAAGCCCGCTTCTGTCTTTGGCATCATAGTCACTTACCATCAGGTGAGATGATGCCAAGGGCTTACCAATTGCACAGTATTACAATATAGCGGCTTACAGTAGCGCAACGATTGTACTTACGCAGAGCAACGGAAGGGTACAACGATGGCTGACTCTCGCGTTATACTCGTGACCGGGTGCTGTCCGTGTGAACTGGACTACACTTGTCAAAGGCGTTCATTGAACTCAATTATTTTAATGTATAACTTCTCGTGTCATATTGTTTTCATGTTCTAATGACATTTTTTTTTTGTATATCACGGATTGGATTTTGACGTTATTAACTAATGATTGTTTATTTCTTGATTTTTTACAAATGAAATTATGTGATCACTATTCTATGACTATCAGAAAGTGTGTAATTTGCACCTATTTTGATTCAATATCTTGAATCTTGGGTACTTGCGGGGCAGCGGGCGGCGGGACCCAACCTGGTAAACTCCGCGAGTTTGCCAGGCTTACTACAGGCTAGTACGTGCTAGAACCTACGCCGGCGCATCGTGCAACATCAAAGGCATTGCGCTACTGTAAGCCATATCGTAATACTGTGCTTGAAGTATGTTTTCGTTTTTGTTTTATTATCTAAAAGTAAGTGTTATATAATCTACTTAACCAAAGTGTTTATTTTAATATTTTTTCAGGCGCTTACATCTGCCTATGTATGGGTCTAATGTTCACATGGCCGTCCCATACCTACGTTCTTTTCGAATCCAACACCAAGTGTTTATTTTAATATTTTTTCAGGCGCTTACATCTGCCTATGTATGGGTCTAATGTTCACATGGCCGTCCCATACCTACGTTCTTTTCGAATCCAACACCACCACCCTGCACAGGCCAATGACCAAAACTGAATTGTCCCTGTTCGGAAGCCTCTCTTCTATTGGGGCACTTATCAGCACGCCCTTTATGGGGTACCTGCTCGATAATATTGGAAGGAAGTTTTCTTTGATGGCTTTCTTTATGTCTAATGTGGTAAGTACCTTTAGCTGTATACTTTAATATATATTAAGTACATCATGATCACATCAGCACATATACGTCCCCACCGGGGGCTCGAGCCTACCCTGAATTGGGGCGATCGGGCTTTGATCGGAATTGACTATTGGTTCTTAGAGAAAGTTGTTCAGTATGACGAGTAGAACCCCCAGTTTAACGGGACTTACATCAATATTATTACAGCCTGTATACAAAACAAACATAGATACATTTAGAAATTTGGCACACCTGTTTAGAAACCTACACAAACTAACTCATACGAATTTTGTGCCATTCCAACAATATAACATGCATATACAGGTCGAATTGATAACCTCCTTTTATAAAATCGGTTAAAAAACCAACTCACTTTCGTTGAAAACAAGTTCACCCGGACATAATTTAACCGACTTCCAAGAAGGAGGAGGTTCTCAATTCGACTGTTTGTTTTTTTTTCCGTATGTTTGTTACGCGATATCTTCGCAGATTGTGAACCGATTTTCAAGATTCTTTTATTACTCGATAGGGTATGATTTCTAGTTGGTCACATATAAATTAATAAACAAAAACTAAAAACAATAATGCAACATTGGCAGTAAGTAAGCAAATAAGTAAATCTACTTTATTGCACGCCAAAAAACAATACAGGACTTATAAATTGTAATATACATAAAGTGCAAAGGCGGCCTTATCGCTTTAAGCGATTTCTACCAGGCAACCTTTAGTTAGGGATTGAAAGACAAGTAAACTGGTACAGGATTGCAGCAAATTTAACTTTTATATGATCTAACTAATTGTACTAAGTTGTTGCGATGGAAGTCGGTTTTTTAGTCGTGTTTTAGCGTTTTCAATTATCATAATTGTGTTTGATCTGGTAATACGCCTTATCAGTGTACTGCCTTTCTTACTTTTTTGTATGTACGACTGTTTATACAACTAGGAAATAGTTATGACATAATTATCTTGGAGAAAGTAATAAATTTGTGACACGTCGTCATAGGTGTAGCTACGGAAGTGGGCGTGAGTAGGTAATGACGTGTTCACCGATATTTCGATTTATTTACAGTTGAATAAGATGATATAAAAAAAGACCTAGTAATTTTAAACAAAAAAGAACAGACTTCAAACAGGAAACTAAGGTTCACCTCGATTTCTCTGGGATGCCATCATCAGATCCTTGTTTCCTTATCATGGTACCACCCTAGGGACGTCTCCTTTCCAACAAAAAAAGAATCATCAAAATCGGTTCTTAAATGACGAAGTTATCCGCGAATACACATAAAAATATATATAATACGGTCGAATTGAGAAACCTCCTCCTTTTTTTGAAGTCGGTTTAAAAGAACACAGGGATTAGAAAAACGTAACACACTTAAATTATAATCACAAAATAACAAACATATAGTTTTATCTTACCCGAGATGGGTCTTAATAGGAAGCAGCAGGTTAAAATAATTATTTTATAAAATTTCCAAGATTCGTTTTTAAAATATGTTGAATATTGGAAAATAATTTTAATTTTTGAATGAGCGCTGACAGCGCATGCGTGAAAAAGAAATAGATGGAATGAAAAAGATCGAATGAAAGATGAACGCATAACAGCGTGCCGCGTTACTTAAGAGCTAGCTAAATATAAATGGCAGTGGCGGGGCACATAGCTCGTAGAACAGATAGCTTTGGGGCAGTAAAGTTCTATGCTCTGGAAGATATAGCGTAGGTAGACCCTCACTTTTCTGAGAGCATTTCGTCGTTGTTTTGAACCGTCATATTATATATCTCCGGTCCAGATGATGCTTAAAAACTGAAATTTTCAGGATAAGGTTTCCTTGGCAGACTTATCAAACGTTTTAAATATCAATTATGTAGCATTTATGGTTTCAGATTTATTGACATCTGAAATATGTCGTTTCTGTGACTCACACTCACTGATATCATCAAAACCTCTAGCAAAGTATACATATTAGTACTGACATACAGTATGGACACTCCCTGCCGCTCTCTAGATTCCGACCTCACTCCCTCGTCTCCCAGGTTCAGACAGATCGATACAGATTGGTTATAGTTTGGTTCTCGAACGTAGATTTTCGCCGTAAATCCGATAGGATTTCGCCGTGATTTCATTTCCGGTTTCGAACACAATCTTCAGGCAGACTATTTATTTACACAATGTACCCACACATTGTGTAAATAAATAGTCTTCCTGAAGATGGTGTTCGAAACCGGTCGCTGACTAATTATAACGTGTAGTTTCATTCAATTTCTGTGGAATTAGTGTAAATATATACCAAAATGAGTGTTATTGCGTTGGGGCTCATTAGAATGGTTTAGTGAATAGGTGATAGACAAATGGTGATCAGGGTCTGATGTTGGATACGAGCTACGTGAAGGTCGCGGAAAGCCGCTGGATGCGGGCAGCGTGGAACCGGTTGTCTTGGAAATCCTTGAGGGAGGCATTTGTCTAGCAGTGGACGTCCTTCGGCTGATATGATGTGTTGTGTGGTGTGAAGTTTATACATGCATAGATATCGATGTGTTGTGTGGTGTAAAGTTTACTACATGCATAGATATCGATGTGTTCTGTGGTGTAAAGTTTATACATGCATAGATATCGATGTGTTGTATGGTGTAAAAATTATACATTTATAGATATCGATGTGTTGTGATCTGCCTCTCTTCAGATCGCCTGGTCTCTGCTAGCGGCGTGCAACCGGGTGGAACTCGTCCTCTTCGCAATGTTTGTAACTGGCCTCGGAGGTGCCAGTTTTCTGGTCATCACAATGTACATTACTGAGATTTGTCAACAGAATATCAGAGGTAAGTACTTGAGGTTAACCTTAATTTTCATACTTTTAGACACACAGTTCCTATAATATTAGGTCCTTACATATGAAATCGGCGTTTTGTGGAACTGGTCATTTTGATCATATATATTTGGCGTTTGGTTAGGAATTCCAAATTCAAATTTATTTCATATATTTCAGGCTTGTGTATTTGGGTTTCGAATTTAGTGATTTATTTATTTTCGCGCCATTTGATTATTCTTAGACATCGTTCTGTTTACAATATGGAAAAGTTAAAGTTTCGCGTTATTTACGGAAATTTTATTTATTTTCGCGCCATTTGATTATTCTTAGACATCGTTCTGTTTACAATATGGAAAAGTTAAAGTTTCGCGTTATTTACGAATACGAGTTCCACAGGGGTACCAGTGCTGCGGAAAAAGCTCGAAGAATTAATGCTGTGTATGGGGAAGTTATTAAGAAAACACGGTACGTTTTTGGTTTCAACGTTTTCGTTCTGGAAATTTGACCTACAGAACAAACCCAGTGGACGGCCGGAGACCCTAGTTAACAATGAAGAATTAAAAGTAATCGTGGAAGCGGATCCATTGCAAACCACGTCAGAGTTAGCAGCAGCCTTCGGTGTGAGTGATACAACAATTTGAATTCACTTGAAACAAACTGTAAAAGTGAAAAAGCTCGAAAAATGGGTATAGCATGAATTGAGTGACGCCAACCAACAAACACACGTCGAGTGCTGCGTTAAATTACTCAATCGTCACAATAACGAGGGGATTTTGAATCGTATCGTTACTTTTGATGAAAAATGGATCCTATACGATAGTAAAAAACGCTCATCACAATGGTTGAACCCAAGAGAACAGGCAAAATCTTGCCACAAGCGAAAGTTGAGTAAGAAAAAGGTACTGGTGAGAGTCTGGTGGACCAGTGCTGGTGTCATCCACTACAGCTTCCTAAGATCTGGCCAGACGATTACAGCAGAGCTGTATTTACAACTGCAAACCATGATGGAAAAGCTAGCTGTTAAACAACTACACTGGTAAATTGCTCAAGCCCACTGCTGCTTCTGGAGAACGCTAGACCACACACTGCACAAGAGACGGTCGCTGAAGTAATGGAGCTGCGGTTGGAATGTATCCGACACGCACCATACCCTCCGGACCTTGCTCCAGCAGATTACCACTTTTTTCGGAATTCGGTCAATTTCTTGCAAGGAAAAAAAAACAATTCCGATGAGGCAGTCCAAACTGCCTTCAAAGATTTTATTGATTCTCGCTCCCACAATTTTTTCAACAAATGAATCAAAGAACTGCCTGTAAAATGGCGAAAGTGTATTGATAACAATGGTACATACTTTGTTGAATTAATTATAAAATTTCATTAAATAATTTTTGTTTTTCTTCTTCAATGTAAAACGTCAATTTCATATGTAAGGACCTAATATATATCCACACCTTGTTTTTTTTAATTTCGCATAATCCCAACGTTTCTTGGTGTTGCAACTGTAGAAAATATTGCCTAAAAACAACACAATTATGGCAATCCCTCCACTTGGGGGAGGCCTATGTTCAGCAGTCTCTGGCTGATTATCAAGTGATGTGAAACATAAATATTGTTTTAATTTTGGTTATTTATAATTTTTGTTGGTTTGATTTGTAATGTTTTGTTATATTGTTTATTTTACAAATACTTAGTAAGCCAAAAACTCACATCAAAAATAATGCTAGATGCGGCTTACCAATTGTGAAAAAAAAAAGATATTGAGTTTCATACAGAAATCATTGCAAAAAGCGGGGTAACGCCTGTTATATATGTAATCATTTCAAAATGCGGGGTAACGCCTGTTATATATGTAATCATTTTAAAAAGCGGGGTAACGCCTGTTATATATGTAATCATTTCAAAAAGCGGTGTAACGCCTGTTATATATGTAATCATTTCAAAAAGCGGGGTAACGCCTGTTATATATGTAATCATTTCAAAAAGCGGGGTAACGCCTGTTATATATGTAATTATTTCTAAAAACGGAGTAACGCCTGTTATATTATATGTAGTGTACAAGGTGTAACAAAATTAGTGTATTTCCCTTATATGAGGCTTCTACTCTTCATACTGAACAACTTTCTTGAATTCCCAAAAAAATATTGAAAATAACATTTTTGTATAGAGGGACATTTTTTAAAAATTTACTATGGGTTCCTTGGAGAAAGTTGTTCAGTATGACGAGTAAAACCCCAAGTTAACGGGGCCTACACGAATTTTGTTACACCCTGTATAGATATATAACATTATAAATATAAAAACATATGCATAAGTAAGTTAAACATTATATCTATCTATGGTAAAGAAATAAAAATGAGATATTAAAGAAGATAAAAAAAGGATTTAAAAACGGAGAACAGAGATATTATTAAGTGAAGTAATGAGCTTTAACAAGCCTTTTAAAAGATTGTAGCGTTGGAGCACGCTTGATAGACTCAGGCAGCGATTTCCACAGCCGGATTTCTTGAACTGTGAAAGAGTTGGATAAATAGAGGAAGAGTGTGTGAGAATATCGAGGATTGGTGCTGGATGTTCGCAAGGTGCGGTTTAAGGTAGATGAACGAAAGAAAAAGCGATTTATACAAGCTTTTTATTAATTAGTTTCACCTGTCCCGATCTTTGTCATCAAATTTTGCAAATTATATTTGATTCACTTCATACATGTGTAAATCACGTGACAATGCAATATTATGATGACATGGTACTGGTCTGATAATGGAGCTGGAAGGTGGCCATAGGAACTCCGCAATGAAAAGAGACAACCTCATCGAGTTTGGGCTTGTTTGATTCGTACTTGATTTGATGAGTCACGGCGCCACATCAAGCTATACAAAACCAGAATACGCGGGCCTCGCGTATGTTGAAACGCAAAGGCATCGCGCGACTCACGCGGCCAGCTTATACTGGTTTTGTATAGCTTGATGTGTCGCTGTCTGTACTTCGATTGTAAAAAGTTTGTGCCTAAAAAATTTTAGGTGTTTGGAAAATTATTACTTCTATACCATTTCTAGGAACAATGTCCACTGGAGCCATGATATTTTATGGTGTGGGCATGTTGTTGTCCTACCTACTGGGGGGGATCTTGGAGTACAAAGTCATGATCTACATATGTTTGACGGCGACCGTTGCTGGGGAACTACTGCTGTGGGTACTCAAGGAGTCGCCGACATATCTCATGCAGAAGGGATTGGAAGAGGTAAGTTAGAAGGTACCTCCTTTTTTATATGTTTGCCTAGTAGTTTAATTGATAAGCTACATCTGTATAATAAAGGGGGGTTTCACTGTGACTTATTTAGTTGGATTATTAACTTCTTTAGATAAACACCGGAATGTATATTTCGGATCATCAGAAGGGTTTTGGCCGTATCTAAAAAATAAACTCGTCTTCGAGAAGTTTTGGAGTGTACAATCAATATTCACACACGTTTGCAACACGAGGCTTCACGATGATTCGGATGAAAACCGATTATTTTATAGACTGCGATGAGTTCGGCACGGGGCTGGCTTCCCAAGTTGACAGTTCAGCTGCTCGATCAAAAGTGCTCGTAAAATAATTGGCGCCTCTGTCGTAGCCTCTGTAGGTAGGCTGCATTGTCTTTAATGGTTCGATAATCACAACGATTCTGATTGGCTAACAAACAAGTACCAACACTACCAACTTCCGGGTTCCGGTCTCGCACAGACCACGCCTTGGCCAAATATGACTATTATTACTACCCTAGCTAAGCGCTTGACGTTTCAAGATAAAACACACGGTGCTTCGACGCATGCATAGATGGCGCCACGTCCTTGCGGTCCGACATATATAAAAGATACTTAAAAGTCTGTAATTTTTTTAAATTTACAATTGATAAGCCCATGGCATCATCTCACCTGCGACGATGCCGATGATGGAAGCGAGCTTACCAAGATTCCCCAACGCAATGGGGAACTAGCTATCTTATCTTCATGCCTTGTTTTGGCAGCATCAATTAAACAGAAAGTTAAAAATGGTGTAGGACCCGGTAACGAACGACTATCCGAGGAACCCATAGTCAAATTTTAAAAAAAATTAACCCTCCATTCAAATATTCACAAAATAGGTTTATCAGCTCGATTTGTATGAGGAGTTAATGATTTTTTTTTTACGAATTCGGCAACGTTATCCTTCGGTTGTCCAGTATGATGAGTAGAAGCCCCAGTTAACGGAACCTATAACAATATTGTTACAGTTTGTATGAGTCATTACTCATTGTGTAAATTGGTCATACTTGGTGGTAGGTCCTTGTCTTTCTGACCACACTCTCATCGTGTTGCGCTCGCTGCGAACGGCTGCACCATACCACTTCGCGCACCCAAATCTAGATAAAATCAAAAAATAGAAATAGAATAAATCAAAATCCTATCCTTCCATATTTTTCACTATCATTACATAATCACGGCGCAATCCTATACGTTCAACAACCAAACTGTAACCAATCTGTATCAATCTGGGTGACGATTTCCCGCAAGGTGTCGATATATTTGAGGGGGGGGGGACCAAGTATCGCTTCTTATTTATGTAGTTATCGTTAGAATTCTTTGTTTTTAGGGTTCCGTACCTCAAAAGGTAAAACGGAACTATTATAGGACCACTCGTATGTCTGTCTGCCCGTCCGTCTGTCACAGCCAATTAACTTCGAAACTACTGGACCGTAAGAGTTGAAATTTGGTACACATATGTAATTTGGTGACCTAAAGACGGGCAAGTATCGTAAATAAATTAATTTTAAACATGAGGGCCACTTTTGGGGGGGTAAATTAGAACTATAAAAATTGGACTTCGGAAATTTCATTTTTTCTGTGGGAAAGGAAGGACTAAGGGTAGAGGAGGGGGTGAATGGTTAATTTTCGCCTGTTTTCTAAAATACCTTCAAAACTATTTATCCATAAATTATTTAAAAAATACATTCGAGATTCTCACAACAAGCTAAAAGTGGCCCCTATGTTTGTTTCATTTATTTACGTTTCATATTGTCTTTGGGTCACCAAATTACATATACATTGCAGGAAGCCGCCAGATCCATAGCATTCTACCATAACGCCAGACCGGACTCCAAACAAGTATTGTACGAGATGGATGTGATCAGACGGGCTCTCGACCCGACTCTCTGCGAAGTACCGCTTCAGGACGTCTCACATTCAGGTACTTATCTTTATGGCAAGGCATTGATTTGAACAGTTGTCTCTGTTTTTTTCTTTACGTGTAAAGAGTAAAGAAAATAACCACACTTTTGCACTTTTTCAATGTTTCTTCGTTTAGTTTCAATTTTCTGAATGAATGTATAAAAAATAATAACATTCCTCACTTTGTATTACCATAACAAATATTGTTGTATATTTTTTATTTATTTATACTTCAAAATATTAGTCATATCTAGAGTTGAAAGTAACGGTGTAGACCTATCTTTGTTTTTTTATCTATCGTTCCAAAACTGCTTCATCGTGTTTTTAATAGCTTTTTCACTTCTCATGCTTTAAAAGTACGCCAATATAGCCCTACGAAGCGAGACTAAAGTGACCACTTTAGTCTCTAGGGAGTGAACAGTAATTAGTTTTTTTAATTTCTTTCATGTGACATAGACAAACTCAAACAGCCAGTAAATATACTATTATCTGTGGAGTGTGGACCATCTTCATTGCGAAAATGTTGAGAGTTTTAGTTCCATGGTTTTTCCGCAAAGAAGGTGGCGCCATGTGTTTTAAAATCTTTTGTGATTTTTATTTTATTAAGTAATATGTGTAAATGTTTTTGTACTAAATGGACTATTTTTCTCGCACTCAAAGTGAAAAGTACAGTTTGCACCTCGAGACTAAACGCTAACTTAATAAACCCTCAGTTTTATTGACTCCCTCGCACGCTCGGGAGTCAAACCACATCTGGTATATTAAGGTTTCGTTTAGTCCCTCGATATAAAATATACTAATGAATTTAAGGAACATCATCAACAAAATATAGTCAAATAATATAATTTAGTACAAAAACATTAAATACATATTATACAACTAAATAATTATCACCAAATATTTTAAACACATGGCGCCACCTTCCTTGCGGAAAAACCATGGAACTAAAACTCTCAACATTTTCACAATGAAGAAGGTCCACACTCCACATACCTATAACAGTATATTTACTGGCTGTTTGAGTTTGTCTATGTCACATGAAGGAAATTAAAAAAACTAATTACTGTTCACTCCCTAGAGACTAAAGTGGTCACTTAAGTCCCGTTTCGTAGGGCTATATTGGCGTACTTTTAGAGCATGAGAAGTGAAAAGGGTATTTTTTTCAACCTTTGGTTTTCTATCTTATATACTCATAAACGATTAACGTCAAAAATAACGAAAATCTGTAATATTACCGTCTTAAACATAATTTAAAAAAAGATAATTTTCGAAAAACCTTAAAACTTTTAGGTAGAGCTTTAATTTGAAAATAATTTTCATTATTTCGTATTCTTCACAGCAACCATGGGTATCAAACCCATATCATGGGGGTGCATAAAAAATCCGCCATCTTAGGAAGTCCGCCATATTAAATTTAGAATGACATCACTTATAGCTAACCATGCATTGTGCTCCAAACTTAAGACTTATGCAAAATTTCAGCTCAATTGGAGACAGGAAAGTGAAAATTTTGCTTCCAAGATTTGTTCCAAACTAACTAACGCGAAAAGTAAATAAAAAGATTGCAAAAAGGAGAAACTGACTGAATGACTAGGTGACATATATCAACGTAAAGGCTAAACCCCTGGGTCTAAAAACTTAAAATTTTGTACAAGGGTTCCGTAACAAAGTGAGGGTTGAAGTTTGTACGAGAAAGTCAATTTTTTTGCGTATATCAACTTGTAAGTTAGCACAAATGCTCTTCAAAACAAATAAGTAATTGGCATAAAAGATTTTATGAATATCACCCCACGAGGGGATGAAAGCGAGGGTTGAAGTTTGTATGGCATGGCAACAAACACACAGGCTGAACTCCTGGGTCTAGTATCATAAAATTTTGCACAAGGGTTCCTTATATAACGCAGACATACAATGAGCAAGGGTTTTACAACATTCATCCCCTAAGAGGGTTAAAGTGGGGGTTGAAATATACAGTTGAAATTTTTCACAATGGTTCTTTTTTAAACGCAGACATCCAATAAGGAAGGGTTTTACAAAATTCAGAGTTTAAGCACGGGTTGAAGTCTACAGGCTAAAACTCCTGGGTCTAGAAACTTGTAATTTTTTTTATGTATGAGGTGAAAGGGAACAATATTTTAAGTGTGCAAGATATTTAATGCTTCTTTTTAAGAATTAATGTCCACCAGGCAGGGGGCCCAAATATTTGGTTGCGTTATGGAGCAACGCTCGTTAGTAGTAGGAATTCTGGAACAGGCCCCGGTCCGTTTTAGCTTTAGCTTTAAAAATGGATGGGCAATTTTTTTTCAATTTTCGTAGCAGAAAATAAAAATGTTAGTTGGTACTAAAATCAAATAAAAGCGATCCACTATATTGAGCGCTACCAAAAATTTATAAGACCTTGTTAGATATTTATATATTACGCAGTTAATAACCAATCTTTTATAAATAATTACAAGGACATGACTTTCATTTCTTTCGAACACCAACAATATTTTATTCGTTGCTAGGTGACGTGGTGGATTATAGACAATCATATAAAGCCTTCTCCAACAGACCTAAACTTAGTACTAATATATATACTGTGCCTAAACGTTATTCCGGTACCTTCAGTCACAGTATATACAGGGTCTTCGGCAGATGGTTGAAAATACGAAAATGGGCGATAGGTGGGGTCGCCTCCCACCTATTTTGAGAATTAAAAAAAATCTAGGACTTGTAATTTTTTTTACAGGATTTTTTTTCCTTTTTTTACAAATTTTGCCATTTTTATACCTTTGAACACATGTAACTTTTTGTTTTTTAAAGCTAGCTCCAAAATCTTTTTTTTAATAGACTTTTATAAGATTGTCGGCTCTAAAAAAAATTATGTTTGTTTCAAGTTATGGCTAAAAACAAAAATGTGGGCCCCCGAACTTAAAAAAAAAGTTGAACAAAAATTTCAAAGTCAACTTTGCGATGCATTTAAAAAAAAAATAATGGGGCTGGAAGGCTTCTGTTTTTTTTAAAACATCTCTAAAGCTTAGGCTTTTGAATGGTATGTAATTTGTTTCGGTATCTTTTTTGTAACCGGAGTTGTTAATTTTTTTTACTCAATTGGACCATGTTGACGAAATTCCACTAGTTACATGTTTTGTGAAATGTATCAAATGCAAAGTTGAAAATAATGTAAATACTTACTGTTGGGACGGTTACAAAGAGCAGGTACGTTTTTTTACATTCTTGCACACACATAATGGCTATCTTTTGTCATTTATTGGCATATTGGAGTTAGCACTTCCATATGCCAATAAAATGTCCGCATATTCCGCATTGGTAAATTGAGCCATTTTAAACCACAAGAAAGTCTTAACAAAACGTCTGATAATAACAAAAAGTGACAAACAACAAAAAAACTTAACAAAATCACAAACACAGCAAAGTGAAATTAACGAAAACAAAAAAAAAACGTTAACGTTATTAACGTTTGTGATTTTGTTAAGTTTTTTTGTTGTTTGTCACTTTTTGTTATTATCAGACGTTTTGTTAAGACTTTCTTGTGGTTTAAAATGGCTCAATTTACCAATGCGGAATATGCGGACATTTTATTGGCATATGGAAGTGCTAACTCCAATATGCTAATAAATGACAAAAGATAGCCATTATGTGTGTGCAAGAATGTAAAAAAACGTACCTGCTCTTTGTAACCGTCCCAACAGTAAGTATTTACATTATTTTCAACTTTGCATTTGATACATTTCACAAAACATGTAACTAGTGGAATTTCGTCAACATGGTCCAATTGAGTAAAAAAAATTAACAACTCCAGTTACAAAAAAGATACCGAAACAAATTACATACCATTCAAAAGCCTAAGCTTTAGAGATGTTTTAAAAAAAACAGAAGTCTTCCAGCCCCATTATTTTTTTTTTAAATGCATCGCAAAGTTGACTTTTAAATTTTTGTTCAACTTTTTTTTTATGTTCGGGGGCCCACATTTTTGTTTTTAGCAATAACTTGAAACAAACATAATTTTTTTTAGAGCCGACAATCTTATAAAAGTCTATTAAAAAAAAGATTTTGGAGCTAGCTTTAAAAAACAAAAAGTTACATGTGTTCAAAGGTATAAAAATGGCAAAATTTCTAAAAAAAGGAAAAAAAATCCTGTAAAAAAAATTACAAGTCCTAGATTTTTTTAAATTCTCAAAATAGGTGGGAGGCGACCCCACCTATCCCCCATTTTCGTATTTTCAACCATCTGCCGAAGACCCTGTATATTAGTACTAACGCTTCAGTATTGCTTTATTTTTAACAAGTCAGTTTTCGAAAAAAAAAAGAAATTGAAAAAAGACACCATAAATCGAACATACCATGATAAAAAATAAATTAAAAAATTAAGAAAACCCTGACAAAAAACAATTAAAAGTAAAAAATTTAGTTTAGTTCGAGTAGTAATATTTTGATCCAAGAGTCGTCGCGTAGGGGGACTGTGAAGTTGTGAAATTATTAGTAATTAGTTGTAATAAGTAAATCAGTTGTATTCTGTAATCGATTTTCACTTCCACACATTTGAGCGAGCCAAAATTATGCTAAAATTGACTTTTTTCTTACATGTAATAATAACTATTTGTAAACTCTTTATTAATTTTTTTATTATTATATCAGCTCATATACGTCCCCACCGAGGGGCTCTAGCCTACCCTGAATCAGGGCGATTAGGCCTTAGTCGACCACGCGGGCCCAGTGCGGGTTGGTCGACTTCACACACAACCTTCGAGTTTCTTCGCAGGCCTGTGCAGGTTTCCTCACGATGTTTTCCTTCACCGTTAAAGCAATCGGTAATGATATGTACGTAAGTTTTTGAAAAACTCATTGGTACATTGGCCGTCCAGATTTGAACCCGGTACCTCTGGTTAGATGGACCGAGTCGTTACCGGTTGAGTTGTTGATACTTAAATAATATTATAATTTGTCATAAGTAAGTATAAAAGCGTCGGTGGCTCAACCGGTAACGACTCAGTCCATCTAACCAGAGGTACCGGGTTCAAATCTGGACGGCCAATGTACCAATGAGTTTTTCAAAAACTTACGTACATATAATTACCGATTGCTTTAACGGTGAAGGAAAACATCGTGAGGAAACCTGCACACGCCTGCGAAGAAACTAGAAGGTTGTGTGTGAAGTCGACCAACCCGCACTGGGCCCGCGTGGTCGACTAAGGCCTATTCGCCCTGATTCAGGGTAGGCTCGAGCTCCTCGGTGGGGACGTATATGAGCTGTAATGATGAATAATAACTATAAATCGCGATACAACTTTTAAGGGTTTTAAGTATTACATTAAAAAATAACATATTTTTATACCCCTACAAAAGGACACACTTATTCATACTGACAAATTTTTATATTTATAATACGAGTTTTTCAAAATGGCTGAAAAATGAAAACTTTTTATTAAAAAAAAATTCCAATAACGGAATCGACAAAAAATTATCCAACCTGCTTACAAAATTTCACGAGAATCGGTTGAGAAAAGCCTGCGACTCCGCAAAACAGCCGGACTATCCGCTGGACATCCGGACATACGAAAGCATTTTTGCCCATTCTGAAACGGAGACGCTTCGCTCGCTCTTCGCGCTTGCTCGGTCAATTCTGTACTTGCTTACCTAGTCAAAGTTATCTGACTTACTTGTAATGAACTGTCAAATACGAGATTTTGTTGTAAAAATGTTTGAAATATTGAACTATGACGTCACATTTGTGTTTTTGATTAGTAATTTAGCATCGGTGGCTTAATCGGTAACCAGAGGTGCCGGGTTGAAATCAGGATGGCCAATGTACGAGTTTTTCGAAACTTATGTACATATACTCACCGATTGCTTTAACGGTGAAGGAAAACATCGTGAGGAAACCTGCACACACCTGCGAAGAAACTCGTTGTGTGTGAAGTCGACCAACCCGCACTGGGCTCGCGTGGTCGACTAAGGCCTAATTAACTTCTAATAACTAACTACTAATGACTAATTCAGAGTAGGCTCGAGCCCCTCGGTGGCGACGTATATGAGCTGATATGATAAGTAAAAAACTGAAATGATAAGAAATCCTAAATGAGTAAGTTTTTCTAAAATTGCAAAAGGATTTTTTTAATATTTTTTTTTATATTGTCAGGAAGAAAAAACAGTGTTTACGTAATTTATTAATGGTTTTTTTTATTTTTAGGTCTCAAACCTGAAGAAGAAAAGCTGAACCCTGACGTAAAGACCCGAGAAAAATTGTCACTGTGGAAGTTTGTCAGTAAGTATCATTCACCAACATTTTTACTAAGCCTTTATGTCCGTCTGTCTGACTTTCAAAGGGCTGTATCTTTTGAACCGTAATATACAGCCTTGCCGCCAAACATGAGTCAAAGTATATATATTAGTACTGACGTACATGAGTGTTAACAACATTGATTTGTTCCGGCTTGAAGATAAGATAGCCAGTTCTCTATTGAGTTGGGGAATCTTGGTAAGCCCGCTTCTATCTTCGGCATCATCGTCACTTACCATCAGGTGGGATGATGCCAAGGGCTTATCAATTGTATTTTAAAAAGTGTTACTATATGAAATTTACTAACAAATAATAAAAATAAGGTTCCCCATACTGCCGTCATACGGTGAAGTGGCCACAACTGCATTGAAGTCGATTCCGAGATAATTAGTGTTTTATAAAAATTGAAGTTTCTCGCTTATTACCCTGATTCAGGGTAGGCTGGAGCCCCTCGGTGGGGACGTATATGAGCTGTAATGATGATAAGTAACATAATAAAGCTGTTTTCTTTTTTACACTCAGAACAACATTTGTAATTTAATTATTATAGTTTGGTTACTGCCAAGCTTTTCTATTTTTTTTATTACATATTTTTCCTTTCAGTGTCAAAAAAGAAATATGTAAATAATATAATTTTAAGCAGAAAAGCCATAATTACGCATTTATGGCTTTTCTCGTTCAAAATATCAATTATAGCAATCACTAAAATAAAAATTAATTACAGTACAGTCAATTCGGGTAACTTTGAACACTCAAAGTTCAGGGAAGATGTGCAGGGTGAAGAGACAACTAAAATTGGAAGAGAAAACGTCATCGATCAGGGAATAACAAACAAAATATACTGTGTTTTCAGAGAAGAGGGTAGTCCATTCGCTGGCAGAATTTCAAAAGTAACCAAAAAACATACCTAGGACGTTGGTCTTGGCCCTCTAAAGTTGAGACATGTCAAATCAATAAAACCAATATTGTAAATTACATAAAAGAGCAGCAGTTAACCAGAAAAATTGGCTATATTTATATTGATGACGAAATTTTGTTTATGGAATGGGGTGAATAGATTTTTGTTTGTGATTTTTTTCTCAAAAGATTTGTCGTTGGAAATTCATATTCATCTCGTTTGATAGCTAGTTAAACGTAGATTAAGATTAAACAGTTTTTTTTTGTATTTAATAAAGAAAACATAAAAGAAAAATGACTTTTTTTTTGACTAAATTAGTTCATTCGTTTCATTGTGGCAACACTAAGTCAAATATCATTTTGAATGGAACTGTTATGATTTTTATAATAATACAAACATATTTAAATAAAAAAAACCATTTATAATCATACCCAAACTCTGAAATATACAAATAACTTACGTTTTTGATGTCGAAGGATAACCTCATTCAAAGTTACCCAAAATTTAAGAAAACTTTTTTTTGGTTTTGTGGATTAAATACTAAATTTATTATATTAAACCTATAAAAAAGCACACTATTCATGTAATAAAGTAAACGTTTGTAAAAATAAATCAAATTGTATGTACAAAAATCCCAAAAAAAATGTTCAATGTTACCCAGATTGACTGTAAGACAGTTGAAGAATAAAAACAGTGTTGTATATGACAGGATATCCACCAAAGTAGTCAAATATAAGCCATAATTGTAAGTTGTGTTTTTTTTTATGAGATCAAATGTATAAAACATACCTGTTTGCTAATTTTTTAAAGGGCGTAATTGTACATTAATTGTGGCCTTTCACATTAGAAAAACGATATTTCTAACAAAAAATGCCCTAATTTGAAAGATATAGCTTTTTATTTTAAAATTCGGGCTTTAGTATATGAAATTATGGCCTTTTATCTATAGATATCTTTGGTATTAAGTGGAATTAGACTTTGATCTTTGGTATTAAGTGGAATTAGACTTTGTTACTTAGAGCAAAAGATTATCTTAGATCATTTTGTACCAAAAATGTAGTTATGGCCTTTTTCCGTATGACGACAGCATACAAGAAACGTGTTATCCTATACTTAGATCAAAATGGTATAATACACAGGTGCAAGCGTGAAATTTCGTTTGAATATAGTAGTAGGGGTTTAAGTATGAAATTGCCGATGAAGTTGCCGATTCAGTTTTTGAAGCTCAATGCCAATTTTATTTAAAAAAAGTTATTGTTTTTTATTATTGACCATATGGTGACACTATAGTATAGTGTACTCATGGTCTTTAATTGTTAATCTTTAATTGTTAACTAGTGGCATGTATTTCATGTTCCAATCCCCTGAATGAGGTATGTACCATTGAATGGAACAAAGGCGTTTTCTTAGTGGTCAGATTGGGTAATTTTTTAGACTGGTTAATTTTCTTGAATTTTCCTGTAAGTGACGGAATCTTGTGCGGGCTATTCCCAAATATGAAATTAGTAACGAAGAAACTTCTGCGATAACTCTAGAGCTTTAAAATTAAAAATTTGTACTTTATGCCTTTAATCATCATCATGTCAGCTCATATACGCCCCCACCGAGGGGCTCGAGCCTACCCTGAATTAGGGCGATCGATGCCTTTAATAATGGTGATTTATTGAGTTAAAAATAACCGTCCTCATAGATTTAAAGCCACCAGCTTTTAATTTCTAATAGTCTAATGCTATTTTGAGAATATATTTTGTTTTATATAACTATTTTTCTTAATATTAATTTTCTTCTTTAAACTTTTTTATCCAATCGGAAATTTCATACTTAAAACACCTTATATTAATTCTATGAAACAACAAATAATAAAAACCTTTCAAATGTGAGTCGTACTTGTGCTAAGGAATTCGATCTGTGTGCAAAATCTTTTTTAACGTGAATGATTTACAAAGAAACCATTAAACACTCTTTCGCATTTATTATATTACTTATTTTAGTTTAGTCAAAGTAACCGACTAGCTCTCAGCGGATGACCGTTGGGGCAGTAAAGTTCTCGAGTGGCGACCGCGCACTGGAAAACGTAGTGTAGGCAGGCCTCCCACGCGGTGGACCGATGACCTGGTGAAGGTCGCGGGAAGCCGCCTGGATGCGGGTAGTGCAGAACCGGTCATGGTGGAAATCCTTGGGGGAGGCCTATGTCCAGCAGTGGACGACCTTCTGCTGATATGATGATATTTGTTTGTTTAACCCATTCGTTTACAACCCATAACGTCTTAACTGCTGGAATACAGGTCCCTTCCCAAACTTTTGAAGGTTAGGCCAAAGTACTCCACACAGTAAACCGACATAGCTCACAGAATCGCTAAACTTAAGTGGCAGTGGGCACATCACACAGCTCGTAGAACAGATGGCTGTTGGGGCAGTAAAAATCTCGAGTGGCGACCGCGCACCGTAAGACGGAGCGTAGGCAGGCCTCCCACACGGTGGACCGACGACCTGGTGAAGGTAGCAGGAAGCCGCTGGATGCGGGCAGCGCAGAACTAGTCGTCATGGAAATCCTTGGGGAGGCCTTTGTCCAGTAGTGGACGTCTTTCGGTTGATATGATGATGATGATGATGACTCCACACAGAGCCCAGTCTGGACTGGAGAGCTGGTGGCTGACCCCACGTTTGGAAGTTTTTGAAATCGCTATAACACAGCTTAACGACTGACATCCAGTAATAGCAACCGACACCAGCTACGTAACGTGCCTTGCCAAAGACGGAAACTGTGGAGATACATGATACTATCAGTAAAACCCATCCAGGTAATGATTAACGGGACCACGCAAGTTGCATAGGGCTACGACCACTTCATGTATTTGCCAAATGTACGAAATAAGTTAAACTTACATTATTAAGGGCATTCTTTCAGTCGTTCTATACCTGCAGCCTGTGGATCAACTTTACTCAAAAAGCTTACAGCGTCCTACGCGTCCAATACAACAATGCCTTCAGGGCGCTGTTGGGGTTGCCGCGCTACTGCAGCGCCTCAGAGATGTTCGCGGAGGAACGAGTGGATGACTTCCCAGCTTTGATGCGCAAGCGAATCGCCTCCCTGTCTAATTAGTAATCTGTGTCCCTGTGGCGGCGCGTGGTGAGCGCGCGATAGCCCCAACAGCCTCCTGGCCACTGTAGCGGGAAGGGTCGATAGGTCGTTTTTTGCTCACTGGACCTCGAAGCATATGACGCCCTCAAATCGGGCTGCAAAATAATCAAGTTATTAAAGTTATTTATTTATGTTTTACTAACATAGTTTTATAAGTAAAACTGTAACTAACATATTATAAATAAACTGAATTTAATTGAATATAGAGCTACGATCACTTTATATGATATAGAACTTATGATATAGAACTACGACCTCTTCATATAATATAGAGCTACGATCACTTCATATCATATAGAGCTATGACCACTTTATATGATATAGAGCTTCGACTACTTCATAGAATTTAGTATAAATATTTATGCTTATTGTATTACAGAACAGTCTCGCTCAACCCGCCGGGCGATGTTAGTGTGCCTCGTCCTGGTGACCACCTCCATCTTCCAAGGAATGGCCGTGGTGCAAGTTTACGCCATTACACTATTTAAGAAGGCCGTACCCATTATATCTCCCACCCTGGGCAGCGTGCTCATGTCTGTAGTGGGGGTGCTTGCTGGGTTCCTGGCGGCGTATCTCACTGACACGGCTGGAAGACGCGTGAGTTATCGTCGTCATCATCAACATGTAATTAGACTACCGTTGGACGTAGGCCTCTCCTAAAGGCTCACCACTGTATCCTGTGCACCAATATGTCGCCCTTAAATGTCGTTTAAAGAAATTCTTAACTTTGTCCTAACCGACAGATATCCACTTCAGGACCCCGATTTGCCAAGCGATTAATCAGACACAGCTCCCGATCTTAACTCTCTAGGCTAAAGGGTCCGGCCTATTGTCACTTCAGTCTGCTAATTATTCTTTAACTTTAGTCGTCTATTGACTTATTAATTACACATTTAGTTGTCTATTGACTTATCAACCCACTTACTACGATTTTTTTTTAAATAATGTGATTTGTAAATCGTTCTAGTAGCTTAGAAAAAAATAAGTAAAAAATATTAAAAAAATAAATTTCCGGTGTTATAACAGCTGGTAGGCGTATCTGCGTTAATTACACATTAAGTTGTCTATTGACTTATTAATTACACATTTAGCTGTCTATTGACTTATTAATTACACATTTAGCTGTCTATTGACTTATTAATAACACATTTAGCTGTCTATTGACTTATTAATTACACATTTAGCTGTCTATTGACTTACTAATTACACATTTAGCCATCTATTGACTTATTAATTACACATTTAGCCATCTATTGACTTATTAATTACACATTTAGTTGTCTATTGACTTATTAATTACACATTTAGTTGTCTAGTGACTTATTAATTACACATTTAGTTGTCTATTGACTTATTTATTACTAATTTATTTGTCTAGTGACTTATTAATTACACAATCACAATGAATCTCCTCTCTAATCGTGTGGCACATCCAAGAGATAAACGATGGTTATCTTGTGTTCCATTTAGCAATCCGGTGTAGTTAATACAATATTTTCAATATTTTATTGGTTTTTTTGGATGTTGACGTCCCAGTCCTCACTGTGACCGACCGATCAATACTCGCCTAACTTAGAGGCCTCTGAGACCTAACTTACTTTTTAAATAGAATGACATTTGGTACCTACCCCTTAATCAAGTTAAATCTGGAAACCATAAGCTGGCCCCACCGAAAAAAGCCACGGTCAGGTCAAAGTATATATATTAGTACTAACATACATTATGAACACTCCCTGCCGCTCTCTAGATTGCGACCTCACCCCCTCGTCACCCAGATTGATAAAGATTGGTTACAGTTTGGTTCTCGGACGTGTGGGATTCCGCCGTGATTTTTTTTGCTCCGTCATTTGTTTTTAGAAATATCATTTCACGACCGCTTGTATGCAGTGTCCGGGGTGTGGTCAGGCAGTCATCAGGAATTCTCTAGACTAGTGAGTGTGACAAAATAACGATGTATTGGCATTATGTTTGTGTATAAGTTATTAGTTACGTTAGAGGATAAAGATTACAACAACAATAACAATTAAAACTCCTAAAAATTCCCGGCAACAAAACAACATTTCTAAACGAAATGGTTTTATGACTAACACCAAAACTAGCAATTTTGAAAGGCGAACAAAACATTACACGATAAATGTTAAAAGAAAGAAACCAAGGACAGTTTTTAAAAGTTTGTGGAAAACAATTTTAGCGCAATATTATCACAACCCCTGGAAACAAAAGAAAGCTATGACAATAGTTTACCCCATGACGTGTGGCACTCGGGGACTGCCGCGGTAAAGCTATTGCATAGCATTTTTTATCAACTTATGCAATTATTATTTTTTATTTATACAGTATTTACCAGTACCATATAGTCCTTGGGGCGCGGGTGTTTATGTTATGAATTAACACTAAGAAAGTTAAATCATCATCGTCATCGTCCACCATCGTGACCGCCATCGCGACCACCATCTCGACCACAATCACGACTACCATCACGACCAATATCGCGACCACCATCGTGACCACCATCACGACCACAATCATGACCACCATCACGACCACCATCACGATCACAATCACGACCACCATCACGACCACCATCACCACCACTATAACCATCATCATGATGGATAGATAGATGGCACTGTAAGTTTTTTAGAACTCAATATATATATTTTTTTTTGGGGTGTCAGGTTTTTTTCGTTACGAAATTTCTTGATTCGGTCTCCTCAAAGCCCGCGATAAAAGCTATACAATAGCTTAATAAAGACTCTTTTACGCCACTTGCGTCGATGGGCTCATTGACGGGCAGGAGGAACTATATGTTTGAAAACACTATTATCAAATTAATAAAAAAAAATAGTTCGCACATCAAATTAATTCTATTTGTAGTCTATTCAGGAAGTAGAAACGACAGAGAAATGAAGTACTTACCTTTAGACATAAAAATCAAGACCCGGCAGACCAACTCAATAATAATAGCGTCCCCTGCATAAATATTTTAAATTTGTGTAACTATAAATGAAAGCCAGAAAACTATTACGAAGTTTGCCACCAAAGCGACCAACAACAGCAAAAAGAAAAGCGTAAAAGGCCAAAGGAACACTTTGCTTGCTATGACCTGTATAATTATAATGTTACTATCACCAATAAAAGTAATTTGATCGTTGTAAGTACCTATAATTCCTACCTACTACACTGCTTTATATCAATAAATGCTTATTTTTTTCCAAACTAAAATGGATCGTATAAACCTTAGTATTTAATTTCAAAATGTACGCGGTTTGCGTACAAAAACGCATAGTTGTTTTCAAAACATTTTAAGTAATAACTACGATATCATAATAATGATTGAGACGTGGCTTTATAATTTTGACCGAGAATTTTGTGACGAAAGATACGATGTGTTCCGTTGTGACAGGGATTTCGTAGCTACGGGCAAGTCAACCGGCGGCGGTGTGATGGTGTGCGTGCGGCGCGAACTCAATGCTCACCTACTGCCTATTGTTTGCTCACAGACTGAATTACTTTGTATTACGATACCGGCAAATAGTTTAGGCATACCATCAAATCTTAACGTTTTGGCAACTTACGTCCGCGGTGAATATTCGTCTAGCCTACAGACCTCAAATGCCTTTTATCACTTTTAAAAAATATCCTACCTAAAAGCGATAACGAGAATTTTTTAATCACAGGTGATTTTAACATGCCTTTCGTACAGTAGATAGATGGAAGCCCTGTTTTTTGCTCTAAACGCGAGTCAGCTGAAACTCGTTTATTAGGAGTTGAATTGATTGAACTTTTATCTCTCCACGGCTTTACTCAATATAATCAGTTTCTCAACTCGGCTAACAACATTCTTGATCTCATTTTTTGTAATTTTTTAATGGAACTATCTATCTCACAATTTCCCCTAGCTAAAGTCGACAGCTTTCACCCCCCCCCCCCCCCTTAAGCATAAGTGCTTCAGATATTTTTCTCAAGCCCTTTACCCAATGTAATAGAGTCATATATCAATTTTTCAAAGGAGATTACCAGAAAATTAATTATTTCCTAAATGCCATTGACTGGGAAAAGGAGTTAACTGGCAAGGATGTAAATGAGTAATTGGATTTATTGTACGAGTCGATTTGTATTGGTATACAGTTATATATTCCCATTACTTTTTCAGCCAATAATAGACAAAAATATCCCGTTTGGTACTCCAAAGCTTTAATTAAAATTATACGAGAAAAAGCCAAGGCGCACAGGAACTGGAAAAAGTTTAAAAATCTCAATGATTACCATGAGTTCTCGATACTAAGAGCCCGCTACCATAGGGTCCATGCTGCCTGTTACAGTAAGTTTTTATATAAAATTCAAACTTGCATTTCTAAAAACCCGAAACACTTCTGGTCTTTTGTTGAATCCAAAAAGGGTAGGAGCTCTTATCCTCAATCCTTCACTTTTAATAATACGCCATTAAATAACGGCCCTGACATTGTTTGTGGATTTAATGATTATTTTATTCTCCCCCTGCGTCAAGGTATCCCACTTTAGATTTTACTGATCCACAAAACGCATCTTTTAATAACATAAACACCTTAATAGTCAACGAAAGTACTGTGGAAACCCTATTAAGAAAATTAGACCCAAGTAAAGGTGCTGGTGATGATAACCTGCCTCCAATTTTTATTAAGAACTGTGTCAACTCCCTGCTCAGACCTTTAACGTTAATCTTTAATAAATCTGTTAAGGAGGGAACAATTCCTGATAGGTGGAAGACTGCGCGTATTGTACCTATACATAAAAAAGGATCAATTAGTAAAATTGAAAATTACCGGCCAATCTCGATACTGAACATTTTTAGTAAAATTTTTGTTAAGATCATTTATGACTCTGTCTATCATAATATTCTAAACAGTATCCCTAAAGAACAACACGGGTTTATCACTAGAGATCAACTACAACTAATCTCACTCTATTCGCAAAGTTTGTGCGCGAGTCTATGGAAAAGGGTCGTCAGGTTGACGTTGTCTACACCGACTTGGAGAAGACGTTTGATTGCGTGGATCACGTCATTCTGCTTTCAAAACTTAACGCACTGGGTATCCATGGTGATCTTCTTCGGTGGGTAAAATCATACCTGACTAATAGATCCCAAGCTGTTGTCCTCGGTGGGTTTAAATCAGACTATATTACTATACCTTCTGGTGTACCCCAGGGCTCTCTTCTGGGCCCACTCTTTTACAATGCCTACCTATATGACATTTTTAACTTTATATACAATTCAAAATTCCTGATGTATGCTGATGATACCAAAATATTTTTAGATGTAGGCACTGAAAATGACACCTTGAAGCTACATCAAGACCTTGATCGACTAAGTCAGTACTATAAATCTAACCGTATTGTAGTTAACACAGCCAAGTGTCAAGTAATTTCATTTACACTGAAACACCGTCCTATATATTACAACTATCACATCAATGGCGCAATTTTGGAACGTGTTAACTTAGTTCGTGATCTTGGTATACTATTTGATCATAAACTCTTCTTAACTCACCACATAGATAAAATAACTGACAAAGCTTTTAAAATGTTAGGTTTTGTTATGCGAACCTGCTCCCCATTTCGTTATTCCACCAGCATTAAAAGCGTTTACTTTGCATACGTTCGCAGCGCTCTTGAATATTGTTCCGTTGTTTGGTTATCCTATTTATGACAAATACTAAATTAATATCGAAAAAATTCAAAAGCGTTTCGTCAGATTTTTGAATTATCGCACAAACAATCCCAATAAATAATATCATGACAGTTGCAAAACTCATAGTTTACTTCAGCTTGATAAGAGACGTATTCAACTAGATATGAATTTCTTATATGACATACTAAACTCAAACCTTGACTGCCCGGAGCTAGTCGCAGCCATGAAGCTCAGCGCGCTCCGACGGCGACAGCGTTCTTGCAATAATATAATAATATATAATAATATAATAATATAATTTATTCAAGTAATATAATTTATTCAAGTACATAGCTGACAAAATAAAACAATGGGTGAAGATTTTACCTCCTAAAAAAGGGAAAAACCCTGTGTTATAGGATAGGTAATAATGCTCATCCCACCAAATCATTGACACAAAAAGTACCAAGTAACAAGTCATTGTAGCACAAAAATTTAAACGACAATTTAAAACAATATTTAAAGTGAAACTAATAAATACATAAAATCAATAGTTCAAGTTTGACTGTATGTGCAATAGGAGTGTTTTATGTGTGTGTGTGTGTGTGTGTGTGTGTGTGTGTGTGTGTGTGTGTATGTGTGTGCGCGTGTGTGTGTATGCGTGTGTGTGTGTGTATGTATGAGTGTGTGTGTATGTAAAAACAATAGTATTGAGCAATAAAATAAACACAATTACACTAGGATCACAAGTAGCTCTTCAGTTTCTGTGTATGTTTTCTTCTGTAGCCATAAAGATAAGGTTTGAGTACACTCATACAAATTCATAGAGTATATATTAGTTTGTTTGTTTAATCTATTGTATAGGAAAGGACCTAAGAATGAAAAGAATTTATTTATAAAAGCCGTTTTATAACGATTCTCTACGCTTACAACATTTTTTTTACGGCTGTTTTCAAATTTATTAGCATCATATACTATTAATTTGTGCTGTCTTTTAACTATATTTAATATGAACAGCTGTCTTACTGTCAGGACTTTACAATATTTATATAATTGTACGGTGTGATATCGTAACGGTTTGAAAGAACAGACTTTTAAAATTGCCCTTTGGGCTATTTCTAAATTAATAATAGAAGTTTTTGCAGCTCCACCCCAACAAACTATGCCATACGCAATTATAGACTCACATAAGCTACGGTATACTTTTAAAACAAGTTCTCGACCAGCAACGTGCCGTAAATTTTTAAATATAAAAATGAGTTTTCTAACTCTTGAGGAGACAAGTTGAATGTGTTTATTAAAGTTCAAGTTTTTGTCAACTAATATACCCAAATATTTAATAGATGTAGTTCTTTCTAGAGTCAAGCAAGCACAATTTGCATATTCCAGTACACAGTTTGTATGTGCTTTTATAGTTAGATTTGGGGGAGGTTGTCCTGGGTTTCTAATTGAGAATGTAATATACTTTGTTTTATCAGTATTGAGACTTAACAAGTTTTGTCTAAGCCATTGTAGAACCCTTTCAAAACCACTCTGAGCTTTACTAAAAACAACATCCCAATTTTCAGCTTCAAAAAGTAATGCCGTATCGTCAGCATATGATATTACTTTTCCTTGATTAAGTTGCAGTTTGCAAAGGTCATTAATATATATAAGGAACAAAGTGGGACCCAAAATGCTGCCTTGGGGAACTCCATATTCTACCGGAAGAAAAGAGTAATACTCGCAATACTCGCCTACTCGAAGAGCAATACTCGCCTTCTGCATGTACCCTCACACCGCACTAACTACGGAAGAAATGAAACCCTGACACGTATTGCGGATACATACAACAAACTATTCTCCGATTGCGATCCTTACCTGCTCTCAAAGAATTCTTTCAAAGATAAAGTGCGTATAATTCTCCTCTAATTGTAGCCAACATAGTAAGACGCGGATGTTATCTTGTAGACACACACACACACATACACACAACACACCACCCTCACACACCACACACACACATAAGTTAATTACCTCATGCATACAAGAAAAACTATATTAACTCGTAGTAACAAACGCAG
The DNA here is from genome assembly GCA_947284805.1 of Coleophora flavipennella. Taxonomy (NCBI): domain Eukaryota; kingdom Metazoa; phylum Arthropoda; class Insecta; order Lepidoptera; family Coleophoridae; genus Coleophora; species Coleophora flavipennella. The sequence goes on along the minus strand of OX369259.1, from coordinate 13,830,806 downwards.
GTTTTTAGTTCACAGTACGAGTATCTGAGCTATTTTTAATATAAATGTGTATACTATCGTAAAATTTATGTGCTACCTAACCTAACTGTCTGTTTTTTGTGCACAGTGTTTGGCTTATCTAGGGTAATCTATTATTTGCCTTGCTGTTTCTCTCCTCAATAAGCTTAATGTTAAATAAGTTCGCTGTTGATTACCTTAAATAAATAAATAAATAAATGCTGCACAGCCTGCTGATCTGTTTTATTTCATGTATAACTACAAAGAAGAGAGACCGATCTTCACCTGTGTGGACTTCTTCCGCCACGATGTCCGGCACCGGCATTACACCAACCTTACAATAAACCAATGGATAGCGCTAGCAGAGAAAACAAGCGTATGAAAACAAAATGGCGGAGGCGGTGTATAAGACACCAAAAACAGATACGGATACTCAATCAAAAGAGAAGGCGTAACCGAAAGCAACCGTATCTACCTAATTACAATCAGTCATAAACTACCTTCCCCGTATATTCCTACACACCAAGTTAATATGGAATTATTTTCCTAATACTGGCTACGATGTTCTGAATTCGGACTGATTCAAACTCCCATCGCTCACCATCCTGACTGCGCCGACCTACACTTCTATCCTATCTACGCCCCCTCTGGTTTCTTGAGTCCTCGCGCCCTTGCTTCAGTAATGCTGGCTGGAGGGGGGCTTGAACTGAACTGGCAAAAGCGGATGTCGATGTCTATGAATTATAGACTATTAATTAATTAATCTAAATAATTAATAATGTAACTATACTTAACAAAAAATTCAACTACTTTTATTTTGGAAGGCATAATCCTTACTGCTTTTTAAGCAAACACAATTTTAGTTTTGCCCTAAAAGCCTGGTGATGGAGCATCTTTTACTTGGTCTGGAAGCCGATTGTAAACATCTGATCGAGGACATACACAGACTTCTCAGATTTAACCAGATTATGCGGCACAGAGAAAAGTGCCCTTCCCCTCTTTTCATTACCATACTTACTGTATGTGGCGTCGATATTTTTCTTTAGAATTGTCTATGAGTTAGTTATATAAGTATGATTAGTAGGAGCCCTAGTTAGCATTTCTTACAATAATTTAAGCGGACAATTTAGTATAGACAGTGATATCCGCTTCTCTTTGGGTTATCCTTTTATGCTTCTTTAAAAAAAAATAAAAAAATAAGAATAGACGTCTTCCGTTTCTATTACACAGGTGCTGATGATCTACTCGTCTTTTCTGGGCGGCATTTGTTGCGTTATCCTCGGCACGCAGTTGCAGCTGCAATGGGCGCCGCACTGGATGACGGCGACCTGCATTTACTTGTTCTGTGTGGCGTACACTTGTGGAGCTGGGACGGTCCCTTTCCTGTTTATCGCAGAAGTATTTTTGCCTGAGGTAGGTGATGGTAACTCCGTATCATTCACAGCAGCCTGGTACTCGAATATGAAATAACCGGACAGACAAAAGTGGCGTGGAAATAATGTGATCGCATCCTCGCACCGGATGACAGCTACCTGCATTTATTATAGTTGTGCGTAACGGTAACGTACACCTGTGTTGCTGGGATGGTCCCTTTTCTGTTTATCGTTGAAGTCTTTTTGCCTGAGGTAAGTGATGGCAACTCCTTACCATATAGGAGCCTGGTAGTCGAATGAGAAACAACTGGACAGACAAAAGTAGCGTGGAAATAACAGAATCGCACCCTCGTACCGGATGACAGCTACCTGCATTTATTATAGTTGTGCGTAACGGTGACGTACACTTATGGGGCTGGGACGGTCCCCTTCCTGTTTATCACTGAAGTCTTCTAGCCTGAAATAGGTGATAGCAACTCCTTACCATATAGGAGCCTGGTAGTCGAATGAGAAACAACTGGACAGACAAAAGTGGCGTGGAAATAATAGGATCTCCCCCTCGCACTGGATGACAGCTACCTGCATTTATTATAGTTGTGCGTAACGGTAACGTACACTATTGGGGCTGGGATGGTCCCATTCCTGTTTATCGCTGAAGTCTTCTTGCCTGAGGTAAGTGATGGCAACTCCTTACCACATAGGAGCCTGGTAGTCGAATGAGAAACAACTGGACAGACAAAAGTGGCGTGGAAATAATAGGATCGCACCCTCGCACCGGATGACAGCTACCTGCATTTATTATAGTTGTGCGTATCGGTAACGTACACTTTTGGGGTGGGACGGTCCCCTTCCTGTTTATCGCTGAAGTCTTCTTGCCTGAAGTAGGTGATGGAACTCCTTACTATACGTGGGACACTCAGAAAGTTTTGAGAAACTAAAAAAACGGACTTCTATATTAAATATTTTAATTAAATCTTTTCGGAAAACTCTCCACCAGCCTCTTTACAAAGTTTCATGCGTCTGAACCAATTTTAGAAACATTTTTTCCAGTCCGCCGCAGACACCTCTTCCACCGCCTTCGCAAACGCTGCTAGCTCGTCTTCCGGCGATGAAAACTGTATCCCTTTCAGCAGATTTTTTTATTTTAGGGAATAAAAAGAAGTCACACGGTGCCAGATTAGGACTGTGAGGAGGGTGATTCAAGACTCTGACCGGTGTGGTGTCCAGGAAGTCCCTCGTTTTGAGCGCTGAGTGTGTTTCATGGTGAAGCAGTACCCCGCGGAGCCCCGTGTTCGGTCGCTTGTTGCTCATTGCAGACAAAACTTCTAGCAGACATTTTGTGGTATATCATTCGGCGTTCATGCTGCTTTGGTCTCGTAATGGAATTGAAACCAGATACCCCGTCAAAGTGAAGAAACTAGCAATCACAATTTTTCCTGCGCTTCACGATCGCTTCACTTTTGTAGGCGTTGGTTCGTTTTGAAACAGCCAAACTGTCGACTGACGCTTTGTTTCTGGATCGTATTGATAAATCCAGGATTCGTTATCTGTCACAATGTCGTAAATGCGCCGAGACGAGCCCGCTTTGATTTTTTTAATCCTATCACGGCACCACTCCACGCGGGTCTGCTTCTAAGCTTCGATGAGGTTGTGCGGCACCCAGCGCGAATTTATCCTTCTCACGCGAAGGTGCTCGTGTAGAATCTTGTAAACGCTTCCCGATCCAATGTGCAGTGTATGCTGAATCTCTATTCTCATCGTATGTAATTCGCCTGTTTTCTTGAATTATTTCTTTTACTGCCAGCACACTTCCTTCCGTGACAGTCGTCGTAGGACGACCACTCCTTTGTTCATCCCCCAAAGTAAGGCGACCGCGCTTGAACTCGCTATGCCAACGGTAGATCGTTGCTTTCGAAGGTCCTTCATCCATAAAAACCATTTGAAGTCGATCAAATTGACTCTTCAGGTTTTAGGCCACAATTAAAATCGTAGAAAATCTTCGCACGAAAATGTTCTCGATGCAGATCCATTTTTAAATGAGACACAATAATTTAATTTGGCTCTCCAAAAATGTGGAAGGAAATTCGAAATTCGATCAATGGTATTTTTACTTTTAAATAGCCAAATTTTTCAAAATAATTACAAGTGGCCAGTGCCTAATAGATAAAAAATTTTTTCCCAAAACTTTCTGAGTGGCCTGATATAGGAGCCTGGTAGTCGAATGTGAAACAACCAGACAGACAAAAGTGGCGTGGAAATAATGGGATTGCATTTCGCACCGGATGACAGCTACCTGCATTTATTATAGTTGTGCGTAACGGTAACGTAAACTTGTGGGGCTGAGACGGTCCCGTTCCTGTTTGTCGCTGAAGTCTTCTTGCATGAGGTAGGTGATGGCAACTCCTTACCATATAGGAGTCTGGTACTCGAATGTGAAACTAACGGGCGTTGCTCGATAATAACGCAACCGATTTGGTCAGTTTTGCATAATTGCCACGAGTACAATTAGTACTTTCATTTTCTATCTTACTCAGCCATTTCCCTTATCGTATTTTTTTGGTCACTATAACTAGTTTAACATATTTAACATCAGAGGGTTATCATTTATCCTCTCAACCTAAGTTTATCCATTTCCGTTATCGTTACCAAATTTGTCGTTAACTTCTAGTCTATTTAGGGTGATATGCCTTACCTTGCCATACCTCTCTTCCAGTTTTCGAGATTTAAGCCAATCAAATCACATGATTTTTATGACGCAAGTTTTGTGAAATACCCCCAGTATGAGCCCAAAGACGTTTCATCCAATTCACGTCAATAAGCTGTTACGTTATACAATTTATACAATCTGTTCTTTTTTCTTTCAGGTAAAGAGCTTCATGCAAATGTTTGCGTCCGAGTGGATTTGGCTGTGTAACTTCTTCGTCCTGTTTATATTCAACCATCTCGTTTCCGCGATGGGGTTGGGCGCGGTCTTCTATATCTTTTCCACGGTTTGTTTTCTCAGCTCGGCTTTTTGCTACTACTTCCAGCCAGAGACTAAGGGGTTACCCGTTGATGCCATACAGTTATTGTTCGCGCCAACCAGATAAACAGTAAATAAACAAATTGTGAACTTTCAAGAAATTTTACTTTTCAAGGTTACTTTTGGAAGTTACCTAACTTAATTCCGAACTTATGCAGTTGTCTAAAAACTGAAGAATAATAAACCTGTAACTGCGGATAGGTCATCATCATCATATCATCCGAAAATCGTCCACTGCTGGACAAAGGCCTCCGCCAAGGATTTCCACGACGACCGGTCCTGCGCTGCCCGCATCCATCGGTCTCCCGCGATCTTCACCAGGTCGTCGGTCCATCGCGTGGGAGGCCTGCCTACGCTACGTTTTCCGGTGCGCGGTCGCCACTCGAGAACTTTACTGCCCCATCGGCCATCCGTCATAGGATAGGTCATACGAGTATCATAAATTTCAGTTACATAAAAGTCTTACCATTTTCGAGATATAGCCATTTTAAATTTCGAATCGCCATGTTTAAAAACTGTGTTGATCACTCATTTGCGTGTATTTATCGTGAGAAAAAAAAATTATCATACAGTGGGCAGCGTGCAAAATACCGAAAAAACTTCCTCAAAATACAGAAAAACATTTAATTTTTTTTATAATTGTATACCTTGTTTGAAAGCTAATAGAATGAGGAAGTTTTTCTGTATTTTTCACGCTGCCCACTGTATGATTTTTTTAAAAATCATAATGAATACAAACAAATTATATTCAATACAGTTGTTAAACATGGCTTACTTTCAGAGAATTATTATGATTGGATAATTAAATATTTTGGATAAGCATTATTTTTGTTTTCCGCGGTCTTGTTTTTTTTACGAGCTCGATCATTACTTTTGCAGTTTAGTTTTAAATTTATAAGTTAAATTAAAAAAAGTTTTTACCAAGGAGTTTTCATGCATAGAATAAAATCGGATAGATTTTATACGGGGAAAAATGAATGACTCCGTACGTCTTAGTATTGAATTCTAAGTCTTTTTCTATTTTGTTACTTTCCACCCTTGTATCACAATGCACTATTTTCGTACAACATTCGAAAATTAAAATGGCTATATCTCGAAAAAGGTAGGACTATTACATAACTGAAATTTTGGCATATAATCGGTCATGATATAACTTGTCCGCAGTTACAGGATTATCCTTCAGTTTTTGGACACCTGTATATTTTCCGAACATAATTCATTACCTGTGGCAAAATTATCAGTGTATTGCTCGCAAAGCAAATCAACACACTGAGTCACGGCCCTTTTGTGCTACTGCAACACACATATATGTTTTTGTATTCTTTTTTATTTGTTAAGTTTCTTTTTTAGGTACGAGTGTAATAATACGTGTGTGATTGCAGTGACAATAAACGTGTTATCTATCTATCTACCTATGTACGAGCTTCGACCATAAATAAAACGAGTATTAGTAAATTCGGACAAACAATACGGCGGACTTAAAATAAATGGTCTAAGGTTTTCGGAATCGGTAACCATTTTTAAGGTTCCGTACCAGATAACGGAACCCTCCTACTAAGTCTACGCCCTCTATCTGTCTGACTGTCTGTTCGGTCGTCTGTTTGACGGTCTGTTCGTCCGTCTGTCTGCTTGTTCTACTTTTAAAGGGCTGTATCTTTTGAACTGTAATAGGTAGCCGCCTCAAATTTTTGCAAAATATGTGTTATATATTATAGAAGATTTATTAATAAATAATAAAAAAATAAAATTGAGAAATTAAGAGCAGTTGTGCAGTTGGACTTGAAAAAAGTTTATAGATTTTCTGTACTAAATGTATAGATATCTACTACTCGTGACTGCAAATATGACTTGTTTTTTAAAATTGAAAAGACTACGGGACCCTAATTTGCGCGTGGTTCAACACATGGCCATTTTTTTTACCTTTGAGCGACGAAGGAGTAAAAGAAGGTTATGTGATCGCCCGTATCGTCCGAAAAACCGATTACGAAACGGTATCACTAAGACACCAAAAAATTTACCTAAAAGTGTATATATGTATGTGTTTGTGTGTAGTGTAGCAAAATTAGTTAAAATAAAGAAAATAACTGGTTGAAATCATCTGCTACATGAACACATAACATTTGGAATAGTGGTTTAAAATTAGAAATCTAGAGAAAAGAAAAAGGTAGATGAGGTAAGTAAAGGATACATTCAGAGGACTAGATTTAAAGTGACATAGAGGTCCTATAAAATATTTGTCATCGCTTTGTATAAAAGCTTAAAAGTGAAAGAAATATTGAGCCTTTATATGAAATTACAACGAAACTGATTTTCTAATTCTGAGGTGGCAACCTCTTACTCGTAATTACGTGTTTGCATTGGGCTTTAGTTTTTAAAATGAAATAAATTATAAAACTAATGCAATTTAAAACTGGGTTTTGAGAAATTCAATAGATCCACTCTGGAAGCTGGCTTCACGCAGGTACTAATAATAAATTAAAGGTGTACTACATTGGTCTCCTCTGGTGGCAAAAGTCGGGAGCCTCCGATGACTCGGGGAGTGGTGCGGGGCGACCTTAAAACGTAGGAAAGTAACGGAATTTACACCACCATGTAGCACAAAGACTACACGATAAAAAAGAGTAAGAAAAAAAACATACCTCAATATAAAACGGAGAGGCAGCCAACTTCTTCATAATTTGAAACAAAGTTTAACAAAAGAACAATTTTAGCTGCGATGCGAATCAACAAGCGATGACAATCCTGTGTTCTGCCGAAAAACAAACAACTGCAGCTGTCGCGTCGGTGGCTCAATCGGTAACCTACCAGAGGTGCCGGATTCAAATCCGGACGGCCAATGTACGAGTTTTTCGAAACTTACGTACATATACTCACCGATTGCTTTAACGGTAAAGGGAAACATCGTGAGGAAACCTGCACACACCTGCAAAGAAACTCGAAGGTTGTGTGTGAAGTCGACCAACCCGCACTGTGCCCGCGTGGTCGACTAAGGCCCGATCGCCCTAATTCAGGGTAGGCTCGAGCCCCTCGGTGGGACCGTATATATATGAGCTGATATGGTGATGACAGCTGTCTGACAAAGTACTCAAATTTTAAAGACCATCGATAAAGATAACTTAGTCACAAACTGTGAAGACGGAAAGGCAAGAAGGTCGAATTAAGTAGCAAAGAAATTGCTACAGTAGTTATGTCCGTATCCTCAATTAGCTAAGAAACTGTATCATCATATTCTATATATTTTTATATTTTTTTTAAATTCTGGGACTAATCACACATGGTCATCTGGCCCCAAAGTAGGATTCCCTGTGTTATGGGTTACCAGAGACTGATATACATACTTATATACGTTTTAAAGGTACATACATATATAGAACAACACCCAGACACAGAGCAAACAAATCTGCTCATCACACAAATGCTTGCCCTGGGTTTACGAAGTAACTATTTAGTAATCTGTGCCTGGGTGGGGATCGAACCCACAACCCTCGGATCAGTAGTCAAGGGCACTAACCACTGAGCCACCGAGTCAGTCATATTCATCATCATAGAATAGAATAGAATGCTTTGTTTGCCTTTCAAAAAGGTAATTAAGTATAAAAGGTCTAACAATAGTTTTAGAATCACTTATTTAGGTACTTTAGTATTATAAACATGCAAATATTATTTAGGGGTACAAAATAATAAAATAAGTCTTAGTAATTAATCAACACTTTCCAAATTCATAATTCAAATGACCTAATAATACACTACAGATTAACGTTCCTTATGCTTTAGAAAATCGTCAATGGAATAAAACATTTTCTGAAAATCATGTCAGCCGAAGGACGTCCACTGCTGGACATAGGCCTTCCCCAAGGATTTCCACGACGACCGGTTCTGCGCTACCCGCATCCAGCGGCTTCCCGCGACCCTTACCAGGTCATCGGTCCACTGAGTGGGAGGCCTGCCTACGGTACTTTTTCCGGTGCGTGGTTGCCACTTGAGAACTTTACTACCAACTGCCACTTGAGTTCAGCAATTCTGAGAGCTATGTCGGTAACTTTGCTTCTCCTATGGATCTCCTCGTATCTGATTCGCATAGCACGCTCCATTGCCCTTTAAAAACTGTATATGGGGTGACTTTCAATTAGTTCAAACAACGTTATAACAAACAACGTTTCAAAGAAAGTATATGTCAAATATGAAAACAAAAATGAATTTTTGCCGAGTTGATAACTTGTCATGTATCGAGGATTAAAAAATATTTTTCTGATTTGACATATAGTTTCTTTGGGAAAGTTGTTTGTAACCACGAGTACATTCATATCCTGTGCTATCAAAAACTAGATAAAAGTCATCCTGTATAATATATTTATTTATTGATAATACTACGGCATCCTAAGGAAGGCAGACCCCACCACCATGTAGGATTAAATGCACAGGAGAGAGAGAGAGAGAGACTACGGAATCCTACTTTGCACGTGGTCTAACATGCACTTGGCCAATTTTTTTTTAGAATTGACTTGGGTCTCTTGGAGAAACTGGTTTAGTATGATGTAGATTTGTTGATATGTTTTGATTGGTTCTCGTGGTCTACCGTCCGTCCGTCTCTCCTACCTTTAAGCTTTCCATAAAGATAGTCAGATAGATCAGCTCATATACGTCCCCAACGAGGGGTTTGAGCCTACCCTGAAATAGGGCGATCGGGCCTAAGTCTACCACGCTGGCCCAGTGCGGGTTCGTCGACTTCACACACAACCTTCGAATTTCTTCGCAGACGTGTGCAGGTTTCCTCACGGTGTTTTCCTTCACCGTAAAAGTCAGGTAGATAGTCAGTTGAAATTGTATGTGTTATAATGGGCTAATGGGTGAATAAATGTGTACACGGCATCATCACACCACTACCTAACATAAAGTGTTAGGTAGTAGTGTGATGATGCCAAAAAAGGCTTACCAATAAAATTGTGAATGAAAAATAATAAATTTTTTTCACAGAATACGGGATTTAATAGCAGAATAATGTGTTATTTTAAATTTCTTTTTTTATGTTGTGATGCCATAAAGAATATTGTATTGTATTGTATTTTTGTAACCGACCCGTTTATTTTGCTCGCCATCACTTAGATACCATGTCATTTGATTTATTTATAAAATATGTGTTACATAGCTTTTGCCAGTAACATACTTTCTATGACAGTCTTTGAGGGTGTGCAGTGCACATTGTTTATTTTGTTATCAATTATCTTGGTTCAGTGGATATCTCTTTATTTAATCTTGTAGTTAAGCAATGAAAATATTTCAATTAAAAAATCAATCATTGTATTAGATATTATGCAAGCTAATTATAACATTAATTATAAAAGAAATTATCTTTATCTTAATACAGCTAGATAAATCAATCTCTTTTATGATAACACACGTACCTATACGTGAGTTAGTAAACAAAATGATTTACAAGCAAAATTGAACCTTCTTCTTATTGCTGTAAGGTGTACTTTGTGTGGGATGCGTATGCGCAGCCCAGCGGTGCCGTTGCCCCCTACTGTCAATGAATGGCTGTGGGTGGGGGGATCTGCCATTAAGAGATCTAGTGATGTGCTACGTTTTACTTGGTTGTTTGTCAAATATCAAATACTAGCCTTTTTGCCCCGGCTTCGCCCGCGTGGACATCGTTTTCAACCGACTTCAAAAAGGAGGAGGTTCTCAATTCGACTGTATGATTTTTTTTGTATGTTTGTTACGCGATATCTCCGCCGATTGTGAACCGATTTTCAAAATTATTTTTTTATTCGAAAGAGTATACTCCCGAGGGGGTCCCATTGTCACCAAGTCGGGATCTGATGATTGGATCCGAGGGAAATCGAGATCAACCCTCAAATTTTATAGACACATATTACGTTTTGCATGTATTTCCTAAAACTATTCAAGTTTTGGCGTCTATTAGTCATCATCTCATGTTGATGAGCTGATGAAGGAAGGTACAACTCCTTAACGGTTAAGAGTTGGAGGATAATTCTTTAAATATTTTGCGTAGATACATAGGTAAGTATAGACCGATAGATGTATTCTTTCAGGTTATTCAGATGCGGGCAGCGCAGGACCGGTCGTCGTGGAAATCCTTGGGAGAGGCCTTTGTCCAGCAGTGGACGATTTGTGGCTGATATGATGATGATGATGAGGTTATTCAGATGAGCTGATGATGGAAGATTTGACTCCTTAACTTTTATTCTGTTAAAATGATGATAGAAGCTACAGGAATCTGTATGTGTTAATGAAACACATGCTTTATGATTTGATGGTTCCTATTGGCGAGTGGGTGATTGGGTATAATGTTGTTAAGATAGATATCATTATCACTAAAAATAAATAAAATAAAAATAAAAGTTTAAAAAACTTAAAAACCGACTTCAAAATGAAATTCACTCAAAAGTATGAAATAATATAATTATACTTACATTCACGACAAACGAAATCAAAGGTAGGTACGAATTAAATTAGAGGCCTAAAATTTTTTTGAGGCATTGACTGTCAGCAATGCCATCGAATCTAAAACATTATTTAACTTAAATCAAAAAGTCAAATATTATAGTAAAAGTCAATACTGAATAATCTCGAAAATTGACGCACGTTGTAGGCCCTAAACAGTATAGTCTGCAAAATTGACGCACGTTGCAGGCCCTAAACAGTATAGTCTGCGAAATTGACGCACGTTGTGGGCCCTAAACAGTATAGTCTGGAAAATTGACGCACATTGTGGCCTTAACAGTATAGTCTGCAAAATTGACGCACGTTGTGGGCCCTAAACAGTATAGTCTGGAAAATTGACGCACATTGTGGCCTTAACAGTATAGTCTGCAAAATTGACGCACGTTGTGGGCCATAGACAGTATAGTCTGAAAAATTTACGCACGTTGTGGGCCCTAAACAGTATAGTCTGCAAAATTGACGCATGTTGTGGGCCCTAAACAGTATAGTCTGGAAAATTGACGTACGTTTTGGACCCTAAACAGCCAAACGTGCACGCGAGAGTTGTACTTGTACTTGTTTAGGGCTTGGGGCCTGTTAAGGTCAAAGTCAAGTTAAGTTAAAAGGATTATAAGTACTAGGCTTCCAGGATCTTACAAGAGTTGTTCCAATTCGGTTCATTCTTTGTGAGGAAATGCCAAAGAGTTAACTCACCCGACTATAGGCGGTATCTTACATCTCCTTAAACATGGAGCTGAAGAAGTTTTACTTCAGTCGTGTGGTCTAAAACACACAACCGTTCGGCCTGTGACACGTTATCACGTAAAATTATCGTCCGTAAACCGACTTTACAGACAACATCGTATTTTTTATTTACTTAGAAAGAGAATATAGAGCTTTGCCGGCTGACTGATTTATTGGGATGAGATTATCAGATCTAGCTAATATTGTATTCTTGCTGTGGATATCACACTCGAAAAGGGACCTCTGCCCTGGCTCGCGGTGATGAATATAATTATGAATCTCAACTGTTTTGGAAAAGCTTTCGAACGAGTGAACGACCTACTAGTTTGAATTTAAACTTAGCTTTTTATCACGATCCGCGGATAGCAAGACTACAAAAGGAGATGTTATGGATGAGCGTACAGCCACAGTATTACAATGTGGCCTATATCTTAATACTGTGGTAGAGCTATACGATCTCTACAAAGTTAATAATATGAAAGTCCTGTGTTTTGGCTGCTATGGGATATTAGGAGTTTTAACACAGGGTCGGATTAAAGTGCTAAATAAGTATTATTTTCTAATTCCCACGGAATAAAGGCGGTTGACGATGAGGGCACAAGCTATATACGAGTACATTATCATATAATATTGTTAATTTACTAACATAGGCTAAGTTAACTAACAAAAAATGGAACAGTGTATTCTGACAAAAAAAAAAAAACTTACTGTCGTCCCAACACTATAAAGGTATGTCTATAGTTACAATTTATTTATTATCAAGCCAGTTTAGTGTTGTACCGGCGGCCGGCTAGCCTTGCAGTGTGAATCTGCGCCTTGCTTCGTTGAATCTTCCATACACGTCGCACAGTTTATACAAAACTACAATATTAAATAACTGTATAATATTCTTAATTAAGCCAGTGTGTTGTGTTTTTAAAACTTTGTTGTTTCAAAGGTGAGTTGTAAATGGAAATGAATTTAAATAAATAGTAAATGTAAGCGTCGGTGGCTCAACCGGTAACGACTCGGTCCATCTAACCAGAGGTACCGGGTTCAAATCTGGACGGCCAATGTACCAATGAGTTTTTCAAAAACTTACGTATACATACTTACCGATTGCTTTAACGGTGAAGGAAAACATCGTGAGGAAACCTGCACACGCCTGCGAAGAAACTCGAAGGTTGTTTGTGAAGTCGACCAACCCGCACTGGGCCCGCGTGGTCGACTAAGGCCTAATCGCCCTGATTCAGGGTAGGCTCGAGCCCCTCGGTGGGGACATATATGAGCTGTAATGATGATAATGATGAAATAGTAAATATTCAGGCACTAACCGCTTCCGTGGCGTAATGTTTAAGTCCATCAGCTTCACATCAGGTGGTCGCGGGTTCGATTCCTGGCGGAGTCTTACTATGTATGACTCGGTTTGGTTGTGGTAGGTCATTTTCTAAGCCGGCCTGGTCATCTTATCTATAATTCTTGCCACCAGCATTTGAAGAGAAGATAGCCAGTTCCCCATTGCGTTGGGAGTCTTGGTAAGCCTGCTTCCATCTTTTCGGCATCATCATCATTTGCCATCAGGTGAGATGATACCAAGGGCTTACAATTGTGGATAAAAAACGGCTAAGTGCGAGACGGACTAGCACTCCGGCATGGGAGACAAAATACCATAAAATTTATCTTACTTTAACAGTGTTGATTGTGATACTGTGGCGTTAGACCCTGTTAGACAATAATCTGTATAGGGAGGTATTTACATATTTTATATTTCATGGTGTTTCTATACAAGGTCTCCGAAGGTAACAATTAAACGAGACTGCGTCGCTCTAATCAAAGACCAGTATGAGTACCTGCTATATATCAGGTTTCAAAATGTAGGTACACAGGTTAGCAGAGCACATCAAGCTAGACACTCATGGAGCGATTCTGATCCATGCGCATACGGCATAAAAACGGTACAAAGTCCAAAATGCTACGTCTAGCTTGATGTGCTGGACTTTGTAAATATGCGATCAATGGACATATTACGTGGTTGTCGTAACCATAAGTGGTCAAATTCATAAATGGTAGAGCAGGCAGAGGTAGTCGCAATAAGAAGTTTTAACCACCTCCGTGGCGTAATATTTACGGCCATTAGCTTCACATCAGGAGGTCGTGGGTTCGATTACCGGCAGAGTCTAACTCGGTTTGGTTGTTGTTAGTGCATTTTCTAAGCCCCTAGCTGGCTAGCTACTACCATCTTATCTAAGTCCTGCCTCCAAACATCACTGATAACAACATGCGTTTCGGCTTGAAGATAAAATAGCCAGTTCCCCATTGCGTTGAGGAATCTTGGTAAGCCTGCTTCGATCTTTGGCATCATCATCACTAACCGTCAGGTGAGATGATGCCAATGGCACAGTATTACTATATGGCTTACAGTAGCGCAACGCCTTTGATGTCGCACGATGCGCCACCGGGGTAGATACTAGCCCATACTAGCCTGGCAAACTCGCGGAGTTTGCCAGGTTATACCCCGCCGCCCGCTGCCCCGCAAGCACCCTTCCGTTGCGCTACTGTAAGCCGTTATACTGTAATACTGTGCCAATGGCTTACCAATTGTGAATAAAATAAAAGAATTGGATCCCAATCGACAAAACGATCTTTTACGAAAGCAGCGAAATTGTATCACATGAAAAATGTACCTAGTTCTAATTATAATTTATTTCGCACATCTGCTGTTTGTAATAATGAGACAATCATAAAGTTGCCTGACCCTTGTTTACTGGACCAGAAAATGGGCTATTCTCAGTCATTCATGACTCATGTCAAATCATATCATCACTTCCTAAATACCGCAGTGTCTGAAGAGCAAGGTCTTCGACCAGTGTGTGTTGCCAGTGATGACATACGGAACTGAGACATGGTCGCTTACTATGGTTCTCATAAGAAGGCTCAAGGTCAGAATGGAGCGTGCTATGCTCGGTTTTCTCGGCACAGTTACAGGTACTTTTATTTAAATAATTTTTTTGGGTAAGAATCAGCTATAGATAACCCGTATTAAAATTTCGGCGTCGGTGGCGTAATGGCAAGGGCCGCTACCTCCTTGGGGAGGTCGTAGTTCGATCCTGCCACGTACCTATGTGTTTTGGAATTTCGATTTCATATGTACGTTTATCCGACGCTCTTATACGGTGAAAGAAAACATCGTGAGGAAACCTGCGTAGGTACGCCTGCGAAGAAACTCGAAGGTTGTGTGTAAAGTCGACCAGCCCGCGTGGTCGACTAAGGTAATCCTAATTCGGGGTAGGCTCGAGCCCCTCGGTGGGGACGTATATAAGCTGATGTGATAATAAAACTTTCGACGGCCAGTAGTAATACGACCAAAAAATAATCGACCCCACTCTAACACCTGGTAGTATGATTAGTAGTAACACGCGAGAAAAACGGTACACTGGTTTTATGTTCTAAAGATTAATAATCCCTACTATAATATTATAAATGTGAAAGTAACTCTGTCTGTCAGTTACGCTTTCCCGCAAAAACTACTGAATGGATTTGGCTGAAATTTGGTAGGTAGACAGATTAGGACCTGGATTCAGACATAGGCTACTTTTTACCACGCACTGCGCACCCTCGAAAAGTCATAGAAACGTTGTCCACGCGGGTGAAACCGCGGGAAACAGCTAGTTATTAATAATTAAGAAATTATTAATTTAAGACTACACAGATAATTTCATTAACGTCCACTTTTCTGACTAGGTTTTTTTTTTATATATTTATTTTGGATCCAGGTTGGTATTACCCGTATGTTTTGGGTGTGATTTTAAAAATGTTTTACGTAAAAAAAATCGGGCAAGTACGGTTTAAACCGACTTGTCTTCTTGGGGAAAGTTTTTCAGTATGACGGACGAGTGTGTGGAAAAACCCATATTTAAAAGAAGTAGTTTAACACTACCACACAGGGTATTAGAAATAAAGTGTTAACCAAAGGAACTATCACCCTAAGTCGCTGGCACCGGCTATACAGCTGCCAGATTTTTTTGCTGTCTGCCATTGATCATTAATTATTTATGGTGTTACTAGCTTTTGCCCGCGATATCGTTTTTGTTTTTATGCCAGTCTTTGAGGGCGAGTGGTGTGTGAACATGACTTTTCTCCACATCTCTCAGGAACTATATCGGGCTATTCTGATTAGCAGTCTATGTCACTTCTTACCCCCTCAACCAGTTTTATACAAAAAAAACACTTCAATCTGTTGCTCCGTTGCTACGCCGACGAGTGCGAGCGTGGAAATGACTTTTCTACAGATCCCTCGGGAACTATGTCAGGGTATGCTTCTTCTTCGTCGGTGGCGCAACGGCAAGGGCCGCTACCTCCTATCCGGGAGTTTGTGGTTTGAATCCGGCCACGTACCAATGTTTTTTTGAATTTTGATTTCATATACGTTTATCCGACGCTCTTACGGTGAAGGAAAACATCGTGAGGAAACCTGCACACACCTGCAAAAAACTCGAAGGTTAATTGTGTGTGAAGTTGACCAACCCGCACTGGGCCCGCGTGGTCGACTAAGGCCCGATCGCCCTAATTCAGGGTAGGCTCGAGCCCCTCGGTGGGGACGTATATATGAGCTGATATGATGATGATGCTTCTTCTTCAAATTTAAGAGCCAATGCTCTTGTCGGTGGAGCAATCTCTAATTTTTACTGTCCTCGGTCGGCCATCATCTTTACCTCCCCATACGACACGACAGCAACCTTCTCCTTAATTTGTTCAAGGTAGTTTCGCCTTAGCCTTCCTATACTTCTCCTTCCCTCTATCTTTCCTGCTATGATTGTTCTCAGTAGACTGTCATGTCGTACTAGGTGTCCCAGCATATTTTCTCTTCTATTTTCTATGATCTTCAATGGGCTTATTTTTTCTTGAACTATTTTAGGTACTTCTACGTTTGTTTTCTATTCTGTCAAACTAAATCTCTCCATTCTCCTCCAGCACCACATTTCAAACGGTTCCAACCTTTCTCTGTCCCGTTCAGTGAGTGTCCACGTCTCTGAACCATACAACGGAATGCTCCATATGTACGTTTTTATAAAGAGTTTTAGATGTACGAGTAAGTAGATTATTGATGTGTAACATCTTTGCTCTCGCTTTCCTGCAATTTGTGGGAGTGATTTCGTGAAATGGGACGGAAATGTGTCCCATGTGTAACAGGAAGTCGCGTTTTTTCAGGCTTTAAAAGCGCGGAAAAGGCAAAGGTATCTATGACCATACAGCCTAGTCTACCTTATCTTTGCCGTCCTTTTTTCAGGCTTTAAAAGCGAAGAAAAGGCAAAGGTATCTATGACCATACAGCCTAGTCTGCCGTATCTTTGCCGTCCTTTTATAAAGTATTTTTTCACATGTTACACATCATATGCGAGTAGGTACTGTAGGTCTCGCTCGAATTTTTTTTTATTATTAAAAGCTGTTTTTGCCATGGCTACTCTTGAAATGATATCTGGGGTACATCTTGAGTCATTGCTTATCAAACTGCCTCAATACAGGATATGCTAATTAGTAAATAATAAAAGTGTTCTAAACCGGTCGCGTGGTCGACTAAGGCCTAATCGCCCTGATTCAGGGTAGGCTCGAGCCCCTCGGTGGGGACGTATATGAGCTGTAATGATGAAACCGGTCGCTGACAAATTGTAAACGCAGTTTTATTTGTTTTATGTGGAATTAGTGTAGATATGAACCATTATGTGTGAGTAAACTATGTCATTTCCCACCTCCTCAACCATCTTTGTGCTAAAAATCACAACAATCCATTGTTTTGTTGCGATAAAAAAAGAAATTTACCAAAAAAACCCGGCCAAATGCGAGTTAAACTTGCGTACTAAGGGTTCCGTACAAGAAAGTAATTTCCATCTACAGCGCCATCTATAGAAATAGGTAAAAGGAAAGTAACTGCTGTTGTCGTATTACTAAGTAAATTAAGTATGTAGAAGATAATACTAGATCCCACTAGGTGCCGCTAGTTTTCAAACAAACGGAATTTGGAAATTTCATTTTTCCTGTTAGAACGGAAAGACTTTAGATTTTCTCATAGATCTTCCTGTAATCTAAGCATTAAAGCTTATTTACTCTTTTTTTTTTTTTTAAATTGCGCAAGTAGTTTCGGTGATAAGGCCAATTTTCGCATTTTTTTTAAATAACGTCAAAAACTGTTTATCTTAAAAAAAAATATTACAGACCATTACAACAAGCCCTTTCATTTGATATGTCACACGATATATAGTTTGATAACCTTTTATTTATATTTCCTTATTTACCCCCCAAAAGTGGCCCCCTTTAAAATTAATTTATTTACGTTAGTCTTTGGGTCACCGATATA
This sequence comes from Coleophora flavipennella, assembly GCA_947284805.1. Taxonomy (NCBI): domain Eukaryota; kingdom Metazoa; phylum Arthropoda; class Insecta; order Lepidoptera; family Coleophoridae; genus Coleophora; species Coleophora flavipennella. The sequence goes on along the minus strand of OX369259.1, from coordinate 13,812,895 downwards.
CATATGTGTACCAAATTTCAACTCAATCGGTCTAGTAGTTTATGATCGAATCGGCTGTGACAGATGGATAGACAGACACACGAGTGATCTTAACCCTAAAAAGAGTATTTTATTAGTTCCCTTAGGAACTGCTTCGGACTGTGCTACTTTGACGGGATAAAAAGTGACACAGGCTACCTGCATGCCAAATTTCACCAAGATTGGTCGAGGTGTTGAAGCGTGAAAAGGCAACAAACAAACACACATATTTTAACATTTATATTTTAAGAATTGTCGTGTTAAATAAAATACAGTGATTATTAAATTGAATAACATCTTTGTATTTAGATTATCTGAGCTATTAATGAGTGAGACTTCAATTTTAAGGGTTTCTTACCAAAAGGGACCCTATTACTAAGACTTCACTATCCGTCTGTCTGTCCGTCTGTATGTCTGTCTCCAGGCTGTATTTCATGAACCGTGATAACGACACTTGAAATTTTTGCAAATGATGTATATTTATGTTGCCGCTATAACAGCAAATACTAAAAATTTGAAAAAGTAAAAGTCTCCATACAAAAAACGTGTTTTTTTTAAACGTGAAGAAACTATCACCATCTAGTATGATGGTACGGAACCCTTTGTGCGCGTTTCTGACTCGCACTTGGCCGGTTTTCTTTACACTCTGTATTGTCGCGTTTGAAATGGTACTATGTACGTACTAAACGGCACGACAATTATCGTTTTCCGGTGGTGATCCTAATGACTAATTAATAATGTCTGATATAGACTACAACAAGGCTGTCTATAACCATTACCTTCAAGGTAGTAATTTTCGTACCAAATACCACTACTTTATCTACTGCAGCGATACTCAAAGTGTGTTCCGTGGAGCCCTGGGGCTCCGCGAGGCATCTGTCTGCGAGGGTTCCGCCAAGCAAATATAAAAAGCCGCCTACGCACAAAAAGTGATGTCACTGAAAAGGCAAAATTTAGGTGACACGTAGGTAGCACAATAAATAAATCTACAAAAGATAAGATAAATCTTTATTCAGAAAAAAACTTACGCTACAAATGTTTCAGTGACCGCACACTAGACAACGCCTGTATCGTGGTGGCCATAAATACGATTAACAAGATTACTATTACGCGGCTGTGTCATTCTGGATTGTGATGAAATTAACAAAATTATACAATTAAAAAATAAAACACCTTAAATCACACCTAAAATAACTTACAAAAAAACACTTTAAATAACCCGTCCCTCGTCATCCCCGGTGCAAAGGTGCCCATAAAACTAGTTGCATTCCGCGCTGAATGGCTATGGACAGCCTCTGCACCAGGAACGATTGGAGAATACATAAAATAAAAATAGTACTAAAACTTGCATTATTATACTGTGTTCGTAAGTGTGTGGTGTGTGTGTGTGTGTGTTTCGAAAACTATATCAAAGTAATATAGAACCATTGGAAGGATTTTCGAGTTGTTCAAGTTTAACGGTCGGGGTAGGTATTTTTTTTAATTTTGTAGTTATTACAACTAGCGCAAGCGAGCGCATTGATAAATTGAAAACAAAAAAACAAGGTTTTGCTTATTTTAGCTTAGTTATCTTTGGAGCTCCTTTAAATATTTAGTGTTGCAAAAGGGCTCCGTCGCTAATAAAGTTTGAGGACCGCTAATCTACAACGATATACTTAATTTATTCTGTGTCACCATCTTGCCATATGGTTATAATAATCATAAATGAGAGAGACCACAGAGCATACATTTAAGTTAAGGTGTATTTTAGGGGAAATTTATCTAAGGCCCATTAATAAACCTATCATACTGAACAACTGTCTCTAAGGAACCCATAGATAGACGATTATCAAAAAAAAATATTGGACTCAATACAAAATTTAAGAAAATTGATCACTCAGCTGATCGATTTTGAATGAAAAGTATTTTGCTTAGTATGATGAGCAGAATACCCGGTTAACAGGTCCTTTTTGTTACTCTGTATATACAGGTGTCAAAAGACCACTCCCGGAAGCTAAAACTGGGGTTTCAACTCATCATACTGAACAACTTTCTTTGAGGAACCCAAAGGTCGAAAATTTTTTTGGACTTCCCATACAAAATTGTCCGCTTAGCTGGTTGATTTGTAGGAAGTGTTTTTTTTTTTGAGAATTCATTATGGGTTCCTTGGGGAAAGTTGTTCAGTATGATGAGTAGAAGCCCCAGTTTAAGTTTCCGGGAGTGGCCTTTTTTATCGCATCAGCTCATATACATATATGGTCCAACAAAATGAGCTCAAACTATTTTAACTGGTGCTTCTACCCATGAAACTGAACAACTTTCCCCATGAAACCCATAGTCAAATCTCAAAAAAAAATTTGAACTTCCCATACTAAGTTGGCTAATCAGCTGATCGAGTTAGTATGGGAGAGCCAAATTATTTTTTGCGATTTACTATGGGTTCCATGGGGAAAGTTGTTCAGTTTCATGGGTAGAAGAAAAAGTTAAAATAGTTTCAGCTAATTTTGTTACACCTTTATATACGTCCCCAACGAGGGGCTCGAGCCTATTCTGAATTACTTCACACACAACCTTCGAGTTTCTTCGCAGATGTGTGCAGGTTTCCTCACGATGTTTTCCTTCACCGTAAGAGTGTCAATAAACGTACATATTATGTGATCGAAATTCGAAAACACATTGGTATGTGGCAGAACTCGAACCACCACGTCCTGGATAGGAGGTAGCAGCCCTTGCCGTTGCGCCACCGAAGAACTCTTTGGTCTTTTTACACCCTGTACAATAATTATACAGGTGATGAAAAAACGAAACTGAACAAAATTTTTCTAGAAACTCTTAGAAAAATTTTGGAGTTCCCATAACTACAAAGTAAGCGTAGCTACCCAATGATTTGAGGGGTTAACATTTTTTAACATTGTTTTTGAGAGTAAACTTTTTTTTTATTCATTATTGGTAAGCCCTGGAATCATCTCACCTGATGGTAAGTGACGACGATGCCGAAGATGGAAGCGGGCTTACCAAGATTGCCCAACGCAATGGAGAACTGGCTTTCTTATCTTTAAGCCGAAACACATCAATGTTGTGAACTCTGATGTTTGGCGGCAACACTTAGATAAGATGGTGGTAGCTAGCCAGGCGGGCTTAGAAATTTAGAAAGATGTATGTGTAAGAGTAAAATATAAACAAATTGGTCACTTATATATAAGGTGTAACAAAATTAGCTGAAACTATTTTAACTGGTGCTTCCACCCATGAAACTGAACAACTTTCCCCATGGACCCATAGTCAAATCGCAAAAAAAAATTGCCTTAAAGTTTAATTTTTTTTTGAGATTTGACTATGGGTTTCATGGGGAAAGTTGTTCAGTTTCATGGGTAGAAGCACCAGTTAAAATAGTTTCATCTAATTTTGTTAGACCTTATATATTGATAAGCCCTTGGTATCTTACCTGATGGTAAGTGACGATGATGATGAAAATGGAAGCGTGCTTACCAAGATTCCCCAACGAAATGGATCTTGCTTTTTTATCTTCGAACCGGTACACATCAATGCTGTTAACACTCATGTTTTGGCGGCAAGAATTGGATAAGATGGTGGTAGCTAGCCAGGCGGGCTATGAAAATACCCTACCACCAACCAAACCGAGTCTTACAAGTTGAACCCGCCGGGAATCGAACCCGCTGCCTCCTGGTGTGAAGCGAATGGACAAACCATTACGCCACAGAGGCGGTTAAACTGCGGTTTTCTTGTAAAAAGTTGTTAGTTTCACTACTCATGGAGTCCTTTATTGAGTCTTGCTATACATTTTTCGTGCCGTTTTATTTAAAGTCGATAATGTATAATGCAACAGATGGCCGTTGGGGCAGTAAAGTTCTCGAGTGGCGACCGAGCACCGGTTAAAGTATAAATAAACCCCAGTTTAAATTTTGACAGCCCTATTTACGTTCGAGCGACGAAAGAGTGAAGAAGGTATTGTGATGGCAAAAAGAAACGAAGTAAAGATATTGATGGGGATCGATTGTCTTTCACTAATAGAGTCCAAAAAACAAATACAAAAAATGTGTGTATAGGGGTGTGTCTGTACGGCTGTCCAGTGCTCTAGTTCCAAAACTACTGGACAGATTTTGATTAAATTCAGGTAAGGGCAATATTATTATTATGTCTCTAGCTTCTTTTTTCATTTGCCCTAATCTTGATTTTTTAGGGTTGCCACTACAAACAAACACTTTTTGATGAAACTCGGTATGTTACTATAACTTTATATGCCCGATGTCCGTTTTTGTTACTTTTTCTCAAAAATAGCTCTAAAGATTATAATGATTTTTTTTCAAAGGACCTAATACGGCCTACTGCACTGGGTAGGACTTAATTGTTACAAGAAAAATCTAAATAGGGGTATCCTACTTCTATAATAATTTATTTATTTATTCAAGTAACAAAGACTTACAATTTGTTAGTAGGTGACTTATCCTAGGTGTTAGTAGTTAATTAAATAAATTAAAATTCCATTAAAATATTGCTTAACTGCTGGGAACGTGGAGTCCGCGGCAGTAAAGCATATAGGGGCAGTCAACCCTGTCCCCCATCATCCTTAGCCCGCACCCGGCGCACCAGGGACGCGCACCTCTTACGCATAGTTGCGTAAAAGCAGTCTACATGTGCGTCTGCAAACATGCTTGATGCGCTGCAGAAGCGAGGCAGCCCCACCAGCACCCGGAACGCGTTGTTATATTGTACTGTACACGTAGGGCCCCGTAGGCCCTTTGCGTATAATCCCTCCACAGGCTACACGTATAGAGTGAGGTGCAGTAGGCTCTGAAGAGAGTCAGCTTGACCTTGACAGAGCATCGCGCAAACCTGCGGGATATCATATTTGCTCGGACCGACAGAGCCCTCCGTTCCCTTTCTATGTCAGTATTGTCTTTGAGGTCGGGCGTAACTATGTGACCCAGGTATTTAAAATTAAAAAACTATACAAACTATTTTTTTTATAGGTTTGTATTATTTTTTTACTAAGTAAGTGTAATGTTTATTGTTGATAGTATAATATATAACCGAGCCTACACTGAAATAGGGCAAGCCCCTCGGTGGGGACGTCTATAAGCTGATATGATGATATATAACCGACTACGACAAATAGTGGAGACTTTGCGAGAAAGTATGCACAGCGCGGATGTAAAATTTATTTTATCACCCGGTGTGATACCTAATCACCACACAGATAAGCAAATGCGCGGCCGTTCGCAATCCTAATGCTTGAGCCTATATTATTCCGATTTCTGTGTGCTTGATAAGAAGCTGCTCAAGCGTCGGTGGCTCAACCGGTAACGACTCGGTCGTCCTAAACAGAGGTGCCGGGTTCAAATCCGGACGGCCAATGTACCAATGAGTTTTTCGTAACTTACGTACATTGACCACGAGGAAACAGCCATATACTCTCCGATTGCATTAATGGTGAAGGAAAACATCTTTAGGAAACCTGCACATACCTGCGAAGAAACTCGAAGGTTGTGTGTGAAGTCGAACAACCTGCAGTGGGCCCGCGTGGTCGACTAAGGCCCGATCGCCCTAATTCAGAGTAGGCTCGAGCCCCTCGGTGGGGACGTATATGAGCTGAAATGATGATAAGAAGCTGACCTGATGTTAGAGATGGGTTTTAAATGTGCCTTTTTACTTTACTTCAAAAAAGGAGGTTTCTCAATTCGACCGTATATATTTTTTTTTGTGTGTTCGCGGATAATTTCGTCGTTTATGAACCGATTTTAATAATTCTTTTTTTTATTCGAAAGGAGATATCCCAAGAGTAGAACTATGGCAAGGAAAACAGGATCTGATGATGGTATCCTAGAGAAATCAAGGAGTACCTTAGTTTCCTGTTTGAAGTCGGTTTTTTTTTGTTCAAAATTATTGTAATGATATATTTTTGACAGACTCGGTGGCTCAGTGGTTAGTGCCCTTGACTACTGATCCGAGGGTTGTGGGTTCGATCCCCACCCAGGGCAAGCATTTGTGTGATGAGCAGATTAGTTTGCTCTGTGTCTGGGTGTTAATATATCTATATATGTATGTATTTAAACGTATATAAGTATGTATATCAGTCTCTGGTAACCCATAACACAGGGAATCCTACTTTGGGGCCAGATGACCATGTGTGATTTGTCCCAGAATATTTATATTTATTTATTTTATTTACTTTTTTCTCTTTTGCAAGTCTTTCGGTTTGGTACCTAGGTACCTAATGAGGAGATCCGCAGGAGAACCAAGGTAACCGATATAGCCCATAGAATCACTTAAGTGGCAGGGTACATAGCTCGTAGAACTGAAGGTTGTTGGGGAAATAAAGTTCTCAAGTGGCTACCGCGCACCGGAAGACGTAGCGCAGGTAGTCTTCTACTCTGTGGACCGACAACCTGGTGAAGGTTGCTGGAAACCGCTTTAATGCGGGCAGCGCAGGACCGGTCGTTGCGGAAATCCTTAGGGAGGCCTTTGTCCAGCATTGGACGTCTTTCGGCTGATATAATGATGATGACGATGAGATCAAGTTTTTAAATTACAATCGGCTCAAAGAAGAAACATTTTATCATTTCCAGCTCCACAAAATCAAGAAACTATGACTAGCACCTGAACTACTACAGAAGTACCAGGATGACAGAAAAGACGGAACTTCGTTTCGAAGAGGCTGAAAGGAATAAGGGGCTCATATTGGCGTCCATTGGGGCAGCCTGTGCGACCTTAGGATGGCTCTCCAGAGGGTCTGCCACCCTGGTAGGAGCGGTGGCGCTTCTGGCAGCGTATCTGCTGACGGGAGACAGATACCAATGGGTTTACATTTGTAAGAAAACTATCAGAAGAGATTTGCTGTAAGTATTTTAGTTATTTACTTTACCTATTATACCTATTTCTTATATATTAAATTCTCGTGTCACAATGTTCGCTCCCGTACTCCTCCGAAACGGCTTGACCGATTCTCATGAAATTTTGTGAGCATATTGAGTAGGTCTGAGAATCGGCTAACATCTATTTTATTTTAGGGTAGGGTAGTGTAGGGTAGGGTAGGGTAGTGTAGTGTAGGGTAGTGTAGTGTAGGGTAGTGTAGGGTAGGGTAGTGTAGTGTAGTGTATGTAGGGTAGGGTAGGGTAGTGTAGGGTAGGGTAGTGTAGTGTAGGGTAGTGTAGTGTAGGGTAGGGTAGTGTAGTGTATGTAGGGTAGGGTAGTGTAGGTTAGGGTAGGGTAGTGTAGTGTAGTGTAGGGTAGGGTAGTGTAGTGTAGTGTAGTGTAGGGTAGGGTAGGGTAGGGCAGTGTAGTGGGCGGTACGTAGTTCGCCGGGACAGCTAGTTTTTTATATTTTTGTCCTTATGCTAAGCTCTCACCTGATGGTAAGTGGGCTAGATAAAGGATGATGATGCCGATGATGAAACTATATATATGAGAGCAGGCTTACTTCTGTATAGACGGTGTAGCGTCACACTACTTACACTGTAACGTCAGCATTTTTGTACGGGCGAACACGCCTACTCCCCCCCCCCCCCGCGCTTCCCGATGCGAATCTAGTCACCTGATGGTAAGTAACGATGATGCCGAAGATGGAAGCGTGCTTACCAAGATTCCCCGATGCAATGGGGATCTGGCTGTCTTATCTTCAAGCCGGAACACATCAATGCTGTTAATACTGATGTTTGGCGGGAAAAATTAGATAAAGATGGTGGCAGCCAGCCAGGCGGGCTATGAAAATGCCAGCACCGACCAAACCGAGTCTTACAAAGTTGACCCCGCCGGGAAGCGAACCCGCGACCTCCTGGTGTGAAGCGAATGGACTAACCATTACGTCACGGAGGCGTTTAATGCATTATATGCTTCAATCCATCCTTTGATGTCTCACGAGATTGCATTTGTTAATCATTACTTAATTTTATAAATGTAAAAATGTGTTTGTTTTTTACCTTTTCACGCTTTAACACCTTAACCATTCTTGATGAAATTGGGCATGCAGGTAGCCCGTGTCACTGGGAAGGACCTAGGCTACTTTTTATCCCGTGAAAATAGCATAGTACGATGCAGTTCCCGAGGGAACTGAAAATATACTCTTTTTTTGGTTAGTTTCTTTAACGTTGCAACGGAACAATGGATTGCTGTGATTTTTTGCACAGACATGGCTGAGGGGGACGTAATTTACTAATTAGCATATCCTGATATGATTCCCGAGGGATCTGGGGAAAACTCATATCCGCGCTCGCGCACGTCAGCGTCGCAACGGAGCTACGGACTGAAGTGGTTTTTTGTATAGAATTGGTTGAGGGGGTGGGAAGTGACATAGACTTCTAATCAGTATTGCCCAATATCGTTCCTGAAGGATCTCAGGAATACTCATGTCCGCGCTCGCGATCCGCTTGCGGCTCGCGCACCACTCACCCTAAAAGACAGTCATAAAAACGATGTCCACGCGGGCGAAGTCGCGGGCAAAAGCTAGTTAACAAATAAATCGTAAGGCAATAACACTAAAATCGCGAATAGATTCCTACAGAAGACCTGTGGTATCTCTAGGTCACATACCTACGTCTCTGTTTATCCACTTGCACTGGTCAATGTCCACTAATTATTCAACTGTGTTCTGCATAAATATGTTTATAATACCCTATTGTAGATTTTGACCCCCCACCGCCGATGACGACGATGGGTCACTATTATGACCCGAGCGAATTTCAATTGCAGACATTTAATAAAAAAAGTTATCAAGTTATTGGTTTCGTCTGTAGCTGAAGATAAGACCTCAATTCATATTATGTTTCGTTCCATAATATTGTATACTCTTTGACCACGGTAACTGTCAGCAAGTGGCATAAAAAACCGACCAAGTGCGAGTCAGAACCGAACACATAGGGTTCCGTACCATCATACTAGATGGCGCTAGTTTCTTCATGTTTAAAAAAAAACACGTTTTTTGTATGGAGACCCCCCCATATTTTTCATTTTTTTTCTAATTTTTATTATTATCTAGGTAGTTGTTATAGCGGCAAAAGATATACATCATCTGTGAAAATTTCAACAGTCTAGCTATCACGGTTCATGAAATACAGCCTGGTGACAGAGGGACAGACAGACAGACGGAAAGCAAAGTCTTAGTAATAGGGTCAAAATTCAAGATTCAAGGTATTTGTTCAAAAGAGGTGCAGATTACACTATTTCTGATAGTCATTAAATAATAATTATATCCCGTTTTAATAATAGGGTCCCGTTTTTACACTAAGGATACAGAACCCTAAAAATGGTATAATCCCTTACGTGGAAAATTGAAATACCTTTATAAATTGAAAAATTGAAACTAAATTGTTACTTCAATTGAAACTGTTTATGACTTTTGCCATGGAAGAGAAAAAAAGATTCTTGTAATATCAAATAGGGATGACGAATGCTAGTCATCTGATTTACTTTTTATCAATTGTCAAAAACGACATTTTGTTCTAAAAATGTTTGAAATACCTAGGCGTGACGTCATAGTTTTGAAGCGTCATTTAAGCTCATTTTGTGATTTTGGTCAATTTAAAAATCGAAGACTTGATGGAAAACAAAACGAGTAAGGTTTTCCGAAGTTTAAGTAGGAGGGCAATTTAGTGATCAAGAGTTCATAATTTATTTCTGATGCTGTCGTCATCCCTATTTAAAATGTTTTTGAAACCAGCCCAATAGGCAAAAATCTATCATAAATAACAGTTATCCAATTCATTCATAGCTAAAGTACTCCCACTTATCATATCACGCCACATCCAAACTATCCACGCAGACTCAGGACGTAGCAGATTATTCCATTGCGACAAGGTGTTCTCAGTTGGACCTTGGCCTCTGGTTGGCTTATGATTGCCTGGTCCGATCTAATACACTTTGATACGCTTATTTTGACACTTGACTCGGCCTCACAAACGGTGTCGATCACATAACCTATCTACATGGATGATGGAATTAAGGCCCTAAGATGGGTCAAAAGACAATATTAAATTCAAATTATTGAAAGACTGTGTAAAGCTATCACCATGGCAAAAATATATAATACTAGTGGATGCCCGCAGCTTCGCCCGCGCAGATCCCGATTTTTGCGGCTCCCGTGGGAATTTCCCAAAATCCTTTTTTAGCGGATGACTACGTCAAAACATCTACCTGCATGCCAAATTTCAGCCCGATCCGTCCAGTAGCTTGGGCTGTGCGTTGATAGATCACCATGTCAGTCAGTCAGTCACCTTTGAGTTCTATATATTTAAGATACTTATAGTAATAAAAATCAATTTATTAGAATAAAATTTTGAAATTATTCCCACTTTTGATGTAAAAAAATATACTGTAGACACTGTTTTTGGCATTAATTGCTAAATTTCTCGAAAACATATAGTTAATATTGAATGAAACCAACACACAAAAGTCTGTGACTTTAAGAACTTTCATTTAAATGATTTTTTTAAACTCATTTGTAAGTGATGAAAAGTAATAAAACCATGTAAAAATCGGGAATTAGTCGTTCGAGTTCAACGTAAAACAGCCGTGTTTAAGCTCGCATGGATTTGAACTTAAAATGATTAGACTTACGTTCGATATTATATAAACACGTTTCAACCTGCTCGGATTGAGTGCTCTTAGAGCCTTAATATACACAACATACAGCCGTGTAGCAAAATGTACAGGTGTTGGTAGAACTGTACGGGTACCAAACAGCTCTGTTACCGCCTCCGTGGCGTAATGGCTTATCCATTCGCTCGAGTCTAACATATAGTATAAGCCTCGGTTTTGTTGGGGATAGTGCATTTTCCGCCTGGCTAACAACTCGTCTTGCTGCCAAACATCAACGTTAACAGCATCGATGCATTTTGGCTTGAAGGTAAGGTATTGCTCATTGCATTGGAAAATCTTGGTAGGCCGTAGAACTGACGGGCGTTGTTCCATAACGCAACCGAATATGTGGTCAGTTTTTGCATAATTGCCATGAGTACAACTAGTACTTTATTATTATATCTTACTCAGCCATTTTTTTTTGTTTTTTTTTGTTCATGTTTTTTTTTTTGTACACGTTAACTAGTTTGTCAGGCGCTCTAAGTACATAAGCAACCACTTTGCGCAGGCAGACCGACATATTTAACATCAGAGGGTTGCCATTTATCCTCTTAACCTAAGTTTATCCATTTCCGTTATCACAAAATTTGTCGTTACCTCCAAGTATATTATAAAATGTCCAATAAGAGCCATTATTAATTAAGATCTTCAAAATTACAATGTCAGTCAATATTTTACGAACCCAATATATCTTTTAATTATCCCACATATTATTATAGGTAGAAAACTTTTTTTTTTAGACGAGGGGCATTTTTTTAGGTGTTTTATTTTAGATATTTTAGGTATATTCCAGTTTAGGTATTTTAGGCATTTTATTTCAGGTGTTAATTACACAGTTAGTGATATTATTTTAGGACTGATTAATTTTTATAAAGAACTAGCTGTCCCGGCGAACTTCGTTCCACCTTACACTACACTACCTTACCCTACACTATCCTACCCTACCCTGCCGTACATACACTACACTAACGTACCCTACACTACCCGACCCTACCCTACCCTACCCTACACTACCCTACACTACCCTACACTACCCTACACTACCCTACACTACCCTACCCTACCCTAACTACACTACACCTACACTACACTACCCTTAAGTCAATTATTTTTCGACTGATATTTTTTTTATTGATGAATATCATATTTTAATACTTATTATCCTATTCCAGACGAAGACAAATGTAAAAACACAAAAATCATAAAAATTGGTCCAGCCGTTCTTGAGTTATAAATGGTGTAACTAACACGACTTTCTTTTATATATAAAATATAGATTTTAATATGTTCTACTCACTACAAGTTTGATAATTAAACTCAAGTTTATCTTCATCCTTCTAGAGGTCTCCGAGTCCTCATGACCACAATGGGCAAGATATGGCTGTGGGAGAAGACGTGCACCACTGTGGTGAGCAGGTTCATGCAGTTCGCCAGGACGCAGCCAGATAAGAAGGCGTTTGTTATGGGCAACAGGGCGTTAACTTTCCGCCAGGTGTGTCCAAGCTTTCTTATCAAACCTACAGTATGTATTTCAAAATTAAACAGCCACCAACCCAACTACACTGTCGACCAACCCGCACTGGGCCAGCGTGATCGACTAAGGCAAAGTATATATAACTAGCTGTCCCGGCTAACTTCGTACCACCTTTTACTACACTACGCTACCCTACCCTACCCTTTCCTACCCTACCCTTTCCTACCCTACCCTATACTACACTACACTGCACTAACCTACCCTACCTTTCCCTACCCTACCCTACCCTACACTACACTACCCTATCCTTCATTACCCTCTACCCTACCCTACCCTACATAAGAACCTTCTCCTAATATAATGAATTCAACCAAAAAAATAATTAGCGAAATCGGTCCAGCCGTTTACGCGTGATGCGATGACCAAGGGAAATAGAGATTCATTTTATACATAAAGATAGTACTAACATACAGTATAAACACTCCCTTCCGCTCTCTAGATTGTGACCTCAACCCCTCGTTACCCAGATTGATTCAGATTGATTACAGCTTGGTTCTCGAACGTATGGGATTTCGCCGTGATTTTGTTTGCTCCGTCATATGTTTTTTAGAAATGTCATTTCACGACCGTTTGCATGCAGTGTCCGGGGTGTGACTAAGGCCCAATCACCCTAGTTCAGGGTAGGCTCGAGATCCTCGGTGGGGACGTATATGGGCTGATATGACGAGGATGATGACGGCTAATGTAAAGTGTTTTATTACGCCGCCTCCTGTCCAGGAGGTCGTGGTTCGAATCCTGCCACGTAGGTACCAATGTGATTTCGAATTTAGATTTCCTAAGTACGTTTATCCGACGCTGTTACGGTGAAGGAAAACATCGTGAGGAAACCTGCACACGCCTGCGGAGAAACTCGCAGGTTGTGTGTGAAGACGATCAACCCGCACTGGGCCCGCGTGGTCGACCAAGGCCCGATCGCTCTAATTCAGGGTAGGCTCGAGCCCCTCGGTGGGGACGTATTTAAGCTGATATGATGATGATGAAACGGTCAGTCGCATGTAAATGGTACCACAACCAATATCAGTTGAATCGTAGCTACGCTTTAAAAACTGGCCGAGTTCTATTCAGACTCGCGCACCAAGGGTTCCGCACCACCACACCTCCCCCACACGAGTATAAATTATACCTGTTCATATCTTGTAAAAGGCGGGTAGATCACCCGCGGGTAGCGCGTGCACTGCGCTTGGAGTTTCCTTTGCACAAACTCATTTCTGTAGGTATATGGTGTTCATGATAGCACAAAAGACTTAAGTTATTTGAGTTTGCGTGTACCAACCTCGACTGCATCATCACTTACCATCAGGTGAGTTGCAGTCAAACGCACTCAAATTTTTAATAAAAAAAAAAGTCTATTGTGATGATAGTGCCCATCTTTTCAAATAGATATATCATTAAGCTTTAACTGTTTTTTCATTTTATTTTTTCGTATAGGTGGATACATATTTCATTTTTGTAATACTGATATTACCTATTGTCATATTTATTTCTTTTTTTTTCTTTTCTTTTATGTGCTTGATTTTTGATAACATAGGGTAGATAATTCAGCTTAAGTGTATTTTGTCAGCAACGTTAGTAACTAGTACACGGATAAACCTGTAAAGGTTTTTGATGTATTAGTATTATAATTTTTTGTAACATTCTTTTTTTTTCCATTGAATAAAAAAAAAATACAAGACATTAACGCTCGATAACAATTTTTTTCGGGATCTTTTGAGCAATTACGAGTCACACTGGCCGATTCAGGGGGCACGTTAGTGCCCCCAGCCACAGTATTACGATATGGCTTACAGTAGCGCAACGCCTTTGATGTCGCACGATGCACCTCCGGCGTAGGTACTAGCCTATACTAGCCTGTAGTCAGCCTGGCAAACTCGCGGAGTTTTTACCTTTTGGGTACGGAACCCTAAAAAGGAAACAAAAAGAATTTAAAAAAAGAAAACTACTTATTCTTAGAACCAACTCGAATCGAGGTATTCATCGCTATAAACTATTATCATTAAGAGTATTTACCAAATATAATCCACACATTAATCTCATAAAAGCTGAATCAAATACCACACTGCACGCAAACACACACTCACACCACTATACCGAGTCTCGCTCAAATATAAACAATGACAGACATAGGGAGACGTACTGGGAATGTAGCGAGAATGAGATAGTAAATTTCAGAAATTCCGGCCTTCAACCCATTTGGGGTATACTGATCGACTCAGGCGAAATGAGCGAATGCGTTAATTCTGTAGGCATCACAACCGAAGTTCGCTTAGGCCGGTCCATAGCCGTTATGTTGGTCGAAGGGTCCCATACAAATAGTATCGTTGTCTTGTCTGCTTAGATATAATCTATTTTTAGTTCTTTATCTCTTGTCTATTTGACATAGACTCCTTGAAGAGTATGACCACAGTATTACAATATAGCGGCTTACAGTAGTGCAACGAATGTACTTACGCAGAGCAACGGAAGGGTACTTGTGGGGCAGCGAGCGGCGGGGCACAGCCTGACAAACTCCGCGAGTTTGCTAGGCTGGCTACAGGCTAGTACTGCTAGTACAGTCAAGGAATTTAATTCCCTACCCATTTCGTTGAAATGTCGTTAGACATTCGCAATGCATTAAGGTCGAAAATTCTATTTCAGTAATAGTATTGAAATGTCAATACGTATTATTTGTCACTTCACATTACAGATAACCTCTTTGCAAAAAGTTATCATTTGCTTTTTTATGTGTCAGTGTCAATCGAAAATTGCTCTTATGGTGACAGTTTGCTATACGATGTTAAACCTTAGGTGGGTTGGAAATTAAATTCCTTGACTGTACCTAGTATCTCATCTGTGCTAGTACCTACGCCGTGGCGCCATCGTGCGACATTAAAGGCGTTTCGCTACTGTATGCCATATCGTAATACTGTGGTATGACTGTGATAAATACGTGGGTAAAAGAAGCTTCAAAATAAATAATGTTGTACTCATTTTGTAGGGCGATGAAATCAGCAACCGTATTGCATGGTACTTCAAACGTCAAGGCTTCAAGAGCGGAGAAGTCATAGCGCTCTTCATGGAGACCCAGCCTGAATACGTGTTCATTTGGCTGGGATTGGCCAAGCTGAAAGTCGTCACTGCTCTGGTCAACACCAACTTGAGGGGGGCACAGTTGATACATTGCTTGCGGATAGCGGGATGCAAAGCGGTCATATTTGGAGATGAAATGTCTGATGGTAAAAACTTTTAAGTTAACAAGAGCCTAGTTTAATTATTAATGCATTAGAAGTTCTAAATTGGCATAATAGGGATGACGAATGCTAGTCATCTGATTTACTTTTTATCATCTGTCAAAAACGACATTTTGGTTTGTTTTTTTTTATTTTTTTTATTCACAATTGGTAAACCCTTGACAACATCTCACCTAGTGGTAAGTGACGATGTTGCCGAAGATGGAAGCGGGCTTAACAATATTTCCCAACGCAATCGGGAACTGGCTATCTTATCTTCAAGCCGGAACACATCAATATTGTTAACATTGATATTTGGCGACAAGACTTAGATGAGATGGTGGTAGCTAGCCAGACGGGCTTAGAAAATGCCATACCACCAACCAAACCGAGTCTTACACAGTTGACCCCGCCGGGAATCGAACCCGCGACCTCCTGTGTAAAGCTAGTGAACTTTGCCTCTGAGCTACGGAGGCGGTTTAAAAATGTTTGAAATAGCTAGGCATGACGTCATCGTTTTGCAGCGTCATTTATATACTCATTTTGCTATTTTGATGAATTAAAAATCGAAGACTTAATGGAAAACAAAACGAGTAAGGTTTTCCGAAGTTTAAGTAGAAGGGCAATTTAGTGATCAAGAGTTTATAATTTATTTCTGATGCTGTCGTCATCTCTCATACTGTCAAAGTGAGTATAGCTCTTTTTTATTCACAATTGGCATCATCTCACTTGATGTAAGTGAGGATGATGCCGAAGATGAAAGCGGGCTTACCAAGATTCCTCAAGGCAATGGGCATTGGCTATCTTATCTTCAAGCCGGAACACATCAATGCTGTTAACACTGATATTTAGCGGCAAGACTTAGATAAGATGGTGGTAGCTAGCCAGGAGGGCTATGAAATTTCCCTACCACCAACCCAACCGAGTCTTACAAAGTTGACCCCGCTGGGAATCAAACCCGCGACCTCCTGGTATGAAGCGAATGGGTTAACCACTACGCCACGGAGGCGGTTAAAACTTTAAGTAGTATCGGATCAAAAATCCACCAAAAACGATATCTCGAAAGCACTATGTAGTGGATCGTCTGAAACCACTTTGGACAGAAGGATCCGCCCGTTTTCATATTTTACTCAGATTATCTTCTTACAAGTAAAAAGTAGCGCCATCTGACATAACTCGTACTAACTAGCGTGGGCGAGAGTTGACGTCAGTGCCGCGTTAAAAGGACCTTGGTAGAACGTTTATTTCATTTGTTTACAAGAAAAAATACAATGTAAGGTTACTTAACGATGATACTATATTCTTTGTTTCTTTTTAGCCTTTTTTATGATTTTTACAGCCTCTAACAACACAATAAGGTATTTTATATGGAATATCTTTCCACCGCCCTCTACAATTTCCCGCAGACGACTGAGTCGCGAGTGTGCGAGACTTTTAATTTCGCACCAATTAGCTGAAGGCATTAGACGCGCGCGTTGGCCTGTCCTTACGCCAGTAATATAGTTGTCTGAAACAGACGTAGATGCAACTGAATAAGTACATAAAAAACATTGTTTTATAGAGTTTTGGAAATCGCTTGTAAAATAGTATTCGATGATAAGAAAACTGTATCTAAATCAAAACTTACCATAACAACCTTCATTTTCTGCTGTTCCAGCAATAAAGGAAATCCAGAACGAAATCCGGGATATGCCACTATTCCAGTTTAACTCTCCGGACCGTCTCTCCGCCCCCGTTGTTCAAGACACGGCACCTTTGGCTGCGGAGCTTGAAGAAATGGTTCACGAGCCGTTTGAAGTGGTCCCTGCTAAGCCTAGGGACACGTTGATGTATATTTACACGAGTGGCACCACTGGGTTCCCTAAAGCTGCTATTATTACTAATGTTAGGTGAGTAATTTACGGACCTATTTGATGATGATCTATCCGACCGATTTCGGTCATGGCGACCACTTCGACTCCTAGTCGGTTTGCCGCGCGTGCGCTCGAAGATGGTTTATGTAGCAAATCTTCGCAGCGAAACTCCTCGCGCACTGAGGGCATTTAAGTAATTAGTTAACGGACCTAATTAATTTTACTTTAGGAGGGTATTTACATAGAATAAAAATTCCAAAAAAAAAAATCAATATGTTTTTTTAGATTCCAGCGTTCAGCCATGTCTAGCCATTAGTTTAATATTTTCGTCTTTAATTTATAGTTAAATGTAACATGTAGTTTTAGAATGGCGAGGGGCAACAGATCGCGGTGCGTTTGCGCATCAATTTATACATATGTATATTAATTTCATCATCATATCAGCCGAAGGACGTCCACTGCTGGACATAGGCCTCCCCCAAGTATTTCCACGACCACTGGTTCTGCGCTACCCGCATCCAGCGGCTTCCCGCGACATGAACATGGACAAGACGAAAATTATGTCAAACATTCGTGTCGCACCTATATTAATTTAAAATTCATTATTTTTAATGTTGAAAAATCTAAAAATAATGATCGGAAAGTTATGATGACAATTTGTACGGGGTTTTAAAAAAATCTTATAGTTAACGCTTTTTGTCAAGATTGTGCTGTAAGTTTTTTTTAAATATTTTAACTAGCTTTTGTCCGCGGCTTCACCCGCGTGGACATGAGTTTTGTCCAGATCCCACAGGATCTATATTGGGCTATTCTGATTAGCAGTCTATGTCACTTTCCTCCTCCTCAACCAATTCTATACAAAAAAACGCGTCCATTGCTTCGTTCCGACGCCGACGTGCGCGAGCGTGGAAGATCCCTTGGAAATCAGTCAGAATCGGCCCGATAAAGAACAGAGCTTACAGCTGTAAGCAACTCTTAGGGTCCTCAGACACACGTACTGCAAGCCAGCTGCAAATGCGCAGTTTATATATATATATTTTTTTTTATAAATATTCTCAGACAAATCACACATGGTCATCTGGCCCCAAAGTAGGATTCCCTGTGTTATGGGTTACCAGAGACTGATATACATACTTATATACGTTTAAATACATACATATATAGATATATTTAACACCCAGACCCAGAGCAAACAAATCTGCTCATCACACAAATGCTTGCCCTGGGTGGGGATCGAACCCACAACCCTTGGATCAGTAGTCTTATCTTATCTTTGTAAGTGGGGGCTGCAGTTGCAGCGACACTTCGACACAATGGGATCTTTTGTGTCTTTTGTGTTGATCTTTTGATCAGTAGTCAAGGGCACTAACCACTGAGCCACCGAGTCAGTTTGGATGCAATTCTCCTAGTAAACTGCGCCCTAACTGCATCCAAACTGCGCATTTCCAGCTGGCTTACAGCACACCCTGGACACTTCATACAACGGGCCAGAAATGACATTTCAACAAAGAAATGACGGAAAAAACAAAATGGTGGCGAAATCTTATACGTTCGACAACCAAACTGTAACCAATCTGTATCAATCTGGGTGACGAGGGGGTAAGGTCACAATCTAGAGAGCGGCAGGGAGTGTCCATACTGTATGTTAGTGCTAATATATATACTTTGCTTACAGTCCATGTGTCTGGATCCTTACAACGGCGTACTGTAGCTCTGTTCTGTATATCATATCAGCTGAAGGACGTCCACTGTTGGACATAGGCCTCCACCAAGCTACCCGCATCCAGCAGCTTTCCGCGACCTTCACCAGGTCATTGGTCCACTGCGTGGGAGGCCTGGCTACGCTAAGTTTTCCGTTGCCACTCGGGAACCTTACTACCCCAACGGCCATCCGTTCTACAAGCTTTGTGCCCCGCCCACTGCCAATTCTGTTCTGTTACAGATTGGGTAAAGGCAGCATGCATGAATCAGATTTTTTTTATCGAAAAAAGAGGTAAAAAATTGACGGCTCACCTAAGGGAATGTGGCTACCGCCGCTGCAAATAATAATAATAAATATTACACCTAAAGCAGCTAGAACTCCGAGGCAGGCCTATTATTACGGCAACGCCCGGACGTAAAGTTTTAAAAAAGAAATAAAACATATTTAAAAAAAATTAAAAACTCGTACAAAAAGCCTCTAAAAAGTGGAGAATAATATTTTATGGCAGTTTGAGTTTAGTCCGACGTGTCTACCCCTGTCTCAATGAACTCCAGCCGACTGTGCTTCCGCTGGAGGTGCTCCTGCCACTTCGCCTCGTGCCAAGTGAGCAGAGTAGCTTAAATTTTACATTTTTAAATAACAATAATAAATAGTTATCTTGTTTTACTGGTTAGAGCACAGCACACCACCTCACACAATCCTAGTTACCACTGGCAAACAGTAAAAAATATAACTTTAAAAAGTACCACTGGTGACCTGTACTTATCGATACCCTCAGATACCTCCTGATCCCGCTCGGCGCGCACACATCAGCGCGTCTATCTTCCGCGGATGTGGTGTACGACCCTCTTCCTCTTCATCACACGGCAGGAGGAGTGCTGGGAGCTGGTCAAGCTCTGGTCTTGGGTTGCACCGTGGTGCTGAGGAAGAAGTTCTCAGCCACGAACTATTGGAGTGATGCGGCTAAGTACGGGTGCACGGTAAGACTGAGGAGAAGTGTAGAAAGATTATGGTTCAAAGCAGTAAGAGACATTGAAGTTAAAGCATTTTAAATTATTGTTACCAACAAACAGCTTGGGAAAAATTGTGCCCCTTGGCATCATCTCACCTGATGGTGATTGACGATGATGCCGAAGATGGAAGTGGGCTTACCAAGGTTCCCCAAAGCAAAGGGGAACTGGCTATCTTATCTTCAAGCCCAAATACATGTGATGTTTAGCGGCAAGACTAAGACAAGATGGTAGCTAGCCAGTCGGGATTAAAATATGCCCTGCTAGACTAGGAGGTCATTGTCCAGTGCTCCATAACGCAACCAAATATTGGGTCAGTTTTTGCATAATTGGCATGAGTACAACTAGTACTTTCACATTATATCTTACTCAGCAATTTCCCTTATCGTTTTTTTTTGGTCACGTTAACTAGTTTTTCAGGCGCTATAAGTACAAAACGCAACACTTGCGCAGGCAGACCGACATATATCAGAGGGTTGCTATTAATCTTCTCAATCTAAGTTTATACATTTCCGTTATCGTTACCAGATTTGTCCTTATCTCCTACTATATACCACCATCCAAACCGAGTCTCAAAATTAGATCCTGCCGGGAATCGAACCCACGATCTCCTGCTTTGAAGCGAATGAACTAACCATGAAGGCGAGGCACCGGAGGATAGGGGAGAAAAACTGTTTCGCTAGATCAATGGTTTAGGTAGGTACCTATATTCACTATTATATGACGGCCTTACAAAAAATATTATGGTTAGAGAGTTGGCAATTACCGAGCGGTTGGTAATTCCGCGCCCGAACTTATGTCAATATCTATACGTTTTATAGGCCTAAGCATCTACTAAACTAGGTGTTCGAACGTAGCCAGGCCTGTCGCACTCCGCGCTGTAGGTGTAGGCATGAAAATGTACCTACGCCGCGCTCTACGCTGCGCGGCCCCCTGCATATCTAAAATTATTAGTAGACTTCATTTCATGCATATCATCTTAATTTGATAAAAGCGTTAGCTTATTAGTTATTATGAGAATTTCCTTCGTATCAACGTAATTTAATCTTTTACCACGGTATCGTTTGGCACGGTTTTATCAACCTGATCACATAATATCAGCAAGGGGGCACGATATTATCGGTTCTGTTGTTTAAAATCGCACTCTCTCCCTTTTTGTAATTTAGCAACATTTAATAAATTATTTATTTTCTTAAATTCCAGATGTACTGAGAGTGTAGCTAATTAAAATATATCCTACCTATAAATGACGATCATCATATCAGCCGAAAATAGTCCACTGCTAGACAAAGGCCTCCCCCAAGGATTTCCATGATGAACGGTCCTGCGCTGCCCGCATGTATCGGCTTCCCGCGCTCTTCACCAGGTCGTCGATCCACCGCGTGGGAGGACTGCCTACGCTACGTTTACCGGTGTGCGGTCGCCATTATATAACTTTACTACCCCAACGGCCATCAGTTCTACGAGCTATATAGCCCACTGCTAATTCAGTTAAGCAATTATGTGAGCTATGTCGGTTACTTTGGTTCTCTTCGTTTCTGATTCGATCGCGCAGAGAAACTCCGAGCATAGCACGCTCCATTGACCTTTGGGTGACCTTAAGCCTTCTGATGAGGCCCATAGTAAACGACCATGTCTCAGTTCCGTAAGTAATCACTGGCAACACACACTGGTCAAAGACCTTAGTCTTGAGACACTGGGGTATTTGGGACATGATGATATTGCGAAGCTTCCCGAACGCTGCCCAGCCGAGCTGAATTCGTCGATTGATCTCTTTCTTGAAGTTGGACATATCTAGCTGGACTGTTTGTCCCAGGTATACATATTCGTCAACAACTTCCAGTGTAGAGTCTCCAACCTTTAGAGCGGTAGGTGCGACACGGACATTTAAGATAATTTTCGTCTTGTCCATGTTCATTTTAAGACCCACTTTTTGAGAAACTTTACTGAGGCCATCTTCCATAGTCTCAGCCATGACCACGATATCGTCAGTGAATCGGAGGTGGGTTATATACTCGCCGTTGATTTGATGCCAAGTCCACCCCAGTCCAGAAGCTTGAAAACATCTTCCAGGGCGGCGGTGAACAGTTTAGGAAATATCACGTCTCCCTGTCTCACCCCTCACTGCAACAGGATAGGTTTCGAGTTCTGGTCCTGGAGGCGAACCGACGTCGTCAAACCTGTGTGCGAGACGATTCGTAATGACTCTCGAAAACAGCTTGTAGACATGGCTCAGAAGTGAGATGGGTCTGTAGTTCTTTAACAGGGTGTTGTCACCCTTTTTGAAGAAAATCACGACTACACTTATGTGTCGTGCCTTAGGCGATTGTACTTCGAATATAACGGAATTAAATAACTTCTGAAGAGGTTTTAGTACCAGTGATCCACCTGCTTTCAGAAGTTCATCCGTAATTCCATCATCACCCGGTGCATTGTCTTTCTTGAGCTTTTTGAGAGCCATTCTAATCTCGTACAGCTGACGTTCGGGATATCTTCAGTATAGTGTTAGGTTAGTCTGGCTCTTGGCTATTTAGCCAGATCGCTGACAGGCAAACGTACAATTTGTACAATTGTCCGTAAAACTTCTCAACTTCTTCCAGCAACTCAGTCTTAGACGATATAATCCTGCAATCCTCGGTCTTCAGCTTGGTCAGTTGGCTTTGTCCAACAGACAGATCTCTCGTGAACACTTATGAATGACGATCAGACTTTTCTAATTCTAACCAGAGCCTACATATAGTCTTCAGTCCTTAAAAAAAAAAAAAATTTTTTTTTTTTTTTTTAATATGATTTCTTACTTTGTACAGATTATTATATGGACATATTTTTGCTTAAGTACAATATTATTATACTACAGAGAACCTGTTGTTGTTGTTTTCAACTTAAGTCCTATATTAATTAATAAATATTTATCTTCGACCAATATAACAGCTATGGACTGGCCTACGCGAATAGCGGTTTCGACCCCTACATGTTGAGCAAATTCACTCATTTTGTGTCAGTCGATCAGTATTCCCCAAACCGGTTGAAGGTCGAAGTAAGTGAAATTTAGTATCTCATTCATGCTAAATTCCGAGTACGTCTCTCTAGGTACCTCTGTCATTGTTTATATTTGCACGAGACTCGGTATAGCGACTATAGCGGTCTGAGTGTGTGTTTACATGTAGTAGTATTTGACTCATTTTTGATGAGATTAATGTATGGATAGGGCCGGTCCATTATACTAGGTCGAAGATATTTATCGCATAACCTGAACGTTGGCCAGTGGTGTGACGACACGCCTGGCTGCCCGCTACCGTGCTAGTCGCAATCATTTCTCGCGTTCAAATGCCTGAAGAAGTTGAAGCCAAACCAAGCTGTACCGTGATTTTAGACTTTATTTCTCAGACAGCACAATACATAGGTGAGATGTGTCGCTACCTCCTGTCGACCCCGCCTGGTCCTTACGACAAGGCACATAAGGTGAACACAATCCTGGGGAACGGACTAAGACCGCAGATCTGGGAGGAGTTCGTCGAACGCTTCGGCATCAAGAAGGTGGTTGAGTTCTACGGAGCTACAGAAGGGAATAGTAATCTCAGTAAGTATAAATGATGATATCAGCTCATATACGTCCCCATCGAGATTCTCAAGCCTACCCTGAATTAGAGCGATCGGGCCTTAGTCGACCACGCGGGCCCAGTGCGGGTTGGTCGACTTCACACACAACCTGCGAGTTCGTGTGAAGGTTTCCTCACAATGTTTTCCTTCACCGTAAGACCGTCGGATAAACGTACACATGAAATCTAAATTTGAAACCACATTGATACGTGGCAGGATTCGAACCACGACCTCCCGGACAGGAGGCGGCGGCCCTAGCCGTTTCGCCACCGACGCTTTATGTAGTATAAATATCACTTTATGTAGAATAAAAACGTATAGTAATGCCCCTTTGCACGATTCCCCATAACACGGATTCGTTTTAACGCGCGTTTTAATTTCTATACCTATCGCGTAAGAGTGCCTCTTTTGACGCGCTTAAGTTAATTTTAAGGCATGAAGTGTGTTTAAAAGTAATTGAGTTGTTTTAGGTATTGTGTAGATTTTAAAAAAAACGGTCAACTGCAAGTCAGAATCGCACACATAGGGTTCTGTACCATAATACTAGATGGCGCTAGTACAAAGGGTTCCGTAACATCATACTAGATGGCAATAGATTCTTCACGTTAAAAAAAAAAACACGTTTTTTTGTATGGAGCCCCCCTTAATAATTTCACTTTTTTCTAATTTTTAGTTTTTTTTGTTAAGGCGGCAACAGAAATGCATCATCTTTGAAAATTTTAACTCTCTAGCTATCACGGTTCATGAAATACAGCCTGGTGACAGACGGACAGCGAAGTCTTAGTAATAGGGTCCCGTTTTTACTTTTTAGCTACGGAACCCTAACAATAGAAAATAGTGCTGCTAATGGTTTTGCCTACTCGTTGCCATATCACAGTTTATCCTACAGAAACAGATAATTCACTCAATAGAAAAATATATTGCTAAAACTACCTACAAAATATTACAGGCAATCATGCTCCCTAAAACGCTCCTTACGCGGCGCCCGAAAGTATATAAATTATTATATCCTCTGCCGTGAAGTCAGGAGACCACGTGCGTCATTCTACGCAAAGCTAGGGCTGTCTATTATCATCATCATCATCATCATATCAGCCGAAAGACGTCGACTGCTGGACAAAGGCCTACAACAAGAATTTCCCCGACGACCGGTCCTGCGCTGGCCTCATCGTAGAACAGATGGCCATTGGGGTAATAAAGTTCTCGAGTGGCGACCATGCACCGGAAAACTTAGCGTAGGCATGCCTCCCACGCGGTGGACCAACGACCTGATGAAGATCGCGGGAAGGCGCTGGATGTGGTCAGGGCTGTCTATGCAAAGGAATTATTATTACTCTAACGACTTGGATGAACTTGGGATGAACTAAAAACAGTTATTTAATATTTTACCAAAAAGAATACAATTGCCTCACTTTAATAAGCTGATAGCGTAGCGTAGACATGCCTGCGTGGGCTGGAAAACGTAGTGTAGGCAGGCCTCCCACGCGGTGGACCGACGACCTGGTGAAGATCGCGGGAAGCCAGTGGATGCGGGCGGCGTGGGACCGGTCGTAGTGGAAATCCTTGAGGGAGGCCTTTATCCAGCAGTGGACATTTTTCGGCTGACATGATGATGATGATGAATAAGCTGATCAATGTTTTTTTACCCTCTCGTTTTGAACAGAACCTTATCGTCGCTAAACTCAAAATCTAAAAAATAACTTAGCAAATAATCTTCAGGGAAACCTCTTCCATAGGTAATAAAAAATTGTACAGTAAAAAATGGTCGTTTAAAATTTAAATTACAATACAACTTACTTTATTGCCAAGAAAAAACACACGAAAGAAGAATGATAAAACAATAAAAGAAATTATATAAATATAATAATTAAATATACCTAACAATAATTGAATCAATTGCTTTATTAATAATTTCATTAACTAACGCAGCGTCTGTATACCCAAGCGAGCGCGTGACAACAGACTGAATTTTGTTGGCCCAAGCAGGCCTGTTGCACTCCGCGCTGTAGGCATGAAAATTTACCTACGCCATGGTACATATATTAGTACTAACGCCTACGCCAAGCGACCACCTGAATGGAGCAAATTCAGTAGTCAGAAGAGATAAAATTTACGCGATAGAAAGAGAGGCAACTTGTAGTTAGATATAACTGTAGGTAATTAGCGTTGTGCGACCTGAATATGCACTTTATTGTGTCGTAGCAAGGTCGCCATTCATTCAAATTATTTTGTGCAGTTAACCTTCTTTTACGTAGTAAATAGTTTTTATTCTTTGGCCCAAGCCAACACGAGCCGTCGTAGGTACGTGACGTGTGAGCTTGACCTGATTTCTATATTGTGACCTGACCACAATATAGATTTGTATATTGTGACCTGACCATATTTTTTTGTTTGTTAGTATTCGCTGACTGGGTCACAGATTAGGTAATAGTTCTTTACTTTGCAATATAATTCTTAATATATAAATAAAAAAAAATATTTAGTACCTATTGAGTAAATTCAGTTAATTAAAAATGTATACTTTTGAACCCCGTTAAATACGACTTTTGACATCCCTGCGTATTACTGTACACTGAAACTTATTTTCTTACTCGTTACTTTACAGTAAATATGGATTCCAAGGTGGGGGCTATTGGTTTCCTCAGCAGAGCTGTTTCTTCTATCTACCCATTAATGCTAGTCAAGTAAGTTTAAAATTCTTCTCAAATAGTACCTACCCACCTAAAGTAGCGATGCAATACTTACAAAGGTTTTGGTTGTAGATGTGATGAAATTACTGGAGAAATACAAAGAGATAAGAATGGCAGGTGCATACCTTGTAAACCACAAGAACCAGGTACCATAACCGTTCCTTTATGACTTTCATGATATAGCCATAGGTACAGATCCAAAAATAATTGAAAGAACAAGTAACGTTGCAGGTCTTCTGCTAGGCAAGATTGACTCGCGCAAAGCCATGCTGACCTTCGCTGGATATGCCGACAAAACTGCATCAGAGAAGAAGATGGTTCGTGATGTCAGGGTGGAGGGCGACTGCTACTTTAATACAGGAGATATCATGGTTATGGACCACTTCGGGTACTTTTACTTCAAAGATCGTACTGGAGATACGTTTAGGTAAGTTTTACTCCTAGTTTAATATGACGACAATGTATCAGAGTTGACTGCTATTTTATTTAATACAAGAGATATCATGGTTATGGGCCACTTCGGGTACTTTTACTTCAAATATCAATCAATCAATCAAATATGCTTTATTGTACAATTACAAAAATTACAAAATACAAGTACAGAATAAATAGTTAAATTTTAAATTGTACAATGTAGGCGGCCTTATTGCTTAAAGCAATTTCTTCCAGGCAACCCAGAGAATGGATACAATTAAATAAAAGTAAGGGGCTGTGCAAAGCAAACATATGCAACAATATTGAAAATAGATCAATTTACTATAAATGAAATATAAAAAATTTATTGTAATATATAAAAAATATAATAATAAAATCTAAATCATAATACAACATGTACCTAATAAAAATACTATACAAAATAAAAATAATAATATAAACTATACTTACATATTATAATAAAAATATATACTAATCTATATGTATATATAAAAATGAATTGCTGTTCGTTAGTCTCGCTTAAACTTGAGAACGGCTGGACCGATTTGGCTAATTTTGGTATTGAATTATTTGTGGAAGTCCAGAGAAGGTTTAAAAGGTGAATAAATATGAAAACGCTCGGAATTAAATAAAAAAATAATAATTTTGGTTGACTTCACACACAACCTTCGAGTTTTTATACATACACTTCAGTATATTTTTTTGCTGTTCGTTAGTCTCGCTAAAACCCGAGAACGGCTGGACCGATTTGGCTAATTTTGGTATTGAATTATTTGTGGAAGTCCAGAGAAGTTTAAAAGGTGAATGAATATGAAAATGCTCGGAATTAAATAAAAAAAAATCTAAAAATAAAAATCAGTCAAAAAAAAATAATTGGTTTTAGGGTAGGATAGTGTAGTGTAGGTGTAGGGTAGTGTAGGGTAGGGTAGGGTTGGGTAGTGTAGTGTAGGGTTGGGTAGGGTAGTGTAGTGTTGGGTAGGGTAGTGTAGGGTAGGGTAGTGTAGTGTAGGGTATTGTAGTATTGGGTAGGGTAGTGTACGGTAGGGTAGTGTAGAGTAGTGTATGTAGGGTAGGTTAGGGTAGTGTAGTGTAGGGTAGGGTAGTGTAGAGATGGGTAGTGTAGTGTAGGGTAGGACAGTGTAGGGTAGTGTAGGGTAGGGTAGTGTAGAGATGGGTAGTGTAGTGTAGGGTAGGATAGTGTAGGGTAGGATAGTGTAGGGTAGGGTAGTGTAGGGTAGGGTAGTGTAGGGTAGGGTAGTGTAGGGTAGGGTAGTGTAGGGTAGAGTAGGGTAATGTAGTGTAGGTTAGGGCAGTGTAGTGTAGTGTAGGGTGGAACGAAGTTCGCCGGGACAGCTAGTATACTAATAAATATTGATTAGTAAGACAAGGAATAGTGCTAATACGTTGATTGAGGACATAAGAAGTATTTTTTAACTTGATATTTAAACGAGTACAAATATCATACTGGAGGACAGTGTATCAGAGTTGAGGGAGACTGCTATTTTATTTAATACAGGAGATATCATGGTTGTGGACCGTTTCGTGTACTTTTACTTCAAAGATCGTACTGGAGATACGTTTAGGTAAGTTTCAACTCCTAGTTTAATATGACGACAGTGTATCATGGTTGAGGGAGACTGCTATTTTATACAGGAGATATCATGATTATGGACAACTTCGGGTGCTTTTATTTATTTATTATAGGAAGACTAACAGCAAAATATTGATAGTATATAAAACTTATAAATAAATACAGTGCTATACGAGTATATAAGTATCCGCCTTCTGCTTGACTTTAACTTCAAAGATCGTACTGGAGATACGTTTATAGATGGTAGGTATTATAGATGAGCTAAATATGAATTCATCAATTTCTCTTCTTTTACGAAGTTATTAGATTTCCTGCGTTTTCATACTAATTATTGTGATTATAGATGATGTGAAAGATGAATTAATCAAGTTCCCTTCTGTTACGAAGTTAAGTAATAGATTGTCTGCGGTTTCACACTTATAACTGTGATTTTATATTATTATGAAGTGAAAGATGAATTTATCAAGTTATCCTCTGTTAGGAAGTGAATTAATAGATTGTCTGCGGTTTTACACAATTTATTGTGATTTTATATGAGGTGAAAGATGAATTCATCAATTTTCCTTCTGTTACTAAGTTAAGTAAGTAATAGATTGTTTGCGGTTTCACACTATTTTTTGTGATTTTATATAAGGTGAAAGATGAAATCATAATTTTTTTTTCTGGTAACAGTTTAAGATTGTCTGCGTCACTAATTGTTGTTATGAAATGGGATATTTAATTAAACCGAATTCAAAAAATGAGGAGGTTCTCAATTTGACTGTATTTTGTTATTTGTTACTTGTATCTTTTCTGAATTTTAACCGATTTAGATGATTCTTTTTTTATTGAGTAAGTAGGTTATTTTTTAAGGTTTATCCCATTTCATATCAGCAGTGGACGGTTTTTGGCTGATATGATGATGATGATATCAGCCGAAGGACGTCCACTGCTGGACATAGGCCTCCCCCAAGGATTTCCACGACGACCGGTTCTGCGCTACCCAAATCCAGCGGCTTCCCGCGACATTCACCAGGTCATCGATCCACCGAGTGGGAGTACTGCCTACGCTACGTTTTCCGGTGCGCGGTTGCCACCCGAGAACTTTACTTCCCCAACGGCCATCCGTTCTACGAGCTATGTGCCCCGCCCACTGCCACTTAAGTTTAGCAATTCTGAAAACTATTTAAAGTTAAATTCCATCAAGTCGGTTGAGTACTTTTTTAGAAATTAATGTAAACCAAAAAACATTCTGTAAAATTGTACTAGGTTGCGTTTGAAGTCAGTTTTTAACTGAGTTTCCAATAAAAAATATCACAACAGAAGTTGGCTGATTATTAAAGTTCAAGTCCCAAAGTTAAATTAACATAATGTAAATGATTATTAAATTTTTCAGATGGCGTGGAGAGAACGTATCTACAGCAGAAGTTGAAGGAGTGATCGGCAATCTTGTTGGTTTAAAAGACACTATAGTCTATGGAGTTTCTGTAAGTACCTAACGCTTATAATTTAAACGTATGTTTTAAATTGTAAAAAAAATCAAACAAACGATAATGAGTCTAATATGCAAAACAAACACCAAAACAGATACCACATGTGGAAGGAAAAGCTGGAATGGCTGCTATAGCTGACCCACAAAGGAAGCTTGATCTCCAACTTCTTGCCAAAGGACTAAAGTCTTCACTTCCAACCTACGCCAGACCTCTGTTCATCAGGATTTTGCCAATGCCACCTCTGACCGCTACCTATAAGCTCAAAAAGAAGGATCTCATTGAAGACAGTTATAATCTAAAGCTTACCAACGATCCTTTGTACTTCTTAGATCAAGAAACTGGCGAGTATGTTCCTCTTACTCAGAAAGTTTATGATGATATAGTTCAGGGTGTAATTAGGCTGTAAGATAAAGTTGTTATAGTTAAATAAAATAAAAAATATAGTTTAAAAATACAAAAAAATACGCTTTTAAAGCACATCAAACTAAAAAGAGAGAAATAATTCTTAATGTAAGCTGAAAACAATAATGAACGAAAATTACTAGAATTATTGTGATAAAAGCGTGGTTTGCTCGACATACGAAAAATATGGCACAAAGCGCCCCACGATTTTTTCACAATAATACTAGTATTTTTCGTTCATTATTGTTTTCAGAATTTTAAGAATTATTTTTCACTTTTTAGTTTGATGTGCTTTAAAAGCGTGTTTTTTAGTTTTTTAAACTGTATTAGTTTTTCAATTTTTAAGTTCAGGATAATGAGATAAATTTATGAAATTATTGTATTGTCACTGATTCTTGATAAATGTACAAAGTTTGTATTAAATCTGTTCGTTTAAAGTGGGCTAAAATCGAGTGCAAAGGAGTCGGTTACAAATTAGGTTAAACTATTAAAAGCGTGATAAAAAGGGACAAATTTTGCTGGAATAAATACTCACAATGTTATTTAAGTTTAGTTATGACTAATTGAGGAAGTTTTCAGATACCTACATTCAAAATTTTCAAAAAATAAAATACCGCCCTAGGAATTACCTAGGGCGGTATTTTATTTTGATAATATGGCGAAGATAAACGATTGATTTATATACGTGGGCAGTGATATTGTAGAGTATATTGGTAAGTTAGATAGGTATTGATTGGAACAGTTGTCTCTATCTTTTTCTTTACGTGTAAAGAGTAAAGAAAATAACCACACTTTTTCAGTAGTTTTTCGTTTCAAACAAAAACTACAATGAAAGTATGAAAAATAATAACGTTACATAGTCACTTTGTATCATCATATCAAATATTTTTGTATTTTTTTTTTTAATTTATACTTCTAAATATTAGTCATAACTAGAGTTGAAAGTAACGGTGTAGACCTATAATTGTGATTTTTTTCTGTCGAGCCGAAACTGCTCAATCGTATTTCTAATAGCTTTTGACTTTAAGAAACATCATAAATAATATAGAGGTATTTTTTCAACCTTGGGTTTTCCATCGTTTAGGAGTAATTGACGTCGAAAATAACAAAAATCTGTAATATTACCGCCATAGGGTTAAGATTGGGGTTTTATGCTTTTGGTTAGCGAACCGACAAGCTGTTAGGTTAGGTTGGGAAGCGAGAGTACCTCAGCAGAAGGCCGGTAAAACGCTAGAACCCACTTCGATTCAAATATTTACTGCCCACGTGTTTTTGCCCAGTTGCTAATTTTAAGGAACATCTGATAATAATTTACTGCTCTTTTCAGTTATTATACCACTCTGTTTAGATAATCCACTTTCCAAATTTAACCGCCTAATCAATTAATTAACTAGCCGTTTAAGTGATAGCCTTAAGAGCGTATTCACAAAATTGTTTTCCATACAAACATAAAATCACTACTTCTTGAAAATGGATGGGCCGATTCTAATGAAACTTTATACACCGAAGCAATTTTCACGAAATTCTAGTTTGTGGATAGATAACATTTTCTAAATACTTCATTTTAAAAAAGATTAGCGATTTAAAGGATTACCATAAAAAACTTAAATCACTGTTATTTAGTGACAACACTATTTTTTGAAAATGTAATCTATCCACAAACCAGAATTTCGTGATCTACTTTAAGTGTTTAAAGTTTCATTAGAATCGGCCCATCCATGTTAAAGAAGTAGTATTTTAAGTTTGTATGTGAAACGATTTTGTGAATAACCTTTAAAAATTTAAGAGGCATGGGCGAAAAGCTAAAAAAAATAAAAAAAAAGATTTGAAAATAAGTGCCATTAAAGACTTTTGTAATTACGAGTAATTAAAAAAAAACTCATGACAGTTCCTAGGCAGATATTTTGGAGTTCTAATGTAAGTAGGTTATTTTTATTTAAAAGTGTAATCAAATCATTTCCAAAGAAAAGTGATAACAATTTTTCTTTGTTTTTGTTAGTTAAAATAAACTATGCGATTAAAAGACTTTACGAGACATCGTATTATTTAAAACATCAAGTAGGTACCATTTCACATTTAAAGCTTTTTATTTCTCCATACAAAACATCAAACATTCATAAATTATTCACGTACTATGCTAACATTATTTTGGCTAGTTTTAATAAACAAATGACTATAATACTAAAATCACTTTTTGTGCGAAACAGATACTTTGATTTTCAAAATATATTCCTATATACAGGATGTAACAAAATTAGTGTAGGAGCCGCCTTTAACTAAGGCTTCTTCTCATCATACCTACTGAAGAAACGCATTGTCACAGATAAAATATAACCGGTCAAGTGCGAGTCGGACTTGCGCAAAGTACCGTAATCTTTAAAAAAAAAATGTTTATATTTTAAAACAAAATATTTTATATGTGCCGTATATTTAGTTATTACTTGCTGTATCCCGCGGCTTCACCCGCGTGGACAACGTTTCTAAGACTTTTCTGAGGGTGCGCAGTGCGCGAGCCGCAAGCGGGTCGCGAGCTTGAAAAAAATTAGCCTATGTGTTACTCTAGGTCCTAATCTCTCTACCTACCAAATTTCAGCCAGATCCGTTCAGTAGTTTTTGCGTGAAGAAGTAACAAACATACACACTCACACACACACAAACTTTCGCCTTTATACGAGTAATATTAGTGTGATTATTTCTCTCATGTTTAATTAAATAAAAATTAATATTTAGTAACAAATTAATCAGTCCTACAAATAATATTTCACTAGTTACAAATCACACCTAAAATAAGATACCTAAAATAAAACACCTAAAATACCTAAAATCACACCTTAAATACCTTGAATTACACACCCAAAATAACCCGTCCCTCGTTATTCACGGTGCAAAGTTACCCATAACACTAGCTGCATCTCCGCGCTGAATGGCTATGGACAGCCTCTGCACCAGGAACGATCCGGAGCGGAGTCAAAGCCCCCTCTGAACTTGGCTCCCTCACAAATCGACGTGCCTCCACACTCCAGATCCCCGCTGTCTCCACCGCAAATGCAGTAATTAAGAATTTGTTACGGGGAGTGTGCTATACTTATCCTCCTTTTCAATGGCCGCAATCTCTGCAGCCGCCCCGGCAACATGTGTCGTGTGTTCCGGCATGAAGATAAGATAGCCAGTTCCCCATTGCGTTGGGGAATCTTGGTAAGCCCGCTTCCATCTTCGGCAACATCGTCACTTACCACCAGGTGAGATGTTGTCAAGGGTTTACCAATTGTTAATAATAATAATAATAAATATAATATTTTGTAAGGAAAAACTATGAAATTTTTACAATTCCAATTTCACACCTTAAGTCAGCCGTGATAGTTTTCATTTTAAATTGATTATATGTCCTACTTTTTTTTTTCAGATACCATAGCGGTTTCGCTGGTGTGGTGAGGGGGGGGGGGGGGGGGGGAGGGGAACCCGACACTAACAAAAATTGAAAAGCTTAATATTTCGCAAAGTGATCCCTTAATCGAAATAATTGAGAACGCTAAACACGTTAAAAAAACCGACTTCCATCGCAACAAATTAGTACTTTTTTGCATTATTATTTTTGGTTTTTGTTAATTTTCTAATAAAGTACTACACCGATTTTGATAAAATTGTATATGGGACCACACGGAAAGCACTGGCTTTCAAATAAAAAAAGAATCATAAAAATCGTTTCACCCAGTCCAAAGTTATGAGGTAACAAACATAAAAAAAAAAAAAAAACATACAGACGAATTGAGAACCTCCTCCTTTTTGGAAGTCGCTTGAAAAATGATTTAGGAAACCCTAAGTACTTTTGAAAGACCTATTCAACGATACCCCACATGATAGGGTGCGTCACCGAAAAAATATCACCCCCTCTTTATATGTAGGGGAAGCCCCGTATAAAAATTACAGCATTCTAGTACTAATACATAAGAGTCTTTGAGCTACGCCGCGGACAGACGGACAGACAGACAAACACGGCGAAACATGTTAGGCTTCCATTTTGGCTTCGAAACCCCACAAATGAATACGTCGATTCGCATGAAGAGATAAAAAAAAGAATTGACTGACTATCTGTCTCTTGAGAACAGTTGTTCACAATATGAAGAGTATTTATAAGCCCCAGTTAAGGCTTTAAGATGCCGCAATCAATCAAATTTTAAGTTCAAATCAATGCGGGCTTCAACGCGGCTGTTACGTTAAAACCGAACGCCGAATTCTCGATTTTTACATGTTTTATTACTTTTCTATACAAGTTAAAAAAAATGTATTCAATTAAATTGAAAGGTCTCGTTATTGTGTGTTGTTTTCATTGCAAATTAGCCTTTTTTTTTTAGAAATTTTACAATTAATGCCAAAAACAAATCAATAGATTATATTTATTTACATCAAAATTGGTAATATTTTTTAAATTTTATTCAATTAAATCGATTTTTAATTACTTTAAGTATATTATATATTTTTTCCACAGTGATAGCTTTACACAGTCTTTCAATATAATTTAAATTGAATATTCTCATTTGGCTCAAACGGTAACGACTCGGTCCATCTAACCAGAGGTACCGGGTTCAAATCTGGACGGCCAATGTACCAATGAGTTTTTCAAAAACTTACGTACATATAATTACCGATTGCTTTAACGGTGAAGGAAAACATCGTGAGGAAACCTGCACACGCCTGCGAAGAAACTCGAAGGTTGTGTGTGAAGTCGACCAACCCGCACTGGGCCCGCGTGGTCGACTAATGCCTAATCGCCCTGATTCAGGGTAGGCTCGAGCCCCTCGGTGGGGACGTATATGAGCTAATATAATAATTCTCACTTGACCTATCTTAAAGTCTAACGGGTCCTACACCAATCATGTTACATCCTGTTTATTCATTATCTATCTATCTTTAGGTACGACTTCTTCAAATCCAAGAGGTGTAAATTATTTACTGAAATTATTATTTAAAAATGTACAGATGTTTTATCTCACGAGCGCGGGTTGGCCATACTTGTGTGTGTGCATAATATTGTCTTTGCGTGCGTAAGCTCGGGAGCTTTACAATAGCGCACACAATAGACGCAACTTATAAACTCACAATAGCGAGTGTCGATACGCATTACACACACAAGTATGGCTAACCCGCGCTCGTGAGATAAAACATCTGTATCTCACCTAGCTAAGTTTTCAATGATAAATAATTCACATAAAGAACACATTATTTTTAAATTACATTGCAATAAGATTTGTAGCATTTTTATTAGTTGGCATAGAGGCCAGCACGCTAGAAACTGTGCGATTCTGATCCATATGCTAACGGCATAAGAAAGGTACAAAGTCCTAGCTTGATGTGCTGGCCTCTGTACGTCCTTTATCATATTATACAGGGTGTAAGAAAATTGGTGTAGGACCTGTTAACTGGGGGTTCAGCTCATCATACTGAACAACTTTCCCCAAGG
The DNA here is from genome assembly GCA_947284805.1 of Coleophora flavipennella. NCBI lineage: Eukaryota > Metazoa > Arthropoda > Insecta > Lepidoptera > Coleophoridae > Coleophora > Coleophora flavipennella. The sequence continues at coordinate 13,777,355 of OX369259.1, read as the reverse complement.
AACCCATAGTCAATTCTTAAAAAAAAATACCCTCCATACTAAAATTCACCAAATTGGTCGATCAGCTGATCGATTTGTATGAAGATAATGTAAACATTTTTTTTTGCAATAAGTCGTAGAACAAAAGTTGTTCAGTATGAAGAGTAGATGCCCCAGTTAACGGGACCTACACCAATTTTGTTACACTCTGTATACAAACCGGTAGCCACGACATTCGTCAAATTCGTCTTTCGTCAGGTTCTTATTGCGTCAAATACTATATTCGCGAAGTACAAACAAAAATTCAGTATGATCTCATCTTTTTCTCGAGTTCACCTTTCGTCATTATGAATTTCATCAATTTCGTAACTTTATCATCCAAATTCAAGTTCATTTATTTCATAGCAACATACATTGCGTTAAAATTTTTATTAAACAATTAATAAGCTATTATTTATTATAAAAAATATTACAATAAATATTTTTTTAACGTCAGATAGATAACACATGGGTATCATAAATAAGTACATGCCAAAAATATTTTGATTTCTACGTTTTGTTTTACGGTGAATTAAATCTGTTATCAATCCATTTTCCACCTATATTTGGCAGCTGTACATAGGTATTTTTTATATTTCACTGAATATTAAGATTTACGAGTATATTAAAAATAATGTCTATAATAATGATCCAAACTGTTATCTATATCTAGTTTATCGACTATGTGACTATCACACAGATTACAATATATCTTACTTAAACATTTTTATAAATTTTATCTACATTTTTGGTGTCTTTGCCTTGGGGCATTGAATACTTTCGCAAATTTTATTAAAATATTAATTCAGCTTTTGATACGCAATTTTTAATTGTATTTTATTGTTTTTTAATATCACTTTTTAACTAATAGTTCGGTTTTTCGATCATGTGTAATCACCTATATAACGGTTTTGCGAGCATATGTTATCACTTAGATAAGGGTTTTGCGAGCATATGTAATCACTTAGTTAAGTTATTGTGAAGTTGTGTAGGCTCATTGGATATTTTAGTTATTTTTTAAAAGATATGAGTTAGATACTTTTTACCAATTTTGTTCTGAAAACAGTAATAATTTTAAACATAACGATTTTTTACCTAAAATTTTTGGCCGTAAGTTTTGCCCTTCTCGTGATCGATTAACTTACTTGCAATTTTATGCAGCTCTTTACAATTTTACACTGCAAAGATTGAAACAATGTTAAATTTACTGCCTTTTCTGATAACACCTTTATATCTACATATCATAAGTGGGACAGACTTACATTTAGTAATGTACAAGAAGCGTTCTTACATTATAACAGACAATTGTCATCGCGAACCATCATTCTTTTTCCTCCTCTTTATGAGCAATGGTCCTTCTAGAATTTCGTAGATTTGCTCTTGAGATTTCCCTTTAGTTTCAGGGATGAAGAGGTAGATGTACACAGCGCTCAGAAGTGTGAGAGAGGCACAGATATAGTACGTGCCGTGTAGACCGACCGAGATGGCAATAGCGCCGTAGTACCGTAGCAGCAAGAAGTTGCTCAGCCACATCCAGGATATGAGCAGACTGGAGGCAAGGCTGCGAACCTGTTATCAAAAAAAACGATATACTAACTTAGTTGAAAATTATTAAAAATTTTAACCACCTCCGTGGCGTAATGTTTAGCCCATTCGCTTTACACCAGGAGGTCGCGTGTTCGATTCCCGGCGTAGTCAACTTGGTTTGGTTGGTTGTAGGGCATTTTCATAGCCCGCCTAGCTAGCTACCACCATCTTATCTAAGTCTTGCCGCCAAACATCAGTGTTACAGCATTGATGTGTTCCGGCTTAAAAAAAATATAGCCAGATCCCTATTGCGGTGTGGAATCTTGGTAAGCCCGCTTCCATCTTTGGCATCATCGTCACTTACCATTAGGTGAGATGATGCCAAGGGCTTATCAGTTGTGTATAAAAAAATATATTTTTTTGTTGTTGTGAGTACTTACATTTATCTCAAATAGTTCGGATATCAACACAAAAGGCACAGATCCCAGTCCTATATTGTATAAAAATAGTACGACTGATAACATAGCGATAGGTCCCCAAATTGTAGCTTCTTCGTCTCTTTTCATGGTATTTGGAACCAACGTCGATATAACGTTATCAGTGATATTTATATCACGATTATAATCATTTTCAATACCTATCCTTTGCCAGGATATAGCACTATCATCCTTATTGGATAAGTTCTTGAGATCTGCTTCTCTTGTAATATTTCCAAACATAAAATTTTCATTAAGTGTGGCGATCGTCATGTTTTCGGCAGCGAGTGGCTTCTCCTTAAAACTGAGATATTTCTTGTTAGGCCATAGGCGGTGGTTGTACCAAGATGGCATTCTCAGCCGAGGGTCGCAATACACTCCCAGTATGGCGAGGCAGAATGCAATACCTGAACATGACCATAGAAGTAGCATCTGAAAAGTAAAAAAAAAAACTTTTAGATGACTTTCAGTGACTTATATATTACTGGCGTAAGGACCCGGCCAACGCGCGTGACTAATGTTCCCAGCGAATTGGTGTGAAAATCGAAAGTTTCGCACACTCGCGACTCAGTCGTCTGCGGGAAACTGTACAGTGCGGTGGAAAGATATTCCATATAAAAATGCCTTATTGTGTTGTTAGAGGCTGTAAAAATCATTAAAGAAAGGCTAAAAAGAAACATGGGATGTTGTATCATCGTTAAGTAACCTTACATTGTATTTTTTCTTGTAAACAAATTAAATATACGAATTTTAAAGTGACAATTCTACCAAGGTTCTTTTAACGCGGCACTGACGTCAACTCTCGCCCACGCTGGTTCGTACAAGTTATGTTAGATGGCGCTACTTTTTGCTTGTATCAAGAAAATCTGAGTCTAATATGTCGACGGGCGTAATCTGTGATGACTTTAATATGTAAGTTATTTTTCCGTACCCAAAGGGTAAAAACGGGACCCTATTACTAAGACTTCGATGTCCGTCCGCCCGACTGTCTGTCAGCCTGTCCGTCCGTCTGTCACCAGGTTGTAGTTCATGAACCGTGATAGCTAAACAGTTGAAATTTTCATAGGTGATGTATTTCTGTTGCCGCCATAACAACAAACACTAATAATTAGAAAAAGTGAATAAACAGGGGGGTCTCCATACAAAAAACGTGTTTTTTTAAACATGAAGAAACTAGCGCCATCATACTGATGTTACGGAATCCTTTGTACTAGCGCCATCTAGTATCATCATTACAGCTCATATACGTCCCCACCGAGGGGCTCGAGTCTACCCTGAATCAGGGCGATTAGGCCTTAGTCGACCACGCGGGCCCAGTGCGGGTTGGTCGACTTCACACACAACCTTCGAGTTTCTTCGCAGGCGTGTGCAGGTTTCCTCACGTATGATCTAGTATGATACGTTATACGATAGTATACGTTTCATCTAGTATGATGGTACGGAACCCTATGTATGCGGTTCTGACTCGCACTTGGCCGGTTTATATTGTCATATTCTTATTTGACTTGGGGAAAGACGCGAGAAGCCGTTGGATGTTGGCAGCGCAGGAACATTCGTTGTGGAAATCCTTAGGGGAGGACTTTGCTTAGCAGTGGACGTCTTTCGGTTTATAGGATGAGATCATTAGATTATAGATTATTATAGATCATGAGATGATTAGATAAACATACTTAATTTCCATGGACTCATTAAATAGGACACAGAACAGGTCCAAATTGGCATTTAGTAGGACACACAGCAGGTCCAAATTGGCATTAAACAGGACACACAGCAGGTCTAAATTGGCATTTAATAGGAAAAAGACCAGGTCCAAATTGGCATTAAATAGGAAAAGACCAGGTTCAAATTGGCATTAAATAGGACACACAGCAGGTCCAAATTGGCATTAAATAGAAAAAATGGCCAGGTTCAAATTGGCATTAAATAGGATACACAGCAGGTCCGAATTGGCATTAAACAGGACACACACAGCAGGTCCAAATTGGCATTAAATAAGAAACAGAGCAGGTCCAAATTGGTATTCGATAGGACAAATAGCAGGTCCAAATTGGCATTAAGTAGAAAACACAGCAGGTCCAAATTGGCATTAAATAGGAAACAGAGCAGGTCCAAATTGGCTTTAAATAGGACAAACAGCAGGTATAAATTGGCATTGTTCAGTTTTTATAAGGCATGTTAATATATGTATAAATACCATTTAGAGATATAATAACTTTATACTGTAAAAGTAATTTTATGACACTGAATAACTGAAGAAATAAGAATTATTTAATTAATTAGTAATAAAATAATTAGTAGTTACTAAAAAAATATCTCACTAATTACAAATTATACCTAAAATAACTTACATAAAACACCTAAAATACCTGTCCCTCGTCATCCCCGGTGCAAATTTGCCTATAACACTAGCAGCATTTCCGCGCTGAATGGCTATGGACAGTCTCTGAACCAGGAACGATCCGGAACGGGAGTCAAGGCTCCTCTGAACTAGGCGACGCCCTATCTCCCTTACAAATCGACGTGCCTCCAAAGTTGGAAAAGGCGGAAAAGAATTCCTAAAAAAGCATTAAAAATAATGTTGTCGCCCCCCGTTTAAATTGTGTGCGCGTGGTCCCATTTCACTATCTTCAAGCGTTTCCGAGATAGGAATTCCTGGTAACTTTGCGGCTCCGACAGGGGGGTGGGATCCTGGTTCAGAACTCTCGCTATTCCTACTACTAACGGGTGTTGCTCCATAACGCAACCGAATATATGGTCAGTTTTTGTATAATTGTCATAAGTAGGTACAACTAGTACTTTTGGGGGGTGGGATCCTGGTTCAGAACTCTCGCTATTCCTACTACTAACGGGTGTTGCTCCATAACGCAACCGAATATATGGTCAGTTTTTGTATAATTGTCATAAGTAGGTACAACTAGTACTTTTATTTTATATCTTACTTAGCCATTTCCCTTATCATTTTTTTTTGGTCACGATAAATAGTTTTTCAGGCGCTATAAGTAGATAACGCTGAACGCAACCACTTTGCGCAGGCAGACCGACATATTTAATATCAGAGGGTTGCCATTTATCCTTTCAACCTTATCGTTATCGTTACCATCAGACAACATGACCTCCTAGTCTATATATTTTCATATTTTTTTCAATACCTTATTGTTTTGTACATTGCCAACGGGAACAAGGATTGGCACACTAAACTGCTCTCCAATCGAAAATTATTTAATGATTCACAACAACACGTCATTGACCAGGCCTTTATTCCTATGCGGTCTTAAAATAGTCTACATTTCTTAATTTATAATAGTCTTATTTATAATTCATTTAAAAAATATGCCATGTCTGTCTCGTCTTTTCGCAGCTTAGCTCAGAGGCTGACTATTAGTACTAGAAAGCTGTAATTTGGCATGGGTGTATGTATACATATTAATCACGCCGATAAAGTTGACATACCGTATCGTTATCGTTAGGTCTTGCAAAACTAATGAGGATTTGGTAAAACCATTTTTTGGTTCGGGGATCGGATTGAGAAATATTACGCTTTAAAGTGTTAAATTTTGTTACAGTCAAGTGTCCTCCCCCTTTCCCCCCCCCCCCTACCCTAGCTACCAGTTAAACCGCTATTCAGGATATCGGAATAAAATTGTAAATAGTAGGACTTAAAATCAATTTCAAAAATAAACTATCACGACTAAGTAGGCTTTCTTAGTTTGAGAGTAATAGTCGACCAACTTAAGGTGTGCAGTTGGATTAGTAAATAGTTCATAGATTTTCCATACAACATATTTGTTACTAACTGCAAATATAATTTTGTTTTTAAAATATTCTTTCATTTTCTGAAGTCTACGGAACCCCACTTTATGCGAGTCCGACTCGCACTTAGCCGTTTTTTCAAAACAATTTATTGATTGATTCATATTATAAACCTACAGGGTCTACGTTAATAACACCAACTTCTTTGTTCGTGTGGCCTCTTTTTGGGAGAGACTGCGCTACTCTCTTATCAGCATACTCCAGCTCTTAGTGAAGGCATTAATAGCCCGTTGCACAGATATTGGCTATATGTGCATTTAAACGAGAATAAGAAGTGAAGTGAGGTGATTTTTAAGTAAAATACAGGGTGGGGCAAAAAATATGCATCCGTTTTGAAGGGCCATAGAAAAAAAAGTATTAGATTTATATAAGTGCGGTTTATTTTATTCAAGTCACTATAGAATGCCATTTGTTACATAATTTTGAAAATTACATTAGCAAAATGGCGGCTGTACTTTAGTAGGATTTATTTTTTACCAACCTTTCTTCCAAGTTTGTCGACGGTGACAGTGGCGACAGCTGCACCTAAAACCAGCGCACTTCCACAAAGCATTGAGCCAGCCTCCGAAGTTTCAAATAGGGATCTCGGGGCAGTTCTGTGGAAACAGAAACAATCATTTTAAAAATATTGGTGAAAATGAGGTGGCTACTACGGAAGGGAACTGGAGCTGTTCAGTTTTTATGAACCCCACTTAATTCGAAAACCATTTCGAGGAAAAGCTTCTGCGATAATTTTACACTTTTCAGATTTCAGATATTTCAAGTGATTTGGTATATTTTCTATAAAATGTGATTTGCACTTGATTGGCCTACGATGACGTCACGCCGGCATTACACAATTAGCATTGTTCAATTTTTATGAACCCCATTTAATTCGAAAACCATTTCAAGGAATAGCTTCTGCGATAATTTTCCACTTTTTAGATATTTCAATAGATTTGGTATACTTTATAAAAAATGTGTTAAGCACTTGATTGACCTACGATGACATCACGCCGGCATGACACAGTTGGCATTGTTCAGTTTTTATGAACCCCACTTTATTTGAAAACCATATCGAGGAATAGCTTCTGTGATAATTTTCTACTTTTCAGATTTCAGAAATTTCAAGTGATTTGGTATATTTTATAAAAATGTGATTTACACTTGATTGGCCTACGATGACGTCACGCTGGCATGACACACTTGGCATTGTTCAGTTTTTATAAACCCCACTTAATTTGAAAACCATTTCGAGGAATAGCTTCTGCGATAATTTTCCACTTTTCAGATTTCAGAAATTTCAAGTTATTTGGTATATTTTATAAAAAAAATGTGATTTGCACTTGATTGGCCTACGATGACGTTAATTACACCATTGGCGACCGACGTGATGCGTCCCTTTGTTGGCAATTGGCCAACGTTCCGTTTGTTTGTTTGGTGCCGACCAAAAAATTATTTAGGTAGGAGCTCAGTTAGACTATAAATTTTTATTTTTCGCTTTTCAGTTTCTTTCTTTATTCGTTGGTTTATTTTTTGTTAAAGGGATTTTAATTTTTAAATTTGTTTTGGGCTTAAATATACTAATGTGTGCTAATCTTCTAAATAAAAACGAATTATCAAAATCGGACTACTCTGAAATAGTTATGCGTGGTCATACATTACAATCAGTGAGTGAACAATCAATCATCCCCTGTTTTCCTACCCTTAGGGTTGGATTTTTTTTTCAAAATTTATATGGCACCAACTTCGGGGTACTTATACTTACTTTCCAATAGAAAAAGAAATTATCAAAATAGGACTACTCTGTCAAAAGTTATGCGTGGTCATACATAAAAAAAAATAGGCGTCGACTTGACAACTATAATACTTGAGGTACCCGGTTACTAAATGAATGGACCTGGCGTCGATGACGTCACTGCGACATATGGGTACGGTGTGCAAAAAATCATCATTAAAAATATTTAATATGAAACTGAAACAAATGTTTGTGAAAACTCTAGGTACGTTAGGACGACACAGCGGGATTCAGTCGGTATGAGGCCTAAAATTCACCAGCAAACTTAATTTAAAAAACTGAACGTTATATGAGACGCAAATAGACGCGTAGGTATCGGTTACAAAGATGCGAACCGTACTGAAGCGACAGGAGAACGCGGGGAGGTGAGCGGGATAGCGGGAGAGGGGTCACATTCCAGCGAGGTCCATTCTTTTAGTAACCGGGTAGTAGCGTGGGGCAACGTGGGCCGATTAAATAATGACACTTACATACAAAGACAATCATACTTACCGAAGCACGCGTTTATACTTTTTATTTGCGTGTGGTTGTGTTTAACGTACAGACTCTCGAAATGGTGTGAGACACAATTGCAGCCCTATGTTCTAAGTGTGTTTTGTTTATTAGTGCGCGCAATTCGTGTATATGTGTTATTATTGCTTGTGTAGTGGGGTCGATGGGTGGAAGACAGGTGGCGACGCTGGTTTTCAAACAAAAGTGTGACTATTGCCAATCCAACCTTATTTATCTTATCCGTTAACTAACCCATTATAAATAGTGAGGTTGTAAGCAGTGACGTTGAGATGTGGAACCGCGTGCGCTGAATGCTGCAACACAGCGGCTGCGAAGCTGTTGACAGCGCCTGCACCGCTGCCAGCCGCTGCACAGATCAGCACTACACAGGAGAACAGTGCTCGTCGGGAGCGGTGATGGCGGACTGAGGAAATACAACAGGAAATTGTAATTGCAGTAGTACAATAAACCCACCCTATTTTTACAAGCTTTATATTTAACTTGCAATGTATGTATGTTTGTTCGGGTGGAATCTTGCAAGTTAAATTTCACCCACTTCCCGGTTTCCGATTGAGCTGAAATTTTACATGCATATGTTTAAAGCGTGACAAAGCAATATGAAAAGCTTGTACCTAAAAGTGTTTAGGTTTTTAGAAAATTATTTTATTTTACGAGCAAGGATTTTTTAAATCTACCTTTTGTATGAACATGTACCAAAAAAAGGACAAGTGCGAGTTGGACACGCACAGTAGTAGTTTTTTTTTAAATAGCGTTTATTTAATAAAACAAACTTATATTTTCAGTTGGTAATAGGACATTTTGTATAGAAATACTATGAACTTTTATGAAATGCAACTGCACACCTAAAGTTGGTCAACTATTACTCCTAAACTAAGAAAGCCTACTAAGCCGTGCTTTCCTTTTAAATTGATAACATGTCCTACTATTTACAATTTTGTTAAGATATCCTAAAATAGCGGTTTAGCTTGTCGGGTGACCCTCACATTTGACTCACAAAAATTAGCATTTTAAACCCTAATATTTTGCAAACAGACCCCTGAATCTAAAAATGGTGTTAATAAAACCGACAGTTTTTTTTTAAGAAATATTGATCGATACTCCACATGATAGGGTTCGTCAATGAAAAAAAATTCACCCCCTCTTTAAATGCAGGGGAGTTACTCTAAAAAAAATTCAAGATTTTATGGTACAAATTTGTCGGCGTGATAAATACGAGTATAATATATACCTATTCTAAATAACAGCTTTCTAGTACTTATAGTCTCTGAGCTAAGCCGCGGACAGACAGGCATGGCGATATTATAAGTGTCTCTTGTTGACTTCAGAACCCTAAAAAGGTTATGTGTCTATCTTGTGCAGACAAAAATTGAAAAACTTTTCACCATTCCAATCCTTAGAAAAAAGCTTTGAAAGAAAGATTTCATTATAAACACTCTTGAAAATTTATGGTGTAGGTATGGCACTTGCCACAAACATACTGCATGAAAATTATGGAACTATTTTAATAGGGTCCCCAGAAGGTTTGAGTTTCCATACAAACGTAGTTTTGTAGTTTTAAAGCGGAACTAATTCCATACAAACGTAGCGTTGTATGGAATTAGTTCCGCTTTAAAACTACATGCCGCATTGAATCCAAACTTTGCGAATATATTGCGCAGACACATATTGATGTTTGTAATTAGTTCCCATCGTAGTAAATATATTGAGTAGACACATATCGATAATTAGTTCTCATAGTAGTAAATATATTGAGTAGACAGTTTGTATCGAGTTATCGGCGCGAGCGGTTGATTCTATTGTGCGTTGACCGGTTTACAAATAACAAATAACTGTTAACCTCGATCACGCGATTTTCAACTTTGCGCCGTAGTAGAAAAAAATACAGTGTGTACCTACATACAGCTTATTGTTGCACAGCGAAATGATTTGCACAAAATGTAATAATGACGTTGTCGATTATGTGGAATGCAGTGTATGTCGTGGTAAACTCCACTACGAATGTGCTGGTATACTCGAGACCAGCTACAGAAGGCTGGGTGCCGAAAAGAAAGCTGCGTGGAGATGTACCGACTGCCGCTCCGGGGCAAACAAGCTTGCTGCTACCCCTAAAAACAGTCAAACACCACCTGCTGGAGGAGAGCTCCAGACCATTCTTCAGGAAATAAAAGGGCTCAGGGAAGAGTTTTCCACCCTTAAAGTCGACCTTCAGAGTACTAACGAAACCATGAAAAGCCTCAACAACAAGTGGACAGAGATGGAAAATCGTTTTTCAAATATGGAAGACCGACTTGTTGCCGTTGAAAAGAGGATGTCTACATTTTCCAAGCTGCAATCGGAACTTAGTGTCGCTAAGGACACAATTGTAAATCTGCAAGAAGAGAACAATATTCGCGATCAATTTTCTAGAATGAACAATGTGGAGATATCAGGTGTGCCGGTAACCAGTGGCGAAAATCTGAAATCCATCTTGCATTCAATTTGCAATAACGTTGGATTTGCATTAGATGACAGAGACGTGGATAGCATCCATCGTGTGCGCAGGTTCGAGGGTAATCGTGACAGCAATGGCACGCGGCGTGAGGCGCTCCGTATGCCGGCCATTGTGGTTAAGTTTACGAGGCGCTTATGTAAGGATCAGCTGCTATCGGCGGTGCGCGCGCGCCGTGGCCTAACCTCAGCTGACATCGAGGTAGCCGGCCCGGCCAGCAACATCTTCGTCGGTGACCACCTCACCCCGGCTAACAAACTGCTTCTTAAACGTGCGCGAGAGTTAAAAATTGAACATGGGTATACTTATCTCTGGGTACGCGACTGCAAAATACTTATGCGCAAGAATGATAAGTCTGGAATTGTTCGTATCTCAAACAGTAAAGATTTGTGTAAGTTAAAGTGAATCGTAAATAAGCCGTATTCACACGGCTTACTTGTTGTTCTCAGGACGGTCGTTATAGGCATGTTGCTATTATACATGTATAGTGTAGGTAAGAGTAGTTCAAGTCTGTTTTGTAAGGTTGTTTACACGTTCAATGCATTTTATTTTCTAATAATTAACGAGTGTGTTGCCATAGAACGGACGTGTGTAGGTATAAATCTTGTAGGGCTTTTCAAGCATAAAAATATGATTTATCTGCTGTTCATTTATAAATTATTGTTGTTCTTAAATCTTAACCGTGTTTTTAAATAATAAGGACTTATCCATTTACTATCAGAATAGCGGGGGCTTACGTACGAAATCACATAACTTCTATTCACAGGTGGCTGAATGTAACTACGACGTTATATGTATAACTGAAAGCTGGCTGACTTCGGACTTTTATGACAGGGAGTACTTCGACAATAGATACGTGGTGTATAGGTGCGACCGGTCAGCGGAGGAGTCCGGCGCGTCGCGGGGTGGCGGGGCAATGGTAGCCGTCCGCCACGAGCTGCAGCCGCTGCGCCGGGACTGGCCCGCCCCGCCCGCCGCCGCCGCCGAGTGCGAGTGGGTCTCCATCCCGCTGGGCCCGTCGCCTGCCGTAGCCTCCAGTGCGACCACCCGTACTTATCTAAATATTGCTGTTGTGTATATTCCGCGCGGGAAAGGTTATCGTGATGGTTTGTCGGCCGTCTTCGATATAGCTAGCCAGGTAATAATCGACAGGCCTAATGATGAGTTTTTGATAACGGGCGACTTTAACGTATGGGAAGCCGAGTGGGATATTTCCCCTAACTGTCCTCCAAAACTATTACCTAGCGGTATTTTTTCTGTGCAAATTTTAAGTGAGTTTCTTTCTTTTACTAACTTCAAACAGTGCAATATCTTTCCTAACATTGACAATAACATTTTCGATTTAATAATGTGTAAACAGCATTCGAAGTGCCAAGTAATGGTTTGCGATAATTCGTTAACCAAAGATGATGTTCACCACGGATCATTATTAATAGAATTGACCCTAGTGGATTACGTGCCTCCACTAAAATCTGCTCCTACTTTTGTACACAACTTCCATGCAGCCAATTTTGATAACATAAATTCCGAACTCGAAAAAATTAACTGGGATTCTCTGTTTAATGATTCTTGTTTGGAAGATAGTATAGTTATATTCTATGACATTTTAAATGAACTAATTTTTAAATTTGTTCCACGTCATGTCTTGAGATCTTCTAAATCCACTCCCAAATGGTATAGTAACCCCCTGAGAAAAATATTAAATGAAAAAAGTAAATTTCATAAATTATGGAAACTGTATAAAAATCCTTTAGATTATGATAGTTACAAAATCTTAAGAAGACGTGCTAAGAACATAGAACGTGAGTGTTATTATAATTATATACGTTATACGGAAGAAAAAATAAAATCAAACCCCAAATATTTTTGGACTTACATAAAAAATATATTTTCAATTAAGGAAATACCACAAACAATGTTTTACAAAAATATTGCAGAGTCTGAAGGTGAGAAAATATGTGATTTATTTAATTCCCATTTCCATTCAGTATTTGAACCTAACAATATTATGACTCTTTTAACATCAATGATCCTAATCTTTCTGACTCAGCTGTTTTGGATATAAATACAATTGAAATTAATCATGAAATCGTCTTTAAACAATTAAAATCTATCAATGTTACCAAGGGCGCTGGCCCAGATGGAGTACATCCCTTATTAATTAGAAACTGTGCTTCGACATTAACTATACCTATTACCATAATCTTTAAAAAATCCTTGTCTGAAGGAACAGTCCCGGACATATGGAAACAAGCCTGGATCACGCCAATACCTAAGGGACCAGTTTCTACTGATATAGAGAAATATCGTCCAATATCCAAGCTGTGTCATTTTGGCAAAATACTTGAAAAAATAGTTACTAAACAAATTTTTAACGCAGCGCGCTGCCACATCATCCCTAACCAACACGGATTCTGTGCCGGGCGTAGTGTAGATACTAATCTGCTAAACTTCACTGAATTAATCCTTAATGCCATGAATGATGGGTTTCAAGTAGACGCCGTGTATACCGATTTCGCTAAAGCTTTTGATAAAATTTCTCATAACACACTCTTGTCCAAATTGTTACGACTCGGTATACACGGCGATCTGCTTCGTTGGATTGAATCTTATATTAGAAACAGGAGTCAAGCAGTTGTTTTACGAGGTTTTAGGTCTCAATATAAAATGATCAGTTCTGGAGTGCCGCAGGGCTCCCATTTAGGGCCTTTATTGTTTATTCTGTATGTTAATGACATCACAAATAACTTAGAAAACACTAGTTCGTTACTGTATGCAGATGACACAAAAATATTCAGAATAGTTTCAGATAATATCGACTGTAGTTTATTACAGCAAGATTTATCCAGATTCGAAAGTTTCTGTCATGATAACAATTTATTTCTTAACCCTGATAAATGTTTCGTTATAAGTTTTTCTAGAAAGTTGCACACAATTCGATTTGAATATACCTTATGTGGTAAAAGTCTTACTAGAGTTGATACTATCAGGGACTTAGGTGTTCAAATGGATTCCAAACTATCGTTTATTCCTCATATAGATAAGATTTTAGATAAAGCCTATAGACAATTGGGATTTATACTTCGAGTAGGTAAACCTTTCAAGAATGCTTTCACATATAAACTCTTATATAACAGTTACGTGCGCAGTCGCTTAGAATTTGCTTGTGCTGTGTGGAATCCGCATTATAACATTCACATTGACAGAATAGAAAGGTTGCAACGTAAATTTCTAAAATCTCTGAATTTTAGAACTGGTTCAGGTTTCTGTGACTACAAGACCTCACTGATGAGGCATAAAATTACAACGCTAAAATCGCGTCGTCATTATATTGATGCTACCCTGTTGTACAAAATATTAAATAACCATTTAGATGCGCCGCCCCTGCTACATGGTATTTCTTTCATAGTCCCCCGCAGACAACAAAGATCTTGTCGTAAAAAAGCCTTATTTTCTGTTCCTACACGTAGAACATGTTATGCCAATAATGCATTTATTCGTAGAGCCTGTGCATTATATAATGATAAGTTATTGGATGTGGATAAGTTTAACTGTACCTTACAGCGGTTTAAACAAGACACTATCGCCTTGCTTTCTACTGATAGTGGAAAGTGAAATAGGCACATCAGAGTCTCATGGGGAATGGGAAAGAATTAAAGTATGCAACTTTCTATTCCATTTGACAATTTTCATATACGATCTTTTTTCCTTGATCCATGAGTTTCTGGTGTGCCTCTACTTATATTGCTCCATTGAATACTTTTTTATTATTTTCCTTCACTGTATTCTTAAGATTTATATAAGAGAACCGTAGGTCTAAATTTAACAATTTCATTTACTTATGTACTTATGTGACTGTTGTGTTCTTGAATAAAATAAAATAAAAATAAAATAGACACATATCAATGTTTGTAATTAGTTCTCATAGTAGTAAATATATTGAGTAGACACATATCTAATTACTTTTAATCGTAGTTAATAAATTTAGTAGACACATATCGATATTTGTAATTAGTTCTCATCGTAGTAAATATATTGAATAGACACATTTCGATGTTTGTAATTAGTTCTCATCGAAGTAAATATATTAAGTAGACAAATATCGTCGGTCAAAAGCGTCGGTGGCTCAAAGCGTCGGTGGCTCAAAGCGTCGGTGGCTCAACCGGTAACGACTCGGTCCTTCTAACCAGAGGTACCGGGTTCAAATCTGGACGGCCAATGTACCAATGAGTTTTTCAAAACTTACGTACATATACTTACCGATTGTTTTAACGGTGAAGGAAAACATCGTGAGGAAACCTGCACACGCCTGCGAAGAAACTCGAAGATTGTGTGTGAAGTCAACCAACCCGCACTGGGCCCGCGTGGTCGACTATGGCCTGACCGCCCTAATTCAGGGTAGACTCGAGCCCCTCGGTGGGGACGTGTATGAGCTTTTTTTTATGCACAATTGGTAAACCCTTGACAACATCTCACCTGGTGGTAAGTGACGATGTTGCCGAAGATGGAAGCGGGCTTACCAAGATTCCCCAACGCAATGAGGAACTGGCTATCTTATCTTCATGCCGGAACACACCAATGATATCAACATTGATATTTGGCGGCAAGACTTAGATAAGATGGTGGTAGTAAGCCGGGCGGGCTTAGAAAATGCCCTACCACCAACCGAACCGAGTCTTACAATTGACCCCGCCGGGAATCGAACCCGCGACCTCCTGTGTAAAGCCAGTGAACTTTGCCTCTGAGCTACAGAGGCGGTTAAAATGATGTGATGAGACACATATCGATGTTTGTAATTAGTTCTCATCGTAGTCAATATAATAAATAGACACATATCGATGTTTGTAATAAGTTCTCATCGTAGTAAATATATTGGGTAGAGAACTAATTAGAACATATCGATGTTTCTAATTAGTTCTCATCTTCGTAAATATATTGAATAGTCACATATCGATGTTTGTAATTAGTTCTTATCGTAGTAAAATGAAACATAACTAAACGAAGGCTTAAATTAGTTATGTACTGAAAGTTTGTAACTTTTCTTATTATTTTCCGTTTTATATTAGTACATCAAAAACTGATTACAAACATCGATATGTGTTTTGATTCAATCCGGCATGCGGTTACAAATATTAAAGCGGAACTACTTTTGTATGGAAACTCGAGCCTCCTGGGGACTTAGATAACACTTTAAACAAGCAGTTGGCTTACAAAAACTGCTACTCAGAGCTGAATATGTCGCAATGAAAACGTAGCGTAGGTAGGCCTCCCACTCGGTGGACCGATGACCTGGTGAAGGTCGCGGGAAGCCGCTGGATGCCATGGAAATCCTTGGGCGCGGCCTATGTCCATCAGTGGATGTCCTTCGGCTGATATGATGATGAAGTTGCAATGAACTTAAGGTGGGCTGAAATAATATAGGGTCTTAACAAAGGTATGCACTTATTTTTGACTGAAGCTTGTACTCATGAAACTGAACAACTTTTCCTAAGAAAATGGACAATTCGCAAAAAAAAATTGGACTTCCATACAAAGTTTTCCCGCCAGCTGATCGATTTGCATGGGAAGTTCATAAATTTTTTTTGCGAATTCACCATGGGTTTCTTGGGGAAAGTTGTTCAGTTTCATGAGTACAAGTTCAGGTTAAAAAAAAGTGCATACCTTTGTTAAGACCCTGTATTTCGGCACACCAGATACCTAGTCCTAGTGCAGTGGGTGGGGCAGACTTACAAGCACATCAACTTACACAACTCCCTACAAGTAGACGGCTCCCCTCTCTTATCCGAATTCGACTCGAGCCCACTGCTTCTCTTCAGCATAGGCTGGAATGTATCGGAGTCCCCACGTTGCAGCGGATCGCGACGCCCGTAGCAGTCAGACGTGCGTATGCGCACCTCCTGCTGTTCTACTACATCTGTCACATCCTCGCGGAAGTCTGAGCCGTCGAACCAGCACATCACTCGGGCTGCATCCTGGAGATAATAAAATTTTATGAGATACAAGTGAATGTCCGCGCAGATCCCGTTTTTTGCCGTTCCTGTGGGAATTTCCCAAAATCCTTTCTTAGCGGATGCCCACGTCCTAATTTCTATCTGTATTCCAAATTTCAGCAAAATCCCTTTAGTGGTGTCAGTCAATGTACAGAAATGTAAAATTATGACCAGAAATGGCAAATTAAGTCAGCATATCAAAAAAGTAGGTAGCCTCCCCAAATAGTAGTAAATAATAAAATTATATATGTATATATATATAAGGTCTAATAAAATTAGCTGAAACTATTTTAACTGGTGCTTCTACCCATCAAACTGAACAACTTTCCCCACGGAACCCATATAGTTAAATCGCAAAAAAAAATTAGCTCTCCCATACTAACTCGATCAGCTGATCAGCCAACTTAGTATGGGAAGTTCACATTTTTTTTCAGATTTGACTATGGGTTCCATGGGGAAAGTTGTTCAGTTTCAGGGGTAGAAGAACTAGTTAAAATAGTTTCAGCTAATTTTGTTAGACCTTATATATTGTTTCATAATTTTCGAAAAACGTAATCAAATGTTTTACGTACTAGCTTTTATTTGAAAAGAGATTTTATGCTCAAAAAGCCAAATGCTCAAATGAACATAAATACACGGTTCCAATTTCAAAATAAATCCGTATTCTATATCTATGTTGTTTTTTTAGGTTATAAATTATACAGCCACGCTGTGCATAATTATCTCGCGAAGCGTTATCCACCTGTCTTAGTCATTTCTAAAATAATAAGTGATTCTTAATACGAACCCTAAAAAAAGAGGACCCTATCTTGTTTTTAGGGTATAAATTATACACCCACGCTGTGCATAATATCTCGCGAAGCGTTAACCACCTGTCTTAGTCATTTCTAAATTATTAAGTCAAATTAAAATCAAAATAATTTATTTTCAAATAGGTGCTTACACACACTTTTAAATAGTCAAAAAAACAAAAAATATACTTATTGTCTATTACATAACGTCATGATATAGATTACAGTCTCAGGTAATGGTATTTGCTATAGAATCAACATAATTAATCAATTAATTAATTATTATTATTATTTATTTAATTGGCCAGGTGACCATGTGTGATTTGTCCCAGAATATTTATTTATTTATATTTATTTATTTATTTATATATCTTTGTCATTTACATAATCTATTATTTTATAGTATCCTCTAGAGCACAAGCATTTTTTGACTTTTTTGAGTGATTCTTAATACGAACCCTAAAAAAACAAGACCCTATCTTGTTTTTTTAGGGTATAAATTATACAGCCACGCTGTGCCTACTATCTCGCGAAGCATTAACCATCTGTCCAAATCATTTTTAAAATAATAAGGAATTCTTAATACGAACCCTGAAAAAACAAAAGGCTGGAGATATAAAATAATATACCCCTAACAAATCCGTTCAGTAGTTGAGAAACGAGAGCACCGGGCGGACGTACCACACACACACACACACACACACACACACACACACACACACACACACACACACACACACATATTTTAAAGATTTTTTTTATGTTTTTTAGCCTTTATTAGTGTAAGACAATCGATCCCCTTCAGTATGTCAACTTCGTTTTTTTTTGTTATTACAATACCACCGTACCCGCTATCCCGCAAGTACCCTTTCGTTGCTCTGCGTAAGTACATTCGTTGCTCTACTGTAAGCCGCTATATTGTAATACTGTGACAATACCTTATTCACTCCTTCGCCGTTCGCTTCGAAATCAGTGAAAACCGTAAAGTCTAGTTTTTTTTTAATTAAATGGTCAAATATGTACACAAAACATTTCATCATTGATAAAATTTTATCATAGATCACATTACATTTTGGACATCGAGCATGATCTTACGAGCGTTTCATTTATTTTATCACTGAGTGTATTTTATTTAAAACCTAAATACCTATTGAATATGGTTTATTTTTAAGAAAACACTTCATGATTTGTTTTTTCTTTTGGCCATTTCATTTAAAACCTAAATACCTATTGAATATGGTTTATTTTTAAGAAAAAACTTCACGATTTGTTTTTTCTTTTGGCCATTTCATTTAAAACCTAAATACCTATTGAATATGGTTTATTTTTAAGAAAAAACTTCACGATTTATTTTTTCTTTTGGCCATTTCATTTATAACCTAAATACCTATTGAAAATGGTTCACAAAAATTGAATTAAAAAAAAAATGTAATAATTTTGATAATTTCAAATTGCATGACCAAATTATACTTATTCGTTATACATGACGATTCATTATTAAATACTCCTAGTTGTGAGTAAATCGCAAAATTCAATTTCATTTGTAGGAGAATCATACATACATGATTTTCCCAGACCAATGGGTTTCATCAATATCGTTCGAGCCGTTTCGAGAAAAAAAAACAGTTTTTGTTATATGACAGCTAGTGTTCGGTTTGACGGTACTCGATGAAATAATTTAAAACTCTTAAGTTCCAAATTTGGTCCCAATCGGACTAAGGATTTAGCCTCCGGAGCAAGCATGATGGACGGACGCACGCACGCACGCACGTATCGAGATTCGAGATATTCTGTTTTTCGTTATGTGTTAATGACACAGAACACATTAAAAAAATATAAAATGAAAGAATAATTATAAAATGTATTTATGTACTGTTTATTTGCATTTTTTTTATATTTTTTGAGTTATTGCACCCAAAAGTTGCCTGGAAGAAATTGCTACCTAGCAATAAGGCCGCCTATTGTATAGGCTTCTTCTATATTGTTCATTTCTTTTTTTTTTAAAGTAATGATGCAATAAAGAATATTGTATTGTATGTGCACGAAAATTGGAAATACTTTTTTTTCGCGATAACAATACTTCCTCTCGTATCGTACTACGGGGTGGAGAAAGTAAAAACAGTTCATCACCTGTATCCTCCCCACACTGATGAGAAACGACGGCGTCTCCGGCAGCCACAGCAGAGCTACCAGCAGAACAACTGGTAGCACCATCGTGGATACAGATAGAGCACGTGCGGAAAACATGCCACCGGCTCCATACGCGAAGAGGATGCCACAGCTACGTACCGTACTACGGGGTGGAGAAAGTAAAGAGAGTTCATCACCTGTATCCTCCCCACACTGATGAGAAACGACGGCGTCTCCGGCAGCCACAGTAGACCTACCAGTAGAACAACTGGTGGCACCATCATGGATACAGATAGAGCACGTGCGGAAAACATGCCACCGGCTCCATACGCGAAGAGGATGCCACAGCTACGTACCGTACTACGGGGTGGAGAAAGTAAAGAGAGTTCATCACCTGTATCCTCCCCACACTGATGAGAAACGACGGCGTCTCCGGCAGCCACAGCAGAGCTACCAGTAGAACAACTGGTGGCACCATCATGGATACAGATAGAGTATGTGCGGAAAGCATGCCACCGGCTCCATACGCGAAGAGGATGCCACAGCTGGAATCATAAACAGAGGTCTAGCTTTAGTGGGAACATTTCACCTGGTGACTGTACTGCTTAAGGGTTGAATGTTAAAAGAGAGATTTTGAAAGATGCGAGTTAACTGGAGTGTCGCGCCCCACTCACCCTCAAAGACAGTCATAACAACGATGTCCACGCGGGCGAAGCCGGGGGCAAAAGTTAGTACAGAATAAAACAGCTAAAAAACATCACACCCTCCTTTGACAACCTACAATATGTGTTTAGTTTAAAGTATGTATGTTTATGTTAGGAAAACATCGTGAGGAAACCTGCACACGCCTGCGAAGAAACTCGATGGTTGTGTGTAAAGTCGACCAACCCGCACTGGGTCCGCGTGGTCGACTAAGGCCCGATCGCCCTTATTCAGGGTAGGATCGAGCCCCTCGGTGGGGACGTATATGAGCTGAAATGATAATGTATGTTTAACCTCCTCCGTGGCGTAATGGTTAGTCCATTCGCTTCACACCAATAGGTCACTTTGTAAGACTCGGTTTGGTTGGTGGTAGGGCAGTTTCATAGCCCGCCTGACTAGCTATAACCTTATCTAATCTTATCTAAGTCTTGCCGCCAAACATCAGTGTTAACAGTATTGTTTTGTTCCGGCTTGAAGATAAGATAACCAGATCCCCATTGCGTTGGGGAATCTTGGTAAGCCCGCTTCCAACCACAGCATCATCGTCATTTACCATCAGGTGAGATGATGCCAAGGGCTTAACCAATTGTAAATAAAAAAAATCCGTTAAAGTGCGAGTCAGAAACACTCACAAAGGGTTCCGTACCATCATACTAGATGGTGCTAGTGTCTCCACGTTGAAAAAAAACACGTTTTTTGTATGGAGAATCACTTTTTCAAATTTTTAGTATTTGTTGTTATAGCGGCAACAGGAATATATCATCTGTGAAAATTTCAACTGTCTATACAGCCTGGTGACAGACGGACAGCGGAGTCTTAGTAATAGGGTCCCGTTTTTACCCTTTGAGTACGGAACCCTAAAAAACGTGTTTTAGTATGAAATAGAAAAAGCACTTGGCTCGTAAACTGACCTGCAAGTAAGTGCAGGCATGGCAGCCAACCCTCTCGTTCGTGGAGCTATCTCTGCACAATACAGGGGCGCCAATGCTAATGCTCCTGCGCCCCCTGCACCAGCTGCCACTCTGGCTGCCCACACACCTTTCGGTCCACACCATGCTGCCAGGGACCAGCTTATCTGGAAACATTTAATTTACAGTCATCATCATCATCATCATATTAGCCGAAGGTCGTCCACTCTTGGACATAGGCCACAACCGGTTCTGCACTACCCGCATCCAGCGGCTTCCCGCGACCTTCACCAGGTTGTCGGTCTACCGAGTTGGAGGCCTTCCTATGCTACGTCTTACGGTGCTCGGTTGCCACTCTAGAACTTTACTGCCCAACTGCAATCAGTTCTACGAGCTATGTACCCCGCCCACTGCCACTTTAGTTTAGCAATTCTGAAAGCTATGTCGGTTACTACGTATCTCCTCGTTTCTGATTTGATCACGCAGAGAAACTCCGAGCATTGCACGCTCCATTGCCTTTAGGGTAACCTTTAGCCTTCTTATGAGGCCAATAGTAAGCGACTATGACTCAGTAGTAGTAATGTACAGTAGAGCCTCGATAATCCGAACCCAAGCTAATCCGAACAATCTGCGGTATCTTAGTAACTCGCTACGTCACGCTCACGCTAGTATTTTAGTTCCGAATTAAACTCTCAAGGCGAGGTATTGATTGGAACAGTTGTCTCTGTCTTTTTCTTTACGTGTAAAGAGTAAAGAAAATAACCACACTTTTACACTTTTTCAATGGTTTTTCGTTTCAATCAAAAACTACAATGATAGAATAAAAAACAAAAACATTGCTCACTTTGTATTATCATAACAGATATTGTTGTATATTTTTTTTAATTATACTTTAAAATATTAGTCATAAATAGAGTTGAAAGTAACGGTGTAGACCTATCTTTGGGCACAGATGAGATACTAGTTACTTCGTAACTTTGGGTTTTTTTTCTATCGAGCCAAAACTGCTGAATCGTGTTTCTAAGAGCTTTTAACGTTAAGGAACATCATCAACAATAACGGTATTTTTTTTCAACCTTGGGTTTTAAATCTGTAATTTTTATTTTTATTTTTTTTATTCACAATTGGTGAGTCCTTGGCATCATCTCACCTGATGGTAAGTGACGATGATGCCGAAGATGGAAGCGGGCTTACCAAGATTCTCCAACGCAATGGAGAACTGGCTATCTTATCTTCAAGCCGGAACACATCAATGTTGTTAACACTGATGTTTGGCGGCAAGACTTAGATAAGATGGTGGTAGCTAGCCAGGCGGGCTTAGAAAATGCCCTACCACCAACCAAACCGAGTCTTACAAATTGACCCCACCGGGAATCGAACCCGCGACCTCCTGGTGTGAAGCGAATGGGCTAGCCATTACACCACGGAGGCGGTTAAAATATTACCACCTTAAGACGCTACACGTATCCAAATATATATATTAGTACTAACATACGGTACGGACACACCCTGCCGCTCTCTAGATAGCGACCTCACCCCTCGTCACCCAGATTGATACAGATTGGTTACAGTTTGGTTGTCAAACGTTTATGATTTCGCCGCTATTTTATTCGTTCCTTAATTCCTTTTTTGAAATATCATTTCTTGCCCGTTGTAGAAGTGTCCAGAATGTGACGTATCGTATACTTGACCGCTCCGCGCGCCATTTTCCGCCATATAAGGGATAAAGCGTTTTCAATGTCGCTAAATACTAGCCATGCACTATACATATTATTTGAATTCTTCAAAAAGTATAAGTAAACATAATTTATTAGCATCACCCATAATTGTATTTTGAAACGCAATGGAGAAACTGGCTATCTTATCTTCAAGCCCAAACACATCAATCTTGTTTACACTGATGTTTGGCGGCAAGACTTAGAAAGGCTAGGCAAGACTTAGGCTTAGAAAATGCCCTATCACCAACCAAACCGAGTCTTACAAGTTGACCCCGCCGGGAATCAAACCCGCGACCTCCTGGTGTGAAGCGAATCGACTAACCAATACAAAAAATAAATAAATAAAAATAAATAAATAAATTATAGTAAAAGTTAGTAAAACACCCTTAAAGCTAAATTGTAGTTGGGTATATTATACTTACTAAAAAACTAAGGCATATACAAAACGCTCCGGCCTTCCTTCCCTTCGAATCGGCCAACACCGCGAAGAACGGGGCCGCTGGTAAAGCCACCAAGCAAGGTAGCGCGGCCAACCACGCACCTCCTGTCAATGCCTCGTTTCCTAGTACCCCGGACACCCATCCCGTGCTGCAGCCGTGTGTAAAGCAGGAGAGGTTATCTAGAGAGAGAATAAAATTTTTATACATGAAGGATAAAGAGAGAGAGAAAATAAGAACATCGAAATTACTTCGACACAGCCTTCAAGGATCGGTCAAGCATTATTAACTATGGGTTTAAGTTTAGTCTATATCCATCAGACGGGATCTTAGCCACTTACCACCTTTGACAATAAAATAATTTTCGAAAACCCTAAAAACTTTTAAATACAAGCTTTTAATATTGCATTGTCACGCGATGTTCATATGCATGCAAAATTTCAGCTCAATCGGAAACCGGGAAGTGGGTCAAAGGACATTATTCATTTTAGACCGAAAAATGAAAGTGCCAGCCAGGAAAAACAAAGTACTGTATTCGGATAGAATACACAATTCCTAACATTTTTTATTCTGACGTCCAATCTGTGCGCACACTGGTTACGTCGTTATAAATTATTTAAAAAATATATTTTTTGATACATATTTTTTGAGGATAAAAAAGGATGGAGTGTCACTATTAAAACATTTACTATATTCGCATAGTAGACACAATTCCGATTTTTTTTACTACGACGTCCAATCTGTACGCACAATGGTTACGTCGTAATAAAAAAAATTGTATATGTTTTTTGGTGACAAAAAAGGTTGGAGTGTGACTATTAAAACATTTACTATATTCGGATAGAATACACAATTCCTAACATTTTCACTATTAAGTCCAATCTGTGCGCACAATGGTTACGTTGTAATAAAATATTTAAAAAAATATTTTTGATATAATATTTTTTTGGTGATAAAAAAGGTTGGAGTGTCACTATTAAAACATTGTATTATCTATCACTAATTGATAGCAAAACACAGTGGTAAGGTTGGTAAATAGTGTTGGAAGAAATATATTTAGTCAAAAAATAAAAAAAATAAATGCGAAGCAGTTCGTTGATGATTTGGGGAGAAGGATCAATGATATAAGCGGGGACTCCCGCTCCGGTTCGTTCCTGGTGCAAAGGTTGGTCATTGCCATTCAGCGGGGTAATGCAGCTGGTGCAACGGGCACCTTTGCGCCGGGTTCGGTAAGGGGCGGGTTATTTATTGACTGATATGTTAGTTATTTATAGATTATTAAGATAGATTTTTATTTGACTTTTGAGATGTTATAAATAATAAGTTTATTTAAATTATATTAAATAAAAATAAAAAAAATATTTATTACGTACTAAACATCATTTATTTTGTTTGATTTTATACTGCAAGGTAATGGCAACATTAGTAACTAAGATAAAACGCTCTGGCAACATTTTATAATGACAATTATATGGGACAAAAAATATATTAATCTAAACATACCTGCTTAAAATCGACACAGTGGTAATAAGAAACATTTTCTTATCTTACCAAAAACATTATCTAAATTGTAATAAAAGTGTAAAATATCCTCACACCATAGGGTACGTAAATAAAACAAATTTTACATGTAGGGGAGGTACTTAACCTTCAAAAAATAGTTACAGATTTTATTCCATAACATTATGGGGTCACAAATTTCTATAACTGCACCAAATTTAACCCTTACAGGCTGTAATAGTCTTTGAGCAAAACGGCTGTGACATACCGACGGATAGATAGATAGATAGACAGACAGGCGGACATGTCGAAACTATAAGGGTTCGTAGTTTCACTACGGAACCCTAAAAAGTCAGTCAATTTCAGTTGTCGCCTTCTCTCCTAGTTCCGCCGACGGCCAATATAAGTTTTATTTTCCTCACAGGCGTGTAAGTGATATCATAATAAAGTTTAAAAGAAAGATTCACAATTCAATACAAATTAAAATGTACGGGCGAGCCTGTGGAGAGGGAAGCAGAGTGCGCTGAGAGCCAGCGCCAGCTAGACATTCATTCATTCATATAAGCTCATATACGTCCCCACCGAGGGGCTCGAGCCTACCCTGAATTAGGACGATCGAGCCTTAGTCGACCACGCGAGCCCAGTGCGGGTTAGGCGACTTTACACGCAACCTTCGAGTTTCTCCGAAGGCGTGTGCAGGTTTCCTCACGATGTTTTTCCTTCACCGTAAGAGCGTCGGATAAACGTACATATGAAATCGAAATCACATTGGTACGTGGCAGGAACCACGACTTCCCGGACAGGAAGTAGCGGCCCTTGTCATTGCGCCACCGACGCTCTAAGGGCTGATATGATGATAAAACTATGTAAAGTCTACTAAAATGAAATAGATCTTGCATATCTTTTGAGAAAATAAAGCATTACTACTACGGAAACTTGTAGTTCAGCCAATTATTGCTACGAGTAAATATCTTCTCAAGTATTACAAAGTGCATCTCGATAAAAGCAAAGAGCGAAGTGTAATCTTATCTCTGACCTTTTCCTGACCCTGTTCTGTTAAATATGTATAAGTAGAACAGACAACTATAACAAGACGGGGATGGATATCGACAGGGAAATTGATGCTGAAGGCATGCAAATGGAGATTTACACCACTTGTCATGTTATAAAGCAATAATAGGACGGAAAATATGTGGAAAATGCAGTACGTAAGCAATGCAGAAATGGTGTTAGAACAGACAAAAATACGAGAAGGGGATGTATATCGACAGGGAAATTGATACTGAAGGCATGTAAATGAAGATTTACACCACTTGTCATGATATAAAGCAATAATAGGACGGAAAATATGTGGAAAATGCAGTACGTAAGCAATGCAGAAATCGTGTTAGAACAGACAAAAATACGAGACGGGGATGTATATCGACAGGGAAATTGATACTGAAGGCATGTAAATGAAGATTTACACCACTTGTCATGATATAAAGCAATAATAGGACGTAAAATATGGGGAAAATGCAGTACGTAAGCAATGCAGAAATCGTGTTAGAACAGACAAAAATACGAGACGGGGATGTATATCGACAGGGAAATTGATACTGAAGGCATGTAAATGAAGATTTACACAACTTGTCATGATATAAAGCAATAATAGGACGGACAATATATGGGAAATGCAGTACGTAAGCAATGCAGAAATCGTGTTAGAACAGCAACAATAACGAGACGGGGATGGATATCGACAGGGAAATTGATGCTGAAAGCATGAAAATGAAGATTTAAACCACCTGTCATGCTATAAAGCAATAATAGGATGGAAAATATGTGGAAAATGCACTACGTAAGTAATGCAGAAATCGTGTTAGAACAGACAACAATTACCAGATGGGGATGGGTATCGACAGGGAAATTGATGCTGAAGGCATGAAAATGGAGATTCACACCACCTGTCATACTATAAAGCATTTATAGGACGGAAAATATGTGGAAATGCAGTACGTAAGTAATGCAGAAATTGTATAAGAACAGACAACAATTACGAGACGAGGATGGATATCGACAAGATATACATACAGATATAGACACCGCAAGAGTGGTATGTTTCGGTTATTTCTATAGTATTATGTCTTATGGGATACTTTTGTGGGGACATGCAGCTGATATAAATACCATATTAAAATTTGTTCTGTAAAAAAGAGCGGTTCGTGCGATTTATGGAATGCGTTCTCGTGAGTCGCTCCGACATAAGTTCAAAGATATTAATATAATATATGACTTTCCCCTGTCAGTACATTTATGAAAATATAATGTATGTACGTAAAAATCAGCATCTCTTTTCACTGAATAGTGACAGGCACAGTCGAAATCTTCGGAATGGGAATAAACTGCAAGTAACTTATACCAGACTTAGCAAAATCAATAAGTCCTTTGTGGGACAATGCTCACTCATGTATAACAAATTACCCGATGATGTCCTAAATTTGCCAGAAAATCAGTTTAAAAATTGTGTCAAAAGAACTCTTTGTAAAAAAGGTTATTATAAGACAAGAATACTCGTATATGGGTAGACAGTGTTTCTTCTATCAACACTACTAATCATGTTTAATAGTAATAAAATGATAAACAACCTAAGAATTGAAGTGGAAGCGACAAGACATGACAAGTCTAGTAATACTTTTAATTAATATTTTTATCTTAGCATTGATATGAGTGATGCATGCCCGCTTAAATGTTTGTGCGGATGGTGGCGCATCGGGAGCCGGGTCGTTCATTTCCCTCTAAAATGGTTGATGAGGGTTGATGGGAGCGACAGCTTACTCTCGCGTTATACTCATGACCGGGTGTTGCCCGTGTGAACTGGCCTACTCTTGTCAAAGGCATTAATGGCATTCAATGATTTTTATGTATAACTTTTCGTGTCATATTGTTTTCATGTTCTAATGACATAATCTGGTTTATTTCAAGGATTTTGACGTTATTAAATAATGATTGTTTATTTCTTGATTTTTCACAAATGATATTATGTTAATTTTATTTTATGACTATCAGAAAGAGTTTAATTTGCACCTATTTTGAATAAATACCTTGAATCTTGAATCTTGAATCAAGGAAATTGATGCTGAAGGCATGCAAATGAAGATGTACACCAACAGTCGAATTGTAAAGCATTAAGAGGACGGAAATTAAGTGAAACATGCAGTAGGCAAGTGTAGCAGAAGTTGTGTTATGTCGTTGAATATTGATACAAGGGTGAAAAGTAGGTTATTATTAACAAGCCCGAGCCAGATTTAATTTTTGAATTATAATTATAGCCTCTGAAAGTACGTCATGTTTAACACAGTGTTGGTTATTTATGATACAAGGGTGGTAAAAAGGTAAATAATAAACGAGTGATATTTGTAAGCCCGAGCCGCTGGCGAAGGTTTACAATGGTCATGAGTTTTTAATTTCCTTTTACACGATGTATGATACATTAGAACATTTTTAAATACAGATGTGAGAAAACTTAATAGTTATTTAAGATACAAGAGTGATAAAAGGGTAAAATATAAGAAACGAGTGACATTTGCAAGCCCGAGCCGCAGGCGAGGGTTTACCATCATCACGAGTTTGTCATTTTCTTTAACATCCATGTATCATTCGACGTTTTCCAATACAGTTGTGAAAAAACAGGTAAAATAAAAAACGACCGTGACAGAAAAAAAATATTAACTTCCGGGGCGTAATCTCGTTTTGTTCTTTTCTAAGAAAAACATAAGTATATTTTTTATTACACGTATATTAACTATTCATAATTTTATTTGTATTCACAACTAAAAAAACTCAATTCAGTTTTACAAAAATTTCGCCATATATACACGTACGTATTCGTTATTACCATAAACAGATTACAATAGGGCTTGGGATAATATTATTGTAAAACCTTCTTGGAAAAGATGATCCATTCCTTGGTGCAACGTATGCGCTTCATTCATATAATCTCCTTTCGTCACAATGGTTGAGGGGAGCGATGGATGAATCTTGCGTTATAACTTATAATCATGACCGGGTGCTGTCCGTGTGAACTGGTGTACTCTTGTCTTTAATGATTTTAATTATTTTATTTTTATCTCATTAATTATTTCTCGTGTTATATTGTTTTCATGTTCTAATGACATAATCTGTTTTTTATGAATGATTTTGATGACATTGACTAATGATTGGATATATTTTTATTTTTTACAAATGAAATGTATAAATATGTTATTACTATTTTATGACTTCCTCTTGTCTGTGGACCATCCAGGAGGTGGAGGGTGTCATTTCTCTCTTGTCTGTGGAGCCTCCGCCTCCTGGATGGTGTGTACGTTGCGATTCACCGCTTAAAATTACTATTCATAGAAGCGTTTTGAAACGATCTCATAGTTGACAATTAAAAGTCCCGCCGCTTTGGTACAAAAAAAAGTTAACGTCATTCAAAAATAGCCCATCTAACAAGCAGTTCTTGCGTTATTTCGATCGTTTTTCGTCAGTTTTTTTATAAAACTGTATGATTTATCTACTAGCAAATCAAAATGAGGTAAGTAATGTTTCAATTTAACTAATATTCATACCGGTGACCATAAAATGTTTAGTAAAAATCAGTATTTGATTGCGGTCCTACTTTATCTTGAACTATGAACATGATTTTGTTTTTGGCATAAATCGAACTAAATATGAATAAAACTATTAATCTCAATAAAACTTTTAATATTAATTTTTTCATTATAAATATTATTTTAGTTAGAATTAAGCATTATTCATAATAGAATTTGAAAAATTGTAGTTTAAATGAAATGTTAGCACTCAAAAAGCCCTGTCTGCAGACCATCCAGGAAGTGGTTACATAGACACGGCAAAGTTAGGGTAAACGTTATCCACAGTCGAGAGGAGAAAGAGTGTAATTTGCACCTATTTTGAATAAACATCTTGAATAACCCGAAGATAATCTAATCAACTAGCGTTACTACTAACCTCGCAGAGGAACAACAGGTACGTATTGCATTGTCTAAAATTTAAAAAAACTAACGTAAAATAACCTACGTTCAAAATCCCTAAAATCTAAATACCAAATTTTTGTAAATACCTAAGCAACTAACACCTACCTACGAAATACCTAAGTCTATAATACCGATTGTACTAAATATCTAATGTTTCAAATATCAACTGTTATTACACCTAAGTTTGATAAACCAACATTTGAAATACCAAATGGTTAAAATAACTAAAATGATGCATCACTTGCGAGCTATTTGTATGCAGTAGTAGATCAGGTTCCGTGAGCGTCTAAGAGGGTAGATTGATAAAGTACAAATTATAATTTACAAAATAGCTCAGATAGTGTGAACTAAAATCCTGCATTTGTTGCTACGAGTTCATATTGGTTGCCATCATGTTGCCGTGTATGTACTAGGTCATTATCATGAGGTCATGAGGTCGTACGTACCGTAAGTGAAACAATAATTAGATATTTACATTTTAGGGATTTTGAACGTAGGTTATTTTAAGTTAGTTTTTTTTTTATTTTAAACGTTGCAATACGTACCCATTCTGCTACCCAGGGGAGGGGGGAGCCTCGCTTCGCGAATCTCTTTGACTGTATAATCAATCAAACCTGACCGAACCTAATATCACTCGCTTCGCTCGCTCACATACAAAAAACTCAAGAAAACTGTGAATGAGCGAGCGAAGCGAGCGATATTAGTTTCGATCAGGTTTGATTGTTTATACAGTCAAAGAGCCTTGCAAAGCGAGGCTCCCTACCCATGGGTACCAGAAACAGGCGAGTTAAAAATGTGACGAGTTAGGAAAGTTCTCCTGTTACACGTTCGAACTTGTTTGCATCTAGTTTTATCCGACAGGGATTGGTTGGATCTAGTTGTAGTTAAAAATTTAAAATAATAGTTGTGTTTTTATTTGGATTCTGAACTTTACATATGTAGGTACGTAAATCGCTACTTTTCATTTTGGTCAATTAACTGTGAGGTAAACCAATTTTAGGAACTTTGTACATAGGAATTTCATGTTTTAGCTTTATGAACTTCAATAACATATCCATTTGACATTTTATTCTTTCGGTATTTTGAATATAAGTGAAACAACCATAAGGTATTTACATTTTAGGGATTTTGACCATAGGTTATTATACGTTAGTTTTTTTAATTTTAGACATTGCAATACGTACCCGGAACAACGTATTTCTTTTATAATTCTCCTTTCAAAGTCTTAAAAAATATTATGTATCTTTGGTTAATACATTTTTTTCTTTGCTTGAAATGTCTTGTTTCGCAAAAAAAGTGGCAAAATAAAAACGGAGAGCTTTAAAATCAATTTTGCGCATAGTAAACTAGCATTTATAATACCAATTTTCGAGCAACTGTATTGAAAAAAATGTTTCAGCCTTGTACAGTTATCGGGTTGCAGTAAAGCACTATTAAGCAATAGAAACAGAAAATTTTGAGCAAATATTAAAATAACAGGATTAAAATGAAGATAGTGGGATTATGATGTTTACCACATTTAAAGCAAAATGTATCAATTGATTTGATTTCTACTGTCCGATTCTATTTGATATTCGTTGACTTTGTTGTGTGGAGTGAGGCTCGAATCTCTTCTTTTGGTTTGTCGGCGCCGCGCTACACCTTAACTCCAAGCTTGTAGACGTGAATTTTGGAGATGAGTTCCAGAACGAAACTCCGTTAACGGCTGATGCTGAAGACAAACTAAAAGGCGTTTTTTAAACTTGAGTGCGTTTGACTATATCTCATCTAGTACACGCAAACTCAAATAATGCGTATTCACTCTCGTCTGGAAGATCCCCAAATTAAATAAACAAACAAATAAATTTATAGTAAACAAAGATATCTTAAACATAATAATAATTGACAGGAATTAACTCACAGATGGAGGCAGCCGCGACGCGTCGTACGGATCCGCGCCAGCGCTTTGACGCGCTTCTCTCGACGCGGTTCCTGTGGACAAAAGGATTCATTTAGGAAATAAATTTAAAAAAAGTTTTATTTTCATTTGCAAGAGGCTAGGAGCAAGCGAATGAATTTGAAATATAAACGATGATATTAACTTTGAAAATAAATAAAACCTAATAATATAATTAAAAACGCATAACACGTTAGAAACAACTTAGTAAATTTTTGCATTATTATTATTGGTTTTTGTTATTTTCTAATAAAGTACTACACCGATTTTGATAAAATTTATATGGGACCGCACGGGAAGCTCTAGCTTTGAAATAAAAAAAGAATCATAAAAATTGGTTCACCCAGTCAAAAGTTCTGAGATAACACACATAAAAAAAACATACAGACGAATTTAGAACCTCCTCCTTTTTGGAAGTCGCTTGAAAATAAATGAAAACTGGCTGGCTTGCCACCTAGAGAGGATGGAAGATGACAAAGGATGGCCAACCGGGAAACGCACTGATGGATGCCCCAGGTACCGCTGGAAGTAACTTAGTAAGAGATAGTATAGGATATTAGGATAACGAAAGTACAAAATAACCTAAACGCCCTCCAAAGAGCCAATTGGTACGAAGTAACCATCTGTTATCTATATATTTTAAGTACTTATATTTATGTATTTGTTGACTATTTTTGTTAAAATTTAGTATTTATTTAATATTACTTTAAGTATTACTTTATTTTTAATAAAGTTGTGTACACGACGTCTGCCATTTCAGTCAAAACTTTCTTCTTTCCCGGGTCTGCTGGAAGAAATTTCTTTAGAAATAAGCTGCACCCTTTGTATAACCGTTATATTTAAAATCTGTATTTTATGTATCCTGTGTACAATAAACTGTTAAATAAATAAATAAAAAAATAAGTGGTGCATGACAGATAACAGCGGCGCAGATGAGATACAAGTTAATAACTTACTTCGTAACAGATATTGCACTTCCTTATAAAACGAAAATACCTACGCATGTATCCACCTACTATTCTAAGCCGGGAACCATGCGGCTTTTCTAAGCCGTTTCTAAATTATACTTAACCTTATCTATATTGTGACTTAACAGTCGTTTAAATAATAAACAAAATAAATAACTCAGTAGCTATATAACTAAATATATTTATTTTTCAAAATTTATTTTTATTCACAATTGGTAAGCCCTTGGCATCATCTCACCTGATGGTAAGTGACGATGATACCGTAGATAGAAGCGAGCTTCCCAAGATGCCCCAACGCAATGGTGAACTGGCTTCTTACCTTCAAGCCGTAACACGAAGTAACTAGTATCTCATCTGTGCCGTAACACATCAATATTGTTAACATTGATGATTGGCGGCAGGACTTAGATAAGATGGTGGTAGCTAGCCAGGCGGGCTTAGAAATGCCCTTCCACCAACCAAACCGAGTCAGACTCCGCCGGGAATCGAACCCACGACCTCCTGATGTGAAGGTAATCGCCTTAACCATGACGCCACGAAGGTGGTTACAATTTAGATATAATAAGTTCAAAATGTTTTTAACAGACTTCAAAAAGGAGGAGGTTTCTCAATTCGACCGAATTCGAATATTTTTTTATGTGTCGTTTACGAACCGATTCTGATGTTTCTTTTTTTTTTTTGGAAAGGAGATATCCCAAGAGTAGTACCGTGATAAGAAAACCAGGATCTGATGATCAAATCCCAGAGAAATCGAGAGTTTAAACTAAGGTTTAGTTTCCTGTTTAAAGTCGGTTTTTTTGTTCAAAATTATATGTATTTTGAACACACAATCGTGTTGTTGGGCCGGAAAGCGCTAAATCGTGTAAACTGGCTTGTTGATATGATAGATACGCTCACATGGTATAGGTCGCTTACTTTAAATGTTTTCCTCCTAAACCAACAAACTCTTCGAATTTCTAAACTGTTTTGCAATTTGTTACCCAAATATTGGATCAATTAACAAATTAGCTTCAATATCGGTGGATTGCTTGTACTAAGTTTTGTTTGAATAGATACATGGGTTATTAAATATGTTTTAATAATGTCATTAAGGTGTAAAACTATAGAAAAATAATAATTATACACAGAGTAAAAAAAAATGCTTAGGACCCGTTAACAGGGTGTTCTACTCAGCATACTGAACAACTTTCCTGAAGGAACCCACAGTCAATTCTCAAAAAAAATATTGGACCCTCCATACAAAAATGCAGAAAACTGACCGATCAGCTGATAGACTTGCATGTTTTTTTTTGCGATTTCAGTAAAATCAAAAAACAAAAGCTGTTCAGTGTGATAAGTAGAAGCCCCAGTTACCGCGGACCCACACCAATTTTGTTGCACCCTGTTTTTTTTTTATTATTCAAAATTATTGAGCTAAACTGTATTTTGTGAAAAATTTCACGTAATTCGGTTCAAAAATGTAGAAGTAACGTATAACGTTGTGGTTATCCGTGTCTATGACAGGACAGAATGATGTAGTAAGTATGTTATAAGAGTTCCTTAAAAGGGGACCCTAAAAACGACATCCACGTGGGAAAAACCGCGGGAAAAGTCATAACAAAGCAAAGCTGTTTTTGTCAGCAATTTTTAACGGTCTCCGTGGCGTAATGGTTAGTTCTCTCTCTTCACACCAAGAGGACGCGGGTTCGATTCGCGCTGGGGTCAACTTGCAAAACTCAGTTTGGTTGCTGATAGGGCATTTTCTAAACCTGCCTGGCTTACTACCATCATCTTATCTAAGTCTTGCCGCCAAACATCATTGTTTTAAACATTGATGTGTTCCGGCTTAAAGATAAGATAGCCAGTTCTCCATTGCGTTGGGGAATCTTGGTAAGCCCACTTCCATCTTCGGCATCATCGTGAGGTGAGATGATGCCAAGGGCTTATCAATTGTGGTAAAAAAAGGCCCGAGTCAAAGGATTTTATATTCTGTATCAGCATCACCATCATTATCATATCAGCCATAAGACTTCCACTGCTGGATAAAGCCCCCCCCCCAAAGTATGTCTACAACGACCGGCCCTACGCTGCCCGCATCCAGCGTCTTCTCGCAACCTACCAGGTCGTCGGTCCATAGAATGCGCGGTCTGCTATGCTCAGAGTTTCCCTATGTAATCTAATCAGAAATGAGGAGATCCATAGGAGAATCAAGGTAACTGACATAGCTCACAGAATCGCACAACTTAAGTGACAGTGGGCGGGGCACATAGCTCGTAGAACAGATGGCCGTTAGGCAGTAAAGTTCTCGGGTGGCGAGAGCGCACCGGAATGCATAAGCTACTTGAGAAACCGCGGCAAATCTATATAATATGTATTTATATACAGGGTGTAACAAAATTTGTGTAGGTACCGTTAACTAGGGGTACTGAACAACTTTCTCCAAGGAACCCATAGTCAATTCTCAAACAAAAATTTGGACCCTCCATACTAAAATGCACAAAATCGGTCGATCAGCTGATCGATTTGTATGAAGAGTAAACATTTTTTTTTTGAGATTTCAGCAAAGTCAACAAAAGTTGTTCAGCATGATGAGTAGAAGCCCCAGTTAACGGGACCTACACCAATTTTGTTACAGCCTGTATATCTCAAATGATACGTACTCATCTCTAACTTAGAAAGCAATTTTAAAATATTTATTTTTAGTATGTATGTATGTGTATAAGTATAATTTTTCATTTTTTTTATTCACAATTGGTAAACCCTTGACAACATCTTACCTGGTGACGATGTTGCCGAAGATAGAAGCGGGCTTACCAAGATTCCCCAACGCAATGGGGAACTGGCTATTCAATCTTTAAATTGCATTGTTGTATGGAGGGTCCAAAATTTTTTTTAGAATTGACTTTGGGTTCTTCTACTAAAGTTGTTCATTGTGATGAATAGAAGGCCCAGTTAACGGGACCTACACCAATTTTGTTACACCCTGTAGAACAGCCCCCTAATAGTTTGTAAAACGGGAGAATCTAAAACTAGAACTAGGCTATGACTGTGTGCCTATTTGTATCAACCAGACGTTTACCAAAAAGATAGGTCTTCCGTTTTGCCCTCTAAAGTCCGAAAGCAGTCCGAAAACTTTACTGTTTCGGACAGGCAGACAACGGCTACCGCTGTCGGACCCAAATTAGATTTTATCGGAGTTTTACTGTTGTAACTCGGATGGAAATATACGGTCGGACGCACGTCAGTGCTTACATTACCACTAAACTATCTAAGCTACAAAATACAAATTCGAAAATATTAATTTTAATATTAATTTTCTAGTTCAGAGAGTCTTTGACTCAATTCAATTCAATATACTCGTACTTATTCAAAATAGGTGCAACTCTTTCTAATAGTCATAAAATAATAATAACAATGTCATTTGTAAAGAATCAAAAATAAACAGTAATTAGTTAATAACGTCAAAAACTAATCCTTAATATAAACCAGATTAGGTTGAAGCGTAATTTTTAATTTTATTTTTTATGTGATTGGAGTCGAGTCGATTTTGAGATACTTGGTGTACGGGGATTTGCAGATTCTGTAGAAGTGTAAGTTGTGTTTGGTGTTATGCTAAATAACGTATGGTAGTGTTTGTTTTAATTTGGATAGTAAGTAAATAAAGGTATTGTTTATATTTTTAAAAAATAAATAAATTGTAAATTTATTTAATTGGGATTGGCAGTGAGATAAGTGCAGTGATATTTATTATGTTTAAAGATTTAACTAGGAGGAGTTAAAGCGTTGAGTTCTTGGCTAATTTGACTAAAAAATGTAACGATATTATTTTGCATCGTTACAAGGTCATTAGAACATGAAACAATATGACACGAAAAGTCAAACATAAGAATCATTGAATGCATTTAACAAGAGTAGGCCAGTTCACACGGACAGCACCCGTTCACGAGTATAACGCGAAAGTCAGCCATCGCTCCTATCAACCATATTAGAGGGAAAGGAACGACCCGGCTCCCGATGCGCCACTCCCGCTCCGGATCGTTCCTGGTGCAGAGGCTGTCCATAGCCATTCAGTGCGGAAATTTAGCTAGTGTTATGGGCACCTTTGCACCGGGGATGACGAGGAACGGGTTATTTTAGGTGGTTTTTTTTTTAAGTTATTTGAGGTGTGATTTTAGGTATTTTAGGTGTGACTTAAGGTGTTTTAGGTGTTTATTTTAAGTATTTTGTGAATTTTATTTTAGGTGTAATTTGTAAAAAAATATTACATTGATTTTAAATAGGTGTTTACCCATGTTTTTTAATAGTATTACAAATAATGTCATGATTCACATTACAGTCTCAGGTTATGGTATTTGCTGGAGTAATCCAAATATCTATTCTTCCTAGTTTCTCTGTGTGATCGAATCAGAAACGAGGAGATCCGTGGGAGAACCAAAGTGACCGACATTGCTCTCAGAATTGCTAAACTTAAGTGGCAGTGGGCGGGGCACATAGCTCGTAGAACAAATGGCCGTTGAAATAGTAAAGTTTCCGAGTGGCGCCTCCCACTCGGTAAACTGATGACCAAGTGAAGGTCGCGGGAAGCCCCTGGATGCGGGTAGCGCAGAACCGGTCGTCGTGAAAAATCCTTGGGGGAGGCCTATGTCTAGCAGTGGATGTCCTTCGGCTGATATGATGATGTTTATACCATTTGATGATGTCATTTGAACGTTCTATTGTTTTATAATATTCCTTTAGATCACAGGCATTTTTGGAAGTTATATTTTCTGGAATTTTATTGAAGAGTCTTATACACTGTCCCACATATGACCCCACTATGAAAAACCAGCCACTAAGAAAAAGTGAGACCCGAGGTCACACAAACAGGGTTCCGCAAACAGAACAAGACCTTTTACTACATACTTTGCTCTAGGTAAATAGGAGTCTACTTATTATGGACTTTGGAAATTTTATTTTTCCTGTAGGAATAGTAGGATTTTAGATTTTTTCATAAATTTTTCTTTAATCTTTGTATTCAACTTCATAAACTGTGATTTTAGGCTTAGTAGTTTCGGAGATAAGGGTAAATTACTTCAAAATTATTTATCTTAAAATTATAAAAAAAATATATGTATTTGAGATTCTCACAACAAGTAAACAAATTCTCACATTCTCAATTTCTCTCATTTTTTATTTTGTAATTTACCCCCCAAAGTGGGTTCGTTTTGGGTCACCAACTTACATAATATGTGTATCAAATTTGAACTCAATCAGTGCAATTGGTTCCGGGCAAATTGGCTGTGACTGACAGACGGACGGACAGACAGACAGACGCGCGAGTGATCCTATAACGGTTCCTTTTTGACTTTTTGAGGTAAGGAACCCTAAAAATGATAAAATACTAAGTACAAAGCAATAACTTCAAGTTTTAAAATAAATATACAGGGTGTAACAAAATTGGTGTAGGTACCGTTAACTGGGGCTTCTACTCATCATACTGCACAACTTTTGTTCTACGACTTTGCTGAAAACGCAATTTTTTTATTTTGTTTTTCATACAAATAGATCAGCTGATCGAACAATTTTGTGCATTTAAGTATGGAGGATCCAATTTTTTTGCGATTATGGGTTCCTTGGGGAAAGTTGTTCAGTATGACGAGTAAAACTCCGCAGTTAACGGGACCTACACCAATTTTGTAACACCCTGTATATGTCTTCCGGTGCGCTCTTGCCGCCCGAGAACTTAACTGCCCAACGGCCATCTGTTCTACGAGCTATGCGCCCCGCCCACTGCCACTTGAGTAGAACCCCCAGTTAATGGCCCCTATATCAATTTTTTTACATCCTGTATACAGCGCTAAAGTGGAAAATCTAATCCTCGTTCATCGAAATTTATGCTTCGCGTCTGGTTGTACATCCCGCGGGAATCAACCCAATACAATATCGATAATGTTAGCACATCACTAATGCAGGAGTTGGGAAAAGTTGCTTTGTTTGTAGCGCTATATTAGTTCCAGTAAGATTATCTAAGCATACAACATACGATACAGTATACATCATATCAGCTCATATACGTCCCCACCAAGGGGCTCGAGCCTACCCTGAATTAGGGCGATCGGGCCTTATTCGACCACGCGGGCCCAGTGAGGGTTGGTCAACTTTACACAACCTGCGAGTTTCTCCGCAGGAGTGTGCAGGTTTCCTCACGATGTTTTTCTTGACCAATAAGAGCGTAGGATAAACGTACATATGAAATCTAAATTCGAAATCACATTGATATGTGGCAGGATTCGAACCACGACCTCCCGGACAGGAGGCGGCGGCCCTAGCCGACGCACTTACAATAAATTGTACAGCCACGCTGTACATACTTTCTCACGTAGTCTTCAACAATAAACAATAAGCTTTCATAGCTTAGGTAAACCATAACATTAAGAAGCGTATACATCCTTAGTAATATTAATATTATCCTTTGACTGACTCGGTGGCTCAGTGGTTAGTGCTCTTGACTACTGATCCGAGAGTTGTGGGTTCGATCCCCACCCAGGGCAAACATTTATGTGATGAGCAGATTTGTTTGCTCTGTGTCTGGGTGTTAAATATCTAATATATGTATGTATTTAAACGTATATAAGTATGTATATCAGTCTCTGGTTCCCATAACAAAGGGAATCCTACTTTAGGGCCAGATGACCATGTGTGATTTGTCCCAGAATATATATTTCTTTTATTTATTATAAATGTGAAATGGGTTTTGTTGGTTTTCTAGGTTTTCACGCTTTTCACCTTGACCAATCTTGATAAAATTTGGCATGCAGGTAGCCTGTGCCACTGGGATGGACATAGGCTACTTTTTATTCCGTGAAAATAGCATAGTCCGTTGCAGTTCCTAAAGGGAACTGAAAAAATACTCTTTTTTTGGTTAATTTCTTCAAAATCCTAACGGAACAATGGATTGTTGTGATTTTTTTCACAGAGATGGTTTACGAATTAGCATATCCTGCCATAGTTTTTGAGAGATCTGGGCAAAACTTATTTCCACGCTCGCGCATGTCGGCTTCGCAACGGAGTAACGGATTGAAGTTGTTTTTTGTAAAGAATTGGTTGACGAGGTGGCAATTAGCTCGATATTCCTGAGGGATCTGGAAAAAACTCATGTCTAAACTCGCGAGCCGCAATTACGGCTCGCTACTACTCACCCTCAAGGACAGTCATAAAAACAATGTCCACGCTGGCGAAGCCGCGGGCAAAAGCTAGTAAAAGACGATCGCGATAAAAGAGAAAACTTGATAAAATCGTAATACCCGAATTATTTTCGTCGCGTAATTTGTCAATTGCCTAAAAAGTTTCAAACTTTGCAAAGTCGTTATGAAATACGCGCCAAGAAGGTTGTCAAAGTAAAAGGGCGGGTTCGACCAAACTTTGAATACTTAAGAGGAGTGTATTCCCAGCGCGCTACATACAAACGTCGGTTCGTTCTCATTTTAATATTATTCAATCAAAGTTATTGAAACTTTGTTAACGATTTCTAGATGTAAAATGTAAACATGTCTTTATATATCATCATATCAGCTCATATACGTCCCCACAGAGGGGCTCGAGCCTAACCTGAATAAGGGCGATCGGGCCTTAGTCGACTACGCGGGCCCAGTGCGGGTTGGTCGACTTCACACACAACCTTCGAGTGTCTTCGTAGGCGTACGCAGGTTTCCTCACGATGTTTTCCTTCACCGTAAAAGAGCGTCGGATAAACGTACATATGAAATCAAAATTCGAAAACACATTGGTATGTGGCACGTTCAAACCACGATCTCCCGGACAGGAGGCGGCGGCCCTAGCCATTACGCCACCGACGCTT
The DNA here is from genome assembly GCA_947284805.1 of Coleophora flavipennella. NCBI lineage: Eukaryota > Metazoa > Arthropoda > Insecta > Lepidoptera > Coleophoridae > Coleophora > Coleophora flavipennella. Next base: position 13,736,832 of record OX369259.1, on the reverse strand, counting down.
GTCTTTATATATAACACAAACTTTTATAAAACAAAATTGGTGTAGGAACCGTTAAAAGGGGGTTCTACTCATCATACTGAACAACTTTCCCTAAGGAACCCATAATCAATTCTCAAAAAAAAAAAATATCCCTCCGTACTAAAAAGCACCAAATTGATCGATCGATTTGTATGAATTTAAAAAAAATGCGATTCCAGCAAAGTTGTAAAACAAAAGTTGATCAGTATGATGAGTGGAGCCCCAGTTAACGGAACCTACTCCAATTTTGTTACAGCCTGTATAGTGCGGCCGTCGAGAGAATGCTGATTTGACACTTCAAGCAAAGTATATTATTAGTACTAACTTCAAGCACACCCCGGACACTCCATACAACGGGCGAGAAATGACAATTCAAAAATCGAATGAAGAAACAAACAAAATTACGGCGAAATCCTATACGTTCGAGAACCAAACGGTAACCAATCTGCATAAATGTGGGTGAAGAGGGGGTGAGGTCACAATCTAGAGAGCGGCAGGGAGTTTCCATACTGTAATGTTATTACTAATATATATACTTTTCTTCAAGCCTGCGATAGAATGTAACATTCTATTTAATCTTCGAAATTGTAAAAAAAAATCAATCTTTAGTTCCTAAGCTTAAAAAACATGAAAAAACATTTATTTTTTTCTAAATAATAGTAACAGAACACATATTTAGTTTTATGTTTACATATAAGGACAACAGAATGTGTATTTAACCGCATCCGTGGGGCGTAATGGGTATACGCTTCACACCAGCAGGTCGCGGATTCGATTTCCGGTGGGGTCAACTTGTAAGACTCGGTTTGGTTGGTGGTAGGGCTATTTCTAAGCCCACCTGGCTAGCTACCACCATCTTATCTAAGCCAAACATAAGTGTTAACAACATTGATGTGTTCCGGCTTGAAGATAAGATAGCCAGTTCTCCATTGCGTTGGGGAATCTCTGTAAGCCCGCTTCCATCTATTGCATAATCGTCACTTATCATCAGCTGAGATGATGCCAAGGGCTTACCGATTTGAATTAAAAGAAATAAAAAATATATGAAACGTTAGTAAAACGGTTACGTTCTATGGTCATTTCTTCTTAATAATAGTGATGTAACCACATTTAACCATTTTTTAAGCGACTTCAAAAAAGGAGGAGTTTCTCAATTCGACCGTATATATTTTTTTGTAACGTATAGATTTGTTAAATATATTATGAATTAATTACCATACAAACAATTATTACTTCAATCGATCGCCTTGCATTTGGAAATTTATTTGTGAAAAAAATGTTAGTGTATCGAACCAAAGCGTTACAATCTGTGGCCGCAACTGCAGTAACCCACCACTGAACCTTAACACAAGACTACTACATCTAGAACGTAGAATTTCTTCAGCGCTGAGTATATTATATACAGATAACAATCATCAACGATTGGTCCACGGCCGGACCCCAGGCATACCACCTCGCCTGGCGGAGATATCTCCCTTTGCTCTCGTCGAGTAGGAACACACCGTTCCTAAAAATCGAACTGATCACGCAGAGAAACTCCGAGCATAGCACGCTCCATTGCCCTTTGGGTGACCTTGAGCCTTCTTATGAGGCCCATAGTAAGCGACCATGTCTCAGTTCCGTATGTCATCACTGGCAACACACACTGGTCGAAGACCTTGGCCTTAAGACACTGCGGTATCTGGGACGTAATGATATTGCGAAGCTTCCCGAACGCTGCCCAGCCGAGTTGCCCACGAGAGGGTAAATCAACGAAACCCCCACAGCTAGAGAGAACCATTCGCTGTAACCAAAACCGGCTTGGAACAGATGATGATGGTCTGAGCCGCAGTGACTACAAATGGTCGCTCTCAACTCATGTTTATCGAGCAGGGCATCAAAGTCATCAAAAGGTTTTAAATGATGCGCTTAAACCGTGGGTGTTACCTAATCTGTGTCGTAGACACAATGCTATTTAGTACGAACAGCCGGACGTTCCAACAAGACTGAGCACTGGTGCGTCAAACCAAGTTCGCTTGACTTATTCTTTTTGGAAAACCGCGTCCTACTGTTCATTTCTTCATTGAAATGGCCAGACTTGAATCCAATGGACTTTTTGGTATGGTCTATATTGGAAGCAAACGCGCAACAAAAAGATATGAAATTGTGGATACGCTGAATAAAGCGATCCATCGGGAATGGAACAAAATACCGCAAACTCATCTTGAAGCCTGCGTTGCCATTGTGCCTTCGTCCGTGCTAACGGAGGCTATATCGAATAATAAGAATTATAAACCACTCTCATTAACTAAATAAAAACATTTGAATTAGTATAACGGCTAGGCCCACCGCCTCCTGTCCGGGAGGTCGTGGTTCAAATCCTGCCACGTACCAATGTGATTTCCAATTTAGATTTCATATGAACGTTTATCCGACGCTCTTATGGTGAAGGAAAACATTCGTGAGGAAACCTGAACACGCCTTTGGAGAAACTCGCAGGTTGTGTGTGATGTCGACCAACCCGCACTGGGCCCGCGTGGTCGACTAAGGCCTGATCATCCTAATTCAGGGTAGGCTCTAGCCCCTCGGTGGGGACGTATATGAGCTGATATGATGAATTAGTAACACATCGGGTGACGGATCCTGCATGCAGGGCTGTAACAAAATTGGTTTTGGGCCCTTTAACTGGAGGTTCTACTTAAATACTGAACAACTTTCCCCAAGGAATAGGTCATAGTCAATTCTCAAAAAAAAATTGGACCCTCTATTTTTGCACAAAATTGGTGATCAAATGATCGATTTGTATGAACAGTTTTTTTTTGCGATTTCAGCAAAGTGGTAGAACATAAAGAAAAAATTGCTCACTTGAAGAAAAAAGGTGTAATTAAAGTTTAAGGACGTGGAAAACCCCTCGATGCGGGCAGCGTAGTAGGACTGTTATGTTCAGCAGTTTACGTCTTTTAGCTAAGATGATGACGATAAATTATAGTTTGTTAATATTTCTAACTAAGAATCATTGTTTTAAAAACACAAACATGTCAAGTTTATGAAAAATGGTAGCTTTAAATTTTTAAAACTTTCAGACAGGAGCGAATTAGGCAATAAATGTGTCGAAAAATAATTGCTTTCTAAATTTAAAACTCAATTTGTTAACTGTAAAAGCTAATAATTGCTTCTTTTTATAGAAAGCAGAATTACCCTCATCGCTTTCCTTTGTGAAGTTTTTTTAACCTTTTCACATTTTATTAACTCTCTTAATAATAATTTCCTCTCAGAGAGTTCACAAAGGATAGTTTAATGAGACTTTTGAATTTGTTATTCCCGTATTCAACTTAGCAAATCAAGAAACTTGAAAATCTACCTACATTAGTAAATAGTCTTTATTCTTTGCTTGTATTTTTAGACTGTGCTTTTATGCTGAAATGGATCCTGTTTGGCATCACACTACAGCGCACCTGGCATAGGTACGTGGCGACGTCAGGTAGATTATTAATTTTATTATTTTCTACATGTTTCTTGTTTACTCGTGTAATATTGTTTTGTGTTGAGTTGTAGTGTTGTGTCTAATAAATGTTTGAATCTTGAATCTTTATTATGAATAAGGATACCAACCCTTTTAACAACATTAGAAGGCAATGAGGTTTTTATACATTCGGCTAAAATGTAATATTACTCACGGGATTAAGAAGAGTTCACCTCACACTCCAAAATCCATCAAGCCGTGTAGGCTACAGAGCGTGCCAAAGAAATAAATAAATAAACATACATACATGCATTCGAAAAACATAAGCTTCTTTCTGGCGCAGTCGGGTAAAAAAAGAAAATTCTATGATTTTAAAAATTACATTTCTGATCGCTACAGTGTAATTTTCAAAAAAAATTAAAGGACGTATCAAAAACTTCTAAAAAAACGATAAAAGAAAGGAACTAAAAAGCGAAAATTAAAAAAACACATTTTTAGGCACCGAAAGCGAGTGCCTCATTCTTTTTAATTACTTGCTAAAGATAAAACTTAGTGCGGCCCTGTTTGACCAGGTGTCGCCTGGCAGCGGCTCTGTGAATAATGCAGGCGGCACGCAAGCAAGTTTACGGCTTAATAGTTCACTAGTTGATGGGTTCGAGAATACCTACCTACCTACGTAACTAGCGTTATTATTTATGGCGAGGTATTGTACAGAACAGTTGTTTTTTTTTCTTTACGTGTAAAGAGTAAAAAAAATAACCACTCTTCTATGCACATTTTCTGTTTTATTTTTTTAACTTAGTTATAGGCATTTTTGCAAAAAGTGAGTTCGACAATATTTCAGGATTTTATTGAGGAATAAGAGAGAAAAAAAGGTGCTATGTCTAACTGTAGTGAAGTAAAACTAGTTTTTGTGGTCTAAATCAGCAAAAATTGACAAAATTCGAACTTTGCAATTTTTTTCAATAGAGAAAATTTTATCAAATCGTGTTTTGGCCTCCTGCACTTTGTAGCAGACATATTGTAATTAATTTATTTAAAAAAAATCGATAAATGTATTGCAGTTTAAACCGCAGAAAAATGAATTTTTCCAACCCTCGATTTCGGGGTTTGCATAATTTTCTGAAAAGGGTTTCGCCTTAAGCTCTGTAGCATACAAGAAAGTTGTATGTGTATTCTTAACGTCAAACACAGTTGTGACTAAAATAATTGACGACCTTTTATTTCAGTAATTCAAATCTGTTACACGAGATATCGCCCGCTGTACGATAATGGGTCGTGCATTATCGGGTCGATAAAATGTGAGACCTCATGTTGCACGTTTCCAAATTTAATGGTCAAGTGCGTGTCGGACCACGCGCAAAGTAGAGTTCCCTTGTCTGTAAACCACTGTAAATATTCCATGACATCCAGAGATATGCTATATATAAGGGGAGTTAGATAAGTTACATGCATCCTAAAAGTGAAGCAAAAAAAAGATGCCAATTGGCATCTCTTTTCATAGTAGCATTCGGTAGGTACCTATTATAATGTGTGTGTAAATGGATTCGATTTTCAAATGTGGTTTGTTAGTGCATAACCCATCTATGGTAATGACATCTATATTGTCAAGCTTGTTAGGAAGTGCAGAGGCCAGCATACAAGCTAACACTTTGAACTTTGTACCGTTCTTATGCCATATGCGTATGGCTCAGAATCGCACTACAAGTGTCTAGCTTGACGTGCTGGCCTCTGTACAAAAGTTGTCGAGTTTCTTGAGTAGAATCACCATTTGAGAGTTGCGTAGCAGTCCCCCTGTATACAGGGTGTAAAAAAAAGTGTAGGAGCCGTTAACTGGGGCTTCTACTCATCATACTGAACAACTTTCCCAAAGGAACCCACAGTCATTTCGCAAAAAAAAATCGACGCTCCATACAAAAATTCACTAAATTGGTCAATCAGCTGATCGTTTTATAATATGAAGAGTTCGAAAAATGTTTTGTGATTTCAGCAAACTTGTAGAACCAAAGTTGTTCAGTGTGATGGGTAGAAGCCCCGTTTAACGGGACTTTATTTTTTATTCACAATTAGTAAGCGCTTGGCATCATCTCACCAGATGGTAAGTGAGGATGAAGCCGAAGATGGAAGCGGGCTTAACAAAATTCCCCAACGCAATGAGGAACTGGCTACCTTATCTTTAAGCCGGAACAAATGAGAGTTGTTAACATTGATGTTTGGCGGCAGTACTTAGATAAAATGGTGGTAGCTAGCCAGACGGGCTTAGAAAATGCCCTTCCACCAACAAAACCGAGTCAGAGTTAGACTCCGTCGGGAATCGAACCCTCGACCTCCTGATCATACAACGGTCGTGAAATGAAATTTCTAAAAACAAATGACGGAGCAAACAAAATCACAGCGAAATCCTATACGTTCGAGAACCAAACTATAACCAATCTGAATCCAATATGGGTGACGAGAGGGTGAGTTCGGAATCTAGAGAGCGGCAGGGAGTGTCCATACTGTATGTTAGTTCTAATACATATACTTTGCCACGGAGGTGGTTTTAACCCCCACTTTTGTTACAGCCTGTATAGAGTTATATTCTTATCGGCGAGAGAGATCGTTGATTGTGCTTGCTAGCGAAAATGTGTTAACGTTAGAATGGCTTTCAAAATCTAGACTTTTGGATTAACATCAGCTAAAGCTCATAGATTAGATTTATTCATCACACGACACAAATTCATAAAATAATAACTAGATTTTGATAGCAGCTTCGCTTCACATAGTTTCTATGACTCGGAGGCGGCTCGCGAGCGTGGAAAAAAGTAGCCTATATATTAATCCATGTCCTAATCTGTCTACCTACAAAATTTCATCCAGATCCGTTTATCTGTTCTTACACACAAATCTTCGCATTTATAATCATATATCAGCTCATATACATCCCCACCGAGGGGCTCGAGCCTACTCTGAATTAGGGTGATCGGGCCTTAGTCGGTTTATAATATTATTATTTATAATATTATGCATTTAAATTATTAGTAGGATAATATAAACTAAATTAAAATGACAATTTGTCACTTTTAGCTGAACGATAGTCGGTAGTTTTCCTGTATTAAGAGACTTCGCAAGAGACAGTACATAACCACACCCCAGACACTGCATACAACTGATGAAATGACATTTCTAAAAACAAAGACGGAGCAAACAAAATTACGGCGAAATCCTATACGTTCGAGAACCAAACTACAACCAATCTGTATCAATCTGGGTGACGAGGGGGTGAGGTCGGACTCTAAAGAGCGGCAGGGAGTGTCCATACTCTATGTTAGTACTAATATAATATACTTTGACATAAGCAAACAGGTTCAGAAATGTTTAAGTTGTTTATATAGTTAAACAGACTGTTAGTGCATTTGAATTGTAAACGGGACTGCTAAATCAAATCACATAGTGCAGTGAACCTAAAGTTCGTTCTTAGTATGAAAATTAACCAATTATTTGCTAAATTTACATATTTTATTTCAATCCAATATGGGACTAAAATGCTTACTTAATATTAAAAATGTGTTTGTTTGTTACCTTTTCACGCTTCAACGCCTTGACGAATCTTAATGAAATTTGGCATGCAGGTAGCCTGTTTCACGAGGAAGGACATAGGCTACTTTTTATCCCGTGAAATTAGCATAGCTCCATGCAGTTCCTGAGGGAACTCTTTTTTGGTTAATTTCTTTAACATCGCAACGGAGCAATGGAGTGTGTGATTTTTTGTACAGAGATGGTTGAGGGGGTGGGAAATAACATGATTTTCTAATAAGCATATCCTCACATAGTTCCCGAGGGATCCGGAGAAAAATCCAGGTTAACGCTCGCGAGCCGCTTGCGGCTCGCGCACCGCGCACCCTCTACGAAAGTCATAAAAACGATGTCCACGCGGGCGAAGCACACAAGCCGGTGCTTAGAGACAAAATTAAAAAAAAACCGCCAAGTTCGAGTCGGAGTCGCTCACCGAGGGTTCCGTACCACAACATCTCTGAGGAAGAGATCATAAAAATAATAAATCGAAAACTATACATCATAAAGATAATTAAAAATCGATTTAGGTTTGTGCCAATAAATTCCTTTCATACGATACCCACATGACACGGTTAACTTAATTTAAAATTTGGACCGCCGCCGTTTTTAGCATAATTGATTACGTATGTTTAATAAAGACTATATTTTTTATGATTTTATTACAAATGTATAGTAGAAGTTTTTTTTTTACAGCTTCAAGGGATTGCAGACCGAAGTGTATGGTTTCAATTTCAACTCGATACCTCCACGCGTTCCCAAGATAAGGGGTCTTGATAGACAGACGGACGGACGGACGGACAACGAAGTGATCCTATAAGGGTTCCGTTTTTTTTTTTCTTTTGAGGTACGGAACCCTAAAAACCTGATTGTAGCTACCAGAATTTATTTTTGTTTTATCTTGTGCTTTATCTCAAATGAGGGCAGATTATTCTAATTTGATATCTAATCAAGGTCTTTCCCTAGAGAAATGAAAAGGTCATCCAGTCTGAACCAGGATCATATATCCAGTACGTATCAAGGAACGAACGTTTCAACTAGCCCTCACAGCATATTCGGTTGCAAAGGACACTAAGAGAAATAAGATCACTTTCAAGCTTGACGCAACTAGTCGTAGGAGCCACTCGGTTACTATGGATACCGTCAAAAATGATTTCATTCTTCCAGCTAGGCCCTTAATGTTTTTCATATTTGCACAATTTCGCCGTACCTGACGAACATAATTATAACTCTCGAATAGCAGCAACCAGGCAAAAGCCTTACTTGGGAAAAGCAAAAACACTGCGCGTTTTTTTTTAAATCCCTTTAGGCGAGGTATTGATTGAAACAGTTGTCTTTGTCTTTTTCTTTAATGGTAAAAAATAAAGAAAATAACCACACTTTTTCACTTTTTTAATCGAAAACTATAATGAAAGTAAAAAATAATGACATTACTCACTTTGTATTCTCATAACAAATATTGTAGTATATTTTAAAAAAATTTATATTTCGGATCATCAGAAGGTTTTTGGCCGTATCTAAGAAATAAACTCATCTTCGAGAAGTTTTGGAGTGTACAATCAATATTCACACACGTTTGCAACACGAGGCTTCACGATGATTCGGATGAAAACCGATTATTTTATAGACTGCGATGAGTTCAGCACGGGGCTGGCTTCCCAAGTTGACAGTTCAGCTGCTCGATCAAAAGTGTTCGTAAAATAATTGGCGCCTCTGTCGTAGCCTCTGTAGGTAGGCTGCATTGTTTTTAATGTTTCGATAATCACAACGATTCTGATTGGCTAACAAACAAGTACCAACACTACCAACTTCCGGGTTCCGGTCTCGCACAGACCACGCCTTGGCCAAAGATGACTATTATTACTACCCTAGCTAACCGCTTGACGTTTCAAGATAAAAAACACGGTGCTTCGATGCATGTATAGATGGCGCCACGTCCTTGCGCTCCGACATATACTTCAAAATATTACTCATAACTAGAGTTGAAAGTAACTGTGTAGACGTATCTTGATTTTTTTCTATCAAGCCAAAACTGCTCAATCGTGTTTCTAATAGCTTTTGACTTTAAGGAACAACTTTTTTTCAACCTTGGGTTTTCTATCGTTTAGGAGTAATTGACGTCAAAAATAACGAAAACCTGTAATATTACCGCCTTAAATCCATGTTTTGTTTAAAATAATCCGCAAGTTACAGCATACTGATTAGTTGTAAATAATTTAAATAATACCAAAGATTTAGGTGATTACAGCTCATATATATTGATGGTTCGTATCCATAGAACTGTCTGTTCATACGCTTTAACTATTTACTTTTTTTGCTATCAGGTGCAACGTATTTTCAACGGCATTCGTTGCAACTCGAATCCAGTCCAGGGGCTGGTTGCAGCGCCTAGTGTCAGGCTTTCCGGGCAGCTATAACTCAGGCTTGTACGTGGAAACTGGTGTGTACTCGTATGTGGCAGCCATATCGTATAACACGCCGTACCAATTACAAGTAGGCACGCCGGATTGGAAAACGTCGCTGTTTTGTGATGCGGCTACCTCACTTTCAGCCGGATTGTAGTGGCTATACGTTCTACATAGCTCCAACGTTTAGCTTTAATAGCTGTATCGCGCGGCTTCACCCGCGTGGACAACGTTTCTATGACTTTTCGAAGGTTGGCTCGCGAGCGTAAAGAAATGTGTCTATGTGTTAATCCAGGTTAATCTGTCTACCTACCAAATTTCAGCCAGATCCGTTCAGTAGTTTTTGCGCGAAGAAGTAACAAACATACACACTCACAAACTTTCGCCTTTATAATATCAGTGTGTATGCTGAGTCAGTACCGTTTTGGTGCACAGTACAGCTATTTTTTATAGTTTATTTCTATCGTTTGTAAATTGTACCTGGAAATTGTTGTACTGTGCTCTAAATAAAAGTTTTTCTATTCTATTCTATTCTATTGATTGTTAACAAACCGAGTCGAAAGGTTAGGGTAGGTTAGCATCTCTTGTTCTACTGTGAAAAAGAGCCCCGCCGTGCGGAGCTCCGTCCGACTCGGTTTTATTCGGAGTTTTTTTACTCAGTAGTTTTACAAAACGGGGCAGCCGTTTGTATGTGGTGGCCATGTAACTAAGCCATTTTGACGAACGCCAAGTGCTCACAATGCGGCGTACTTTCACCATCAAAATATCAGCCGAAGGACGTCTACTGCTGGACATAAGCCTCCCTCAAGGATTGCCACGACGACCGGTTCTGCGCTGCCCGCATCCAGCGGCTTCCTGCGACCATCATCAGGTCATCGGTCCACGAGGCCTGCCTCGCTACGTTTTCCGGTGCGTGGTCGCCACTCGAGAACTTTACTGCCCCAACGGCCATCTATTCTACGAGCAATGTGCCCCGCCCACTGCCACTTAAGTTTTGCAATACTGAGAGCTATGTCGGTTACTTTGGTTCTCCTACGTATCTCCTCGTTTCTGATTAGATCACGCAGAGAAACTCCGAGCATAGCACGCTCCATTGCCCTGGGGTGACCTTGAGCCTCATTATGAGGCCCATGTTAAGCGACCATGTCTCAGTTCCGTATGTCATCCATCACTGGCAACACACACTGGCCGAAGACACTTTACTTTATTTCAGCCTAATTGAAATCGCCGTTTTGTAAAACGGCTAATTCTACGATATGACTGCGACATGTACACATTGAAAGTAAAGGTAAGCCCTGAAACCTAGAATCTATGAGCTCCGCGCACCCATACAAGCCTGGTAGCCGGCTAATTGAAAGTATAAATCTTCGGTAGATTTATTACTCGAAAGGCAAAAGGGATTTAGGGAGGGGTTAAGTAGAAAGACAACAAACATGTTAGTAAAACGATTTGTCTAACCGTGTGATTTGGGTAAAACCAGGATAGTTGCCCCAGTAAAAGCGTCGGTGGTTCAACCGGTAACGACTCGGTCCTTCTATAACCAGAGGTACCGGGTTCAAACCTGGACGGCTAATGTACCAATGACTTTTTCAAAAACTTACGTACATATACTTACCGATTGCTTTAACGGTGAAGGAAAACATCGTGAGGAAACCTGCACACGCCTGCGAAGATACTCGAAGGTTGTGTGTGAAGTCGACCAACCCGCACTGGGCCCGCGTGGTCGACTATGGCCTGATCGCCCTAATTCAGGGTAGGCTCGAGCCCCTCGGTGGGGACGTATATGAGCTGATGTGAGTTGCCCCAGTGGTATAGTTGCCCCGATTGCAATTACTCTTGTTTCGCGGATGAATCGCATGCTATTTTACTAATCTATCGAAATATTCTCCAATTACCAGTAAGTTGACCGTGTCTCATGTCTCTATGCGATTGCATGGGAAGGCAAAATGCGATCAAAGTTTTTGCGGGGTAGATGTCTTGTTTCTCGGCGGGGCATCTATCCTTAACATAATTTACATAGATTAGGCAACTATCCCCTATGTGGTATAGATGTCCCAAAATATAGAGTTACGCAAAAATCGCCAATACTCTAAACATATTAAAGATAATGTTTTTTACTTTTCATAAATTTTTAGATAAAATACCAAAGTACCGGCCAGTTTTACAAATAAGTATTTAGCTTTTTGTACTGGGAGATAAAGAGTTATTTCAAAATTCGGCTTTTACCGCCTCCTTGGCGTACTGGTTTCCACTCGCTCCACACCAGGAGATCGCGGATTCGAATCCCGGTGAGATCTAACTTGCTGAGCCTCGGTTTGGCTGTTGGTGGGGAATTTCCTAAAACTGGGTAGCTACCACAATACTATTATTATCTTGCCGCCAAACATCTGGTGTGAAAATAAGATAGTTAGTTCTCCATTGCGCTGGGCAATCTTGGTAAGCTCGCTCGATCTATGTGACCTGCCTACTGCTATTTGAGTTTATACAGATTTTGTGTAGTAGGCATTATGAAGTACTTACTTACTTACTCCGCTGGCTCAACGACCCAAAGTGTGTCCTGGCCTCCGATAAGAGAACTCGCCATTTGTCCCGGTCTTGTGCGGTTTCGCGCCAGTCGTCAGCTTGGAGCTCGCGTAGGTCCGCGTAGTAGCATTATGAAGTAGTTTAATTAAAATCGTTAGAGCCATTTTTGAGACAAATGAAACAAACAATTTGGGTTTGTATGGGGTTTTTTTCTGGAATAACGAACTAAGGTGTGTAAAAAGTCATTAGCGCAGTTTTTGAGAAAATAATAAAAGTGATTACAATGTTGGCAACCCTAAAAAATTAAAATAGGGGAAATTTTAAAAAAGTAATATTGTTTTTACCCAAATCTTATTTAAATCCGTTCAGTAGTTTGGAGTTCGGACCCTATAGCACCGGACTGAATCGAAGCACCGAAACACACACGTACGCACACATAACACACACACACTCCAACACACACACCCACACACGCACACACACAAACATACAGGACACACACATCTGGTGTAGACCAAATCAAAAATCAAAATCTCTACTTCAATTTTAACGTGGTCGTTTTAAAGGTGACTCTCTATTGAAAGTCACTGATTTTTATTAAATCAGTCATAATTTCATTAAATCAGTCAAAATTTTATTAAATCATTAAAAAAATACTTTGACTTCTATCCTCAAAAATAATGGAAATAACAAAGCTTTACGTCAAGCAAGAAACCATTCCTTTCCTGTTCGTGCCTCTCGACTCAAGCTACTACAAAAGTTAAAAGGGCGGAAGTGTCGCGGTCGAGAACTTTAGCCAGCGTATACAGGGTGTTAGAAATTAATTGTACAGCCATGCCGTGCATACTTTCTTGCATAGCCATTACTATCTAGCATGCAGAAATCTACAAAAAAATACCGTAGCAAACTATAGAGATGTATATTGTATATCATACTTGAAGAAAAATACATATAATCTGGGTTTGAATGGAAGGTAGGTATCTATTTCTTTTCTAAAATAATAAATCACCTTGTAGGTCTTATTTAGTTCTGGTGCCTTAAAATTTTTATTATAATAGTTAGCCTTTTTTTTTTAAAAAAAACGGGTTTTTATGGGTGGTTCCTTACTATACCATATAAAGTTATTGTAACGTAGAGAGTTTCGTCAAAACCGTTAGGGCCATTTAAAAAAATAAGAACAATACATAAGTGATTTTTTTATTATGGTAGCAACCCAAAAAAGTAAGATTGGAAAATAATGAAAAACTTGCTTAAAAATATTATTGACGCAGCCCAAATTATACTCAAATCTGTACACTGAAATAATCACGTACTAGAGGAACGAACGGACGCACAGACACACCTACACACGCATAGGTACATACTCGTATTTTTTCATTTTATTTTTAGACTCTTTTAGTTTCCTTTAAAAACTTCAGCTTCGATTTTAATGCTATCACAAAACTTTCTTCACTCCTTCGTCGCTCGCTAACATTCGTGTGGTTCCTTGATTCGCTACTGCAAAAAAAAAATGGTACAAAGTTAAAGATAACTATTTAAGCTATCCAGCTTTGGATTTCTCTTCCCGTTTTTATCCGACAAGCTCCTTCTCTCAACTCTTTTAAATATCTAATTAAAGAATACCTTTTATGTCTACAATCAACGTGTTGGAGCTATTCCTTTTTTTTTACTGATCAGTATTTATTTTATATTGGTATATATTTTTATTATTTATATTTTGTGTAGTATTTTTATTACATGTTACGAGTATTATGATTTAGATTTTAGATAAGTAGTAAATTTTCCTTTTTTCAATTTTGTTCCATATGTTTGCTTTGCACAACCCTTACTTTTATTTAGATGTATCCAATCTCTGGGTTGCCTGGAAGAAATTACTATAAGCAATAAGGCCGCCTCAATTGTGCAATAAAAAAAAATACTACTCTGTATTCAGTACTACTCTCTATTTTATTATTTATTATACAATAAAGCATAATATTTGATTGATTTGATTGATTGACAACTATCAATGAGAAGACCTTTTTTTTACATCCTATATACAGAGTAGCTCTGTGGATTTCGCCTCGCCTCACCTCTTCATCGCTTTGATGCCCTGATACTTTTGATCAAGATTGAGTACAAAATTTTTGATACTTTCAACACGACTTTCGAGTGCCTCTTAGTCTGGGACAGATTTTGAAAAAAAAATTGTTTGTAATTTTAATTAAGTATAACTTCAATTAGGTGATTAAGTAACACTTTGGCTGCTTTAAAGGTATAAAGGTCCTCATAATCTCCTGGTACGTACGTATTAATCCTTACTAATATTATAAAAGCGAAAGTTTGTATGTATGGATGTTTAATTGTAACTCTTTCACGCCACAACAGCTAATTGGGTGTGGATGAAATTTTGTAGGTAGACAGATTAGGACCTGTATTAACATATAGGCTACCTTTTTTCGACGCTCGCGAGCTATTTGCGACTCGCGCACTGCGCACTCTCGAAGACAGTCATAGAAACTATGTTCACGCGACCGAAGCCGCTGGCAAAAGCTAGTATAATATAATATTCAGGGAAAAATCACTCAAGGTGTAACAAAATTAAGGCAAGGTGTAACAAAATTAATGCAAGGTGTAACAAAATTAAAGCAAGGTGTAACAACATTAAGGCAAGGTGTAACAATAAAGGCTTGGTGTAACAAAATTAAGGCAAGGTGTAACAAAATTAAGGCAACGTTTAAAAAAATTAAGGCACGGTGTAACATAAAAGGCTAGGTGTAACAAAATTAAGGCAAGGTGTAACAAAATTAAGGCAATGTGTAAGAAATTTGGTAAAATATTCATTATCTGGAGCTTTTACTAATCATTCTCTTGACTTTTTTTTAAAATTTAATTTAAAAAATCCTTCTGATAAGACCAATGATTTGCGTATGATTCTAGGTCTTTCTAGCCTTAAGGGTAACGGGTACTAATACTAATTTTGCTACACCCTATACAGAATGTAGCATAAAGGCGCAGTGATTCTTTAAGGTGGGCTTGTACTTATCAAACTCAACAACTTTTGTTTTACAAATTTGATGAAATCGCATTTTTTTAAAATTTACATACAAATCGGTAAGCTGACTGGTCACATTTGTATGAAAAATCCAAAAAAAATTACCGATTTCAGGAGAGTTGTAGAACAAAAGTAGTTCAGTTTGATGAGTACAAGCCACAGTATTACGATATGGCTTACAGTAGCGCAACGCCTTTGATGTCGCACGATGCGCCACCGGCGTGGGTACTAGCCCATACTAGCCTGTAGTCACCCTGCCAAACTCGCGGAGTTTGGCAAGCTGTGCCCCGCCGCCCGCTGCCCCGCAAGTACCCTTCCGTTGCTCTTTGCACTACTGTAAGCCGCTATATTGTAATACTGTGGTACAAGCCCACCTTAAAGTATCACATCCTGTATAGTGCGATCTCCGATTAGGTATTCAAAGTTTTCGCTACAGGGGCATAAAACTCCAATACACGCGAAACATAGTCTTTGCTACTTTGTGCCGTAACACTATTGTACCGGCTCCTATCGACCGCAGCGTTGGTATAAATAAAGTTATAGGTCGGCCTGACGAATGAACCGACCTGCAAGGCCTGTAGTGAAGATACATAATCAATGGAACACTTATTGTGTCGCTGAGATGTCCTGGCTAGCAAGTGGTACCTCCTAGGTGATGGCTACCCAAAACCGGAGGACTACAATCACCTTCCAATCAGCGGAATTGCTGCATTAATGCAGCACATCTTCGAGTAGGTTAGGGTGAAAAGGTAATAGGGGTAGACTCAAAAGATCCCATTGGGTCGAAGTGTCGCTGCAACTGCAGCCCCCACTTAACAGCTGTGAGCGAGCGTGTTATCTTAGTGAAAAAAATGACACGGACGCCGCTCCTTGGGCGCTCGCTATTCATCTCCCCCGAAAGCTTTTAGCAGGCAAACTTCGCAGTACCATTCACTAGTAACGGTTCTACGGTCTTCTAGCAGATTACTGGTCCACTGCGTCAAAAAAAAAACACTATAATTTTTTTATTAACGCTCCGACCGCGAACAACTTTTGTGGGCAACTAGTCCTCTTCAAACACCCATTGCGTGGATTGCTGCTTCGTGAGAGGATCGTAGATGTAGATCCAAGATTCGTTAGTTGTAAGGATGAAGCACGATGAAGGATACGTTTTGCGAAGCCCCCTCCTTTGAACTTTTCCAGCAAAAATTTGCACCAATCAATACGACTGGATTTTTCCTCTTCGGTGAGAGAATGAGGATCCATCGCGACACAAGCTTCCTAACTTTAAGGTGTTTATGTAGGATGGCGGAAACTGTCTGTAATCCAATCTTCAGTTCAGCCTCAATCTTCCAATGTGATGTGTCTATTTTATCGCAATAGTCACTCTACCCTGATGACATTTTCATGAGTTACTGCAGTTGGTGGTCGGCCGGGTCTGAGGTCATCGTTTAGGTTCTCTCGACTACGTTTAAATTCACGAAACCAATAAGTAACTGTTGCTTACTTAGGAGCAGACTCCTCAAAAGCAATTTGTAAATTTTGTGAGATTGCAAGGTTAACCCTCGTTTATAATTATAGAAAATCATAGCACGAAAAGCTATCCGCTAGACGTCCATTGTTGCAAACAAAAGAAGAGTGAGAGATAATCTTTAAAAAAGAACTACACATAGGTGGCCAATGATTTTCACCAAGGAGATTTGTATTGAAATTAGCCGTCAATTCAAAATAGTTTCAGGAAAAAAGAGATTATATTTATTCTGCGGCAAACAATTTTCGGAACAAACTAGGTACGGTAGCCCGTGAATGAATAATGGATAATTTTACCATTTGGTGGCGACATATCGACGGAATTGATTTTTATGGTTCCGTGCCCTAGATAACCAACAGGACCCTATTACTAAGCTTACGCCCCATCCGCCTATCCGACCTTTAAAATGCTTTCTTCTGACCCGCAATAGATAGACTTAATTTTTCAAAATATTATGTAAAAATTTGTTCGCTGAATTAGTTGCACCTTTGATAAATGCCGCTCGCCGCCGCCAGCTCGCATCAAAAACTCCATCAAAGGGGCCACCTTGAGTTCAATCGCGGCGTTGACAAAGTCAGCCGACACGGCGCGATTGAACTCAGGGCGGCCCTTTTGACGGAGTGTTTGACAAAGGTGCAGCTAATTCAGCAAACGAACTGTATTATAGGGGATTTATCAAAAAAAAGTTAAAATAATTTTAAACGCTTTAGAAGTCTTTACGTTTTAAAAAAACCGACTTCCATCGCAAAAACTTCGTAAAATTTTTGCATTATTATTTTTGGTTTTTGTTTATTTAAAAAAAAGGACTAACCGATTTTGATAAAAATTTTGTGGGAGCACCTCTTTTGAAAAAAAAAGATTTTTTTTAATCGGCCCACCATTGAAGGAGAAATCGGTGGACATACATAAAAAAAAATATATACAGTCGAACATAGAACCTCGTCTTTTTTAAGTCGGTTTAAATACGGTCATCATCATTACAGCTCATATACGTCCCCACCGAGGGGCTCGAGCCTACCCTGAATCAGGGCGATTAGGCCTTAGTCGACCACGCGGGCCCAGTGCGGGTTGGTCGACTTCACACACAACCTTCGAGTTTCTTCGCAGGCGTGTGCAGGTTTCCTCACGATGTTTTCCTTCACCGTTAAAGCAATCGGTAATGATATTATGTACGTAAGTTTTTGAAAAACTCATTGGTACATTGGCCGTCCAGATTTGAACCCGGTACCTCTGGTTAGATGGACCGAGTCGTTACCGGTTGAGCCACCGACGCTTTTCAACGGTCAACTGCATTATTATTCAAATAAAAGATACGTGTTTTTTAAAGTTTTTTTTCCATCGTAAAAACAAAACGTGTATGAGTCATGGTGATGTAGAACTAAAAGAGGGGTGGGTGCGACACGGACATTTAACATTACTTTTGTCTTGTCCATGTTCATTTTAAGGCCCACTTGTTGAGAGACTTTACTGAGGCCATCGAGCATTGTGCTTAGGTCTTCCATAGTCTCGGCCATGACCACCATATCGTCAGCGAATCGGAGGTGAGATATGTACTTTTGTCTTGTCCATGTTCATTTTAAGGCCCACTTGTTGAGAGACTTTACTGAGGCCATCGAGCATTGTGCTTAGGTCTTCCATAGTCTCAGCCATGACCACCATATCGTCAGTGAATCGGAGGTGAGATATGTACTCGCCGTTGATATTGATGCCGAGTCCACCCCAGTCCAAAAGCTTAAAAACACTAATCAGTCACAGACACTCAATAGGTGTACCAACAGATATTTGTTACCATAGATGGTTATGCACTAACAAATAACATTTGAAAATAGAACCCATTTACACACACAATATTTTTTCGAAATTTCAATGGGAGGGCAATTTTGGAGATTAACATTCCATAATTTATTTTTGATGGAATCAACCATAAAGTAAAATTATGTATGTATGTACGTATATTCATGTATTTGTTGTTTACATTTGTTTAAGTTTAGTATTTAATTTTACGTATTTTAAGCTGTGTACACGTCTTTTCAGCCATCTCAGTCAAAACTTTCTTCTTTCCCAGGTCTGCTGGAAGAAATTTCTTTAGAAATAAGCTGTACCCTTTGTGTGACATTACTTTGTAAAATGTGTAATATATGTTTCCTGTGTACAATAAACTATAGACTATCCTATTCTTTTATAGACGCTGTAAAAAGCCAGTTATGATGATAATACACTTAATGTTAAAAACTAAAACAATAAACATGGAGTTTGTTATGTCGAATTAATGGCCTAACTTTTGTCATAAAATTAATTGCCATAAGAAACCACTTCCGCGGCGTAATGGTTAAGACCATTTAGCTTCACATCAGCAGGTCGCTGGTTTGACTCCCGGCGAATTCTAACTCTGACTCGGTTTGGTTGGCGGAAGATAAACCCTGCCAAGACACAGACCATCATCATCGGCAGTCCTTGGTTCACGTCAAGGATTAAATTACGGCCTTCTGCCACCAGTGATTTTTGACGGGGTTAACATTCTCTTCAGCGAAACGGTGAAGAATCTTGGGGTGATATTCGATCGCTGTTTTTCTTGGAAACCGCATGTGACTGAAGTGAGTAGGAGGATTTTTGCTGCTTACGGCTCGCTTAGACGATTGAAAAATTTCTTGCCTACACGTACTAAAATGTCTCTTGCTCAATCATTGCTATTGCCGGTGCTTGCTTACGCTGATGTATGCTACCCTGACCTTACCGTAGAGCTTAAAAACAAACTTGATCGTTTGCAAAATCTTTGCATCCGCTTTGTTTTCGGTCTTCGTTAATTTGACCATGTTTCCTATTTTCGAGCTTAACTTAAATGGCTACCTATTCCCCGTCGGCGGGATTCACACATCTTGTCTCTCCTCTATAATATCCTTTTTAATCCTGTCACTCCTTCTTACCTCAAAAATCGCTTTGTTTTTCGTTCATCTACCCTGAACCGCACCTTGCGAACATCCAGCACCCTAATCCTCGATATCCCCATCCACTCTTCCTCTGTCTATTCCAACTCTTTCACAGTTCAAGCAATCCGGCTGTGGAATTCGCTGCCTGAGTCTATCAGGCGTGCTCCAACCAGAGATATGCTATATAATGGGGAAATCTCTGGCTCCAACGCTACAATCTTTTAAAAGGCTTGTGAAAACTCACTACTTAACTTAATAATATTATCATTGTTCTCTGCTTTTAATTTTTTTTTTTCCATCTTCCTTACTATCTCATTTTCCATTCTTTACCATAGATAGATAAAATAATTAATTAATTTATGTTTTTGTTTGTTTATGTATATATTTATTATTTTATATATTATTGTTATAATATTTAAGTATTTTATATAACTGTTTATTTGCAACTGTTTATTTTTCTGTTTTTAATTATTGCACCGCCCCTTAACTTATTCTATCGCTGTTTCCCTACCCAAAGGTTGCCTGGAAGAAATTTCTACCTAGCAATAAGGCCGCCTATTGTAAAGGCTTTCCTCTTTATTATTGATTTTTTTTATGTTATGATGCAATAAAGAATATTGTATTGTATTGTATTGAAGAGCATTTTCTAAGCCAGCCTGGCTAGCTACCACCATCTTATCTAAGTCCTGCCGCTAAACATCATTGTTCACAACATTGATGTGTTCCGGATTGAAGATAAGATAGCCAGTGTCCCATAGCGTTGGGGAATGTTGGTAAGATTTCTTCCATCTACGGCATCATCGTCATTTACCATCAGGTGAGATGATGCCAAGGGCTTACCAATTGTGAATAAAAAAAATATTGTAAACTGCGAAAAAATATGTGTGACTATTATTCCAAACCAGACAATAATGCATTTCACAAAACTGCATTAAATACAGGCTTTTCCGGTCGTAACTTTCTTCTATTTCTGCAAATCACTTCCTAGGTTAGCATCAAAATAAATTAAAACAGCATTTTAGCGAAACAATACCTTTATCGTTATACATAGTTTCAATTAATAGAGTAGTTTACTGCATAAACGTTAAAATATAAAATGTTATTCCCTAAATAGCCTTCCCATTGAAATTCCAAAAATTCCTACTCATTTTGTTTTGCACGGCGTCTTTAACTTTTACCGATTGCGCCAGAAAGAAGGTTATATTTTTCGAGTGTATGTATGTAAAGTTTTGTTATAAGAATAGTTTATTTGTAGTGGGTTCTTTGGTGTGGTTTAAATTGAATTAGGTTAGTTTTATTGAAATTTAACTTTAGATTATGACAGTCCAGCCAAACTATTTGAAAACTTCGGTGGTAAAAATTTTACTTCATCCTCCATACAGCCCAGATTTAACTCCGTGCGATTTATTTTTATTTCCCACGGTAAACAAAATGCTTCGTGGGCTAAAACTCAACACTGCAGACAAGGCCGTCGAAAAATGCGGTTATTTTTCGACCTCCCGCAAGATATGTTTTATAAATGTTTTGAAAGCTGGTTCACCCGTCTGTGGCATTCTTTTTCACCAAGATAACGCTCCCGCTAACTTTGGAGGTAAAAATTTTACCTCATCCTCCGTACAGCCCAGATTTAGCTCCAGGCAATTTTTTTTTCATTGTAAAAAAATGCTTCGTGGGCGAATACTTAATACTGCAGACGAGGCCGGCCGTCGAAAAATTTCGGCGTTTATTTTTCGACCTTACCTATACCTTTTTTCAAATGTTTTTGAAAGCTGGTTTACCCGAATGCATAGGGGTTGGAGGAGAATATTTTGAAAAGCTCTAAATAAACTTTTTTCATATTCTAACTGTTTTTCATTTAACTAAGTATTTTTGGAACAGCCCACTTATAGGCATTAAGTAGTTTAAAAATGCCTTACGAAGCTGGGTAAAGAAACGCCGGTAAGTAATTTATAAGATCTTTCTGTGTCTACTTTAGTATACAGAGCTTTATAAAACAATCGATATATAATATCTGTATAAAACAGTTTCGCAGTTAAACTGGAATGGATAGCGATCTTTGTAAAGTTTCACAGCTAAACTAAAACGAATAGCAGCTACGTGGGTACGTAAGTATGAAACATTTGTCAACGCCCCGCGGGATATCTTTGTTCATATAGTTTTATATCTAATAGATAGTTATCTACCTCTTATAAGGTAAAATTGTAGCACGTTACGGCACAGTATTACAATATAGCGGCTTACAGTAGTGCAACGAATGTACTTACGCAGAGCAACGAAATGGTACTTGCGGGGCAGCGGGCGGCGGAGCACACCCTGGCAAACTTCGCGAGTTTGTCAGGCTGACTACAGGCTTGTGCTGCTAGTACCTACACCGTGGCGGCATCGTGCGACGTCAAAGGCGTTGCGCTACTGTAAGCCATATCGTAATACTGTGGTTACGGGTAGGTCTAGGTTAGGTAGGTACGGTAGGACGTGGGTAATCATCACCGTTCATGCACACAGACAAATTTATAGTTAAAAAATGAGACCCAGAAACGAATACATAAAAATTACAAAACGATTTTGTATCTCTGTTTTTTTATTAGTTATGGAAGAGCGGATTCTTCTGGTACAAGTATTTTAATACTTAAAAGAAGTCTCCTGCAACATGATATTTTTTTTTCAATGAGATATCGCAATGAACCTTTTTATTTTTTTTTAAAAAAAGCACGTTGAATTAATATTACAAATCACAAAAAAATGTAACTTACCCGAGATGGGTCTTAGAGAGAATCAACTTGTAAGACTCGGTTTGGTTGGTGGTAGGGCATTTTTAAGCCCGCCTGGCTAGCTACCACCATCTTATCTAAGTCTAGCCGCCAAACATCGGTGTTAACAGCATTGATGTGTTCCAGCTTGAAGATTAGATAGCCAGATCCCCATTGAATCTTGGTAAGCCCGCTTCCATCTTCGGCATCATCGTCACTTACCATCAGTAAATGTAAAAGTAAATACTAAGTCTTCAGAAAATAACCAAATCTTTTTATCATATTGAGGTATAGACAGTTTATGAAAAGAGTTTTATTATCCTCTGAAAATGATCAATTCTTTTTATCTTATATGTTTTTTTTTGATAACCGATGTCGTTGCCTTGGCAACCGATATTGTTGATAAACAAAAATTAATAGTATCTCACTAATTTATATATCCCTCTCAACTTCCGTTCGCCTTGCCCTATCAAACTTTCGTAACGCTCTCGTCACACATGCACCAGCTTACTCCTCAAGCGCGCGTAAAGAAGTTTTACTTCAAAATAGAATCATGAAAAGTGTTTCACAACCTGCGAAGATATTGAGTAATAACACACACACACAAAACATACAGTCGAATTATGAACCTTCTCGTTTTTGGGAAATCGGTTGATAATTAATAACTAAATTCAGTTCATTATCATCCATTTAAATTAACACTGTTACTTTCCCACAGTTATTGGGCCTGTGACATGATAAGATTTACAAACTTTAAAAAATCATTAATAAATAACCACACCACAACAGATGACCGTTCGGGCAGTGAGCTTCTCGAGTGGCGACCGCGCACAGGAGAAAGTAGCGTAGGCAGGCCTCCCACTCGGTGGACCGATGACCTAGTGAAGGTCACGGGAAGCCTCTGGATGCGGGCAGTGCAGAACCAGTCGTCGTGGAAATCCTTGGGGGAGGGAGGCCCATGTCCAGTAGTGGACGTTTTTCGTCTGATATGATGATGAAATAACCATCGAATGAAAAGTAAATATTAAATTTAGTTTCTCAAGACAGTCTTAATTTCAATAAAAAAACCTTATTTTTTTAACAATTCAAATTTAGGTATAAATTTAGCATTTCTAAATGTAGGCGTGCGGTTCTCCACAAAAACACAAACCCACGTCACGAAATAGATTAATCTGCCAGTCTCTTTTTGTGAGCAACACGAGATACGATACCAATTAAGGCTGTCTGGAAGAGATTTCTCTTAGCAATAAGACCGCCTACTGTACATTATATGGGATGACTTTTAATTAGTTCTTGATAGTAAAATGTACTCGTGATTCCAACGACTTTCCCAAAGACACTATATGGCAAAATATTAAAAAAATTGGTTCTTTTAAGGTCTAAAAAATTTGCTGAAACTATTTTATTAAGTATCGAGCGTCGGTGGCTCAACCGGTAACGACTCGGTCCGTCTAAACAGATGTACCGGGTTCAAATCTGGACGGCCAATGTACCAATGAGTTTTTCAAAAAACTTACGTACATATCATTAGATTGCTTTAATGGTGAAGGAAAACATCGTGAGGAAACCTGCACAGGCCTGCGAAGAAACTCGAAGGTTGTGTGTGAAGTCGACCAACCCGCACTGGGCCCGCGTGGTCGACTAAGGCCTAATCGCCCTGATTCAGGGTAGGCTCGAGCCCCTCGGTGGGGACGTATATGAGCTGATATAACAATAATAATCATTAAGTATCGAGGACCAAATTAGAAGATTATTTTGATAACTAAACATAGATTCTGCTGTAGAGTTTCATCTGCATTCTGCTTATTCATCTCCTTGAATGTGTCTCTATTTCAAAGATGAGATACTAGTTACTTTCTCTTTCAACATATTGGTCCTTTTTGACCTTCCATCGACTTTATTTCAAACACTTAGCTAAGAGTTAACCTCTTCTAAAGTCAAATTATCTCAAATCCCTACCCTTGGAGTTTTCTATCTGTTTCTTTATTACAAGCACGTTTCACGTTTCTGTCTACCCGTGCGTATCACTTCATGAGATCCTATTCCAAAAAAAAAACTCAGGTACTTTCATTTTCGCTCCAGAATAACGACGTGTAGATATCTTCGCGTAGATATCTACTCAACTTGAAGAAAAAAGTAGTAAAGGTTTATTAGTCGTTCGCTAGTTTAGCGCAATAGTTCCCCGTAACGCATGTATGCGTCAATACTACATTTCAGACGCAGGAAACCCGTGAAGTCCATGTTGAGTGAAGTAGCACAATATAAGATACTAATAAACGCATGCATGCTTCAATACTACATGCCAGAAGCAGGAAACCCG
This sequence comes from Coleophora flavipennella, assembly GCA_947284805.1. Lineage (NCBI taxonomy): Eukaryota > Metazoa > Arthropoda > Insecta > Lepidoptera > Coleophoridae > Coleophora > Coleophora flavipennella. The sequence continues at coordinate 13,712,354 of OX369259.1, read as the reverse complement.
TAACTTCCACATTGAGTGAAGTAGCACAATATAAAATACTAATAAACGCATGTATGCGTCAATACTACATGCCAGAATCGGGAAACCCGTAAAGTCTACGCTGAGTGATGAAGCACAATATAAGATACTTATAAACGCATGTGTGCGTCAATACTACATGCCAGAATCAGGAAACCAGTAAAGTCTACGCTGAGTGATGTAGCACAATATAAGATACTAATAAACGCATGTGTGCGTCAATACTACATGCCAGAAGCAGGAACCCCGTAAAGTCCACGCTCGGGTCATAAGTCTCTTCCAAACTGGGGAAGGTACAGCTCGCTCTAAACTTTATTACTGATTTGAAGTGTGATGCGAGTGCTTACTGCGCCGGTATAACCGAGCAGTAGGTACAGTCACGGAATGTAATTTCCAACCCACCTAAGGTTCAATATCGTATAGCAAACTGTCACCATAAGAGCTATTTTCAATTGACACTGACATATAGAAAAGCAAATGATGACTTTTCGCAAAGAGGTTATCTGTAATTTAAGGCGAGGCATTTGTAAAACAGTTGTCTCTGTTTTTTCCTTTACGTGTAAAGAGTCAAGACAATAACCACACTTTTGCACTTTTTCAATTTTTTACGTTGTTATTTCTCTTAAGACTTCAATTTAAAAACTCAAATTTAGCAGGTTTTCTGTATTACATAAAAAGAAGTATCTCCATATAAAAACTATGTGCAAATTTAGAAATTTTATTAATAAACAATTCGTTTTAGACTTTTTTAAGACGTGTTTTAGGGATTTTTTATGATCTAGTAAAGTACACACTATCGTGTAACAGATTAGCACGTTCCTCAGACAATATCCTTAAGTATGTCCAATATTTTTTGCAAGATCTATATTTAGTGGTAATTACCGAAAAAAATTAATCTAGCAAAAGGGTTTCTCCGCTTCTCCACCGGTGCCTCGCCTTAAAGTAATAAATAATACGTACTGACATGTCAATACTATTACTGAAATAGAATTTTCGACCTTCATGCATTGCGAATGTCTAACGACATTTCAACGAAATGGGTAGGGAATTAAATTCCTTGACTGTACCTTTACGTCCTACTAACACCCAAACTTTAAATAAATAAATAAATAAGCTTTATTTCGGAAAAACAATATAAAATAACAATAACAAAACTTTGCTATTGCGATGCGTCTTGCGACCAACTTCAGAGCCGCAATAACGTTTGGCGCGACCTGTAACGCCATACTCCACACACGGGGGCCACGACCGTGTTGGTGGGGGTTGTAGCGCTAGTGGCGAAATTCATTGTTAGAAAAAGTTATTCTCGCTAAAACTTGAAAAAGGGTAAACCCATTCATCATTACAGCTCATATACGTCCCCACCGAGGGGCTCGAGCCTACCCTGAATCAGGGCGATTAGGCCTTAATCGACCACGCGGGCCCAGTGCGGGTTGGTCAACTTCACACACAACCTTCGAGTTTCTTCGCAGGCGTGTGCAGGTTTCCTCACGATGTTTTCCTTCACCGTTAAAGCAATCGGTAAGTATGTACGTAAGTTTTTGAAAAACTCATTGGTACATTGGCCGTCCAGATTTGAACCCGGTACCTCTGGTTAGATGGACCGAGTCGTTACTGGTTGAGCCACCGACGCTTTTTAGCCACCGACGCTTTTTACGATGAAATATTAGTGAACTGTAGCGCGCACGCCAGGAGAGTTTAATAAAAAAATCTCAGCAGAGCGCCAGCGCCTCGCGCACCACGCAACCTTTGATATCCACGAGGGTGAAACCGCAGGAAACAGCTAGTATTGTATAAATTACAAGTTACTACCTTCAGTTCACATTATTACTAACTGCTTTACCTGCAACAGGCGATTAAGTTATAAAATAGGTATATATAAGTAGGTACATAAGATGTACCCAATGGTAGAAATCTCATACAGGGAGAGGGGGGGAGTACAAGTTTTCTTAACCTTTTCAACGCCAAAGACCACTAAATCGACACTTTAGGTTGAGGCCGACACATTCGCACTAGGTATAATCTAGTTAGGTATACATGACAACTTTTGTATTTAATGTGGCGTGCAAAAGGTTAAAAAATCTTGCTTAATCAATGGACGTCCGCTAATGATGATGATGACAAAAATGGGATATTTTGTTCATAAAAATATTCTTCACAATCAGGGAATATCCCAGTCCCTAGCAAACTGTCACCGCACTCAAGTCATCTTTATGAATGCTTCAGTCCCGCGAGAGAAAATTAAATTCGCTCCCAGAGGAAGGGGCGGATATTTGGAGCCCGATTGGAGTAAATAGGATAAGACTTAAGAGTGAAAATAGAGTAAATGTCGCTACAGGGAGTACCAAAACTTAATGACTTTGGTAATTGACAACAGGAACAGATTACATGAAATTACTTCTTGATCGCCCTAACTCAGGGTACAAGTTATTATTATTTATTATATCAGCTCATATACGTACCCACCGAGGGTCTCGAGCCTACCCTGAATCAGGGCGATTAGGCCTTAGTCTACCACGCGGGCCCAGTGCGGGTTGGTCGACTTCACACACAACCTTCGAGTTTCTTCGCAGGCATGTGCAGGTTTCCTCACGATGTTTTCCTTCACCGTCAAAGCATTCGGTAATTACAGGGTACAAGTTACAAGTTATTAAATCGGCAAAAATGTATGAAGCACCAAAAAAAAATTTTTTTTATATTTGATATATAGTTTCTGTTGGAAAGTTGTTTGTAATCACGAGTATACATTCATATCCTTTGCTATCAAGAACTAATTAAAAGTCACCCTATATATATCACCCTATATATGAGCTGAGGTGATGACTTTTTGCCACATCTATTCATAAAAATAATTTTCGAAAAACCTAAAAGGTTTTTGGTACAAGCTTTTATTTGGAAAAGAGTTTATGCTCAAAAAACCAAATGCTCGAATGAATATAAAAATATAGTATCAAAGTGCTCGTCAATACGAATCAAGTGAGCCCAAACTCGATGGGGTTGTGTCATTTTATTGCGGAGTTCCTATGACCACCTTCCAGCTCCATGTCATCAGTCATCTATTATAATATTGCATTGTCACGCGATATACACATGAGTGTAAAATTTCAGCTCAATCGGAAACCGGGAAATGGGTCAAATTTAACTTGCAAGATTTTATTACAGACACCGGGACAGGTGAAACTAAACAAAAGCTTGTAGTAAATAGCTCTTTGATCCCTAGGGAGAAAAAGTGATTTAAATTTGGAATGGGTTATTGTTAGTAAATGGCCAAATCATCAAAGAGATTGATCACGAACATTGTATGAACAAGTGACATTCACGTTACGACCACGAGGGAGACAGGTGCATACGTAACAATGTGATCGGACGCTAAAAATGTGATACTAAGTCTATTAAATACCCACAAAATCCCGTGAAAAATGTATGAAAGCAAATGACAATTTCATATTTTTAAAAAATGCAAGAGGAGCGAAATCTTTTTTCGGAAAATGTTACTTTTTAGGGTTCCCTATCCAATTCTGTACCCTATTACTAAGACTTCGCTGTCTGTCCGTCTGTCACCAGGCTGTATTTCATGAACCATGGTAAGCCCGCTTCCATCTTCGGCATCATCGTCACTTCATTCGGCATCATCAGGTGAGATGATGGCAAGTGCTCATCAATTGTGGATAGAAAAAATAAAATCAATCAATCAAATATGCTTTATCGTACAAAAAATAAAATTATAGAGAATAGTACAGAATATAATATATATATATATATATATATATATATATATATATATATATATATATATATATATATATATATATATATATATATATATATATATATATATATATATATATATATATAGCGTCGGTGGCTCAACCGGTAACGACTCGGTCCATCTAACCAGAGGTACCGGGTTCAAATCTGGACGGCCAATGTACCAATGAGTTTTTCAAAAACTTACGTACATACTTACCGATTGCTTTAACGGTGAAGGAAAAACATCGTGAGGAAACCTGCACACGCCTGCGAAGAAACTCAAAGGTTGTGTGTGAAGTCGACCAACCCGCACTGGTCCCGCGTGGTTGACTAAGGCCTAGTCGCCCTGATTCAGGGTAGGCTCGAGCCCCTCGGTGGGGACGTATATGAGCTGTAATGATGATATATATATATAGTAATATAGTAAATTTATATTGCATAATTTAGGCGGCTTTACTTCAGGCAACCCAGAGATTTGATACATCTAAATAAAAGTAAGGGCTGTGCAAAGCAAACATATGGTACAAAATTTTAAAAAAAAACCGGCCAAGTGCGAGTCAGAACCGCACACATAGGGTTCCGTACCATGATATTAGATGGCGCTAGTTTCTTCATGTTTAAAAAAAACACGTTTTTTGATGGAGACCCTCTTATTTTTTCACTTTTTTTTAATTTTTAGTACTTGTTGTTATAGCGGCAACAGAAATACATCATCTGTGAAAATTTCAACTGTCTAGCTATCACGGTTCATGTGATACAGGCTGGTGACAGACAGACAATCAGACGGACATCGAACTTTTTACCCTTTGGGTACGGAATCCTAAAAACACACGCTTTTTACTCCATATGTAAACAACCTCATCATCATCATATCAGCCGAAGGAAGTCCACTGCTGGACATAGGCCTCCCCCAAGGATCTCAACGACGACCGGTTCTGCGCTGCCCGCATCCAGCGGCTTCCCGCGACCTTCACCAGGTCATCGGTCAACCGAGTGGGAGGCCTGCCTACACTACGTTTTCCGGTGAGTGGTCGCCACTCGAGAACTTTACTGCCCCAACGGCCATCTGTTCTACGGTACGGTAAACAACCTACGTACACATTAACGCTAGTTTTGTCTACTTTTTAAGCGAGACTGAAAATCATTTGTGTTTTTGCTCGCGTACTGTGTGTATCCTTGATCTTTCAATTTTCTCGGATAATGATCGGGTTGTCTGGTAGAAATCGCTCTCAGCGATAATACCGCCGCAATTGTGTCTATCACTTAGTTGTTTCTTTTGTTTTGTGCAAATATATGTATAGAGCTATTTAAATTTGAATAATATTTTTTTTAAAGTAGATAGTTTTAAAAGTTAGTGAAACGTTTATAACAACTTTACATAATCCTATCCTACTAATCCTACTAATTTTATAAACGCGAAAGTTTTGTAAGAATGTATGGATGTATGTTTGTTACTCTTTCACGCAAAAACTTCTCAACGGATCGGGCTGAACTTTGGTAGGTAGACAGATAGGATCTGGATTAACACATAGGCTCCTTTTTGCCACGCTCGCGAGCCGCTTGCGGCTCGCGCACTGCACACCCTCGACAAGTGCTATAAACGTTGTCCACGCGGGTGAAGCCGCGGGAAACTGCTAGTGAGAAATAAAATATAAGTAGTACATAGTGAATAATTTCTACCTGCTAACAGCTTCTCTATATTTTAGCCTTGAAACCATTTAAATTTTTCAATGTAAGCTGTCGCGACCTTGCGTGGCCGAAGTGCATTGTTATGAAACTAATTTGTATAAGAATAGAACGAACTGCACCTCATTAGCACAACAATATACTAACACTTTGTATCGCTGTGTGCCATGTAAGTACCTACCTAACTAGATTTTTTTTGATGTAAAACCTTTACGTACGCTTGACTTGGGGAGTAAGCTGGTGAATTCGTTACGCGGACGGTGATTTCTAGAGTTACGAAAACTGTGATCGGGCGAGGCGAACGGCACGCTTGACTTGGGAAGAAAGCTGGTGAATGCGTTTTACGCGAACGGTGATTAAGTTTTAGTTCAGTCGTGTGGTTTGAAGCACACTCCTTTTTTTCAACCGAATTCAAAAAGGAGGAGGTTCTCAATTCGAGTGTATGTTTTTTTTTTGTATGTTTGTTACGCGATATCTCCGCCGATTGTGAACCGATTCTCAAAATTCTTTTTTTATTTGAAAAAGTATACTCCCGAGGGGGTCCCATTGTCACCAAGTCAGGATCTGATGATGGAATCCCAGGTAAATCGAGAACAACCCTCAAATTTTATAGGCACATATTACGTGTTTCATGTATTTCCTAAAACTATTCAAGTTTTGGCGTCTGGTAGTCATAATCTCATCATCATCAGATAAGCTGATGAGGGAAGGTACACCTTCTTTACGGCTAGGAGTTGGAGGATATTTTTTAAAAGAATTTACGTAGACCGATAGTTGTATTCTTTCAGGTTATTCAGATAAGCTGATGGTGGAAGATTTAACTCCTTAACTTTCATGCTGTTGAGATGATGATGGAAGCCACATGAATCTGTATCTGTTAATGAAATACATGCTTTAATAATAATGATTTGATGGTTCCTATTGGCGAGTGGGTGATTGGGTATAACGTTGTTAGATAGATAACATTATCACTAAAAATAAATAAAATTAAAATAAAAGTTTAAAAACTTAAAAACTGACTTCAAAATGGATTTCACTCAAAATAATGAAATAATATTATTATACTTAGATACCAACCCGCACTGGGCCCGCGTGGTCGCCCTGATTCAGGGTAGGTTCGAGCCCCTCGGTGGGGACGTATATGAGCTGATATAATAATAATAAAACACGGAAGGTGGGCACGAATTAAATTAGGGGCCTAAAATTTATTTTTAGGTCGGTCTCAGCAATGCCATCGAATCTAAAACATTTGATACGTAGGTATCTGTATGCTGATACCAACCTCAAAAATAAATTTAGTGCTCTAATTTAATTCGTACCCACCTTTGATTTTGTTATTGTTGGTTAATGTCATGTATCTAAGTATAATAATATTATTTCATTCTTTTGAGTGAAATTCATTTTGAAGTCGGTTTTTAAGTTTTTAAACTTTTATTATTTTAATCCACAATTGGTAAGCCCTTGGCATCATCTCACCTTATGGTAAGTGATGATCATGCCGAAGATGGAAGCGGGCTTACCAAGATTTCCCAACGCAATGGGGATCTAGCTATCTTATCTTGAAGGTTGATCCGTTAGTCCTAAGTATTTTCGTGGAATAATTATCCTATTGTTCTCCGCCCTTTACCTTAGCTCTATGCCAAATCGCTTTAGCAGTTTTATCGTGAAGGAGTAACGGGTAGTCACACTTTTGGATTTTGTATTTTAATATGCTCATATCTTGCGTCGGATGGGGCTAGCTGGAAAGTTGAGTTGATTTCATTATTTGTTTTCAAGAGTAGGTATTTGTGATAAGTTTAAAGTTGCTAGAAGCGGAAAATATCAAGTTATCAATTATCATATCCGGCTGCTAAAGAAGAGAGGTGCAATTATGACACACAGCCCTAGCCTCTACGGGGAAGGCAGCAACCCTACTCCTCAACGCAACCTCAAAACACCCCGCCTCATCTTACCGCAGACCGTGGAGACCCAGCCGGTACTCTGCCCCCCTGATGAAAGCCGGAGGTTTTCCTGATTGTGTCCACTCTACTCAATTCTTTACCCTGCTGGATTCTTGGCCAAAACGCGGGTCTGGTACTTGTTCGACTCGTACCAAGTTTTCAGCGGAGATTCAGCTTTTTCACTCCGCTCTGTTTATGCTGGCTTGTGTTAGCGCTTGGACAGGCCACATTCACAGCGGTTCAGGATTAATCACAGGATTCTAGGTGTTTCGGGATAGGGACGTCATAAGCGTGTTAAGGAAATTCAGTCTGCGCTGCGGTGAGATGAGTTTAACCCCCTTCGTGGCGTAATGGTAAGTCCATTCCCTTCGCACCAGGAGGTAGCGGGTTAGATTCCCAGCGGGGTCAACTTTGTAAGACTCGGTTTGGTTGGTGGTAGGGCATTTTCATAGCCCGCCTGTCTAGCTACCACCATCTTATTTAAGTATTGCCGCCAAACGTCAGTGTTAACAGCATTGATGTGTTCCGGCTTGAAGATAAGATAGCCAGATCCCCATTACGTTGGGGAATCTAGGTAAGCCCTCTTCCAACTTCGGCATCATTGTCACTTACCATAAGGTGAGATGATGCCAAGGGCTTATCAATTGTAAATAAAAAAAATGACGACCATCAGTAATCATTGTGTACCCATAGAATCGTTCCGAGTGCTAATAGTAGTGAACATTATAACGTATAAAATTAAAAACCGTTGTAAAAGTTAACAATGATTTATTTGACAACCCCTATTAATCCCTCTCTAAGGTACCACTTATGACTGGTATACAAGGTGCAAGCTACTGGCGTTGACAGTCGACAGCTACTGCCACTTTGTAAGTACTCGCATGACCACATACTAATATAAGTTCTGTGCGCATGACGTAGCTCGACTTGCCTCACCCGGTCACACGAGTACGAACTGCTGGCGGGACAGAACAAAGCTACTGTAGCAAGGAGGTAGCAAGCTTCTGCTTGTGGCGTGGCGGGGGAAGGCAAGTTGTTGAAAAATATAGTAGTTACTCGGATGCGAGCTACTGACCGACTAGCACATGACAGTAACTCGCATGAAGCGGTCATGCGGTGCGAATAGCTGCACTGAAGTAACTAGGTACGCCAGCTCGCACGCTAGCTCGTACCGTGTAAACCAGCCATTGAATGCTGACGGTAAATCCAGGCTAGCCGGTCGGAAGGATGTTCCGTCACAAAGTAAACAAAATATTTTACTAGCTTTTTCTCTCTTTATTCTTTATTGTTCAATTTACAATAAGAGCTTACAGTTTCCCAAGACGCTCTATTGTTAATATTTACAATTACCATTACAAATTACAAACATTTACAATTACAAATTATTGTTGTTTAAAAAGATGTATAAATTTTTAATTATTATAGGCATGCTATCCACAAAAATGTCAATATGTTGGATCTCGGCAACGAATCCATTGAGCAAATGTATTGCCCTAGACGTAGTAAGGTGTAGCGCTCGCTGCGTGCGCGGCGCTGCACTTGCAAACAGCTGGTGCCGTCGCCGACCCGTGCGCACGTATTTTTGTGGCACAAAGAGACTCATATTATTTAACACCTCAGAGTTATTGACATCGTTTTTATGGCTGTCTTTGTCTTCGGGAACTAAATCGGGCTATTCCTATTAGCAGTTTATGTCACTTTCCACCCCTTTCCATTCCTTTGCAAAAAATCACGTCAATTCGTTGTTGCCCTGTTGCGACGCCGACGCGCGCTAGGCTGCAAATGAGTTTTCCCCAGATCCCTCGGGAACTATCTCGGGCTATGCTAATTAGTAGTATAGGTATGTCATTTCTCACCCCCTAAACCATTTCTGTGCAAAAAATGACAACAATCCGTTGTTCCTTTGCGATGTTTAAAAAATCAACCAAATAATGAGTCTTTTTTTAAAGTTCCCTCAGAAACTGTATCATACTATGCTATTTTTCCGGGATGAAAAGTATCCTATGTCCTTTCCCATGAGACAGGCTACTTGCATGCCAAATTTCCGTAAGTTTGGTTAAGGTGTTGAAGCGTGAAGAGTTAGCAAACAAACAAACTTATTTTCACATCTACATCTACACTAATATTACAACGAGGTAAAGTTTGTAAGTTTGTTTGTAGGAAGTATTTTTTTAATTAAAATTATTTCACCAGTAGAAGGCTACATCATTCATGAGCATTCTTTTTTTTTTGTTTTCACAATTGGTAAACCCTTGACAACATCTCACCTGGTGGTAAGTGACGATGTTGCCGAAGACGGAGGCGGGCTTACCAAGATTCCCCAACGCAATGGGGAACTGGCTATCTTATCTTCATGCCGGAACACACCATGATATTAACATTGATATTTGGCGGCAAGACTTAGATAAGATGGTGGTAGCTAGCCAGGCGGTCTTAGAAAATGCCCTACCACCAGCCAAACCGAGTCTTACAATTGACCCCGCCGGGAATCGAACCCGCGACCTCCTGTGTAAAGCCAGTAAACTTTGCCTCTGAGCTACGGAGGTGGTTAAAATTCACCCACATTCCTGCCACGTACCAATTGAGTTTTCGAATTTTGATATCATCTATACATTTATCCGACGCTCTTACGATGAAGGAAAACATCGTGAGGAAACCTTCACACGCCTGCGGAGAAACTCGAAAGTTGTATGTGAAGTCGAGTAACCTGCACTGGACAAGCGTGGTCTACTAAGGTCCAATCGCCCTAATTCAGGGTAGGCTCGAGCCCCTCGGTGGGAACGTATATGAGCTTCCCTTCCCTTCACATTCCCTTCAACGTACATATGAAATCGAAATTCCAAAACACATTGGTACCTACGTGGCAAGATTCCTGGACAGGAGGTAGCGGCCCTTGTCATTACGCCACCTGCCTCTGTTAATAAATAAGTATTTATTCTTAACATATGACAAGTAACTAGTATCTCTACGTCACAAAAAGCTAGCTATCTATTTATAACCTAGTTACTAAAGTTATGTCGTTAAAATTAGGGCTACTCAACTATCGATCGAGAATCCACATAACTAATTCAGGACCAGCTGGTGTTTCCTTAAATAGCTGTCCGTATTTGTAGCATACATACCGCCTGCCTGTCGTATTTAGTTATACAGGTGTAAAAAAAAATATTAGACTACGAAACACTACTTCGATTTTTTTTGCCATCACAATACTTTTTTCACTCCTTTGTTGTTGAAAAAAAAATTGTTAATAAAAAAAAGGAAAAATATATGGGTGTGGCTGTGTGTGTGATGTTTTCAGCAATTTTTTAAAATTTTTCCTTACTTGATTTTTTATGGTAACCATAGTATTAACCGGCCAAGTGCGACTCGGGGTGACACAAACAGGGTTCCCGCTAAAACTTAAACTACGACTTTCCTGTGGGAACGGAAGGACTTTAGATTTTCCTATATTTATTTATCGTATGGCATTTATATTACACACTGGTTAAAGTAAAAAAAATAAAAATGAAAAATATTTAAAATATGAAATTAATAATAATAATAATAAGACTAAGACGGCTGGATCTCCGAGCAGACCAATAATTGCAGCAATGCAGAAAGCAGTCCTCCTCGATAATACCCAGAAAGTTCCTTTCTCTCCCCGTCGCACTGAACTCCAGCCGACTGTGCTTCCGCTGGAGGTGCTCCTGCCACTTTGCCTCGTGCCAAGTGAGCTGAGTAGCTTAGGTTTATATATTGAGATAACAATAATATATATAATATATAATAATCTATGATTTTTCAAGATTTTAGGCCCAGTAGTTTTAGAGATAAGGGGGGAATGGTAAATTTTTGCCTATTTTCTTAAATATTTTCAAAAATATTTATCTTAAAATTATAAAAAACAAAATTTGAGATCCTCACAATAAGATTTTTTTATTACATTTGTCACACAATATATTTTGAAAAACTTATTTTTAAATTTTCTAACTTACCTCCCAATAGTGGTCCATGTTTAAAATTTATTTATTTACGTTACACGTCTGTCTTTGGGTTACCGACTTACATAATTATATGTAATAATTTTCCACACAATCGTTCTAGTAGTTTCCAAGCAAGGCTGTGACAGACGGGCGGACAGACACACGAGTGATCCTTTAATGGTTCCGTTTTTACTTTTTGAGGTACGAAACCTTTATAAAACTATTTATGTCTAACAGTTTCAATAAAAGTCAGTACGTTACTCTATTTTTTTTATTATTAAAAATTGAGTGCATTTGACTACATCTCCTCTGATGGTAAGTGACGATGTAGTCGAGGATGGTACACGCAAACTCAAATAACTCACTCTCGCCTTGAAGATCCCCAGGTTGTAGGAGTCGGGAAACACAGACGCAGGCAAGGAGTTCCACTCCATCTCTGTCCGCATAATAAATGAGGAATCGTAACGCTTCGTGCGTATAGGCTGAATATCAACAACAAAGGGGTGGAACCTCCCCCTGCGTCTCGTTGACCGAAGGTGGAATGGAACTGGGTAATTGAATCGCAAAGAGATCAATATTATGTTTGGTATTAAAAAAAATGCAACATCTATTTAGCGATATTATAATATATTTGGTCTGAAATTTACTTTGACCCTTTCAGACCGGCGAAGAAACTACACCAATTTCAGGCGAACAAACTATTAAACCTACCTAAAAATGGTACGGAGAAGTCAAATCTGTAATGACCGGTTCTGAAAGGGTTAACGGCTTTTACATATTTTTGTGGTACGCAATAAAAAGGAAAATCAGCTTCATTTCTACAATATTATCTTTTATATATGTAAATAAAAGAAAGTCATGCACTTTTGCACCATTTACAACTCAAGAACGGCTGGACCAATTTTTATGATTTTTGTGTTTATGCATTTGTCTTCGTCGGGAATAGGATAATAAAATATGATATTCATCAATAAAAAAAAAACATTAAAAAATAATTGGTTTTAGGGTAGGGTAGTGTAGTGTAGGATAGGGTAGGTTAGGATTGGGGAGTGTAGTGTAGTGTAGGTAAGGGTAGTGTAGTGTAGTGCAGTGTAGTGTATGTAGGGTAGGGTAGGGTAGTGTAGGGTAAGGTAGTGTATGGTAGGGTGGGGTAGTGTAGGGTAGTGTAGGGTAGTTTAGGGTAGTGTAGTGTAGTGTTCGCCGGGACAGCTAATACTTTATAAAACACAATTTAGTATTTCTAATTGGAAGTAATAAAAGTGAATTTCTGGTAGGCATTTAAACACAAGCCAAATCTGAATAAGGTCCCTCTCAACAAACCCAAATTATTTGTAAATTTTTCATTAAGTCTGCTACTTATAAGTTTCTTACTTGCTTCTAAGTAACCGTAATGTTTGTTGTTGATTAAGGTATGCCCGACTACGCCAGACAGTGGAGGCTTCGCGAGAGAATATCCACACCTTGGCTGTACAATTGATTTAGAATGGCTTCTACTGATAAAACTGTAAAACTTTGATGAAGTCGTAAAAAAATGGACTTCTAACACAATGTTGGCTATCAGCTGATTGATTTGTATGAACAATAATTATAATTTTAATATTGGGGATTCTTGGTAAGCCCACTTCTATCTTCGGCATCATCGTCAATTACCATCAGGTGGGATAATGCCAAAAAAGAGTCAAAATTTTTTTTTGCAACTTTATAAATTAATAATTCTATAAAAACACGATTGCATAACAAAAACATTAAAAACCCAAAAAAATTCCCCAAAACTTTCCAAAAAAACAAACAAAAAAAAGGTTTTTTTTGGTAAGTTTTTGGGGAAAATCGGGTAAAATGTATGATCCTACCTATATCACTCAAGGGATCAAGGCGAATCTAAGAATACCTCGCATTCTTAAATCCTTTAAGCCATTTAAAAGATATCGTGGAATAAAGAAACATACATACAGACATAAGACCTAAAACAATACTCTGCTTTTTGTGGGCAGTCGTGTAAAAATAGCGGTGTACTTAATTAGTAAATACCATAATAATTATTTGTTTTATTTGACACCCTGTATATTGTAGCAATTTCTTTGCTACATAATGGATCTCCTTGCCTATCGGTCACAGTTCGTGACTTTAAAAAAAAACACATTTGGTAAGCCCTTGGCATCATCTCACTTGGTGGTATGTGACGATCATGCCGAAGATGGAAGCGGGCTTACAAAGATTTCCCAACGCAACGGAAAACTGGCTATCTTATCTTCAAGCCGAAAAACATCAATGTTGTTCTACATTCTCTTTCTCGAATTGTCTTTAAAATTTTCAATGGTCTGCCAGATAAGTGTAGTTGTTTGTTTTTTACACACAGGATTGTCATCGCATCAAGATTTGTGTCTTAAACCCTCAGACCAAATAAGAAGTTTACTTGATCTGAGCTAAAATCTCAGACACATAGCTCGTCGAACAGATGACCGTCGGGGCAGTAAAGTTCTTGAGTGGCGACCGCGCAACGGAAAACGTAGCGTAGGCAGGCCTTCCACTTAGTGGACCGATGACCTGGTATATGTCGCGGAAAGTCGCTGGATGAGGGCAGCGCGAAACCGGTCGTCATGGAAATCCTTAGGGTAGGCCTATGTCCAGCAGTGGACGTTTTACGGCTACGGACATGATGAGCTAAAATCTATTAAAAATGTATTATTATTTCACCCAATTTCTTCAATAAAATGTTGTAACTCTGTGTGTCTTCGGTACCCTCACCGGTTATTTTGAGGTAAGTTTGTTCATCTCCTTCTTTTGTCTTCCTTTGTGCTGTGTTGTGGTGTCAAATCCGGTCCTTTTTACGTTCTAGGGTCCTTCCATACCACAAATTCAGTGCGGGAAGCTTCCGTAGCCCGACATCAAAAGGCCTGCGCGGCACACTCGTCTCCGAGTGTTAATTTCTACATCCGCGTCACCGCGAACTGCTGGAAGTACACCTTGCGCAACTTCACAGCCTAGCCACCATGGATTAAAGTAATATCTTTTAATTTTATTTTTTTCCTCTCTAAGTGATTAAGAAACCCTAATGGACGTATTGAACATTTTAAATTTAGGAAGTTTCAAAAGTGTTATTTAATTTAATTTTAAGAATATTAAGTTTACTGCGGCCCTGTACGTACAAGGGTGGCAACCTTGTACCTTGCCACCCAACTTAAAAAATGATGTTATATAAATTTTCTTTACGGTGTAAATTCACATAGGCACTTTTCATTTCTTTGGGATAAATATTTTCACTTAGTCTAGGAACGATCAAATTTTTTTAAAGATCACTGTCTCTTTTTAATCAATCCATTTAATTATATTTTTACTTGCCCCCACTGACCTTTTTCCTTTTTTTCTCAATTTACAACTTTTAGGCCAATGTTTCAAATTTCTACGTATTCATGTAGCAGATCATTTCCACCTGGCATTTCATCATCATCACATCAGCTCATGTACGCTCCAGCCTACCCTCAATTAGGACGATCGGGCCTTAGTCGACCACGCGGGCCCAGTGCGGGTTGGTCGACTTCACGCACAACCTTCAAATTTCTTCGCAGGCGTGTGCAGGTTTCCTCAAAATGTTTTCTGTGGTCCTTTTAAAACATAAACGTATGTTTTAAAAAACAAAATATCATTTGCAGTTGGTAATAGAACATTTTGTATGGAAAATCTATAAATTTATTATAAATCCAGCTGCACATCTTAAATTGGTCAATTCATTCTCCTAAACTAAGAAAGCCTACATAGCCGTGAAAATTTTCCTTTTAAATTGATTACATGTCCTACTACTAAAATTTAATGAGATCTCCTGAAACAGCAGTTTAGCAGGTTGGGGGGAGAGGGAAACTTGACATTATATTGAAAAAAAATAGCACTTTAAAGCTTAGTTTTCGGAAACGGATCCCTAAGTCGAAAAATTGTTTGAGCATACCTTCAGTAGGTTTAAAAGACCTATTCAAACAGAGATATGAGGGGAGGTAGATAGGTTACGTGCACCAAAAAAGTGAAGCAAAAAAAAGATGCCAATTGGCATCTCTTTTCTTAGTAGCATCGATGCAACGGAAGCGAACTGCTTGTAATGTTGTGTGTGTAAATGGCTTCGATTTTCAAATGTAGTTTGTTAGTGCATAACCCATCTATGGTAACAAATCTCTGTATTCAACGATATCCCACACGATAGAGTACTTCAACAAAAAAATATTCACCCCCTGTTTATATGTAGGGGAGGTACCCCATTATTTAAATATTTTATATTAAGTAAGTAAGT
Source organism: Coleophora flavipennella (assembly GCA_947284805.1). NCBI lineage: Eukaryota > Metazoa > Arthropoda > Insecta > Lepidoptera > Coleophoridae > Coleophora > Coleophora flavipennella. The sequence continues at coordinate 13,696,722 of OX369259.1, read as the reverse complement.
AAATATTCTTTATTGCAACCACCACTTTGTCGGCGTAATTAATTTGTACATAGGCCACACCGAAATGATTGAGAATCAGATACTTTTTGCAGATAATTGATGAAACCTCTTTTTTAACATGAATATGCAACCTCTTTAGTTATATATTACGTTTAAATAATAAAAAAATAATGCGAGGGAAAAATGTTATGTCATTATTAAGTTTTTTTAGAAAATCATAAAAATGAAACTCAGTAAGGAACATTTTCGTGCGATAATTTTTCATAACTTTCGTCGCGGTTTATTGCAAGAAGAATGCTTCAATGAACTTTTTGGTTCATATGGCACGGACGCACCATCAAAGGCGACTGTATATCGTTGGTATGCTGAATTCAAACGAGGTCGTGATTCCGTCAGCACCCTTCCATCTTCAGGTCGACCAAAAACAGCCGTTACGCCGTAGAACGTCGCTGCCATCAGAGAATTACTACATGAAGATAGACATGTCATATATGAGCAGATTCGGGCTGAACTTGGGATTGGAATGACAGCAATAAAAACAATACTACATACAGAACTTGGTGTTAGAAAGTTAGTTTCCCGCTGGATACCACATAATTTAACAGAAGAGCACAAAGTCGCCCGTGTTGATTGGTGTCGAAAAAATATGAAACGAGTTGACGGAGGCCAATCAAATGCTGTTTATAGCATAATATCAGGTGATGAGTCTTGGATCTACTCTTACGAACCGGAAAGAAAGCATCAATCGGCTGTATGGGTCTTCGAAGGCGAGACAAAACCTACCAAAGTAGTTCGTTCCCGCAGCGTGTCTAAAAAAATGATCGCTTCGTTCGTCGCTAAAACAGGACATATAATGACAGTTCCTCTTCAGAATCAAAGAACAGTTACCGCCGATTGGTATACTACCGTTTGTTTGCCCCGTGTCATCGCTGAACTTCGTAAATCCAATCCAAACCGTCGCATCATCCTTCATCACGACAACGATAGCTCCCACACCGCCCGGAAAACTATTGAATATTTAAATACCGAAAACATTGAGTTGATGGACCATCCTCCGTACAGCCCCGATTTAAGCCCCAACGACTTTTTTACATTCCCAAAAACCAAAGATTTGTTGCGAGGAAAACGATTTGAGGACCCCGATTGTGCAGTCGAAGCTTGCAATTCCGCCATTTTAAATAGGCCAACTTCAGACTGGCATAGCTGTTTCAATAATTGGTTTAATCGTATGCAAAAATGCATCAATTGTAAAGGTGAATACTTCGAAAAACAATAATTAAAAAATAATAACATAAAATGTGTAGTTTTTTTTATTCTCAATCATTTCGGTGTGGCCCTCGTATACTCATACCAAATTACAGCTTTCTCGTACTAAAAGTCTCTAAGCTAAGCCGCGGACAGACAGACAGACAGACAGACACAGCGAAACTGTAAGTGTTCCTTGTTGACTAAGAACCCTAAAAAAACTGAAAAACCCGACTGCATAAAATTACCCCTTTACATGGCAGCAATTTTTATTGGCAGTCGGGTAAAAATGTATCTTATGTCATTTACGGGATCAAGACGAATCTAACTACACATCGCATTCCAAAATCCATCAAGGTTAGCCAAAGAAACAGACATACATACTTACAATATTATACATAATATGTTTTGCTTTGTACATTGGTGTACAACATAAGTTGTTTTTTGATGCAGTCGGGAATGGTTTACTCGAGTTCTCAATCAAATAGCCATGTTCAAAAGAAAGAAGATTATAATTTCATTAGGATTTAAGTTTAATTTAAGTAATGTTTAATGCACATGTAGGTATAAAGACATACTGTATTTAACTGCCTATTTCCTTAGTTAAAGACATATAACTCATATAGGATTCAAGGTGTGATGAAATGATCATTTGAGGTGCGCACGACGCAACCACCGGTACCTACTGACAGAATATCAGCGTTGTGGAGCTGTGGGAACACAATCCACAACATTTATGCTGAGTCAGTGCCTATTCATTGGCAGTACTTCCTTCGTCCTGTTTGTGTTTTAATTTAGTTTTTTATTTTGATTTATTGCGTATTTTATTTTTAATCTTGTTTTTTGTGAAGTTAAAATAAGCGTATTAATATCTATATTATTACATTATACCTTGTAAACTGTCAATGAATAAATGAATTATCTATCTATATTTATATACATGCACTTAAAAAACCTACTCTCCTTTTTGGTTAGTCCACTAAAAACATGCTTCAATGATTTTTGTCTATACCAGAATCAGTAAAAAATAGAGAATTTGTATTAAATGTTTAAAATACATTTTTAGGTTTAAAGTAGACAGTTAAAACGCTCTTTAGAACGCCCTTTCCATAAGTAGGCATAACAACACACAAAGTTTGAATGGTCTGCTTTAAAGTAAGTTCAGACTTAGTCGGTCCTAACTTTGGGCCCAAGTTAGACCGGTGCTACTTATCAAAAGCCCGGAATATATACGTAGGAACAGTTTTACACACCAAAGTTTTAGTAGGTACATTATATCCAGTGTTGCCAAATCACTTTGTCAAAAATACCGTGTTAACAGGCTCAAATGAAGGTGTCCCCTATACAAAATGGCAAAAAAAAATTAAAAATACAGCGTTGTTTAAAAGCAAATATGCCCAAATTACGGTGTAGTTTGCAACACTGATTATATCAAAAAATCACCAGAGATTACTTAATATTATAAATGTGTTTGTTACCTTTTCACGCTTCAACACCTTGACCAATCTTGATGAAATTTAGCATGCAGGTAGCTTGTATCACGGACATAGGCTACTTTTATCCCGTGAAAATGCAGTTCCGAATACTCTTTTTTTGGCAAATTTCCTTAATATCGAAACGAAACAATGAATTGTTATGATAAAAGGTGGTGGTTCGCGAGGGGTGGTTGAGGAGGTGGAAAATGACACAAATTACTACATAGCATATCCTTTCTCTATGCTTTGTAGTAAATTATGTCATTTTCCACCTCCTCATCTCAGGATACCGGGAAAACTCATTTCCACGCTCGCGCACGTTGACGTCGCAACGGAGCAAGTAGGCAAGAAATAATAATAAACGGATAGATACTTAAAGAAAATCGCAAAAAATGCGATTTATGGAGGCAAAATTAGGTTACTTAGGTTAGTTTATACTTCATCGGCTCGAGCCTACCCTGAATTAGGGTGATCGGGCCTTATTCGACCACGGGGGCCCAGTGCGGGTTGGTCGACTTCACACACAACCTGCGATTTTCTTCGCAGGCGTGTAAACTTGCACACGCAATGTTTTCCTTCCCCGTAAGAGCGTTGGATAAACGTACATATGAAATCTAACTAATAGTTATACTTAACTTTATTATATAATAGTTTATACTTATTAGTATTATATTTAGTACTGTCTGATTTAGGTTTTAAATTTTTGCTTATTTTCTTAAATAACGTCAAAACTGTTTATCTTATAAATATGAAATATACATATTTGAGATTCTCACAACAAGCCCTTTCATTTGACATGTCACATGATATAATTTAACAAAATTTTATTTTTAATTTTCTAATTTATCCCCCAAAAGTGGCCCACTCAGATTTTTCCTTAAATAGTACTCAGTACATTTAGGTCCTATTAATTCATAGTTATTTACAAAGTTCTATTAAAATTGATAAAGCCATTTTTGAGAAAAGTAACAAACAACCTGGATTTGTATGGGAGGTACCTTAGACCGATTTATCTTGGAACAACGAACTACCGCCTACTGTAGGCCTTTATAGTAACACATCGAGTTTCATCAAAATCGTTAGAGCCATTTTTGAGTAAAAAAGTAATAAGTATTTTTTTTTACTATAGTGGCAACCCTAAAAAATCAAGGTAGGGGAAATTTGAAAAAAACTCCTGGAGATATAAAAATAATATTGCCCTAACCCAAACTTCACCGAGTCCAGTAGTTTGGGAACTGAAGCACCGGACGGAAGTACAGACACACATACACACTCACACACACATTTATTATTTTTATGTTTATTAGTGTAAGAAAATCGATCCCCATCAAAATCTCAACTTCGATTTTTGCCATCACAATAACTTCTTCACGCCTTCGTCGCTCGAAAGTTAAAAGGGGGTGGGAGGCGAAAGAGAAGAGAGTTAGGGGAAATATTTTCCTATATCCAGATGTAATTCCGCACATTCCGTAAATCGGAAAGTAACTTGCTTTTTGGAAGGCCAAGTACCTAGCGGTTATACGTTACTTCAATAACTCCCGGTTATGCTGGCTCCCGACAAAATATCTAGGTACTAGATGACTTAATTAAAAATTAAAAACTTAAAAAACCTAAAAAAAAATACTTTGGAAGGCCAAGTACAGCGGTTATAACTTCAGTAACTCCCAGTTACGCAGGCTCCCGACAAAATAACTACTACACGACTTAATAAAAAAATAAAATAATACTTGACTCCTCTTTTCAAGCGACTTCTCAAGCGACAAAAAGGAAAAGGTTCTCCAAAAAGGAGGAAGTTCTCAATTCATCTGTATGTTTTTTTTTTATGTTTGTTACCTCAGAACTTTTGACTGGGTGAACCGATTTTTATGATTCTTTTTTTATTTGAAAGCTAGTGCTTCCCGTGTGGTCCCATACAAATTTTATTAAAATCGGTGTAGTACTTTAGTAGAAAATTAACAAAAACCAAAAATAATAATGCAAAAATGTACTAATGTGTTGCGATGGAAGTCGGTTTTTTAACGTGTTTAGCGTTTTCAATTATTGGCTAGTCGGGTAAAAAAGTATCCTATGTCACTCACGGGATCAACACGATGAATTACAACATCTATTAGCACAGAACATAACACTTATTTTTAAGCAACTGAAACATGTTGTACATTCTCTATTATTTGAAGAAGTCTGTAATACTATACTATATTGCAATTTACGACTGAAAAGTATCCTACCTATGTCACTCAGGATATCAAAACGAATCTAATGACGCCTCGCACTCCAAAATCTATCAAGCCGTTTAGGCTACAGCCTCAGCCGGTTTAAACATACAAATACATACTTACAATACATACAATACAATACATATACCCAAAACATCAAGCTCAGCCAATATGACAGTTCATACATACATACATATACTGGCTGTAACAAAATTGGTGTAGATCCCTTAAACTGTGGGTTCTACTCATCATATTGAACAACTTTCCCCAAGACTCATATACAATTCTTTAAAAAAATTGAACCCTCCATACAAAAAATACACAAAATTGGTCGATTAGCTGATCAATTCGTATGAAGTAAATTTTTTTTTGCGGTTTCTAAAAACTCATAGAACATACTTTACGGGACCTACACCAATTTTGTTACATCCTTTATACAGTACATACAAACGTAAACCGGAAAATGTAGCGTAGGCAGGCCTCCCATGGGGTGGACCCACGACCTGGTTAATATCGCGGGAAGCCGATGGATGCGGGCAGCGCAGGACCGGTCGTCGTGGAAATCCTTGGGGGAGGCCTCTGTCCAGCTGTGGACGATTTTCAGCTGTTAAAATGATGATGATGATGATGACGAAGCCCTTCAAAATACAAAAATAACCACATCTTACTCCAGTACAGAAGTCAGTCCGACTACAAAGAGCACTGAAAACCTTGCACGAATGTGGCGAGCTGGAAGACATAGTTTTTTCGAATATTTTTTTTAAATGTCCAATTTTCTGAATTTAGTGTGTTTTGAACAAAGTTTCTTGTGATTTTTCATGAATTTACACTTGTCCTGACTTTAATATGTTTTGAAAAAAGTTTATTGTGATTTTACATGATTATAAAATTATCCTGAATCTAGTGTTTTTAATTTTTAATAGTGGACGATTTTCGGCTGATATGATGATGATGACATTCATGCACCCAAAAACATTAATCTACGTCTTGGACAGTCGGTCGGGTATAAACGCGACCAAGGTGGTCGAATGAGTTAATAAGTAGGCAGCAGCGACTGGGGATGAGCGAATGAGTTAATAAGTAGGTAGCAGCGACTGAGGTGAGCGAATGAGTTAATAAGTAGGTAGCAGCGACTGAGGTGAGCGAATGAGTTAATAAGTAGGTAGCAGCGACTGAGGGAGCGAATGAGTTAGTAAGTAGGTAGCAGCGACTGAGGTGAGCGAATGATTTAATAAGTAGGTAGCAGCGACTGAGGTGAGCGAATGAGTTAATAAGTAGGTAGCAGCGACTGAGGTGAGCGAATGAGTTAATAAGTAGGTAGCATAGAAATAACCGGCTAAGTGTAAGAACCGGCGAACCGAGGGTTCCGTATCACCACACACACCTCTCCACTTGAGTACAACAATCACACTAATATTATAAAGGCGAAAGTTTGTGAGTGTGTATGTTTGTTACTTCTTCACGCAAAAACTACTTAACGGATCTGGCTGAAATTTGGTAGGTAGACAGATCAGTACCTGGATTAATACATAAGCCACTTTTTTTGACGCTCGCGAGTCGCTGGCGGCTCACGCACTGCGCACCCTCGATAAGTCATAGAAACGTTGTCCACGCAGGTGAAGCCGCGGGAAACAGCTAGTGATACCTATTTATCAACCGACTTCTAAAAAGGAGGAGGCTCTCAATTTGACTGTATGTTATTGTGTGTGTGTGTGTGTGTGTTGCGCAATATCTTTCTAGATTGTGAATAGATTTTCATGATTCTTTTTTATACGATAGTGTATGCTCCCGCCTTGATTCCATACAAATTTTATCAAAATCGGTGTGGTACATTTTTTTTTATTATTTATTGTGTGCAAAATGGATAACAGAGCTTATTAGGGAGACTCCAAACCAAAGTATTGTATACAGGGTGTAAGGGACGGATAGGCAAATACCTACTGAAGGGGTGGGCTCCGACCATCGTCCTGAATAGAATTTCAGTATTTTTTTTTTCCGGAAACCTTTTTTTTTTGACTACCTACTCAATGTAACGCGCACAGAACGATGACGCGCGATCTAAAGGTGGGTACTGACCAACGTTACGAGGTGTACATTCGCATCGAGCGTGTTACACATCGAGCATGTTACGCTGTGTTCTAAAACCGGTGTAACATGCTCGTCAAAACTCTGTGCTCCGCCGCTCGAGCCAGTTCACTCAAGATGGGTGAACTCGCAACAGCGTACTGACTGAACCGCGTAACAGTCAAAGGATTCGCCAAAAAACCGACTACCGGGTGGAGCACTCGAAGCGAGCAACGAGCGGCTCGTGGCTCGCTGGTTTCCCCGTAACACGACGTACTGACTGCACGAATGCTCGCTGTGTAACATGTTACATTACACCTCGTAACGTTGGTCAGTACCCACCTTAATAGCGCGAACAGGGGAAGCGTGTGGGGAGCACAGAGAGCGGCCGGCTCCGAGCGAGCGATCGCCGCCGCTGTACCTACCTCACCTCCGCCCCGCCCGCGAACTGCATGCAATGTTTACGACACATTTTCAATTTCAGTTTTTGGGCAAATTAACTGCAGTTTGTACATAAATCGTTCTAGGTGTTGTTAAAAAACAAGGATCAGGTCTTAGAGACCAAGGAAAGAGCGAGAGATAAACTTAGTAACAAAAACACTAAAATTAATCGCGAATGTCGTTTTCTACGATATGGACGACGACGACGTCCGTTCGTACAAAACTCACAGCGGAACTGACTACGAGTTTGAGTGAGATGCGCTTGCGAATCGCAAAGAATGAACGAACGCGGATTACATCTCTAGAGACAGGACACTGTGAAATTTTTCGATTGATATTGATTTTTTTTAGTAAGAATGTTTTGAATAACGACTTAACGAAACTTAGGTAAAGATGGTTACCGTGTTATGACAGCATTTTCCTAGGAATCTCTGTCGTATTTTAACTAATATTTCCGTGTCAGATATTAAAGTTGCGGTTTAACCCCCTGTTTTGTCTATTCATCTGTAGATCATCATGACATCGTATTCGATAGATTCTTTTTAAGTTTCATTACATTTATTACACATTTTAAACATTAAGAAATTTCCCTTACAACGGAAATTTGACTAAAAAAGAAATACCCTGAAACTTTTTCTGGAATTTTTAAAAATTTTACTGAATGGCTTCTCTCAACTGCACTCAAACCGAAAATGATGTTCCATAGTAAGCAGCTCGGTTAAGTACACAACCCTAGTAACTTATCATTAAACTCATGTAAAAAATTCTCTAATTTAATTAATGTCCAAATCAGATAATCGACAGTCGAGTTTTCACAAATCAAGCACCGCTCTACTCTTGCCGAGCAGACCCGATTGTGCCCGAGTTACCCTCTCAAGCGGGGCGCCGTCCTTACGGCGCTCACTCGTTATTTGCCTACTAGCTTAAACTTGAAAGAATGAGTTGGTACTAATATATATACTGTGGAATGAGCGAGGCGAGATCAAACGTGGTAGGAACGTAAGTTCGACCTCGGGAGCAGTAACCGACTTTGGCCTACAAAAGTGCTACAGCTGATAGCGTAAAACATAGTATAGTGGCAGAAGTTTTTAATTTCGTAATCATTGCTGGTTTTATCAATTACGCATTTTTTACTGTTTTTCTTTCATAGTCGGGTCGATAAGTTTTTAAATACATCATATTACGTAAGTAAAAAAAATTCGGAAAATTTTGAAATTTTCCGGCAGAAAATTCCTTCAGATTTCCATTCACAATCATGGCCTAAACTCTCCCTTTCAGCATTTGCCTATCTGTCCCTAACACCTGTATAACAGGGTAAAATTTTAAACCCTATATAAGGTCTAACAAAATTAGCTGAAACTATTTTAAGGGCAAGTTCAGTAAACGAAACTGAACAACTTTTTCTTCAGCGACCATACTGAAATCTTAGAAAAAAAATCTACAATAAAAAAAAAAGAAATCTTTATAAATCCGGCACTGGCCATCGTACCGTAGCAGTCCACGCGCCTGACGCGCCTCCGTCGGGCTCCGCCACAGATGCAAGCCGTGTCTTCCGTCGCGTCGGACACATATTGGGTAGGTATCTAAACCCTATTTGTTTGGAAATAGCCAGACATGTAAACAAAACATGAACTTCAAAATAAACTAGTTTCAATTGGTTTTCAAGTCTTAAATGAACTAAAACACAGTATTTATGTCAATAAAATCCTTGATGTCCAAATGTAAGTGATTAAGCTAAAATGATAAAATGATTTGTTTACATGTTTGGCCATTTCCAAACAAATAGATTTTTCTTTAATGTGACTTGTCCGCAAACAGGCTAAGGCGAACTACGTACCTATCTGCTTCTTATGTCTCAGGTGATTTTCTTGGTTGACCGGCATCTACAGGTCGTGGCATACTCGTAAAAGTACCGTAATCCCAGAATCGCTGCAAAGCACCTATAGTATTGTCAGGCCTCCGTCACTCCATGTACTTGCGCGCTATAATTACCTACCGCCCGGCCCAGCGTTCTCGGGCCGTTTGCGGACCCAATTCAGTGCGGTTTTCACAAACGAAGCGCACGCACGTAGTTAAATTTAAATCGTTTCGTTCGTTCGTACGCGTACCTACGAAGCCGTCTGGTGCCTTATGTGCTGTAGATGGGTGCAAATCAAGCAAAAGAAGAGATAAACACCTAACATTTTTCCATTTAGGTACCTGTCAATGAAGAAAGGTAAGTGATAAACCATTACTATTTTTTGTCGTTTTAAAATTATTTTTAATACTAGGTATACTAAGCATTAGCTAGTACTCTTTATTACACTGTGGCATTAGCTTGCCTTTCAAACACAGATTTAATTTTTTTTGTTACATAGAAACGTCATACTTATCTTAAACACTATTTTAACAACGTTTAAAAAGCTATTTTTATGAAAATAAAATTGTGATAATATGTGAGTCGCAGGTGCGGCCACCTGTCTCAACTTGTCGTGCTGTTAGCGCACACAAACACTTGTGACATAACTATTTAGTAATCTGTGCTTGTGATTCGGTTTTATGCGATTTATAACCGAGAATTTAGAAAGGGTAAGAAATTAATAAAAAATTATATCAAAATAAAACACATGTAACTCTTAAAGATTTTTTTCATTTTACTTACACACTGACCTCTAAAATTATGTGTTATCTAGATGTATTGCACAATCAGCACCTTTTTAAAAAATATATATATATTTTACTAGCTGTTGCCCGCGGCTTCGCCCGCGTAGGGGTATGAAAAATAGATAAGAACCTATTCTCAGACCTACCCGATATGCACACAAAATTTCATAAAAATCGGTCGAGCCGTTTCGGAGAAGTATGGTTACTAACACTGTGTCACGAGAATTATATATATATATATATACATATATATATATATGCGCTTGCGAATCGCAAAGAATGAACGAACGCGGATTACATCTCTAGAGACAGGACACTGTGAAATTTTTCGATTGATATTGATTTTTTTTAGTAAGAATGTTTTGAATAACGACTTAACGAAACTTAGGTAAAGATGGTTACCGTGTTATGACAGCATTTTCCTAGGAATCTCTGTCGTATTTTAACTAATATTTCCGTGTCAGATATTAAAGTTGCGGTTTAACCCCCTGTTTTGTCTATTCATCTGTAGATCATCATGACATCGTATTCGATAGATTCTTTTTAAGTTTCATTACATTTATTACACATTTTAAACATTAAGAAATTTCCCTTACAACGGAAATTTGACTAAAAAAGAAATACCCTGAAACTTTTTCTGGAATTTTTAAAAATTTTACTGAATGGCTTCTCTCAACTGCACTCAAACCGAAAATGATGTTCCATAGTAAGCAGCTCGGTTAAGTACACAACCCTAGTAACTTATCATTAAACTCATGTAAAAAATTCTCTAATTTAATTAATGTCCAAATCAGATAATCGACAGTCGAGTTTTCACAAATCAAGCACCGCTCTACTCTTGCCGAGCAGACCCGATTGTGCCCGAGTTACCCTCTCAAGCGGGGCGCCGTCCTTACGGCGCTCACTCGTTATTTGCCTACTAGCTTAAACTTGAAAGAATGAGTTAGTACTAATATATATACTGTGGAATGAGCGAGGCGAGATCAAACGTGGTAGGAACGTAAGTTCGACCTCGGGAGCAGTAACCGACTTTGGCCTACAAAAGTGCTACAGCTGATAGCGTAAAACATAGTATAGTGGCAGAAGTTTTTAATTTCGTAATCATTGCTGGTTTTATCAATTACGCATTTTTTACTGTTTTTCTTTCATAGTCGGGTCGATAAGTTTTTAAATACATCATATTACGTAAGTAAAAAAAATTCGGAAAATTTTGAAATTTTCCGGCAGAAAATTCCTTCAGATTTCCATTCACAATCATGGCCTAAACTCTCCCTTTCAGCATTTGCCTATCTGTCCCTAACACCTGTATAACAGGGTAAAATTTTAAACCCTATATAAGGTCTAACAAAATTAGCTGAAACTATTTTAAGGGCAAGTTCAGTAAACGAAACTGAACAACTTTTTCTTCAGCGACCATACTGAAATCTTAGAAAAAAAATCTACAATAAAAAAAAAAGAAATCTTTATAAATCCGGCACTGGCCATCGTACCGTAGCAGTCCACGCGCCTGACGCGCCTCCGTCGGGCTCCGCCACAGATGCAAGCCGTGTCTTCCGTCGCGTCGGACACATATTGGGTAGGTATCTAAACCCTATTTGTTTGGAAATAGCCAGACATGTAAACAAAACATGAACTTCAAAATAAACTAGTTTCAATTGGTTTTCAAGTCTTAAATGAACTAAAACACAGTATTTATGTCAATAAAATCCTTGATGTCCAAATGTAAGTGATTAAGCTAAAATGATAAAATGATTTGTTTACATGTTTGGCCATTTCCAAACAAATAGATTTTTCTTTAATGTGACTTGTCCGCAAACAGGCTAAGGCGAACTACGTACCTATCTGCTTCTTATGTCTCAGGTGATTTTCTTGGTTGACCGGCATCTACAGGTCGTGGCATACTCGTAAAAGTACCGTAATCCCAGAATCGCTGCAAAGCACCTATAGTATTGTCAGGCCTCCGTCACTCCATGTACTTGCGCGCTATAATTACCTACCGCCCGGCCCAGCGTTCTCGGGCCGTTTGCGGACCCAATTCAGTGCGGTTTTCACAAACGAAGCGCACGCACGTAGTTAAATTTAAATCGTTTCGTTCGTTCGTACGCGTACCTACGAAGCCGTCTGGTGCCTTATGTGCTGTAGATGGGTGCAAATCAAGCAAAAGAAGAGATAAACACCTAACATTTTTCCATTTAGGTACCTGTCAATGAAGAAAGGTAAGTGATAAACCATTACTATTTTTTGTCGTTTTAAAATTATTTTTAATACTAGGTATACTAAGCATTAGCTAGTACTCTTTATTACACTGTGGCATTAGCTTGCCTTTCAAACACAGATTTAATTTTTTTTGTTACATAGAAACGTCATACTTATCTTAAACACTATTTTAACAACGTTTAAAAAGCTATTTTTATGAAAATAAAATTGTGATAATATGTGAGTCGCAGGTGCGGCCACCTGTCTCAACTTGTCGTGCTGTTAGCGCACACAAACACTTGTGACATAACTATTTAGTAATCTGTGCTTGTGATTCGGTTTTATGCGATTTATAACCGAGAATTTAGAAAGGGTAAGAAATTAATAAAAAATTATATCAAAATAAAACACATGTAACTCTTAAAGATTTTTTTCATTTTACTTACACACTGACCTCTAAAATTATGTGTTATCTAGATGTATTGCACAATCAGCACCTTTTTAAAAAATATATATATATTTTACTAGCTGTTGCCCGCGGCTTCGCCCGCGTAGGGGTATGAAAAATAGATAAGAACCTATTCTCAGACCTACCCGATATGCACACAAAATTTCATAAAAATCGGTCGAGCCGTTTCGGAGAAGTATGGTTACTAACACTGTGTCACGAGAATTATATATATATATATATATATATATATGTATATAAGGTGTAACAAAATTAGCTGAAACTATTTTAACTGGTGCTTCTACCCATGAAACTGAACAACTTTCCCCATGGAACCCATAGTCAAATCGCAAAAAAAATGTGGCTCTCCCATACTAACTCGATCAGCTGATCAGCCAACTTAGTATGGGAAGTTCATTTTTTTTAGATTTGATTATGGGTTCCATGGGGAAAGTTGTTCAGTTTCATGGTTAGAAGCACCAGTTAAAATAGTTTCAGCTAATTTTGTTAGACCTTATAACATAAAGGTGTGGTGATACTTTAAGGTGGGCTTGTACCCATCAAACTGAACAACTTTCTCCATGGAACCCATAGTCAAATCGCAAAAAAAAATTTGAACTTCCCATACTAAGTTGGCTGATCAGCTAATCGAGTTAGTATGGGAGAGCCAAATTTTTTTTTGCGATTTGACTATGGGTTCCATGGAGAAAGTTGTTCAGTTTGATGGGTACAAGCCCACCTTAAAGTATCACCACACCTTTATGTTACACCCTGTATATATATATATATATATTAGCTGTCCCGGCGAACTACGTACCGCCTTACATTACACTACACTACCCTACCCTACACTACCCTACTCTACCCTACACTACACTACCCTACCCTACCCTACACTACCCTACCCTACCCTACACTACACTACACTACACTACCCTACCCTACCCTACCCTACATAAGAACCTTCTCCTGATAATAACGAACTCGACAAAAAAAGAATTAGCCAAATCGGTCCAGCCGTTCTCGAGTTATGCGCTTACCAACACATTTTGCGATTCATTTTTATATATTAGATATATAGATAGATAGATAGATAAATGATACAATTTTAAACTACCACCTATAAGTCAAAACATATTCACAGTTCTCAATAACATAGACACAAAAAGTTATGTTAATTTAATATTATCGAAGAGGCAGCCCTGCGATTGCTGTGGGATCGCGTGGTGTGAAGCAAGCTGACGCGATGGAGTAGGCTATTATAGCAGTAGGTATTGGAAATTTACTACTGAGTGAAGTATCTGTTACGTAGTAACTAATTAGTAATCTGTGGTATTGTGTGTAGATGGCATGTAGATGGGGTCTACGGCTATGAAAATCTTGAAACATGTTCCTGGTGTCTATTAGGTTGTGGTTACAAACTTCATATCACACCGCCATGTCCAAATATTGTTGTACATGGCATTTTCACAATAAAACACTTAACTTAGGCACTTAGGTCACAATCTGTAGGTTAGGCTTTGAGAACGTAACTCAATGAGTGCGCGAGAGAAACTGAGATTATTTTTTTCGCGCACGCATCGCACTTGTTTGTAGGCGAAATGTACCTACGAGCGAGCAGCAAAATATTTCAATGGACGAAGTAACTATTTAGTAATCTGTGTCAATGGCCTCAACGCTTCAAAGAAGCCGCTCAATTTCTTATTTTTCGAAAAGTGTAAATACTGTTGGGTTGTATTTTACTACCTACATCTAAAAGGGGAACTATAAGGTTTTAAATAGGTAATATTCGTTTTTAAATAGGAATTGATTGAGAGAACTACCAAAGGTCAACGGCCAGGCACAGCGCAGTTTCGTTGCGGCAAGGCACGAATCCAGCGAAAAGAAAGGACCGTACTACAACACGAGAATATTATAGTGGGCAATAATGGAATGTGGCAATTTTTTTTTAGAATTCGGTATGGTCACTGAAGAAAAAGTTGTTCAGTTTCGTTTACTGAACTTGCCCTTAAAATAGTTTCAGCTAATTTTGTTAGACCTTATATAAGTAAACACAGAGAGTAATTTTACACCCTGTATAAGTAAACACAGGGTGAAATTTTACACTCTGTATAAGTAAATAATACAATTTCACAGCTATCAAAGCGCTACGTACGAGTATACGTGCGGCCCGTCGCCGGATCTCCCGTAAAACTGTGAAACCACCCTTAACAGTTTGCACGCCCGATGGGAAATACAGCGTTAGTACGCAATATGCTGCGGTCATATTATTAGTGATTGACCTGATGACCGATTTAAACCAACGAGTCAATAATTAAGTACATACTTTATGTTTTTAATCTGTTATCTTCATCATCATATCAGCTGAAGGACGTCCACTGCTGGACATAGGCACACCCCGGACACTGCATACAAAAGTTGTGAAATGACATTTCTAAAAACAAATGATGGAGCAAACAAAATCACGGCGAAAACTATATCCAATCTGTATCAATCTGGGTGACGAGGGGGTGAGTATTCATAGTGTATGTTAGTACTAATATATATGTATATATATATATATATATATATATATATATATATATATATATATATATATATATATTGACACAGGCCTCCCCCAAAGATTTCCACGACGACCAATTCTGCGCTGCCTTCATCCAGCGGCTTCCCGCGACTCTCACCAGGTCATCGGTCCATTGAGTGGAAGGCCTGCCTACGCTACGTTTTCCGGTGCGCGGTCGCCGCTCGAGAACTTTAATGCCCCAACGGCTTTCAATTCTACGAGCTATGTGCCCCGCCCACTGCCACTTAAGTTTATCAATTCTGAGAGATATGTCGGTTACTTTGGTTCTCCTACGGATCTCGTTTCTGATTCGATCACGCAGAGAAACTCCGAGCATAGCATGCTCCATTGACCTTTGAGTGACCTTGATCCTTTTTATGAGGCCCATAGTAAGCTACCATGTCTCAGTTCCGTATAACATCACTGGCAACACACACTTGTCGAAGACCTTAGTCTTGAGACACTGCGGTATTTGGGACGTGAAGATATTACAAAGTTTCCCGAACGCTACCCACCCTGGTGAAGATCGCGGGAGGTCGATGGATGCGGGCAGCGCAGGACAGGTCGTCGTGGAAATCCTTGAGGGAGGTCTTTGTCCAGCAGTAGACGATTTTCGGCTGATGTGATGATGATGATCAAAATATGCACATGGATGCGGGCAGCGCAGGACCGGTTGTCGTGGAAATCCTCGGGGAAGACATATGTCCAGCAGTGGACGTTTTTCAGCTGATACGATGATGGTGATAGTCAAAATATCTGACATAAATGATCGTAAAGTGGCCGTATCTTTTTATTTCTTTGTCTTCTTCTGCTTCTGCTTTGTTTTTAGGGTTCCGTAGTCAGCAAGGAACCCTTATAGTTTTGCCATGTCTGTCTGTCTGTCTGCGGCTTAGCTCAGAGATGATTAGTACAAGAAAGCTGTAATTTGGCATAATATACATATTAATCACGCCGACAAAGTGGTACAATAAAATCTTGAAAAATAATTTTATTAGGGTACCTACCCTACATGTAAGTATGGGGTGTATTTTTTGCGTTGACGTCAATGATATATAATGTTACTATTTGTCGCACCCTATCGTGTGGGGTATCGTTGAATAGGTCTTTTAAAACTACTTAAGGCTTGCTAAAACCATTTTTCAATTAAGGAATTTGTTTGCGAAATATTAAGCTCACCAACTAAATCGCTTTATCATACTGCTAAATATATTTTTGTTAATTCTCGTGCGTGGTATCAATGAATTGGTCTTTTTAAATAAAGTAGTGCTTAACATATTGTTCTGAACCCATCACGTGGGGTATCAATGAATTGGTCTTTTTAAATAAAGTAGTGCTTTACATATTGTTCTGAACCCATCGCGTGGGGTATCAATGAATTGGTCTTTTTAAATAAAGTAGTGCTTAACATATTGTTCTGAACCCATCGCGTGTGGTATCAATGAATTGGTCTTTTTAAATAAAGTAGTGCTAAACATATTGTTCTGAACCCATCGCGTGGGGTATCAATGAATTGGTCTTTTTAAATAAAGTAGTGCTTAACATATTGTTTCGAACCCATCGCGTGGGGTATCAATGAATTGGTCTTTTTAAGTAAAGTGGTATTGGTTAGCCCATTCGCTTCACACCAGGAGGTCGCGGGTTCGATTCCCGGTGGGGTCAACTTGTAAGACTCGGTTTGGTTGGTGGTAGGGCATTTTCTAAGCCCGCCTGGCTAGCTACCACCATCTTATCTAAGTATAGCCGCCAAACATCAGTGTTAATAGCATTGATGTGTTCCGGCTTGAAGATAAGATAGCCAGTTTCCCCATTTGCGTTGGGGAATCTTGGTAAGCCCGCTTCCATCTTCGGCATCATCGTCACTTACCATCAGGTGAGACGATGCCAAGGGCTTACCAATTGTGAATAAAAAAAATTAAAAAAAAAGTAGTGCTTAACATATTGTTCTGAACCCATCGCGTGGGGTATCAATGAATTGGTATTTTTAAATGAAGTAGTGCTTAATATATTTTGTCAGATGTGCCGTTCTCGAGCTAAAACTCGTCAACGTCGATAAAAGCGTGTCCCTGGTGCTCCTAAACTATTCGCCCTAGAAAAAGGATTTGGGATATCCTGAGACAAACAGTTTTTAAGTAATGATTACGGAACCCTACACTATGCGTGTTCCGAGACGCACTTCGCCGATTCTTATTGTTATAGACTTTAGAGAAAAGGGTTGCATTTGCATGTATGTATATTTCGATTTTAATCATACTTTAATTGTGAATAAAAAATACCTATCGGCCCACTCAAACGGAATTGTTAAAAAAGGTAATTAATAAATACTGTTTAAAGAAACTAATTTGAATGTTTATTTTTGGTAATAATTCTTCGACCATACATGGAAAATATGTATGGTTGAAGTTATCAGTTTATCACTGTTTATTTTTGATGATTTTTCAAAAATGATTAAAGTGATGAGGTCACGGTCCCAAACACTATGAACAAAATTTAACAAACCGGCCAAGTGCGAGCCAGAACCGCACATATAAGGGTTCGGTACCATCATACTAGATGGCGCTAGTTTCTTCATGTTTAAAAAAACATTTTTTTTGTGTGGAGATCCCCCTTAGTTTTTCACTTTTTCGTAGTTTTTGTTATAGCATCAACAGAAATACATCATATGTGAAAACTGGCGGCAGACGGACAGACAGACGGACCGACAACAAAGTCTTAGTAATAAGGTCCCGTTATTTATTACCCTTTGGGTACGGAACCTTAAAAACAGCTCAAGTACTATTTTCAATTGAAAACCGCTCAAGTACTATTTTCAATTGAAAACCGCTCAAGTACTATTTTCAATTGACGATTATACAAAGATTTTAGTTATTTGGAGTTTATAGTATAGTTATAAACTTTAGTATATTAGTTATTTACTTTTTACAGTACGTATAAAATCAAAATATAATCCAAATGTTTTTTTTATTTACATCATCCATCATCATCACCATCTCAGCCGAAAAACGTCCACTGCTGGACAAAGGCCTCCCCCAAGGATTTCCACGACGACGACCGGTTTATTAAACTCAATTATTATTCACAATTGGTAAACCCTTGACAACATCTCACCTGGTGGTAAGTGACGATGTTGCCGAAGATGGAAGCGGGCTTACCAAGATTCCCCAACGCAATGGGGAACTGGCTATCTTATCTTCATGCCGGAACACACCAATGATATCAACATTAATAATATCGAACGTAAGTCTATTCATTTTAAGTTCAAATCAAAGCCGGCTTCAATTACGTTGAAACTAAACGCCGAATTATCGATTTTTGCATGTTTTTATTACTTTTCTGTACTTTCAAATAAGTGTAAAATGTGTTCAATTAAAATGAAAGGTCTTAAAGTCACCGATTTTTGTGTGTTGGTTTTGCTCAACATTAACAATTTTTTTTGTGAAATGCCAAAAACAGGGTCTACGGTATATTTTTTTACTTAAGAAGTGGTAATATTATTAAAATTGTATTATATTTAATCTATTTCTTATTACTTTAAGTGTTTTACATACTTTTTTCTATGGTGATAGTTTTACATAGGCTTTCAATAATTTGAAATGAATATTGTCATTTGACCTATGTTAAGGCCTTAAGTACCTAAACTACATAATTATGTTTTTGGTGTCACCTACCTTTATAATATTCAATAGTCTTCGACTTCTGTGCAATACAAAAACCCGATAGAGTTTGCATTGTACTGTGTTTATTTATATCTTTGTTTCTTTTTTAAAGCAATGACTAAAAAAACGCTAAACACGTTAAAAAACCGACTTCCATCGCATCTTAGTACATTTTTGCTTTTTTTGGTTTTTGTTAATTTCTAACAAAGTACTAATTCGATTTTGATAAAATTTATATGGGACCACACGGGAAGCATTAGCTTTCAAATAAAAAGAATCACAAAAAAAGAAAATCGGTTCACCCAGTTAAAAGTTCTGAGGTAACACACATAAAAAAACATACAATCGAATTGAGAACCTCCTCCTTTTTGGAAGTAGGTTGAAAAGAGGTACGAGTAGCTATACAATAGATAGGGATGTTAATTTTAAGTTTTCTCAAGTACCGTCAGTACATTATAAAAACTTTGTTTAAATATCATTAAAAAAAATATATTGAAAAGTGTTTACTTATTGGCCAACACAGCTTATTAGGGAGACCAAAGTATTGTATACAAAATAAGTGTTACAAAATTGGTGTAGGTCACGTTAACTGGGGCTTCTATTCATCATATTGAACAATTTTTGTTTTACGACTTTGCTAAAATCGCAAAAAAAATATTTACTTTTCATACAAATTGATCAGCTGATTGACAAATTTTGTGTATTTTAGTATGTAGGGTCAAAATTTGTTTTTGAGATATGACTATGGGTTCCTTAGAAAAAGGTGTTCAGTATGATGAGTTAAATCCCCAGTTAACAAATCCCACATCATTTTTTTATATCCTGTTTAAGTAAACACAGAGTGAAATGTTCTACTTAATTTTATTAATTTTATTTTTATTTAATTATTTATTTTTAAAGTGAATAATACAACTCAATATTATGTGAATATTTCGAGCGTCTACCTGTTGCCGTTATCAATATCGAGCAAAAAAATCACGTTTGTCGTATGGGAGCCCCCCCTTGATTTTTCATTTTATATTAATTAAATTATTTATTTTTAAAGTGAATATATTACTAAATATTCTGTGAATATTTCAAGTGTCTTCCTGTTGCCTTTATCAATATCGAACAAAAATGAGCAAAAAAATCACTTTTGTTGTACCTCCCTTATTTTTTCACTTTTTCTAATTTTTTGTATTTGTTGTAGCGGCACAGGAAATACATCATCTATGAAAATTTCAACTGTCTAGCTATCACGGTTCATGAAATACAGCCTGGTGACAGACGGACGGACGGACGGACAGACAGACAGACAGACGGACAGCGAAGTCTCAGTAATAGGATCCCGTTTTTACCCTTTGGGTACGGAACCATAAAAATCGGTGACTTTAAGACCTTTCATTTTAATTGAACACTTTTTTTAAACTTATTTGAAAGTATAGAAAAGTAATAAAACCACGTAAAAATCGAGAATTGGGTGTTCGGTTTCAACGTAACAGCCGCGTTGAAGCCCGCATTGATTTGAACTTAAATTGAATAGACTTACGTTCGATATTATTTTAACACGTATCAGCCTGCTCGTATTGAGGCATCTTAAAGCCTTAAAACACGAATTGGCGAGGTTTTTATTAATAAGAGGTACAAGAGTGTTTTAAAACGTAGTTATGTGCATTTCCATACACCTTGAGATTGAACCTACTAAATATAAACCGGCCAAGTGCGAGTTGGACTCACGGTATGAGGGTTCCGTACCACCACATCTCTCCAAACAACTATGACAATTCTATTAATTATGCCTATTCACATGACAAACAAAAGACACAAACGCGAGCAACAGAAAAATACTACTAGCCCTATCTAGTAGTGTTTTAGTGAACTATTTTCCGTAAGTAAAAGTATTATATTGAGTTTACCACTTTATTTTTATTTAATATAATTATTATAATTTATATTAAATACAAGAAATTGAATATATTTATATTTTTTTTCAAAATTTTAGGCTCAATAGTTTCGGAGATCAGAAGGGGGAATGGTAAATTTTCGTCTTCTTTTATGAATAAAATCTAAACTATTAATTTTACAATAATAACAAAAATATATTTGAGATCCTCATAACGAGATATTTATGTGACAGTGAGGTATGCGAAACTTTTTTTTTTAAATTTCCTAATTTTTTCCTCAAAAATGACCCTTATATTATTAAACATTTATTTACTTTGCACATATTCTGTGTTTGGGTCATAGGATTACACCAAAATTCACCTGATTTGGTTCAGTAGATTCGGAGCAAATTGATTGTGACAGACGGACGGACATACAGACAGACGCACGAGTGATCCTATAAGGGTTCCGTTTTTTTGTTGTTGTACGGAACCCTAAAAGATCAAAGTCAAAAGAGTATAAGGAAAAAGTACCACGAAATTCAGTACAACTAAACGTATAATGAATTGCGCCAAAACCCAGCACATCACCGCGCATACAGGTAAAAAAATAGCGCGCCCCGCACATGCGTTCCATTAGAAAAAAATAAAATTTATGGAATTTCCTTGGTGATACCCACCATTGGTATTATATCCGTGAGACCGGGTATTTAAAAAAAAATCCAATTAATAGTAGCATAAATCGTAAGTTACAGAAAAAGTCGTGGTCGAAAACCCCCCGGTGCGTGAGACCGGGGTCACCAGCGATGTAAGTCAAATTTACGTCATGATAACATCTTGGATTTGTCCTGTATCGTATTGGTAAAAAAATGTTTTTTAACATTTTTTTTATTAGTTAAAAAGTGTTATAATATTAATTTTCTTGAATTCCCTGAAAGTGACGAAATCTTATGCCGGGTATTCTCAAATATGACATTAGTAACGAAGAAACTCTAGAGTTTTAAAATTAAAAATGTGTATTTTTTGCCTTAATAACGGCGATAAAAACCCGACTTCATATAGTTAAAGCCACCGTGCTCTAAACAATAGGCATATGTTTACCACCATTTAATTTCTAATAGTCTCATGAAATTTAAAAAATAAATATTGTTTTAATAGGTAACTATTGTTCTTAATATTAATTTTCATCTTTAAACTATTTTATACAATCGGCAATTTCATAGGTAAAGACCTAATATAAAAAAGGGGTAAAAATATTATAATTAACAGGAAAGCTATTTATTGAATAAACATTTTACTCTATGACCACTAGCCAGGTGGGTTTAGGAAATGCACTACCAACATTTCCCTCTCGTATATCTACCAGATACGCTAAACTACCAGGTTTATGATATAGCGTCCCCACTCACCGACAGCTAGGTCATATCACACCCGGACACTTCAAAAAACGGGCCAGAAATGACATTTCAAAAAAGGAATGACGGAACAATCAAAATGGCGGCGAAATCCTATACGTTCGATAACCAAACTGTAACCAATCTGTATCAATCTGGGTGACGAGGGGGTGAGGTCGCAATCTAGAGAGCGGCAGGGAGTGTCCATACCGTATGTTAGAATTAATATATATATACTTTGGTCATATAGTGAGGGCCGCTATTCCTGCCAGCACCATAAGGTACAAGGACCAGTTGCGGTGGGTCTTGCCACCAAGACGCTTGTCCTGGATGCACTACTAACAGACAAACCGAGTCTAACGAAGTTAGAACCTACCGGAAATTGAACCCACGACCTCCTGGTGTGAAGAGAAAAGACAAATCATTACGCCACGGTTGCGGTTAAAACTTGTGACTGTATATGCTTTAGAAAGAAAGAAAATAAATAAATAAATAAAATAAATATTCTGGGACAAATCACACATGGTCATCTGGCCCCAAAGTAGGATTCCCTGTGTTATGGGAACCAGAGACTGATATACATACTTATATACGTATAAATACATACATATATATATATATATATATATATATATATATATATATCGTCGGCTTACTGCAAGACATCATTAGCTGCAAAAAAGTGATTTCGAGATAATCGCAGTTTTATATTTTTCATTATCTTTGCAATAACTTCAAAAGTTGAGGACATAGAAAAAAAAATTAAACACCACCTTAAAGGTGAGCATCTTCTTTATACGATTTCAATATGGAATACATCCCTAATGCTGCACTTTTTTTTAAAAAGCCGGAAAAAAAAGATAAGGACTTCTTGCGTTTGAGCAATACAAGCAAAACGTGAAAATAATGATTTCTGTATGAAAATCGTTCAAAAAAAATCAATTATTACCATAAAAACAATGAAAATAGTGTTCTTTTATTATTATTATTATCAAATTAGAAGCTTTTACAATATTATTTTTGATATTTTCGGGTGACCTAAATCTAATTTAACAACTTAAATGAAAGTCGCTTAAATTTTTGGCAAAAAAAAAACAAGTGATAATAAAGGTATAAGATCTACTTATTGTAGACAGTAAAAACATATCATCTAATCAGCCGAAAGAAGTCCACTGCTGGACAAAGGCCTTTCACAAGGAATTCCACAACGACCGGTCTTGCGCTACCCGCATCCAGCGGCTTCCCGCGATCTACACCAGGTCGTCGGTTCAACGCGTGGAAGACCTTCCTACGACACGTTTTCCGGTGCGCGGTCGCCAGTCAAGAACTTTACTACCCCAAAAGCCATCTTTTTTTTTTTATTAAAAATTTTAGTGCGTTTGACTGCAACTCACCTGATGGTAAGCGATGATGCAGTCGAGGATGGTACATGCAAACTCAAATAATGCCTATTCACTCTTGCCTTGAAGATCTGTTCTACGAGCTATGTGCCCTGCCCACTGCCACTTCAGTTTAGCCATTCTGTGAGCTATGTCGGTTAATTTGGTTCTTCTGCGGATCACCTTATTTCTGATTCGATCGCGTAGGGAAATTCCAAGCATAGCTCGCTCCATTACCTTTTGGGTGACCTTGACCCTTCTTATGAGGCCCATAGTAGGCGACCATGTCTCAGTTCTGTATGTCATCCATCACTGTAAACACACACTGGTCAAAGACCTAAGTCTTGAGACACTGCGGTATTTGGGATGTGAAGATATTGCGATGCTTCCCGAACGCTGCTCAGCCGAGTTGTATTCGTCGATTGTTCTCTTTCTTGAAGTTGGACCTACCTAGCTGGACTCTTTGTCCATGGTTTACATATTCGTCAATAACTTCCAGTGTAGAGTCTCCAACCTTTAGAGGGGTGGGTGCAACACGGACATATTTTCGTCTTGTCCATGTTCATTTTAAGACCCACTTGTTGAGAGACTTTACTGAGGCTATCGAGCATTACACTTAGGTCTTCCATAGTCTCAGCCATGACCACGATATCGTCAGCAAATCGATGGTGGGTTATGTACTCGCCGTTGATACTGATGCCGAGTCCCCCCAGTCTAGAAGTTTGAAAACATGTTCCAGGGCGGCGGTGAACAGTTTCGGAGATATAATCTCTCTGTCTCACCCCTCGCTGCAATTGGGAGGTTTCGAGTTCTGGTGTGGAGGTGAACTAAAGTAGTGGCGTTTTCATACAGATACTTCAACACCGTAATGTATCGATAGTCAATTTAGCACCGCTGGAGAGCCTGTAGCACAGCCCAGTTTTCGACTGAATCAAAGGTTTTCTCATAGTCCAGAAACGCCAAGCATAGTAGCTGATTGTACTCTTCAGTCTTCTGTATAATCTGCCGCAGCATATGTATGTGGTCTATGGTACCAAAGCCTTTTCGGAAACCGACTTGTTCGGGAGGCTGGAAGTCGTCAAACCTTCGTGCGAGACGATTCGTAATGAATCTCGAAAACAGTTTATAGACATAGCTCAGAAGTGAGATGGGTCTGTACTTCTTTAGCAAGGTGTTGTCACCCTTTTTGAAGAAAAGCAGGATCGACCAAACTTCTGTGCCATTCGTTAGGCGTTTGTCCCTCGAGTATAACGGAATTCAATAACTTCTGAAGAGCTTTGAGTACCGGTGATTCACCTGCTTTCAGAAGTACAGCCGTAATTCCATCGTCACTCGGTGCCTTGTTGTTCTTAAGCTGTTTGAAAGCCATTCCAGTCTCGTACAGGCTGACTTTCGGGATATTTTTTATTTATTTATTAACTTGTCGCCAATTTTATAGACCATTCACATGAATTTTACAATTATTGGTTTTACATTTTAAAAAGCAAATTATGAAATTTGACTAATTGAAATTTAAAAAAAGACAAAGTAGGATTAAACGTAAATTATGTAATAGAAAATAATATTTATAAAGTAAAAATATATAAAACAAACAAAAAAAGTACAATTAAAGAAATAAGAACAAGATGTTTGAAATGGGCAGCGCAAAGTGTTATACGTTATATATGTAGTGTGTTTGTGGCATGTGTAAATGTTGTGTGTGTATTGTGAGTGTTTGTATGAAGTCGTATAAAAATTAATTTCATGAATTGGTTACGTCGGAGGAAGAATATGTCGAATATCTATATAGCTTCGGTAAAGTGTCGGGTTAGTCTGGCTCTTGAGTCTTTAGCCAGATCGCTGACAGGCAGACGTGTGGTCTTGTACAATTGTCCGTAGAACTTTTTAACTTCTTCCAGCAACTCAATCTTAGAATTCTCAGACTATATGATCATGCCACCTCAGTTTTCGGCTTGGTCAGTTAGCTTTGTCCTCTCGTTGGTTTGATGTCTCGCGAACACTTTTGAGCCTTTGTTGTGCTCAATCGCTTCTTTAATACAATTTGTATTATACTCGCGCTAATCGCGAGCCAGGGACTTAAGAGATCTGCCTGTTTAGTTGTCGATAGTAAGTAGCATCTTCAGAGGACTGCAAAACCAATCTGCGTCTTTCTTCCATGAGGTTGCTGGTGAAGTCTGAATTTTTTTTTGTACTGTTTGAACGGCGAGCTTTAAGAATCTCAGACCCGACCTTTTGGACCATTTCCACTAATTTTTCATTATAATCGTCCATATTCTCGCAGTATCCTAGGCATTCGAAGCGATTTTGCAAATCGAGCTGAATGCTCTCGGGGTTTTGGAGCTGTATCGGAACGTAGACTTCATCAGTCGGCATCTTTCTAGCTCAATCTTTAGATTCAGTGTGCCTCTTACCATTCGGTGATCGCTTCCTGTTTTTACTAAAATTGATCACAAAGACATCATTGAATATTTGTCTTCTCGTCGATAAGATGAAATCAATCTCGTTCTTCGCTATGCCATTGGGATGCAACTATGTCCACTTCCGCTGTTGTGACTCTTTGAAGAAGAAGTTCATTATAAAGAGGCTCTCTTTTTTCATAAAGTCGGCCAGCATCTGACCACGTGCATTTATTACTCCATATCCAAATTGCCCTACTCTCAGCTCACCATCGCCTCGTTTGCCCAGTTGCACGTTGAAGTCCTCCATAACAATGGTATAATGGGTCTTGGTTCTACGTTTGGTTGTAGAGATTTCCTCATACATTATCTCTACCTCATCGTCGGAGTGTTGCGTGGTCGGCGCGTATACCCGTATGACTTATCGAATACCGTTTTGTGATTCCGAGTATACAGTATGCTACCCTTGTCGAAAAGATCATGATCTGGACCACTTTGTTAATGAGGGACTTGTGGACGAGAAACCCGACACCACCCTGGGACAGTTGGTCATCCTCCCGGAATGAGAGCAGGTTTCCGGATTAAAGGATCATGGTGTCCTCTCCCTTTATTTGGACTTCACATAAACGTACGATATCCCACCGTAACCTGCTCAATCCTTTTTCGAGTTCTGTAAGCTTCTCATCAGTCCGCAGTGTACGCGTGTTGTAAATTGCCAGGGCCAAAGGTCGTTGGGTTTGGTAGCCTGGCATCTCCTGGAGATTCTTTACATTTCCCACCCCATCGTTACCAGGTCTGTTACCGGAGCCAGGAATAGCAGTGTCGCCGGGGGCAAGGGGCCGTTTCCTGGGTGTGTAAGCAAGAAGTAGAAATCTTATTTTTAATTCGTGGCTCTAGTTAGCAGATTATAAATTAATATGATGGTTTATAGTAGCTTGTAGCTCTAAGGGTTAATATTTATTGTAAATAAAATAATAGATTATAAATTAATGAAGCAGAAACATACCGGGAGATTTAGATCAACTTCGTGACAAAAGTTGTATTCTGGTCTTAATGTAGAAAGCAAACTGCGGCATCGGTTCCGCTCGCGGCTCGCTTCACCTCTCCCCCTCGCTCGCCCACCGCCTTACAGCCAGCCTTCGCGCATCATAGTGACAAATAAATCGAGTTTCTATTATCCTAATTACTGTTCCCTATATTTTAATCTACAAATATCTACTCTATGAACTTCCGTTTAGTGTCATAAGGTAATTATCCGATGAAAAGAATGGAATTTGTTTGTCAGGACCATCAAAATTCATATTAATTTTGTATCCAGTTTAAGCAAAAAACTAATTAATATGATTATAAAACCTTTTTATATTGTGCAGAACTAACTAAGTACTTTTAGACCTTACATTTTTTGGTGTGTAGATTTGACAGAAATCATTATTGTGTAATTATTAGATTGAATCCATATAGTTCTGCTACTCACGCTCCCAGAATTCATTAAAATTATATAATTTTATACAACAAAAACACTTATTATCGTCTAAAAAAATAAATCACAAAACTTTGTTTTTGTCAGATCTCATTAAGTATTAATTCAAGTGACCATTTTCTATTAAAAGTCATTTAAGTTTTATAATTAGTTTAATAGACAAGTATAATGTGACTAAAAGACAATTAAAGGCATGTAATTATTTTTAACAAAATCATAACTTATATGCATTTCTGTCGTTCGTCGTTGCTCAGACGTCATTGAAATAATATAATGACTTTTAGCAAAACGTTATACGACAATTTAAGTACTCTAGGTGTCACTTATGAACTTTATCAACTTAATACAAAATGTAAAGATGTAGTAAGCGATATATTCGTGAAACCTCCTTAAGTAACAAAAATAATTTAATTATTTATAACGAAAATTGTAAGTAGTGAATCATACATTTTCAAATTTCAGATGAAGACACTAAGTATCATTAGTGTGTAGTTGTAACGAAAAAATCTGATAACCAATATAAGGTACTGTAATGATTGTGAAAACTGAAAATTGCAATCACTATCTTTTTGCCTTAGACATAATGTTCAATTTCTTTAAAAGTATAACACATAGAGAAATAATGATTTCTGATTATTGTAGAGCGTAGCGCGGCCTATACACTGGTATCACAAATGCAGTTAATGACTTTTGGTGAATAATGACTTCTTGCAGTAAGCCGACGATATATATATTTAACACCAAAATACATTAAGTGTAAAATACTTATTATTTGCACAGCCCCAAATCCTATTACTGAAAAGGTAGCTGAAGACCACAGCTCTAGGTATCACTTCTAGGAAGGAGGACGGACTCAAACGAAGTAAACACAAAAAGCTACTTCAAAAGCAACATATTAGCATAGTAAAAAGAAAGATTAGTAGGTTATCTTCATAAAATGGTACATCGCGTGGTTTCTATGTGTGCGCGTCAGTAGGCACGCACGCACACAACAATAACAAAAATGACTTCTTTAGTCAAATTAAAGAAGTCGTTCTTATTATTGTAGTGTGCGTCCGTGCCTCAGTAGGCGCTTATAGGTGTCAGACACATAAAAACCGCGCGATGTACCATTGTATGAAGATAACCTACTTTTCTTTCTTTTTACTATGCTCTTAGCCCAATAAATAGCCTACTAGATCAGTAGGTACCTATGTCAATTTTCATAGAGTATCTAAAATATTTGGAACTAAATATAACGTGAAGGCTTTAAGATGAATCAATCAGAGCAGGTTGAGACGTGTTAAAATGAAATAGAACGTAAGTCTATTCAATTAAATTAAAATGAAAGGTATTAGTCACCGATTTTTGTGTGTTGGTTTCATTAAACATTAACTATTTGTTTTTGAGAAATTTTGCAATTACTTATTGCCAAAAACAGGGTCTACAGTATTTTTTTTATATTTTTTTTGTAGGTACCTTTTTAGATTTTGTTTGACAAGTTTAGTACAATACACATAAAACAAATGTCTTCAAAATTGTAATCAATTAAATCGATTTTTTATTTTCATTACTTTAAGTGTATTTTTTTTCCATAGCGATAGCTTTACGCAGTCTTTCAATAATTTGAATTTAATATTGTCATTTGACCCATCTTAAGACCTTAATGTATGGTTTTCTAAATGCACCCGTTGTCCACCTCTAGATCTCAAATAAAATATCTGACTAGGGCCAGTGATTATCAATTATTTTTTAAGAACACAACAAAAAATAGCAAAAAGTAAATTCGATCTAACAAATTAGATCGCACAAGAAGAAGCGATCAACAAACCTCTTCAAATCAACGATTTTTCATGAAACTCATAATAGCATTAACATTGAAAAGGTTTCACAAAATCGTCCTTTGCGCCTTGGAGACAACCATGAAAGTCATTTTCCCCTAGTATTATTACTTGCTTTTATCCTTCAACGCTTTTCTCGTAATCCTCCTACGTTTTTATTATTTTTAAACTGGCTTGGTGTCACTGTAGAGATTTTAATGTCAAGTAATATTTTTTCTGTTTCTCCCAAAAGTTTTTACACATTTTTTCAAGTAGGTTTCAAGTAAAGAGATTGCATACCTGTTCATATCCTGTGTCTCGTTGGTCGTCGCGTGGTCTCACTTGCGCGGCCCGGATCAAACTGACGGACGGGACGCCTGTTGGTTATGGGGTGGGTAACTACATAGAGCTGTCAATTCAGAGAAACTGGCTGGTTTGACGGATGAGTTATTGATTCGTGGAAACTTGTTGAAGTTTGTGTAATGAATCTTCTTCTTCTTCTTTAATTTAAGAGCATTGCTTTTATATGTGTTTTTAAAACCGGCCAAGTGCGGTTCGGACTCGCGCATCGACATACGCAAGTAACAATTTTTTTTGTAGTGTAATATCTTTGCTCTCGCTTTCCTGCAATTTGTGGAAGTGATTTCGTGAAATGGGACGGAAATGTGTCCCATTTTAGCAGGAAGTCGCGTTTTTTCAGGCTTTAAAAGCGCGGAAAAGGCAAAGGTATCTATGACCATACAGCCTAGTCTGCCGTATCTTTGCCGTCCTTTTTTCAGGCTTCAAAAGCGCGGAAAAGGCAAAGGTATCTATTACCATACAGCCTAGTCTGCCGTATCTTTGCCGTCCTTTTATAAAGTATTTTGTCACATGTTACACATCATATGCGAGTACTGTAGGTCTCGCTCGATTTTTTTTTTGTTTAGTTCCTTAACGGCTACTCACACATAGCTGGTTTTTATTATTTGTTGTTTCAGTTCAGGATTAGTCCTATAATCGCATTAGTTTTACTCGTATATTGTATTACCATTTTTACGATAGAGCGAAATAAAAAAACATACAAAAAAAACGTTTTCTTTTATAGGATGGGAATCACTCTCAATTTTTCATCATCATCATCATATCAGCTCGTATACGTCCCCACCGAGGGGTTTGAGCCTACCCTGAATTAGGGTGATCGGGCCTTAGTCGACCACGCGGGCCCAGTGCGGGTTGGTCGACTTTGGTCGACTTTACACACAACCTTTGAGTTTCTGCGCAGGCGTGTGCAGGTTTCCTCACGATGTTTTCCTTCACCGTAAGAGCGTCGGATAAACGTACATATGAAATCGAAATTCGAAAGCACATTGGTACGTGACAGGATTTGAACCACGACCTCCGGGACAGGAGGTAGCGGCCATTGCCATTGCGCCACCGACGCTCTCATTAGTTTTACACGTTTCTCAATTTTCACTTTTTTCTTTTTTTCATTATTCGTTGGTAAATCTCTTATTATCACTATAATATAAATATAGTAATATTAAATTTCAGCCAGCTAACTTTCATTGTTTTAAAGATACAGCCTTTTGACGGTCGGTCAGACAGAAGGAAACCATAATATATGCTTAGTAACAGGACCCCGCTAAAAAAAATTGTTAGTGTTCTTTGGTGGCTTATTGTTGGAAAACAGATTGCCATGAAGTAGAAACATAAAAAAAGTGTTCTTTGGTAATAGATATGATTGAAAGTTTTATCTTGACAAACTAGGACAAACCTGATCACGATAGACTGGGAAGGTATGATATCTTCGGTCGTCATTCACCGTACTTACGAGTATCCGTCAGCGGAACAATACGACTGTTGGTATTGGTTAATACTTATCTATCTACCTATCTGATATATTCATATTTTGTGTCCGCGACGATATCGTCTCATATGAATGATAAATCTCCTAATTTAGGTGCTGTGGTCTGAAAAACCGTTCCACTCAGCTCTATAAAGTTCCCCAGACAAGAGTTTCCAATAGAGTACAGGCGATTTCCTCCCATCACCCCTCCTCCTCGTGTTTCACCCCCGCCCGCCCCAGCAACAGTTGCCAGGCTGCTTAGCGACTGTCGCCCGTATTACTAGCTGCTTAGCAGTAGATGGTTTTATTGGTTTAGATGTAGGCGTTGTGTATTTTGAATCCAATAATTGATGATTTCTGATGATAGTAAAATTTTTAAAAATGGCACATTGTGTGCACAATTTTTGACGGTCATCTTTTTTATACATTTTACTTACGCATTATTTAAGGAGATGAATAAGAAGACTAAATGGAACAACTTTCTTCAAATCGCAAAAAAAAAATTGAACTCATACAAATTAATCGGCTGGATAATAGGTTTTTTTTTGCGAATTGGAGATATAAAAATTAAATCTGTTTATTTATTTTTTCGAGTTATATATAAAATACAACATCAGAACGCTAAATCTAGTATTAAGATTGTGTGCGCCTGAGGGGTCACACTACACACACGGGTTAACTTAAGCACTAAAATAACAATAATAATAATAATGCGCGGTGGTGCAGTAATGGACTAATGTTGCAGCAACATATCGATGCAGCATGGCTTCAAAAAACAACAAAGACTTCGATCGAACAAAAAGCTGGGAGTTCCTTAAACTAAAACTTTTTTTATTATTATTTTCAATTGGTAATCTGACAACATCTCACCTCTCTCAACTAAACTAAACTAAAACTAATTTAAATCTAAACTAAAACTAAACTTCAACAAATTTAAACTAAACTTAAACTAAACTAAATCTTTTGAAGATTGAAAGCAGTGAAATCTCCATCTCCATCTCCGTTAAGTTGCATAGAATTAATTGCCCACGCTAAACACGTTAAAAATCACCGACGAAATTAAGCAGCTGAGTGTAACTTTGCTACATTAAGCAGCTGAATGTAACTTTGCTACATTAAGCAGCTGAGTGACCTTTTGCTAAATAAAGCAGCTGAGTTTAACTTTGCTAAATTAAGCAGCTACACTTTGCTACAGTAAGCAGCTGACTGTAACTTTGCTACATTAAGCAGCCGAGTGTAACTTTGCTACATTAAGCAGCTGAGTGTAACTTTGCTACATTAAGTAGCTGAGTGTAACTTTGCAACATTAAGCAGCTGAGTGTAACATTGCAACGTTAAGCAGCTGAGTGTTATTTTGTTACATTAAGCAGCTGAGTGTTACTTTGCTACATTAAGCAGCTGAGTGTAACTTTGCTACATTAAGCAGCTGAGTGTAACTTTGCTACATTAAGCAGCTGAGTGTCACTTTGCTACATTAAGCAGCTGAGTGTAACTTTGCTACAATAAACAGTTGAATGTAACTTTGCTACATTAAGCAGCTGAGTGTTGCTTTGCTACATTAAGCAGCTGAGTATCACTTTGCTACATTAAGCAGTTGAGTGTTACTTTTCTACATTAAGTAGCTGAATGTAACTTTTCTACATTAAGCAGCTGAGTGTAACTTTGTTACATTAAGCAGCTGAGTGTAAGTTTGCTACATTAAGCAGCTGAGTGTAACTTTGCTACATTAAGCAGCTGAGTGTAACTTTGCTACATTAAGCAGCTGAGTGTCACTTTGCTACATTAAGCAGCTGAGTGTAACTTTGCTACAATAAACAGTTGAATGTAACTTTGCTACATTAAGCAGCTGAGTGTTGCTTTGCTACATTAAGCAGCTGAGTATCACTTTGCTACATTAAGCAGTTGAGTGTTACTTTTCTACATTAAGCAGCTGAATGTAACTTTTCTACATTAAGCAGCTGAGTGTAACTTTGTTACATTAAGCAGCTGAGTGTAAGTTTGCTTTATTAAGCAGATGAGTATAACTTTGCTACATTTTTAGAGTTTCGTACACCCAACGGGTGACTAACGGTACCCTATAGCTAAGCCTCCGCTGTCTGTCTGTCTGTCTGTCCGTCCGTCAGCGGGCTGCATTTCATGAACCGTAATAGGTAGACACTTGAAATTTTTACAGAATGTGTATTACTATTGCCGTTATAACAACAAACATTAAAAATTAGAAAAAGTGAAAAAATAAGGAGGGTCTCCATACAAAAAAAGTGTTTTTTTATAGGTCTTTATAACGATATTTATTTAGCTCTATCGTTATAACGGTAATACATACATGAAACTTGGTGTGATTATAGTACTAATACTGAAGTAAACTAAAAAATAATTAACATTTACCGAGTCCGAACTGAAAAAAGTATATTTTTGTTGCTCGCTTGTCTTTTGTTTAAAATGTGAATAGCTAACATTGTTACAGTTGTGTGGAGAAGTGTAGTAGAACGGAACCCTCGGAGCGCGAGTCCAAATCAAACTTGGCGGTATTTTTTTTTTGTTTATTTTTTTTTAAAGTAACTACTTAAGAGTATATTCAAAATATAATTTCCCACACAAAAAAAATACTACTTCTTGAAAATAGATGGGCTAATTCAAATGAAACTTCATAAACTTAAGCAAGTCACAAAATTGTAGTTTTTGGATGGATTAAATTTTCGAAATTCTTTATATTAAAAAAGATTCGTTATTTTTCAGATTACTATTCAAATATTCAAATTATTTATTTCAGATAGTCAATCCATAATATTATTGTGTTAGTAACAGACATCTTATAAAACTAAGTTAGTATCAACAGAAATCGCTATAATTTAATGACAACACATTTTTTTATCAAAATGAAATCTATCGACAAACTAGAATTTTGTGACTTGCTTAAGTACGTGTTTTCCCATTAATTTTCAAGAAGTAGTAATTTTAATTTTGTATGGGAAATGATTTTGTGAATACGCTCTAAGTAACTGATTTTAGTAAAATTTCGATATAAAACCATCCTGAAGGCATTACTTTTTGATAAAAAAAAATCATCAAAACAAATTGCGTCACTTGTTTTGTTATATTTAAACTTTATTATTTAAGGTCTA
The DNA here is from genome assembly GCA_947284805.1 of Coleophora flavipennella. Lineage (NCBI taxonomy): Eukaryota > Metazoa > Arthropoda > Insecta > Lepidoptera > Coleophoridae > Coleophora > Coleophora flavipennella. The sequence continues at coordinate 13,662,521 of OX369259.1, read as the reverse complement.
ACAAAATTATCTAAAACTATTTTAACTGGTGCTTCTACCCATGAAACTGAACAACTTTCCCCATGGAACACATAGTCAAATCGCAAAAAAAAAACTTCCCATACCAAGCTGGCTGATCACCTGATCGAGTTAGTATGGGAGAGCCAATTTTTTTTTTTGAGCGATTTGACCATAGGTTCCATGGGGAAAGTTGTTCAGTTTCATGGATAGAAGCACAAGTTAAAATAGTTTCAGCTAATTTTGCACAGACATAGTTGAGATCGCCAAATGACATACCTACTTATGCAACTATATATCCTGCAAAAATAAACTGATTTCCAAATAAACCAGCCAAGTGCGAGTCGGACTCAAGCACTGAGTGTTCCGTACAAGCACACCTCTGTTCATCATATCAGCTCATATACCAAGGGGCTCGAGCCTACCTTGAATTAGGGCGATCGGGCGTCGACCACGTGGGCCCAGTGCGGGTTGGTCGACTTCGATTTTATTCTCTGGCGTGTACAGGTTTCCTCACGATGCTTTCCTTCACCGTAAGAGCGTTGGATAAACTTAAAAAGGAAATCGAAAGTCGAAAACACATAGGTACGTGGCAGGATTCGAACCACAACCTCCCGGACAGGAGGCAGCGGCCCTAGCCGTTACGCCACCGGCGCTCACACCTCTTTTCATTATAAACATATTTGGAAACGCTAAACTACTTCCATCGCAAATACTTAGTAAAGTTTTTTTGGTATGTATGTATGTATGTATAAATTCTTTATTGCACACAAGGAATAATCACAAAATGGTTTTATCAGACTTAAGTGTACAAAGGCGGTCTTACCGCTAAAAGCGATCTCTTCCAGACAACCCTTGGCAGATGAGATATATTCAAATATATTATGTAAAACATCGATAGCGCAAGAATCTGATAGCAAGGTGCCTATTTTCCAAAAGGCAAAGAAATAATAATCCACTATAAATATATAAGTGGTTTTTATTAATTTTCCAAAAAAAAGTACAATACCAATTTTGATAAAATTTATATGGGACCAACTTAGCAGCATACCTTGTCGAAAAAAAAAACATGAAAATCCGTCCACAATATGCGAAGATCATCATCAAATCAGCTCATATTCGTCCCCACCGATGGGGCTCCAGCCTATCCTGAATTAGGGCGATGGGGCCTTTTAGTCGTTGTGTGTAAATTCGACCTTGCGAAGATATCAATCAACATACTTACAAAAAAAAAGTCGAATTGAGAATGAAATTTTGGAATTCGGTTGAAAAGAAAGACACCAACTCGAGCGACCGACACAGTTACTACAATGCTTTTTTTATTTAGTTCTATTACAAATAATTCTATCACCTGTACCTGTTATGTATTACCGTTTTTACGATAGAATAAAACCAAAAAACCTATAAGACACGTTTATTACATGGGGACCCCTGTAATTTTTAACTTTTTTTAAAATTTTAGTATAAATCAAGCAGTGCAGGACCAGTCTTCGCTGAAATCCTTGAAGGACGCCTTCGTCCAGCAAAGGCTGTATTTAGGCTGATATGATGAAAAATCCCCCATAATAACACATATTCTGTAAAAAAAACAGCTTACTATTAGGGTTCTAAAGATACTGCCTTTTATAGGTCGGACAAAGAGACAGACAGACGGACAACGTATGCTTAGTAATAGAACCCCGTTACCTGATACAGACGTTTGTTCCAACCCGAAAACGATGTCAACGCTGGCAAAGCTGCGGGCAAAAGCTAGTAACAAATAGCGAAAGGGTTAATTCGTGATGAAATCTACTAAATTCCAAGAGGGGGAACTTGATGCCTTTGTATGCCTTTGTCGACGTCATTGCGATTGTGAGTAATTTTACAGCAATGAAATACTTCTCACCCGTATCGGGTAATTTTGCCCGTCGTCGGTGAGCTGAGATCATGCGTCTTGCGAAAAGGGTTCATTGCACTCATTACTCAAGCTTTGATCGCCGCCTTTCTGATAGTAGGTACAGAGGCCAGCACATCAAGCTAGACACTTTGGACTTTGTACCGTTCTTATGCGGTATGCGTATGGTTCAGAATCGCACTACGATTATCTGGCTTGATGTGCTGGCTTCAAATCTTCAAAATATAAGTACTTTATGGCGTTTTGGCTCATAACATCCGTTTCCCAAAATATCCAGTACGTTCAAAACCTCAGTTTCCTAGAACATCAAATTCCTATAGTATAGGTTTCCTAAAACATGGCTTTCCTAAAACACCCGATTCCTAAACTATACATTCCAAAACATCCGTTTCCTCAAACATCAATTTCAAAACCGTAGTCATAGAAAATGGGAATTCTTGGTTCCTGCTTCGCGAGGCTCTTTGACTGTATAATCAATCAAACCTGACCGAACCTAAATATTGCTCGCTTCGCTCGCTCATTTACAGTTTTCGTAAATGAGCGAGTTTTTTGATATGGAATTTGGATTATTTGGGAAACGGATCTTATAGGATTTGTGTATTTTGGGAAACGGATGAAATGGTATTTAAATTACTTGAGAAACGGATTTTATGGGATTTGTATGTTATGGAAAGCGGATGATATGGGATTTGTATGACTTGAGAAACGGATCTTATAAGCTGAAACCCTATAAGAATCTCCTAACAATCTTCCATTGCTTCTCCTTGGGTGAGCGATCTAGCCGCGCGTTATTTTAAAAAGTTAAATTTCAAATTCAAAATATTCTCGGTTTGGAGACAGATTTTTACCTTTTTTTACATACCGATTATATAATATATAAAAAGAGTAAAACATATAGAAACAATAAAACAAAAAATAAACACAAATAAATATACTTACTTGAAAAAATCTAAAAAAACACGCTTTTAAAGCACATCGAACTAAAAAGTTAAAAATAAATCTTTATATAAGCTGAAAACAATAATGAACGAAAAATACTAGTATTAATGTGAAAAAAGCGTTGGTCGTTCGAAATACGAAAAATATAGCACAAAGCGCCCCACGCTTTTTAGTATGTTTCGTTCATTACTGTTTTCAGCATTAAGAGTTATTTTTCGCTTTTTAGTTTCATGTGATTTGCGTGCTAAGCGTGTTTTTTTAGTTTTTTTTAACTATTTTTTTTTCAATTTTTAGTTCAGGATAATGAGATAAACTTATGAAATTATTGTATTGTCACTGATTCTTGATAAATGTACAAAGTTTGAATTAAATCTGACCGTTTAAAGTGGGTCAAAATCGAGTGCAGAGGAGTCGGTTACAAACATGCAAACATACATATAGGTAAAGCTAATAAAAGCGTGATAAAAACAAATAAAACTAACGGAATCGGTTGCGATGTCAAAGTGGACTTTTCTCAGCACAAGTTGCAGGAGAACTGCAGCGCTGGTTTTCAGAAAAGCCCATGGTGTCATGTCCACGAAGTGATTGGCTCAGTAGTGCGATATTGTAAGAAATATAATCACCACCGTCATCATATCAGCCGAAGGACGTCCACTGCTGTTAATAGGCCTCCCTCAAGGATTTCCACGATGACCAGTTCTGCGCTGCCCGTATCCAGCGGCTTACCGCGATCTTCACCAGGTCATAGGTCCATCGAGAGGGAGGTTTTCCTAGGCTAAGTTTTCCGGTGCGCGTGACGACTCGACTCTTGTCCATGTACATTTTAAGTCCCACTTATTGAGAGAATTAACTGAGGCCATCGAGCATTGTGCTTAGGTCTTCCAAAGTCTCAGCCATGACCACGACATCTTCAGCAAAGCGGAGGTGGGTTATGTAATCGCCGTTAATTTAATGCCGAGTCCCCTCTCCCCCAGCCTAGAAGCTAGAAAACATCTTCCAGAACGGCGGTGAACAGTTTCGGAGATATAAAGTCTCCCTATCTCACCCCTCGCTGCAGCTGGATATATTTCAAGTTCCGTTCCTGGAGGCGAACCGACATGGTGGCGTTTTCATACAAACAATTCAACACCTCGATGTATCGATAGTCAATTCGTCACCGCTGGAAAGACTGTAGCACAGCACAGGTCTCGATTGAATCAAAGGCTTTCTCATAGTCCAAAAACGCCAAACATAGTGGCTAATTGCACTCTTCAGTCGGTGAAGTCCGAGATTTTTTTGGTTCTGTTTGAACGGCGAGTTTTAGAAATCTTAGACCGACCGTTTGGACAATTTCCACGAATCTGTCTGTAAAGTATACGTAAAAAATAGCTTATTTCATTCATCTACATTCTAAATATACACGGCACGTGTGTGTGATTAATGTAAAATTTATTTGCGTTTAATTGCAGCGGTGTCGAATTATCCCGCGGAGCCTCCCGCCCTTTGCCACTGTCCGCCATCCTTACTAATATCATAAACACGAAAGTTTTTATGTATGAATATGTGGATATAACACTTTAAACTTTCACGATTATTCATAATGACAAATTGAAATCGGGACTTGACGTGATTTAACATACTCGTATCAGCAGGTATTAATGTTGTTTTTACCTCAACGTTTCGACTATGCTTCGATAGCCGTGGTCGCAAGTAGACTGAAGTCCAAGTCAAGTCCCGCTTTTGATTTGTCCTTATGGATATATGGATGTTTGTTGCTCTTTCACGCCACACGCCACAACAGACAAACGGATCTTGATGAAATTTTGTAGGTAGTCAGATAAGAACCTGGATGAACCTAAAGGTTACTTTTTTCTACGCTCGCGTGCCGCTTTGCGCACCCTACAAGCCAGTCATAGAACCTATGTTCACGCGAGCGAAGTCTCTGGACTCTCTGGCAAAAGCTAGTTTTAAACAAATGACGGTTGCCAATGGCGCACAAACCCATTAATGGAATTCCGCCACTTGAAGGGTCAGCCTGTATAAGAGTACATTACAAGTCTACATGACGAAGGGTTAATCTGACAGTAGCCTGATTTATCGGTCACACGCGCTACGTGTAGGGTTTTAGTGAGTACCTATAGTAGGTGCGTGAAAATGACCCAGCGCCAAACGGGGTCCGTTGTAACTGTGAAATATTTGTTTGTTAAGCCCTTCATCCTGAACACAATTAGCGATGGGTTTAATTACGGGCAGTGGTAGATCTAATTATAAGGGAGAATTAACCCGTTCGTGTCCGTCACCGCGTGCAGAGTAACGGTAGAACGACCGACGCACATTAAATCACCTGACTGCATACAAACTTAAATTTAAAATCTTATGGCTAGTCGGGTAAAAATGAAACTTACAGAATCAAGACGAGGAATATGGTATCCTGCAGATTCCAGGTGTGTTGCAGCATCAGGTCAAGCTTACCATGTTTTTGCTATATCATTGGAGTAACAGGTACCAAATTTCAAATTTATTAGACCTGTGGAAGTTATTCACATCCTTTCATCAACTAGAAAAGATACATTAAAAAAAAATTTGTGCATTTATCTGCACACGGTGATGCAGTGTTGGATTGTTAACGTAAACTCAATAATGCATATTCACTCTCGCGTTAAAGATGTCCAAATTATAGGTATCGGGATACAATGACGCAGGCAAGGAGGATATTGTTGAATCATATCTAAGAACACTCTCAATAAAGTCACCTGTCAAACCAAAACACAAAATCAAAATCGGTTAATCCGTTTGGGCGCTACAAAGCCACAAACAGACACACAGATTCACAACTTAAACTTACACCTCTCTTTTTGCGTCAGGGGTTAAAACATCAAATAATAAAAACCTACCAAATGTTAGTTCGTACTCGCGCCAATTATCCCAAACTTGATAAAAAAACTGGCCAAGTGCGAATCAAAACCGCACACATATGGTTCCGTACCATTATACTGGATGGCACTAGTTTCTTCACGTTTTAAAAAAAACACGTTTTTTGTATGGAGACCCCCGTTACATTTTCACTCTTTCAAATTTTTGTATTTGTTGTTACAGCGGCAAAAGAAACTGTCTAGCTATCACCATGAAATACAACCTGGTGACTGACGGACAGACAGACAGACAGACGGACGGACGGACATCGAAGTCTTAGTAATAGGGTCCCGTTTTTACCCTTTAGGTACGGAACCCTTAAAAACTATTGTTTTCGTTAATTTCTTTGTAGGTACTTGCTGATGTTTTAATATTCCTTATCCAGACGTATGGTGGCCCTTTTTTATTATAATGTCCATGGTTCTTTTGGAGATTCCGATGGTCCAGTTAAAAGATCCTCATCAAATCAGCTCTAAGCCTTGCCATCAGCTCTTATCTAAGTCTTGCCGCCAAACATCTGTGTTAACAACATTGATGTGTTCCAGCTTGAAGATAAGATAGCCAGAGTTCCCCATTGCGTTGGGGAATCTTGGTAAGCCCGCTTTCATCTTCGGCATCATCGTTACTTACCATCAGGTGAGATGATGCCAAAGGCTTACCAATTGTAAATAAATAAAAAAAACTCATATATGTCCCCAATACCCACCGAGGGGCTCAAGCCTACCCTGATTTATAGGGCGATGGGCCTTAGTCCTTACCAAGTGGGCCTTAGTACTTACCAAGTGGGCCCAGTGAGACTTTACACACAACCTTCGAGTTTATTCGCAGGCGTGTGCAGGTTTCCTCACAAATGTTTTTTCTTCATCGTAAGTCGCATAAACGTACATATGAAATCTAAATTCGAAAGCATATTGGTACGTGGCCGGGTTCGAACCACGACCTCCCGGACAGGAGGTTGAGGCGCTAGCCGTTACGCCACCGACGCCCCACCAATTCTAACGGGTCCTGCTCTACATCAATTTGGTTACATCCTGTCATCATCATCATCATATCAGCTGAAAGACGTCCACTGCTGGACATAGGCTTCCTTCCCCCAAGAATTTCAATGACGACCAGTTCTGCACTGCCCGCATCCAGTGGCTTTCAGCAACCTTCCCAGGTCATCGGTTATGATTATGATTATTATAACGATACGTTTTCCGGTGCGGGATCGCCACACGAGAACTTTATTACCGCAACGGCCATCTGTTCTACGAGTTATGTGCCCCTCCCGCTGCCACTTAATTTGAGGAATTCTGAGAGCTATGTCGGCTACTTTGGTTCTCCTACGGATCTCCTCGTTTCTGATTCGATCACGCAGAGAAACTCCGAGCATAGCAAATCAACTTAAAACTTCAGCAATTCAACTTAAAACTTCAGCACATCCTGTACCTATATTTAAGTAATTTGTATCAAAGGCGTCTGAGCAAAAGGGTGACACCCGATGTAAACTGTGAAGTAACTTATTTAGTAGGTATACGAGAATTCTATTACGTGAAGGGTTCCCAGGAGGCTCGAGTTTCCATACAAACGTAGTTCCGCTTTAGTACAAAAACTACATTCCGGATTGATTCCAAACTTTGCAAATATAATGAATGAGAAGACACATAACGATGTTTGTAATTAGTTTTCGATGTACAAATATAAAACGGAAAAAATAAGAGCAGTTTCAAACTTTCAGTATAAAAGATAAGATAAGATAAGATAAGATAAGATAAGATAAGATAAGATAAGATAAGATAAGATAAGATAAGATAAGATAAGATAAGATAAGATAAGATAAGATAAGATAAGATAAGATAAGATAAGATAAGATAAGATAAGATAAGATAAGATAAGATAAGATAAGATAAGATAAGATAAGATAAGATAAGATAAGATAAGATAAGATAAGATAAGATAAGATAAGATAAGATAAGATAAGATAAGATAAGATAAGATAAGATAAGATAAGATAAGATAAGATAAGATAAGATAAGATAAGATAAGATAAGATAAGATAAGATAAGATAAGATAAGATAAGATAAGATAAGATAAGATAAGATAAGATAAGATAAGATAAGATAAGATAAGATAAGATAAGATAAGATAAGATAAGATAAGATAAGATAAGATAAGATAAGATAAGATAAGATAAGATAAGATAAGATAAGATAATTGTTTATTTGCAAGAATACTTTACAATTAGGTCTTAACATAATTAATAGGTGGTACTGTATTCAGCGGTCAAGAAAGCATGCAAATATTTCAACAGGAAATTAAAATTAAATTTTAAATTCTAAAAATTCTGTAACACTATAAAAACAGTGATTTAAGAGCCAACCTGTAACTTATTTTTATATAGATTACCTTCTAACGTTTTAATTTCAACTGGAAGCTTATTAAACAGTGCGACACTCATATTAGAAATATTTCTTTTATATATATCTGAGTGACAAGGAGGTTGATGTAATAGATGAATATACTGAGCCCTTTTTTGTCTTATGGTAACATATCTCAGGTTCCTAAAGTATTCTGGATGATTCTTAACAAATAGACAAACCTTCTTTATGTACAAGCAGGGCAATGGCAATTTTTTTAATTCCTTAAACAATGGTCTGCAGCTATCTCTAAACCATGAATTACAAATTGCACGTATACACCTTTTTTGTAGCTTGAAACTTCTGACTGAGTCGACAGAGTTTCCCCATAGGATCAAACCATAACTAAGTATTGACGATACATGTCCATGATACGCTGTTAAAGCAGCTTCCTTCGATACAGTTTGTCTTAATCCTCTTAGTGCAAATACGAAACGTTCCAACCTATTACACACAAAATCAACATGATCTTTCCAATTAAGATGTTTGTCAATATTAATACCTAAGAATTAACCGCTAGCTTCTTCAAGCTTGTTATTATTATAATTTACATTTAAGAATACTGGTTTAGTCGCATGGGAGTGAAATTGTATAAATTTAGTCTTAGTTATGTTCACACTTAGGTTATTTTTGTTCATCCATGTCATTATTTCCATTAAAGCGGTATTTATTTTTGATTCAAATGTCATTTTGTCTTTGTCGCATTCAATAACTAAAGTAGTGTCATCCGCAAATAGTATACATTTGTGATTTGTGGCTTTTGGAAGGTCATTTATATATAGGAGAAACAATAATAATTAATTAAACAAAAGTAATTTAAGCCTTCGTTTAGTTATGTTTAAATTTACTACGATAAAAACTAATTGCAAACATTGATATGTGACTACTCAATATATTTGAAAAAAGATTGGATTCAATCCGGCACGTAGTTTTTGTATTAAATCGGAACTACGTTTGCATGGAAACTCGAGCCTCCTGGGGACCCCTTAAGAAGCTCTAAACATTGTTTACTGCAGCCCTTACAATCAATCAAACAAGGCACAAAGCATTTCTATATTCGTGGATCACACCAAAGAGAATATAAATCACAACGGATCACACAGCCAAGTAAATGTTGATCTTTACTCGACATCGTGGCGGCAACTGCAGTAACCCGCCACTGAACATTAACACAAGCAACGAGAGAACAAAAGAAATACAACATCTAGAACGCGCTATTTGAATTTCTTCAGCGCTGAGTATATATACAGATACCAATCATCAACGATTGGTTCACGGCCGGACCCCAGGCATACCACTTCGCCTGGCGGAGATATCTCCATTTGCTCTCGTCGAGTAGGAACGCACCGTTCCTAAAACATCAATTTTACAAAACATTGCAGATTTATGATTTGCTAAATACAGGTTAGTGACAACATTAGTGTAGGACCATTGGTAGGACCGCCTCCGTGGTGTAATGGTTAGTCCATTCGCTTCACACCATGAGGCCGCGGGTTCGATTCCCGGTGGGGTCAACTTGTAAGATTCGCTTTGGTTGGTGGTAGGGCATTTTCTAAGCCCGGCTGAGTAGCTACCACCATCTTATCTAAGTCTTGCCGCCATACATCAGTGTTAACATAATGTGTTGCGGCTTAAAGATAAGATTAGCCTTGTGTTGCGTTGAAGAATCTTGGTAAGCCCGCTTTCATCTTTGGCATCATCGCCACTTACTATCAGGTGAGATGATGCCAAGGGCTTACCAAGGATTTCCACGACGACGAGGAGATCCGCAGGAGAACCAAAGTAACCGAAATAGCTCACAGAAACCCTAAACTGAAGTGGCAATGGGTAGGGCGCATAGCTCGTAGAACGGATGTCCGTTGGGGCAGTAAAGTTCTCCAGTTGCGACCGCACCTGAAAACGTAACGTAGGCAGGCCTACCACGCGGTGGATTTCGGACCTGGTGAAGATCGCGGGAAGCCACTGGATGCGGGCAGCGCAGGACCGGTTAGTTTCGAGCATCAAACACCATTTTTAAGATTCTGTACCCAAAGGGTAAAAACGGGACCCTCTTACTAAGACGCCGCTGTCCGTCCGTCTGTCTGTCCGTCTGTCACCAGGCTGTATTTCATGAACCAGTTGAGACAGTTGAAATTTTATATTTTATAATTTACATTTAAGAATACTGGTTTAGTCGCATGGGAGTGAAATTGTATAAATTTAGTCTTAGTTATGTTCACACTTAGGTTATTTTTGTTCATCCATGTCATTATTTCCATTAAAGCGGTATTTATTTTTGATTCAAATGTCATTTTGTCTTTCTCGCATTCAATAACTAAAGTAGTGTCATCCGCAAATAGTATACATTTGTGATTTATGGCTTTTGGAAGGTCATTTATATATAGGAGAAACAATAATAATTAATTAAACAAAAGTAATTTAAGCCTTCGTTTAGTTATGTTTAAATTTACAACGATAAAAACTAATTACAAACATCGATATGTGACAACTCAATATATTTGAAAAAAGATTGGATTCAATCCGGCACGTAGTTTTTGTATTAAAGCAGAACTACGATTGCATTGAAACTCGAGCCTCCTGGGGACCCCTTAAGATGCTCTAAACATTGTTTACTGCAGCCCTTACAATCAATCAAACAAGGCACAAAGCATTTCTATATTCGTGGATCACACCAAAGAGAATATAAATCACAACGGATCACACAGCCAAGTAAATGTTGATCTTTACTCGACATCGTGGCGGCAACTGCAGTAACCCGCCACTGAACATTAACACAAGCAACGAGAGAACAAAAGAAATACAACATCTAGAACGCGCTATTTGAATTTCTTCAGCGCTGAGTATATATACAGATACCAATCATCAACGATTGGTTCACGGCCGGACCCCAGGCATACCACTTCGCCTGGCGGAGATATCTCCATTTGCTCTCGTCGAGTAGGAACGCACCGTTCCTAAAACATCAAGTTTACAAAACATTGCAGATTTATGATTTGCTAAATACAGGTTAGTGACAACATTAGTGTAGGACCATTGGTAGGACCGCCTCCGTGGTGTAATGGTTAGTCCATTCGCTTCACACCATGAGGCCGCGGGTTCGATTCCCGGTGGGGTCAACTTGTAAGATTCGCTTTGGTTGGTGGTAGGGCATTTTCTAAGCCCGGCTGAGTAGCTACCACCATCTTATCTAAGTCTTGCCGCCATACATCAGTGTTAACATAATGTGTTGCGGCTTAAAGATAAGATTAGCCTTGTGTTGCGTTGAAGAATCTTGGTAAGCCCGCTTTCATCTTTGGCATCATCGCCACTTACTATCAGGTGAGATGATGCCAAGGGCTTACCAAGGATTTCCACGACGACGAGGAGATCCGCAGGAGAACCAAAGTAACCGAAATAGCTCACAGAAACCCTAAACTGAAGTGGCAATGGGTAGGGCGCATAGCTCGTAGAACGGATGTCCGTTGGGGCAGTAAAGTTCTCCAGTTGCGACCGCACCTGAAAACGTAACGTAGGCAGGCCTACCACGCGGTGGATTTCGGACCTGGTGAAGATCGCGGGAAGCCACTGGATGCGGGCAGCGCAGGACCGGTTAGTTTCGAGCATCAAACACCATTTTTAAGATTCTGTACCCAAAGGGTAAAAACGGGACCCTCTTACTAAGACGCCGCTGTCCGTCCGTCTGTCTGTCCGTCTGTCACCAGGCTGTATTTCATGAACCAGTTGAGACAGTTGAAATTTTATATTTTATAATTTACATTTAAGAATACTGGTTTAGTCGCATGGGAGTGAAATTGTATAAATTTAGTCTTAGTTATGTTCACACTTAGGTTATTTTTGTTCATCCATGTCATTATTTCCATTAAAGCGGTATTTATTTTTGATTCAAATGTCATTTTGTCTTTCTCGCATTCAATAACTAAAGTAGTGTCATCCGCAAATAGTATACATTTGTGATTTATGGCTTTTGGAAGGTCATTTATATATAGGAGAAACAATAATAATTAATTAAACAAAAGTAATTTAAGCCTTCGTTTAGTTATGTTTAAATTTACTACGATAAAAACTAATTACAAACATCGATATGTGACAAATCAATATATTTGAAAAAAGATTGGATTCAATCCGGCACGTAGTTTTTGTATTAAAGCAGAACTACGATTGCATTGAAACTCGAGCCTCCTGGGGACCCCTTAAGATGCTCTAAACATTGTTTACTGCAGCCCTTACAATCAATCAAACAAGGCACAAAGCATTTCTATATTCGTGGATCACACCAAAGAGAATATAAATCACAACGGATCACACAGCCAAGTAAATGTTGATCTTTACTCGACATCGTGGCGGCAACTGCAGTAACCCGCCACTGAACATTAACACAAGCAACGAGAGAACAAAAGAAATACAACATCTAGAACGCGCTATTTGAATTTCTTCAGCGCTGAGTATATATGTCACCGATAAATAGCAAGAATCGTAAGTTGATCAATTTTCTAGTTAGTTGATTAACTGACGAAAAATAACAAACGTTAGTAGAAATGTATTATTTAACGCAGTGCATTTTAGCTAATTGGTCAACTTACAGTACCTGGCAGTAATTTAATAATTTACGATTGTGCCACAAGTAAAATCATCCACTAACGGGCCAATCGTTGCTCAGTGTACTATTTAACGGTATACTATTACCCGTCACACAATACACTGTTTTCTGATTGGTCGAGGGCGTTTTATAAGCATTTGGCTAGTGTTTATTCATAGAGTTAACAAACACTTAGATATGTTATTTTAATACCGATGATGAGATGTGAAAGATCATGTATATTTTTTTTATATTTTATATTTATTCTTATTTAGCCATACAGTTTTATGACTTAGTATAATAAAAGGAAAACTATTTTAAATAACAAAAGATACTTGAGCTCAGATATTAATTATCACTTATTAACATAATAAGTATTATAGTTAGTTTCATCAGTAAGTACAATCAGTCTGAATATCTATTATTTGTACTTATTCGTATTTCACTTATTTATTACTACATGTTAATGATTTATGGCATCTAGAGTTACACAAAACTTTGGCTTTTTGGTGGCGGCCGGGTGGCGGGCGGGGAGCAGTGTAAAAGCAAGCACGTGAGTCGTTTAACCAATCAACGTACACCTCGCCTTCGTCGGATGATCTTACGACAAGGCGCCGTACATTAATCAATTTACTAAAATACATACGTTAAATAATACATTTTAACTGCTGTTTATTATTTTCCGGGAGTTGATCAACTACCTTGAAAATTGATCAACTTACGAGTCTTGTTATTTTCCGGTGACATATATACAGATACCAATCATCAACGATTGGTTCACGGCCGGACCCCAGGCATACCACTTCGCCTGGCGGAGATATCTCCATTTGCTCTCGTCGAGTAGGAACGCACCGTTCCTAAAACATCAAGTTTACAAAACATTGCAGATTTATGATTTGCTAAATACAGGTTAGTGACAACATTAGTGTAGGACCATTGGTAGGACCGCCTCCGTGGTGTAATGGTTAGTCCATTCGCTTCACACCATGAGGCCGCGGGTTCGATTCCCGGTGGGGTCAACTTGTAAGATTCGCTTTGGTTGGTGGTAGGGCATTTTCTAAGCCCGGCTGAGTAGCTACCACCATCTTATCTAAGTCTTGCCGCCATACATCAGTGTTAACATAATGTGTTGCGGCTTAAAGATAAGATTAGCCTTGTGTTGCGTTGAAGAATCTTGGTAAGCCCGCTTTCATCTTTGGCATCATCGCCACTTACTATCAGGTGAGATGATGCCAAGGGCTTACCAAGGATTTCCACGACGACGAGGAGATCCGCAGGAGAACCAAAGTAACCGAAATAGCTCACAGAAACCCTAAACTGAAGTGGCAATGGGTAGGGCGCATAGCTCGTAGAACGGATGTCCGTTGGGGCAGTAAAGTTCTCCAGTTGCGACCGCACCTGAAAACGTAACGTAGGCAGGCCTACCACGCGGTGGATTTCGGACCTGGTGAAGATCGCGGGAAGCCACTGGATGCGGGCAGCGCAGGACCGGTTAGTTTCGAGCATCAAACACCATTTTTAAGATTCTGTACCCAAAGGGTAAAAACGGGACCCTCTTACTAAGACGCCGCTGTCCGTCCGTCTGTCTGTCCGTCTGTCACCAGGCTGTATTTCATGAACCAGTTGAGACAGTTGAAATTTTCACAGATGATGTATTTCTGTTGCCGCTATAACTACAAATACTAGAAAAAGTGAAAAAATAACGGGGATCTCCATACAAAATAAAGGTTTTTTTTAAACATGAAGAAACTAGCGCCATCTAATATGATAGTACGGTACCCTGTGTGTGCGGTTTTGAATCCCACTTGGCCGGTTTTCGATGTACACAGAAGGCACAAAATTGTAAAGTTCATTTGGAAACACCTCAAACTAATTACAGGAGTGGTCAAATGAGTAGAAATAACAATTTTAATGGTTGATATTACCCTCTGTATCCCAGGGGGTAGTAAAGTTATTACTACGCGACAAGTATCAGCTCAATGTTTGGTAGCTATTAGTTACCTTATCGTTGATGTTTTTTTTTTATACACAATTGGTAAGCCTTTGACAACATCTCACCTGGTGGTAAGTGACAATGTTGTCGAAGATGGAAGTGGGCTGACCAAGATTCCCCAACGCAATGGGGTAATGATAATGATGTAAGGGTAATATGTAAAAAAACCGGCCAAGTGCGAAATTAACTCCCGTGGAGAGGGTTCCGTACAATGTCAAAGTCAAAAACAAAATATCACATTTGAAATCCTCACAGTAAGACGCGAGTTATTTACAATAAATTTGAGTGTGTTTGGCTGCACCTCACCTAATGGTAAGTGCCGATGTTCCCAGGATGTAATACGCAAGCTCAAATAGTGCCTATTCACTCTCGTCTTGAAGATTCCTAAATTATACGAATCGGGGAATAAAGACGCTGGAAGGGTATTCCATCCCTTGGCCGTTCGCATAATGAACGAAGAAGCAAAACGCTTCGTGTGTAAAGGTGGAACATTGACGACAAAGTGGTGGAACCGCTCTGGTCCTCCGATGATGAAATGGAGAGGGGGGGAATGAGGTCGTGAAGCTCCAGGGCATCCTCTCCGAAATGAATCCAATAGAACACCGATAGACAGGCGACTGTGTGGCGATGCTCGAGGCTTTGGAGCCTGTTTGATACAAGTTACTCGTCAGCAATGAGTCTCCTAGCGCGTCGGTCGATAGAATCCAAGGCATATAGCTGGTAACGAGCCGATCCGTTCCATAAGTGAGAGCAGTAATCCTTACAGTTAACTACTACTAGCGCTATCTAGTGGTGTTCTAGTGATTTTTTTTTTAAATAATGTTTTAGTGCGTTTGGCTGCACCTCACCTGATGGAAAGTGCCGATACAGCCGAGGATGTAACACGCCAGCTCAAATAGTGCCTATTCTATCTCGCTTAGAAGATTTTTTTTTTATATATTTTTTTTATTCACAATTGGTAAGCCCTTGGCATTATCTCACCTGGTGGTAAGTGACATGATGCCGAAGTTGGAAGCGGGCTTACCAAGACTCCCCAACGCAATGGGGATCCGGATACTCATCTTCAAGCCGGAACACATCAATGCTGTTAGCACTGACTGTGTTAACAGGCGGGCTATGAAAATGCCCTACCACCAACCAAACCGAGTCTTACAAAGTTGACCCCGCCGTGACCTCCTGGTGCGAAGCGAATGGACTAACCAATACGCCACGGAGGTGTTTATAAATTTCTAAATTATACGATTCGGGGAATACAGACGCCGGCAGGGAATTTCACTCCTTGGCCGTTTTCATAATGAACGAAGAAGCAAAACGCTTCGTGCGTAAAGGTGGAACATGAACGACAAAAGGGGTGGAATCGCCTTCCGCACCTGGTCATCCGATGATGAAATGGAGAAGGGGAATAATGGCGCGAAGCTCCTGGACATACTCTCCGAAATGAATCCTGTAGAACACCGGTAGACTATTTTCTATTATGACTAGAACTATTTTTCGTAAGTGAACGTATATTGAGTTTACCACTATATTTTTAATTCATAGAATTCTCATAGTTTTCCGGTAATCTACTAGCAATGAACTATATTTATTAATAAAATTAAAAAAAATTAGACACAGTAGTTTCGAAGATCTGGTGGGTCAATGGTCAATTATAGTCTTCTTTCATGAATAAAAACAAAACTATTTACTTAACAATATACACAAAAATATATTTAAGATCCTGATAACGAGCCCTTTCATTTGATTATGACACAGTAAGGTTTTCAAAACTTTTTTTAAATTTACTAATTTGTCCCCCAAAAATGACCCTTATTTAAAAATAATACTTTGCACACCTGTGTTTGGGTCAGAGGATTACACGGTCCTACCCAATTTCACCTGATTTGGTCCAGTAGATTCAGATCAAATTGGCCGTGACAGACGGACCCCTAAAAATCGGCAAAGTGCGAGTCAGAACCTCGCACAAAGGGTTCCGTACCATCATACTAGACAAACGTGAAGAAACTAGCGTTCTTCTGATTTTACATCAGTATAAGCAATATAACTACACCAAGTTTCACGCTTGTACCTATATATTACCGTTTTTACGATAGAGCTAAATCAAAAATACTTAAAAAAACTGGGTTGGAGACCCCCCTTATTGTTTCACTTATTTTTATTTTTATTGTTATTATAGCGGCAACAGACATACACATTTTGTGAACAATTTTTTTTTTATTATTCATAATTGGTAAACCCTTGACAACATCTCACCTGGTGGTAAGTGGTAAGTAATTTCAACTGTCTACCTATTATGGTTCATGAAATACAGCCCGGTGACGGACGGACAGACAGCGGAGGCTTAGCAATAGGGTCCCGATGGTCACCCGTTGGGTTTAAGGAACCCCAAAAAGTAGTTAAGGTAATAACACCAAGATAACTTCATTAATACCTATCATCATCATAACAGCCGAAGGACGTCCACTGCTGGACATAGGCTTCCCCAAGGATTTCTACGACGACCGGTTCTACTGTGCCCGCATCCAGCGGCTTCCCGCGACCTTCACCAGGTCATCAATCCACCGAGTGGGAGTCCTGCCTTAGCTACGCGGGAACGCCACTCGAGAACTTTACTCCCCTTATGGTCATCTGTTCTACGCGATCGAATCAGAAATGAAGAGATCCATAGAAGAACCAAAGTAACCGACATAGCTTCGAATTGGGCTGGACACATAGCTCCTAAAACGTATTTTTTACGTAAAGTATTTGAAAAAATAAAAAAAAAGCGTCGGTGGCTCAACTGGTAACGACTCAGTCCTCCAAAAGAGATACCGGGTTCAAATTCGAACGGCCAATGTACCAATAAGTTTTTCGAAACTTAAGTACATATACTCACCGATTGCTTTAACGGTGAAGGAAAACATCGTGAGGAAACCTGCACACATACCTGCGAAGAAACTCGAAGGTTGTGTGTGAAGTCGACCAACCCGCACTGAGCCCGCGTGGTCGACTAAGGCCCGATCGCCCTAAATAATAAAATAGGCGTCAATGTACCACTTTTACATACAAAAACAAAGTGGTAGAGGGACAGGAAGCGGCTTCAGCTTTCGCCGAATACTTCGGCTCCGTTTTTCTCTCTAACACTCCATTACTGGACCCTCAAGTAGCTCAGAACACTGAGTGTGGTACTGCTTATGGACTGTATGTGCGTATGGACAGCATTTCGGTGGATGACTTGCGCCGAGCTGTTCGTCGCCTTAAAGCCAATGCAGCTGCTGGGCCGGACGGTATACCCACATTCTTAGTCAAGGATTGTTTATTTGCATTGGAAGAACCTCTATTATATTTGTACAACCTCTCCCTTAAACTGAGTCATTATCCTGTAAGGTGGAAGTTGTCCAGAGTGAGTCCTGTTCCAAAGGCTGGTTCTTCAACAGATGTCATGAATTATAGGCCGATAGCAATATTGCCTATCTTTGGGAAGATATTCGAATCAATACTTAATTATTATCTTACTCGACAAATTTCTGCGGTTATTGACGATTCGCAGCACGGTTTTTGTACTGCTCGCTCCACTATAACTAACCACATTAATTTCGTAGACTATTCGATACATGAAATGGATACTGGGGCGCAAGTGGATGCGGTATTTTTGGACTTTCGACGTGCTTTTGACGTTGTTGATAACGATATCTTGTTATCTAAGTTGTCCTCGCTGGGAATGTGTCCAAAACTTCTTAGTTTTTTTGCTGACTACCTTAAGGATCGTAAACAATACGTACAACTTCGCGATTACCAGTCTGAGGAGTACTTTACTAGATCAGGAGTGAGTCAGGGCAGTACCCTTGGACCCACCTTGTTTCTTGTGATGATTAATGATCTACCAGCAAACCTCACTAACACCCGATGTTTGATGTTTGCTGACGACTTGAAGATCTTTAAATCAGTTAAAAGCGACGAAGACTGCAAAGGCTTGCAGTATGATATTAACCGTGTTGAGAATTGGAGTCACTGCAATAGAATGGAGTTTAATATATCTAAATGTAGTGTACTAAGTTTTACAAGATCAAGATGCCCGATTATGGCGACATATTATCTTCGTGGTGTATCTCTGAAAAGAGAAACAGAAAAAAAAGATCTAGGCATATTGATGGATGTTGAACTTAATTTTCGTCAACACATAATTATTTTAAGTAAGAGTGCTAATAGAGCTCTAGGGTTCATAATGAGAACAGCTTACCAATTCAGGGATACTAGAGTTGCGTTAGTGCTGTATAATGCTTTTGTCCGGAGCAAGTTGGAGTACTGCGCAATCGTTTGGGATCCCTATGAAACTAAGTATTCTCTCATGATAGAAAAACTGCAGCGTAAGTTCGCTAGGTACCTCTATAAGCGAATGTACGGATATTACCCGTTTCTCTTCCCATCTCTGTTCGTATATGGCTCAGTCGGACTCGATACCTTGGAGCTTAGGCGGAAGTTGCTTCTTGGTGTCCACTACTGTCTGCTGTTGCGGGGAAATGTCAATAACTCTGAGGTGTTAAATAATATGAGTCTCTTTGTGCCACAAAAATACGTGCGCACGGGTCGGCG
This sequence comes from Coleophora flavipennella, assembly GCA_947284805.1. Taxonomy (NCBI): domain Eukaryota; kingdom Metazoa; phylum Arthropoda; class Insecta; order Lepidoptera; family Coleophoridae; genus Coleophora; species Coleophora flavipennella. The sequence continues at coordinate 13,643,261 of OX369259.1, read as the reverse complement.
ACGGCACCAGCTGTTTGCAACTTCAGCGCCGCGCACGCAGCGAGCGCTACACCTTACTACGTCTAGGGCAATACATTTGCTCAATGGATTCGTTGCCGAGATCCAACATATTGACATTTTTGTGGATAGCATGCCTATAATAATTAAAAATTTATACATCTTTTTAAACAACAATAATTTGTAATTGAAGATATTTGTAATTTGTAATTTTAATTGTAAATATTAACAATAGAGCGTCTTGGGAAACTGTAAGCTCTTATTGTAAATTGAACAATAAAGAATAAAGAATAAATCATGGTAGGCTCGAGCCCCTCGGTGGGGACGTATATAAGCTGATAAGATGATCTGTGTGATCCGCCTGTAAAGAAACTCGCAGGTTGTGTGCGAAGTCGACCAACACGCACTGGGCCCCCGTGGTCGAATAAGGTCCGATCGCCCTATTCAGCGAAGGCTCGAGCCCCTCGGTGGGGACGTATATGAGCTGATATGATGATCTGTGTGATTGTTCTTTGAATCCACGGCTGAAGCACACGGAGACGATCTCATGTTTAGCGAACGAAAAACGATGAGATTTCCACCGAATGGGATGTTTTACGACAAGCAATAAAAATGCCACCGTAAAAATGTCTTAATCGAATCCAAGCAAAAACTCGTTAACTCCAAACCACATTCGCGATTAAAATCAAGAAAGAAAATGAGAAGATTAAATTTTGCGATAAACTTAAAATGTTTAAACGAGACGAAGTCTTGACGGATGTTCTTCTGGTACTAATTGAGTTTCTTGTGGCCAATGTGGTGACGCTGGAGGTGGCCACGGAAGAGGTGGCGAGCAGGAGATTAGAGTTTCCCCCATTCAGGAGTTTCAGAGCTCCCCCTACAGAGTTTCACGAAGGGGCCGTGGATTCTTTACCAGTGCTGAGAAATTCTGGGCCAAGCAAAGACGAGCAGGACAATGAAGAAGATATCAAGCAGCTGATTCAAGAAAAATATAAATTCAGGAATGATGAAACGTCAACAAGATATAAGATTAGTAAGCAAGAAGAAATCGGTTTTCCAGGTTAGAATGTATTTTTAACCGCCTCCGTAAGGCGTAAGGGTTCGATTCCCAGCGGTGTCAATTTTGTAAGACTCTTTTTGGTTGGTGGTAGGGTATTTTCTAAGCCCGCCTAGCTAGCTACCACAGTCTTATCTAAGTCTTACCGCCAAATATCAGTGTTCACAATATTGATGTGTTCCGGCTTGAAGATAAGATAGCTAGATCCCCATTGCGTAAGGGAATCTTTGTAAGCCCACTTCCATCTTCGGCATCATCGTCACTTACCATCAGGTAAGACGATGTTAAGGGCTTATCAATTATTGTGGATTTACAAAAAAAAAACGTGAGTTTTACTTCGAGGACTAGCTCACCCACCAAAACAGTGCTGTTTTTATTACTTCTATTTATTTTAATTACTTAATTTTTTTCTCTTTGTTCAATTCTGTTTTCTCGCTATTAATACTTGTGTTGTTGTATGCTCTATGTTTGTTGTTTTTAAACTTCTTGCAATATGTTTCTACTAAGAAAGACTTATAAGCGGGTAGTTAATAATTTTTATACTGTAGTATTAAATTAATTCAGAGTTAGTTTAGGTTCCGGATGACACAATAAGTAGTTTAAATTATTAATATCATTAATAGAAATAAATAAGTTTCTCATTCTTAAGTTCATTACAAATTACACCTAAAACGAAATACCTAAAATACTTTAAATAAAACACCTAAAACACCTTAAATTACTTACAAAAAAAACCACCTAAAATAACCCGTCCCTCCACATTAATTAATTAGTTGTTCCAATTAAGTAAAAATGAATAAAATATTACTGAGTTCTAGAGTAAAGATAGCGACGTGGCTCAGTTAAGCCAATTTAAGTGATAATTATTATCGCGGATGTAATAATTATGTTTGTGAATGTTACGTGCATCATTAAGATATCATCATAATATCAGCTCATATACGTCCCCACCGAGGGGCTCGAGTCTATCCTGAATTAGGGTGATCGGGGCCTTAGTCGACCACGCGGCCTAGTTCGAGCTTCTTCGTAGGTGTGTGCAAGTTTCCTCACGATGTTATCCTTCACCGTTAAAGCAACTTACGTACACACTCGTGTACTCACCATTTAAATAGATTTCACCGTAAAATTGTAAAAACCGTTTAGATTAATCTAACGGGATCTATTTCGCGAGATTGTGAACTGTCGAAACATTGTGAACCGTTATATAATGCTTAGAATTTCACTAGTGTCATTGTAATGTCACTAGTGACTTTAGTCATTACAATAACACTAAGCGAAGAGAATAACACTAAATAAATGAGCGAGCGAAGCGAGCGATGTTAGGTTCGGTCAGGTTTGATTGATTATACAGTCAAAGAATCCCGGTGAAAAACTTTCTATATCTATTCACAGACCTACCGAATATACACAGAAAATTTTATGGAAATGCATCCCGCCGTTTCGGAGGAGTATAACACTGTGACACGAGAATTTTATATATATAGATTATACAGGGTCTTCGGCAGATGGTTGAAAATACGAAAATGGGGGATAGGTGGGGTCGCCTCCCATCTATTTTGAGAATTAAAAAAAATCTAGGACTTGTAATTTTTTTTACAGGATTTTTCCTTTTTTTAGAAATTTTGCCATTTTTATACCTTTGAACACATGTAACTTTTTGTTTTTTAAAGCTAGCTCCAAAATCTTTTTTTTAATAGACTTTTATAAGATTGTCGGCTCTAAAAAAAATTATGTTTGTTTCAAGTTATTGCTAAAAACAAAAATGTGGGCCCCCGAACTTAAAAAAAAAGTTGAACAAAAATTTAAAAGTCAACTTTGCGATGCATTTAAAAAAAAAATAATGGGGCTGGAAGGCTTCTGATTTTTTTAAAACATCTCTAAAGCTTAGGCTTTTGAATGGTATGTAATTTGTTTCGGTATCTTTTTTGTAACCGGAGTTGTTAATTTTTTTTACTCAATTGGACCATGTTGACGAAATTCCACTAGTTACATGTTTTGTGAAATGTATCAAATGCAAAGTTGAAAATAATGTAAATACTTACTGTTGGGACGGTTACAAAGAGCAGGTACGTTTTTTTACATTCTTGCACACTCATAATGGCTATCTTTTGACATTTATTGGCATATTGGAGTTAGCACTTCCATATGCCAATAAAATGTCCGCATATTCCGCATTGGTAAATTGAGCCATTTTAAACCACAACAAAGTCTTAACAAAACGTTTGATAATAACAAAAAGTGACAAACAACAAAAAAACTTAACAAAATCACAAACGTTAATAACGTTAACGTTTTTTTTTTGTTTTCGTTAATTTCACTTTGCTGTGTTTGTGATTTTGTTAAGTTTTTTTGTTGTTTGTCACTTTTTGTTATTATCAGACGTTTTGTTAAGACTTTGTTGTGGTTTAAAATGGCTCAATTTACCAATGCGGAATATGCGGACATTTTATTGGCATATGGAAGTGCTAACTCCAATATGCCAATAAATGACAAAAGATAGCCATTATGAGTGTGCAAGAATGTAAAAAAACGTACCTGCTCTTTGTAACCGTCCCAACAGTAAGTATTTACATTAATTTCAACTTTGCATTTGATACATTTCACAAAACATGTAACTAGTGGAATTTCGTCAACATGGTCCAATTGAGTAAAAAAAATTAACAACTCCGGTTACAAAAAAGATACCGAAACAAATTACATACCATTCAAAAGCCTAAGCTTTAGAGATGTTTTATAAAAAACAGAAGCCTTCCAGCCCCATTATTTTTTTTTTAAATGCATCGCAAAGTTGACTTTTAAATTTTTGTTCAACTTTTTTTTTAAGTTCGGGGGCCCACATTTATGTTTTTAGCAATAACTTGAAACAAACATAATTTTTTTGAGAGCCGACAATCTTATAAAAGTCTATTAAAAAAAGATTTTGGAGCTAGCTTTAAAAAACAAAAAGTTACATGTGTTCAAAGGTATAAAAATGGCAAAATTTCTAAAAAAAGGAAAAAAAAATCCTGTAAAAAAAATTACAAGTCTTAGATTTTTTTTAATTCTCAAAATAGGTGGGAGGCGACCCCACCTATCCCCCATTTTCGTATTTTCAACCATCTGCCGAAGACCCTGTATTATAATCGAAGTTGAAATCGATTGTCTTACACTAATAGAGTCTAAAAAATGTGTGTGTGTGTAAAAAAAATTGCAGCCGTCTTTTTTTAATTTCTCTAATTTTGATTTTTGGGGTAGCCACCATAGTAAAAAAAATAGTTGTAGTTCATTATTCCTGGAAAAATCGGTATAAGGTACCTCCCATACAAATCCAGGTACAAACAACCTGCTTTATCTCAAAAATTGTTTTAACGATTTTGATGAAACTTTATAAATAAAAGGAACTTTATAACACCTACTGCCTGGGAAGTTCAATAATCCAGGAAAATCGGAATAAAAGAACCCAAATTAATTGTACAATTTTCATCAAATCTAATACATTTGTTTTTATTGCTTAGCGTAATGTTTGTTGTTGTTTTGTGTATTCCCAACCACGCCACACGGAGAAGGCTTCACGAGAAAGTATGCACAGAGTGGCTAGACAATAGGGGATCGGACTGCTAGTCATTTGAGTTACTTTTTATGATCTTTCAAAAACGAAATTTTGTTCTAAAAATGTTTGAAATACCCACAAGTGACGTCATAGATTTTAAGCGTCATTGACGAACTTATTTTGTGAATTTGATCAATTAAAAATTGAAGACGTGATGGAAAAAAAACAAGTAAGGTTTTCAAGAGGAAATCATAATTCAGATTTTATTTTTCATGCAGTCCGATCCCCTATTTATCTTATTACTTGACTTATTCCAACGTATATTAATGAAAACGACGGGCAATATGTACAGATTTTAATTTTTATCATTTTATTAAATTAAAAAAAAAAACATTTAAATCCAGTCTCAATTAATTTCTTACAAATTAAAATTTTATATAAACATTTTTACTGTCATCATATCAGCTCATATACGACCCCACTGAGGGGCTCGAGCCTACCCTGAATTAGGGCAATTTTGCCTTAAGGCTTTAAGATGCCTCAATCTGAGCCGGTTGATACGTGTTAAAATAATATCCAACGTAAGTCTATTCATTTTAAGTTCAAATCAATGCGGGCTCCAACGCGGCTGTTACGTTGAAACCGAACACCCAATTCTCGATTTTAACATGTTTTTATTACTTTTCTATACTTTCAAATAAGTTTTAAAAAAATGTGTTCAATTGAAATGAAAGGTGTTAAAGTCACCGATTTTTGTGTGTTGGTTTCATTCAACATAAACTATTTGTTTTCGAAAAATTTGGCAATTAATGCCAAAAACAGAGCCTACAGTATATTTTATTACGTCAAAAGTGGTAATAGTTTTTAAATTGTATTCAATTAAATCGATTTCCTATTACTTTAAGTATATTTTTTTTCCATAATGATAGCTTTGCACAGTCTTATAATAATTTGAATTAAATATTGTCATTTGACCTATTTTAAGGCCTTAGTCGACCACGCGGACCCAGTGCAGGTTGTTCGACTTCACAAACAACCTTCGAGTTTCTTCGCAGGCATGTGCAGGTTTCCTCACAATGTTTTCCTTCACCGCAAGAGATGGCAGGAGCATCGGATAAACGCACAGAATAGAATAATTTGAATCTGCGGGAAACCAATTGTACGTCCTGTAGTTCTTCTGATCCACAGTTCCTTCAATTCAGGATTTTTTTGAAAACTGAATGTAAAAATTTAAAAAATATCGTTGAAAAAATATCGATAACACCCTCGCACTACATAACAAAAAACCAAAAATTAAAAGTCATATTTTTATATAACTATTTATTTTCATTTAGGTTTTCACTTACACATCATGGTAAGAAACTTCTCCATTTTTTAAAAACACTTTACCACTTGCATTTTTGTAGCTTATTATTGCACATCTCGGCATTTTGCTACCAAAACACGCGAAGCTCAGCTTGCCATGAAATTGTGCAATTTCTGTGCAGTACAATCATTTACGAATGACAGCAACATGTCTCGTTGTACAGGAATCTGACGCCCTTGCCACGCCTCCTTCCGCAATCTATCGGAGAGGATTTTCTTATCTGTGGATAAACGTACATATTATGAAATCGAAATTCGAAAACACAACTCGAGAGCGTCGGTGGCATAACGGTTAGGGCCGCTACCTTCTGTCCGGGAGGTCGTGGTTGAATCCTGCTACGTACCAATGTGTTTTTTAATTTTTATTGTCATCCATCATATTCTTAATTAAAATCTACATCTTATTTTTAAACCCGACCCTACATTGACCAGAGAATATAACGACAGCCGTTCAAGAGGCCCACGAAGACCGGCAGATCGCGTGGGCGTTCCGTTCCTATGCCGTCAGGAGGATCGTGGGTGGAATGGAGACCAGCATCTGCATGTACCCTTACAATGTGGCAATTTCACGGAATGGGAAGCATTGGTGTGGGGGATCCATCATTGATGAACAGTGGGTGCTAACCGCTGGACATTGTTTGGAAGCGTAAGTTGAATTGTTGAAACGTTTTTGCTCTGAACTTATGATACAGACGTTTTTGCTCTGAACTCATGATACATACCAGTATCAGCACAAACCCGTACCATGTGGCTATGGCTAAGGCATGGCAAGCATCGGTGTGGGGGATCCATCATTAATATAAAAAAGGGGGTATAGACTGCTTGACATTACTTAAAGGCGTTACTCGTGAAACCGTTTTTTAAGGTTATGTACAACAACAAAAAAACGGAACCTTTATAGGATCACTCGTGCGTCTGTCTGTCTGTCCATCCTTCTGTCACAGCCAATTTGCTCTAAATCTACTGGATTAAATCAGGCGCAATTTGTTAGGATGGTGTAATCCTATGACCCAAACAGCACAGATGTGCAAAGTAAATAAATTTTTTTTAGGATTTTCGGGGCAAAAATTAGGAAATTTTAAACAAACCTTTTTTTAGCTTTGTGCCATATTTTTCGTATATCGATCAACCCACGCTTTTTGCACAACAATACTAGTATTTTTCGTTCGTTATTGTTTTCAGCTTATATTAAGAATAATTTTTCACTTTTTAATTAGATGTGCTTTAAAAGCGTGTTTTTTTAGTTTTTTAAACTTCATTTATTGCATTAAAACGGAAATACGTTTCTATGGAAACCATGATTCGTTGGTGCGTCGAGCAGTCCATACCTGAACATCGATTTCGTGAGTAGCAGTTTTTGGTTGACTCGATAAATAAAACAAGTGACCCAGTAGTTTTGGATATAATAAGGAGGGGCGGAGGGGAGGGGATAGTATATATATATATTTTTCTTAAAATTAAAAAAAAATCGAGATTCTCACAACAAGCTTTTTTATTTAATATGTCACACCATATATTTTAAAAAACTTTTTTTAATTTGCTAATTTATTCCCTAAACGTGGCCCCTATGTTTAAAATTCATTTATTCACCTTTGGGTTACCGACTTACAGATGTTTACCAAATTTCAACTCAATCGGTCCAGTAGTTTCCGAGTAAATTACCTGTGACAGACGGACTGACAGACGGATACACGAGTGATCCTATAAGGGTTTCGTTTTTATCTTTTGAGGAACGGAACCCTAAAAAGGTGCCTACCTAGTGAAAAAATTCTAGCCCATTTCTTGTGGGATGGGTGGCCCCTAAGGTGTGGTAGTTAGGACATTTTTAATGGGAGCAGTAATTTATTTTTTAATTTTTATTAATAATTTGAGTGCGTTTGACTGCAACTCACCTGATGGTAAGTGATGATGCAGTCGAGGATGGTAAACGCAAACTCAAATAATGCCTATTCACTCTCGCCCTGAAGATCCCCAAACCATAGGAATCGGGAAACTCTGACGCAGGCAAGGAGTTCCACTCCTGCGCTGTACGCATAATAAATGAGGAAGCGTGACGCTTCGTGTGAAAAGGTGGAACATAAACAACAAAGGGGTGCAACTCCTCCCTCCGTCTCGTTGTCCGACGGTGGAATAAAGCCGGGGGAATGAGGTCGCGAAGTTCTTGCGCGCACTCTCCGAAATGAATTCGAAGAAATGAAGTCATTCAATGTAGGTGCAAAATTCTCCTTACGCACCTTAACCTCACTGAGACCATGTTGACTATCTGATCCAGAGTTAGAACAAGTAAATTCCTGACTGCGGCCCTGGTTGCTTTATTTGGCGGTGCTTACCAGAAAACCGCCTTGGCTGCCAATCCATAATACGCCGCCACAGCAACGTTTTATTGAAAATTTAGTTCTCCATTGCGTTGGGGAATCTTGGTAAGCCTGCTTCCATCTTCGGCATCATCATCACTTACCATCAGTTGAGATGATGCCAAGGGCTAACCGATTGTGAATAAAACAAAACAAACATCCTATACAAGGTGTAAAAAAATTGACGTAGGTCCCGTTAACTGGGGCATCTTTTTTAACCTCCTCCGTAGCTCAGAGGCAAAGTTCACTGGCTTTACACAGGAGGTCGCGGGTTCGTAAGACTCGGTTTGGTTGGTGGTAGGGCATTTTCTAAGCCCGCCTGGCTAGCTTCCACCATCTTATGTAAGTCTTGCCGCCAAATATCAATGTTGATATCATTGGTGTGTTCCGGCATGAAGATAAGATAGCTAGCTCCCCATTGCGTTGGGGAATCTAGGTAAGCCCGCTTCCATCTTCGGCAACATCGTCACTTACCACCAGGTGAGATGTTGTCAAGGGCTTACCAATTGTGAATAAAAAAAAACTGCTCATCATACTGAACAACTTTTGTTATACGACTTTGCTGAAATCGCAAGAAATTTTTTTACTCTTCATACAAATCGATTTGAGATGCTGATCAACCAATTTGGTGCATGGAGGGTCCATTTTCATTTTTTTTTAAGAACGGTTTCCACACCAATTTTCTCTCTTATCGTGTGGCACAATTAACTGTGCTATCTAAGGGATAGACGATGGCGGTTGCCTGGTGTTGCACTTAGCATCACCCGCGGTCACGTGTAGGGCATTTAGATTTACATCTACGGACGTGTGCAACGCGACCTTCTTACACATCTGGAATCAGATGTGCAGGTTTCCTCACGATGTTTTCCTTCACAGTTAAAGCAATCGGTAATATATGTACGTAAGTTTCGAAAAAACTCATAGGTACATTGGCCGTCCGGGTTTGAACCCGGGACCTCTGGATAAGAGGACCGAGTCGTTACTGATTAAGCCACCGACGCTTTTAGAGTAAAAAGTTGTAAATGAGCGAGTGAAACGAGTGATATTGGGTTCGGTCAGGTTTAATTGATTATACAGTCAGAGGACCCCCTCCTCTGTGTAGCAGAAAGCTTCGCAGAAGAAATCATCGGTTTTTATTCGGAGTTTTTTACTCAGCACCTATTTTACAAAGCGGCGCAAAAAGCTGCCATTTTACAAAACGCCACCGTTTTACAAAACGCCACCGTTTTACAAAACGCCACCGTTTTACAAAACGCCACCGTTTTACAAAACGCCACCTTTTAAAAAACGCCACCGTTTTACAAAACACCACCTTTTACAAAACACCACCTTTTACAAAACGCCACCGTTTTACAAGACGCCACCTTTTACAAAACGCCACCTTTTACAAAACGCCACCGTTTTACAAAACGCCACCGTTTTACAAAACGCCACCGTTTTACAAAACGCCACCGTTTTACAAAACGCCACCGTTTTACAAAACGCCACCGTTTTACAAAACGCCACCGTTTTACAAAACGCCACCGTTTTACAAAACGCCACCGTTTTACAAAACGCCACCGTTTTACAAAATGCCACCGTTTTACAAAACGCCACCGTTTTACGAAACGACATTTTACAAAATGCCACCGTTTTGTAAAGCAACGCGCTATTATGCAAACCCACTGATTCTACTTAACGGCTGCGTCATATACAATACCTCACAAACTTTCATAAGCAAAATGTTTTAGAGCCGTAGATGGAGACACGAAGAAGCTGGTCCCTTTCATTGTGAGAGCAGGTAGCTCGTTCCATAACCGAGGCGGATACCAGGCGAGAGTGAACAAGGTATGAAATATGAATTCATTATCATCATATCAGCCGAAGGACGTCCACTGCTTGACATAGGCCTTCCCCAAGGATTTCCACGACGACCGGTTCTGCGCTGCCCGCATCCGGCGGCGACCCGCGACCTTCACCAGGTCATGTAAGAAATATGAATTACTTACATTTTTTAAAGAAATCATGATATAAGAGTACTGGCTGTCGCAGAACTCAACATCAATCCAGTGGTGGGCTGGGTCATTCATCATCATCATATCAGCCGAACGACGTCCATGACATAGCCCCAAAGGATTTTCACGACGACCGGACCTGCGCCGCCCATATGCAGCGGCTTCCCGCAACCTTCACCAAGTCATTGGTCCACCGAGTGGGAGGCCTGTCTAAACTACGTTTTCCGGTGCGCGGTCGCCACTCGAGAACTGTACTGCCAACGGCCAACTGTTGTGCGAGCTATGTGCCCTGTCCACTGCTGCCACTTAAGTTTAGCAATTCTGAGAGCTGTGTCGGTTACTTTGGTTCTCCTGCGGATATCCTCGTTTCTGATTCGATCACGCAGAGAAACTCCGAGCATAACACACTCCATTGCCCTTTGGGTGACCTTGAGCCTTCTTATGAGGCCCATAGTAAGCGACCATGTCTCAGGTATTACAAAATTGTTACCCATACAAAATTAAATTTACTACATCTTGTTCCAGTTTGTGGATCGATTACATTTTTGAAATAATTTATTTAAAAAAAATAAGCAAATAAGAATACTATGAAAACCTTGAATAAATAATAAAATAAATATTCTGGGACAAACCACACATGGTCATCTGGCCCCGAAGTAGGATTCCCTGTGTTATGGGAACCAGAGACTGATATACATACTTATATACGTTTAAATACATATATATATATATATATATTTTAGTGTTATATATATATATATGTAACACCCAGACACAGAGCAAACAAATCTGCTCATCACACAAATATTTGCCCTGGGTGGGGATCGAACCCACAACCCTTGGATCAGCAGTCAAGAGCACTAACCACTAAGCCAACGAGTCAGTCATTATCATTGAATCACTAATAAGTATTGACAACACATTTTTTTTAAATGTAATCTATTCACAAACTAGAATTTTGTTACTTGCTCATGTTATTGTTGAACATTTTTCTATTTTCATTCTTACACCGCCCCTTGTCTTATTCTATCGCTGTTTTCATACCCAAAGGTTGTCTGGAAGAAATTCCCACCTAGCAATATTATAAGGCCGCCTATTGTATATTATTTTTTCTATGTCTCGTTTCATGTTGTGATGCAATAAATAACATTGTATTGTATTGTATAACGTGTATAAAGTTTCATTAGAATCGGTCCATCCATTTTCAAGAAGTAGTAATTTTAAGATTGTATGGAAAACAAATTTTGAACCTAGTTCAAAAAAAAGGAGGAGGTTTCTCGATTCGACCGTATAATTTTTTTTATGTGTGTTCGCGGATAACTTCATCATTTATGAACCGATTTTGATGACTCTTTCATTGTTGGAAAGGAGATATCCCAAGGGTGGTACCATGATAAGTAAACCAGGATCTGATAATGTCATCCCAGAGAAATGGCCTTAGTTTTCTGTTTGAAGTCGGTTTTTTGTTCAAAATTATGTAAATACGCTCTAAATTTTACTTTCATAAAAGTAAAACTAAGAGAAATAAGTATACAATTATGGCGGTGTCATCGCTGAGAGCGATTTCTACCGGACAACATTTCTTCATATATATGTAGATTGTAGGTTTGAAATTTGCTTAATGATTTCAATTCCGCCTGCAGGTACAGTACAGAAAATACGGCGTGTTTTTAATAGCGTGCAAGCCCAGCTTAGGCTATTCATATCATTTAAACGCTAAACACGTTAAAAAAAACCGACTTCCATTGCAAAAACTTAGTACAATTTGTCAGTATTATTTTTGGTATTTGTAAATTTAAAAAAAATATTTTATAAATATTGTACATACTTACTTGCTTGTCAGAAAAAAATCATTTTATTTCTTTTCTTCCCATTTTGTAAAAAAACTACTACACCGATTTTGATAAAACTTACATGAGACCAACTTGGCAGCATATCCTATCGAGTTAATAAAAATAATCATGAAAATCGGTCCATAGAATGCAGATATCGCACAAAAATGGTACAAAAAAAACATACAGTCGTACTTACAACTCCTTTTTGGAAGTCGGTTAAAAACTGAACAACTTTCCTAAAGCAATTCATACTAAAATCGCAAAAAAAAAACACTCCAAACAAAGTGGGCTAATCCGGTTGATCAATTTGTATGAAAAATTAAAAAAATTAAGTGGCCAAGTGCGTATCAGACTACGCGTAAAGTAAGGTTCCGTAATCTTTTCAAAAAACAAAAGTATATTTTAAAAAGCACTTTTTTTTTGCAATCAGTAATAGAATATTTTGTGTATAAAATCTATGAACTTTTTACAAATTCAACTGTACAGTACAATTCAGATTGTAAAATGAGCAAGGCATATGGTATGATTAGTCATTTTACAAATGGTCAGGCAAATTGCATAATTCTTCCGTATATAAACGAACAGAAAAATTGTAAAATACTGTACGCAGATTGTAAAATGCGAGCCAGACAAACTGTAAAATGCTGTAGGCAGATTGCAAAGGAGCGAGCGAAGCGAGCGAAGTTAGGTTCGGTCAGGTTTAATTGATTATACAGTCAAAGAGACTGCCCCCATGGGTAGCAGAAATCTGCGTATATAGCATTTTACAATTTGCCTGACGAATTACACTTTACTGCCTGCGACAGATATATCGATAATTTTAAAATAAATACATTAGATTAGATTTATTTATTTCATATTATCAATGTCATATTACAATAAAGCTTATTAAATAATTTGTCAAAGTACAATATGATCGTCAGAATAGTAATAAATTATAAAAATATAAATGTCAAAGGTCAAACATAAAAAAAGAAAATTAAAAATAAAACACATTGATAACAATGTCAAAATAATGTCAAAAATAGTGTAAAAATAATGTCAATAGATATTATATAGTGTAACATAGTTATTGATTATCATAAATGTTCTCTTAGGTTTTCTTCCCATCTTCGTATGTGGCTGGCAGCGCAGACTTTGACTTTTCCTTGCTTCGTTTGGACCGGCCTATGCCCATTGGACGCAACATTGCTGTGCTAAATCTACCCTCAAAGGACTATAACATGAAGGAAGAGGATATCCTGATAGTGACCGGCTGGGGGAGCACTGATGTGAGTTAATAAATAAAAAAAGCCTTTATTTGACCATGCTACATTTCATCCTAGCTACTATTATTCGCTTATTCGTTGCTATATAAATAAATAAATATTCTGGGACAAATCACACATGGTCATCTGGCCCCAAAGTAGGATTCCCTGTGTTATGGGTTACCAGAGACTGATATACATACTTATATACGTTTAAATACATACATATATATATATATATTTAACACCCAGACACAGAGCAAACAAATCTGCTCATCACACAAATGCTTGCCCTGGGTGGGGATCGAACCCACAACCCTTTGGATCAGTAGTCAAGGGCACTAACCACTGAGCCACCGAGTCAGTGTATATATATACAGGTGACTTTTAATAAGTTCTTGATAGAAAATAATATGAATGTACTCGTGATTACAAACAACTTTCCCATAGAAACTATATGTCCATATGTAAAAAAAAATTGGTCCTTTATATATTTTTGCCGATTTGATAACTTATTTATATCGAGGACCAAAGTTTTTTTTCATATTTGACATATAGTTTCTTTGGGAAAGTTGATTGTAATCACGATTACATGCATACTTTTTGTTATCAAGAACTAATTAAGAGTCACTCTGTGTATGTATATTTCACTTTACTATTACTAAATTATGTATATGATTTATTAAGCAGGGTCCCCAGATTGGGTAAAGGCCTCCTCCAATGATGCCTACTTCTCTCTATCCCTAGTTACTTTCACATTATTATCGGTCTTTAGATCGAGAGCCAAGTGTGTGTCGGACCATGCATAGTGCAGGGTTCCGAAAACTGAACACTGTTGAAAATTGTTTGTCTCGGGATGCCATAAGTAAGTTTAGAAACGCCAGGAACATATAAAAACTTTGACTGTATATCTTGAGATCAATTTTTTTCATGCCCCTTGTATTTGTATGGGAGCCCCCTTTTATTTCTTTCTTGACAAAATAACTCCATCTCTTATTTTAAGTTGTAAGTAAACTGACATCTTATAATTGTACATCTAGTATACGCTGATAAAGCGTCGGTGGCTCAAACGGTAACGACTCGGTCCTCCTAACCAGAGGTGCCGGATTCAAATCCGGACGGTCAATGTACCAATGAGTTTTTCGAAACTTACGTACGTATACTCATCGATTGCTTTAACGGTGAAGGAAAACATCATGAGGAAACCTGCACACACCTGCGAAGAAACTCGAAGGTTGTGTGTGAAGTTGGCCCAGTGGCCCGCGTAATCGACTAAGGCCCGATCGCCCTAATTCAGAGTAGGCTCGAGCCCCTTGGTGGGGAGGTATATGAGCTGATATGATGATCTAATATACGAGGAGGTGCAGTTATAAATGACGAATAGTTTTCGTTTGCTCATTTTAGTAAAATTGAAATACTAAAAAACACGCTTTTAGTAAACACGATAAGTAGTTATCTTGGATGTCCGCCATGTTGGATTTAAATCACGTGACTATATTTTCGTATTCCTGACAGCAAACCCTTTCATTTAATACCCATATCATGGGGGTGGATTTCAAACAGCCAGTCCGCCATCTTGGGGAGGGCGCCATATTGGATCTGTAATGACGTTTCTAAGCTAGTCATGTATTGTCATGAGAACTCAGAGCGTGTGCAAAATTTCATCTTAATCGAAGACCGGCAAGTGGGTCAAATTAACCTCATATACGTCCCCATCGAGGGGCTCGAGCCTACCCTGAATTAGGAAGATCGAGCCTTAGTCGAACACGCGGGCCCAGTGCGGGTTGGTCGACTTCACACACAACCTTCGAGTTTCTTCGCCCGTATGTGCAGGTTTCCTCACGATAACATAAGCCCTAATTCTCACCATTAATATACATACTTGGAAACTTGGAAATATAGAGAACTAGTTGTTTCCCGCGGCTTCACCCGCGTGGACAACGTTTCTTTGACTTTTCGAAGGTGCGCAGTGCGCGAGCCGCAAGCGTCTCGCGAGCGTGATAACAGTAGCCTATGTGTTAATCCAGGTCCTAATCTGTCTACCTACCAAATTTCAGCCAGATCCGTTTAGTAGTTTTTGCGTGAAGAAGTAACAAACATACACACTTACAAACTTTCGCCTTTATAATATTAGTGTGAAGTCTGATAATGCCACCATTTCCTTTGTTCAGGAGTCCGGGTACGGCCACATCCCGGACCGGTTGCGCTTCGTGCCAGTCCCCGTAATGCGGCTCGATAACTGCCAGAAATCCTACCGGTTCTACATCACGCCGCGGATGCTGTGCGCCGGATATGCGACGGGAGGGAAGGATGCTTGCAATGTTAGTAACATCGCATAAGGTTCATAATGCTGTGGCACAGTATATCCAAACTCCGAAAGTTTTTTTTAATTAACACCTTGTAAGCCCTCGAGTAACGTTCTCGAGTGGCGTCCACGCACCGGAAAATAGTGTAGGCAGGCCTTCCCGAAGACCTGGTGAAGGTCGCGGAAAGCCGCTGGATGCGGGCTGCGCAGAACCGGTCGTCGTGGAAATCCTTGGGGGAGGCCTATGTCCAGTGGAAGTCCTTCGGCTGATATTATAAAGCCCTTGGCATCATCTCACCTGATGGTAAATGACGATGGTGCCGAAGATGGAAGCGGGCCTAAGAAGATTCCCCAACGCAATGGAGAACTGGCTATATTATATTGAAGCGTTGTTAACATTGATGTTTGGCGGCAAAACTTTGATAAGATGGTGGTAGATAACCAGGCGGGCTAAGAAAATACCCTTACACCAATAAAGCAGCTACTTCCACCAACCAAAACGAGGTCTACAATTTTGGGTCATAGTCCACAAGGGAGCTATCTAAAGCTATGCAATCCTAGTAGAAAGCAAGAGCAATTGCTGATTAAGAATGATTTGCGATATCAGGAAGAGATATCCTGTCCTAAAATCTAATTCTAAATCTCTTAAAGCCTTGGTTTCTGGTTTGTTTTAAGAGCCCCTATCAAAAATTATCTTCTATCATCATATCAGTCGAAAGACGGCTACTGCTGGACAAAGGCCCCAGGACTTCCACGACGACCCGTCTTGCGCTGCTGGCATCCATCGTTATGCAATCCTAGTAGAAAGCAAGAGAAAGTGGTGACTAAGAATGATTTGCGGTGTCAGGAAACGATATCCCGACCTACAGTCTAATTATAAATCTCAGAAAGTCTTGGTTTCTAGTTTGTTTTAAGAGTCCCTATCAAAATTATCTTATGTCATCATATCAGTCCTACAAAGGCCTCCCCAAAGGACTTCCACGACGACCGGTCTTGCGCTGCTGACATCCAGCGCCTTCGTGCGACCTTCACCAAGTCGTTGGTCTACCGTGTAGAAGGTTCACCTACGCTACGTCTTCTGGTGCGCGGGTCGCCACTCGATAACTTTACTGTCCCAACGGTCATCTGTTCTACGAGCTATGTGCCCTGCCCTAAACGATTCTGCTAGCTATGTCGGTTACTTTCTCCAACGGATTTCCTCATTTGACTGACTCGGTGGCTCAGTGGTTAGTGCTCTTGACTACTGATCCGAGAGTTGTGGGTTCGATCCCCACCCAGGGCAAACATTTGTGTGAAGAGCAGATTTGTTTGCTCTGTGTCTGGGTGTTAAATATCTATATATGTATGTATTTAAACGTATATAAGTATGTATATCAGTCTCTGGTTCCCATAACACAGGGAATCCTACTTTGGGGCCAGATGACCATGTGTGATTTGTCCCAGAATATTTATTTATTTATTTATTTCTGATTCGATTACGTAGGGAAACTCCGAGCATAGCTCGCTCCATCCCCCTTTGGCTTGCCCAAATACCGCAGTGTCTTAAGACAAGGTCTTTGACCAGTGTGTGTTGCCAGTAATGACATACGGAATTGAGATATAGTCGCTTACTATAGGCATCATAAAAAAGCTCTAGGTCACCCAAAAGGCGATGTCTTTTATAACAAAATAATAATTAAAATTTCTCAAAATTATAAAATCTATTCTCATGTAGATACTTAACACATTAACAGTCCCTATACAAGTGTTCTGAAACACGCCATATGTCCCTCTGGTGAGCCCGTAGAGTAACACAGGGCTCGTGTGCTTCATTGGGTACACAAACTCGGGGGGACCGCTCCCCCTGTACCACTTACGGTACACTGGACTGATAACGTGTTAATACATTTTAGAAGAAAATGGAAACTTTAGTAAGAGTACGATTTATATTTTAGATAAATTATATTAACACAAAAATATTGAGATATTCGTCGCGAGCGTCGGTGGCGCAACGGGAAGGGCTGCTACCTACTATCCGTGAGGTCGTGGTTCGGACCTGCCACGTACCAATGTGTTTTCTCATTTCATATGTACGTTTATCCGACGCTCTTACGGTGTAGGAAAACATCGTAAGGAAACCTGCACACGCCTGCGAAGGAACTCGAAGGTAGTGTGTGAAGTCGACCAACCCGCCTGCGTAATCGACTAAGGCCGGATCGCCCTAATTAAGGGTAGGCTCGAGCCCCTCGGTGGGGACGTATATATAAGTTGATGTGATGTGATGATTGAGATTTTATGTTTTTCATCATCATCATCATGTCATATCAGCTCATCTGTCTTTGCCCAAGAACATAAAATGTGATGTCACCTTCCTTACAGAATGATTCCAGAGGCCCCGCAGTTTGAGACGGCGTTCTTCTCAGCACAGTTTCCTTCGCGGGCAAGCAGTGCAGTCCTCGAGCGTCTAGAGGAATGCACCACTCCTTAATATCTTGTCTCTCCTAGAAAATGAACTATGACGTCACTTTTCAGCACGATTCCGGTGGCCCCGCAGTGCGAGATGGAGTTCTCCTCGGCGTTGTTTCTTTCGGGGGCAAGCAGTGCGGTGACCCGCGCTCCCCAGGAGTCTACAGCCGTGTCTCGGAGATAACCAACTGGGTGGAGAAGACCATCTCGAAGAACGAGGCGGCCAGTGTGCCGGAATTGCAGGAGAAGATACAAAAAGCACGGCTGAGGGAAAGGGAGCTGCAGAAGTGAGTAGGATGAGGCAGGGAGGAAGAGAAGCTGTCTTTGACGTGTGCGATCAAAAGAGACAAAGGATATTATCTCTAGCGCACTCCATACAAACTAATTTTGGTACATAATCCATTTTTTATCAATTTAAAGTTATTATGGACTATAATGAGCGTCGTTGGCTTAATGGCTAGGGCCAATACTTTGGTCGTGGTTTGAACCCTGCCACGTACCAATGTGTTTCCGAATTTCGATTTCATATGTACGTTTATCCAACGCTTGTACGGTGAAGGAAAACATCGTGAGGAAACCTGCAAACGCCTGCGAAGAAACTCGAAGATTGTGTCTCAAGTCGACCAAGCCCCTTGGCCCGCATGGTTGACTAGTCCCGATCGCCCTAATTCAGGGTAGGCTCCAGCTCATCGGTGGGGACATATATGAGCTGATATGATTCAAACTTATTGAAATAATGTAAACACGAGGAACCTATGTCTGTGGTTAGTCAGGATTTCATAAAAGTTTATTAGAATTCCGCAAGAGTTCCGTAAAGATTTGTATACAATATTTTACGACTTTTTTTAAAATAAGATTTTTTTTAAGAAATTTGACAAACCATATTAGTTACTAGACCGTTTTACAAAATTTCAATAACTTTGTTTTTTTTTTTAAATTTTACATACAAAAACAAGGGCCGCTACCTCCTATCCGGCAGGTCGTGGTTCGAGTCCTGCCACGTAGTACTGCCAACTAATATTCGGTTGAATTGAGGAGGTTTCTCAATTCAACCGAATATTAGTTTTTTTGTGTGTTCGCGGGTAACTTCGTCGTTTATGAACCGATTTTGATGATTCTTTTTTTGTTGGAAAGGAGATATCCTAGGGGTGGTACCATGATGAGCAAACTAGGATCTGATGATGGCATCCCAGAGAAATCGAGGGGAACCTTAGTTTCCTGTTTGAAGTTGGTTTTTAATGTTCAAAATTCTAATATTAGTGTAGATGCATTCGCCAAGGTCTAGCCTCCCAGTAGCCGCTCCCATATCCCTAACTTACGCTGTATCATAAGTTGGAAAAATCAAGTGCGCGGGTGAAGGAAAGTATTTTTTTTGCCAGGACCAAAAATAGTTGCTATGTATGAACAAATTTACCATGTAATGTGCCGATGGATGAGGGCAGCGCAGGACCGGTCGTCGTGGAAATCCTTGGGGGAGGCCTTTGTCCAGCAGTGGACGATTTGTGGCTGATATGATGAGCACTGCGTGTCTATTTTCATAATTTTTTTGCTGAAATATATGCTGAAAGTAATAAAAATATATAAATTATCTATTAAATTATAAAAAAAATGCCGAAAGAAGTTTAAAGTTTTTACAGTTTTATAATTTTTGACTCTGCTATTGTTCCTGGTACCGTACCATTATATTTTTTTGTCCGTTGAAGTTTCACTTCTTCTATGTGTCCCACCACACATTTCATTTTTTTTATGCTTCTGACATGGCTTAACGACTGTCATCCAGTGATAGTAACGACACCAACGGCCGTGCCTTATTATGAAGCACGGAAACAGTCGATATAAATGCCAATATAACTGTCAAAACCATCCAGGTAATTACCGTCAGTTAACCCTAGAGTGCTCACGCTTATGAGCATTTTGCCGCCCTAGCCTCGGCTTCGCTCGCGTGGGCATCGTTTTTATGACTGTCTTTAAGGATGAGTGGTGCGTAAGTGTC
Organism: Coleophora flavipennella; assembly: GCA_947284805.1. NCBI lineage: Eukaryota > Metazoa > Arthropoda > Insecta > Lepidoptera > Coleophoridae > Coleophora > Coleophora flavipennella. Next base: position 13,623,140 of record OX369259.1, on the reverse strand, counting down.
ACTAAGAAATAATGTAGCTTTTTACTTGTGAATTTTTAAAATCAATTCAGTAGTTCCAGAGATTACTTCCTACAAACAAACTCGTAAACTTTATCTCTTTATTAACCGACTTCAAAAAAGGAGGAGGTTTCTCAATTCAACCGAATATTAGTTTTTTTTGTGTTCGCGGGTAACTTCGTCGTTTATGAACCGATTTTGATGATTATTTTTTTGTTGGAAAAGAGATATCCTAGGGGTGGTACCATGATGAGCAAACTAGGATCTGATGATGGCATCCCAGAGAAATAGAGGGGAACCTTAATTTCCTGTTTGAAGTCGGTTTTTTATGTTCAAAATTCTAATATTAGTGTAGATGCATTCGCCAAGGTCTAGCCTCCCAGTAGCCGCTCCCATATCCCTAACTTACGCTGTATCATAAGTTGGAAAAAATCAAGTGCGCGGGTGAAGGAAAGGATTTATTCTTGAAAGGACCAAAAATAGTTGCTATGTATGAACAAATTTACCATGTAATGTGCCGATGGATGCGGGCAGCGTAGGACTGGTCGTCGTGGAAATCGTTGGGGGAGGCCTTTGTCCAGCAGTGGACGATTTGTGGCTGATATGATGAGCACTGCGTGTCTATTTTCATAATTTTTTTGCTGAAATATATGCTGAAAGTAATAAAAATATATAAATTATCTATTAAATTATAAAAAAAATGCCGAAAGAAGTTTAAAGTTTTTACAGTTTTATAATTTTTGACTCTGCTATTGTTCCTGGTACAGTACAAACAAACTCGTAAACTTTACCTCTTTATAATATTTGTGTAGATGCAATCACCCGTAGCCTTCACTTGATCATATCAGTCGAAGGACGTCAACTGCTGGACATAGGCCACCCCAAGGATTTCCACGACGACCGGTTCTACGCTACCTGCATCCAGCTGCTTCCCGCGACCTTTACTAGGTCATCGGTTTACCGAGTGGGAGGCCTGTCTACGCTACGTTTTCCGGTTTCCGCTACTCGAGAACTTGACTGCCCCAACGGCCATCTGTTCTACGAGATATGTGCCCCGCCCACTGCTACTTAAGTTTAGCAAATCTGAGAGCTATGTCGGTTACTTTGGTTCTTCTACGGATCTCCTCTTTTCTGATTCGATCACGCAGAGAAACTCCGAACATAGCACGCTCTATTGCCATCCTTCACTTACGCTGTATCATAAGTTGGAAAAATTCAAGTGCGCGGGTGACCGCGGCGGAAAAGGATTTTTTCTTGCCAGGACCAAAAATTGTTGCAATGTTTGAACAAATTTACCGTGCAATGAGCACTGCGTGTCTATTTTCATGAATTTTTGCTGAAATCTATGCCGAAAGTAATGAACACATATAAATTAGCTATTAAACTACAGAAAAAATGCCGACAGAATTTTTCACTTTTTACAGTTATATAATTTTTGACCCTGCGATTATTCCTGGTACGTGTCGCGAGTTCAATGATTTTTTCTCAGCTCTAAAATGCTTTCATCATTTTTGACCCTGCGATTATTCCTGGCACGGCATCAGTATCGTCACAGTGTCGCGAGCTCAATGGTTTTTTCCCATCTCAAAAATGCCCAACGCTCCTAAAGAAGTTTTCAGTTCAAAAATATGTAGGTATACCTACATAAAGATAGTAAAAAAACGACGGGTTGCACTCCGGGAGTGCCGGCAGAAGTGAAAACTTGAATATTAACGTTGTGCATTTATATTACATTAAAAAGTTTATATCTCAGAAAAATTAACAAAAAATCAACTCCATCCGTCTTACGAATTTTCGATCAGGTCACGTGTCCTGACGCGAGTTTAATATTTTTTACCCATTACAAAACAAGTGCACAACGCCGCTAAAGAAGTTTTCACTACTCCATCCGTTTTACGAATTTTCGATCAGGTCACGTGTCCTGACGCGATTTTAACATTTTTTACTCATTACAAAAAAGTGCACAACGCCGTTAAAGAAGTTTTCACTTCAAAAATCACCTAAGCAATTTTCTGAAATTTGTAACATTACTTAAATAAACTTTATTATTTTGTCTAGTTTATGATTTAATTTTATTTTTGTAAAAATATTTATAAAATTTTTAATTATCGTTATGTTAAAAATTACATACTATTATGGGCGGCAAAATGCTCCCCACGCGACCACTCACGTTTCGCGGAAAGGCGTGACTACTCCAGGGTTAATCAGCGTAATTACCCAATCACGCAAGTCATACTGAGCTACGAACACACTTTTTTTTATTCTTAATTGGAAAGCCCTTGGCATAATCTCACCTGATGGTAAGTGACGATGATGCCGAAGATGGAAGCGGGCTTACCGAGATTCTCCAACGCAATGGAGAACTGGCTATCTTATCTTCAAGCCGGAACACACTTATGTTTGACGGCAAGACTTAGATAAGATGGTGGTAGCCAGCCAGGCGGGCTTAGAAAATGCCTTACCACCAACCAAACTGAATCTTACAAGTTGACCCACCGGGAATCGAACCCGCGACCTCCTGGTGTGAAGCGAATGCACTAACCATTACGCCACGGAGGAGGCAGTTGAAAACACTAAAATTGCATTGACACTATTTGACACATTTTCATTGACCGAGCAAGAGCGAAGCATCTTTGTTTCATGCAGTTTGGGAAAATGCTTTGGTTTGTTTTATGTCCGGCTATTTTCCTTTACAGGTCGCATTTCTCAACAAATTCTCTTAAAGTTTTGTAAACAGGTTTTTAGGAACGGTGCGTTCCTACTTGAAGAGAGCAAAGGGAGATATCTTCGCCAGGCGAGGTGGTATGCCTGGGGTTCGGCCGTGGACCAATCGTTGATGATTAGTATTTGTATATATACTCAGCGCTGAAGAAATTCTAATAGCGCGTTCTAGATGTTGTATTTCTTTTGTTCTCTCGTCGCTTGTGTTAAGGTTCAGTGGCAGGTTACTGCAGTTGCCGCCACATCACTCTCCCTCCGACACCGGAGGTCAATCCAAGGAGAGCTGGCAGTCTAAGGTCGCGGGTGCTGTCGACCTCGTTAAGTCGGGTCGATGTGCAGTGTGCCAATTCGATGTCCACGGTGAGTCGGGATGAATGCTGGCGTCAGGCGTCATGGCAAGGGAAGCAGGTGACGCGCGCAGAGTTAGCGTGTGGCTGCTGTCAACTTGCTGCTGCCTGAAGGTGAAGTAGCAGGCCAGAAACTCGACGTCTCGGGTTGCGATGGTCCTAATTTAACTTCAGTGCGATGCGACTGCTGTGTGCTGCTGAGGCTTGCTTTACCGGCTGGAGGCTTGATGATGGAGTATCACGTCGGTATCACCAATTTAGGAACGGTGCGTTCCTACTCGAAGATAGCAAAGGGAGATTATTATCTCCGCCAAGCGAGGTGGTATGCGAGGTCCGGCCGTGGCCGTGGTATCTGTATATACAGGGTGACTGGTAAGTAGTGCAAATCCTTTTAAGGGGATAAACTACATCTAATTTGCAACAGAAAAAGTCATACTAACTGGGGGTCGGAAATCAACGGTTTTCGAGTTAAAGTCTATTTAACTTTTTAATTTTGTATGAAAAATTATTTTGTTCAAATGTTTTGTGATTTTTTAACAAAAAGTTATGATACAGTTGGCATGCAAAATACGGTAAAACCTACCTCATTTTATCACGCTTTCGAAAAAAGTAAAAAAGTTTAGTACAAAATTAATTGCAACAAAAAACAATGATTGTTGTCAAAAGGGGGCCTAAAATCCCATACAAATTATCCAACAAAGTTCGAATTTTTTGGATGAGCTTGTGTATCAAAGTTAGTCATGATGTTAGAGGGTCAGAGATGTTTGATTATGCGAAAAACATGATAAATTATGAAATTTAGAAAAACATGAAAATAATGTTTATTGAAAATTTTTATGGGTTTTGATGCACCCTTTTGACAACAATCATTCTTTTTTGTTGCAGTCAATTTGTATTTTTTAACTATTTTACTTTTTTCGAAAGCGTGATAAAATGAGGTAGGTTTTACCGTATTTTGCACGCCAACCGTATTATAACTTTTTTTTGTAAAATCACAAAATATTTGAACAAATGCGTTTTTCATACAAAATTTAAAAATGAAATGGGCTTTAACTCGACAACCATTGATTTCCGACCCCCAGTTAGCATGACTTTTTCTGTTGCAAATTAGATGTAGTTTATCCCCTTATAAGGATTTGCACTACTTACCAGTCATCCTGTATACTCAGCGCTGAAGCAATTCTAATAGCACGTTCTAGATGTAGTATTTCTTTTGTTCTCTCGTCGCTTGTGTTAAGGTCCAGTGGCAGGTTACTGCAGTTGCTGCTATAGGTTCGATAACTCTATAGGGTGTATTTTTAACACCGGGCTGGCCTTTAAGGGTGGGCTCTACTTATGAAACTGAACAACTTTCCCCAAGAAACCCATACTGATATCGCAAAAAAAGTTGACTCTCGATGATCGATTTCTATGAAAAGTCAAAACAAAAATGCGAATTTAGTATGGGTTTCATGGGGATAGTTGTTATTTTTATGACTAGAGCCCAACCCTTAACCGCTTGCTCAGTGTTAAAAAACACCCTGTATATGAACTTTTTGTCGATTTAGTTTTTGGAAATTTTTCACATTGATTGAAAACGTAAAAAATATCATATTTCTGCCATTTCGAAAAAAAAACTAACCACTCCGGGAGTAACGACAGAAGTGAAAACTTTTTACTGTTATATAAGTTTTTAACCTCCGATTGTTCCTGGCGAACGACTATGTTGACAAAGTTTAGACCCTGCGTGTGTTCCTGGTACGGTGTCGGTTTGGTTACATTACAGTGTCGCGAATTCAATGGTTTTTTCCATCTCAAAAATTCCTAAAACGCCTAAAGAAGCTTTCACTTCAAAAACTCGCGAAGGCTACACAGCTCACATCAGAGCCACTACTATTTATATCAGACGAATGACATCAACGGATTTCCACTACGACCGGTCCTGCGCTGCCCGTAACCAGCAGCACACCCCGGACACTTCATACAACAGGTGCGAAATGACATTTCTAAAAACAAATGACGTTTAAAATGAAATCACGGCGAAATTCTATACGTTCGAGAAATAAAGTTACCTAAAAATCCACTTAAACAGGGTTTTTAGAATTTATTTTTGAAGTAGATAACAGTAAATTTAAAATCTAGGAAAACATATTGGTATTATTGAGAATAGTTACGAGGGACTATATCGAATGGAAACACGATTTAATAAAGTTGGCTCGATAGAATAATTTCGCAAAGGTACCTCTTTTCGAGCCTATTTTCGGTTTTATTCTTAAAATAAGTAATTTGTTAATATGATTTATTTACTAAAATAAAGTTCATAGGTGACTGAAGGGAAAAAATCGATTGGATTTTTATTTAAGATAAATATGACGAAAATAAAAACGAAAACATCGAAAAAGTGCAAAAGTGTGGTTATTTTCTTCCCTCTTTACACGTAAAGAAAAAGACAAAGACAGATTTTCAAGGGCCTCTGTATCCATCTGGGTGACGAGGGGGTGAGGTCGGTCGGAATCTAGAGAGCGGCAGGGAGTGTCCATACTGTATGTTAGTACTAATATGTATACTTTGCCAGTGGCTTCCCGAGACCTCCACCAGGTCTTCGGTTCACCGATTAGGAGGTCTGCCAACGGTACGTCTTCAGGTATATGATAGTTGATAATTTTGATTGTAGATTCTTGGTGAAACATTATATCACACATATTGGTATATATCTACACTAATTCCTCGTAAAAGAAAAAAAAACTGCGTTTATAATTTGTCAGCGACCGGTTTCGAAAACCATCTTCAGGCAGACTATTTATTTACACAATGTGTGGGTACATTTTAAATAAATTTTAGGGTTACCAGTTAATTAAGATGTCTACAGATTTGGTATTTACTCGTAAATTATAAACGCAGTTTTATTTCTTTTATATGGAATTAGTGTAGATATATACCATTATGTGTTTGGTCGCCACTCGGGAACTTTACTACCATCCCAACTTTACGGCCCTCTGTTCTACGAATAATACAATTTTAGTGCGTTAGAATTTCATATTAGTAACTAAGTAAATTAATTAGGCAAGTGCTAAAATGTTTTAATGTATATGTGTGTTGGCGTAATGGCTAGGGCCGCCGCCTCCTGTCCGGGAGGTCGTGGTTCGAACCTGCCACGTACCAATGTGATTTCGAATTTAGATTTCATATGTACGTATATCCGACGTTCTTACGGTGAAGGAAAACATCGTGAGGAAACCTTCACACGCCTGCAAAGAAACTCGTAGGTTGTGTGTGAAGTCGACCAACCCGCACTGGTACCGCGTGTTCGACTAAGACTCGACGTAGGCTCGAGCTCCTCGGTGAGGACGTATATGAGCTGATATAAATGAATTAATGAAAATATTTTCATTTTCGAACAGATTCAAAGCACGCGTCGAAGACAAGAAGAACAAAATCAAAAGCTGGTTGCGGGAGACACTGAAATCGCCGACATTCATCAAACTGGCCAAGAAAAAGCTGAAAGAGGCTGGCTTCAATATGCAGCGGCGACAGATTTACAGAAGAACTGATCTGATACCGTTCTTCAATAACAGCACCCTTGATGACAGAACCATGGACGAAATTAATCTTTCCAATCAAATACACGAAAGGATTATAGAGGGAGATGGTGAAATTAACGAAGCAGAGAAATTGCTTAGGACTCTAGCCATACAAGAGGTGATGCTGCAGAGGACCAGCGAAGAAGTTGATCCGATAGAGTTGAGGGCCGAGGAAAGAGATGATACAGACGAGGACAATGTTAGCATCGAGAAGTTAGTGGCTTACATCACAGAAATTAAAAAATAGATATTTATTTGTACAAAAATAAAATTTATTTCAGTTTTATACGCCACGTCTTTTAATAAAATAATTCTATTTTTTCAGCCTTTGTCGAGCAGTGGACGTTTTTCGGCTGATATGAAGATGATGATAATTTTATTTTTTTATTTCAAACTACCTATCGCCCGCGGTTTCGCTCGTGTGAATCAAGGGTGCGTGGTGCGTGAGTCGCAAGCGGCTCGCAGGTATTTTTTTAGGGTTCCGAAGTCAACAAGGAACCCTTATAGTTTCGCCATGTCTGTCTGTCCGTGCCTACACTACACTACCCTTCCCTACCCTACCCTACCCTACCCTAGCCCTACACTACACTACACTACACTACCCTACCCTACCTTACACTACACTACCCTACCCTACCCTACCCTACCCTAGCCCTACACTACACTACACGACCCTACCCTACCCTACCCTACACTAAACTACCCTACAGTATACTACACTACCCTACCCTACCCTACACTAAACTACACTACCCTACCCTATACCCTACCCTACATAAGAACCTTCTCCTGACAATAACGAACTCGACAAAAAAGAATTAGCGAAATCGGTCCAGCCGTACACGCGTGATGCCGTGACCAAGGGAAATAGGGATACATTTTTATATATGTACATAGATAATAACAGCGAAATGCTTTATAACATTTAATAAGGTTAAAAAAATATAACTAACTTGTGACAAATTAACTTTATGTTTAAAATGACTTGTAATTTGCTTCAATTTATTAATAAATATTGAAATTGAAAATGAAAAAAAAAAAAGAAAAAACAGATACAAAAACAGGCCAAGTGCAAGTCAAACTCGCGCAAAGTAGGTTTCCGTTGTCTTTTCAAACAATCAATCACAGATTTTACGCCAGTAATATAGAAGTCATTGCAATCAATGTATATTTTAAAAACAAAATTGTTTTTGCAGCTTTGGTAATAAAACATTTTCTATGAAAAATCTATGAACTTTTAACAAATCCAACTGCACGTCTTATGTTGGTCGAATATTACTCCTACATTTTTTTTTTCAGATGTTCTGAAATAGCGGTTTAGCTGGTATGGGAGGGGGACATACTTTGAGTCTAATAAATATTTGCACTTAAAAGTTTAATATATCTTCAACGGAACCCTGAATCACAAAATGGTTTTAGGAAACCCTCAGTAGTTTTAAAAGACCTATTCAACGATGCCCCACACGATAAAGTACATCAACAACAAAAAAACACAATATGGTGCCATGAAATATATTTTTTTCAAGGTTTTATTTTTTAGCACTTTGTTTTCGTGATTAACATGTGTATACGCAGCTAAATTACAGCTTTCTAGTACTAATGGTCTCTGAGCTAAGCCGCGGACTGACTGACAGACGGACAGACAGACAAGGCGAAACTTGTTCCTTGTTGATTACGGAAACTTAAAAACCCGTAACAGAATCTTTCATTACAACAACATTTTTAGGAATAACTACCAGTAAATAGTATTCATGGTATTTATTTAACAGTAGATATTTTATTACTATTTTTCAGAGCTGGCCCACAAATACGAATTACGTATTAAATATAAATAATCCCTCGTATGCTCGCACAGACGTGCTACCATCTAATCTTGAATGAAGTTAATTATTGTTGTAGTACCATTACTCACCACTGTCGCTGTACTTGCGCGAGTTACAGTGGTAACTTCTCAAGTATTATGGGAGCTGACTTTCTGTTGCACGTAGTATAATCTCTTCGGGGGATCCAGATACCTAGAAATAGAATTATTCTGAGGTAGTTATTATATAAGCAGAATTTATTTCTACACGTATTTAGCGCCATCTGTGGTTAACATGCTGCATAGTTGACACTAACTAAAGTAATTTTGCTACTCTCCGCTAGATGTCGCTAAATTTTTCTGCTCGTTCCTTGTTCCAGTCCAGTTTCACTATTCGACGTTAGATGTCGTTAATATTAATATTTTTAGCAATGACATATATATTTGATTTTTAGTTTCGTTTTTCTATGTTAAGAAAGTAACAATTAATTATGTATCTAATATTTATACTATAGTGTTTCCCATAGCGATGGCAAACCAACAAATCACGATATTCTAACTCTACTCTAATTCTAATTCTATTCTAACCCACCTCCGATAAAATGTAACATGTAGGTACGTAGTAATATTCTCTATTCTGTCTATATAAAGGGTCTTTTGGAAATACCTTAAATAAAAGGGGGTGTTCAGCTCATGGAACTGAACAACGTTCCCCAAGGAACCAAAACAAAATTGGTGTAGGACTTACCTAACACTCAATTCGTAAAAAAAATTGAGGTCGTCATAAGTACTGAATTAGCGAAGGCTGTAAGGCAGGTCCAAGGTTTATTTTTGTCTAGGTTCCTTGGGGAACGTTGTTCAGTTCCATGAGCTGAACACCCCTTATATCGTTTTCAGGTATTTCTCTATATACAGGTTGTAACAAAAGTGGTGTAGGTCCATTTAACTGGGAGTTCTACTCATCATACTGAACAACTTTCCCCAAGGATCCCATAGTCATTTCTCAAAAAAAAAATTGGTCCCCCCCATATTAAAATCCACAAAATTAGTCGATCAGCGGATTGATTTGTATGAAGAGTAAAAATACTGTTTTTTGTGATTTCAGCAAAGTCGTAGAACAAAAGTTGTTCAGTATGATGAGTAGAAGCTCCAGTTAACGGGACCTACACCAATTTTGTTACCGCCTTTAAATAGTATTCAAAAGATCCTCGCTAATATTTATCTATAACGGTCAAAATTATTTGGGTAGGTACACGTACGTACCTACATTTTTTTATTTACTTTTTAATGGTCGATTAATCAATTTAATTTTGTTGTATAATACATGTTGTACATAGTACCTTATCTAATATAACATTGAGTAATGTTAAACCCCAATAGGGTCAGTGTTATTCGTGCATTATCTTTACAAAGAATATAACAAAAAAAAATAGCCCAAAAAATATGCAAAAAAAACCGGCTAAGTGCGAGTCGGACTCGCTTACCCAGAATTCCGTACCACCACACCACTCTTCTCACGAGGTGATAAATTTTTTTATAATGATACCTTAGCTATTCATTACATACAAAAGACATGAACGCGAGGGACAAAAAAAAAGTTTTTTTTTTATTTATTTAGTTCGCACTTCAGGCCCATTTTCGCGCGAGTACGACTCACTTTTGGCAGGATTTTATTATTTTTTGTTTTACTTTAGGATTAGTACTTTAATTACACTAAGTTTCGTGGTTGTATGTATTAAAATTTTTACAATAGAGCAAAAACAAAAAAAAAAATAAAAAAAAATCTTGTACATATAATGGGGACCTCCCTTAATTCTTTACTTTTTTAATTTTTTGTGATTTGTTGGTAGATGAACTCCACAAAACACATATTCCGTAAAAAAAAGCTACCAAGTAGCCAGTTACCGTAACACGGTTCCAAAGACAAAGCCTTTTAGAATTCGGACAGACAGACAGACGGACAGCGTAGGAGCCGCATGCTTGTGGTATGTGTTAATCCAGGTCCTAATCTGTCTACCTACCAAATTACAGCCAGATCCGTTCAGTAGTTTTTGCGTGAAAGAGTAACAAAACATACATCCATACATTTTTACAAACTTTCGCGTAGGAATGAAACGACAATAGTTTTTTTAATGTACGTTGATTGATTTCAAAGATTAACCTGTTAATTTTTAATTCGTGTACAACAAGTAGGTTTTTTGTTTTTTGACAGCACTATGGAGTCCATAGCTTGTCATTCTTTTTTTAGTTAAAGAATTATTATTGATCTCTGTAGACGAATACCCAGTATTGTTGATTTTAACATAGGTATATAGGAACTTTACTAAAATTAGATTTCGTTTCAAGTTTAACTTACTGTATATATGTGTGATTTATCTCATCATATCAGCTCATATACGTCCCCACCGAGGGGCTCGAGCCTACCCTAAATTAGGGCGAACAGGACTTAGTCGACCACGCGGGCCCATTGCGGGTTAGTCGACTTCACACACAATCTTCGAGTTTCTTCGCAGGCGTGTGCAGGTTTCCTCACGATGTTTTCCTTCACCGTTAAAGTAATCGGTAAGTATATGTACGTAACTTCTGAAAAATTCATTGATACATTGGCCGTCCAGATTTGAACCCGGTACCTCTGGTTAGAAGGACCGAGTCGTTACAGGTTGAGCCACCGATGCTCGTGATTTAATTATTAAGTACGCCACTAATAAAAAAGATTTTTATGTAAAACAATGATTTTTATTTCATGTTCATAATCCAGGGGCTATCCCGGGATTGCCGCTTCATAATCCCGTAATACCGGGATTAGAAAAAAGGTTCGGGATCGAATCCTCTAGTGCAGAGTTACTTTAAATTGTTGAGTTTTTAAAAGTAGCAAAGAGTAGGGACTGTTATAAAATGGTAGGTACTTAATATTTGTAGGTTATTTAAATGATTTATGGTTCTCTGTTTTTTTTTCATTTACAAATTTTGGAAGGTTACTAGTTACTAGGTATAAAGGTAGGTACCTACCTAGGTACAGCTCGCGCCATACATTATTACTGATCTAAACAAAATGGCGGCGAAATCCTATCCGTTCGACAACCAAACTGTAACCAATCTGTATCAATCTGGGTGACGAGGGGGTAAGGTCGCAATCTAGAGAGCGGCAGGGAGTGTCCATACTGTATGTTGTACTAATATATACGAGTAGTGTAACAAAATTAGCTGAAACTATTTTAACTGGTGCTTCTACCCATCAAACTGAACAACTTTCCCCATGGAACCCATAGTCAAATCGCAAAAAAAAATTGCTCTCCCATACTAACTCGATCAGCTAATCAGTCAACTTAGTATGGGAAGTAGATTTTTTTTTTCAAATTTGACTATGGGTCTTATGGGGAAAGTTGTTCAGTTTCATGTGTAGAAGCACCAGTTAAAATAGTTTCAGTTAATTTTGTTAAATCTTATATACTTTGCCCAAAGTGTGCTACGGCGACGCGTCTTGCGATCAACGTTAGAGCCGTAATAAAATTTGGCGCGACCTGTACTTTTAAAAGAAATGTCAACGTCCTATGTATTGAACGAGCGAGCGAAGTTCTCCGAGTCTACTGGAACAATTCGGCGTTTGTATGAACATACATATGGGTTTCTTGGGGAAAGTTGTTCAGTTTCATGAGTAGAGCCTACCCTTAACGGCTTGCCTGGTGTTAAAAAAACACCCTGTATGTTCGACGATAACTGCATTGTCGAGAAATTTGGTAGATAGCCGAGACAAAAATATAAGACAAAAATATATTGTTTATGTTCGAATATGAGCTAAATCGGTCTGTGGGTTGCCGCGATACAGGCTGTTGTAAATGTTGAAAACATGTTTTTTCTAAAGAAGTCTCGATTTCTCTGTGTGAAGCGAACGGACTAATCATTTTATACAGAGTGTAAAAAAATGTTTATTCCGCGTGGTGGACTAAGGCGATAAAAGAGAGAGAGAGAGTCAAACCCATCCAGGTAATGACCGTACTTCATGTCAGTTAACTTGTGCGATCGACCCAACCACGCAAGTCTAAAAAATATAAAATATAGAAGAAACTCGAAGGTTGTGTGTGTACTGTGTAGTCGACCAACCCGCACTGGGCCCGCGTGGTCGAGTAAGGCCCGTTCGCCCTAATTTAGGGTAGGCTCGAGCCCCTCGGTGGGGACGTATATGAGCTGAATAGCTGATATGGTGATGGTGGTGGTAACAAAATTATTGTAGTTCCCGTTAACTGGGGCTTCTAGTCACTGAATGACTTTTGTTTCATGACTGCTGAAATAAATAAAAAAAATAATTCTTCATACAAATCGATCAGAAGATCGACCAATTTTGTGTATTTTTGAATGGGGGATCCAATTTTTGAAGTGAAAACTTCTTTAGGCGCGTTGGGCATTTTTAAGATGAGAAAAAAGCATTGAACTCGCGACACCGACACTGACACTGTCACCTTACCAGGAACACTCGCAGGATCCAAACTTATAAAACTGTAATTTGATATAGAAAAAACCATCGAACTCGCGACACCGACACCTTACCAGGAACACTCGAAGGGTCAAAACTTATAAAACTGTAAAAAGTTATAACTTCTGTCGACACTCCCGGAGTGTTTAGGTTATTTTTAGAGAATTGACTATGGGTACCTTGGGGAAAGTTGATGAGTGAAACCCCCACTTAACCGTTCTTACATCAAATTTGTTACACCAGTCAGAATTTTTACATCATCATCATATCAGCTCATATACGTCCCCACCGAGGGGCTCGAGCCTACCCTGAGTTAGGGCGATCGCGCCTTAGTCGACCAAGCGGGCCCAGTGCGGGTTGGTCGACTTCACACACAACCTTCTAGTTTCTTCTATATTTTATATTTTTTTGACTTGCGTGGTTGGGTCGATCGCACAAGTTAACTGACATGAAGTACGGTCATTACCTGGATGGGTTTGACTCTCTCTCTCTCTCTCTCTCTCTCTTTTATCGTGTTGCACAATTAACCGTGCTATCTAAGGGATAGACGACTGCGGTTGCCTGGTTTTGACTGATAGTTACTGGCATTTTTCTAGACCGTTTCTGTGGTTTTGCGAATCACATAAGCCGTTGATACCGGTTTTTATCACTAGATGTCAGTCGTCCAGCCGTGGCAGATACCTTCTCGGTAGTCCTGCCATCACCTAAATTACGGACCCTGAACAAAAATTAAAAAAACCCCGGACATTTGAGTGAATTAAAAAACCCGGGGGCACTTTTAAAGAAAATTACAAAAAACATTGTTGTTACCATGCTTGCTAATTATGAATTTAAAAAAAGTTATCATATATTTTTATTTATCTATAGAAAATCAACTTGAACCTCAACAAAAAACGATTAAAGTAACTAATCAATTAAACTCTATTCTATTATACACTAATCAATCTCTATCTGAAAGGTATTCTGGTAACTTTTATGGGACCGGAACAGCACACACTACGGCAACTGTGGCGTAGCGCTCGATGGCGGCGCGGCGGTGGGTGGGAGGCTAGCGGGGGTCTATATGCCACGCCGAATTTTTAACTATGGATTTAATTTATTGCGAATCATTCAATTAAGGCCCAGTGGTACTTAAAAATCTGTCTTTGTCTTTTTCTTTACGTGTAAAGAGGGAAGAAATAACCACACTTTTGCACTTTTTCGATGTTTGCGTTTTTATTTTTATCATATATTTATCTTAAATAAAAATCCATTCGATGTTTTCCCTTCAGTCACCTATGAACTTTATTTTAGTAAATAAATCATATTAGCAAATAACTTAATTTAGGAATAAAACCGAAAAGAGAAAATAAAATGGCTCGAAAAGAGGTACCTTTGCGAAATTATTCCATCGAGTCAACTTTATTTCCAATCGATATAATCCCTCGTAACTATTCTCAATAATACCAATATGTTTTCCTAGATTTTAAATTTACTGTTAACTACTTCAAAAATGAATTTTAACAACCTGTTTAAGTGAATTTTTAGGTACCACTACGAATTTCCCATGACACAAATAGTGTCCGGATTTTACGCCCCACAAAGTAGGACAAATCCGGGGACACCCGGACGGATGGCAGGCCTACTTCTAGGCGGCTTAAGAACTTGTGACAGTGGGGTTAGCCACTAGCCCTACAACCTCCACCAACGCGGACTTGGGCCCCCGTGTGTGGAGTATGGCCTGACCTTCCCCAGTTATAATATTCGTGTGATGTGATATAATAAATATAAATTTATTATATCACATCAAACGAATATTATAAAGGCGAAAGTATGTGAGTGTGTATGATTGTTACTTCTTCACGCAAAAACTACTCAATAGATCTGGCTGTATTTTGGTAGGTAGACAGATTAGAACCTGGATTAACACATAGGCTACTTTTTTTCACCCTCGCGAGCCGCTGGCGGCTCGCGCACTGCGCACCCTCGAAAAGTCATAGAAACGTTGTTCACGCGGTTGAAGCCGCGGGAAACAGCTAGTAGTTCATAAATTCATTACAAATTACACCTAAAATAAAATGCCTAAAAAACTTAAAATAAAACACATACAATACCTTAAATCACACCTAAAATAACTTACAAAAAAAACACCCAAAATAACCCATCCCTCGGCATCTCCGGTGCAAAGGTGCCCATAACACTAGATGCATAGATAGGTAGATAGTATCTAGATACATAGGTGTGTCATCTCTGAGAAAATTCTTTTTCACAAAAGAAATAACATAATTTCTTAGTTTACATGCATATGGGCACAAAACAGATCTGTTTTGTGGTATGAGGCTCCGAGCAACGCGCGCTCGCCCAGTCTCTTAAAATTAAGTATAGTACGTTCAAGGAATTAGCTGCAGTACAACCGGACAGAGTTCTGGAAGTGTTTTGAAGTATAAACAAAATTCTTAAAAAAAAATATTAATTTTAATCAGTTTCACTGCTGGACAAAGTATCTTTAAAATCGTCACCTACATTAATAATTAAAAACTGAACAAGATTCGCGCGACCCCGTGCGGGTGTATCATCGGCGACGCTGCGATTTTACTTAGGGCGGCCCCTTTGACACAATCGTGTGACGCGAGCCGGCAGCGGCGGGCGGCATTTATCAAAGATGCAGTTAATTCAGCGATGGACCTTTTTTTTTAGTATATCCCACTTTTAAAAAGTAGATTAAATGACGCGTCACTTACCTATCTTTGAATAGAAAAACAAAACAAATGGAGTGGAACAATGTCACGCTGCGCCGAGGCAGGGCGTTGACAAAAATCGCAGCGACTTATGTAAACCGTTGCAAAATTAATTGAGTATAGGTACAATGATCTATGGACGGCTATATGCAGTTAAGTTGAGTCTCCGGGCGCGTCGGTCGATAGAGTCCAAGGTATCCAGCTGATAGCGGGCTGATCCATCCCAAAGGTGAGAACAATACTCCATACAAGATCGGACTTGTGCTTGATATAAAGATAGAAGCTGTCCAGGTGTAAAGTACCGTCTCACCTTAGAGAGAATACCCACCTTCATTGCAGCAACTTTGGCTTTAGTCTCAATGTATCTACCGAAATTGAGATCAGGTGTTATTTCCACTTCAAGAAGCTCATCAAGATGGTCAGATATCTGAATGAATTCATTCCGGAAAGTAGGAGTCAAGGACTCCTTTTAGCGGAACAACTAGATATTATCGTATCAACTTAGAAGTAGGTGTGCTTGCACGTTGTTAACAACCATGACATTCCCACAGTTGGGACACCTCGAGAAATGTTTGGTGGGCCATACTCCAGAAACGAAACTGACACCAACGGCTTGACGTGGCTTATTGAAGCACGGAAAAGGTGGAGATAAATACTTGCCCTCAACCCATCCAGATGATGACTAGCTTCTTTTTAGTTAACCTGCGTGATCAACCCAACTACGCAAGTTGCAACTACGACCGCTTGTATAGAAGGGTTAAATGCAGCCATAAAAAGCGTCGTGCAAAATGGAAGTAGTTGGCTCAACAGTAACGACACGTTCCTCCTTACCAGAGGTCTCGGGTTCAAATCTGGACGGTCAATGTATCATAAATGAGTTTTCCGAAACCAGGGCGTACATTTAATTACCGATTGCTTTAACTGTCAAGGAAAACATCAAGAGGAAACCTGTACATCTGATTCCAGATGTGTATAAAGGTCACGTTGTACACGGCCGTAGGTGTAAATCTAAATACCCTACACGTGGCCGCGGGCAACACTAAGTGCTAAACCAGGTAACCGCCATCTATCCCTTGGATACACGATAGTGAGACGTACAAAAGTATGTATTCCTTCATAATCATTAGACTTTTTGATGTAATAGGCGATTAAGTCAGTGTTGCGGGAGGATTCCTCTCCACAGACACTGCACCGCCTGGGACACGGTTAAGGAAACTCGGGGCTGTCCAGGACCGTTGAGGCAGTAAAGTTCTTGAGTAGATTTCGCACGGTATGACGTAGAGTTAGCAGGTTATCACTCGGTGGACCAACGACCTGGCGAAGATCCCGAGAAGCAGCTAGATGCGGGCAGCGCTGGACTGGTTGTTGTGGAAATTCTTGAGGGAAGCCTTTGCCCAGCAGTGGACGTCTCTAAGATATACTGATTATTTAATTACTCAATACTGAATCTTTTACTGTAACCATGAGATTGTTCAGTTGTTAAAAAGTATAAGTGTAGATACACCAAGGACCCGGTTTGGGCACAACAATATTAGAATCGAGGAGGACTAAAAAGTAATAAAATATAAGTGCATTAAACAATATTTTGATCTCATCTTACCATATATGAAAATAAATAAATATAAACATTTTAATATATAAAATTTATAAACGGAAATATTCAATTATTAAAAACATTTTTGTTAAGTTAACCTATTTAACATTGATATAAACCGATTAACATTAATACCTATATAGTTATTATTAGAAATTTTCTTGTAGAAACTCATTAAGTGTTTAATATGATTTTTCTTTTAGTTTCTTTGTAAATATTTTTTCTTTATTTTCTAATTGGAGCTCTTAAGGTAATTTATTAAATATTTGAATTGACATGACGTAGGGGCATATTCAATGTTTCCATTTCGAATCACAGGTTTTTAAACCGCTATGTTATGATACGTCGTGGGAGCAAAAGGTCCACAATGTTAAACAGTCAAGGAGCGAATCGTCCACAATTCGTTTTCCTTCTTGGCTCATACTAGCACGCCACCGTCCACGGAACCATTGGTCAGACAAATTAAGTGTTTACATAACCGCTCTCGATTCGCCTCGCGGCTCCTGCACTATTGTCGTTGATTATAAGTTGTGTCACTTCACACCGGATCACTTGAATTTAATTTAAATAAATTCTTCGTTCGCAGCAAAAGGAACCCACAGTCAATATCAAAAAAATAATTAAATCCTCCATACAATAATTGAGAACGCTAAACACGTTAAAAAACCGACTTCCATCGCAACAATTTAGTACATTTTTGCATTATTACTTTTGGTTTTTTGTTAATTTTATATTAAAGTACTAAACCGATTTTGATAAAATTTATATGGGACCACACGGAAAGCGCTAGCTTTTAAATAAAAAAAGAATAATAAAAATCAGTTCACCTAGTCAAAAGTTCTGAGGTAACACATATAAAAAAAAACATACAGTCGAATTGAGATCCTCCTCCTTTTTGAAAGTCGCTTGAAAAACAGAAAAATGGTCGATCAACTGATCGATTTGTATGAAAAGAACTTTTTTTCGATTTCAACTTTGTGGAACTAAAGTTGTTCAGTACGATAAGTAGAAGCCCCAGTTCACGGGACCTAAACCAATTTTGTTACAACCTGTATTGAATATCCTAAAAGTCTGTATGGATTATTGATGTATAGGTGTATGAATGTATGTATTATGGATGTTTGTTACTCTTTCACGCTTCAACCACTGTACGGATCGGGATGAAACTTGGCACAGATATAGGTTAGGTCCTGGAATAGAACATAGGCTACTTTTTACCCCGGGAAACGACTTATTCCCACGGAAAAATCGAATACAAGGCGGGCGTAGCCGCGGGCGGACGACTAATACTAAATATCTCCTACATACAGATGAAGCCAATGGCACAGATGAGATACTAGTTACTTCCTAACCCATAGTGTGAAATCAAATATATTATACAGCCACGCTGTGCATACTTTCTTGCGTAGCAATCCACATCTGGTGAGGCAGAGCATTCCTACTAAATATTTCCTACATATAGATGAAGCCTACGGTGTGAAAGCAAATATATTGTGCAGCCACGCTGCGCATACTTTCTTGCATAGCAATCAACATCTGGTGAGACATCTAAATACTACTAAATATTTCCTAAATATAGATGAAGCCCATGGTGTGAACGCAAATATATTGTACAGCCAAGCTGTGCATACTTTCTTGCGTAGCAATCCACATCTGGTGAGACAGAGCATACCTACTAAATATTTACTACATATAGATGAAGCCCATGGTGTGAAAGCAAATATATTGTACAGCCAAACTGTGCATACTTTCTTGCGTAGCAATCCACATCTGGTGGGACAGAGCATACCTACTAGATATTTCCTACATATAGATGAAGCCCATGGTGTGAAAGCAAATATATTGTGCAGCCACGCTGTGCATACTTTCTTGCGTAGCAATCCACATCTAGTGAGACAGAGCATACACAAATCGACAATAAAATATATCTATATGCTAAATTGTCTATTGCTGGCCTTTATCCAGCAATGGACGTCTTTTGGCTGATATGATGATGATGATGATAAGATAATTTAGATACTTTCGTCAAAGTGCCGTATGAATATTTCCACTATCACTGGTTAACAGTCTACAAGTCATAAATAATGCAAATTAGAATCGATTCCTAGATGCATAATCGATAAGTTCACCCGATTGAATCGAATTAGCCGATATATTGTTATCGATGTTCTAGCCAAATGTGATTCAAGCTAATATTATATCGTTGCTACGTGATTATGTATTACCAACGATTACTTAGTCAGAATCACAGTGATTAATGTGTTGCATAATATTGTTCGAGTATATGTATGTATATTTCTATGTTCCCTGCCAAAGTCTAAACGGCTTGAAGGATTTTAATGTATGAGTTACGTAGTAACTAATTAGTAATCTGTGGTATGAGGTAGTGTTAGATTTGTCTTGATCCCGTGAGTGACATAGGATACAATTTTACCCGACTGGCAAAAGAAGAGGGGTTAAGTATTTACGCAGTCGGATTTTTAATTTTTAATGAATGCCATAAGATATTTTATAAATAAAAAACAAGCTGTTTCCCGCGGCATCGCCAGCTTAAATATAATTATATCCTTTTCGTTCGAATCGTAAATATCCTACAGAAAAAAACACTTCAATTTTCCGGGAGAGCGGTTCGGTTTTCTTATAATATTTTTTTTTATAATAAAGCTTCCCGAGGGTGTGTTTTATTACTACGTTGATGGATAATCCTAAAACTAAAGTAATTTTTTTTTAACAAATCGACCGGAAAATAAATCGCAAAATTTCGTATTGTAATTGTAGTTGTATTTAAAATATAATGGAAAAAAAATGTTGTTTTAAAACGACAGTATTAACAAGAGGGTTTGCCTTACTAATATACCCATATATATTAGTTAGGGCATTATTACACTAATATATACATACATACAAACATTGCAAGTTAGATAAAAGCTTTTAATAATCAATGCCATCGGTTTATCGCTTCTGCGAGCTGATGACTAGCTCATCAAAACTAATGGAAATTGAGAATAAAGTCTGTTTATTGGTAAATTTTAATGCCGTTATAATGCCAGTTTTATAAGTCCCCTTGCAACATTCTTTAAAAAAACTCTTGCTGTATAATATAAACATTGTAGAATGTTATTGCTTTGTAGGCTGTAAAAGTAACGGACTTTAAAAACCCTTAACCGGACAACGTTATAAAAGAGCTGGTGTAATTAGGAAAAAAGTGCTATAATAATATTTAAATACATAATTATCAATAATGAAACGGAATCTGCATTTTTCACTATTGTAACACTTCAGGAATTAAAACTTAAACCTTGTAGAATTTCGTACAGACCTAAGCCGTGATTGGATCTATTTTACAGCAGTTAACCAAACATAGGCTGATTAAAAGAAGATCTGTATATCTTAACATATAAAATGGACTTGGAAGACCTGTTTTCAAGTATTAAGGCTGCCTAACAAAATGAGGCCATTGTTTTTAACATATCTTAATTATTTTTATCCTAATTTCAACTAAATCAGATAGTCCCAATGCTTTGGAAGCTATTCAGATGTATTGTCATAGTAGACGAATGCCAATAAAGTAGTACCTGGTAGTACGAAATACAAAATTTAAAAAAACTACCCAAGTACGAGTCAGAACCGCACACAAAGGGTTCCGTACCATTATACTAGATGACACTAGTTTCTTCACGTTTAAAAAAAACGTTTTTTGTATGGAGACCTTATTTTTTAACTTTTTCTAATTTTTAGTATTTGCTGTTATAGCGGCAACAGAAATACATCATCTGTGAAAATTTTAACTGGTTAGCTATCACGGTTCATGAAATACAGCCTGGTGGCAGACGGATGGACAGCGTTGTTTTAGTAATAGGGTCCCGTTTTTACCCTTTGGGTACAGAACCCTAAAACACGTGTGTGTTGATAAAAGATTTTTTACACCTTAAGTATTTGAATTATTATATGGGCATGTGCAAAATTCATCGAAAATATACTACACATTTATAATATACTGATCTCCGTAAACATTTATAGCTTGAAGAAAACTTAAGTCTTTATATCATCATTACAGCTCATATACGTCCCCACCGAGGGGCTCGAGCCTACCCTGAATCAGGGCGATTAGGCCTTAGTCGACCACGCGGGCCCAGTGCGGGTTGGTCGACTTCTAACACAACCTTCGAATTTCTTCGCAGGCGTGTGCAGGTTTCCTTACGATGTTTTCCTTCACCGTTAAAGCAATCGGTAAGTATGTACGTAAGTTTTTTGAAAAACTCATTGGTACATTGGCCGTCCAGATTTGAACCCGGTACCTCTGGTTAGATGGACCGAGTCGTTACCGGTTGAGCCACCGACGCTTCTTTATATAACCAAAGTTAAAATATCTACCATGTCAACCAATATCTATCGGTGTTCTACAGGATTCATTTTGGAGAGAGTGCTCTGGATCTTCACGACCTCCTACCCCCCTCTCCGTTTCATCATCGGACGACCAGGCGCGGAGGGAGATTCCACCCCTTTGTCGTTAATGTTCCACCTGTACTTACAAACCATTTTGCTTCCTTGTTCATTATGCGAACGGCCAAAGAGTGGAATTCCCTGCCGGCGTCTCTATTCCCCGATTCGTACAATTTATGAATCTTCAAGACGAGAGTGAATATGCACTATTTGAGCTTGCGTGTTACATCTTCGCCTGCATTTGCACGAACCATCAGGTGAGGTGCAGCCAAACGCACTCACATTTTTAATAAAATAAAGCGAATTCATAATACGTTATTTTTTTGCAAATTCTTTAGCTCTCTCCTTATCGTGTGGCACAATTAACCTTGCTATCCAAGGGATATACGGTGCGGGCGGTTGTCTGGTGTTGCACTTAGCATCACCTGCGGTCACGTGTACGGTATTTAACAAACTTAAGTCATTAAAATAAACTTTTGTAATGTAATTTACAACAAAAACCTGAAAAACAGATTTACAAGTGAACACTTTAGACCAAAGGCTTACTAATCAGCTTCAAAACAGCCACAATACAGCTGAAATTAACCAGGCCTTCTAAAGAAAGAAGCTGTAAAGTTTTGGGTCTAATTACTTATAAAAGCTGTAAAAGCGCTTAATCAGTACTTTAAATAGCCTCTTAAGACAGCTTTAAGAATCCGTAAGAACTATTCATCAGCTCTTGTACAGGTATTTTGAGCTTCCTTTGAGTGACGACAATGCCGAAGCTGAAACCGAGCTTAGCAAGATTCCCAAACGCAATAAGGAACTGGCTATCCTAATTACAAGCTGGATCACTTCAATGCTGTTAACATTGATGTTTAGCAGCTAGACTTAGATAAATGGTATTCGCTAATCAAGCGGGCTTGAAAAATGCCTACCACCAACTAAACCGAGTCTTGAAATGTTAGATGCCGCCGGAAATCGAACCCGTGTCCTCCTGATGTAAAACTAATGGGCTAATCATAATGCCACGGTATGAAGACGTCCACTGCTGGACATAGGCTTCCCCCAAGGATTTCCACGACGATCGATTCTGCGCTATCCGCATCCAGCGGCTTCCCGTGACCTTCACCAGGTTCCTGTGCGAGGTCGCCACTCGAGAACTTTACTACCCCAACGGCAATCCGTTCTACGAGCTATGTGCCCCGCCTACTGCCACTTAAGTTTAAAAATTCGGAGAAGTATGTCGGTTACTTTGGTTCTCCTACGGATCTCCTCGTTTCTGATTCGATCACGCGATATATTAAATACTCATGTTTTATTTTATTTTTAATAATTAAATATTTCATTACCGAATAAATTCTATTCTATTCTTTTGTTATAAGCTATTTTAAGATATAAATATGTTCTTTTACATATTCATTTTGAACTATACTTTCTTATTTTAAATTACATAATAGTACTTTAGTATTTTATTTTATTGTACTTATATATCTCTTAATACCCTACAAACCTAGGTAGACCTAAGCTTGCATGTCGTGACTTAGCGCCTTAATGCGTAATGTTAAACAATACTATAAAAATACCTAATTAATTTAATGAGTAATAAATGTGGTAGAAAATACAATTACATTATAAAGGCGACTGCTCACTTACAATTAACTGAAATAAACAGAAAATTAATTTTGGTAAACTTTAAATTCAAAATTTAGTAAAACACGAACGCATAAAAACATTACCCCTCTAATTGGGAAGACGGGTAAAATATATTCCATGTCCTTAGGGGATCAGGACAAATGTGACGATACCTCGCGTTCTACAATCTATCATGCCGGTTAAAAGATATCCTGGAATTAAGAAACATACATACATTCATTAGACCTGAAAAAAAAAACTCCTTTTTTGTGGCAGTCGCTCAAAAAAACCGGCTAAGTGCGACTCGGGGTGCACAAACAGTGTTCCGCATCTTTTGGTGACAGAATAAAACCTCTAAGTACATACTTTGCTCCAGTTTAATATTCAGGTCTATGAAAGTTTTATGCCTGGGTACATTACTTTTTACCAGATCTTGCCGCCACCATCAATTTACAGCTGATGTGTTCCAACGTGAAGATTAGATAGCCAGTTTCTCGTTGTGTTGGGGAACCTTGGTAAGCCCGCTTCCATCTTCGACATCATCATCACTCACTATCAAGTAAGATGATGGGCTTATCCATTGTGGAGAAAGAGAAGTTTTAAAGTCAGTAAGTAAAAGTCACAAATATAATACAACATCAATATCGCCACATTCACAGATCTAATACAAATAGATTTCTATATCGCGTGGCCACTACAACGCTTTAACAGTTTTAAGCGTTTGTGTTACCACCTTAATATTTTTTCCAATAAGCCAGGGTAAATTTCAGTGTTATCAGCGCGACCTAGCGCCTTTGTAGTAGATCTGATGAAATTTAAGTAATGCTTTCGAAAAGCATTTGTTTGGAACAAAAACCGATAAACGCAGTTATATTTAACATCAGAACATGATGTTTATTCCAAATGTTACCTATTATTACCTGAAAGACCTTGAAAACATGTTCTTAACCTTACATCGAGTTTAGTACACTGTTGTTACCTACCTACTTAATTTCTACCACTAACCGCCTCCGTGGCTTAGCCCATTTGCTACACACTAAGAGGTCGCGGGTTCGATTTCCGGCGGGATCTTACTTTGTGAGACTCGGTTTGGTTGGTAGTAGGGCATTTTCTAAGCCCGCCTGGTCTTCATATCACCTGCGTACCCACCGAGGGGCTCGAGCCTACCCTAATATAGGGCGATCGGGCCTTAGTCGACCTCGCGGGCCCAAAGCGGGTCAGTTCCCCCGTATTAACGGATGTCAGGCAGCATCTTAACAAGCTATAAATTTTATTTTAGTGCTTACGTTAACCCGTGTGTGTAGTGTGACCCCTCAGGTGCACATAATCTTAACAGGCTGTAAATGTTATTTTAGTGCTTAAATTAGCCCGTGTGTGTAGTGTGACCCCTCAGGTGCACATAATCTTAACAGGCTATAAATGTTATTTTAGTGCTTACTAATAGCCCGTGTGTGTAGTGTGACCCCTCAGGTGCACATAATTTTAACAGGCTATAAAATTTTAGTGCTTAAATTAGCCCGTGTGTGTTCTGTGACCCCTCAGGTGCACGTAATCTTAACAGGATATACAAGTTATTGTAGTGCTTACGTTAACCCGTGTGGTAAATGTTTTTATAGTACTTACGTTCTATTTTTTTGTGTTTTTTTATGCATTTAACTCTAAAAAAATAATAAAAAAAAATATCTACCACCGTCTTAAATAATGTTAACAGCATTGATGTGTTCCGGCCTTAAGATAAAATAGCCAGTTTCCCATTGCGTTGGGGAATCTTGATAAGCCCGCTTTCACCCTACAGCATCAGAGTTACTTACTATCACGTGAAGGCTTATCAATCGTGGATAAAAAAAAACCAGCCAAGTGCGACTCGAGGTCACACAAACAGGATGCCGCAACAAAACTTAAATGCAACAGAATAAGACCTCTCAGTAGATACTTTGCTCTAGGTAAATAGGGAACTATTTATTATGGTATTAAGAAATTTTGTTTATCCTGTGGAACGGAAGGACTTTAGGTTTTCTCAATAGGTTTTCCTGTAATCTGTGCATTTATCGCGTGCGTTGTAATGTGTAGTTTCAGCGATACTCAATTTTGACCAATTTTCTTAAATAACTTTCAAACTATACAGAGTGTAACAAAATTGGTGTAGGTCCCGTTAACTGGGGGTTCTACTCGTCATTCTGAACAACTTTCTTCAAGGAACCCATAGTCATTCTCAAAAAATAATTGGACCCTCCATACTAAAATGCACAAAATCGGTCGATCAGCTGATTAATTTGTATGAAGAGTAAAAAAAAAACTATACGTTTTTATCAAAGTCGTAGAACAAAAGTTGTTCAGTATGATGAGTAGAAGCCCCAGTTAACGGGACCTATACCAATTTTGTTTCACCTGTATATATAAAAAATATATTTGCGATTCCCTTTAACCCTTTCCGGCCCGGCTTAAACGATCGTGCGTTCAAATATAAACAAGTTTGAAAGGGCTAATCCTCGACTGCAGTCTGCAACCCCCTTTATTATTAATACATAATTGATATGACAACATACTATATAGCACATAGCACGGCAGTATGTCGCATAGAAACCAACATACCAACAGAGTTGCTCAAACGCATAATATTATGTAATTATGTGACATTATTGACGTGCGTACGCGCTTATTAATGTATAACATAAATGTTTGGATCATCATCGTCATATCAGCCGAAAAATGTGCACTGCTAGACCAAGGCCTTCCCTCCGAATTCCACAATGGCCGGTCCTGCACAGCCCGTATACAGCGGCTTCCCGCGACCTTGACCAGATCGTCGGTCCACCGAGTAGGAGGCCTGCCTCCACTCGAGCACTTTACTACCCCAATGGCTATCTGTTCTATGAGCTAGTTAGTTTAGCGATTATGTAAGCTATGTCGGTTTCTTCTCATTTCTGATTTGTTCACTTAGGGAAACTCCAGTATAGCTCGCTCCATTGCTCTTTAGATGACCTTGAGCCTTCTTATGAGGCCCATTAGTAAGCGATTAGTCTCAGTTCCGTATGTCATCACTAACAACACACATTGTTCCCACATTTTAAGGTATACTCACCTGAAATGAATCAAAAAATGTATATATCCCAAAACAATCGAATAAACTATTAATTTAATTAATTCAATTTTCTTAATGCTAATAAAATGCGTTACACACAGCTAAATAAACGAAAAAATGCCCATTATTTAATTAAATCTGAAATATAATAACCAATATTTCATTATAATTAATAATACCTCTTATAATGTCTTAAATCAACGTGTTAGCACTATACCTTGTTTTACTGATCAATATTTATAAGTATATTAGTATATATTTTTATTATATGTTATATTATGATTTAGATTTTAGATTATGTAGTTATAGTAAATTGTTCTTTTTTCAACTCTGTTGCATATGTTTGCTTTGCACAGCCCTTACTTTTGTTTAATTGTATCCATTCTCTGGGCTGCCTGGAAGAAATTGCTTTAAGCAATAAGGCCGCCTACATTGAACAATTTAAAAGTTTACTGTCTATTCTGTACTATTCTCTATATATATTTTTGTTGTTGTACAATAAAGCTTATTTTATTGATTGATTGGTTGATAATTATAAAACGCAGGTTATATAACCAAGAAAGAAATTACGCACCTATAGGTACGTACGCTACACACACATAGATATTTTGTAGTTCAAACATGACTATAAACGTACACATACAAACCACAGACTGCATGTGTGAATGTGTGTCAGTCCCTATGTTGCAATCCCTAATATAGGTCGCCCCCAGACATTAATAGAAAGAAGCAGAGCCAGCTTCAGAAGATTATAATCAACATTTTTTGATAATTTAAATAAAAAATTATATTAACCGATTAGCTAAAAAAACTTCGATAAAATTATAAAGAGTACTAAAACATTTATGAATTAAAGAGAGTTTTAATTATTTGCTTTTTATCTACTATTTTCTGTCATGAGATTGATAAGAATAATGTATTGAATTTTAGTATTTTCACGATAATTCTCAATTGCGTTGGGGAATCTTTGTAAGCCCGCTTCCATTTTCGGCATCATCGTCACTTACTATCAGGTGAGATGATGCCAAGAGCTTATCAGTTGTGGTTTAAAAAAATATTTAAATTACAACCCAGGAAAGCGTCAAACAAAAACTGTGTTCAGGAAAACTAGTTGGTGTATTGAAACTGATAATGATAACTGATTTTTGAGTAGAATATACTTTAATAATCTGACCAAATTAATTTAAATTAAAAACCCGTCTGTATTAAAAATTCCTTCGTTTTTGCGCAGTCGGGTAAAAGTTTGTTTTATGTCACTGCAGAAATCAAAACGAATCTAAATACACCTCGCATTCCGAAATTCATCAAGCCTTTTAGGCTTATGCTCAGCTAAAAAAACAGACGAACATACAAACACCCAAAAACATTACCCTCTTTTTTGGCCAGTCGTTTTATTCTTGGGCAGTCGGGTAAAAAGGAGGCTAACAATTCCATTCCTATCTTAATCAGATTCATCATATCAGCTCATATACGTCCCCACTAAGGGGCTCGAGCCTACCCTGAATTAGAGCAATCGGGCCTTAGTCGACCACGCGGGCCCAGTGCGGGTTGGTCGACTTCACGCACAACCTTCGAGTTTTTTCGCAGACATGTGCAGGTTTCCTCACGATTTTTTCCTTCACCGTAAGAGCGTCGGATAAACGTACAAATGAAATCGAAATTCGAAAACACATTGGTACGTGGCAGGATTCGAACCACCGACCTCGTAAGAGGATAGGAGGTAGCGGCCCTTGCCATTACACCACCGACGCCTGAATAAGATTAAAAATGATAATAATGACCACTAACTCCATCCCTGTTTTAAAAACTTTAAAGATTGTTTGCATCTTTTAGTTAGAATTTTTAGGTCACATGCCCTTCCGCGCGCACTGGTGTGTGTTTGTTATACGGAAGCTGATAGATAACGCTCACACTAAAATAAAACATAATAACTTTATTAGATAGTAGCTGTTTCCCGCGACTTCACCCGCGTAGACATCGTTTCTATGACTTTTTGAGGGTGTGCAGTGTGCGAGCCGCAAGAGGCTCGCGAGCGTATAAAAAGTAGCCTATGTGTTAATCTAGGTCCTAATCAGGTTACTTACCAAATTTCAGCCAGATCCGTTAAAGAGTAACAAACATACATCCATACATTCTTACAAACTTTCGCGTTTATTATATTAGTAGGGTTTACAGCAGCCACGTACTAGCAAATCTGTTGATTTTTCTTCCAGAACAAAAAAAACGCTAAAGAGCGAGTCAGAACCGCGCACAAAGGGTTCCGTACCATATTATCATAACTAGATAGCGCTATTTTCTACACGTTTCAAAGAAAACACGTTGGCATAGAAGCTTGATTTTTCACAGCTTCAAGGAACTATAATATTTAATATTAATTTCAACTTGATATCTCCACGCGTTCGTGAAAAAACCGGCTAAGTGCGAGTCAGGACCAAAAACATAGGGTTCCGTACCATCATACTAGATGGCGCCAGTTTCTTCATGTTTTAAAAAACCACGTTTTTTTGTATGGTGACCTCCATGGATTATTTTTTCGCTTTTTCTAATTATTTGTATTTTTTGTTATAGCGGTAACAGAAATACATAATCTGTGATATTTTCAACTGTTTAGCTAACATGGTTCATGAAACACAGCTTGGTGACAGACAGACAAACGGGCGGATGGACAGCGGAGTCTTAGTAATAGGCTCCCGTTTTCACCCTTTGGGTACGGAACCCTAAAAATATTACAATCTTTTTTATCCTATTTTTAAAAGTTGTGAGATATTCGTGTATTAGCCGTGGCGATATCATTGATATTTGCCATTTAATTAAATGGTACGTCGGATATTGGCAAGATCATGAAAATCTGAGTCGAGCGAGCGTAGCGAGTGAAATTAGGTTCGTTCGGTTTGATTATGACACTGTCGAAGAACCTCGGTGGAGGGTATTTGAGGTTAGGTTCGTTTCGCATGATATGACTAGCCATTTCATGATCGGTTTATCCATTTCATGAAATGACCAATTCTACTACGGGCATTTAATAAAATGGTCAATTCTACTACGGCCATTTAATGAAATGTTCAATACTAATGCGGCCATTTAATGAAATGGTCAATTCTACTACGGCCATTTAATGAAATGGTCAATTTTACTACAACGATTTAACAAAATGGTCAATTCTACTACGGCCATTTAATGAAATGGTCAACATTAATGCAGCCATTTAATGTAATGATCAATTCTACTACGGCCATTTAATGAAATGGTCAATTCTACTACGGCCATTTAATAAAATGGTCAATTCTACTACGACCATTTAATGAAATGGTCAATATTAATGCGTCCATTTAATAAAATGGCCAATTCTACTAAGGTCATTTAATGAAATGGTCAATTCTACTACGGCCATTTAAGGAAATAGTCAATTGTACTACGGTCATTTAATGAAATGGTCAATTCTACTACGGCCATTTACTGAAATGGACAATTCTACTACGGCCATTTAAGGAAATAGTCAGTTCTACTACGGCCATTTAATGAAATGGCCAATTTTATGCTATACGTTACCGGAATTCGATACAGATCTTTGGAGGGGTTAAAGTAGAATCATTTGCGATACATTTGGTCATCTAGTAGCCTAGACAAAATTGGTTAGTTTATGAGATAATTAAATTTTAATGTTTTTATAGTTAAATGCCGTTTTTAGCGAAAAAAAATGAGCCTAAAAGATAGCAATTTTTTTCATTTTTTGTGGATTTTCTAATACCTAACATTTTAATACTTTCTAGAAATAACATAAAGCTATGGAAATACTAATAAATTTCATGTTGTGGCCTTGGAATCGTAAGAGATTATTAATAAAAACTCTTTTATAGTCAGTCACCGTAAATTTATATAAAAAAATGTATGGAATGTACCGTACAAATTAATAAAATAACTTTCGTATTTCACTAGCTATCTAAAATGGTCTACAGGTTTAGAGAAAACCTAAATTAATAAAAATTATGGTTAAAAAGATACATTCAGAACAACAGTAGCTTTAATGAATGTAATTTGGAATAAAATGAAAATTTGTTTAACTTATCAACTTTTTAAAAACACAATTTACAAATATTGTTCAAAATGAGACCCGCGATTCCTTATGCAGGCACGCAGTCTCTTTCGCACTTCAATGTTGGTAACAAGAGAGGTTAAATATAAAAATGTAATTATCTCATAAACTAACCATTTTCGGCTAGGGTACTATATGACCAAATCTATCGCAAATGAGCTCTACTTTAACCCTTCCAAAGATCTGTATCGAATTTCCGATAACCCTGTATATAGGACATATATGTACATATTATTGGTTTCTCAGAAACGGCTTTAACAATTTGGATAAAATTTTGTATTTAGATAATGTTTTACATCCAAATCTATTTAGACATAAGTGATAATGAGAGATGAGAGATGACCTTTGGTCATATGAAGTCAAGGGCTTACCAATAGAGGTTAAAAAAGGGAAGGTGTTATTCCTGAGAAAATCTGTTTTCTCACAAAAATATTTTTTTTAAAATACATGCCTAGAAGACTCCGAGCAACGCAATTGAGTAACTTACTCTACCTTAACATGCAGTTTATCTGCTTAATGATATCACCAAATGTGACACACAAAATAATTACCATTCATTAAAAATGACTGATACATACAAGGCGATGATTTTGTTCGCCTTAAACCTTCCCGCGCGTGCGCGCAACAACTGTACGAAGTTTCAACGCAATCTGATAAACATTATACTTCATGCTTCGTCCTCAAGATTAGCATATAACACTTGTAGTATCGCGCGGTAGTCCGTGCCATTCCACACTATTTTGAGAATTTTCAATCACATATTAAAAAAAAAAATTTTGTTTTGATCCATTACTCCGAAGTACTCTCGTGTCGCGCCATCTTCATTCGCCTTTTAGTGCGCTGCCGTTCCACATCGCGCTGTCGGTTTTTTAATTCTAAATAGAGTATTTAGTGATTATTTAGTGTTTTAAAGTCTAAATAACGAAAAGTTTAATATCGCAAACAAAACAGTGATTATAACAGTGATTAAAACCTTTTTTTCATTATATATTTGATAGTGAAAAAGAACGCCGTCAGTAAGTACTATGAGTTAGATGACTCATCGTCACCGCTCGCATACCGGCGGCGCTCGTTCTCGGAATCACAAGGTACCCGCATACAAAACATTCTGCGACATTATTTTATTAATTTCATTTTCAACATACCTGTGTTCATATTTTAATTGTTTTTTTTTTACATAATCTAGGTAATAATACTTACCTAGTACCATACCTATAATATATTACTAGAAAAAATCATAGATAAAGTCAAGAGAATTTAAATTATAAATAAACAGACGGCAAGGAGCACACATGAACTGTTTATTATTGCCAATGCAATACGAAATTAGGTGCATCAGTCTATAGATGTCTTAAAATTAGTGTTGCGAACAGTACGTGCATAGATCATTGGGACTGTTTCTTCACTAATAGGACATACAATTTGCGGACAGTACGTGCAAAGCATTGGGACTGTCTCCTATTGTTATACATAACTAACTTTTTAACCAACTTCAAAAATGAAGGAGGTTTTCAGGTCTGTGAATAGTCAGCTGGGCTATTACGTAACTGACTTTGTCATTTGACATATTTTTATAAAAGGTTTTATTTCGCATTTGCGGTCAGTACTTGTCATACATGACTTGGGACTGTCTCTTATGTAATACCTGACCCAAAGGACCTTGTGTCTTTTTCAAAGTCAAAACCATGGACGAAGTATGGAGGACGGAAAATGATGAACATGGTGAAGAGGATATCGACCCTGTTGGCTTTAACACCACGGCTCGC
This sequence comes from Coleophora flavipennella, assembly GCA_947284805.1. Lineage (NCBI taxonomy): Eukaryota > Metazoa > Arthropoda > Insecta > Lepidoptera > Coleophoridae > Coleophora > Coleophora flavipennella. The sequence continues at coordinate 13,590,934 of OX369259.1, read as the reverse complement.
CTCAATTTTGCATTTGCAGTCAGTACTTGTCATACATGACTTGGGACTGTCTCTTATGTAATACCTGACCTATAGGACCTTGTGTCTTTTTCAAAGTCAAAACCATGGACGAAGTACGGAGGACGGAAAATGATGAACATGGTGAAGAGGATATCGACCCTGTTAGCTTTAACACCACGGCTCGCCTCAATGGTTGTAAACATGTCTAAAACGGTCCAGGTAGATTCTCCACCGACAGCTACAACCTCACTAAATATTACAACATTAGAGACTGATACTATAGCACCTACAGATTTGACAGAAGTTATACAGAGACTGAAGCAAAAAATAAAGACTATTTACTACGTAAACTGAAGTAACAACACCCAACAGAAGTTCCTGAATCAGTGACAGATACATCAGCTTCTACAATAGCAGATACCGGTTTAGATATTGGAGATTCTTAGAATATATCCTACAACTAATAAAAAACATGGTAAAGATATCCAACAAGACTTAGCACATAGATTTGTGCTACCTCGGGTTTGGCCAAACAACACGAAAAAAGTTGAAGGAGAAATATATTACTCTTAGCAACTGTAAAGGGATTGACCCACCTGAATAAAATACCGAAATTAAAGCTGCGTTGACTGACAATGAAACAAAACGCGACAAAGCTATTGAAGGAAAACAAAAGCCACTAACAACGGTAATAACATATCTAGAAAAGGCCATTACCTGACTTTTATCTTCAAAACAGAAGGATACAAACCTCTTAAAAATATTCATGGAGGCTGCTCGACTTAAATGTAATTGTTAACTTACACAGTCGACTAACAGGCGAAACTTCCTGTTGTATACCCTAAAGAAAGACACGAGGGACCAATTGCTAAACACAGAAATTGACTAATTCTTATTTAGCGAAAACCCTTCTGGGACCCTGAAGTCTTCTAAAACCATAATTAAGTTTGGCGCTAATTTTAAACAAACTGCACCTAAGCTCCAGCTAAGAAATCCACACCAAATGCGCCGAATACTTTGAAAAATTTAATCAGGAGGAAAGCTCCGGCTCGCAGGTTGTCAGCATCAGCAGGGACTAAGGAGCCTGTGACGACGTCGACCTTGACACGGCCTCGGCCTATGCCCTCCTACAAGACGTCGTCGCATCCGCAGCACAGACCGAATCACAGTCGTTGTTAAGTGCGGTAAATGTGGCTGGTAGATTATACTTACATTGCAAACAATGGTCGATGATCGATCACCACTGACTCCTTTGTGCTTTTTTGTATAGAAGGATATAAAATACAATTTCCTCGACCGTCATTAAAACTGTACCGCCTGAAACTCCAAAATATTCGGTTAAAGAACAAGCTCACTTTCTGATGACATTATTAATTTGCTTTCAATAGGAGCTGTTTCTGTGTGAACCACAGCCAGAACAATATTGATCTAATACTTTACTGATACCTAAACCAAAGGGAAAAAAGCGCTTTATTTAAAGAAACTAAAAACTTGGAAGACTTGCGTTTAAGGATAATATTTATGAATTTAATGTGCTACCCTTAATGTCTTAATACTGCACCATGTATCTTCACGAAGATAATGAAACTTTTAGTGGTTAGATTGCTGCGTTCACCTTTCAACAATTTATTCACATGTCTTTTACTTATTCCTATCAAGAATGTCAAACAAATGCCCGAGAAACTATAAAACTCCTCATATCTTTTGGGTTTTTGTAATAAATAAAGAAAAGAGTTACCAACTTTAATAATGAAATTAACGTTAAAATTAAACGTTAACGTTTCAGTTTTATATACTCTTTGTCAAGCTGGGTACTTGACAAGTCCCTTAAAAATCACGCAGATATCTGAGACATATTTTGGATACAAAAAATAATAATAATAATCCAGTTCTCTTTACTAGAAGAAAAGATTATAAGAATTAAATCTGAAGTTGAAAAGTTCTCGACACTAAGTCGTTGTAAAATCAGATATTTTGCCAGCTTGGTGGGCCTTACACTAACTATTTCAAAGAACTAAATTTCTTAATCTTAAAGATACGAATAAATAATAACTAAAATTTCATGGCTATTCCCAATTCATTAAAATCTGACTTCGATTGGTAGAAAAAGGCTGCCAATAATTCACTCTGCAAAATTAAAGTTGATAACTACGACCAGATATTTTTTAATGCCTCAACTATGGGGAAGGGAGGCCAGACCTGTGGAGACCAGATAGCCAGTGGTCTGTGGAGTGTGGAATAACGTACACAACATATTAAAATTACTAAATATCATGGCAGCATTAATTTGCCCTAAAATATTTGCTAAAGATCTGTATAATTTACATATCCTCCTCCGCTATCTCCTACGTAAACAGTATGGTGGAGTATTCAATTCCCACATTTGACAATATAAAAAACTAACTGTTGCAATATTGCGAAGTGCGGAAACTTTATATTTTCATATTTTTATTTGTTCTTTCGATTACATATAGAATCAAGACGTATACACCCGGACATACTTATAATGAAACTTTAACAATACTTATAATGAAATTTTTAAACACTTTCGGATCTCCAAATATTGATCTTTTTGTATTAGACCTGGCTTAGAAATTAGTATGCGCATGCCATAAATGCGTTCACAGTGTCTTGGGCGAGTATCAGTTTAAGATGATTTTAAAATCATTGCGAAAAATTATCGAAGACGAAGCTGAAGGTATGATGGTTGTACCGCAAGGGCCTATTCAACCGTAGAACCCCTTATTTCACAAAGTCACAACTTTTGACATTAAGGGTTATTAGGTTATTAGAAATTTAATTTTACCAACTGATTGCAGCCACCAGCAAATACACTCCATATTTATCCTAGTAACAGGCTTATTATGCTTGAGGCGATAACCAGAAGAGGCCTTTAATCAGCAGTCGTGATTAAAAAATGGTACATTTATTGTAAAAAATTGAACTTATATGAGGTTTCGATTCCTAATGTCTTAGATTTTATAACTACACTGTAATTAAAATGGTGCTCAGTATATGACACTAAGTTCATGCAGGTCTGCTTTAGCTAAAATAACTAATAATAAATTTCTGATAAAGATGACAATATTTTTTTAAAGAGGTACTTTGTAATAGGCCTACAGTACTTAAATATGAGGAAACTAATACTTTTGTAGTATTAAATTATCTTGCTAACTAGTACCCAAACGTAGAACTACCTTTTAAAAGGTTTCAAATAAGTTAGTTGCATTATTAGTGCTAGTTACTGCACAGAGAGTGCAAACATTATCAACATTTAAAACACCTATTATTGAGTTCAAAACTCTGGATACTATAACAACACCGCGTGCTAGAGCAAAATAATCATTACTGATTATACTTTTTCTTTAATGAACGAAAAAAGATAATATGTCTTTGTAGAATTATGAATGCTGATCTCGGTAAGACAGAAATTCGACGTATCAGAAATGATAACTAACAAAGTTTTAAAAGTTTTTAAAAAAGCCGCACAAAACTGTCGATTCGCAAACTAAGTAGATAGATAAAATATAATTTACATATATGTGGAATTTATATCTCTTCTTTCACTGAGCATAGCACCCGCTATGCCGCCGTAGTCGCCAGTTGATCAAATCATAAGAACCGCGGGTTGGAGCTCGAACTCCCAAACCATTGACTAGTTTTTTAATGAGCCCTTGAATAATTATTTCGATGACCATTTTGTAATAACAGTTATGACTAATTCTTTGAGTAAATAATCTTCGAGATTAGATAATGTTATATTTATTTTCGATAAAATTTTAAATTAATAATATAATATCAAATATTTGATCAGTTAATTTCTGTAGTTTATACAAAGATTCTCCAAAGACTGTTTTGTCTTTTAATTCATATTTAACGATTATTATGGCTCTAAATATCTACAAGTGTTATATGCTAATCTTGAGGACGAAGCATGAAGTATAATTAAAGATTAAACGAACTTACCTGTAAGTGAAGTTCTATCTTAATTATACGAGGGCTTCGTCCGAAGAGATTAGCATCCCTCCCGGCCCTTTCTACTTTATTAATCACCCCTTTTTATCGTTAAATATGACCTTTATACAGGCAGGACTCTAAACTAAATGAAGATGGCGCGACACGAGAGTACTTCGGAGTAATGGATCAAAACAAATTTTTTTTTTTTAATATGTGATTGAAAATTCTCAAAATAGTGTGGAATGGCACGGACTACCGCGCGATACTACAAGTGTTATATGCTAATCTCTTCGGACGAAGCCCTCGTATAATTAAGATAGAACTTCACTTACAGGTAAGTTCGTTTAATCTTTAAGTATGGCAGAGCATAAAAACGATACAAACAAACCAAAATTTATATATATATATTAAATTAATATGATAAGTCCTTGGCATCATCTCACCTGATGGTAAGTGATACTAATGCCGAAATTACCAAACGCAATGGTGAACTTGTGGCTATCTTACCGTCGTCATGCTGAAACACATCAATGTTGTTAACATTGATATTTGGCAGCAATACTTAGATAAAATATAATATGTTGGTAGCTAGGCCTTAAGATAGGTCAAATGACAATCATCATCATCATATCAGCCGAAGGATGTCCACTACTGGACATAGGCCTATGTCCAAATGACAATATACAATTCAAATCGAGTACAGCTATCACTATGGAAAAATATATAAAATACTTAAATTATTAAAAAATCGATTTAATTGAATACAAATTTTAAAAATATTACCACTTTTGATGTAAAAAAATATCCTTTAGTCCCTGTTTATGGCATTAATTGCAAAATTTCTCGAAAAGAAATAAGTAGTTAAGGTTTCATGAAACCAACACACAAAAATCGGTGACTTTAACACCTATCATTTTAATTGAAAATATTTTTTAAACTTTTTGAAAGTAAAGAAAAGTAATAAAAACATGTAAAAATCCGTAATTGGGCGTACGGTTTCAATGTTAAAGCCGCGTTGAAGCCCGCGTTCATTTGAAGTTAAAATAAATAGACTTACGTTCGATATCATTTGAACACGTATCAACCTGCTTGGATTAAGGCATATTTCATCTGAACATTGATATTTGGTGGCAAGAGTTAGATAAGAGCTTGGTAGCTAGACAGTTAAGAAAGTGCCCAACACCTAACCAAACCTAGTCTTAAAAAGTTAATCGGGAAAAAAAAACACAGATTGAGAATCGATTCTATCACTTGTTTTCCTATTTGCCGGAAACATCAGATGACAAAACATTTAGGCGCCATTTGAAAAACTTCTTGTTGGATAAAGAATATAATTCAATTGACGAATTTTAAAAAATAATACACTCACATATTATGTACTTTAATCTTTAATGTATAAATTAATATTTATTTACTCATTGTCCAGTTTACTTATTGACATTTAAATTTTTGTAATTTGACATTTTGTTGTTGCTAATTTGTAATTAATTTACTTTTTGACGATCACCTCACCATTGAAATATTTTATCATTTGACATGTATATTTTATGAATTTGTGTTGTGTGATGAATAAATCTAATCTAATCTAATCTAATCTCTCAGAAACTCCTCAAATAACTTCTTTATATCCCTTTTAGAAACTTGTCTCTTGTCCTTATTGGTCCCAAGGCCGTTCCAAAGACCACCGGGTCATTCCTTCAACTATTGACCAACTGATACCAATTGCTTGAATGTACGTACAAACTATGATTGTATGTTAATCCACGTCTAGCTGAAGTGAACTCATTTAATTAAATGCGACTGAATTCAATTTTAGTTTTATTCTCTCTGTGATTCATTTATTTAAAGGTACTTATGCGGATGGTGGCGCATCGGAAGCCGGGTCGTTCCTTTCCCTCTAATATGGTTGAGCGGAGCGATGGCTGACTCTCGCGTTATACTCGTGACCGGGTGCTGTCCGTGTGAACTGGCCTACACTTGTCAAAGGCATTCATGACAATCAATAATTTTGATGTACCTATAACTTTCGTGTCATATTGTTTTCATGTTCTAATGAATTTTTTTTATATCACGGATTGTATTTTGACGTAATTAACTAATGATTGATTTCTTGATTTTTTACAAATGAAATTAAGTAATCACTATTTTATGACTATCAGAAAGAGTGTAATTTGCACCTATTTTGAATAAATATCTTGAATCTTTGATCAATTATCAGCTCATATACGTCCCCAACGACGGGCTCGGGCCTTTTTTTTTTGATTGATTGATTGAAAACACTTTATTGCACAACATAAGTGATGATGCAGTCGGACGATCGGGCCTTCGTGGATCACACGGGCCCATTGTGGGTTGGTCGTCTTCACACACAACCTCCGAGATTCTTCACAGGCGTGTGCAGGTTTCCTCACGATGTTTTCTTTCACCATATGTTTTACTTCACCGTAATTTTGATCATTCGTTAACAATCCAAAGCATCGTCCCCACTGGTGGGAGAAGAGTCTCTTCTGTTCTTTTATCTTCTTCTCAAGAAGTTCATTTACCACTTACTCCTCCAAGTCCGGATTTTTAGAAATTTCTTAAGGTGGTAATATTACAGATTTTTGTTATTTTTGACGTCAATTTACTCCTTATCGATATAAAACCCTTAGAAGGTTAAAAAAAACCCTTATTCTTGATGATGTTCTTTAAAGTCAAATGCTATTAGAAACACGATTGAGCAGTTTTGGCTCGATAGAAAAAAATCCCAAAGGTATGTCTACGAGTATTCCGTTACTTTCAACTCTAGTTATGACTAATATTTTGAAGTATAAATTTTAAAAAATATACAACAATATTTGTTATGAGAAATATTATTATTTTTTATACTTTCATTCAAAAAAATTAAATTAAACGAAAAAACATTTAAATTTAAAAATTGATTTTTAAAGAAAATCGTAAAAAATAATAACCCCCATATTATTACTGCCCTTAAGGCTGTAAGATGACTCAATCCGAGCCGGTTGATACGTGTTAAAATAATATCAAACGTTAGTCTATTCATTTTAAGTTCAAATGAATGCGGGCTTCAACGCGGCTGTTACATTGAAACCAAACGCCCTATTCTGGATTTTTACATGTTTTTATTACTTTTCTTCACTTTCAAAAAAGTTTTATAAAAATGATTTAAATTAACATAAAAGGTGTTAAAGTCACCGATTTTTGTGTGTTGGTTTCATTAAACATTAACTATTTGTTTTCTAAAAAAAATTGCAATTCCAAAAACACGGGGTCTACAGGATATTTTTTTCATCAAAAGTGGTAATATTTTTTAAATTGTATTCAATTAAATCGATTTTTTTCTATTTTAAGTATATTACATATTTTTTCCATTCTTTCAATAATTTGAATTTAATATTGTCATTTGACCCATCTTAGGGCCTTAAAGAATTTGGATTTAATGGAATAACCAATACTACCGCTTGATAGTACATGAATAAATAATAGTATCCATTTACAAAGTTTCAATAAGAGCTGTATTGAACTTTTTTGCTTTTTTTATTTTTTTATTTTATGGCAAGTGGTCGCTGCGTTCGGTTGCTGGAAATTAAAAAAATACAGTTTGATCTAGTATATATTTACTACAAGCTTTTATTTAGTTTATTTATTTTCACCTGTCCCGGTGTCTGTAATGAAATCTTGCAAGTTAAATTTGTTCCACTTCCCGGTTTCCGATTGAGCTGAAATTGTGCATGTATGTGTATAAAGTTTGACAATGCAATATTATGATGATATAGAGCTGATCTGATGCTGAAGCTGGAAAGTGGTCATAGGAAATCCGCCATCAAACGACATAACCCCATCGAGTTTGGGCTCGCTTGATTCGTATTGACGAGTACTTTGATACTATATTTTTATATTCATTTGAGCATTTGGCTTTTTGAGCATTAAAACTTTTTTCAAATAAAAGCTTGTACCAAAAATATTTTAGGTTTTTCTAAAATTATTTAAAGCAACATGTTTGATAGCCGTTCGTATCATTCTTATCATCATCATCATGTCAGCCGAAAGACGTCCACTGCTGAACATAGGCCGTTCGTATTTACCGACCTTATCATCATCATCATATCAGCCGAAAGACGTTCACTGCTGGACATAGGCCGTTCGTATTATCTGACCTTATCATCATCATCATATCAGCCGAGAGACGTCCACTACTGGACAAAGGCCGTTCGTATTATCTGACTTTATCATCATCATCATATCAGCCGAAAGACGTCCACTGCTGGACAGCCGTTCGTTTTATCTGACCTTATTATCATCATCATGTCAGCGCAAAAAAGTCCACGACTGGACAAAGACCATTTGTATTATCTGACCTTATCATCATCATCATATAAGGCGAGCAACGTCATAGGCCGTTCGTATTATCTGCTTATCATCATCATCATATCAGCCGAGAAACGTCCACTACTGGACAAAGGCCGTACGTATTATCTGATCTTATCATCATCATCATATCAGTCGAAAGACGTCCACTGCTGGTCAAAGGCCGTTCGTATTATCTGACCTTATAATCATCATCATTTCAGCCGAAAGCCAGAAGATCATAACTAAACCCTAAAAGTCTAAAACAATTGAATGCTGTTAAATGTACTTAAACGTAAGCATAACAAAACAGAGAGATAACTTAGCACGTCCAATAAATCTAAATCCAAGCAATTGAAAGGAAAAGGAAGGCCGCTCTTAACATAACACAGACACAAGTACCAAGACTTAAAGCCTCACTATATACTGGCAAATATCAGAGCCTTATAATTTTACTGGGAAATACCTTCCATATCCCTCCTCCGAAGTCAGAGCGTGGGCCTGACACACTTTCGCTAAGACCATTCGAGTCCCCTGTGTGTGTAATATGTATTGTTATAAAATTTTCTGATTTTACGATTTAGGTGGTCGTTGGCAGTGTTGTATTTCGTAGTATAATATTATATATTTGTATAATATTTCCATGATACGTAGTATATAATGCTAGGATTGTACGTGGAAACACTATAATTGTTGAAATCCAAATAATTAATGCTATTTTCTTATCATTTATCCCCCAATGCAAGGATTTTATGCTCTCCGACGACATGCTTCGTCGTATTAGTGCTAAGGACGATGAATTTCCCATTGATGAACATAGATATTCTCAAGTAATTAAGTCGTTTTCAAAACTAATTTAGATTTAATAAAAGAATATGGTATGTTAAAATAATAAAAAAAAAATACAAATGATTTTTATTTTAAATCTATAGCGAAACCAACGCAAAAACAAAATGTAGTATAATTTTTGGTAAATAGTATCTTTTTAATTTCCATAGACAATAATTTTCTAAGAGCCTGATTTGAACGCTGCTGGTCGTTGGTTTTGTTAATATAACTCTGATTACGGCTAAAGTTCAAATGAAATAGCTATGCGGGTGATCTTCCTGAATGATATTGTGTTTAATTGACATCGAAGATCGACTTAAAAAAAATCGGGTGGATGAACACACTGCCGTAAGTTTTCAACCGACTTCCAAAAAGGAGGAGGTTCTCGATTAGACTGTATGTTTTTTTTATATGTGTTACCACAGATGAGATACTAGTGTGTTACCTCAGAACTTTTGACTAGGTGAACCGATTTTTATGATTCTGTTTTTATTTGAAAGCTAGTGTTTCCCGAGTGGTCCCATATAAATTAACAAAATTGGTATAGTACTTTATTAGAAAATTAACAAAAACCAAAAGTAATAATGCAAAAATGTACAAAGTTGGATGCGGGCAGCGCAGGACCGGTCGTCGTGGAAATCCTTGGGGGAGGCCTTTGTTCAGCAGTGGACGATTTGTGGCTGATATGATGATGATGATGTACAAAGTTGTTGGGATGGAAGTCGGTTTTTTAACGTGTTTAGCGTTTTTAACGTGAAACGTTTAATTTGACATCCCTGTCTTTTTTTTGCCTCCGGCCTCATGGTTTGTTACTCGGTTGCTATGGAGGAAACAGATTCTTTCGTCACTTCCGCAACGGTCCAGGTAATGTTTACGAAGTAACTAGCATCTCATCTGTGGTAACGTTCCTTAGTACCTCGCATGTAATTTAAAAACGTTTCACGTCAACAAGGCGGAGGTTCTCAATTCGAATGTATATTTTTTTGTATGTTAAAATATCTTAACGATTTTAATGATTATTTTTTTATTGTTTAGTTTATGATTCTAGGTTGGTCCCATTTAAATTTTGTGAAAATTGATTGAGGATTTTTTTTAGGAAATTAACAAAAACAAAAAAATGTAGCAAAAATGTACTTGGTTGTTGTTGCGATTAAAGTGGGTTTTTAATGTGTTTCCAATTATGTAAAATTTATGCAAATAAAATTATGGAGGAATTGGAGTAGCACTTTCATTGTAAACTCTTTTAGAATAAAATTTATTCGTTAAGAATGAAACCAGAACAGGCAGAACTCTGCAGTGAGTTGAGATTCTACAATAATAAGAATAATACCCACAGTAATATAGACGTCATTGATAATACCTATGCTTTATTCATCGCTGATTTTTACGAGTGTCTGTATATAAGAATGTATCTAAACGGCTAAATGGATTTTGAAGTGCGAGATATCGTTAGATTCTTGATCCCGTGAAAGACATAGGATACATTTTTATCCGACTAGCCAAAAACAGAGGTTATTTTGGCTAAAGGGCTTGATAGATTTTGGTGTGAGAGGTGCCTTTTGATTCGTTTTAATCCCGTGAGTTATATAGGATACATTTTAATCCGATTTACAAAAAAAAATGGGGTTAAGTTTTTATGCAGTCAGGTTTTTAATTGTTAAATAAATCCTAATAGGTTTGGAATTCATATAAATTCTGGACAGAGGAAATTTGATTTTCAATAGGTTACCAGGATCCCATGAGGCGACACCATTATCGCGGAATACCAGGCTCGCAGCATCCCGCAATAGGTCGTCCGTGAACGATTAGCTTAGCACAAAGTGCGCCCGGCCCGGCCTCAGCGCGAAAGTGAGAGTGGGCCGATTGCGTAACGCCGCCGCCGCCGACCGACTCATGACTCCCTGGTACCCGCCGTTGCCTACATTCGGAATGTTTGTTCGCGTTTTTGGTTTGCTTCATGTTCTATTTGCTGCGGGGCGGTTTGCTGTTTTCTACTCTAAAACATATATCTGTTTGATAGGTAATAGGTATGTGTATTAGAATGTAGACGTAACGCAAAGGTTAGAGAAATCTGCGAGAACTATACATATTATGGGCCCACAGGTGTATAATAAACTCTCTGTTGACATTAGGAACTCATCTAGTTTTGACACTTTTAAAAGTGAGCTACAGAAATGGCTATCCGAGCGGTCGTTTTACACATATAACGAATTTTTGACATACAAGGGCTAAATATTAATACAAAATGTTATTTCAGTATTGTTTCATAATGTTAAATGTTTCAACTTTATTAATAATTTTACTTAAATTTTATAAATGTGTTATTATAATAACGTGACTTGTAATATTAATTACCAATAAATGTCTATGTCTATATTAGAATGCAGTTAGCTAACAAGTCTGTTTCACGTAGAGTGACCGCTAGAATCCACTTTCATGTATAGGTAATTTTCTTCTTTGTTTTTAATTGTGTCAATGACATGTCCGTCTGTTCTTTCTTTATTCTCATATTCCAAAGAGCCTTTAATAAGGACGGCCATAATTATAATTTCAGCCTTATAAAAGTTTATTACGTCAGTCATTTTTTACGATAATTTATTTTTTGTTATATTTCAAAGTGCCTTTATAACTTTATTTTTTTACTTATTTTATTTTTTCATCCTACAAAATAAACACCTTGAAGGCAATTGTATGCATTAAATACTATCAATATTACACACCATAAACTTAGTTTGAAGCGTCGGTGGCTCAACCGGTAACGACTCGGTCCATCTAACCAGAGGTACCGGGTTCAAATCTGGACGGCCAATGTACCAATGAGTTTTTCAAAAACTTACGTACATACTTACCGATTGCTTTAACGGTGAAGGAAAACATCGTGAGGAAACCTGCACACGCCTGCGAAGAAACTCGAAGGTTGTGTGTGAAGTCGACCAACCCGCACTGGGCCCGCGTGGTCGACTAAGGCCTAATCGCCCTGATTCAGGGTAGGCTCGAGCCCCTCGGTGGGGACGTATATGAGCTGTAATAATAATAATAATAAACTTAGTTTTTTATGATAATAAAACTATTACTAAGAGTTCGCGCTAAAAAGTCCAAAATTAATAGGACCCTATTAGAAAAAGTACTCATCAATTATTAAGGGTCCCCAGGAGGCTCGAGTTTCCATACAAACGTAGTTCCGCTTTAATGCCGTATTGAAACTAAACTTTGTGAATATATTGGAGTAGACACATATCGATGTTCATTGTGAAATTTTATTAGCTTCAGTTTCGGTTAATGCAAAATGTTATAACAATTATCATTACGTTACCCTTAGATTTCAATTAATTAATTAATATTAGATTGTTAACCAAGGCGTTAGCAGTAATACATACAGGATGACTTTTAATTAGTTGTGATTAAAAACAACTTTCCCAAAGAAACTATATGTCAAATCGGAAAAAAAATGTCCTCGAGGTATCAAATCAGCAAAAATGTATAAAGGGCCACATCTTTTTTTCATATTATATTTTTCATTCATACATATATAGTTTCTTTGGGAAAGATGTTTGTAATCACAAGTACATTCATATCCTTTGCTATCAAGAACTAATTAAAGGTCACCCCACATACTTTGACCAAGGGATGAAAGGAACCCATTTCTGAAGTGATATTTTGGCTCTCAAACGAACTGAGCACCCAGTGATATGTATATAAACAATGTTCTTTACTCTATTTCGGGATAAATTGTTATAAGGAACGTAAAACTTAAGAATAAAAGGCTTTATTCAGTTTTAAAATACAAGGTGTAATATGACAGACGTATTAAATAATTAAATTTAATGAGCTATGGCCAGAGAATGAAAAATAAAATAGTAAATGACTGAAGGGCCAGGAAAGTAAGCGATTTCTGGAACCGTAGGTGAGGCCTAATCCAGCAATTGCCGTTACCGCTGAGGCCTTGCTTTTATAAGTTTAATGCTTTACACAAAAAAGCAAGGAAATAAAACCAAAGTAAATATATTTTTAAGTAAAATACACTCGATATTTAAAAACGTGACCAAAGAGTAGGGAATGCCGTGACGCACACTTACTTTTTTCATCAAGCTGTGTTTGGAAAAAGCAGCCAGCGAACATCAGACCCAGAAGCTTTTATTTATCCGACTATGGTGTTGTCACTTGACTGCATGTGATTTGTGTTATGTGCCTATCAATGTGTTGCAATTAAAAAATATACTCTAGTAGTTTTTTTTTAGTTGACGATCCTGAAATCACTTATTTATTGTCTTCTTTTTAAGAACGTAAAGTGAATATTACAAAAAGTGTTTGGGTAAAACTATAAAATGGATCGTCTTGTGAAGTTTCTCCTTTGATTTTTCTTGAGTGCTACGAAATATACGTTTGGCCACGCTCAAGTTTGCTAAAGTTAGTTCTGTGACCTTTGTTACGACCTTTTGGAAGTTTTTACTAAGTACAGTTTTATGGGTTTGTGAAACAGCTTATTTTAAACGTGACAACGTACGTAATAATCTGCAAGATCTAAATTAAATTAGTGTTTTTTTCATATTTTTATTAGCGATATATAACAATTTTCGCAGCAGGCTTAGCCATTGAGCTTCCAACCATTCTCTTCTCCTGGCTTTCAGGTGGCTTAAGGTCACGTACCATAGTCTGAAAGAACTCTTCGTACTGACGACATGTCTGGGTTAACAGATCAGTTGTGTCACAACCATTATGGGCTGTTTTGTTTTTATGTTCTTGGGAGTCATTACCTACCTACCAGCAAAGAATACTAAATATATACAAGTGGTCTACAAGGATGGCATGTTTTTTGGTGCCAGCTTAGTCTGGCTGGCTTCCCAGTTATTTATCTTCCTTACTATTTATATTATCTTGTTTTTCTCACGATTAATACAAGGGCTGTCTCTTTCGTTGTCCGCATTTTCAACCATCTTCCAAAAAGGAGGAGGTTCTCAATTCGACTGTATTTTTAATGTTTGTTGCCTCAGAACTTTTGACTGGGTTAACCGATTTTAATGATGCTTTTCTTATTTGAAAGCTAGTACTTCCTGTGTAGTTTCATATAAATTTTATCAAAATCGGTGTAGTACTTTATTAGAAAAATAACAAAAACCAAAAATAATAATGCAAAATTGTATTAGGTTGTTGCGATGGAAGTCGGTTTTTGAAGTGTTTATACATTTCCTTTTCTTTGCTATTTTAGTCCAAGGTCACGTAGCGTATTCTGGAGAGGTCTTCGTTAGTGGTATCTGTTACGGTACGCCAACTGAGTAACCAAAGTAGTTGGGTTACAAAAAATTCCTGCTGTCTTCTGCTTATTTGCTATTTCGAACCCATGCCACTGTTGTTCATGCTCGGTGATTGAAATTTCCTGTACTTCTTGTATTTCCCTTGCTCCTCGTTGTTTCCTAATGGCATAAGGTCACGTGGCGTATTCTGGAAGAAAATATTGTCGGTGGCGTCTAGTAGTGCACGGTGACTGGGTTTCTAGCGCAGACCGCAGTTGTGTTACAAAAAATTTCTGTTGTCTTCAGCTTATCTGCTGTTTCGAGTCCTTGCTAGTTTAGGCTCGGTGATGGAACTTTCCAGCATTAATTGTCCTTGCTTCTTGTTGTTCCTCAATGGCTCAAGGTCACGTGGCTTATTCTGAAAGAAACTATCGCCTGTAGCGTCTGGTATGGCACGGTGACTGGGTTACCATCGTAGACCGCAGTTGTGTTACAAACATTTTCTGCTGTCTTCAGCTTATCTGCTTTTTCGAGTCCTTGCTAGTTTAGGCTCGATGATTGAACTTTGCAGCATTAATTGTCCTTGCTTCTTGTTGTTCCTCAATGGCCTAAGGTCACGTGGTTTATTCTGGAAGAAATTATCGTCTGTAGCGTCTGGTATGGCACGGTGACTGGGTTACCAGCGCAGACCGCAGTTGTGTTACAAACATTTTCTACTGTCTTCAGCTTCTTTGCTGTTTCGAGTCCTTGCTAGTTGAGGCTCGGTCATTGAACTTGCCAGCAATAATTTTTCTTGCTTTTTGTTGTTCCTCAATGGCTCAAGGTCACATGGTTTATTCTGGAAGAAATTATCATCTGTAGCATCTTGTATGGCACGGTGACTGGGTTACCAGCGCAGACCGCAGTTGTGTTACAAACATTTTCTACTGTCTTCAGCTTCTTTGCTGTTTCGAGTTCTTGCTAGTTTAGGCTCGATGATTGAACTTTCCAGTAATAATTGTCCTTGCTTTTTGTTGTTCCTCAATGACTCAAGGTCACGTGGCGTATTCTGGAAGAACTCTTCATCGTCGGCGTCTGGTACGGCACGGTGACTGGGTTACCAGCGCAGTTGCGTCACAACCACTTTCTGCTGTCGCTCGCCTACTTACCCACTCACTGCGACCAACGGTGGCACTATGTGAATTGGCTTTTTCGGTTATTTGTGTTGTGCTTCATTAGAGAATCCAATTTTATCAATCAATCATTAGACTTCAATTGTACAATACCATACTCAACAGCGGTGACATCGACATTTTTCATTCGTCTATTTTGAATTTAAGAGAGCATTGTCAAAATTTTTAATACTCAATAATATTTTTACACAAAATTTTGTTTTTTTCGTTGTATTTTGTTATTCTATATTTTCTTTTTTTATAGTGTTTTCTAAGTAGTAGGAATATTAAACTGTTTGTGTAACTATAAATAAGGGATCCACTAGGTCTTTAAGTAATTAATATTTTTCATTCTATGTACCTATGTATGTGACTGTCTATATCCTGAATGTAAATAAATAAATAAAAATTAAAAAATGGACAAACACAAGAAGGAACATGATACAAATGAATACGATTATTATGAAGGAATAAGGTTTTAAATAAATCAAAAAGTAGAATTAAAATTGTGGATTAAAAAAAAATAAAAAAAGATCTGTAAAAGATCGTAAGTCCTGATAACTAGCAGTAGACGAACGAAAAAAAATTACGTATTGTGCTATTTTGTGTTTACTAAACCATACAGTTTTGTACAAAAAATTGATAATTATTGTGTCCAAATTATTTTTTTTCATTAGCTTTTCCATGAATTTATTTTCATTTCATTCGTCAATAACCCACTTAAGGGGCACGGGCCCCATCCCATAGTCCTCCCATACACGGGGGCCAATGCCGGATTTGTGAGGGTAGTGAAGAACCCCTGTTCTAAGCTATCAAGCCGACTCTAAGGCCTCTCATCCAGCTTAACGACGGCCATTCATATTCATATACACCGGCATCAACGGCTTAACGAGCCTTGAAAACCACTAAATCGAAACCCATCCAGGTAATGACCGTGCTTTTGGTCAGTTAACCTGAGGTGATCGACCCTACCGCGCAAGTCACACTTATTGTTTTTTACACTATTGGAGACTTATTAATGAAGTTTGTACAATTCATTTGAAAAGTGCAAGTAACCCACAGTCGCGAGTCAGCCAATCCACACCGGAGTCACTACATTGCGCCGGCGCATATTGCATCACTTCGCAGGCCGCTCACTCACCCCCACCAGTGGAGGGGGGTGCCCCAGCTAGAGCTACACTAGGAGGGGATGGTCTAGGAAATGTCGGCCGGTTACCTAGCAATGCACTGATGTTCTTAAGTTAGATGGATTATTCATGAATCTGTGCTAATGTCTTAGTGTTTTTTTACATGTTTTATGTTACTGCTGTTATTAAATTCAATGAGACTTTGACTGGAGCTGTTTCTGAGAGAGGATGGTTAGATAAATGTGTCGTCTAGTCTCAAAGCTTTTAATTTACTTGCAATGTATGTATGTTTGTCCGGGTGCAATCTTGCAAGTTAAATTTGACCAACTCTCGGTTTCCGTTTGAGCTAAAATTTTGCATACATATGTACCTATATCGGGTGAAAATGCAATATTAAAAGCTTGTACCAAAAAGTTTTTAGGTTTTTCGAAAATTATTTAAAACTCACTTTATCAATGTTAGCCCTAAATTGACTTAGTATCATTAGAACTTAGACTTAGTATAATAATATTATTAACGAATTACCTTTATTGAACATTATCAATAAACTGTAATAATTAAAAAATAAAACCCCGATTAAATAAAAAAAAAACACTACTCTTTTTTGGTCTGTCGTCGGGTATATTAAACATCCTACTACCATGTTTGATGCAAATAAATTATCATTTCATTTCAGTATAAATGTATCCTATGTCACTCACGTGATCGAGACGAATCTAACGACACCTCGCACCATACAATCCATCAAGCCGTTTAGGCTAAAGTTCGTTTGCCGAATTAGCTGCAGATTCGAAGGCTCGTGACAAATACTCCGTCAAAAGGGCCGCCTTGCGTTCAATAGCTCCGCCCGCTGCGATTGAACTCAGGGCGGCATTCATCAAAGATGCATTTAGTTCAGCAGACATACTTACGTACATAAATTTTGACGCCAGTCGATCCTGTTTCTAATACCGATCAAAAACCTCTATAGGACCTACCATCGCATCGTTAGGATACAAAAAAAAAACAGAAATCCCAAAAGAATAATCTAATGCATTTCGTAAATTTTATAATTTTGTGAATGGGGACTTCATGACAAATTCACTTCACAGAATTTCTAAACTTATGTGGCAGTGGGCGGGCGGGGCACATAGCTCACAGAACGGATGGCCGTTTTGGAAGTAAAGTTCTCGAGTGGCGACCGCGCACGAGAAAACGTAACTTAGGCAGGCCTCTCACTCGGTGGACCGATGACCTGCTGAAGGTCACGGGAAGCCGATGGATGCGGGTAGCGCAGACCTAGTCGTTGTGGAAATTCTTGGAGGAAGGCCTATGTTCAGCAGTGGACGTCCTTCGGCTGATATGATAATGATAAATGGGGATTTCAGGAAAAAAAAAAATATTTTTTTTTAATTAAAAATTTGAGTGCGTTTGACTGCACCTCACCTGATGGTAAGTGATGATGCAGTCGAGGATGGTACACGCAAACTCAAATAATGCCTATTCAGTCTTGCCTTGAAGATCCCCAAATTATAGGAATCGGGAAACACTGACGCAGGCAAGGAGATAGTCTCCTAAGACCATTTTCGTGTAGCTGTAGGTACTTCCCCTTACTGCCCCTTTGAAAGTTTCCGCCCTTTATAGTCATGACAGCGGAACTTGGCACGCACTATACTTGCCGATGTTTTTAATCTTAATTTTAAAACACAAGGTTAATTAATGTGTTTTTCGGCAAATCAAAATTGAGCGAAGAATACATTATGTCGGCACAATATTTCCACTACTACATTAAAGTAAGCATTTGCTCGAACGGTGCCTGTTACTGTTAGGTCATTTTAAAAACACGTGTGTATTCCACTGTTGTTTTAATACAATTAAGAATTACAAGTTAATTAAAAGCTTGATCGTTTGTAAACTCCTTCATCATATCAGCTCATATACGTCCCCACCGAGGGGCTCGAGCCTACCCTGAATTAGGGCGATGGGGCCTTAGTTGACCACGCAGGCCCAGTGCGGGCTGGTGGACTTCACACACAATCTTCGAGTTTTTTCGCAGGCGTGTGCAGGTTTCCTCACGATGTTTTCCTTCACCGCAAGAGCGCCGGATAAATGTACATATGAAATCGAAATTCGAAAACATATTGGTACGTGGCAGGATTTGATGCACGACCTCCCGGACAGGAGGTAGCGGCCCTTGCCATTGCGCGACCGACTCTCACAAAAAACTCTTTATTGTATTTAAAAACAAATAATTTGACACAATTTATTAATAACAATAATCCTTGTTCATCACATCATCATCCTATCATCATAATATCATCATCATAATCCTTGTTAAAGTTAATATATTTTAAAGCTAAAACCTTTTTGGTACGAGCTTTTATTTGAAAAGAGTCTTTACATTAAAAAAGTCAAATGCTCAAATGAATATAAAAAATACGCGATTGCAAATTCCAAAAAGATTGTGTTCATACGATTCTATTGAAAATGAAAGACGATCCTGGGACCATGATTCCACTTCCAAAGTTCTTCATCAGATTAACTTCAAAATACCAAAAGAATTTACTGTCACCGGAAATACGGCTTCATTCCAAATTTCAGCTCAATCGGACCCCTGGAAGTCGCTTTAAAATCGATCGCAAGATTTGAACTAAACATACACACATACAAACATTGCAAGTTAAATAAAGCTTTTAATTAATAATAAATATATAGTTTAAAAAAAACTAAAAAACACGTTTTTAAGGCACGTCGAACTATAAAGTGAAAAATAATTCTTAATATAAGCTGAAAACAATAATGAACGAAAAATACTAGTATTATTGTGAAAAAAGCGTGGGTTGCTTTGTGCCATGTTTTTCGTATATCGAGCAACCCACGCTTTTTTCGTTCATTATTGTTTTCAGCTTATATAAAGAATTATTTTTCACTTTTTAGTTTGATGTGCTTTAAAAGCGTGTTTTTTTAGTTTTTTTTAACTACCTATATTAATTTTGCAATTTTTAGTTTGATGTGAATTTATCCTGGCGATCCTGATCAGGATAATGAAATAAACTTATGAAATCATTTTATTGTCACTGATTCTTAATAAATGTACAAAGTTTGCATTAAATCTGTCCGTTTAAAGTGGCTCAAAATCAAGTGCAATGGAATCGGTTACAAATATACAAACAAACAAAGATACATACATACATACACGTGAAGCTAATAAAAGCGTGATAAAAATGTAAGCTATGTAATAAACCGTAGCATAATATTTGTGTGTTCGTTTGTGCGCGATATTCTCCATAATGGAGAAATGGTTTTTTTTTGACACATTTGTCGTTAAACGTTTAAACTTCGCTCAAAGTATTTTGATATAATTTATCTTTCAACATTTAAACGGCCAAAAATAGAATTATCTGCCGGAATCACAACCGATGTTCCCCAATTTTCATAATTTAGGTATTTTAGACACTTTCTGAGCTTCCTCGACAGCATATAAGATCAGGTGAAGTTATGCCTAACGCACTCATTTTTTTACAAAAAAACATCTAAAAACAAGCTTAACAATCAAATATCAGATACCCTCGAGCTGATAGTCCAGGAGTCCAGGAATTGTACTCGCAACACGTGACTCGTGTTATCGTACAAAAATAAAAACTGGCCAAGTGCGAGTCGCATTCGCGCACTGAGGGTTCTGTGCCATCAGACCTTTCTACATAATACTTACCTATTCATTTTAAACAAAATGCATTAACGCTAATGATTTTCTTTCATTCAGTTCGGACTCCTTAGCACGAGTACGACTCACACTTGGCCAGTTTTTATATAAAAAATGTGTCATTTACTTTAGAGTTAGTACTATAATCTCACTAAGTTTCACGTTTGTATGCATGTATTACCGCTTTTATGATAAAGCAAAAACAAAAAAAAACTTAAGGAAACATGTAATTTTTCACTTTAAATTTTTTTGTTAGTAATATTTCTAAAATAACACATTCTGTAAAAAATTCAGCCGCGTACCTAGTACGGTTCAATAGATACAACTTTTTAAAAGTAGGACAGACGGACAGAGACACAGGCAGACAGACGGACGGACAACGTAGGCTTAGTAATAACAAAGTATATATATTATATTAGTACTAACATACAGTATGGACGCTCCCTGCTGCTCTCTAGATTCCTACCTCACCCCCTCGTCTCCCAGATTAATACATAATTTCGCTGTGATTTCATTTGTTTCGTCATTTGTTTTCATAAATTTCATTTATTTATATTTTATATTCAGGTATTTTAAAAGTTATATGTTAAACACACACACCACACACGCACATACACACTCTCACACACCCACCCACCCACACACACACACTCACACACACACACACACACACACACACACACACACACACACACACACACAACAAACCTAATTTATAATTTTTAGTATTAAAATCATTTTTTTTCTTTCTTCTTTCTTCCTAATATCCAGCTTTTATTTATTTAATTAGTTTTCTTAGTGTACATCTGTAGCCGCATTTCATTTTTAAAATCGTATTATTGATCTCTACAAGACAGTAGCCTAGTGTGGGATTATTGTATTAATGTGCTGATTTTATATGTTTTTGTTAATAAACTTTTTTTTTTTTAATTTATTTCGGGTCCGTTGTATGAAGTGCCTGGGGTGTGGTAATATGGTCTTGTTACCGGATACAGAATCCTAAAAAACATGTAATATCTGTAGATAGTCCACGTACGCCCGTGTTGCATCTCTTGCTATAGATGTATTCGTAGTTATCTCTCACCTCAGTTATCTGCTGGGCTTGAATCGTGATGATATGGCGTTCTCAGTTGAACATACCTAAGTAACATTTCTGATAAGAACTCAATTGTTTGGAAACATTTAGTTTTGTAATGAAAATAATAAGTAATGTTGGGAAACATCACAGATAAGACAACTTGCTGCGGAAATGTAGAGATTTACAAGTGAATTTTATGTGTAAATAAAAATTTGTTTTTTTTTTAAATTAAAGGGTTGGGTTGGGGTGCAGTTAAGAGGGTTGCTTATGGTATTTTTGGGGCTTCTTGCATTAATCTTGATTAGGTAAGTTTTTTTCGGCTGATATGATGATGAGGTATGTTGGTTATACTACGTAGGTAGTACTTACCTCTACTTCATTTCTTAACGAATTTCAGCTGAAAGACATCCACTGCTGGACAAAGGCCTCCCACATGGACTGGTTCCGCGCTGTCCGCATCCAGCGGCTTCTCGCGACCTTCATCAGGTTGACGGTCTCCCTAGAGGGAGTCTGACTACTTTTTTTTTCACAATTGGTAACCCTCTGGCATCATCTCACCTGATGGTAAGTGACGATGATGCCGAAGATGGAAGCGGGCTTACCAAGATTCCCCAGCAATGGATCTTATCTTTTAATGCCGGAACACATCAAATTTGTTAACACTGATGTTTGGCGGCAAAAATAAGATGATGGTAGCCAGCCAGGAGGGCTTAGAATATACCCTACCACCAACTAAACCGAGTCTTACAAGTTGATCCCACCGGGAATAGAACCCGCGACCTCCTGGTTTGAAGCGAACGGACTAACCATTACGCCACGGAGGCGGAACATATTTACAGTATTTTATAAAAATTACCACCGTTTTTTACCAATTATTATTTTACACTAGAAATACATCGAATTCAGATTTATTAATCATTTTCATTTGAAACTTTTCGGTATCCAAAGAGTCTGATAATCTTAAATGCAAACGAATAATAAAAACTTAAAAACTTGAATACCAAATCACATTGCGCAAGAAAAACTTGACCCGCACAATTGTAAGTCAAGTATCAAACAAACGAAACGCAACACAAACCCAAATACATAGTTATATAACTTTTACAACATACATCGCTAATAAAGAAAACGTAAACGCAAAAAATAATTGAAGTTATTAAAAAAATCCAAGAGCGGGATAACAAAACGAACGCCCACGGCGCAATCTTATTATCAGTTATCACCCCTTAACTTTCTGCTACGGACTTTCAGCGCTTCAGCTTCCTTCCGGAAACCTTGCGGCGCGCGCTCGGCCAGTCCGCGACGAACGCTCGTCGCGCCCGCACGCGCCCGCGCCGACAAACCGCTCCGCCACGCGCTCGCTGCCGCAGCTCGCTCAGTACCTACGCGTCGCGCCGCGTGTGTCAGTGACGGCGACTCAGTGCTCTGAAGTGGAGGCTCGGGCCGCCGGCGCCGCTGGGCCCGTGATCGGCCCGGGCGGCGGAATGGAATCCCCGCAGATGTACGACGCGGCCGGCGCACCACCGCCGCCGCCGCAGCCGGACCTCAAGAAAGCAGCGGATGACAAACGCACACCCTTCCCGCCACCAGACCTAGATGAGCTCAATGGACAGGAGATCAGTTTGGACCTACAACACCTCATCGAGGATCAGTTCCGGGGCGAGGAGACTATGGCACTGTTCCAGGAGATACTGCCAGGAGGTCGGTCTCCTCAGCCCCGGCCGTTTGCTCGGACCACTTTGGCTTACATGCCACAGCCGGTGCACTCCGGTGCATCATACACAACACCTGTACAACCCAACTCACACGATGGGCCAGCGCCTCCAATAAAAGAGGAACCTCCTGAACCTCACGATTTTCGGAGATCAGTGGCATGTGCTCAATATACTGGCCAGTACAACCCTCAGCCTCCCGTAGGAGTCAGTGGTCCCTATGGAGGTGGTTTCACACCTCTACCGCCACTTGGAGCACCATTGCTACCACCATTACTAAAACATAAACCAGCACCTCCCAGAAGGTCCTCAGGAAAGTCCCTAGACAAAGGCACAGATGAATATAGGAGACGACGCGAACGCAACAATATTGCAGTGCGAAAATCCAGGGAAAAAGCTAAAGTGCGTTCTCGAGAGGTCGAGGAAAAAGTGAAAACCCTTTTGCGTGAAAAAGACGCATTGCTAAAGAGGTTGGAGGCAGTGTCAGGGGAGTTAAGTCTGCATAAGCAGATGTATGTGCATCTTATAAATCTGAATCACCCGGAGATCACGGAGCTGTGCAGGTCGATGCTGCAGCTGGGAGCGCCACATGGGCAGGACCACACACTTTGACCATAGGTAAGTGTGTGCGTAAATGTCAACTGCACCGAATTCAAGCAAGTGTTTGTGAATTGTTATGTCTCTGTGTGAGAATTTTGTTAATGTGTGCTTGGAAAGTCGTAAACCACACATGGTATAGAAAAAGATTATTTTATGGATGAGTGACGAATTTTTTTTTACAGCGCTCACTTTGACACATTAACAGTTGTTTTGTATGAGTGGATTGTTTTGATCGATTTTGTGTGGCATCATTTTAATGGTGATGTTGACTGCTAAGTATTCCTTATCAGTACCAGTAAGAGAGTTTTCGAGTTCCTTTAACTTTTCTATGCTATCAATTATCACTGTAAGCCTATCACAGACCTCAATGACTATCGTGTAAAATTGTTCATCTATGGCGCGACCTAACTTAACGTAATTTACAAAATAAGCTTTAAGTATCTAATTTATCTAATAACTTTAACAATACTTTCCTTTGATGTTCACCAGTAAACTTTGACACATTAACAGTTGTTTTGTATGAGTGGATTGTTTTGATCGATTTTGTGTGGCATCATTTTAATGGTGATGTTGACTGCTAAGTATTCCTTATCAGTACCAGTAAGAGAGTTTTCGAGTTCCTTTAACTTTTCTATGCTATCAATTATCACTGTAAGCCTATCACAGACCTCAATGACTATCGTGTAAAATTGTTCATCTATGGCGCGACCTAACTTAACGTAATTTACAAAATAAGCTTTAAGTATCTAATTTATCTAATAACTTTAACAATACTTTCCTTTGATGTTCACCAGTAAACTTGCTATAAAAAATGCGTTAGTCATGCGGCAAAATTTTGGAAAGTGAAATGTGATCGCTAATCATGTCTGCAGTATCATTATCATTAACCAAATCATTGGAATCAAGTAGCAGTGGACTGGGCACATAGCTCATAGAACTGACGGCCGGTGGGATAGTATAGTTCTCGAGTGGTGATCACGCACCGAAAGACGTCGCGTAAGAAGACCTCCTAATAGGGAATGTGCATGATTTTTTTTTTCTTTGATAAAAGTTTTATTCATTATAAGAAACGGTATACAAAAAAATAGTTTTTAATAAATATAAAAATAACCAAGATATAAGCCATTAAAGATTTATCTCTATCTCTTTCTAGCAAAACATAATGTAGCATAGAGTTTACATAGACCGTGTGTTTTATGTCGTCACATTTACATATCGGATCTCTGTCTAATTAGTACTTGATAATGCTTATATCTTCCGTATTTCTTGGCCGATTTAAATTTTCATTTAACTTTTTGACACAGTTATTACGGAATTTTCATATTTTGTTAATAAATGCGATAAAAAAATTCATGCATATACCCTATTGGTGGACTGACGACCTGGTGAAGGTCTTTTTCGACAGTGGACGTGTTTCGTTCAACTGAATCTGAAACTTTTTTCTATCACGTTCCGAAGTAGGTACGTCACGTGACTCTTGCAATCGGATGTTGATAATTATGTAATGATTAATAATTTACATTACAAATGTGAGCTTACTATTACCCTAAACACATGAATCAGTATGCACGTGATTTTTGAAAACAATGTCGCATTTTGTTCTTATTTCAATATGAATAAAATTATCGAGTCAGAACGAGCCATAAAAGGTTATAGCAGAACTGCTTACTTTTAAGAAGGAAGGTACAAAACATGTACTTAGTTCACTTGAACTATATAAAAATTAATGAATCTTCAACTATGAAGATGTCTGAAAAAGAGTTTTTTTTTTGTTTTATGAGGCATAGGCCCAGTGAAAACGTAAAGCGTACAATAATAAAATTCATGTCGATTTATTCCTCATAATCCCTAGATTACAGTAGTAATATTATCAGTATTTCATCTAACGGGAATATTGAGATATTAATTAAAACATACAAGTTGGCGCACATCTTCAGTTGTCTCTCTCTGAGAACTATGGCTGAACCTAAAATCTATTACAAATTAGTTTTTTATTATTCAATATAGGTATCTCATTTTTTTGTTTTGCATATAAGTTATGGTCAAATTTATCATAGAGATTAAAGAGTATTCCCCGATTCGTATAATTTAGGAACCTTCAAGTCGAGAGTTAATAGGCACTATTTGAGCTTGCGAGTTTTATCCTCGGCTGCATCGTCACTTACCGTCAGGTGAGGTGCAGCCAAACGCACTCAATTTATTTAAAAAAAAGAGCAAGGAAGAATTGCATTATATGAAACTACTTAGAATGCATAGCACTGGGTACCATAGCAGAAGAAAATGAATCGTAGAGGAAAAACTCAAAATAGAGCATTTTTATATTGATTTGAATATTCCGGTTTCACTTTTGTCTTATCTTTCGTTCAATTACTATACTAAATAAATATTTTTTTAGACTTTAAAACCATCAATGAACGTTACAGTTTCTTGGAACCAAAAAAAAATTACTCCTTTTATAAGGTACACACACATAATCTGTCCGCAATAGACATATCTTTTCGTCATAGTTCTGCGTACAAACTGTTATCAAACTGCGGATAGTCAATCTTTTTGATTCCGGTTAGCTCCATACTATTAATATAATATGGTACTATTTTGGATAAAGTCACGATTGATTGATGAGTTGAAAGCATATAAAGTCATGATATAAATACTTTAAAAAATATTTGAGGAATCTTACGATATCCGTTAATGATTTCACCATCTCACAAAAGTGTGAATATTTTTGTAGGAATCTTCGATTTAATAACTTATACTAAAAATATATTTTATTTCATCTTTCCAAAATTCTTGAAAAATTCCTGAATTTGGTCACACAATTTCATTTCCGCATCTACTTCCTTTTTTAGGGTTCCATACCAAAAGGGTAAAAACGGAACCTGAGACTTAGCTGTCCGTCTGTCTGTCTGTTTGTCCGTCCGTACGTCCGTCTGTCACCAGGCTGTATTTCATGAACCGTGATAGTAAGACAGTTGAAATTTTCACAAATGATGTATTTCTGTTGCCACTATAACAAAAAATTCTAAAATTTAGAAAAAGGGAAAAAATAAGAGTGGTCTCCATACAACAAACGTGATTTTTTTGCTCGTTTTTGCTCGATATTGATAACGGCAACAGGTTGACACTTGAAATATGCACATAATATTTAACTATAAATTCACTATAAAAATAATTATTTAAATATTCTATTGGGTTCGTTAGTCTTGGTAAGCCCGCTTCCATTTTCTACATCATCGTTACTTACCATCAGGTGAGATGATGTCAAGGGCTTACCAATTGTGGATTTAAAAAATATCCTTTAGCTAATAGTGCTAGTATACGAGTGTTCCCTTAACCATTATCATCCCATGTCACGTCTGTGTACCGCGGTCTTGGCGTTACGCGAATGACAAACGTACAGACAACTGCACTGTCACTTTCGAATCGAGTCGATGACGAATGTGACTGGATTACTTTATTTATTACTAGCTGTTTCCCGCGGCTTCACACGCGTGGACAACGTTTCTATGACTTTTCAAGGGTCGGCTCGCGAGCGTAAAAAAGAGTAGCCTATGTGTTAATCCAGGTCCTAATCTGTCTACCTAACAAATTTCAGCCAGATCCGTTCAGTAGTTTTTGCTGAAGAAGTAACAAATATACGCACTCACACACTCACAAACTTTCGCCTTTTTAATATTATTGTGATGTCGTAGAGAACAGAAATAAATGTGTCAAAAACAATATCATCAAGTGATTTATAAAAAAAAAATTCTTTAACTAAAAAGTTTGCTTTTCTAGACACATTTTCTTGCAATACTCAATATTCTTTATCTATAGGAACGTATGATTTTTTACATTTTAAATGCTTTCAGCTATGTCTATTGTGACGACTATTCCTGGTCGTCAGGGGGTTGTGCAACTCAGAGGTATTAGAAAAACATATAAATTCACTTTTATATTCTACTACCTGTCCTGGCGAATTTCGTACTACCTTACACATTACTACACTACACTACACTATACTACACTACCATACGCTACCCTACCCTAATCTACCTTACACTACACGACTCTACACTACCCTACCCACTCCAACCTACCCTACCCTACACTACCCTATACTACACTACACTACCCTACACTAAACTAAACTACCCTACTCTCCCCTACATAAGAACCTTCTCCGGAAAATAACGAACTCAACAAAAAAAGAATTAGCGAAATCGGTCCAGCCGTTCGCGCGTGATGCGATAACCAGAAGAAATAGGGGTTATTTTATATAAGATTGAACAAAATTAGCAGAAAGAATATTAACTTATACCCATGAAACTGAACAACTTTCTCCATAAAACCCATAGTCATTTCTCCAAAAAAAATTTGAACTTCCCATACTAAGTTGGCTGATCAGCTGATCGAGTTAGTATGGGAGAGCCAATTTTTTTTTGCGATTTGAATATGGGTTCCATAGGGAAAGTTCTTCAGTTTCATCGGTAAAAGCACCAGTTAAAATAGTTTCAGCTAATTTTGTTACACTTTATATATGCTGTGCCGGCCGGCTTATTATTATTAGCTATACTTAGCTATTAGTAATAATTAATGTTTCGAAGCTGTTCTTGCAAAGATAAAGACTCGATTCAAAAATATGGGACAACCGTCCCGTGCCCAGCCCGAACGCAGAATGCCTCTCAAAGGTTCTAGACAATATTCGATTTTCAAAATCATATTCAAAAAATTTACGTTTTAATTGACACGCGGTTAGAACAGCTACAAAAAAAGTTCGATACGCAAAGTGTAGAGATATTAGATCTCTACACTATTTGTCACGAAATAAATTATTCTCGTTAGTTATATGTTATTATATGATATTATGACATTCGAAAATGGTAGCCGAATAAAATTCATCAATCACTTTTAAGCTATCATCAAAAATTAGCCAAGTACATGTTGGACCACGCAAAGTGAAGGGTTCCGGAGTCGTTACCCGAAAACTGTTTGTCTCAGGATACCCTAAATTGGATTCCTAGGTACAATAATTAAGAAACACCAGGCCCACCTTTTAACAACTTTCACGAGCTTTATCTTGGAAAAGACACATGTGACAAAAAATGTTGTTAAAAAATATTATTATACTAATTTAAAAAGTGTAAACCAATTCAGTGATATAATAAATAATATCACACAAGGGGGTTGAAAATTTTTTTTCGCACCGCTTTTACTTGCATGGAATGGAAGGCACCTAAAAATATATGTTTGGCAATACGACTCAATTTTCATTTTTCTTCATTTTTATTTATAATTTTATTTTCAGGTTTCATAGACCCATAAATGTGTTAATAACAAATACAAAAACCTTAAATAAACTATTGTTAGTAGGTTACAACTTAAAAAATAACAAAAAATAAACAAAAAATATTAAAAAAAAGAATTATAATTAAAAATATACATTATCAAAATTGTATAACTGTAGATCTTACAGATAAAGAGTTGCATGCAAAAATGTATTTTACGTTTATGAGAATATGAGTCAATTTTTAGTTATAATAATTAGTTTATTAATTTGAGCAATTTACCGGCGTAATGGTTAGTCCATTCGCTTCACACATGGAGGTCGCGGGTTCGATTCCCGGAGAGATCTGACTTTGTAAACCTCGGTTTTCTTGGTGGTAGGGCATTTTCTAAGCCCGCCTGGCCAGCTACCAGCATCTTATTGTCTTCCCGCCAAACATCAATGTTGACAGCGGTTATGTGTTCCGGCATGAAGATGAGATAGCCAGTTCCCCATTGCGTTGGGGAATGTTGATAAGCCCACTTCCATCTTCGGCATCATCGTCACTTAGCATCAGGTGAGATGATTCCAAGAGCTTATCAATTGTGGAATAAACAAAAAATGCACTCCAGAGCGTTAAGGCCAAATGACAATATTCAATTCAAATTATTGAAAGACTGTGTAAAGCTATTATTACCATGGGAAAAATTTAAAATATATTTAAAGTAATAAAAAATCGATTTAATTGTATACAACTTCAAAAATATTACCACTTTTGATGTAAAAAAATATACCGTAGACCCTGTTTTTGGCATCAATTGAAAATTTTCTCGAAAACAAACAGTTAATATTGAATGAAACCAACACACTAAAATCGGTGACTGTAAGACTTTTCATTTCAATTGAACACATTTTTTAAAAACTTATTTGAAAGTGATGAAAAGTAATAAAAACATGTAAAAATTGAGAATTGGGCGTTCGGTTTCAACATAACAGCCGCGTTGAAGCCCGCATTGATTTGAACTTAAAATGTATAGACTTATGTTCGATATTATTGAAACACGTATCATCCTTCCTCCGTAGCTCAAAGGCAAAGTTCACTGGCTTTACACAGGAGGTCGCGGGTTCGATTCCCGGCGGGGTCAATTGTAAGACTCGGTTTAGTTGGTGGTAGGGCATTTTCTAAGCCCACCTGGCTAGCTACCACCATCTTATCTAAGTCTTGCCGCCAAATATCAATGTTGATATCATTGGTGTGTTCCGGCATGAAGATAAGATAGCCAGTTCCCCATTGCGTTGGGGAATCTTGGTAAGCCCGCTTCCATCTTCGGCAACATCGTCACTTACCACCAGGTGAGATGTTGTCAAGGGCTTACCAATTGTGTATAAAAAAAAATTAAAAAAATGAGTGATCTTAGCGCCTCTTGACTGTTCAATGTGTTAATAACGTTCATTCATCGATTCATCTGCCACCAAGTAGCAGCTTAACGACTATTAATTTGACTAATGTTGCATGTAATAATTAATTGTAGAATCATTTATTATCTGTCAAATTAAAACTACATTAATCACTTTAACTCATTGTACTTATTTAAAATGGACAACTGCTTTATTTAATTAGTTTAGGTTTTTTATATAATCGATATACACTTTTATTTATGGTTGTTCGTTTTCGTTATGGCGCGAATTTCAAATTTTTCAAGGCATTTTGTGAATTATGATAAAAAAAACATGGAGTTTTATTTTTATTAAAAAAGTTTAACTTGTTTTGCGACGGTCTTATATTATTTTCTATCAATTTAAATGAATTTTCGAATGTGATTTTTTTTATATTTGACAAAATTATTGAAAGTTGAAATTAATTTAAGACTGTAAATTAACATGAGGTCGTATTTCACAAATAAAACCCTGAAAAATTTTAAAAAAATTCGCCCCATAACCTAAATGAATTACCTACCTTATACAACATTAACTCTTTTCTTTATGGTCGTTACTTGCTAACCACCTATTTTTTAAAAAGTATGAAAACAACGAAAAAAAAAAATGTAAGTATACGTAAAAAACAAAATAATAAAATAAAAGAAAACACTGTTAGAGATCAGATGGACATAAAAAATCGGTTACCAACAAAAGTAACCACCGTGAAGAAAACTTTCACTCAAATGATTTTGTACATAGGTTATTTCTCGACAAAATTTTTAAAAACTGTAATAATTGTCAGTCGCATTGATCATCATCATCATATCAGCCGAAAAACGTCCACTGCTGGACAAAGGCCCACAAAGATTTCCACGCCGACCGGTCCTGCGCTGCCCGCATCCATCGGCTTCCTGCAGTTGCATTAAAAGAAGCATAACTCTCGTGAATTTAGTATTCAAATTTGTTTCTGCAAAACACTGTCTGCTTGCAACTTTCATTTTCGTTGCACAAACCGGGGCCGTTCAAGTTTAAACCTTAACCTAAGCGCACAAGACTCAAAAACAGTTATTCGCAATTTAAATTTTCGCCTCTTGTGACCTACTTCGCGACTTCCGATGAATCGGCGTGTTGGTTTTAACTATTTTCTGTTTCTTTCTCTGTTTGTGCTTTAAGGAACAATGGCTATGGCTATGTTTCATGTTTTTGGTGTGAAAGTTACATTTTGCCTTGTGTCAAAGTAAATATATTAGTACTTACATACAGTATGGACACTCCCTACCGCTCACCGCGACCTCACCCCCTCGTCACCCAGATTAATACATATTGGTTACTGTTTGGATGTCGAACGTATAGGATTTCGCCGCCATTTTGTTTGTTCCGTCATTCCTTTTTTGAAATGTTATTTCTGGTCCGCTGTATGAAGTGTCCAGGGTGTGCTATCAGTCTAACATTATTGATGTGTTCCGGCTTGAAGATAAGATAGCCAGATCCCCTTTGCGTTGGGGAATCTTGGTAAGCCCGCTTCCATCTTTGGCATCATTGTCAGTTACCGTCAGGTGAGATGATGCTAAGGGCTTATCAATTGTGGTTAAAAAAAAAACAGTTACTTTTCACAGTTATAAATTATTATTTTTTGTATTAGTCAATTAAACACTTAAAAAATATCTTTCTTGGTAAATCTACTCAAATTTAATTATAGCCACTCAAATAACTACATGAATTGATTATATACCCGACCGCATAAAAATTTAACTCCTCTTTTTTGCCTAGTCGGGTAAAAATGTATCACGGGATCAAGACGGAGCTGACGACACCTCCTCGAAATACATAACCCTCCTTCTGAAGCAGTTGGGTAAAAATGGCGACCATCTGTAATCACACTAAGTTGCTACACCAGTGTGAGATGTGTTCACGATTTAATTTTTACCTTCCCATCATCATCATATCAGCTCATATACGTCCGCTCCGGGGGGTCGAGCCAACCCTGAATTAGGGTAATAATTAATTTAATTTTTACCTTCCCATCACCATTGCTCAATACTCAAAACTTGTAGAAACAAAATGAGCACAACAAGCAAAAAAAAATTATTGATTTGATTTTGAAAAAGTTTCACTCGTTCTGCTATTTCTGCAAAGATCTGTCTAAATTCCCTGCTGGCGTCTGTTTCACTCGTTCTGCTATTTCTGCAAAGATCTGTCTAAATTCCCTGCTGGCGTCTGTTTCACTCGTTCTGCTATTTCTGCAAAGATCTGTCTAAATTCCCTGCTGGCGTCTGTGTTCCCCGACTCGTATAGATCAGGAGTCTTCAAGACCAGATATTTTACCCAAACTGTGTTCCATTCCGTAGGAGAACCAAAGCAACTGACATAGCTCTCAGAACTGCTAAACTTAAGTGGCAGTGGGCGGGGCACATAGCTCGTAGAACAGATGGCCGTTGGGGCAGTATAGTTCTCGAGTGGCAACCGCGCACCGGAAAACGACGCGTAGGTAGGCCTTCCACTCGGTGGACCGATGACCCGGTGAAGGTCACGGGAAGCAGCTGGATGCGGGCTGCGCAGAACCGGTCGTCATGGTAATCCTTGTCCTATGTCCAGTAGTGGACGTCCTTAAACAAAAAAAACATGTTTGCTAAAACGTCCGTCCGACCGTCACGTTTTCCCTAACGGTTAAACCAATAGTCCGATTGACATCAAACTTTAGAATTAAGAGTTTTATGAATATTTGTCGAAGGACTCTGATTGGATTCTGGCTGGGTTGCCATCTAAAGGTAGTAGGTAGCTGTCATACAACAAAAAAATAAAATTTCAATAATCTCAACAATGACTCTAACGATTTTGATGAAACTTTGAAAGTGGTCATATAATAATATGAATAATATAATAATAATATAATATATGCTTGTACTAACAAGCTGTCGTTGCAAGACAGTTAAATTATTATGTTATTAATATACAGTGGCATAATAGGTTATTGTGGAAAAAAATCGTTTTACAACGGCCATTTTTTGTTTGCAATTTTCTTTATAAGTCAGTCTGCTTCGAATTATTGTAGCTTACCTATTTTAATTTGTTAAAAGAGCTGTTAAAGAAGCAAATACCCCAGCAGTGGGGAAGTTTACGATTAAATCTACGGCTTCTACATATTGAACTGAACAACTTTATCTACTCTCCTTAAGGAATACATAGTCACTTCTAAAAAAAATTGATTAGACCATAAAAAATTGGTCAATCGATTTGTATGTCAGACAGAGAAAGAGAGAGAGAGAGAGGTTGCAATCGTTTTTTTTTTCGAGATGTTTATCCGCTACTCTTCTGTTGACTTCTAAAGATGGATTTTAGTGATCTTCATAAATTTAGCAATCTATTTACAAATTGTTTCATCATCATCATATCAGCCGAAAATCGTCCACTGCTGGACAAAGGCCTCCTCCAAGGATTACCACGAAGACCGGTCCTGCGTAAGCAGGCCTCCCATGCGGTGGACCGACGACCTGGTAAAGATCGCGGGAAGCCGATGGATGGGCATCAGAGCAGGACAAAATGTTTAATTAATTGTTTTTCTTCTAATTCGACTGGAATTTCTTATTATGTTTTGTTTGACCTCAGTTCATTGACTATGCTCGCTCATTTGCATAATATCTAGGCAAGGACAACTCGAATAATCCACCTACTACTAGTGACTCACGCACGCGTAGATCGAAACGTAACGTACAGTCAACAACAGAAGTGTCTTTAATTACCTACTCTGTTATCCCTAC
Organism: Coleophora flavipennella; assembly: GCA_947284805.1. Classification (NCBI taxonomy): domain Eukaryota; kingdom Metazoa; phylum Arthropoda; class Insecta; order Lepidoptera; family Coleophoridae; genus Coleophora; species Coleophora flavipennella. The sequence continues at coordinate 13,556,799 of OX369259.1, read as the reverse complement.
ATAATATTTTAAATGTGAAAGTGTGTTTATTTGTTTGTTTTTCCTTAACGTTGCAACCGAACCACCTAATTTTTGTCACATATACAGGATGTAACAAAATTGGTAGAGGTCCCGTTAACTGGTGCTTCTACTCAACATATTGAAATTTTTTTGTTCTACGCAAAAAAAAACTCTTCATACAAATCGATCAGCTGATCGACCAATTTCGTGCATTTTAGTTTTTTTTTTGAGAACTGACTATGTGTTAACGGGTTCTACACCAATTTTTATACAACCTGTATAGTTGAAGGGGTGAGATGTGACATGGGTTATTTAATCCCGTGAAAATATGTAATACTGAAGGGAAGTAAAAAAACTCTCTCGTTTTAAAAGCATTTATTTAATTTTCAATGTTTACATGTATGTTTGTTAGTTTGTTTAGATACGAACTTGCGAACCAGGGGTCCGTATGTTCTGAAAATTGGTATAAAGACGAATTCCCGGTGACAATAGATCCTTTAGATATTTTGAAGTTGATATTCCCGGCGGGGTCAATTGTAAGACTCGGTTTGGTTGGTGGTAGGGCATTTTCTAAGCCCGCCTGGCTAGCTACCACCATCTTATCTAAGTCTTGCCGCCAAATATCAATGTTGATATCATTGGTGTGTTCCGGCATTAAAATAAGATAGCCAGTTCCCCATTTCATTGGGGAATCTTGGTAAGCCCGCTTCCATCTTAGGCAACATCGTCACTTACCACCAGGTGAGATGTTGTCAAGGGTTTACCAACTGTGAATAAAAAAAAAAAACTCCTTTCCAACAAAAAAAGAATCATCAGAATCGGTTCATAAACGACGAAGTTATCCGCGAACACACCTAAAAAATATATATATGGTCGAATTGAGAAACCTCCTCCTTTTTTGAAGTCGGTAAAACAAAACATAGCGAAATCTCAAGTTATGTGATTACCAACGAACAGCATCATTTCATTTTTAATTACATAGATTTATTTCGATTTCTACCTACCTACAATGTCGAATGGTGTCCGAGTCGTCAGCAAGTCTTTTCAATAATTGCTTATCATATTATCAAAAGTTTGGTTATGCTTGTGTCGACGACTGTACCCCATGCGTGCGCGTGAGACGAGACTCCGACTAACTTTCACTTTTTTCGTTAATATGGCCTAAGTGATTTTGGATGGTGTTATGCTGTAAGCACAATATTAAAATTATTTTAATTGAATCTGCTGATTGTACTTTTTTGGTGGAACATTAATATACAATACTATACAATCATTTATTTTATAAGTTTAAATAAATTTTCATGTCAAAAATTAAAGTAGAATATAAATTAAAAATATAATGTTAATTTGGCAATAATAAAAAAAATATTATTAATAAAATAATAATAATAATAATATAATTTATCAACTATTATCACTTATATCACTTATTATTTTGTCTTTGCCTACTATTTTTGTCCTTGTTACGTTGTGTATTGCAAGTGGTAGGTCCATTAATTTATTCATTTTTATAACCGACTAGCTGTTTCCCGCGGTTTCACCGGCGTGGACAACGTTTCTATGACTTTTCGAGGGTGCGCAGTGCGCGAGCCGCAAGCAGCTCGCGAGCGTGGTAAAAAGTAGCCTATGTCTGAATCCAGGTCCTAATCTGTCTACCTACCAAATTTCAGCCAAATCCGTTCAGTAGTTTTTGCGGGAAAGCGTAACAGCCAGACAGAGTTACTTTCACATTTATAATATTAGTAGGGATTTAAAAAAGGAGGAGATTTCTCAATTTGACCGTTTAAAATATATTTTTTAAGTGTGTTCGCGCATCGCATAACTTCGTCGTTTATGAACCGATTTTGATGATTCTGTTTTTGTTAGAAAGTAGATATCCCAAGGGTAGTACCATGATAAGGAAACCAGGATCTGATGATGGCATCCTAGAGAAATCGAGGGGAACCTTTAATAATCGTAGTGACTAGTACGTTTGAAGTCGGGTTTTTTTTGTTTAAAATTATTGATATTTGAAGTATAGTTTAAGTGAAAAATCAATTCATGTAGGTACCATAGTGATACATTATTTTGTTACTCCAGTCACACGCCGGACACTTCATGCAACGGGCGCGAAATTACATTTCTAAAAGCAAATGACGAAACAAATGAAATCACGGCGAAATCCCATACGTTCGAGAACCAAACTATAACCAATCTGTATCAATCTAAGTGACGAGGGTGTGAGGTTTAAATCTAGAGAGTTGCAGGGAGTGTCCTACTGTATGTTAGTACTAATATATATAATTTTCTCCAGTTGTACGCAAATAATATTTTTTTTATTATGTCAGCTCATATACGTCCCCACCGAGGGGCTCGAGCCTACCCTGAAATCAGGGCGAACAGGCCTTAGTCGACCACGCGGGCCCAGTGAGGGTTGGCCAAATAATATTATAAATAATAATATAATGTTGCAAATAATATGAAGGTGTACAATACCTTCTAAATCACACTATGAAAATAAATATTTGAATGGCACTTTTTAAAGGACAATGAGGCAGCCGGGTAAAAACAGCATACACAAACATTAACTATTGTACAAAATTATCTCTAATTAACACCATGGCCATAAAACATTCCATTTCTAATCCGATAACTATCAAATTCCATTTTAACTACTGTCTTTTATTTAATAGAACAAAACTGTAAGATTAGTAAAAGTTGTGAAATAAAACACTAGTACTTTACTAGTAAAGTAATGCGTATTTATCTAGATTGTGCAATAAATGGCTCGATCGTAAATTATCTATCACGAATACGCATGTCTGTTAACTTGTTGAATATCCCCGACTGTCTTTTCAACCGACTACCAAAAAGGAGGAGGTTCTCAATTTGACTGTGAGGTGTATTTTTTGTATGTTTGTTACGCGATATCATCGCCAGATTGTGAACCGATTTTCATGATTCTTCTTTCTTTCGATAGGGTATGCTCCCGAGTTCGTCCCATATAAATTTTATTAAAATCGGCGTAATACTTTATTAGTAAATTAACAAAAACCAAAAATAATAATGCAAAATTATACTAAATTGTTGCGATTGAAGTCGGTTTTTTAACGTGTTTAGCGTTTTCATCGTTTTTTAAATGACCACAGCTATTTCGTTTATACCCCGATTAACGCGACCCAGCACTGCACGGATTCGTGATAGCGCGAATTTCATATTTCACCTCAAAATGCTTTTTTACGCGGTCAAGCTCGTTTCAAAAGAAGAAGAGAAATTAACTGTGATTAATTATGGTTTACGATAGTAATTGAGTTGTTTCAGCTTTTTTATAGATTTACATCATCATAGCAGCTCATATATGTCCTCAACGAGGGGCTCGAGCCTACCCTGAATTAGGGCGAAGGAAAACATCGTGAGGAAACCTGCACACGCATGCGGAGAAACTCGCAGGTTAAAGTCGACCGAACCCGCACTGGGCCCGCGTGGTCGACTAAGGCCCTATCGCCCTAGATTTACAACGCATAGACTGAAATAAAATACAAATACTGTCTGAAATTTATTTGTCTCGTCGTCGTCGCCAGTTTTTTTTATTTGTATGTATAAAAAGATTGGGTTGCTTTGTAAAACAGACTTATTCAACAGACTTTAAAAAAGGGGGAGTTTCTCTGGTACGCGATTTCTTCGCCGATTGTGAACGGATTTCGTTTATCCTAGTATCTCATCTGTGTCTTTGTTTTTTTTAAAAAAAAGGATGCCTTCAAATAGGTTCTATATAAACTTCATAAAATTTAGTTTTACTTTTTTAAAGAAATAAAAACCGGCCAAGTGCGAGTCAGAACCGTACTCATAGGGTTCCGTAATATCAAACTAGATGTCGCTAGTTTCTTCATAATTAAAAAAACGCGTTTTTTGTATTGCGACTTTCACTTTTTTCTAATTTTTAGTATTTGTTTTTGTTGTATAGCTATCACGGTTCATGAAATACAGCCTGGTGACAGACGGACGAACAGCGGAGTCTTAGTAATAGGGTCCCGTTTTCACCCTTTGGTAACGGAACCCTAGAAAAAGGATGCCTTCAAATTGGTTCCATAAAAATTTCATCGAAATCAGTTCGGTACTTTTTTACAGAAATAAAAAATCAAGTAAAATTGACATTTTTTGGTATTGTAATTGAAATTGATTTTGACGTATTGCGCTTTTTAAATTATTATCTTGAATATAGTACTCATTTTTCTTCTTATTAGCTCATAAACGTTCCCACCGAGGAGCTCGTGTCTACCCTGAATTAGGGCGAAAAAATACCCATAATAATAACTAAATTAAATAACCTAATTAAGTAATTACCTAATTAAAAAATTAACGTTAAATTAGATGGTTCACAGTTACATACTAATACGGTATTTTACTACTAGTCATATAAGTAACTTTTCAAGCAACTTCCAAAAAGGAGGAGGTTCTCAATTCGAGTGTATGTTTTTTTTCAGAAATTTCAGAAATTTTGACTGGGTGAACCGATTTTGATGATTCTTTTTTTATTTGAAAGCTAGTACTTCCCGTGCGGTCCCATATAAATTTTATCAAAATCGGTGAAGTACTTTATTAGAAAATTAACAAAAACCAAAAATAATAATGCAAATGCACTAAGTTGTTGCGATGGAAGTCGGTTTTTTAACATGTTTAGCGTTTACAATGATTATCAACTGTCAAAAACGATAGTTAGTCTGTAGTTAGTTCTGCAATTATTATTCGCGTCACTGACATAGTGACGTCATAAGTGCTATAGTCTTCATTGATCTAATTTGCGGTTTTTAATAAAAAAAAATGTTTAATATTTCAAATGAGCAAGTGTTTTTGCTCTTCTAAAAGAAATGCTATTTATTGAATAGTGTTTTTTAATTTATTTTTTTATACGGTAAAATAGCCTGTTGTATGGAGCCTAGGCCTCTTCAGGTTACGAACAAAAGAGCCTTGTTTTTTTGTACTAAATTGACCGTCAGATTTAACATTCGCAATACAGCACAACCAGCCCCATCAAGTGTCAATTTTGGCGTTTAGGTCACAATAAAACTAATTTACATTGTGACGTAAACGCTAAAATCTAAATCAAATTTTTATGTTAATAAATGTTGCCATAGCTTTAAAAAATGACGTTAATATATTGTTGTTACGATAAAACCCTCTTTAAAACAATTTTTTTTCTTATTATTTCTGAAAAGCTTGTATTTTTCTCGGTTTTTCGATACACTGTTCACTGTACTTTGTCCAGGCCCAGGGAAAAACTTCCCCTTTGGTTTTAATTTTCTAGAACCCCGTTATACTTGAATTTCACTTAACGTGAAAGCGGGATATAACTACATACCTACGTATTTTTGCTCTTCCACGTTTGTCACAGACTTAACTCTTTGGACCGCATTAAAGTTATAATACAAAAATAAGTTAGTTTTAAACTTCAATTTGGTATATAGCACCTTAGAGGATTATGAAGTTGCGACTTTTCATACAAACGGCGTTAACGATTTTCACCTCTTAAATGTTAACCGATTTGGACCAATTTTTGATCGGTTGTGAGTCAGAACAAAATCTAGCATTATACGTTTTGGTTTTTTCGATAAAGTTAATAAATAAGTTTAATTTTATTGTCGTTCACGTGTTTTAATACAAAACAAATTTCGGCCATTTTTTGTTTATTTATAATCAGTTATTTTAAAAAACGAAACGTATAAGCCTAGCTTTTATTTTGACTGATAACATGTCAAAAATTGGTCCAAATCGGTTGACATTTAAGAGGTGAAAATCGTTAACGCCGTTTGTATGAAAAGTCCAATTTTGGCTGTGGGAGTGAGGTATCGTTGAATATATTATCTTCTTAATGGTGTTGTGTTATTTAACTAAAATTTTGTACCTAATACACGAAGTTGACTAAAAGTGGAGTTAATTTACCTAACTAATTTATTTAATAATTAAAAACCCGACTACATAAAAACACCTTCTTTTTTAAGTAGAGTTAAAATGTATCCATGTCACTTTCGGGATCAAGACGAATGTAACGACACCTCGCACTCCAAAATATATTAAGCCGTTTAAGCTATAGGCTCAGCTAAAGAAACGGACATACATACATACCAACACATATAATAAAATAAATAAAAAGCCTTTTATTTCTTGCTTTTTACAAAATACATTACGTAAGTTATCGTAAGAAAAATAAAATATTAATTTATTTATCTAATGTTTGGTTAGTTACTTTTTATATATTTAGTTTAGTTAGTTCTGTTAGTATTTCTCTCTATTTGTTAGTTTAATCAAGTTTATTAATCGGCAAGAACCCCGGTTCGGATATAAGCCTCCTCCAAAGATGCCCATTTGTCTCTGTCTTGTGCTACTAATCTCCACATTGTGCCAGCTGTTCGTTTGATATCCTCCCAGCGAGTCAAAGGTCTCCCTTTGCTTCCCTTGCCTGGTGGACCTCTCCGCCAAGTCACTTTTTCGGTGCCACGAATGAACCTACATACATACGTACTACAAAATATGTTCTAATTCACTTAACACCTATAACGTAGATGAGCAAGAAAAGGGTGTCTGAGTAAGAACTTGACTTTTAAAAACTTAAAAAAAATTGAAATTAAATTATTTTTTTCTACATATGTATGGTGGACCGATGACCTGGTGAAGGTCGCGGGAAGCCGCTGGATGCGGGCAGCGCAGAGCCGGTCGTCATGGAAATCCTTGGGTTAGGCCTATGTCCAGCAGTGGACGTCCGTAGGCTGATATGATGATGGAGATAGTGATGTCGCTTACACATTGAATAAAGTATCGTTTAAATGGACATACTTGTTTGACGAAACTTTGCAGTACGTTTTGCAGTAAGGGCTGCTGGAATTGACGAATTTGACGTGTAATTTCTGATTTGAGTTCTCAGTTGTCTCAGGTTGGTTCGCATATTTTAACCTTACTTTTGAAGAATCCTTAGTTAGCCTAAAAGTTAGGTCGCAACTTATTGGCGGTCAGTTTTTGTCTCTTTTTTTATTTTTTTTTATTAACAATTGGTAAACCCTTGACAACATCTCACCTGGTGGTAAGTGACGATGTTGCCGAAGATGGAAGCGGGCTTACCAAGATTCCCCAACGCAATGGGGAACTGGCTATCTGGTCTCCATAATTTTGAACAAAAAAACCGACTTAAAAAGGAAACTAAGATACCCTTGATTTCCCTGGAATGCCATCATCAGATCCTGGTTTTCTTATCATAGTGGGATATCTTCTTTCCAACAAAAAAAGAATCATCAAAATCGGTTCATAAACGATAAAGTTATCCGCGAACACACATAAAAAAAAAGGTTGAATTGAGAAACCTCATAAACCTTTTTTTTAATTTGGTAAAAAACGAGAGATGACACGACCTGAAAACTTGGTTAATAACAAAGTCAACATTTTTCCCATTTTTATAATGGGTTTTCACTATTAACAAACGTTTTCCAAGCTGTGACACACCACTTTCGTGAATGTCTATGTTTTAATTAAACAAACACCAAATATGGCTGACTCAACAATTGACAGTTAAAAAATGGCGCGCGATTCGAAATCCAAGTTCCTAATGGGATACCCTTTCGAAAGAAATTTTTGAAAATAAAAAAAAAACCGTAAGCGAGCTGCTTGCAGCTTGTTCACTGCACACCACAGAAAAAGAGTTAATAAGTATAGACTGCACACCCTCAAAGACAGTCACAGAAAACCATGGTAAGTTTAGTAAAGCTGGATGCAAAAAAAAAACTTGCAACATTTATAACTTTACTAGCTTTTGCCCGCGGCTTCGCCCGCGTGGACATTGTTTTTATGACTGTCTTGGGGTGGACATGAATTTTCTCCAGATCCCTCGAGAAGTATTTCAGGATATACTTATTAGTAAATCATGTCATTTTCCACCCCCTCAAGTCCTTCAACCATCTCTGTGCAAAAAATCACACAATCCATTGTTCCGTTGCGATGTTAAAGAAATTAACCACATAAGAGTATTTTTTCATTTCCCTAAAGAACTGCATCGGACTATGCTATTTTAACGGGATAAAAAGTAGTCTGTGTCCTTCTTCGTGACACAGGCTACCTGCATGCCAAATTTCATTAAGATCGGTCAAGGCGTTAAAGCGTGAAAAGGTAACAAACAAACAAACACATTTTCACATTTATAATATGTATTAAGTAAGGATTTTTCGGAAGTCATCATTATACCTCTCATTTTATTTGTAAATGTAAATTTTACATTACATTACAAATGTAGATGTGGAAGCCGTATTGTAGAATCCGCCGGTTTCCAAAACAGCGCGCCGAACACCGACGGATTGTATAATGGCATCGTTTTTTATTCAGCCTGATTGCAATTCGACTGAAAAGAAAGTACGTTTGAAATGAGCGAGCGAAGCGAGCCATTTTAGGTTCGGTCAGGTTTGATTGTTTATACATTCAAAGAGCCTCGCGCGAGGCTCCCCCTTGGGCAGCATAAAGAAGAAACCATCGTTTTTTTTACTCAGTATTTAGTTTAAAAACCGACCAAGTGCAAGTCGGAGTCGCGCACGAAGGGTTCCGTACCATTATCTATAAAAATCACGTTTGTTGTATGGGAGCCCAATTAAATACTTATATTATTTTGTTTTTGAATATTTTGTTGTTATAGCGGCAACAGAACTACATCATCTGTGAAAATTTCAACTGTCTATCTATTACGGTTCATGAAATACAGCGTAGTGACAGACGGACAGACAGACAGACAGACAGACGGACAGAAGGACAGACAGACGGATAGACGGACAGCGAAGTTTCAGTAATAGAGTCCCGTTTTTACCCAAAATCGCAAAATCCGCCGCTTTACAAAACGTCGCAGTTTTACAATCCGGCGCCATTCAGCGCGCCGTTTTGGAAATCGGCGGATTCTACGTAACGGCTGCGACACAAACATACCATTATGAATCAGCTGCTCCTTCCCCCGCCTCACCGCGGTCCGCGTGAGCCCGCCCCAGCCACGCCGCGGTCCGCGTGAGCCCGCGTGACGTTGACAGCAACGTGACCGAACCCTCCAGAAGAGTTTAAAAAGTTTGCCGGAAACAGACGAAATATTACCGACAAAACATTTAATTGTAACTTCGGAAGTTTTCATTTTGAAGAGAAATAATTATAATATGTACGAGTGTGTTTGTAATTTCTATAATTTGAGTTATATTTTAAGAATATCATGTAACAGATTTATAATAATTATACAATCATAAGGCTGAATAAAAACTTCGACATACCTAAATGTAAAAATTAATAATGTCTTATTGACTCAAATAAACTCACAAATTTTTTACCGAATTCAAAAAAGGAGATTATCATTATATATTCAAGATCTAAATAGAACATTCGTATACAGGGTGTAACCAAAATTGGTGTAGGTCCCGTTAACTGGGGCTTCTACTCATCATACTGAACAACTTTTGTTCTACAACTGTGCTGAAATCGCAAAAAATATTTAACTCTTCATACAAATCGATCAGCTGATCGACCAATTTTGTGCATTGATGTATGAAGGGTCTGAATTACTTTTTTGAGATTATACTATGGGTTCCTTGGGGAAAGTTGTTTAGTATGATGAGTAGGACCCCCCAGTTAACGGGACCTACACAACCCTGTATACTCGAGGCCCTCAGTGGGGACGTATATGATGATGATGATGATATTCGTAGTCAGTCTATGCGGTCTTCTAAAGAGGTGTGCCGAATTTCATAAGTGTATTCATGTAGTATGTTTGTATGTATGCATGTTTGTCCACGTATTTCTCAGAAACCAGAAATCGAAATGCAAAAACTCTTTTTGATGTGTATTGATGTGTAACATCTTTGCTCTCGCTTTCCTGCAATTTGTGGGAGTGATTTCGTGAAATGGGACGGAAATGTGTAACATGGGACGGAAATGTGTAACAGGAAGTCGCGAAAGCGCGGAATTCTACTTTACGAGAGTCCGACTCGCACTTGGTCGGTTTTTTTCGTTACTGTCAGATCCGCCACCCAGGTACAATATCGTCATCAAATCTAACTAACCTAAAGTATTTTGTCACATGTTACACATCATATGCGAGTACTGTAAGGTCTCGCTCAAATTTTTTTTTTATTAGATTAGGCTTTTTTATTAGGTGAGGCGGGGGAAGGAGCAGCTGATTCAAAATTTTTAGTCGCACCTATCAAAAATTGGTCCAAATGTTAACCTTTAAGAGTGAAAATCGATATTGCCCTTTGTATAAAAAGTCGCAGCTTCGCAATCCTCTTAAGGCGAGGAATTGATGGAAACAGTTGTCTGTCTTTTTCTTTACGTGAAACAGTAAAGAAAATAACTACATTTTTGCATTTTTCAATATTTTTTTGTTTCAATTAAAAACTACAAATGATTTAAAAAAATCCAACTGACATACTGAAGTGTGTGTTTAGACTAATCGACTAAGAAAACTTAGAGGTACTAAATCGCACTGGTTTGCCAGTAGAATGCAAATCTCTGTTTTAAAAGAGGTTTCTTTGATATATTTTTTATTTTTAAAAAATTAACGAATTGTCTTTCTGCAACTGCCAAAATGAAGTCATTGAATTAAAGAAACAGGTTACAAAATATCACATTTCATATGTTTTAATTGCTGAGAAAAATTGAGATTCAAAGATTCCAATGCGTCGCCTTAAGGCTTTTAAGATGCCTCAATCCGAGCAGGTTGATACGTGTTTAAATAATATCGAACGTAAGCCACTCACTTTAACTTCAAATCAATGCGGGCTTCAACGCGGCTGTTGAGTTTAAACCGAATGCCCAATTCCCGATTTTAACAAGTTTTTATTACTTTTCATCACTTACAAATAAGTTTAAAAAAATAATATGTTCAATTAAAATGAAGGCCTTAAAGTCACCGATTTTTGTGTGTTGGTTTCATTCAACATTAACTATTTGTTTTCGAGAAATTTTGCAATTAATTCCACAAACAGGGTCTACAGTTTTTTTTTTACATCAAAAGTGGTAATATTTTTAAAATTGTATTCAATTAAATCGATTTTTTATTATTTTAAGCATATTATATATTTTTCCCATGGTAATAGCTTTTCACAGTCTTTCAATAATTTGAATTGAATATTGTCATATGTCCCATCTTAAGACTTTAACGGGTCCTACACCAATTTTGTTACATCCTGTGACGTAAGTAGAACTTTGATACTGCTACAAAGTGTTCAGATAGTAGGTATTTGCGGATAACAGTGCGGAAATAGCTGTGACCTTGTCAATCATAGACAACTGGTTGTGAAACACAGTTGCGATGGCGGCAATTTTTTTTCTTCTTTGACAACTGGTTGTGTAACGGGAATAAATCTTCTTCTATCACAACTGGTTGCCATGAAAGATTAAAAAATCCTAATAGACAACTGGTTGTGAAACACAGTTGCGATGGCGGCCGAAAGGAAAAAAATAGTACGTCAGTCACTAACCCCGATAAATTCCAACATAGTAACTATAGTTAGCGGATGGTTTCTTTTTACCCGATTGCGCCTGAAAGAGTTTGTTTATTTATTTCTTTAGCACGCCCTATAGCCTAAACTTGGAGTTCGGGTACCGTTAGATTTGTCTTGATCCCGTGAGTGACATCATCATCATCACAATTTAAGAGCCGTGCTCTTATCGGTGTAGCTCTTTCCAGGTCTTTCTCTCCCACACTATCTCCTTCATTTCTCTATATGTTTCCACTTTAACTTTCTTCTTAACTTGATCTATATAAGCAATTCTAGGTCTTCCTCTTCCGCGCTTTCCTTTGATCTTTCCTTCTATTATGTTCTTGATAAAATTATCGTGTCTAACTAAGTGTTCTATCATCTTCCCTCTTCTGTTCTTAATTGTCTCAATCAGGTTCCTCTTGAGTGATATAGGATACATTTTACCCGCTTAACCAAAAAAGGAGGTTATTTATTTCTTTGGCACGCACTGTAGCCTAAACGGCTTCATGGTTTTAGAGTGCGAGATATCCATTCGTCTTGATCCCGTGACTTATATAGGATAAATTTTTACCCGACTGGTCAAAAAATAGGGGTTAAGTTTTTGTGCAGTTGGGTTTTTATTTTTCAATTAATTCCTAAAGTTTTTTTTATTCGATTTTCTTCGGTTAGAAAATGGGTATATAGGTGATAATTATGTTTTATTAGTGTGGTGCAAGCCTTTAAAAATAAGGTTTCTCATGAAATAGGACATTTTTATGGTTTCGCACCTCAAAATGGAATAACGAGCTCTTATAGGATTACTTCGTTGTCCGTCTGTCTGTCTGTGTGTCTGTCTGTCTGTGTGTCTGTCTGTGTGTCTGTCTGTGTGTCTGTCTGTGTGTCAAGACCCTTTTTTTCACTAACGCGTGGAGATATCAAGTTGAAACTAAATATCAAATACTATAATAGTTACTTGAAGCTGTAAAAAAATTAAGCGTCTAAGTCAAATCACTAAAAAGATACGGCCTTAATACGGCCATATTTGTCGCATATTTAGAAAAACTACTGTGCTTCCCGTTGACCTATAGAATCATGAAAAGGCATGGCTTGATGCAGTATGGGCGGCTCCCCCAGCATTGTATTAACACTGTACCTACTAGGATGGGACGCTGAATAGCTTAATATCAGTAGTCCGCATGAAAAAACTTTCACGAACTTTTCGTTATTTCATAATTCTGAAAAATAAATAGTAGAACTCCTACTGTAATACGTACACAAATTAGAAATAAAATAGGTTCTATGAGATTAATAAGTACATAGTAATAAAACAATTAATATTTGAATACTGTTTTAGTGAGAAGTTTCTATATATGTTAATACATAATAATTTATTCATGCTTGGGGCATTGGCCAAGCCAACTCCTTCGGCACGAAGCAAGGTCTCACAGCACAAGTATAGAGAAAAATCCGAAAATTGATTATTTGTAGTTTGTAGTCACAAGGAAAAATATTACATGTGCATGTGGAGAATTGACCGTGACGTATATGAATGTATGAGAGAAACATTTTTCAACTACAAAGTTAAATTTATTCTTCAATCGGATTGTTGTCATTACCCGTTTATAGTTGTGCAACACCCTGGACACTTCATACGACGGGCCAGAAATGACATTTCAAAAAAAGGAATGACGAAACAATCTGATTGACGGCGAAATCCTGTACGTTCGACAACCAAACTGTAACCAATCTGTATCAATCTGGGTGACGAGGGGGTGAGGTAGCAATCTAGAAAGTTTATATACTTTGGTTGTGGGGTATAAACTTTTTACAAATGAAAGCTTGTACCAAAAAGTTTTAGGTTTATCGAAAATTGCTTTTTTCACACTCAATTTGTTTTTTTTGTGCAAAAAAATGAAAACAAAAGGCAGCTTATTTTATTTGCTAATAAACCTTCAGACAACTAAAAAACCAAACAGAGTTATAAATAAAATAAAAATGTCTTAAAGTCATCATAGAAAGGCCCAAAGACATTGAATTTCCCTCCTCTTTTTAGGGTTCCGTGCACAAAGGGTAAAAACGGGACCCTATTACTAAGGCTCCGCTGTCCGTCCGTCTGTCTGTCCGTCTGTCACCATGCTGTATTTCATGAACCGTGATAGGTAGACAGTTGAAATTTTTACAGATGATGTATGTCTGTTGCCGTTATAACAACAAAAACCAAAAATTAGAAAAAGTGAAAAAATAAGGGGGTCTACATACAAAAATGAGTTTTTTTTTAAACGAAAAGAAGTTAGCGTCATTTAGTATAATGGTACCGAACCCTTTGTGTGCGGTTCTGACTCGCAATTGGCCGGTTTTTTATTTTATTTCGATAGGAGATGCAAATATAAACAGCAAATATATGTGTGAAACTTTGTGATAAGATCAAGAATAGTGTGATAAGGGAACGTTGTGGTGTGAAAGAAGATGTAGTGACAGTTATTGAGAAAGGCATGCTCCGCTGGTTCGGTCATGTAGAAAGGATGAATGATAGAAGATTAACTAAGCAGATATACAAGGCGAGTGTGAATGGTAATACTGGAAGGGGTAGACCTAGACGTACGTACTGCGACCAAGTCGAAGACGTATTGAAGAAGTGTCAGGTCAAGAGTACCCTAAACCGACGAGCTTGTATGAAAAGATTGATGAATGTAGAGGAAGCGAGAGAAGTATGTCAGGATCGTAGCAAGTGGAAAAATGTGGTCTCTGCCTACCCCTCCGGGAAAGAGGCGTGATCTTATGTATGTATGTATGTAAATATATTAGGGTACTTTGACCTAGAGCGTCACGTTACGAGTTAAGCCCTTGGTATCATCTCACCTAATGGTGACGATGATGCCGAAGATGGAAGTGGGCGTAGCAAGATTCCCCAACGCAATGGGGATCTGGCAATCTTATTTTCAAGACGGAACACATCATTGCTGTTAACATTTATGTTTGGCGTCAAGACTTAGATAAGATGGTGGTAGCTAGCCAGGCGGGCTTAGAAGGAAAATGACCTTCCACCAACCAAACCGAGTGTTATAGTTATACTCCGCCGGGAATCGAACCCGCGACCCCCTGAACTCCAAACCTGAACCTGTAACTCCAAATATTATCATATTTATCAATGTTTACTTCACCAGGAGAAAAAAATATTCGACTTCGAAATAACTGTGTTAAGAGGATTGTGACGCTGCGACTTTTCATACAAACGCCGATAGCTATTTTCACCGCTTAAATGTTAACCGATTTGGACCAATTTTTGATAGGTTGTCAAACAGAACAAAAGCTAGGCTTACACGTTTTTGTTTTTCGATAAAGTTAATAAGTTCAATTTTATTGCCGTTCGCGTATTTTCATACAAAACTAATTTCGGCTATTTTTTAAAAATTATAATCAGTAATTTAAAAAACGAAACGTATAAGCCTAGCTTTTGTTCTGACGGACAACCTGTCAAAAAATTGGACAAAATCAGTTAACATTTAAGAGGTGAAATACGTTATCGCCGTTTGTATGAAAAGTCGAATTTTCGCCATGGCTTCACAGCCCTCTTAATTGTACAAGTTTTAAAAGTTACGTTTAAGTAATTAATTAAAATATTGGCTTTTGTTTATATATAACTTTGTCTATTAAATGTGACACTCAGGGTTTGAAATATCAGTCCTTCCTGTACACGTTTTATCAATAATATGTAATACAAACGCTGTTATGACAAAAAATAATTGTGAATGAGAGTACTATGTTGTAACTGTTCTATTATTATATGTATTCTTACCGATATTACGTACACACTAGACTAGATTTTGCGCGCGGCTTCGCTCGCTTGGACATCGTTTTCTTGACTGCCTTTGAGGGTGAGTGATGCTTACTACAGACACACCCTGGACACTTCATACAACGGGCCAGAAATTACATTTCAAAAAAGGAATGACGGAACAAACTTTAGCCAGTTCCCCATTGCGTTGGGGAATCTTGGTAAGCCCGCTTCCATTTTCGGTAACATCGTCACTTACCACCAGGTGAGATGTTGTCAAGGGTTTACCAATTGTGAATAAAAAAAAAAATGGCGGCGAAATCCCACAAGTTCGACAACCAAAATGTTACCGAAATCCCGTACGTTCGACAACCAAACTGTTACCATTCTGTATCAATCTGGGTGACGAGGGGGTGATGTCGCAATCTAGAGAGCGACAGGGAGTGTCAATACTGTATGGAATCTATAGCAAAGAATATAGGTATATATTCTTTGCTATAGATCCCTCGGGAACTATATCGGGCTATTCTGATTAGATACCTATTTTACTCCCTACCCTCTCAAGACGATGACGTGCGCAAGTCTGGAAATAAGTGTTCCCCAGATCCCTCGGGAACTATTCTCAGGCTATGCTAATTAGTATTGATATGTCAATCCTCACCCCTTCAACCATCTCTTTTTGCAAAAAATCACAGACGGACAAACAGACAGACTGACGGACAGCGACGTCTTAGTAATAGGGTCCCGTTTTTAACCTTTGGGCATGGAATCTTAAAAAATAAAACATATAAAACAATTTTACTATTTCCATGAATTTATTATTTTATTTTGTTAACATTTACAAGGGCTTTCAATGAAAAAAACGAAATTAGGAGACAATGTTTAATTTTAAAAACAACTTTTTCTTTTTTTTATTCACAATTGGTAAGTCCTTGGCATCATCTCAACTAGCTTTTGCCTGCAAAATTTAGCTGTCCATATTCGGAAATGTAAACACAGTCTACTTTTTCTTAAATATAAATGTTTTGTTTATTGACTCCTAGGATGTTATGTCTATTTTCAATTATATTTGAAGACTTTTAAATGTTATATACCTTACCTCAGGACCAACAGGATAACCCATCTTAAATTTCGAGACATAAACAAAAAACAATTCCTTAAATCGTCCATGATTGGTTCTTTTAGCTCTCAAAAAATGGTTTTCAAAGATTTCATCACCACTTTGTTGGCGGGATTAATATGTACACTCATGCCTAATTACAGCTTTCTAGTACTAATAGTATCTGAGCTAAGCCGCGGATGGACAGACATGGCGAAACTGTAAAGTGTAAGGGTTCCTTGTTGACTACAGAACCCTAAAAAACCGACTTCAATCGCAACAACCTAGCATTGCTACATTTATTTATTTTTGAGGCATCTTATCGGTTTTAAAAAGAATCATCAAAATCAGTCCACAATTGATAAAGAAATCGCAGAAACATGCTTACAAAAAAACATACAGAATTAAAAACTTTTTTAAATACAAAAAGAAATCATCCGATCTAACAAGGATCTATCCGAAGTTTCGAATGCAACGTTTGGAACACAAGTAATCGGTATAGTACGGCAGCGAGCGTTGTCAGACAGTGTTGCCCGAATTATCGTAAATTTTCCCCAAAATTACCGTACGTGATAGTTGTATAAATAGTCGAAGTTTACAAAACAATATAAAGGTACTTCTTGCACATTGACCATAAGAAGATTAATACTACAGTACAACTTAGTACAAGTACATCGGACCGGCCGGACGGACATAAACAAACAGGTTTTTCTCGGCCCTTATAATGCTCAACCCTATAATGCAGAACTAGGAAATATGTAGTGCATCGACGAAAAATGATGTAGTGTGTGTGTATTAGATAATAGGTCATCTTTGATATTAGTGTCAAAAAAGTGAGGTACTTATTTCCACTTTTCGCCACTTGACAGATAAGTTGGTATGACTGTCTGTACACTTACGATTTTCGAATAAGTTGCGTACCCTCCGGCCAAGACATGAGATTAGGCGCTAACATCAAATCACCGTACATTTTGTTTAATTTTGGCACTTTTTTTATTATTACCATACGTTTTTCGTATCATGCTGGATTGCCGTACAGGCACACCCTGGACGCTTCATACAACGGGCCAGAAATGACATTGCAAAAAAGGAATGATGGAACAAACAAAATGGTGACGAAATCCTATACGTTTGACAACCAAACTGTAACCAATCTGTATCAATCTGAATGAGGAGGGGGTGAAGTTGCAATCTAGAGAGCGGCAGGGAGTGTCCATACAGTATGTTAGTACTAATATTATATACTTTGGTACAGGGCTTGAAAATACCGTACAAATACGGTAATTACCGCACCTCTGGCATCGCTAGGACGTCTTCGCGTCGTCGTTCGGCGGTGGCCGAGGAGGTGTCGCAACACTCGCAACTTGCGGGTATGTGTGTCAGGCAAGCGCCTTATGTCACGTCGCGTCGCTTAGATGGAGACAGAGAATATTATGGAAGATTTGTTTCGCGGTTTTGATGCTATGTTTTAATTGTATTGTAGTTTTAAAAGTGCTGTAGTCTAACTAGGAACCCATACAGTTCCGCCATGTCCGTCTGTCCGTCGGTCGGTATGTCATAGCAGTTTGAATCAAACTAATAATTAAAGCTTAAAGTTGTAATTTGGTACGGCTAACAATGTTGATGAAACCTGCACGTTCCTATAACTTCATATGGTTTACTTTACGCTTTAGTTCGTTAATTCAGGGATAATCCGAATAAGGTCCCTCCCTCATACAAACCCAGGTTCTCAAAATGTATCTAATGATTTTAATGAAACTTTGTGAATAACTAAGACTTTATAGGACCTACCTACTTACATTGGGTAGGTAGTTCATTATTTTAGGAAAAATCTGTATAAAGTACCACCCATACAATTCCAAATATGTATTTGTAAATATTTCATCAAGTCTGGTACACCTTAAATGGTCTAAGGTCTCTAAGGGTACACTTTTATTCTTTGCTACTTAAGTAAGTTTATTGATTATTTGTGTATACCTGACTACGTTAAACAATGAAGGCTTCGCGAGAAAGTATGCACAGCGTGCCACTACAATTTATTTAAAACATATAAAAAATAATACGTTTTTAAACTAAATTGTTCAATTAATAAAAAAAAGTGTTCTAATTGATTGATTACATAGTGTGTTTGGCAAAACATTATTATTGATTATTGGTTTAAATGGTCTGTTTTAAGATCTGATCTGTCAGCTGATTAGCCAAAATAAACTCGTTGAAAACGTATAGTGGTCACACACACCTAGGGTTACCATCTGACCGGATAAATCCGGTCTAGACCTGATTTTTTTAAATTCATAGCTAAAGATAGATATAAGAGATATTATATAATATTTATTCATAGATTATAAGAGTATAGACTGGACTCCACCCGGATTTAATTCGACACCGGATTTTTCGTCATGCCAATAAATAAAAGGCGCCGCCAGCGCGAGTGTAAAGAATAAATTATACAGTGAAATTTTAAAAAAAAATTTTTTGAAAGATGTTGCTAGTGGACTGAAATAAGAGTACAAAATAATATTACTATAAAGATTAATAAAACGCAGTTAAAATGTACTGAGTTTTATAATCAGCCGAAGACCGGATTTTTTTACAGAAATCAGGTTTTTTTTAACACTTGCAACCGGCTTTTAGATTTAATGTCCTGGTAAACCTACTCTCGCTTGTCTTTTCACAATTTTGTACGTTGCCGACTCGTAGTCACACCAGATTATCACATCAGTATGAAAAACAGGAAATACTTCCTGAACCCTAGTCAAAAACAGATGACTAAGCAATCGACGTAGCTATAATTTTTTCATCTCATGTTCGTGTAACGCTTAATAAAAAATAACATTCATTCCATGGAAATGAGTTTTCCCAGATCCCTTGGGAATTATGTCAGGATATGCTTATTATTAAATAATGTAATTTCCTACCTTCTTAACCTACTCTGTGCAAAAAATCACAACAATCCATTGCTCCGTTGCGATATTAAAGAAATTAACCAAAAAAAATAGCATTTTTTATTTCCCTCGGGAGCTTCGTCGGACTACGCTATTTTCACGAGATAACAAGTAGCCTATATCCTTTCCAGTGACATAGGCTACCTGCATGACAAATTTCGGGTAGATACCCCCCCCCCCCCCCCACGCACAGTAACACATACACTTTCCCCACGCACAGAAACACACACATACACGCAGACTTATACTTATATAATGCGCATCAGTCCCCATCCATTCTTCCCCATCCCTTAACAGCTGTTTAAAGTTTAAAATTTACGTATGAAATCTTTTTTGGCCTGTATAGTTGTTGTATTCAAAATTCAAATAATAAAATTGTATGCTGTAGGTTTCATGAAGGAAATAAAAATAAATAATTACGATCAGTAGTTTTTGCGTGAAAGAGTAACAAACATCCACACATACAAACTTTCGCGTTTATAATAGTAGGATGATTGAAACTGGATCATTATCAGCGAACACAACTTGATTCTCGATAAGCACAATAGGATCAGTCGATTACAGAACTTTCAAAGCAGTGAAGTGCCCTACAATATTTAGGGCAACCGTCGATAACACTGACACACATGTGTTATCTATCGACAAACAAACAAACATCGTATCTGATATAGTAAGCGATAGTTCGATTGAGACAAATCAAAATTGTTTTGACGTGACATCACAGTAGGTATATCGTAAATCGTCGCAAGTTTTATGACCAAGCCGTCAGTTTAAACGTTTTTTTTTACATCGTCTCTCATTTTTTCGTCTGTGTGTTGCATGTCGCGTGACGGTCGCTTTCGTCAGACGGTATGGTCGCTTTCGTCAGACGGTATGATCGCTTTCGTCAGACGGTATGATCGTTTCGTCCTCTGTACGTAGCGAGAGCAGCCATGATCGTTTCGTCCTCTGTAAAGTTTCACTTTTACCGTGGTTTCATAAAACCACAGACTTACTTTTTTTTAAAGTGAAACTTTTATTACATCGTCTCAAATTGTTTCGTCTGTGTGTTGCCTGTCGCGTGACGGTCTCTTTCGTATGACGGTATGATCGTTTCGTCCTCTGTACCGTAGCGAGAGCAGCCATGATCGTTTCGTTCTCTGTAAAGTTTCACTTTTACCGTGGTTTCATAAAACCACACACTTACTTTTTTCAAATATAATAAATCCTACTTAATATTATAAATGTATAAATTTGTATGTATAGGTACTAGCTTTTGTTCTGACTGACAACCTATCAAAATTGATCCAAATCGGTAAACATTTAAGAAGTGAAAATCGTTAATGCCATTTGTACGAAAAGTCGCAGCTTCACAATCCCCTTAATTCATTATAATTTTGAGGTGAGTATTTTGCTGTGCAGTCACTAACTTTGATGGAAATTAGGATCATTTTATTATAAAAATATTTTTTTTAAAATTTGCATTTAAATACTACTAATTTTTTGTGCGTTAAACAGAGTGACTGGTATCCTTACTAATATTATAAATGTGAAAATGTGTTTGTTTGTTACCTTTTCACGCTTCAATGCCTTGACCAATCTTTATGAAATTTGGCATGCAGGTAGCCTGTGTCACGGGGAAGGACATAGGCTACTTTTTATCCCGGGGAAATAGCATAATCTGAAGCAGTTCCTGAGGGAACTAAAAATATTCGATTGTTGAAACGACATAATTTACTAAAGACAGTCATAAAAACGATGTCCACGCGGGCGAAGCCGCGAGAAAAAGCAAGTATAATATAACTGCAAACCTCTGTGTAGTGATTGAGTCCATCAACCGAACATCTTCTCCGTAGGAGCCTTAAACTGAATTGACCTTAACGTCACCAATTTATCCTGAGTTAATTTTTAGGGTTCCATGCCCAAAGGATAAAAACGGGGCCCTATTACTACGACTTCGCTGTCCGTCCATCTGTCCGTCTGTCACCAGGCTGTATTTCATCACCCGTGATAGCTAAAAAGTTGAAATTTTCAAAGATGATGTAATTCTGTTGCCGCTATTACAACAAATACTCAAAATCCCCATAGAAAAAACTAGCTTTTTTAAACGTGAAGAAACTAGCGCCATCGAGTATGATAGTACGAAACTAAAGAAACTAGCGCCATCTAGTATGATGGTATGGAATCCTATGTGTGCGGTTTTTTATAACTTTAGCTGTTGCCCGCGGCTTTGCCTCCGTGTATATCAAGAGTAAGCGGGTTTTTTTTGTCCATCCTGAAATTCCATTCTTACTAATGGTGATTTTTTTTTATTTAAATCGGATGAGTAGGTTCAAAGATAACCTCCTACATACAAGCTTTAACTCTGTATAATATTTAGAAATAACCCTCTTTTTTTGACAGTTTGACGTAAGGATCTAACGAAACCTCACACTCCAAAATTTATCCAGCCGTTTAGGCCGCAGAATCAGCCAAAGAAACAAACATATTATACATACATACACCCGAAAAACATTAGGTACTATGTTTGGGGCAGTCGGGTGTTCCCCGACTCTTACAATTTGGGGATCTTGAAGGCGAGAGTGAATGGGCATTATTTGAGTTTGCGTATACCATCCTTGACTACATTGTCATTTACCATCATTGAGATGAATTCAAACCCACTCAAATACTCAAATATTAAATAAAAGAAATATAGATTTCCCAAACAGAGTTTGATGATTTCCCATAGGTATACCATTAAATAAGTAGGTTACTCCTGGAACTCCAACAATTTTTTTTGAATTGAGTACAGGTTCCTCAGGGAAAGTTGTTCAGTTTCATGAGCTGAATCACCAGCTTACAGGTGTGCAGTTGTGTACCAGTCACCCACATACACACTTACTTAATACACAAAGTGCAACTAAATTGGTGTAGGATCCGTTACCTTAGGATTTTACTCATCACACTGAACAACTTTTCCCAAGGAACCCATATTTAATTCTCAAAATCAAAATATGTGACCCTTCATACAAAAATGCACAAAATTGATCGATCACCTGATCGATTTGTATGGAGAGTTGTTTTTTGCAATTTTAGCAAAGTCATAGAACTAAAGTTGTTCATTATGATGAATAGAAGCCTTAGTTAATAGGGCCTACACCGATTTTGTTACACCCTGTATAAATTTATTTGTGTCATAGGAATTTTTTCTCCTTTATATACTTACACTTACTCAGCAGGTGAACCGCTGATAAATATCAAGTGCTGTACAAACTTTGAAATGAAAAATATGATTAAGAGAAAGTAAAGTTCTTGTCTCCATTCCAACTGAGACAGAGATGGATTATCTTCGTTCCCTTTCATTTGAATCCTTTCGGTAACCACCACAGACTCTACTATGTGTGACCCTTTTAAACTTTCTCCAAAACGTACTGTCAACTATTGCAGGGCTGTCCCTCGGTGGTATAAACCAGCCATGTGTGAGTCAGAACCACACACCAAGGGTACTGTACCATCATACTAGATGGTGCTCATAAAGGGTTCTTACCAATGTACTAGATGGCGCTAGTTGCTTCATGTTTAAAAAGACACGTTTTTTTGTATGAAGACCCCCTTTTTTACTTTTTCTAATTTTTAGTATTTGTTATTATAGCGGCAAAAGAAATACATCAGCTGTGAAAATTTCAACTGTCTAGCTATCACGGTTCATGAAATACAGCCTGGTATCAGACGGACAGACAGACAGAAAGACAAACAGACAGACGGACGGACAGAAAAGTCTTAGTAATAGGGCCCCGTTTATACCTTTGGATACGTAACCTAAAAAGAGAGGGAAATCTAATGTCTGGGCATTTCTATGATGACCTTTAAGAAATCACACTCTTTCACTATTTTAGTTAACTCTGTTTGGTATTTTAGTTTTCTGAATGTTAAGTCGCAAATAAAATGAGCTGCCTTTTGTTTGCATTATTTTTCACAGAAAAAAAAAACTGAGTGTGAAAAAAAATAATTCGATAAACCTAAAAGTTTTTTGGTACAAGCTTTCATTTGGAAATAGTTTTATGCACAAAAAGCCAAATGCTCCAATGAATATAAAAATATAGGATCAAAGAACTCGTCAATACGAATCAAACAAGCCCTAACTCGATGGGGTTGTGTCGTTTTATTGCTGAGTTCCTATGGCCACCTTCAGCGCCATGTCATCATAATATTGCATTGTCACGCGATATACATACGCATGCAAAATTTCAGCTCAATCGAAGACCCGGAAGTGTGTCTAATTTAACTTGCAATTTTTTTATTACAGACACCTGGACAGGTGAAACTAAATAAAAGCTTGTAAAAGGGGAAATAGTGTAAAACAATCGGTCATCATTGAACAGAACAACCACACTGTGTAGTTATGTCCGAATCTTCAGAAAGAATGGTTTAAAATATTAAAAGCTTACTAATAGCACACTATTACATTATAGCGAGCCATATCGTAATACCACAGGATAACAATATAGCGGCTTACAGTAGCGAAACGAATGTACTTACGCAGAGCAACTGAAGGGTAATTACGGGGCAGCGGGCGGCGGGGCTCCACGAGTTTGCCAGGTTAGTATGGGCTAGTACCTACGCCGGTGGCATATAGTGCGACATCAAAGGCGTTGCGCTACTGTAATCCATATCGTAATACTGTGATAATAGAGCCACTAAATTATGTGTTTTATCTCTAACATATTCTTTTTCGAAAATAACCAAAAGCTAGTGTTAACAATCGTTAACAACCTTTGGATTACGTCCTCACTGCTGGGGCACCAGTTTCTTCTAAATTCGGCAACATTAGAGCAATCTCCACACACGGGGACAAGCCCGGACTACCGTCTAGTAACTAATGCTCCTTGCAAAGCAAGGAAGTCAATAGTAAAGTCCATCCAGTTAATGACCTTGCTTACCGTCAGTTAACCTGCGCGATCAGCGCGAGGTACGAGCGCCTCCCGAAACAAAGTTAGAGGCTGGCAATGCTTAAAAATAAAAACATTTGACGTAGGTAAGTAGCATACGTGTACGTAGACGTTAGGGTGGTTAATTAATTCCTGAGTGTAATTCTACTATATAAATTCTATATTCTATAAACTACCTAAAATATAGAAAATTAAAATATAAAAATATTTTCCACGCGGACATCCTTCCGCTACGGTGGTTGCGCCTCAAATGACAATACGTGCCGCCGCAGGCGTGCGCGGGCGCCGTCGCCGGTTTCCAACGCACTTTCACTGCGCGAGCGTGTGCGTGAGCTACCGTGGTGGGCGTGGCGAGTTTTTTATTAATTTGGCCCACATTTGGGATTCTGTTACGTCACTCCGTGCAATGCACTTGCATTGATCTGGATGTAGGAAGCGGCGGCGTGCGATGCACCAATGCAATGTCACTCGTAGCATAATGAATAATAATGTCGTTTGTTTTGATTACTTTACCTTGCCATTGAGCCATTGCCATTGAGCATTAGCCGTGTTTGTAGGGGGACAAGAATCTTTTTTCAATGGCATTATAGATTTTATTTAAAAATTAACAAAGTATTAAGTTACTCAAGGCCCTAAGAGCACTCAATCCGAACAGGCTGAAACGTGTTTAAATAATATCGAACGTAAGTCTATTTATTTTAAGTTCAAATCAAAGCGAGCTTGAACGCGACTGTTACGTTGAAACCGAACGCCCAATTCTCGATTTTTACATGTTTTATTACTTTTCATCACTTTCAAATAAGTTGAAAAAAATGTTTTCAATTAAAATGAAAGGTCTTAAAGTCACCGATTTTTGTGTGTTGGTTTCATTCAACATTAACTATTTGTTTTCGAGAAATTTTGCAATTAATGCAAAAACAGGGTCTACAGTATATTTTTTTGCATCAAAAGTGGTAATATTTTTAAAATTGTATTTAATAAAATCGATTTTTAATACTTAAAGTATATTATATATTTTTGCCATAGTGATAGCTTTACACAGTCTTTCAATAATTTGAATTGATTATTGTCATTTGACTCATCTTAGAGCCTTAAACTGGAATACAAAATATCTACTTACTTAGTACCTACCTATTAGATTCTTTTACATAATTTGACATAAATAGAAAAAAAAGTACTTAGTTTTAATTTTTAGGAAAAAAAATGAAAAGTTTTTATTTTCCAAACGTTTAGCTGACTACATATTTTTTATCTTTAATTCACATAAAAAGTCTTATTTATATGTGTTTCACCACTATTAATTTTCATTTATTTGCAAGGCTACTTTAGGTAATTAAAAAACGACTGCTTTACAAGGTCATCGTGCAATGTATTAATGAACTCTAGCGCACTACAACAGTGTGGCTTCATAAAAAATCACACAGATCGGGTCGTCGACCCCTAGGCCGGCCGAATCTATGGGCAATGCACTCTTGCGCTACGGGCCAACGCAGCGAGATCTGTGGCGTGGAAAAGGGTCTGATAAACTATCTCACTGTGAACACAGTGCATTTTATTATATTTTGTACTACTTTTGAAAATTATCACGAGAGCTGGGATCGAAGTTCAAAGGCATATGAACTCTAAACTATTATTTTTAAACACAATAATTTCTTTTACAACCTTCTCTTTTAAATCGACCTCCTGTAATTGTGAAGCCCTATACTGTTAAGAGATTGCATGAGGTAACAATCATCGCGGTTTTTTTTAATCAAATCATCTGGAAATCTGGTCAGTGAAAACTATACACGCTGAGTTCTGAGTTTTGCCAAATTTTTGTGTCTTTCTTTTAGGTTTTTAACTTTTTTTTTTACAAGCAATTACATATAATTAAATATACTTAAAAATGTATATATTTATAAAAACTCATAACACTATCAAAAAACTAATTACAATGCATATTTTTTTCCAA
This sequence comes from Coleophora flavipennella, assembly GCA_947284805.1. Classification (NCBI taxonomy): domain Eukaryota; kingdom Metazoa; phylum Arthropoda; class Insecta; order Lepidoptera; family Coleophoridae; genus Coleophora; species Coleophora flavipennella. The sequence continues at coordinate 13,530,672 of OX369259.1, read as the reverse complement.
TAAGTATGTTTTTCGATATGAACATGCTATGTTTTATTGTAGTAAAATTGACAGTATTGTTGGTATTGTTATGGATATGAAAGGCTTTTTTATTTTATTTTATTTATTTATACTTACTCGTTTAGCTCACAGACTATTAAACCGATTGTTGTTAATGTTGTATTTGTGAATAATGAAGGTCGGCCCAAAGCAATCGCTTTTAATATTATTGACAAAATGACAGGGTTCCCTGATTGGGGTGAGTCAGCTCGACCAACGTAGTTCAAGAAAACCTTCTAAATAGGAATATCGCTTTTGTTTTACGATATTTTTTGTGGGATTTTGTATAACCACCATCTTATCTAAGACTTGACGCCAAACATCAGTGTTAACAATATTGATGTGTTCCGGGTTGAAGATAAGATAGTCAGTTCTCCATTGCGTTGGGGAATCTTGGTAAGCCCGCTTTCATCTTCGGCATCATCGTCACTTACCATCAGGTGAGATGATGCCAAGGGCTTACCAATTGTGATTAAAAAAAAACCTCCTTAAGGGTCTCCAGGAAGCTCGAGTTTCCATACAAACGTAGTTCCGCTTTAATACAAAAACTACTCGCCAGAATGTATCCAAACTTTGCATATATTGAGTAGACACATATATCAATGTTTGTAATTAGTTTTCATCGTAGTAAATTTAAATTTAACTAAACGAAGACTTAAAATTAGTTTTGTACTGAAAGTTTGCAACTACTCTTGTTTTAGTACATCGAAAACTAATTACGAACATCGATATGTGTCTACTCAATATATTTGCAAAGCTTGGATTCATACCGGTTTGTAGTTTTTGTTTTAAATCGGAACTACGTTTGTATGGAAATCGAGCCTCCTAAGCCCTTTGGTGGGTACGTTTATGAGCTGATATGATGATGTTTTTTATTACTTTTTAAGTTTTCGAACTTCGTCGTTGTCGTCTGTCTGTTTATCGGTTTAGTTAGACCCAAAAGAAGCAACTCAGCAACAGTGAGATGAGACAAGGGTACAGAAGTTTAGAATAGAAACTATTAAATAGACGGTTGGCCTTAGAACTCTAAATCGAATAATACTTGACATTTCACACGTCCCACTTTCGACTAACATTCAACTTTGGCTGTCAAAAATTATGATAGTGACGCAACTTAGTGTGCAATTGGGTCTTTGGGGCCGTTATATAACCACTGTACAGTGTTTCGGAGTTATATAACATTCGTGAAAGTCGGTCGATGAGCTTCCGTAGTGCCGTAATGTTTCTCAGAGTTGACACACTTTGGTTGTGGACCGTGAAAATTTTGTAGTTCACGTTATACTTTGCAGAGCTTGACAGCTTAGATTTTGAAAGAGATATTGCATAACTAGTTTGCGGCTAGATTCTGAATAAATCTGATTGGCTGTAAAATGTCACTTTCCGTTCTACAGGGCGACGTTTTGTTCGCTGAAATAAAAAGTGGCCGAAGGTAGACGCTACACATGGAACTGAACAGCTTTCTCTAAAGAACCTATACAGTAGAAATCCAAAAAGGTTAAAGACTTTCCATAACAAGTTTACAAATTGACAGATTAACTATTGACAATATTATGTGTTGTAAGAAAAAAAAACCCTGATTTTAAAGGTATTTTGAGGAAAATTATGTGTTTCATGAGTAGAACCTACTAATTTGACGCTTTCAACTGAATAAAAAGTCACCCTACATAAGTTTTACGTTGAGATAACATAAGATAAATATCCTTTATTGAAAATTATATTAACTAGCAAAATATACATACACACCCACACATACACACGCACACACACACACATAGACACGCACACACACACACACACACACACACAAACACACACGCACAAACCATTTAACTGGATTAGCAATAACTATACTTAGTTTTATTTTTTTTCTCCTATTCTCTTTTTAAATGAATTATTATATTATGCTGATAACGCACCAAGTCTTATTGTCAACACCAAGTGTAATAAATAAGTTCTTTTGATAGGAAGGGACTAGTTTCTGTAACACAGGCGCTGCCTAGTACAGATACTAGGGTCTGCACACCCAGATGTTCCTAAATAATTTAACACTCTCACCGCCATGCGGTCCGCCGGCAGGTCGTAAGATTTCAAGTATTGCAAGCCACCTTAAGTTGCGCTGAGCGGGCTTGTCGGGCCATACGGGTCGCCGGCGCACCGTAACTTTCGCGCCTAAATCAGTCAAAATATTTAAAGGTTAAAGACAACCAGTGAGCCCGCCGGCCGCCCGTACGGCCTGCGACACTCGTTACAGATTTTCCACAGTGGCTTGCTAAGATAGCAACCGCGAGGGTCGCTGGCGGCCCGCATGGCTTGCTGTACTGGAAAATTCAATACATAGATGGCGGTGAGAGTGTTAAGAAACTTATATGATAAGACTTCTTAAAGTGAATAAATTATTATTATTATTATACAATGATATGCAAAGGCGGACTTATCGCTTATCGCTTAAACGATTTCTTCCAGTTGAGTTTCTTACTGAATCTTATTATACGTGACCTTAAGTTCATTAACTTTAACTCTGTTTCGTCAAGGAAGAACAAAATATTATCTACCTATTTTATTCTCGGTAGGCTTTGCATGTTATTTGTCTCCATTCAGGCCTCATGCTCACACATTCCTCTTCTCCATATTCCTGTTAACCTCATCCAATCATCGCTCCTTAGCTCTGCCTCTGCCTCTATACCCTTCCACCCATACATTTATCACTTTTCGTGTTACGTGGTCCATCGCCTTTCTATACATACCTGGCCATACCATTCTAGTCGATAGATTTTAATATTTTCCATGACTACTGCTATTTTAAGACTTAACTGATGAATGTAAGGGATAAAATATGAATAAGAATGATAGTCAAAACTACAAAATTAATTATAAGATTTTCTCAATCCGTCATTACGATTTTCAACGCTGTTTACTGCTTTAAAATTGTCTTTCTCTTTGTTACAGGAGAGGCTGCAGCGAATACCACGTGTGATATACTATGTGCATTAACAAAACCTATCAAGTAAATATAAGTGACGACATCTCCGTATGTAAGTTTAGTTAGAGAAATTTGTGATTTTTACTGATTTCCTTTTTATATATTAATATATACATATACCTACACGGATAGTTTAGATTTTAAGACAAAGTAATGATTGTCAATTCAGATAGACAACCTTTATATAATTTATAAATTTCAATATTTTATTAATATATTTATTAGTAAACAAGCCTGAATATCTGCATTTTAGCAGATCAAAATCAAGGTAACATTATAAGTTATGTAAAGGCGTCATAATAATGTTATATAAAATTGCATGCGATCCCTTGTTGCGTAGAAGTGATCTCAAATTTAGCTACAAGGATTCGCCAGCTCACGGTCACTGCCATTGCTGTCTTGAATTTTTTTAATATAAAGTTAAGCACTAAGTTAAAATGAAAAGGCTGCTACATGATACATTAATCATTTCATTTAAATTCATTAAAAAATTCCTGACTTTTGTCGTGACTTAATATATTTTTTGTAAAATATTGTACGGCTTTGGATTCGAATCTTAAAGCTGCTTTATAGCAATGAGAAAATGGCTGCTTAATTTATGAAAACTCCGTGAAAATCTTAAATGGTTCTTATGTTTAATTTAATTCATTGAGTTGTAGTGTCACTACAATATTTTATGGCTTTCCTATAAACTATTGTAAGACATGCTTTAAATCTGTTACCATAACTTTCTGATAAAGGGCGCTTTCTGATAAACATGAATGCGCGGAAACATCCCATAGCCTTGCACTACGTTTAAGTGTGGAACTATCTTAGGGGATAGTAAACTATGACACTGATTATATTTTTAAAAAGTTTACCGTTTACTTTTCTGGTCGCTATCAAACTGTGCCTTAATACTGTTGAGGCACAGAAACAACTATATTTCTTATTTTCTTGAATAGATCCATAGCCTTTTCAAGGAAACCTTTTTTTCAACTTACCCAACATTACAATCCTTTATAGTATATGGGTACATGCAGCCCCAAAAATCAATTTTTAAAATGTTTTTTTTTGTGTTTTTTTTTTCATCGAAAAACAGTATGAAAATACATATGGTCAGAAAGGAAATTTTACTAGCTAACTAGATCAGCAATCAGTTTTTATAAGTTTAATACAAAAAAAAAACGAGGAATACTTAGAAATGTGTAGCGCACGGAACATGGTCGGTTGCATTTGATCTCCTCTCTGGGAGAGATATATGGATAAAATAATAACATAGAAAACCTTACTACATTTAAGTACAAGCTTTTATTTGAAAAGAGATTTTATGCTCAAAAATGCCAAATGCTCAGTGTGCCAAATGTGAACACGTTTCCAAATTCATAAATAAAGACAAGCACAGTATTTTCTACGATCCTATTGAAAGAAATCCTAAAAAAATCCAAAGTTTATCATCCGATCAATTTAAAAATACCAAAACGATTTATTTTTACCGGTAACAACAAATTCCGGCTCAATCGGACTTCTAGAAGTCGCTCTAAAATCGTTTACCGGATTTGACTTAAACAAAAATACAAACATTGCAAGTTAAATAAAAGCTTGTAAAAACGTACTATTCCTTTAAGGTTTTTATGGTTTATTCACATTTTTGTCGCCATATTCTTGTTTATTAAGGCACCATTATGAACTTCATAAAAATTCAGTTAATATAATATAAATGAATAAATAAAAAGTGGTGCATCATCCATACTGGTACATACAAAAGAACCATAAACATACATCATCCATACTGGTACATACAAAAGAACCATAAACATGCATCATCCATACTGGTACATACAAAAGAACCATCAACATGCATCATCTATACTGGTACATACAAAAGAACCACAAATGTGCATCATCCATACTGGTACATACAAAGAAAACATAAACATGCATCATTCATACTGGTACAAGCAAAAGAACCATAAACATGCATCATCCATACTGGTACATACAAAAGAACCATAAATGGTTAATGAAACCACGTTTATTTCTAAAAGACCTATGCGCAACGACTGAAAACATTTTCTTTATATTTTCGTCACATTTTCTTTAGTTTGTAACAATATAGGCATATAAATATACAGGGTGACTTTTAATTTACTGTGAATGGTAGTTTTCACTCATATATCTTATCATAAGGAAACTATGTGATCGGAGAAAAAAATTAAGACCCATACAAATAAATAGTAATATCCACTGATTTAAAAGCTGACTCACTGTCTGACTCTGCAAGGAGACGTACGCTGTCACTTGTTTTTCGACGAGTTTCATAAAAAAACAACTATCTAACTTCTGCCATTTGTCTTTTTTTGTGAATAAAGAGTCACCCTATATAATTTAAGTATAAATTTGTAATATATAGAGTAACATTAAATTTACTGTAATTACGATGATGTATATTGGTTGTAAATAATTTTGAATCAGTTATAAAATGTTTTATAATTGTTTTTTTTTTCTTTTAAGTTATTTTTGCATAGAGTTGACTCTATGGTTTTATTTACATTTAACTATTTATGAAATACTAACAGAATTCAGTAAAAGCAATGTTACAATCATTATAAAAATTGGTAGTTAAATATTATGAGATGTTAATTTTTTAGAAAATCTACCTAAACCTACATAAATGTAATAATTTGTCGAAAATTCGCCTATTTTTTTTTATTTTAAACAAAATATGTAAATAAAAAAATATTTTAAGCTTTAAAACGCTAAGCGAGTTGGTAGGGTTGAAGTTTTGGGTTATTTTAATTGTTCTTGTTGAGTTCTAAAAGATTTATTCCTAAAAGTGTACCTTTATCATTTTCTTTTGTTAGATACTTGACTACTTAAGATTGGTTTTAAATTTTAATTTGATAAGATTATGATAAAATCGTTGTTTTAATGTATAATGGCACTGCCGATGGGGACGTACAAGGAGTTTTTAATTTATAATAAAATAAATAAAAAAATAAAAATGTACATTTTATGCGCTACCTACTTAATTGTATTATAGAATCTATACAGAATGTGTTTTTTCTGAACAACACCCGATCCAGGTGTGTTAATAAAAGCAGGGATTTAAAAATAAAAAACCGGCCGAGTGCGAGTCAGAACCGCACACATAGGGTTCCGTACCATCATACTAGATGGCGCTAGTTTCGTCATGTTAAAAAAAAAACATTTTTTGTATGGAGACCCATATATTTTTTCACTTTTTCTAATTTTTAGTATTTGATGTTATAGCGGCAACAGAAATACATCATGTGTGAAAATTTCAACTGTCTAGCTATCACGGTTCGTGAAATACAGCCTAGTGACAGACGGACGGACAGCGAAGTCTTACTAATAGGGTCCCGTTTTTACCCTTTGGATACGGAACCCTAATAAAACAGGTAGGTAAGTATACATATATACACACTTATGCGGGATAAAAGTATTTTTATCCTTTCGTAAAGAAACGTTTCAGACATAAAAATCGATAAGCATGATCGACCAACTTTGTATGAGAGTCCATCATTATTTCTGTTATCTTAAGGATTCTGTATCCAAAGGTTGACAACGGAACCCTGTTACTAAGCCTACCGTAACCCATCGTAGCCGGTAGAAACTTTCAAAGAGTATGTGTTCTATAATATGACGGCTTTCCAAAAAAAAAAAACAAATAGTAAACAATAAGAGAGACTTCAATACCAGAAACGTGTTATTTTCAACTTTTTTTCTCTTATGTCTGTTCTATTGTAAAAACAAGTAAGCCCGCTTCCATCTTCGGAATCATCGTCACTTACCATCAGGTGAGATTATGCCAAGGGCATACTAATTGTAAATAAAAAAAACAGTTTAACACATAGTTTTGTACATATTAGTACATTTTAGTGCATATTCTAAGGTAAAAAAAAAAACAGCCAAGTGTAAGCCGGGCTTGCATTTAGGATCCCGAACTGATCCAATTAAAAAAAAAAAAAAACATGTTTTACTGTTGTTCTCGATGATGTCTTTCATTTTGAAATGAATATCATTCTTGTACTTGTTGCATAGACAATACAAGTATATATTATTGTCATCATCATCATCATATTATTGTGACGTGGTACGCAATCCTCGGTGTGCAAGTCGAACTTGCACTTGCACTTTTTTTGTGTCAGAGTTGTGGAAAATTAAGACCCCTGTATCGGACTTTGTTGACCTAAATCACACCCTGTATAGTATGTATACGAAAACTTATCTACTTCTATTCACATAAACAACATTTGAATGTCAACCCTCGCAATTTAATTATGTCAATTAAATATGTCAAAATAGGGTAATTTTGGGTTGACATTTGAATTAAGACGGGTCCAGAAACATTAAGTTACCAGAACGAATCCTACACTAATATATTATGATAATGAATAAACACATTAAAACTTCATACATTTTTAAGTAATAGTAATGATTGCCACAGATAGGTACTTATTAACTAGAATAATAACCTGTTACTTTTTATGAATATTTTAACATTAAAATGTAAAATACCTATACATACAGATATATTTTTCAAAGTATCTATAGCTAATCCGTCCCTTCATGTACAAGTACAATAAATGTAAGTTTCTTCAAAAAAAATACATGTAAGCAAAAAAAAAATATTAATTTTACATAAATAACGTTTACCATAGTTATTGCCTTTATCATAGGCCTTATAACGTCTATTCCATAAGATTCACAGACAGAAAACAGACATACCAACCTAACTTATACATAAGACAGACATACCAACCCAATTTTTACAGAAAATAGATATACCAACCTTAAATATGATACTTAACGTAATAATATAAATATGCAAGATATTGTTAAAATTAAATTCTGTATACAATCAAAATATTAAAATATACAAAAATATTTTTATGGCATACATTTGCGTGCCGAAGATATTATAGTTATCATAGTCTAAAATTTGAGAATAGTTCAACTGTATTATTTGTTTTTTTATTACCTTTTATTGCAGATTAATTGTGTAGTAATATACAATATTCAATAATGTAATTATAAGGTCCTTCTTAAATTCTGCTCCTGGAACTAAACCAAGGTACCCGAGGTAAATGAGTTTCACAAATAGTAATTATGCAGTTACTAAAAGAATAAGATGTGATTTGCGAATTGAACGTAGATTCCTTGAAAGTATTTAGTGTATAACTATACAAATTTTTAATTATGATAAAATAAAAAAGCATTTTAAGAAGGATTCAATAATTATAAAACTTCTAAACACAAACCCGTTTATGTGAATTATTTTTTTCTATTTCTAAGCTTTCGAAGAAACAAAGTTTCATATATTTCTGTTTACTCCTTGGAGATTGTTGTATTGTTGTGTTTTTATTATTATTATTAACATCATTTTTATTGATTTTTAACAAAAATCGTTTATCATCCTACGACGTCCAGATGGTGCTAAGATCAAATCTGTTTCTACATTAAATCCTCTGAGCCAAAGACTTAGGCCCGAAATCCACTTGAGATAATTGAAGTCTAAGTATGTGTGAAAGCCCGAATGTTTAAGTACCTAACTAAACGATACTTTTACAACAGCTTTTACAAATAAAACTTAACAACTACCCATATGAAATACACAGATGATATTTTAATGTCAGCTACCTTTGCGGACCTATCTTCAAGACCTAATAAAGTTAATTCTTAAAGAACCTTTAAAACTATATATTATGATTTTAATGACTTAGAACTTTATTTTAACAGAGTCATTACCATAAAATAACACATTACCTTAATGGATATCGGACCTTACATTTCGCGTATGTTGCGTTTTCTCAGCAAATAAGCTGACTTTTCATTTTTTATGTACATTTTTTTTACTTTAACTTTGAAAATGCATGAGGATTTGTTTTCTTCTGACAATAATGATAGTGCTTAAGAGGTGAGAAGACCGATCGATGTTATAGGTGCAATTAAATTTAATATATACCTATTTAATATAATATGTTCGTTTCTTTTCCATCCAAGATAAACCTATTGTATAAGCAATTAATATAATTGCATATACTTTTTAACAAATAAAACAACTATGTACCACTTATAATAATGGAACAGTTCGTATACATAACAACCTATTACAAACATTTCATCATTATCAGCTCATATACATCCCCACCGAGGGGCTCGAGCCTACCCTGAATAAGGGCGATCTGGCCTTACTCGACCACGTGGGCCTAGTGCGGGTTGGTTGACTTCACACACACCCTTCGAGTTTCTTCACAGGCGTGTGCAGGTTTCCTCACGATGTATTCCTTCACCGCAACAGCTTCGGATAAACGTACATATGAAATCTAAATTCGAGAACACATTGGTACGTGGCAGGATTCGAACCACTCCCCCCCGGACAGGAGGTAGCGGCCCTTCCCATTACGCCGCCGACGCTCCAAACATTTAAATTTACATAATATAAAACAAGCAATTGAACTGATGTCAGAACTTCAATATTGTAACTAAGAAATATCTGCATCTAACTATACAGCTATATACATTTTAAAAAAAAAGCGTCGGTGGCTCAACCGGTAACGACTCGGTCCTCCTAACCAGAGGTGCCGGGTTCAAATCCGGAAGACCAATGTACCAATGATTTTTTCGAAACTTCGTACATTTACTTACTGATTGATTTAACGGTGAAGGAAAACATCGTGAGGAAACCTGCACACACCTGCGAAGAAACTCGAAGATTGTGTGTGAAGTCGACCAACCCGTACTGGGCCCGCGTGGTCGAATTAGGCCCGATCGCCCTAATTCAGGGTAGGCTCGAGCCCCTTGGTGGGGACGTATATGAGCTGATATGAAGATGTTTACAACTGTCAAAAATAATTAAAAATTCCTTGCATAAAATTCTAAAATTTAAATGCTTGTGAAAAAGATCACAATGGCGTAATGGTTAAGTCCATTAGCTCCACATCAGGAGGTCGCGGGTTCGGTTCCCGGCAGAGTCTAACTTTGTATGACATGGCTTGATTGGAGGATTTTCTAAGCCCACCTGGCTAGCTACCACCACCTTATCTTAACGTCTTAACATCATTGATGTGTTCCAGCTTGAAATATAAAATAGCCAGTTCCCCATTGTGTTTGCGAACCTTTGTAAGTCCCCTTCCATCTTCGACATCATCGTTATTTACCGTAATGTGAGACGGGGTAGTAAAGTTCTCGAGTAGCGACCGCGTACAGGAAAACGTAGCGTAGGCAGGCCTCCCACGCTGTGAACCGACGACCAGGTGAATATCGCGGGTAGCCGATGGATGCGGGCAGCGCAGGACCGGTCGTCGTGGAAATTTTTATTATAAAGTACATATAATTTTGAACAAAAAAAACGACTTTAATTTGGGATTTCTTTATTTGGGAGTCCGCCATATTGGATTTAGAATGCACTCACTTAGCTAACCATGCATTATTCTTCATACTTAACGTGTATGCAATTCAGCTCAATTGGAAACCGAGAAGTGGTTCTAATTTAGCTTCCAAGGGTTATCCCAAACTAACTAACTAGCTAACATGGCAGGTTAATATGAGGCTTGTTATAATTTTGAACAAAAAACACCGAAGTTAAACAGGAAACTAAGGTTCCCCTCGATTTATCTGGGATGCCATCATCAGATCCTGGTTTCCTGATCATGGTACTACCCTTGGGATATCTCCTTTCCAACAAAAAATGAATCATCAAAATCGGTTCATAAATGACGAAGTTATCCGCGAACACGCATAAAAATATATAAATATATACGGTCGAATTGAGAAACCTCCTCCTTTTATTGAAGTCGGTTAAAAATGAACAAGTTTTGATTTCACGAAAGTCCGAATGTATTTGAGTTAATGAAATTGATTTGCAGAAAGAAAGGTTAAATGCTCTTACGTCCCTAAAATTAGCTACTTGATTCACGATGTTTCAAACATCGAACGAAATAGCTTGGAAACAAAGTTCTTGTCCGCTCATACTGCAACGTGGCTGTTACGTCAATTGCTGCGGACGAATCGTGAGAAAATTGTGGTTATTAATTCATTAAAAATATAATAAGAATTTCCAAGAAATAAGTAAACAAAATCAGTTAAAAATTTCATAAATGTATATAATGTTTCGATTAAAATTGCAGCAGTTTTATGGTTACTAGAAAAAAAGGGTGCATTAGGATATTTTTTTCTTTAGTTCTATGTCATCATCATCACATCAGCCGAAAAACGTCCACTGCTGTACAAAGGCCTCCCCCAAGGATTTCCACGACGATCGGTACTGCGCTGCCCGCTTCCATCGGCTTCCCGCAATCTTCACCAGGTCGTCGGCCCACCGCGTGGGAGGCCTACCTACGCTAAGTTTTTCGCGGTCGCTACTCGAAAACTTTACTGCCCCAACGGCCATCTGTTCTACGAGCTATGTGCCCTGCCCACTGCCACTTCAGTTTAGCGATTCTGTGAGCTATGTCGGTTTCTGTGGTTCTCCTACGGATCTCCTCGTTTCTGATTCGATCACGCAGAGAAACTCAGAGCATAGCACGCTCCATTGCACTTTGGGTGACCTTGAGCCTTCTTATACCATAGTAAGCGACCATGTCTCAGATCCGTAATTCATCACTGGCAACACACACTAGTCAAAGACCTTAGTCTTGAGACACTGTGGTATTTGGGACGTGAAGATATTGCGAAGCTTCCCGAAAGCTGCCCAGCCGAGTTGGATACGTTGATTGATCTCTTTCTTGAAGTAGAACCTACCTAGCTGAAGTGTTTGTCCCAGGTATACATATTCGTCAACAACTTTTAGTGTAGAGTCTCCAACCTTTAGAGGTGTGAGAGTTATGTGTATTAAAAATGGAATTCTAGGAAATCAAATTAACTCCTTATATTCTGTAAATTACAAAACAGTTTTTATTTCGATTAAAAAAACATTCGTTGAAGTAAAAAGCGGTAACAAAGTTGGTCGTGCGCAACGCGGCGGTAAAAGCCTTAACCCTTTCACGAGTATAGGCAAAATGTGTGTCAACGTTAATCTATATTGACCTCGAGTAAGGTCCAGTTTCAGGTTCCAGATTGCTTTAACGGTGAAGGAAAACATCGTGAGGAAATCTGCACACGCCTGCGAAAAAACTCGAAGGTTGTGTGTGAAGTCGACCAACCCGCATTGGGCCCGCGTGGTCGACTAAGGCCTGATCGTCCTGATTCAGGGTGTAGGCTCGAGCCCCTCGGTGGGGACGTATATGAGCTGATATAATAATAAAGGTTCAGTTTGCTCTTGTTCACAGTATTTGTGTTGTCTGTGAAAGGGATAAGTCTAGCCTGACACATTTGCAAGCTGCCTACATAGCGCAAATAAATTTATATAGGGTGTAACAAAATTGGTGTAGGAGCCGTTAAATGGGAATTCTACTCATCATACTGAACCACTTTCCCCAAGGAACCCGTAGTCAATTCGCAAAAAAAATTGGACAAAAATGGTCGATGAGCTGATCGATTCGTATGAAGAGTAAAAATTTTTTTTGAGATTTTAGCAAAGTCGTAGATCAAAAGTTCTTCAGTATAATGAGTAAAAGCCCCAGTTAACGGGACCTGCACCAATTTTGTTACAGCCTGTATTATGAGTCACCATTGTTGCAAAATACAGAATGATACAGAAAAATAAATAAAAAATACAAATAAAGGTTTCCGATACAGACACTCGATTCCAGACACTGTTGAGAGTATTTTGCACCTGGCGATAGCCATTGGCAGAGACACTTCTTGCCCGAAATACCCAGCATTGTCTCCGATCACCTTGACTGACATTTATTTATACCGACAATCAATCTAAATAACTTCAGCTCATCTAGTGATTCATACAGTGAACAGAATATAAGATACTAAGTTCATTTAAAGGGATAATAGGGATGACGACAGCATCAGAAATAAATTATGAACTCTTGATCACTAAATCGCCCTCCTACTTAAACTTCGGAAAACAAAACGAGTAAGGTTTTCCATCAAGTCTTCGATTTTTAATGCACCAAAACCACAAAATGAGTATACATATAAATGACGCTGCAAAACAATGAAGTTACGCCTAGGTATTTCGAACATTTTTTGAACAAAATATCATTTTTGACACATGATAAAAAGTAAATCAGATGACTAGCATTCGTCATCCCTATTAACAAACACAAGGTATGAATCGACTAGAATATTGCTTGAAATTAAAACTAATCATTTGCCTCGTCATCATATCAGCTCATATACATCCCCACCGAGGGGCTGAAGTTTTAGTGGGCAGGGCATATAGCACGTAGAACAGATGGCCGTCGGGGCAGTAAAGTTCTCGAGTGGCGACCGTGCACCGGAAAACGTAGCGTAGGTAGGCCTTCCACGCGGTGAACCGACGACCTGGTGAAGATCGCGGGAAGCCGATGGATGCGGGCAGCGCAGGACCGGTCGTCGTGCCTACCCTGAATTAGGACGATCGGGCCATAGTCGACCACGCGGCCCCAGTGCGGGTTGGTCGACTTCACACACAACCTTCGAGTTTCTTCTCTGGCGTGTGCTGGTTTCCTCACGGTGTTATCCTTCACCGTAAGAGCGTCGAATAAACGAACTTATGAAATTGAAATTAAAAACAAATTGGTAATCATTTGCTCAAATCATGGTAAATAAATGGTACAGCAGCACTTCACATACTTTCTAGCGAAAACGTACAGTTAAAAACATGACCAAAACTACTTAAATTAGCGGTAGATTTCTATTAAACCTTATAAGTAGGCAAGCAAAAATATGAAGCAAATATTGCAAACCAAAAATGGCCTTTGTATGGGGACCTATTTTTAACGAATTTTGTCAGACTAAAAAAGTTAACTACTTGCAAAGTTTCATCAAAATCGTTACCTAAGGCGTAATTTAAAATTATTGCATTTTTCTTTTTTTTACACATGGTTGCGACTCTTAAATGGCACCAGCCGAAATCCACTCGGAATCGAGTTTTTTGGCGGGATTTGTGGTGGACGCATTCGTAGTTTTATTTTATTGTATTTGCATTGTTTTCTGCTAGAATTTACTTTAAAAAGTGGTGCGTTTTGGAGAAAATCGTCTGGTGCACGTGGGCAATGTGGAGAACAAGATAATAAAATGAAGGAGGACGTGAAAACCCAATTTCCACTGGGACTCACTGGGTGCAGTTTTATAGACGCCCTTCTGCAACCGGGTGTTCCACCCCAAAATGCGGCTGCTGCAAATGGTGTCATGAAATTCAGAGAAGATTTGTGATGCACCGGCACTAGCATTACAAATCCAAAAAACAAATGAAGAAAATGAAAAGTATTTTAGAATTCGGCCGAAGGACTCGTTTCCATGGCCAAGAAAAATTCACGACCACTCGGAATCTATTGACAATTTTTTTATTTTTTTATTTATTCACAATTGGTAAGCCCTTGGCCTAAAAAACCCTTAATTTCAAAATTTAATCTCAATCGGATCATTTGGTTTAGCTGCTAGAGAAAGAACGACGGGCGGACAGATGGAAAGAAGTTTTTGGCAAATATGTTTTTGTTTAAATTTAGTAGTGATATAGAACAAATTTGTAAATTGAAAAAAAAAAACAATACGACGACAATACTTACTATTGCTTCCTCACTGAGCTTGATTACCGCCTTCGTGGCGTAATGGTTAGTCCATTCGCTTCACACTAGGAGGTCGCGGGTTCGATTCCCGGTGGGGTCAACTTGTGAGACTCGGTTTGGTTGGTGGTAGGGCATTTTCTAAGCCCGCCTGGCTAGTTACCAACATCTTATCTAAGTCTTGCCGCCAAACATCAGTGTTGACAACATTGATGTGTTCCGACTTGAAGATAAGATAGCCAGTTCTCCATTGAGTTGGGGAATCTTGGTAAGCCCGCTTCCATCTTCGGCATCATCGTCACTTACCATCAGGTAAGATGATGCCAAGGGCTTACCAATTGTGAATAAAAAAAAATGATTGATTGAAAACACTTTATTGCACATCATAAGAGGGAAAAAAAGATACGATGATCGAGGAAGTTGTACATTATACAGTTATCGCTAACAAGCGATCTCTTCCAGACAACCTTTAGGTGGAGGAAACATGAAAAATTATTATTGTGGGCAATAAACAAATTAATAGAATATTTAATATTTAAATGTATATTTAAAAAAATAATAAGCGACAAAGCTCGAAAGTACAAAAGTGAAAGATTAAGAAAAAAATCGCAAGGTGTAGGACCCGTAACTGAGGATTCTATTCATCATGCTAAACATCTTTCCCCGAGGAACCCCTAGTCAATTCTCAAAAAAAATGTAGACCCTCCATACAAAAAGGAACAAATAAGAAAAAAAAAAAAAAACATTCCAAAAAAATATTTCAAAAAATATCCCTTCGCCACTGCCGCCTCTCGCCGCCCTCGCCCACGCGATATATCGTCTACGCTCCAAGCGGCCGTTACGCTTATTCGTGACAAAAAAAATCTTAATACCCCCCCGCCTATATAGAAGTTTCACTTAAAAAAAACTTTAATATTAAGTAAGGGTTCAATATAAGTATTTAACTACTATTCCTATCTAAACATTAAAAACAATGGTGACTCAATACAAACGCACTGGAGGTGTAAGCAAAATTTTCGAGTACTTTGCCAAATCAGCAATTTTCAACAAATTCGACACAAATAATTTGACACCACTGATGAGTAATGGAAAAATACTTCGAAGTAAAGGTTTTAGTAAAAATTAAACCACGGTTTTATCCGAGACCAATAAATAATACTGTCGAAGGTACCAATGGAAAGGAATCTAAGGGTGGCGCACATCAGGAGGTCGCGGGTTCGATTCCCAGCGTAGTCTAGCTTTGTAAGACTCTTTTTGGTTGGTGGAAGGGCATTTTCTAAGCCCGCCTGTCTAGCTGCAATCATCATAACTAAGTCTTGCCACCGAAAATACACAACATTGAAATGTTCCGGCTTGAAAATAAGATAGCCAGTTCCCCATTGCGTCGGGGAATCTTGGTAAGCTCGCTTCCATTTTCGGCATCATCGTCACTTACCATCAGGTGAGATGATGCCAAGGGCTTACCAAGATAATAAATTAAAAAAACGTAGCTTGTGACAAAATCGGTGTGCCCAATCAGCCTGCTTGTGATATCTTTTGTTCGTATTGAGGTATGGTGGTACGGAACCCTTCGTTCGCGAGTCCGACTCGCACTTGGCCAGTTTTTCTTTTTTTACTCTTGAATCTGATCTGATTTTCCTCATTACTTTGTAAGTTTGCAGGATAACGTTACAACGATTTACATCATTTACTTCCACGTCACCGAGACTCGATCGCGTGCGCAGGCAAGGAAAAACCCCTGAAAGGATCTATTGTTTCATCTATCTACATTCAACCATAGCTTATTATAGGTTACTGAGTCTTTCAGAAGGCCACAACAAGTGTCAGTTTCCGCGATTTATTAAACTTCCTAGTTTAGTGGTTTATCGATGATGATTACAAGATACATACAAGGAAATTCCTGAAACCACTACCCTGAAAGATGTGACTAATAGTCGGTGGGAAATTATAATAGCGTTTAGGTAAAGGAAAGAATGGTCCCCCGGACCCCCGGACACTGCATACAACTGTCCTGAAATGACATTTCTAAAAACAAATGATGGAGCAAACAAAATTACGGCGAAATCCTATACGTTCGAGAACCAAACCAATTTGTATCAATCTGGGTGACGAGGGGGGTGAGGTTAAAATGTAGAGAGCGGCAGGGAGTGTCCATACTGTACTCGTATGTTAGTACTAACACAGTATTACAATATAGCGGCTTACAGTAGTGCAACGAATGTACTTACGCAGAACAGAAGGGTACTTGCGGGGCAGTGGGCGGCGGGGCACAGCCTGGCAAACTCCGCGAGTTTCCGAGGCTGGCTACAGGCTAGTACTGCTAGTACCAACGCCGTGGCGGCATCGTGCGACATCAAAGGCTTTGCGCTACTGTAAGCCATATAGTAATACTGTGGTACTAATATATACTTTGGTTATGGTAAACTCTGGACATTCCATACAAAGGGCGAGAAATGTCATATCTTAAAAAAAATTACCAATTGTGAATAAAAAAATAAAATAAAAAAAATTACGGAACCAAACTAAGCACCAATCTGTGTCAATGGGAGACGAGGGGGCGGGGGTGAGTTATGAATCTAGAGAGAGGCAGGGAGTGTCCATGCTGTATGTAAGTACTAAAATTTTAACTTTGTTTATAATTAGTCTAACGTGGTAAGTATTCACAGATAAGAAAAATGTTTTGCCTGTGTAAGTATTACCAAAGGTTCTAATTGATATAGTTCTATACAGGTTGTGAAAAAAATTGTATAGGACCCGTTAACTGGGGATTGTACTCATCATACTGAACAACTTTCCCAAGAAACCCGTAGTCAATTCTGAAAAAAAAATTCGGACCCTCCATACAAAAATAATACCATACCAAAATGCAAAATATATTAATGATAAAAGTTTAGGTAAATATTTAAAAAAATATATAAAAAATACATATATTGAAGGTGAAGGTTGCGGGAAGCCGCTGGATGCTGGCAGCTCTGGACCGGTGGTCGTGGAAATCCTTAGGGGAGGCCTATGTCCACAAGTGGACGTGCTTCGGCTGATATGATGATGATGATGATGATGATGACATATATTCATGAGGTGCCACTGCTACCACAGGGCCCCAACTCAGCATATGCTAGGCTCGGAAGCGAAGCGCTGGTATTCTGTTGGCACCCGTGGCTGTCAGTCAGGCTCGGACGCCTAGATGCTTAGTTTATTTGAAAAACGATTTAAACTTTATCCTGTATCTTCATACTATCTGCTGAAACAGCTGTAATTTATGTAAGTTCGTTAATATTTGTAGCGTTAGAGCCCAGAGGGATTCCAGATTCGAACCTACTTATGCAAATTAGTCAGTATGCTTGAAGTACGGCAGATAGAGAAACCTTTGCAAGAGGTTATCAAATAAATTATCTAATTTAACCGCCTCCGTGGCGCAATGGTTAGTCCATTTGCTTCACACCAGGAGGTCGCGGGTTCGATTCCCGGCGGGGTTAACTTTATAAGACTCGGTTTGGTTGGTGGTAGGGCATTTTCATAGCCCGCCTGGCTAGCTGCCACCATCTTATCTAAGTCTTGCCGCCATAACATCAGTGTAAACAGCATTGATGTGTCCGGCTTAAATATAAAATAGCCAGATCCCCATTGCGTTGTGAAATCTTGGTAATTCCGCTATCATCATCGGCATCATCGTCACTTAGCATCAGGTTAGATGATGCCAAGGGCCTACCAATTGTAAATAATAAAAAAGTGTAAGTACCTACCTTGTGGAACTCCAGCCGTGAACGTCATTAGGCTGATGTGATAATGGTGATAAGTACGCTGCACCCACAGATAAGAAAAAAAAATGCTGCACCAATACTTAGCCCTTTAATGCGAAAAAAAAACTATCGGATAATAGGGATAAAAATAATCTTTCTTGTTTTTAAATCCGCAACAGGTGTAATAAAACAGCCTTAGGAAATACATCAACGCGAGCGCTGTGCTTTGCCTAGAAAAACTGTCATAGGAAATACATCAACGCGAGTGCTCTGCTTTGCCTAGAAGAACTGTCATAGGAAATACATCAACGCGAGCTCCATGCTTTGCCTAGAATAAAAAATAAATAAATAAATATTCTGGGACGTAGGAAGTAGGATTCCCTGTGTTATGGGAACCAGAGACTGATATACATACTTATATACGTTTAAATATATACATAATATAGATATTTAACACCCAGAATAACTGTCATATGAAATAAATCAACGCCAGCGCTCTGCTTTGCCTAGAAAAACTGTCATAGGAAATACATCAACGCGAGCGCTATGCTTTGCCCAGAAAACAGTCATAGGGAAGATATCAACGCGAGCGCTCTGCTTTGCCTAGAAAAACTGTCATAGGAAATACATCAACGCGAGCGCTATGCTTTGCACGAATAAACACGGAAACATAGGTAGCTAAGTATATCAGCAGTCGTCATATCAGCTCATATATTACACCGAAGGGCTGGGCCTACCCTGAATTAGGGTGATCGGGCCTTAGTCGACCACGCGGGCCCAGTGCGGAGTCAACTTCACACACACAACCTTCGAGTTTCTTCGCAGGCGTGTGCAGGTTTCCTCACGATGTTTTCCTTCACCGTAAGAGCGTCGGCGGTGTAACGGTGTACCAATGTGTTTTCGAATTTCAATTTCATATGTAAGTTGACGAGACCTGGTGAAGGTCACGGGAAGCCGCTGGATGCGGGTAGCGCAGGACCGGTCGTCTTGGAAATCCTTGGGGAAGGCCTATGTCCAGCAGTGGACGTCCTTCGACTGATATGATGATGTAAGTTTATCCGATTTCAGCAGTGAACAATAAAAATGAAAAGATTAACACGGGACATACTTAACTGTAAGAAATAATGTCAATAGTAGATTTAGTCAATAGGTATTTAGCACAAGTTGCGTGATAATTATCCATTAGATCGACACGCGAATTGGCTCATCGACAATTCTTTCCAAGATCACGGACACCACTGAAGTGCGAATGAGCTAATCACAATGGTGTGATATTCATAACAATCAGTAGATAAGGATAGTTAGTTAATAATGGTCGTATTAGAAGCCTTACATTGCCGTGTTAGTTAGTTTGGGCAAAGTATATATTAGTACTGACACACGAGTACAGTATGGACACTCCCTGCCGCTCTCTAAATACCGACCTCACCCTTCGTCACCCAGATTGATGCAGATTGGTTACGGTTTGGTTCTCGAACGTATAGGATTCCGCCATAATTTTGTTTGCTCCGTCAATTGTTTTTTGGAAATGTCATTTCACGACCGATGTATGCAGAGTCCGGGGTATGGTTTGGGACAAATCTTGGAAGATAACTAGGTCTTACCCATTTCCTGGTTTACGGTTGAGCTGAAATTTTGCATACACTTTAATTTTGGAGCACAATGCATGGTGACCTCAATCTAAATCCAATATGGCGGACCAGTTATTTTTTTAAGCACCCCCGTGATATGGGTATCAAATGAAAGGGTTTGCTGAGAAGAATACGAAATAATTAAAATTCCTCGATTCGTATAATTTAGGATTTTTTAAGATGAGAGTGAATGGCCACTATTTCAGCTTGCGTGTTACATCTTCGTAGCATCGGCACTTACTTTCATGTGAGGTGCAGCCAAACGCACTCAAATTTTTAACTAAAAAAAAACTTTTTAAAAAGTTATAGGTTTTTCGAAAATTGTTTTAAAGGTCAGTCGCCTCTTTCGTTACTCAGTTATCAATGTGATTTGTTTTAACAACCAAAATTTTATTTATTCTGCGAATTCTTGAGTTAGATGGAGATAAATGTAAATTATAGGTTGAAAAAAATTGGTACAGGACCTGTTTACTGGTGCTTCTAGCATCATACTGAAAACTTTCAGCGAGGAGCGCCATAGTAGATTCTCAAATTTTTTTTAACTCTATATACAAACAAAACGATCAGCTGAAGCACCAATTTTGTATGGAGAGTTTTTTTAATGAATTGAAAATGGATGCCGCGTAGAATCCCCAGTCAACAGGTCCTATATAAATTTTATTCATCATCATCATTTTAGCTCATATATGTCTCCACCGAGGGGCTCGAGCCTACCCTGAATTAGGGCGATCGGGCCTTAGTCGACCACGCGGGCCCACAGTGCGGGTTGGTCTACTTCACACACACACGTTACGGAGACAACGCTCCCACAAGTTAAAATTTTAACAAAACAAGTGCGTTTAGGTAAAAGGTACTAGGGCGAAAGAACGCGCGAGGCGGCAGTCGTCAGCTGCAGTCGGCCGCGAGGCAGGGCTGCCCCATAAACGCATCCCACTTTAGAATTCGGGCCGATATAAATACACGCTCGCTGCATTTGCATCGCGGTAGGGTTGCCACGAACGTCGATCTCAATTTATTTATAAGTATTTTATCATTTCAGTAAACTTTAGTGAAAATTCAGAATACGTGAGGAGCACCACTTCATATTTTTTATCGTTTATGTTAGGGTGTTTTCGAGAGACCGTCAACACAGCGAATATTTCTATTTTTTTGCGAATTAATGTTATCTCATGTTATTATTTTTTTTTTTTGGGTATTAGGTTTTTTTCTGTCACGGCCGCGTGGAGGGGGTAGACTGAGAAAGGCTGGCGGTGGCGGCGGAGAGGGCAACGGCTGTATTCGTAGATGGAAAAAAGTTGAGATGGAGATATAAAGCAGGTACTTAGCCTGGGTTACTCTTTTCACCTGTCCATTGAAGTTTCACTTCTACTATGTGTCCCAGCACACATTTTGATTTTTTTTACAATTCCCTTGAAATCATCATAAGAGACACCTATTACAGAAAACATCAAAAATTAACAGATATAAGATAATATTTATATTATTTTGTGCCAATTCTGGTTATTCAACCGTTAATAGCACTCTTTTTAAAGACAAAAATTAGTTATTCCTCACTGAATATTATTTTTTTTTTTAATTTCTCCTTCGGACAACCCTAGCGCCGGACGCAGTGTAACCGTGCCGCTCGTATAATATTTGTGTATACTATAGATAACATATAGCACGAGTGGTCCAATCGATTTTAAATCAGCGGAAATCTGCACGTGGTGGGTGAGACTTATACAGGGTGTAACAGAATGAGAGTAGGTCCCGTTAACCGGGGAATCTACTCATCATATTGGACAACTTGTCCCCAGGACACTGCATACCACGGTCGTGAAATGACATTTCTAAAAAACAAATGACGGAGCAAACAAATACGCAGCGAAATACTATACGTTTGAGAACCAAACTATAACCAATCTGTATCAATCTGGGTGACGAGGGGGTGAGGTCGGAATCTAGAGAGCGGCAGGGAGTGTCCATACTGTATGTTAGTACTAATATGTATACATTGCCCATAGTCAATTCGCAAAGAAACTATTTTACTCTTTGTTCAGTTAATTGATTTTGTATGGAGAGATCAACTTGTTCAGTATGATAAGTGGAAGCCCTGAATACTACCCCTTATTGTTTTTCTTTTTAGGGTTCCGTACCCCAAAAGGTAAAAATGGAACCGTTATAGGATCACTCGTTGTGTCTGTCCGTCCGTCTGTCACAGTCAATTAGATCAGAAACTACTGGACCGATTGAGTTAAAATTTTGTTCACATACGTACTCGTAAGTGATCCATTAAAATAAGTTTTTCAAACTACATATATCATGAGACAGTCTCTTTTCCGCTAAAAGGAGTCCTTTCAACTTGACTCCTACTTTTCGGAATGAATTCATTCAGATGTCTGACCATCTTGAGCTTCTTGGCGTGGAAATAACACCTAATCTCAATTTCGGTAGATACATTGAGTCCAAGGCCAAAGTTGCTGCAATGAAGCTGGGTATTCTCAATAAGGTGAGACGGTACTTCACACCTGGACAGCTTCTATCTCTATATCAAGCACAAGTCCGATCTTGTATGGAGTACTGTTCTCACCTATGGGATGATTCAGCCCGCTATCAGCTGGATACCTTGGACGCTATCGACCGGCGCGCTCGGAGACTCATTGGTGACGATGAGCTTGTCGAAAACAAGCTCCAAAGCCTTGGGCATAGCCGCAAAGTTGCCTGTCTTTCGGTTTTCTATCGAATTCATTTCAGAGAGTGTGCTCAAGAACTTCACGACCTCATTCCCCCAGCTCCATTCCACCTACGGTCAACGAGACGCGGGGGGAGGTTCCACCCCTTTGTTGTTGATATTCAGCCTATGCGCACGAAGCGTTACGCTTCCTCATTTATTGGGCGGACAGCGATGGAGTGGAACTCCTTGCCTGCGTCTGTGTTTCCCGACTCCTAAAATTTGGGGATCTTCAAGGCGAGAGTGAATAGGCATTATTTGAGTTTGCGTATGTACCATCCTCGACTACATCGTCACTTACCATCAGGTGAGAAGTAGTCAAACGCACTCAAATTAAAAAAAAACATATAGTAACAAAATTGGTGTAGGTCCCATTAACAAAAGTTGTTCAGTATGATGAGTAGAACACTCATCATACTGAACAACTTTTGTTCTACGACTTTGCTGAAATCGCAAAAAAAAATACTCTTCTTAAAAATTAATCAGCTGATCGACCAACTTTGTGCAATTTAGTATGGAAGGTATAATTTTTTTTTTGAGAATTGTCTGTTAGTTCCTTGGGAAAAGTTGTTTAGTATCACGAGTAGAACTCCTAGTTAACGGGACCTACAATACTTTAGTTACACCTGTATAAAATGAATGGGCTTGTTGTAAGAATCTTTAATATATTTATTTATAATTTTATGATAAATTGTTTTAAGGTATTTAAGATTTAAGAAAATAGGCAAAAATTTGTCAATTTCCGCTTCCCTTTATTTCCGAAACTACTGAGCCTAAAATCTTAAACAATCACAGGTTAAATGCATAGATGACATGAAAATGTATGAGAAAATCTAAAATATTTCCAGAAAAAATAGACCCCTATTTACCTAGAGCAAAGTATATACTGAGAGGTCTTGTTCTGTTCTCTTGAACTCAGGGTCACACATGTGATGGTAGCGAATTTTGACTAAGGTTTAGAGTTTTTGAAGTTAGGGTTTGTAGAATTAGGGCGTATAGAGTTAGAAGCTTTGCTCTGCATAAGATATGATAACTTTCTGACAATGCGAGCCATATGGTCTAGTCTTGGCAACATTTTGCATGACAATGTTTTGGTGGAATTTCTGTTCTTTTTGTAAGTTGTTTATGATAATATTTTTTTATTTTGTTAATTTTTTCTTTCTTTTTTGGGATGTATTCCTTGCACATCTTAGGAGCTTTTTCTCATAACCCACTCTTAACCTCCTTACAGGTAGAAGATACAAATCGTTTTGTTTTTTAAGGGATGCGTTTTTCCCACGACACAATCGTTTCCGTTCGGACGGCTAGGTCGCGCCGCGCTGTATTTGCTTCATCATCAATTACAGCGGGTTCACATTGGGCATTTTGCGCGAGCTCAATTCCATCCCCTAATTTTAAAGGCGGGGGGTGGTTTACTAAAAATCCTGAAATACGTATTTTATTATTTAGACCAAGGAGTGCCATATCAACTTTCAGTACGTGTGTCAGGCTGAAGGACTCGCACTTCCATAACAAAAGTCTGATATTAAGATATGTAAACACATATAAACAAAATATAAAGCAAACAAGCAAAAATTTAAGTGTATGTGTAAAGAAGTTTGAGTGTGATGTTTGTGTGTAGTGTGTGTATATATACAGGGTGTAACAAAATTGGTGTAGGTCCCGTTAACTAGGGTTAGTACTCAACTGTACTAAACAACTTTCCCCAAGAAATCCAAAGTCAATTCTCAAATAAAAAACGGTAATTTAAAAAACTAAAAAACCCGCCTGCGTTTCTGTGTAATTTGGAAATGAAAAACCCTAAAACAAGAAAGTCGTCATACCCGAATGCACTTAACTTAAGAAAAATTGTAGCAGTCAGGACCCATTCTAGAAAGTCAGCCGTCTAGTCAGTATATTGGAGTAATCTGCAATGTAATATAGGTATGTGCTCTTAATTCTCTATGCCTCCATTTCTAGAATGGGTCCCGACTGCTACAATTTTTCTTAAGTTAAGTGCAATCGGGTATAACGACTTTCTTGTTTTAGGGTTTTTCATTTCCAAATTACACAGAAACGCAGGCGGGTTTTTTAGTTTTTTAAATTACCGTTTTTTATTTTATTCATTTTTTTAGTTTTATTATTGAATGAGTTCATTTGAATTTGGCGCCAAAAATCCGCCATTTTGTTTTTATTTATTTTGATATACCCAGTGTCATTCTCACAGTAAAAACGTATCTAACGACAACCCTCAAGCTATAATTAATCGAGCCGTTCAGGCTGCAGAGCGTGTCAAACATTTGAATTTTGCGCCAAAAATCCGCCATTTTTTTATTTTTTTATTTTGATATACCCTGTGTCACTCTCACAGTAAATACGAATCTAACAACACGTCTCAAGCTAAAATCCATCCAGCCGTTCAGGCTGCAGAGCGTGCCAAACAATA
This sequence comes from Coleophora flavipennella, assembly GCA_947284805.1. Classification (NCBI taxonomy): domain Eukaryota; kingdom Metazoa; phylum Arthropoda; class Insecta; order Lepidoptera; family Coleophoridae; genus Coleophora; species Coleophora flavipennella. The sequence continues at coordinate 13,505,541 of OX369259.1, read as the reverse complement.
ATACATACATACATACATACATACATACTCTCGAAAAACATAACCCTCCTTCTGGCGCAGTCGGGTAAAAAAAAGGTCTCTCCGTACAAAAATTAGCAAAATTGTTCGATCAGCTGATCGCTTTGTATGAAGACGTAAATATTTTATTGCGATTTCAACTAAGTCATAGAACAAAAGTTGTTCAGTATGATAAGTAGAAGCCCCAGCAAACGGGACCTATACCAGTTTTGTTACACCCTGTATAACTTACAATAACACTAAGTTTACATTCTGTTTGTTGAACAATTTATACACATAACTTGATTCTTCATCGGGCAAATTGATTAATAGATATGAATAACATTGAAAGGTATAAGTTATAATATATAACTTTTTTTCATGAGATTCTGGTACATCTTTTTATCTGGGGCATTCTTACATTTAAATATGTAAAAAAGGATATTCATATTATTATCATATCTTAAGAGGATTGTGAAGCTGCGACTTTTCATTCAAACAGCGATAACGATTTTCACCATTAATTAATAATCGATTTGGACTAATTTCAGACAGGTTGTCATTCAGAACAAAAGCTAGGCTTATACGTTTTGGTTTTTTAGATAAGGTTAATAAGTTTAATTTTATTGTCATTTACGTGCTTTCATTCAAAACTCATTTCGGCTATTTTTACTAAATTATAATCAGTAATTTAAAAAGCGAAAAGTATAAGCCTAGCTTTTATTCTGACTGACAACCTGTCAAAAATTGGTCCAAATCAGTTAACTATTAAGTGTTTTCCATTGCATTGCGGAATCTTGGTAAGCCCGCTTCCATTTTCGGCATCATCGTCACTTACCATCAGGTGAGATGATGCCAAGGGCTTACCAATTATGTATTAAAAGAAAAAGGTGAAAAACGTTATCACCGTTTGTATGAAAAATCGAATTTTCGCCGTAGGATCACAGTCCTCTTAATCTATGGTCTTTAGAACGCTAGTATGATAAACGCCAGTTTTCCGCTAACCGCGAGACGGCCTATTTAACTGAGTCAGTTATTTTTAACTGCCAGCATTCCTGCCAGAGATACCGCGGCTTTTGCCAAACTCTTAACCCTGGTTTCCTTAGGGTTCCCTGGGAAAAGGGATCGTTGTAGAGTTTGAAGTCGTTTCGATGTTATGAAAGTTTACTTCGTAGATTATAGAAGAGGTCCTGACTGAATGCCACCTCCGTTGCGTAATGGTGAGTCCATCCGCTCCACACCAGGAGGTCGCCGGATTCGATTCCCGGTGGGGTGAACTTGTAAAAATCGATTTGGTTGGTGGTAGGGCATTTTCTAAGCCCGCCTGTCTAGCTACCACCATCTTATCTAAGTCATGCCGCCAAACATCAGTGTTAACAATATTGATGTGTTTCGGCTTGAAGATAAGATAGTCCCCATTGCGTTAGGGGATCCTGGTAAGCCCGCTTCCATCTTCGGCATCAACGTCACTTACCATCAGGTGAGATGATCCCAAGGGCTTACCAATTGAGAATAACAAAAAATGCGACTTCGTGGTTTTGTAGATCAAGCAGTTAATGACTAACTACAAACTACTAGCTGACTATAAACACGATCATAATATGGCTTATGTTGACTTTTAGTGACATTTCATCTCGCCCGCTTCTGTGAAAGCATGTCAAGCCTTTTAGTACGGGTTTCTATCACTAGATGTCAGTTGCTAAGTCATCTCAAAAGTCTTTAGGCCTTAAGATAGGTCAAATGACAATATTCAATTCAAAGTATTTAAAGACTGTATAAAGCTATCACTATAGAAAAAATATATAATATCATCATAATCATATTATCAGCTCATATACGTCCCCACCGAGGGGCTAGAGCCTACCCTGAATTAGGGCGATCGGGCCTTAGTCGACCACGCGGGCCTAGTGCGGGTTGGTTGACATCACATACCACCTTCGAGTTTCTTCGCAGGCGTGTGCAGGTTTCCTCACAATGTTTTTCCTTCACCATAAAAGCTTGTGTCACATGTGAAATCGAAATTCGAAAACACATTGGTACGTGGCAGGTCCGAACCACAACCTTCCGAACAGGAGGTAGCGGCCCCAACCGTACGACCGCTACGACAGCTCTAATAACAAAAAAAAACTAAACACTCTGTAAGTGCCGACAAAAGTGAAAACTTTTTACAGTTTTGACCCTGCGAGTTTTCCTGGAATGTAACCGACAGGTTATGACACAGTGTCACGAGTTCAATGATTTTTTCCCATCTCAGAAACTTTTTACAGTTTTATAAGTTTTGACCCTGCGAGTTTTCCTGGTATGTAAACGACAAGTTACATTACAGTGTCGCGAGCTCAGTGGTTTTTTCCCATCTCCAAAATGCTCAACGCACCTTTAGAAGTTTTCACTTCAAAAATTCAACTTTACTTGTAATTTATGGTGGTTTTCATGTTACAATTCAGAGCGAATAAATATTTCTGATTTCCGATTTCTGGATCAGTCATAAATTTAGAAGGAAGTCCCATAAAATATAACTAGCCGGTTACGTTTGACCGATCTACCCACTTTTTGTGAATTCAGTGCAGTGTTTTATACAGGGTGTAAGAAAGTTCTTGTAGGTCCTGTTAACTGGGGCTTCTACTCATTATACTGAACAACTTTTGTTCTACAAGTTTGCTAAAATCGTTTTTTTGAACTCTTCATACAAAACGATCAGCTGATTGACCAACTGTGTGCATTTTTGTATGAAGCGTCGAATATTAAACTCTGTATAACTAAGGTAGGTATCTACCTACAGTTTGCTATGTAAAGACTATGAAAACCAATTTCACCGTAAAATACAATCCTATCTATGTCTAATTTCCGCCGAATACTTTTGATATGCATACATACTTTCACTCATTATCTAATATATAAAATTCTCGTGTCACAGTTTTCGTTCCCTTACTCCTCCGAAACGGCTTGACCGATTCTCATGAAATTTTGTGAGCATATTGAGTAGGTCTGAGAATCGGCCAACATCATTTTTTTTTTTAGGGTAGGGTAGGGTAGGGTAGGGTTGGGTAGTGTAGTGTAGGGTAGTGTAGGGTAGGGTAGTGTAGTGTAGTGTAGTGTATGTAGGGTAGGGTAGGGTAGTGTAGGGTAGGGTAGGGTAGTGTAGTGTAGGGTAGTGTAGTGTAGGGTAGGGTAGGGTAGTGTAGTGTAGTGTATGTAGGGTAGGGTAGTGTAGGTTAGGGTAGTGTAGGGTAGGGTAGTGTAGTGTAGGGTAGGGTAGGGTATTGTAGTGTAGTGTAGGGTAGGGTAGGGTAGGGCAGTGTAATGTAATGTAAGGCGGTACGTAGTTCGCCGGGACAGCTAGTGGTATATAAATATATATTAGTGTAAATACACTATTTCCGCAGAAATAAAACTGCGACTGGTTTCGAACACCATTGGTTTGGTTGGTGGAAGGGCATTTTCTAAGCCCGCCTGGCTAGCTACCACCATCTTATCTAAGTCTTGCCGCTAAATATCAATGTGGATATCATTGGTGTGTTCCGGCATGAAGATAAGATAGTCAGTTTCCCATTGCGTTGGGGAATCTTGGTAAGCCCGCTTTCATCTTAGGCAACATCGTCACTTACCACCAGGTGAGATGTTGTCAAGAGTTTACCAATTGTGAATAAGAAATAAAAAAAAACAATCTTCAGGCAGATTATGATAGATAGACTAGGTAATCAAAATATATAGTGTAGTTTTATTAAATTTCTGTGGAATTAGTGTAAATATATACCAAAATGAGTGATATAATATTCCAACAAGAACCTACAATCAAAAGTATCAACCATACCTACTTTCTCGTGTAGCTGATTTATTTTGTTTATTTTATTTATTTTTATTTTCAAGGAAAACTAGGTTACTTATTAAAATTAAATATTAATTTATTATTTATTTTTATTTTCGCCTTTAGGTTACAGATAAGCAAGTTTGACTAAAAACGAAAAACCGGCCAAGTGCGAGTCCGAACCGCACACATACGGTTCCGTACCATCATACAAGATGGCGCTAGTTTCTTTACGTTTAAAAAAACACGTTTTTTTATAGAGTTGCCCTTATTTTTTCACGTTTCCTAATTTTTTGTATTTGTTATTATAGCGGCAACAGAAATACATCATCTGTGAAAATTTCAACTGTCTAGCTATCATGGTTCATAAAATACATAGGTTACTAGATCAATTCTGCAAAACGACTTTATTTTTTACAATCACTCAAAGTTCTCAGTTCAACTTCAACCTCATCACCAGTGACGATGCTGTTAACATAAGCACTTGACCCGTTTTAAAATTTTTTGAACATTTTTTTACACCATAATACACGACAGTCCTTTTGCTCCTCCGTTAGGTCGTGAGGTACCCATAGAGTGCAAAATTTTCTTACTCCAAGAATTTCGTGCAAAATTTTGTGAACACTTGGTGCTTTGATGCCCAGGGCTTCTTCTATTTGCCTATAGGTCATTCGACGATCAATTCTTAACATTTTATTCTATTTTGGCAACGTTATCTGGAGTACACACGTCACTGGGTCGTCCCGATCTTGGTGCATCAGAAACTTCGAAATTTCCACGTTTAAACTCACAATACCAACGGTAAACAGTCGTACGATGAGGGCAGTTTTGTTTGAATACAGATTGCATTTCCTTGAGACAGTCATCTAACGACAGACCCCTCTCAAAGTTGTAACGAATTACAACTCGTAAGTCGTCTCTAGACCACGCCGACATCTTTAAATATTAAATCTATTTTTTATTAAAAAAATAATAGAAAAAGAAAACTTTTTCCCGCCAAACTTTGTCTATGGAAATATAGTTATATGCCACCTCTTTGTTTCATATTTGTGTATTGCAAAACTTATCTAGTAACCTTTGTACAGCCTGGTGACAGACGGACAGACACAAGGACGGACAGCGAAGTCTTAGTAATAGGGACCCGTTTTTACCCTTTGGGTACGGAACCCTAAAAATCAACTTCAATTACAACAAGTTAGTATGTTTTTTTTTTAATAATCTAAAAGAGTTCTTAAGATTTTGATATGGGACCAACCTACCAACCTGGTTGTATAACCCTATAGAATAAAAATAAACATAAAAATCGGCTCAGAACCTGCGAAGATATCGCGCAACAAACATACAAAAAACATACGGTCGACTTGAGAATCTCCTCCATTTTGAAAGTCGGTTGAAAAGAGTCTTGATATAGAATAAAAGATAACTTATAAAAAAAGAGGATAAGATAACAAAAAAAAAAACGAGTGTGCTTTAGACCACACGACTGAAGTAAAACTTCTTTAGCTCCATCTATATGTACGAAAGTAAATATTTAGTATTCAGAAAAAAAACATTTTTTTCGTCATATGTATAGACAGTTAAGGAAAAGAGTTTTATTATTTTCTGTAAATGTTAAAATCTCTTTTATCTTATATGTTTGTTATGATTGTCTTTATAACCGATATTGTTGCCTTGGCAACCGATTTTATTAGTAAACAAAAATAAATAGTATCTCTCTTTCTATCTTCACTAATTTATATATCCCTCTCATCTTCCGTTCGCCTCGCCCGCATACACTTCCGTAAAGCTCTCGTCACGCATCCACCAGCTTACTCCCCAAGTCAAGCGTGCCTAAAAAAGTTTTACTTCAAAAAACACTAAACAGGTTAAAAAACCGACTTCCATCGCAAAAACTTAGTACATTTTTTTAATCCTTACTTAATAATATTATTATAAATGTGTTTGTTTGTTTGTTTGTTACCTTTTCACGCTTCAACGCCTTGACCAATCTTTATGAAATTTGGCATGCAGGTAGCCTGTGTCACGGGGAAGGACATACGCTACTTTTGATTCCGGGAAAATACTATAATCTGATGCAGTTCCTGAGGGAACTTAAAAAATACTCGATTGTTGTGATTTTTTGCACAGAGATGGTTGAGTAGGTGGAAAACGACATAATTTACTAATCACTCTTAAAGACAGTCATAAAAAAGATGTCCACTGGGAACTGAAAATATACTCTTTTTTGTTTAAATTCTTTAACATCGCAACGGAACAATGGATTGTGTGAATTTTTACACAGAGATGGTTGAGGGAGTAGGAAATGACATGATTTACATTAATAAGCATATCCTGACATAGTCCCCGAGGGATCTGGAGAAAATTCACGTCCACGCTCGCTAGCCGCTTGCGGCTCGCGCACCGCGCTCCCTCTCAGGCAGTCATAAAAACTATGTCCACGCGGGCGAAGCCGCGGGCAAAAGCTAGTTTTCTAATAAAGTGCTACACCGAGTTTATTAAAATTTTATGGAACCACACGGGAAGCACTAGCTTTCAAATAAAAAAAGAATCATCAAAATCGGTTCACCCAATCAAAAGTTCTGAGGTAACACACATAAAAATAAAACATACAGTCGAATTGAGAACCTTCTCCTTTTTGGAAGTCGCTTGAAAAGGTAACAAATACCAGTAATAGAATAGCTATAAGCGGTATATTACTTCGGAATTTTGTAGAAAGTCCAAACGGAGACCAGTTAATTCAATTAACACTCAAACATAGAATCTTAAGGAAAATAAAGTATGTACCTAGTCTACAGGATGCAACACGATTCGTGTAGGATAATGCCAACACCAATTCACCCCGTATATATGGACTGTTAATATTATACCAGTTAAGTAAACGTCAGATTTATAGATTATAGAGGATTATACAGATTTTTCGAATTTCGATCTCTTCGATAAGTTTATCCGACGCTCTTGCGGTGAAGGAAAACATCGTGGGGAAACCTGCACACATCTGTGTAGAATTTCATAGGTTGTGTGTGAAGTTAACCAACCCGCACTCGACTAAGGCCCGATCGCCCTAATTCAGGGTAGGCTCGAGCCCCTCGGGGGGGGGGGTGGGGGGAGGACGTATATATGAACTGATGTGATGATGACAGGAGACCGAAGAGTATAAGCGCGTTGGTGGACTGTAAGAATGCCTTTGATTCGGTCAAAACCTGGGCTGTGATACAGTATCTCCAGTGGTATCGAATTGTCTATCGATGTCTTGAAGCATTTGTATAAAAACGCCATCATATCTGTTCGCCTTTAGGACCAGATAGAGAAACTTATCCGTTTGCAGCAAGGTGTGAGACAGAGAGAGGCTTATGTACGTATATATATCCGAAATACTTACATATCCGTAACTAAGTAGGAATAGGTGTTAATTCGTGTTTGTAACTTTTGCACTTTAATTTTTTCTTTGTTTTGAATCCAAATGTCCTTATTAGGATGACTGGAAGTCCGCCTTTATACCATACTTATCTGTTAAATATATGTTCTGTATTCAAACATGTTAATAAAAAGTTTACAAACAATTGAAGATGCTTCTGAAGTGGGTGTTCGCGGTATGAACATAACGGCGAGTACATTACGCACCTTCGATTCGCTGACAATATCGAAGTCTCCTTAAGTAGGTCCAACTTCGATAAAGAGACCAATCGTCTAATCCAACTCGGCTGGGTAGAGTTTGCGAAGCTTCGCAATATCTTTACGTTCCAAATACCGGACCACTTTAAGTTGCTAGTGATGGATGACAAACGTAACAGTAACATCATCGCTTACTATGGGCTTCATAAGAAGGCTCAAACAGTGCAATGGAGCAGACTATGTAGGTTTCCTCACGTGATCGAATGAGAAATAAGCAAAATTCGTAGGAGAACCAAGGAAACCGACATATCTAGCACACGGAATTCAGTGGGCGAAGCACATAGCTCGTAGAATAGGTGGCCGTTGGAACAGTAAAGGTCTCAACTGGCGACTACCCACGTCATACTTTTCTTCCTTATCCGTTTTCGGTTCTGCGTGCTATGCACTTCAACATGCTTGATCGATATAATGTCAGTTACTTTGGATCTCTTTGTTTCAGATTGTATTACGTCGTTCTTTGTCGATAAACATTCTTTCCTTGTCTTTCAATGTTGAAATCATTGGTGTGTTCCGGCATGAAGATAAGATAGTCAGTTCCCCATTGCGTTGGGGAATCTTGGTAAGCCCGCTTCCATCTTCGGCAACATAGTCACTTACCACCAGGTGAGATGTTGTCAAGGGTTTACCAATTGTGAATAAGAAAAAATAAAAAAAATAATGCATAATTTTAGTTTAGTCCTGTCGTATAATTTAAATAGTGTTACTTTAATATTTATATCCACCTACCTATGAAGTGCAACATGAATGTTTAATGTGAAAAATGTAGTCCAAAACGTAAAACATAATGTAATGACATATAAATCAATAAAAACAATATAGTTTTGCAATAAAACTACATTACAAATAAGAAAACGGTGGGCGATTTTATTGAACGCGATTATTGTACTCGCAACCAATTTATTTTATCGTATATATATTTATATGTGTAATTTATTTTAGTATGCGGTGATGTTGGGACTTCTTTGCAATTATTTAATATTTTGCGGTGTTAGATACAATATTCTTCATAGAATTCATTCATTCCTTTCCTTAATTTTTTGGTTAACTCTAAATGAAAATTACTAAATGCAATTTCCCTATCACCTGTGAATGTAACAATTATTGAGAAAACAATAATGTTACTAAATAGTACGAATTAAATGGATTATAACAATATTTGCACTAAAGTCTTGAAAGAATTATTGTATTTGTACTCTATAAAATAAAATAATAAATATACATTTTTTTTATTAAAAATTTGAGTGCGTTTGACTGCAAATCAAGTATAAGTAAACACACTAAAAAATACACTCAAATATATGTACACATTATATCTATGTATGTTTAATAAAGGAAAATAAGATAGCGCGGAAGATGGAAAAACAAAAGATAAAAGCAGAGGAAACTCGGTTTCTTGAGAGATAAAAGGAGAAGTCCGGACTCACTAACCCCACTCACTGACTGACTCATTAACACCCAGCCCAATCCCTTAGACCACTAGGTAAAGCTGAAATTTTGCACAGAGGTTGTAGACAAGGAAGCAGGCCGGATATTTTGAATTCCCACGGCATAGGGAACAAAGTCATTGACAACGACATCCACGCTGGAGAAGCCGGGGGAGAAAGATAGTAAGTTTGGTTTGTGTAAGGGCATTTTCTAAGCCCGCCTGGCTATCTACCATTATCTTATCTAAGTCTGCCGCCAAGCATCAAAGTTAACAGCTTAGATGTGATGCGGCTTGAAGATAAGAAATTCAGTTCCCCAATGCGTTGGGGAATTTTAGTAAGCCCGCTTCCATCTTCGGCGTCATCGTCACTTACCATCAGTTGAGGTGATGTCAAGGGCTTACCAATTGTGGATAAAAAAGCAGAAACATCAGTTTAAACTTACCTATTAAACTTATTAAACTTAACTATCTTATTTGTTGTTAGAGTCACTAATTCCAATTAATTTGATCAAAGAAACCTGAGGTTCAAGAATCAAGCTTTTTCTATTCGAAAATCAAAACTAAACAAATAATATATAACTTAAGTCAGTTTTTCAACTGTCACACCCACGACAACGATGCCATCGCAAATACTTTTCTTTGTGCCTTTACACACATTAACAAAATTTTACACGGAGTACACGTAACGCTATCGAAAAGAAAGAAAAATTCCCAAAAACACGACACATACACACACTGATACACAACTAAACTACCACATGCATGACACTCTGACGCGCATTTTCTACGCCGACAACAGAAAGAGCCGATAGAAAATCTTTTGTCAAATTGGAGAGCTTTAAAACTTTAGAAAAACAAAAACTAAGTATTGAATAAGTAAAACTGTTAAATTATATTATAAATTTTCATAATTTTCTTTGCAATATTAGGTTTATCGTCTAAGCCACTTTTTATGTGAGTCATCTACGTAAAAATACGTTTTCAAACGCACCATGGTAGTAAGGAGATACGAATTAACGCACACACTGAAGCTGTTTACTTCATAAATTACCTACACAAGCCAGACGCAAGTGCATACGAGTGCAGCGACGCTATAAAAGGGGCACTCCCACAACCACGATTGTGTACTTGTCGCTGTGTGTGTAAAGTGGGTCACAGAGATAGTGAAGACACGTGTACAGGGCTGGCCCATTATTACTGTCGTTTTGAAAATTTTTACTAAATTTAAAACCCAGGGAAAGTGAAAATTTTACTTTAAATATCGTTTAATAAAATTAGGTGGTGTCTCGTTGACTTTCATTGATTCTAAAGCAAAGTTCATTGAATTAAATTAAAATAGAATTTAGTTGTTGCTATATTGCATCGTATTTCTCAGAGGATAAAATTTACATATTATACAGTTTTATTTTTTTATGGAACTTTTTTATCTAAAATTGGTTATTATTTCTGTATTTTTGTTTAATTTTTATTAGAAACAAAATACTACACACATTAATAAAATAATTTGTCTTATTAATAAACTTTTTTTAATATCAAAAAATATAGAATGATTTAAAGTAATTTAATTTTTCGTTTCAATCAAGAACTACAATGAAAGTATGAAAGATAAAAACATTACTAACAAAGTAACAAATATTGTACTGCTATTACTGGCTTATTAAAATACATTACAAATGTACAGGTTTGTTTGTTTGTTTATTTAATTTTGAGTCTTACAAATGCGTGAATAGAAAACCCTACCCACAAAGCCCTTCGCGCACAGCAATAAAGGCCCTGCGCGGGCGCACGCAGCGGATGACGGCGGCCGATCGTTCACCCGGAGCTCGCACTGAGCTACCGTACGGAAAAATCAGCTTTTCATTGGACACACTTTTTTATAAACGACGACGACGGCCGTAATCTTATTAGTTGTTGCAAGTAATAATAATACAGTTGCAGATGTTATCCTTACTTAATATTATAAATGTGAAAACGTGTTTGTTTGTTTGTTTGTTACATTTTCACGCTTCAAAGCCTTGACCAATCTTTATGAAATTTGGCATGCAGGTAGCCTGTGTCACGGGTAAGGACATAGGCTACTTTTTATTCCGGGAAAATAGCATAATCTGATGCAGTTCCTGAGGGAACTAAAAAAATACTCGATTGTAGTGATTTTTTGCACAGAGATGGTTGAGTAGGTGGAAAACGACATCATTTACTAATCACCCTTAAAGACAGTCATAAAAACGATGTCCACGCGGGCGGAGCCGCGGGAAAAAGCTAGTAGTTAATATTTGTGGTATCCTTTAAATATGAATGGAAATGTAATATTGCTGTAACTTACAAACTCATCAACTAAGTTAAAGAAGACGTCAACAGCCAATCAGTGTGTTGTATGAGATCCACCATCATCATATCAGCCAACATATTTTCGAGATTTTGCTATATTTTATTTGTTTTTGTTAATTTTTTAAACAAGTACTAAACCGATATCGTTGCACTTTCTCGTCTCCTCCATTCACCAAAGGTTGTCTGGAAGAAATCGCTTAAAGCATATCATTGTGTTTTTTGCTAGTTTATAAGTTTTTTCATTCTTGTATATTTGGTGTGCAATAAAGGATATTTATCTTATCTTAAACCGATTTTCAAGATTCAAGGTATTTATTCAAAATAGGTGCAAATTACACTCTTTCTGATAGTCATAAAATAATAATAACATAATTTCAAAATTAATTAATAATGTCATAATTCAATCCTTGAAATAAACCAGATTATGTGATTAGAACATGTAAACAATATGACACGACATGTACATAAAAATCATTGATTGTCATTGATTGACTGACTCGGTGGCTCAGTGGTTAGTGCCCTTGACTACTGATCCGAGGGTTGTGGGTTCGATCCCCACCCAGGGCAAGCATTTGTGTGATGAGCAGATTTGTTTGCTCTGTGTCTGGGTGTTAAATATCTATATATGTATGTATTTAAACGTATATAAGTATGTATATCAGTCTCTGGTAACCCATAACACAGGGAATCCTACTTTGGGGCCAGATAAGTAACTATTTAGTAATCTGTGGCCAGATGACCATGTGTGATTTGTCCCAGAATATTTATTTATTTATTTTATTTTATACCTTTGACAAGAGTAGGCCAGTTCACACGGACAGCACCCAGTCACGAGTATAACGCGAGAGTCAGCCATCGCTCCCATCAACCATATTAGAGGAAAAGGAACGACCCAGCTCCCGATGCGCCACCATCCGCACAAACATTTTGATACAATATATGTGAGACCAGCCTGGAAGCATACCCTATCAAATAATAAAAGAATCATAAAAATCTAAGAAATAGCCTCAATACCTACAAAAAACATACAGTCGAATTGATTGAAATCCATCTTTTTTAAGTCGGCTGCAAAGTTAAAATAAAACTTACCAATCTAGAACCTAGCCTGTGCTTAAGACTTCAGCCGCGTGAAATTTGACTGGACAAATTAGTTTGCTAACAGTGTGAAAGGCATGTAAGTTAATACGAGAAATCCTAAGTTAAAATGGTAATCATCTTCATAGGGGATTAATAAGCTAAGGATTAGGTTCCATCTCGAAAGATGATGTATACAAAAACCCTTGTCATCATTAGCGCTGGTAAGTGACGATATGGCGATGATGCGAATTGTGCCGTGAACACTTGTGTCACTCAGACAATGTTTACGGTATTGATGTGTTCCGGCATGGTGTTAAGGTAGCCATTTCTCCATTGCGATGATGTTAAGCCCGTATACGTCTTCGGCATCATCATTACTTGCCATCAGATGAGATCATGCCAATTGTGAATAAATAATAATAGGTTATTATAAAATGTGTTTGTCAGCTCCGACGCACGACTGGAGTTTACTACTTACTAACGCATAACCTCTGATTCGTTATTTGTTTTACGTTTTTCGTTTTTCATTTTTCGTTACGCAGGCACACACACAAGATACGCTGTGTTATGTATTCCACCTTATTCTTTTACACGTTAAATCGTACTTGTCTTCTTTTTTCTTTTCGAGCGTAACGCCTCACTTTCGAGTGTTACGCCTGATTTTACTTAAATTATAACTCAAATCGTTTCTTAAGGAGTGAACTCCGAAAACGGATTAATCGGAAACGCTAAACACGTTATAAAAACCGACTTCAAACACAACTAAGAACATTTTTTTTTAAATTTCATAGGTACTTTTTACTGACTTTTATTTTTTTTTTCAATCTGAAAGAAAAACAGAAATTTTCTAAATCATTTTTAAAAGACGTAGTTCTGAGGTAACAAACATAAAAAAACATACAAACGAATTGAAAGCCTCCTCTTTTTTTAAGTCCGTTGAAAACAAACACCTTAAATGAAGCAATGAACAAAAGTTATTTTTTTCATTGTGCTCTGTACGAAAGTACCAGGCGGGCAGAAAACGAAGTTGTCAGCATAGTTGGAAAGCGGCGCGAAGGTCTGCCGCGGTACCTACGAGCTGCGTCCGCCGAATTTCACTGGGGCCATCAACCTTTGCATCAGTTATGCAGTCCTGGTGCTTTGTCGATTGATCGATTTTGATTTCGATTGTTCTCGATTCGAGTTTCAAGCTGGTGTGTGGTCTGATATTTTCAATAGCCATGCATGCAGGTGAAAACGCCTCCGTAGAACACGGTACAATCTCCATCTTGAAAGTTGGTTAACCCAGAGTTCCTTATAAGTAGATACTTCCAGATGAAATCAAATTGGTGTGTTGGTTCCGTTAACTGGGGCTGTTACTCATCATAGTAAACATTTTTTCCCATCCAAAGTTAAGGAACCCTCAGTTAAAGGAACCTACCCTACACCATTTTTTTAAAAAGCCTGTGAACAGTTAAAAAAAAAACCGGTCAGATACGAGTTGGACTAGCGCATCGAGGGTTCAAAAAAATTCAAACAAAAGAAAATTCATTTCAAACAAAAGACAAAAGACATCGACGTGAGTGCCAAATTCTTCTTTAATCAGTTCGTACTCCTTAGTGCGAGTACAACTCACACTTGGCCTGTTTTGATTATTTCTTGTTAAATCACTTACTGGAATGGTCGTCGTGGAAATCCTTGGGGGAGGTCTTTGTCCAACAGTGGACGTTTTTCAGCTGATATGATGATGATGATGAAATTACTTACTATAATAACATGAAGTTTTATGCTTGAATAACTGTTTTTTCGATAGAGCAAAAAAAACTGAGAAAACACGTTGCTTGTTGAGGACCACAACATTTTTTAATTTGTAATTTTTATGATTTTTTAGTAAATTCCAATGATATTATTAACGGTGGACCTTATTACTAACCCTGTCTGCTGTCTGTCTGTCCGTCTGTCCGACCTTTAAAGGGCAGAAAACCCGCTGAAACTGTAACAGAATATTTGTATATTCTGTTAAAGTTTCAGCTGGCTTTCAGTCCTTGAAAAGGTCGGTATATTCTGTAAAAGTTTCAACTGACTTTTAGTTCTTTAAAGGTCGGTATTTTCTGTAAAAGTTTCAACAGCCTTTCAGTCCTTTAAAGGTCAAGATATTCTTTAAAAGTTTCAGCTGGCTTTCAGTCCTTTAAAGGTCGGTATTTTCTGTAAAAGTTTCAACAGGCTTTCAGTCTTTTAAAGGTCAAGATATTCTTTAAAAGTTTCAGCTGGCTTTCAGTCCTTTAAAGGTCGGTATTTTCTGTAAAAGTTTCAACAGGCTTTCAGTCCTTTAAAGGTCAAGATATTCTTTAAAAGTTTCAGCTGGCTTTCAGTCCTTTAAAGGTCGGGATATTCTGTAAAAGTTTCAAATGGCTTTCAGTCCTTTAAAGGTCGGGATATTCTGTAAAGGTTTCAGATGGCTTTCAGTCCTTTAAAGGTCGGGATATTCTGTAAAAGTTTCTGCTGGCTTTCAGTCCTTTAAAGGTTGGGATATTCTGTAAAAGTTTCAACTGGCTTTCAGCCTTTTAAAGGTCGGACAGACAGACAGCGTAGGGTTCGCCATTGCCTGGCAAGGAACCCTAAAAATTGGGCCTTGTATTTCAGGAAAGATTCAACTTCAGAAAATTTAACCACCTACGTGGCGTAATGAATAGTCCATTCACCAGGAGGTCGCGGGTTCGATTTCCGGTGGGGTCAACTTGTAAGACATTTGGTGGTAGGGCATTTTCTAAGCCCGCCTGGATAGCTACATACAACCATCTTAACTAATTCTTGCCGCCAAACATCAGTGTTAACAACATCGATTTGTCCCGGCTTGAAGATAAGATAGCCAGTTCTCCATTGCGTTGAGGAATCTTGTTAGGCCCGCTTCCATCTTGGGCATCATCGTCACGTACCATCAGGTGAAATGATGCCAAGGGCCTACCAATTGTAAATAAAAAAAAAGTATTTGCGTAGAGAGTGTTATTTTGTCTACTTACTAATATTATAAATGAGAAAATGTGCTTCACGCTTCAACACCTCGACCAATCTAAATGAAATTTGACATAGGCTACTTTTTATCCCGTGAAAATAACACAGTCCAATATAGTTACAGAGGAAGCTGAAAATACACTCTTTTTTTGGTTTATTTCTTTAACATCGCAACGGAACTATGGATTATTGTGATTTTTTGCACAAAGATGGTTGAGGAACTGGGAAATGACATAATTTACTAATTAGCATATTCTGTCACAGTTCAGGGATCTGGGGAAAACTCATTCGACGCTCGCGCACGTCGGCGTCGCAATGCAACGGAGCAACGGATTGAAGTGAATTTTTAATAGAGAATAGGGATGACGAATGCTAATCATCTGAGTTACTTTTTATCTTCTGATAAAAACGATATTTTGTTCTAAAAATGTTAGAAATACCTAGGCGTGACGTCATAGTTTAGCAGCGTCATATATGTACTCATTTTGCTGTTTTGGTGAATTAAAAATCGAAGAGTTGATGAAAAACAAAACGAGTAAGGTTTTTCGAGGTTTAATTATGAGGGCAATTTAGTGATTAAGAGTTCATAATTTATTTCTGATGCTGTCGTCATCCTTATTGGTTGAGGGGATGGGAAGTGACATAGACTACTAATCAGAATAACCCGATATAGTTCCTGAGGGATCTGGAGAAAACTCATGTCCACGCTCGCGAGCCGCTTGCAGCTCGCGCACTACTCACCCTCAAAGACAGGCATAAAAACGATGTCCACGCGGGCGAAGCCGCGGGGAAAAGCTAGTGGTATCAAAAAAAAAGATATTTTTATAATTAAATGTAGTAGTGTATTGAAGTTGTGTCTGGATTGTGGTACCTACGTATTTCTATCTATTTTACCGACTATCGGGTTACCTTATTAAGGCTTTAAGATGACTCAATCCGAGCAGATTGAAACGTGTTAAACGTAAGCGATTGAAACGTGTTAATATTAAAGAACATAATTTTATTCATTTTTAGTTAAAATCAATTCGGGCTTCAACACTGCTGTTACGTTGAAAACGAACGCCAAACTATTGATTTTTATAATGTTTTTACTACTTTTCTTCACTTTTAAAAAAGTTTTATAGAAATGTTTTCATTTAAAATGTTAAAGTCACCGATTTTTGTGTGTTGGTTTTATTCAACACTAGCTTTTGCCCGCGGCTTCGCCCGCGTGGACATAGTTTTTGTGACTAACTAAGAGGGTACGCGATGCGCGAGCCGCAAGCGGCTCGCGAGCGTGGACATGGGTTTTGTCCAGACCCCTCGGGAACTATGTCAGGACATGCTTATTAGTAAATCGTGTCATTTTCCACCCCCTCAAACATCTCGGTGCAAAAAGTCACACAATCCATTGTTCCGTTGCGATGTTAAAGAAATTAACCAAAAAATTGTATATTTTCAGTTCCCTCGGGAATTGCATCGGGCTTTTCTATTTTCACGGAATAAAAAGTAGCCTATGTCCTTCCTTGTGACACAGGCTACCTGCATGCCAAATTTCATTAAGATTGGTCAAGGCGTTGAAGCGTGAAAAGGTAACGAACAAACACATTTTCACATTTATAATATTAAGTAAGGATTTATTATTTGTTTTCCAGGAATTTTGCAATTAATGCAAATATATTTTTTTTACATCAAAAGTGGTAATATTTTAAAAATTATATTTAATTAAATCGATTTTTAAATACTTTAAGTATAATTTTTGTCCATCGTGATAGCTTTACACAGTCTTTCAATAATTTGAATTGAATATTGTCATTTGACCCATCTTAAGGCCTTAACCAATTTGCAGAAAATATCATCATTATTTCAACGGGCCGAGATCTACGATCATAGACACTCGTCAGCAGCGGCAGAAAAAAAAAGAAAACTGAAAGCATTTTTAAAACTTTATCATTAGCCAGCATTAATTACATAACTAATTAAATAAAACAGTATCAAAAGGCCTAGTAATTAAACCACATTGCACAACGTCTCCTACTGACATAGTGAGTTTGTATCACTTCCCCCGATGTGGTAGGGTTGGCACAAATATCAATTAAAAAGTTCCACTGATAATTCAAGTTGCTTCACAAATAAATAATAAATAAATAATTTAACCGCCTACGTAGCGTAATGTTTAGTTCATTCGCTTTGCACCAGGAGGTCGCTGGTTTGATTCCCAGCGCGGTCAACTTTTTAAGACTTGGTTTGGTTAGTGGTAAGGCATTTTGAGAGCCCGCCTGGCTAGCTACCACCATCTTATCTAAGTCTTGCCGACAAACATTAGTTTTAACAGCATTGATGTGTTCCGGCTTAAAATTAAGATATCCAGATTCCCATTGCGTTGGGGAATCTTGGTTAGTCCACTTCCTTCTTTGGCATCATCGTCACTTACCATCAGGTGAGATGATGCCAAGGGCTGACCAATTGTGAATTTAAAAAAATCATGGATGGTTTCTGAAATTGTGCAGGATGGGGAGGGGATGGACTTTCGCATGATGATCTGATTTATACCGATACCTTAACATCATCTTAAAAATTGCTCTCAAGACGAACAAAAATACAGTTTTTCCCACTACTGATCAGAATATGAAGTTACTTTGAACTTCTGGCACAAGAATAGTGGCTTCTACTTAAGAAGCTGAGCAACTTTCCCAAAAAAACCCATAGTCAATTCTCAAAAAAAAAAATTGGACATTCCATACTAAAATGCACAAAATTGGTAGATCAGCTGATCGATTTGAAAGAAGTTTTTTTTTGCGTAACAAATTTTTGCGTAACAGCATAGTCGTAGAACAATAGATGTTCAGTATGATGAGTAGAAGCCTGTCCCAGTTAACGGGACCTACACCAATTTTGTTACACCTGGTATTTTTTTTATGTATGATCGATAACGCATATGTTTTTATAGAGTTGTCCGATTTCAATAATACATTTTTTATTAATTCTCATAATATGTTAAATTGACGTAGTTTTCTCGGAGACTGTTGTGATTTTTTTAAAGTTAACACCTCATTTTACGTGTCCTACTATATTTATTGCCGTTATGGACCATAAAAAATTAACAATACAGTAAGTTCAAGCCACTGTCAACCCTATCTCAAACTCACGCATCGACCTTAAAATCCGTATGCAGAAGTTACATAACTCATAGAAGCTGATTTTTTTAAACTATCGTTACCTCTGTTACGTAAATGTTCTCACGATATGTTCACAATCTTTATCTACATTATGAGCTTATTTCAACGCGGTCGGATGTTTAAATTTCGATTTATCTGCCTACCCACATATTTAATTTAATAATTCCCAAATGAGCTTGCTAAAACTTCTATGCGGAAGTTTGGCAGCACTCTACTTTTGATTTTTAAAGTTCCGTACTCAAAGCTTTGGTGGCTCAACCGGTAACGAGTCGGTCCTCCTAACCAGAGGTGCCGGGTTCAAATCCGGACGGCCAATGTACCGATGAGTTTTTCGAAACTTACGTACATATACTCACCAATTGCTTTAACGGTGAAGGTAAACATCGTGAGGAAACCTGCACACACCTGCGAAGAAACTCGAAGATTGTGTGTGAAGTCGACCAACCTGCACTGGGCCCGCGTGGTCGACTAAGGCCCGACCGCCCTAATTCAGGATAGGCTCGAGCCCCTCGGTGGGGACGTATATGAGCTGATATGATGATGATGACCCAAAGGGTAAAAACGGGACGCTATTACTAAGACTCCGCTGTCCGTCCGTCTGTCTGTCAGTCCGTCTGTCACCAGGCTGTATTTCATGAACCGTGTTAGCTATACAGTTGAAATTTTCACAGATGATGTATTTCTGTTGCCGCTATCACTGCAAATAACTAAAAATTAGAAAAGTGAAAAATTAGGGGGGTCTCCATACAAAAAATGTGTCTTTTTTCTGAAACATGAAAAAACTAGCGCCATCTAGTATGATGGTACAGAACCCTTTGTACTAGCGCCATCTAGTATGATGATACGGAAACCTTTGTGTGCGGTTCTGACTCGCACTTGGCCAGTTTTTTAACGTGTTTAGCGTTTGCAATTATATATAGCTCTTAACGAATTTGCTTAAACTTTACCGAAATAAAGATAAGGAAGATATGTATTATTTTAACTGAGATAGAAAACTAAATCATATATATTTTTTATGCTTCTATTTTATAAAAATGCTTGCTTTTGAGACTAAATTCGACAAACTGGCGTAAATTGGTATAGTGGTGGTGGAATCAACTAGAAATAGAAAAGGGGGGAACAAAGACTGAGCTAAGCAACCTACATACCTCCCCTCTTTGAGTCTTTACGATTGGAGTGGTGTTCGACACAGAGGAGATAACGTGGAAGGTCAAGTTGAGACGGATTGTCTCTCAGAGTCTGAATGAATGGTTTTCAAATCTTTCTTTTCTTTCATGTGGCACAATTGACCGTGCTATCCAAGGGATTTGAACCCGGGACCTCTGATTAGGAGGACCGAGTCATTACAGATTGAGCCACCGACGACGCTTTTTTTCAAATGGAAATAGAAGACTCCTACTACGTGACATTGATAATTCAAATTGTAATCAAGCAATGCACTTTCACTGTGTGATGAAATTGACTAAATTACTTGAAATCCTTTTGATAGACAACAGTGCACAAGACACGTGGGTTATCTATTCTTACAAAACTTCTACAACATTAAACAAATTGTTATGTAACAATTAAAACATTTAAAATGGCGATAAAACATGAATGATCAATTTATTGAAACATGTGCAAATGATATTGTTGATAATTATCATCAAATACAATTGTAATCATTTGTCAATTTCATCACATCAGCTCATATATACGTCCCCACCGAGAGGCTTAAGCCTACCTTGAATTAGGGCGATCGGGCCTTAGTCGACCACGCAGGCCCAGTGCGGGTTGGTCGACTTCACACACAACCTTCGAGTTTCTTCGCAGGCGTGTGCAGGTTTCCTCATGATGTTTTCCTTCACCGTAGGAACGTCGTATATACGTACATATGAAATCTAAATTCGAAATCACATTGGTACGTGGCAAGTTCGAACCACGACCTCCCGGACAGGAGGCGGCGGCCCTAGCCATTACGCCAACACACATACACATTATAACATTTTAGGACTTGCCTAATTAATTTACTTACTTTACTAAGAACACAACTTAACCTATATTAGTAACAGCAAAAGCAAATAAAATTTTGAGTGAAACGGATCAGAAAGTTAGTTTCTGATGCAGACATATGGACTGCGTAGGAGACCCACCCAGTGTTTCAGGTTAGGCCCCTCAGCAATCATCTTCAGAATCCCGTTGGTGCTACCCCGCAATCTTACTATCAAGGAGTTTACTTTTTTACGCATAATCGCATAAAAATCATCAGTGCGTTAGCAAACATCCCTGAGCACAGATGAGATTGTTGTATTGTAAACATACGGCATTGTACTTCAAAAATGAAGGAGGTTTCTCAATTCGACCGTATATTTTTTTTATGTGTGTCCGCGGATAACTTCGTCGTTTTTGATCCGATTTTGATGATTCTTTTTTTGTTGAAAAGGAGATATCTCAAGGGTGGTACCATGATAATGAAACCAGGATCTGATGATGGCATCCCAGAGAAATTGTGGGGAACCTTAGTTTCCTGTTTGAAGTTGGTTTTTTTTTGGTCAAAATTATTATCAGCAGGCATTGTCAAAAAGGATTGTTTCCAGTTTATTATCATTCATTTGGACGTTTCATTTGAAGGAACGGTGCGTTTCCAACTATTCGAGACTAAAGGGAGATATCTTCGCCAGGTAAGGTGTGTGCCTGGGGTCCGGCCGTGGCCCAATCGTTGATGATTGAAATTACATATTTTCAGTGACGAAGAAATGTCAATAGCGCGTTCTAGCTGACAGCTGCCACCACATCACTCTTCTTTCGGCACTAGAGGTCGGTTCATTTCGAGTTGCGTTGCGTTGCTTGCTTGGATTGCTTGCTTGCGTTGCGTCGATGCATCACGTCGCGGTTACCAATTTAGGAACGGATGTGTTCCTACTTGATGAAAGCAACGGGAGATATCTTTGCCAAGCGAGGTGGTATGCCTATGATCCGGACGTGGACCAATCGTTGATGTCTGTATATTATTTATATGCTAGTGTCTAAGAAATTTAAATAGCGCGTTCTAGCTGACAGCTGATGCCACATCACTCCCCTTTCGAGACTGGAGGTCGGTTCATTTCGAGTTGCGTTGCGTTGCTTGCGTTGCACTTCTTGCTTGGGTTGCTTGCTTGCGTTGCGTCGATGCATCACGACGGGGTCACCAATTTAGAAACGCATGTGTTCCTACTTGACGATAGCCAAGGGAGATATCTCTGCCAGGCGAGTTGGTATGCCTAGGGTCCGGCCGTGGACCAATCGTTGATGATTGCAATCTGTATATATGCTCAGTGGCGAAGAAATTTCAATAGCGCTTTCTAGCTGACAGCTACCGCCACACATCCCACACTATTCCTTATTATAATAACCCATATCGTCCCCAATGGTCCCTTTAAAAACTTGGGAAAGTTACATTAGACTATATTCTACACATGGGACTTAAGTCCGGATTGGTAGAGATTAGGATTGTGGTAAAACCTCCTGTCAAAAATATTCAAGCCACCTTTAAGGCTTTAACATGCCTCAATCCGAGCATTTTGATACGTGTTAAAATAATATCGAACGTAATTTTATTCATTTTAAGTTCAAATCAATGCGGGCTCCAACGCGGCTGTTATATACGTTGAAACCGAACGCCCAATTCTCGATTTTTACACGTTTTTATTACTTTTCATCACTTTAAAATAAGTTTAAAAAAATGTGTTCAATTAAAAAGAAAGTTCTTAAATTCATCGATTTTTGTGTGTTGGTTTCATTCAATAGTAACTATTTGTTTTCGAGAAATTTTGCAATTAATGCCTAAAACAGGGTCTACCGTATTAAAAAAAATCAAGTGGTAATATTTTTAAACATGTATTCAATTGAATCGATTTTTTATTATTTTAACTATATTATATTTATTTTTTTCCATAGTAAAAGTTTTACACGGTCTTTCAATAATTTGAATTGAATATTATCATTTGACCTATCTTAATGTTAAGGCTTCTGACAAATCAGTAGGCAGAAACCTATTCCATTTTTCTGTCTCTTCTGCACATGCAAAACACAGATCTACGGTACGGTCTATGGCCATGTCGCAAGATCTCATCTCGTCTCGCTCTAAACCGCTGCCTTATGCAACCTTTCTCTCTTGCGCAACCCGCTGACCGACATTCGATTCGCGATGTTATGTAAGTGCAATTGTCTTTAGATCACACCCCACGTGCGGGTCTAGCTCTTGATTAAGGTTTTTATAAGGCTTAAGCTCACTTAGAAGTTACCTTTCGTTAAAAAATAGGTCTTATATCTAGGGATCGCACGTTCAAAGGGAGTCCATTGGTATTTTAATCAACAAACTGGGATTTGTTCACGTGTTTTAACCTTAATTTCTGATAGGTTTAAATTATTTTCATATTTTTTTGGTATTATGTATCTAGTCAGCTTCATAAATCAAACATGAATTCAAGTTTTTGTGAGGGAACTCTATCCACCTGCTCGCAACCGTTTTAAATTTAATAGCCTTATCGACACCCTATTTCGTTATGTTGTTGTCGCAAAAATATTTTCCGTAAAAAATGTGTATTTTAATTTATAATAAATAACCTATCTGACGAAATCAAATTACTTGAAATCAAAAATTTTAAGAATGAATTGACCAATGAAAGCTTTTATGAAATTGTTTTTACACTGTAAATGACTTTATTAATTTAAAGAAAAAATAAGACAGTAATAATGTTAATTGATGAGATGATTGCAAGTTGTATTTTATCTTTTTTTATGTTGGCACAACTGCCTGCGTGATCGAATCAGAAACGAGGAGATCCGCAGGAGAATCTAAGTAACCGACATAGCTCACAGAATCGCTAAACTGAAGTGGCAGTGGGCAGGGCACATAGTTCGTAGAATAGGTGGCCTTTGGGGCAGTAAAGTTCTCGAGTGACAACCGCGCACCGGAAAACGTAACGTAGGCAGGCCTCCCACGCGGTGGACCGACAAGCTGGTGAAGATCGCGAGAAGCCGATGGATGCGGGCAGCGCAGGACCGGTCGTCGTGGAAATCTTTGGCGGAGGCCTTTGTCCAGCAGCGGACGATTTTCGGCTGATATGATGATGACGCCTGCCTGCAGGTTGTACACTAGCACTTACTAAATAAGTATCAAGATCCTGTATCAACAGTGTTCTAGCAAATAAAGCCTTTTGAGTTTAAGTTTTTTTGCAACAGTTTCTAGTCTTACTTAATTTTGAATTTAAATAAGATTTCAATGCAATACTTCTTTTATTCCTCCGTGGCGTATGGGTTAGTCTATTCGCTTCATATCAGGAGGTCACAGGTTCGATTCCCGGTGGGGTCAACTTGTAAGACTCGGTTTGGTTGGTGGTTAAGCATTTTCCGAGCCCGCCTGGCTAGCTACCAGTATCTTTTCTAAGTCTTGCCACCAAACATCAGTGTTAACAACATTGATGTGTTCTAGCTTGAAGATAAGATAGCCAGTTCTCCATTGCGTTGGGAAATCTTGGTAAGCTCACTTCCATCTTCGGTATCATCGTCACTTACCATCAGGTGAGATGATGCCAAGGGCTTACCAATTGTGAACAAAAAAAACTGGACAATACACTACTACCTACTCTTACAGCTTACCTACTACGTCATTCACCTTTTTGAAAATGAAACCAAGATCAAAGAAATAAATGACCAGCTAGTCTGTCCTTGTCCTTATTTCGAGATAAAATGAGACGACACGAGGCCTGGAAAGTGAGCGCTCGAAGAAAGCAAAAGGAAAAACATCCTGGATCCGGCAGCGACTGGTGGCGACCTGTTGCCAATTTCGACGGGCTGCCTGTTACACTGTACTGTATTCGGATGGGAGTATATTATTCAATTTAATTTTCAATACAGGGTATAACAAAAGTGGTGTAGGTCCCGTTAACTGGGGCTTCTGCTTATCGTCCTGACCAACTTTTGTTCTACGAGTTTGCTGAAATCGTAAAAAAAATATTTTTACTCTTCATACCAATCGATCAGCTGATCAACCAATTTTGTTCATTTAAGTATGGAGGGTCCAATATTTTTTTTTTGAAAATTGACTATGGGTTCCTTGGAAAAAGTTGAAAAAGCATGGGATGGAATACCTTACGGACCCTTTTTGACATATCTTCAATACGGTCTTTGAATTTCAGTCTTTCATTCAAAACTATATATTTATAACACTTTTGATAATGTCACATGAGCAAAGGGAATTTGGGTCAAAAACTGCCAAATTAGAGACTGAGCATGTGTGTACCTTGATGTCTCTATTGATTTTTGGTGCCGCAAAGATAGATTTATAAAAGCATAGAAATTTAGAGTTGTCAGTATTTAGCGTCAAAAGATTAAATTTGCAGCCAGGATGCTAGTTGTTGTAACCCCTGTTCTACATATGTGTAACATTGCTTACATGTCTTTCCATGAAAAATTATGGCTGTATCATCAGCATAACAAATTATTTTATAATTTGCCATTTGGACTCTGTAATATCATTCATATATATTATGAACACGGTGGGCCCCAAGATACTTCCCTGAGGTATACCGAAGGATACATTTTGCGTCTCAGTGCAATGATCACCAATCTTGACAAACTGTTTCCGATTGGACAGATAGCTCTGAAACCACTCCACGTCTTTTGTGTCCATATCCTCTCGTCCAACTGATAACAGTTGGAAACTCAATTCGAGCTGTGAGGTTATGAGTTGTGAAGATATTGGGGGCAGGTACGCTAGTTCTCTTTATTATACTGTGTTACAGTTATATCATTCAGAGTATTGCCAAAATTTCCTGAATTCCACAGGATCACGACGCCACTAATTTTCAACTGAACTTTTCTCTTGAAATGCAGCCTCTGAGTCTTTAGGAGTAGAAAAAATAGAATCAATTTACCATAGAGTCTACAACGAATTAACCAATTTTGGTACCCCTGATTCCGATCTCTGCTGGTCAAGGAAGACCGATGGACTACTGTAGAGAATAGGTACTCGTACCTAACCAATTTTTTATTATTCAAAAAACGGGTTGTCTGTAA
Source organism: Coleophora flavipennella (assembly GCA_947284805.1). NCBI lineage: Eukaryota > Metazoa > Arthropoda > Insecta > Lepidoptera > Coleophoridae > Coleophora > Coleophora flavipennella. Next base: position 13,480,049 of record OX369259.1, on the reverse strand, counting down.
AGTCGGTTTACGGGCGATAATTTTACGTGATAACATCATATAAGAAAACATTGATCACAAGCCGAACGCTTAAGCCGATCGTGCCTCTCTATCGCTTGTACACGGAACGTGACACTTTTCCATGCATGCAGCCGGCATTCATCGATTTTTATGACGTAATCACGTCAAATATTGAGTGCGTTTGACTTAGAAATGTTTGTTCGCACTTCACTTGATTCGCTTCGGTGTAATATCCGTTCGTGTATTCCGTTAACGGGTCTCAATGACTCACCCTTACAGCGAGTAGGTCAAAAGTCGATGTTTTCCGTTTAGCGACGAGTAAAACATCACGGAGGAACACGATTCCGTTGGCTTGCATTTTATTGCACAAATTATAGAGACGAGTATACCTAAAGAGTATACATAATTTTGAGATTCGGAGAATGTTGTGTGACGTGTCGAGGACATCCGTTCACGTGATGAAGAGCGTCTCCGTTTTTACCTGCGTAAGAAGGTGGGTAATGTTTTCCGGGTGGATGTATACAGGGTGTAACAAAATTGGTGTAGGTCCCGTTAACTCGGACTTCTACTCATCATACTGAACAACTTTTGTTCTACAAGTTTGCTGAAATTGCAATATTTTTTTTTAACTCTTCATACAAAACGATTAGCTGATTGACCAATTTTGTGAATTTTTGTATGGAGCGTCGAATATTTTTTTTTTCGACATGACTATGGGTTTCTTGGGTTGTTCAGTATGATGAGTAGAAGCCCCAGTTAATGGGTCCTACTCCAATTTTTTTATACCCTGTATAAATAGGTAGTTGTGTGTATGATTTAAGTATGTATGTATGTATGTCTATTTCTTTGGGTGAGCCTGAAGCCTTAACAACTTGGTGGACTCTGGAGAATAAGGTGTTGTTAGATTTTTTTTTATCCCATGAGTATCACAGGCACAGGATCTATGAAAATAATGAAAAACCGGTAAAGTGCGAGTCGGACCAGCACTCCGAGGGTTCCGTACTACACACCTCTCCACACAACTAGATAGTATAGTGAACAATGACGCCTATTCATATTACAAACAAAAGACATCAACGCGAGCGACAAAAATAAGCTTTTTTTGTCATTCAGTTCGGGCTCCTTAGCGCGAGTACGACTTACACTTGGTTTTTTTTTTTACTTCAGTATAAGCACTATATAATGACACCAAGTTACACGCTTTTGTGTATTACCGCTTTTACGATAGAGCTAAATCAAAAATACTTCTAAAGACCTACAAAAAACTAGCTTTTTTATTGGAAACCCCATTTTTTTACTTTTTCTAATTTTAGTATTTTTTGCTTGAGCGGCAACAGAAATTAACATTTTGTGAAGGTTTCAACTGTTTACCTACGGTCATGAAATACAGCCCGCTGCCAGATGGACAGCCAGACGGAATGACAGCGGAGGCTTAGTAATACTGTCCCGTTGGTCAATCGTTGGGTATACGAAAATCCTAAATCAAGATAGGGAAAATTAAAAAAAAAAAACGCATGGAGATATTAAAATAATATTGCCCTAACCCAAATCCGTCGAGAAGTTTGGGAACTAGTGCACCGGACGGACGTACACACGGACACATACATACACAAACACACAAATATACACACACACACACACATACACTTGCACACACATTTCTTTTTTCAAAATTTATTATTGTAAGACAATCGATCCCCATCAAAATCTCTAATTCGATTATTTTTGCCATCACAATACCTACTTCACTCCTTCGTCGTCGCCCGAAAGCAAACAGACAAAAACATATTTAACAAACTGAGCTTACCTACTATACAGGCTGTAACAAAATTGGTTAACTGGGGCTTCTACTCATCATACTGAACAGCTTATGTTCTACAAGTTTGCTAAAATCGCAAAAAAAAAATTAAGATTCTTTATACAAAAGCTTCGGTGGCTCAACCGGTAACGACTCGGTCCATCTAACCAGAGGTACCGGGTTCAAATCTGGACGGCCAATGTACCAATGAGTTTTTCAAAAACTTACGTACATATACTTACCGATTGCTTTAACGGTGAAGGAAAACATCGTGAGGAAACCTGCACACGCCTGCGAAGAAACTCGCAGGTTGTGTGTGAAGTCGACCAACCCGCACTGGGCCCGCGTGGTCGACTAAGGCCCGATCGCCCTAATTCAGGGTAGGCTCGAGCCCCTCGGTGGGGACGTATATGAGCTGACATGATGATAGAAAACGCTCAGCTTTAAGACCAAATTTGTGCATCTTCGTATGAAGAATCGGAATCTTCTTTTGCGAAATGACTATGTGTTCCTTGGGAAGTTGTTCAGTATGACGAGAAGAAGCCCCATTTAACGGCTCCTACACCAATTTTTTACACGCTGTATACATTAACTGTGAGCCCACACAGGCTATCTGTCAGGTGTATTTCTTTTTTTAAAACAAAATTTCGGAACTGCGTTGCTGCTTTGTGCAGTTGTGCATGCATTAAACGGCTAGGACCATCATCATCATCATCATCATCAAGGGGTTCCCCCTATCTAACTAGCGTCTCCATCATCAGTTAAAAAATAATTACTAGTTCACTTTATTTAGAACTATCAATTATGTGAAATATAGTTTGCTGTATTAGTAACAGATAGAATAGTGCTAAAATTGGCCGCATCGTCTTTAGTTTTTTTTTGTTCTATTCTTGTACTTGGGTGAAGAGGTGTTGTTGTACGGAACCCTTAGTGCACGATTCCAACTCGCACTTGGCTAATTTTTAATCCCTTTATGATTAACTCTGTATCTTCTGATAACTAGTCTTAGGAAACTACAATGACGGAGGAAAGAAAGATCACTCCACAATTGGACGAAACACATAACCAAACCAAAATCGGTCTTATTCAATTGGACGAAACACATGACAAAACCAGATCCGGTCTTATTCAATTGGGCAAAACACATGACAATACCAGATTCGGTCTTATTTAATTGGACGAAACACATGACGAAACCAGATTCGGTCTTATTCAATTGGACGAAACACATGACGATACCAGATTCGGTCTCATTCAATTAATCCAGTCGGTAAGTACTTTTTACCTAGACACAATTCCGAATTTAATGAAATTTTGGGATATGGTTTGTGGTAGGTGTGGGGTGCGGAATCTGAGTTTTCGACCTCGAGGGGCCTGTGGAAAATGGAGGGGGGGGCAAAAACCTCAAAATTTTCGGACTTTTTTCGGATTTTCACGTATAGCTTCTAAACCATGAGTTTCTCAAAAAAAAACATCTAAGACAACGTTGTAGATCATTAAATTTCCTTTAATTTTCACTGGTAAAACTTCTTTTTTGACCCAATATTTACCGAGATACAGCAATTTAAAAACGGACCAATTTTCTCAAAATATAAAAAAACCTACAAAAGTTCAGTATTTTGCCTCAATACTTTCATCTTTCATCGTATCTATGTAAACTTAAATGCTATCTAACACCCTTGCCCAATATGTGTACCCTCTGACCCACTTCAGAAGCAACCACATCACGAGCCTTCCAAAACAATGGCTGGTCAAAAGTGGTGATGCACGTTTTCTGATGGAGTGACTTACACTCTTCTTATGCGGTAAGGATGGACGTTTAAATAGTACTGTAATTACTTGGATGTGCATTTATGAAAGGAAGGCACACAATTTTGGAACATTCATATTTCTCACCTTGTGTCTTCAATTCCATGAAACCATTCCATCCGGGAACTGCAAATTCAACACTAAAGACATTCTCTTCCTTCATGGGATTAGTGGATGTGACACGACATCAGCTCCCTTCGGCATTGGAAAGAAGAAAGTAATGCAGGTATATGGTAAATACCCATCTCTGTCAGACGTAGTCAGCATTTTTAAAGACCCAGAAGCTGGGGAGAAGTTCCTGATGAAATTGTACGGTGGGAATTTGAATAATGATAATTTGGATGACCTGAGGTACCGTACATTTTCTACTGCGGTGACGAAGCCAAAATTCCAACTAGCCAGGATGCCACCTACCTGTAATGCCGCCAAGTATCACTGCTACAGGACGTACCTTCAAGTACAGACGTGGCTGGGGAATGAAGGGACTCAACGTAAAGTACCATCGGATTGGGGCTGGAATTTGTCCAAAAGAGGTAATATATGTTTCTCCACATATAGTTTATTTTGTACTATTACATTTTTATTGTACCAGACCATTATTTCATTGTTCCTCTACTGTGTTATGGTAAAATTAACGTATTTATTTATTTTCAGGTTTAATCCCCATAACAACAACAATGGATGCTGCTCCGGAGCACCTACTAAATATAATAAGATGCCAGTGTAAAACAGGGCTTGCAGCTGTAAAAAAGCTGGTCTTCGGTACTCGGTGATGTGCAAGCACTGCACTGGCACTGCTTGTGAAAATTCTCCCGATGCAGACTTCAACGAAGAAGATACAGATGTAGAATATGAAGACCAGCCAACTTTATTAGATGAAATTAGTGCCCAGGCTGAAGGAAGCAATAATGAAGACAGCGATGACAATTTGCCACTTGCTTCAAAAAGATCAAGGCTAACGGAGTATTTTTAAGTCAATTTTAATATATATGTAATATTCAATTAAATATTATGTTTTAAAAAAGCAAAGATTTATATTACGTAACACGAAAATAAATAGTAATACAATATTACAAAATATTAAGCTTGAATTAGAATGTCTTTGATAGATAGGATAGGACATAGGGGGGGGGGGGGGGGGGGCAAGGGTGTTAGATATCATTTAAGTTTACATAGATACGATGAAAGATGAAAGTAATGAGGCAAAATACTGAATTTTTGTAGGTTTTTTTATATTTTGAGAAAATTGGTCCGTTTTTAAATTGCTGTATCTCGGTAAATATTGGGTCAAAAAAGAAGTTTTACCAGTAAAAATTAAAGGAAATTTAATGATCTACAACGTTGTCTTAGATGTTTTTTTTTGAGAAACGCATGGTTTAGAAGCTATACGCGAAAAACCGAAAAAAGTCCGAAAATTTTGAGGTTTTTGCCCCCCCCCTCCATTTTCCACAGGCCCCTGGAGGTCGAAAACTCAGATTCCGCACCCCACACCTACCACAAACCATATCCCAAAATTTCATTAAATTCGGAATTGTGTCCAGGTAACGCCCCTATTTTTTTACTTGCCGACTGGATTAAATTGGACGAAACACATGACGAAACCAGATTCGGTCTTATTCAATTGGACGAAACACATGACGATACCAGATTCGGTCTCATTCAATTGGACGAAACCAGATTCGGTCTTATTCAATTGGACGAAACACATGACGAAACCAGATTCGATCTTATTCAATTCAAGGATTTGAGAAAACTAAAAAAAACCTAACCGCTCCGGGAGTGCCGACAGAAGTGAAATGTTTACAGTTTTATAAGTTTTGACCCTCCGAGTGTTCCTGGTGAACGATTAGGTCGACAAAGTTTTGACCCTGAGAGTGTTCGTGGTACGGTGTACTATGTATTACGATGCCGCAAGTTCAATTGTTTTTTCCCATCTCAAAAATGTCCAACGCGCCTAAATAAATTTTCACTTAAAAACCTGGCCAAGTGCGAGTCGGGCTCGCGCTTCGAGGGTTCCGTATCACCACACCTTTGATTATTTACGCTCTAGATAGAGCGTCACCCTGTAATCACTGCTATAAGAACGGGTTAGCTTTTATATGCTAGTGTGCGTGACAACACTATGTGTAGTGTAGTTAGGGTAGGGTAGGGTAGTGTAGTATAGGGTAGGGTAGTGTAGGGTAGGGTAGACTTTGGTAATGTCGTGTAGGGTAGGGTAGGGTAGTGTAGTGTAGGGTAGTGTAGGGTAGGGTAGTGTAGTGTAGTGCATGTAGGGTTGGGTAGTGTAGGGTAGGGTAGGGTAGGATACGGTAGTGTAGGGTAGGGTAGTGTAGGTTAGGGTAGTGTAGTGTAGGGTAGTGTAGTGTAGAGTAGGGTAGTGTAGGGTAGGGTAGGGTAATGTAGTGTAGGTTAGGGTAGTGTAGTGTAAGGTGGAACGAAGTTCGCCGGGACACCTAGTTATTGATAAAACTAGAAATTAATGTTTTTTTTTCCCATTGCATGTATAAAATCATCGTGAGGAAACCTGCACACGCCTGCGAAAAAAATTCGAAGGTTGTTTGAGATGTCGACCAACCCGCACTGAGCCTGCGTGGTCGACTAAGACCCGATTGTCCTAATTTAGGGTACGCTCGAGCCCCTCGGTGGGGACGTATATAAGCTGATATGTTGATGTATAATAGACCTTTCATCTGGGCAATTTCATAATTCTAGGACAATAGGAGGTACGTTGAATTACTACAGCGTTCCATCTTATCTAAGTCTTGCCGCCAAACATCAATGTTAACAGCATAGGTCTGTTTCGGCTTGAAGATTTGAAAGCTAGTTCCTCATTGCGTTGGGGAATCTTAGTAAATTCGCTTCCACCTTCAGCATCATCGTCACTTACGATAAGATGAGATGATGCCAAAGAGCTTACTTTTCACACTAATATTATAAAGGCGAAAGTTTGTGAGTGTGTATGTTTGTTACTTCTTCACGCAAAAACTACTGAACGGATCTGACTGAAATTTGGTAGGTAGACAGATTAGGACCTGGATTAACACATAGGGTACTTCTTTTCACGCTCGGAAGCCACTGGCGGCTCGCACACTGCGAACCCTCGAAAGGTCATAGAAACGTTGTCCACGCGGGTGAAACCGCGGGAAACAGCTAGTTGTAAATAAAAAGGTACCTTGCCATTTATACCTCAAGGGCAGTTTTTTTTTATTGCGTTGATTTAGAAGTTTAAATTTAATAGCTCTGACCTTAGTACATAATAATTTCAATTTGCTACGTCCCGTCCACGCGTTCCTGCCTGAGGAAAAGGATATTGACAGATAGACAAACGGACGAATAACGAAGTTATCTTAAAAGAGTTCTTTTTTGCTTTTGAGGTACAAAATCTATATTAACCGTCCAAGTGCGTGTCGGGCCACGCGCAATGTAGGGTTCCGTAGTTGTCATTATCGTGTCCATATCTAATTTTCAAATTTCTATATACAGCGGTTTAGTTGTTGGGGGGTGGGGAAAGTCGACTCCAAAAAAAAATTTAGCACTTTCAAGCCTATTTTGTCGAAAACGGAACCCTAAATTAAAAATGGTCTTTAAAGCTCTAACCAACGATCCCCCACACGTCTGGGTTTATTGAAAAAAAAAATCATCCCTACTTCACTTGTAGGGAAGGTACCCTTAAAAAGTTTTTTTCCAAAATTTTTCTTTCGCGTTGTTATTTTAGCCAAATTTCAGATCTTAACTACTAATAGTCTAGGAGCTAGGCCGTGGACAGACAGACGGACAAGCAGACATGAGGAAACTATAAGGGTTCCTTGTTGTACTACGGAACCCTAAAAGCAGGAAATGAAAATTAATTCTTACGTGAAAAATCCTTGAGCAATGAAAATTTGTCCAGGATCTGATTACAATCGTAGATGTTACCTATCATATTATATTCAGATTCACTTTCTATCAATCGCCAAATATGGTTTGGTTAAAAAATTATTCCAAGCCTGGGTTTATCTTTAGCCTTTTAACGTACAAAGCTTCATGTCAAACCGATGTCGTAACAGCCCATCATAAGGCTCCGACTTAGAATCTCTCTTGGTGGAACTACACCCATATGACAGCTAAACATCCTAAATCCTCCCACTGTCCAATCGAAATTAAACTCTATATCCAAAACCAAACTGGTGAAAACACTTTGAGTCACAAAGGATGACTTTCAACTTTTATCTTCCGAAAAAGTTAATGCGGCAAGGTTCTAAATGGAAGTTATTGAAGAAAAGAAAATGAACTTTTGTGTACTTCTTTTAAGGTTCAAAATCATTTGACGCTGGGTACGTGGGTGAGTTGGTTGCACACCAAGCGGTTTGCCCTACAACTGAAAGTGAAAGTGCGCTGGAGTTGACTACGTGACGCAGTAGAGAGATGTACAGTACGGAAAGTTGAAAAAAGAAGACTAACTTTTTGGATTACACTCATACCAATCTACAAATCAGCTAGTCAACGAAATCAGCTGGTCCTTGTAATATGATTTTTCCATATTCGTTTTTAGGGTTCCGTACCCAAAGGGTAAAATGGGACCCTATTACTAAGACTCTGCTGTCCATACGTCTGTCTGTCTGACTGTCCGTCTGTCACCAAGCTGTATTTCATGAACTGTGATAGATATACAGTTGAAATTTTCACAGATGATGTATTTTCGTTGCCGCTATAATAACAAATACTAAAAAAAGTGAAAAAATAAGGGCGTCTCCCTCCATACAAAAATGGTGTTTTTTAAACGTGAAGAATCTAGCGCTATCTGGTATGATAGTATGTAACCCTTTGTACTAGCGCTATCTAGTATGATGGTACGGAACCCTTTGTACTAGCGCCATCTAGTATGATGTTACGGAACCCTTTGTGTGCGGTTCTGACTCGCACTTGACCGGTTTTAAATAAACTAACTAGATAAAATTGATCACGCTCAACACGTTAAAAACAGGCCTTTGTCGCAGCAACTACAATTTTGCTACATTGTTTGCTTTTGTTTATTTTGTAAAAAAGTACTAAACTGCTTTTGATGAAACTTATACGGAACAAACTACAAAGTGGCTTATCCAATAAAAAAAAACGAATTATTAAAATCGGACTAAAAAATCAATCGTGGTTACACATACAAAAAAAAATATTTTGGGTTAACAGGGAAGTTAGATTTTAAAAGAAACTTTAAAGTTTATGTTTTGTAGTTATTTAATAGGAGATATTAATCTTCATATTTGGTGAACATTGAATAGTTTTATTTAGAAGCTGCATAATACTGCACATACAACAATAATTTTCTATCTATTTTTAGGGTTCCGTAGTAAAACTATAATAAGATCCCTTATAGTTATGCCATGTCCGTTGGTATGGTACAGCTGTTTTGTCAATTTTTTTTTTGTTCACTGACCCTATCGTGTGGGGTATCGTTTTTCCAATAAATGATTTTTTTCACTAAATATTATGTTTTTGTTTCTTTTTTGTTAATTATTTACTATTAAAATTCGTATTACAAATTATAAAATACGGAACAGATGAAAAATTAAAAGTTGGACTTATCCATTACGGGATCTCATCATATTAATGTGGTGATTTTTGTTAAAGTTACATATCCCCACTCCCTACTCTACTAGCTAAACCGTTATTTCAGGAAATCTGAAAATTATTAGCAATAGTGGGGCATATAGTAATTTAAAATAAAAGAAAAGATAATAACGGCCAAGTAGACTCAGTTACTATATTATACCGCTATTTAAGAACATCTGAAAAAAATTGTAAATAAGTAAGGCATATAATCAATTTAAAACAAAAAATATCACAGCTAAGTAGGCTTTCTTAGTTTAGGAGTAATAGATCAACTATGAATATCCATTTGGATTTATGAAGAGTTCATAGATTTTCCATATAAATGTTCTGCAAGATAACGTTGATTGCTAAAATATACATTTACTAGCTTACGGGGAATTAAAACATTTTTTCCATTCACAATTCCAGTCATGATTATAGCTTTTATAATGTTGCATCCCAAATGAGTAATTTGTAGCCGTGTACCATAATATAGCCTTAGTGCGTTAAGATTTCTCATTAACAGAACTGGAACACCAACTTTCAGTCTCAACTTATAGGAAGCCACTCCTCATAATTCTAAAGAGTCGAGAAACGCTATAGAGTATGATGTCACTTGTTCAATGTCCATAGCATTCTCTACTGAGAGGTACTCGACAACATCCCCCTCCACGTATGATATAATTACACACAATTACACGGCCTACTGTCTCATTTGTCAGCGCTAAAATTACCCTTTCACACTAACATTCTCTATTGCTCTTATTGATTTATTTATAAGGATGGACCACCTTATTACGTGTCCTTCTTGCCAAGTCACCTGCACGCGGGAGGACTTGATGTAGGCCACTGACAAGGCAATTTGCGTGGCTCGGTTTTGGGATGGGACTTTCTGAGTTTGCCGTCGACTCGAAAATATGAAAATTTATTTATAGATCGGGATAGACATTATTTTTTTAAATGATCTGTGTTATCGACAATTTGTAAACATAAACAGATTTGTTTGGGCTTCCATACAAACTTTCATCTCCTATTTCATCCCTATGTAGGTCAAAATTGCCAAAAACTCTGGAACAAATGTTTATTTACTTCTTACCAAGTGCATAAATACAAAGTGTCATGGTTTTATTTAGATAATGACGAAATCCCTCCCATATAAACTTTCATCCCTTATTTCAACCTCTTCATGCCCTTTTAAAGAAAAGGTAGCTTTTATCCTCCCGAAGTCTAGTCTATTTTTGTACCAAATTTCATCAAAATCGGTTCGGGATTAGGCGTGAAAACGTGACTTTATTTAGGATTTCATACGAACTTTCATCCCCTATTTCATCCCCACACAGGTTGAAATTTCAAAAACCCTAGAACAGATATTTATTTATTTCTTATCAAGTGCCTACTACAAAGTTTCATGGTTTTATCTTCTATACTGACGAACTCCCATACAAAATTTAATTTCCTATTTCAACTTTTTTGATACTTTTTTCACAATAAAAGGTAGCCTTTGTACTTTTCCAAGCTCTAGTCTATCTCTGTATCAAATTTCATCAAAATAGATTTAGTGGATAAGGCGTAAAAGCGTAACAGACAGGCATACAGACAGACAAAGTTACTTTCGCATTTATAACATTAGTAGGGATTTATTGAAGAATACAGAACTACACTTTGCGCATGATTCGACATGCACTTTGAAACTTTTTTGGGTTCCGTATTCAACAAGTAACCCTTATAGTTTCGCCATGGCCATCTATCTGTCCATCCGTCCGTCTGTCCGTGGTTTGACTCAAAGATTCTTAGTAGGTACTAAGTAGCTGTAATTTTGCATGGATATACATACGAGTATTAATCACGCCGATAAAGTGTTAAAATAAAATCTTGAAAAAAATATCTTAGGGTATACATCCCCTAACTCAAAGTGGTCGTTGAAAAATTTTCAACAACCACTTTTGAGTTAGGGGAAGTATATATACCCTAAGACCCACAACATTTAATGTTGAAAACTGTGTGTGAAAACTGTTTTTCGATCCAGGGACCAGTTTAAAAAATATTGAGCTTTAAAGTGCTACTTTTTGTTAGACTCAAGTGATAGTAAAACTGCTATCTCAGAATATCTGATTTTTAAATAGTTTTCGAAAAACCTAAAAACTTTTAGGTACAAGCTTTTAATATTGCATTGTTACGTGATATACATATGCATTCAAAATTTCAGCTCAATCGGAAACCGGGAAGTAGGTCAAATCTAACTTGCAAGATATCACCCGAACAAACATACATACATTGCAAGTTAAATAATTTTCTATAAACCTAAAAACTTTTAGGTAAAAGCATTTAATATTGCATTGCCACGTGATCTACATATGCATGCAAAATTTCAGCTCAATCGGAAACCGGGAAGTGGGTCAAATTTAACTTGCAAGATTTCACCTGAACTAACATACATACATATTGCAAGTTAAATAAAATCTTGTAAAAAATAAGTAACTTAGGTTGTATATACTCCTCTTTGATTTTTGACTACTCTTTAACTATTAACAAAGCGGCGATAGCGCTAACAATCTCCCAAGTTTGACACAAAGAAGTGGGCCCATGGAAGGGGGCCCGAGCGCAACGCCTTGCACCTTTGAATGCGTTACCAAATCTCAATTCACCCTACCCTATATTTCCATATCAAAAACCCTTAGAGTCGTAAAAATAAGCTACACAAACTGATGAATATGTGTGTGCACAAATTAAGAACTTCAAACCAAGCCTTTGTCTCTAATTACCTACCGTGCCTATGCCTACACCGCGCCTGCTTGGTAGGGATGTGCGCACGAGTCACTCAGAATGCAAATTCGGATTTGGGCGTTTGATCAACCACCGCACGTATCGGCATTCGTCATTTTTGCAATTATTGTTCCTAACTCTCTGAGACTTGAAGAAAGTCGCATGTTGTGATAAGCATTGTAAGAGGTTGGACTGTCATATTATGGTAATTTATGATTTATTAGCCATATGCGTTTGTACTTTTGAATACAGGGATATAACATTATTGGTGTAGTGTAGGACCGGTTAACTCAGGCTTCTACTCATCATATCAGCCGATAGACGTCTACTGCTGGACAAAGGCCTTCCCCACGGTTTTACACTATGACCAGTCCTGCGTTTTACCCTCATCCAGCGGCTTCCCGCAACCCTCACCAGGTCGTGGGTCCAACCAAACCTCTTCTCATTATATTGAAAAATTTGCCCAAGGAACCCCACAGTCAATTTAAAAAAAATCGATGTTTCATACAATAAAACAAATTTTGCTACTTTTTAGGGTTCCGTTACCTTCAAAACTACAAAAACTTTCAGTTGAAATTGAACTTGAATTGAGAACAGTCTTTTGAAAATGCACTAAAATGGTCGATCAGCTGATCGATTTGTATGAAGAGTAATTTTTTTTTTTGCGATTACAGCAATTTCGTAGAACAATTTTAGTAGGTACATATGGAGGGTCCAATTTTTTTTTTGACATTTGTCTATGGTTTCCTTGCGGAAAGTTGTTCAGTTTGATGAGTAGAATCCCCAGTTAACTGGTCCTACACCATTTTTTTACACCCTGTATATATATAATCTGAATCTCGGAAACGGTTTCAACGATTTTCATAAAATTTAGTATGCAGAGGATTTCGGGGGCGATAAATCGATTAAGATAGGACTCATCTCTGGGAAAACGCTATTTTTCGAGATTTTCGCACTGGAGTATATGCCGCGCAATATGTATCATAGGAAGCGTATTTTTTTTGCGATTTCAGCAAAGTCGTAGAAAAAATTGAGTAGGTACATATGGAGGGTCCAATTTTTTTTTGATATTTGTCTATGGTTTCCTTGCGGAAAGTTGTTCAGTTTGATGAGTAGAATCCCCAGTTAACTGGTCCTACACCATTTTTTTACACCCTGTATATATATAATCTAAATCTCGGAATATAAACAAATCACGGATGGATGCTTGATCACTGAGTGCAAGAAAATGCTTGAAACGAATGCGAGGAAAAGTACTATTAGTTGATACTACTATTATAATTTTTTTTATACAACGAATTGGTTACTACTGCTGTTATGTTGTATTCTTATTGACAATAAATTGAAATTGAATTGAAATTGAAATTTTTAAATGTTTTTAACGGCAAAGCTCGGTCGCCCTGGTACTGGTTAATTATAACAGCAAATACAATTAAATAAATCATTTGACATGCCAACTATTCAAGAGAAGTCCAATAGTTTTTTACCAATTAGGTCTTTTCAAGGTTTCTTTAATTCCTAGCCCTTGATTATAAGTATAATTAGAAGCGTTGTGACCTGGTAAAGGTCGCGGGAGGCCCCAGATAAGAAAAAAATTTTTACTGTGGCACTTAACTCTTTTAGATATTTAAGCCGGACATAGCTTCCAGTTCCAGAAGCAACCAGGTTAAAAATGAACTGAGTTTTAGTGAACAAAGTAAAGTCCCCATAGCTGGGGCATCCCTTCGCAAAATCGGGAAGTAAAGTGACATACTTGGGCCAAGTCCGGGTTGGTGGACGTTGTATTTAGGGCTAATGGCGAACCCCACTGTCAGAAGTTTTTCAAGCCGACTATATAAGGCATTTGACACGGCTTAAGGCGGTATTATTACAGATTTTGGTTTTTGTGACGTTAATTACTCCTAAACGATGGAAAACCCAAGGTTGAATCTTTATTCCTTCGGACCTTTAGACAAGTTTAGTCCATTTTCGTTATTACAGAAAAAATATCTATGTTAGTAATTAATAAATAAAAATCACACAGAGAAAAATAAAAACAGAATCAACATTTATTGATAGGTATATTTACCCAATACTTTATATTGGGACAATCATACTTGTGGGAAAACACTTTCAGGACGCCGCTGTTGCTGTTTCTCACTCTTGACAGTAGCGATGCTATTTTTTTGCGTATTATAGCGTGAAAGCCGTCTGTTCGAGTCTCAGCAAACATAGCAGGCGCACTGCAAAATTGAGGCAACCCCAGCAGCGTCCTGAATATGTTATTGTATTGGACCAGCAGGGCATTAAGCGATTTCTGAGAGTAGCTAGGCCATAGGCTGATATTTTTGATGATGTTCCTTAAAGTCAAATGCTATTAGAACAGTGACTTATATATTACTGGCGAATCTGTGTATTAGAAACTAGCTTTTGCCCGCGGCTTCGCCCGCGTGGACATAGCTTTTATGACTCTTTTTGAGGGTTAGTGGTGCGCGAGCCGCAATCAGCTCGCAAGCGTGGACATGAGTTTTCTCCCGGTACCTCAGGAACTGCATTGGGCTATTCCGATTAGCAGTCTTTGTCACTTCCCACCCCTTCAACAAATTCTATACAAAAAAAATAATTAAATCCGTTGCTCCGTTGCGACGCCACCGACGTGCGCGAGCGTAGAAAACAGTTGTCCCCAGATCCCTCGGGAACTATGTCAGGATATACTTATTTGTAAATTATATCATTTTCCACCTCATCTCTGTGCTAAAAATCACACCAACCCATTTTTTCGTTACGATTTTAAATAACTTAACGAACAAAGAGTATTGTTTTAGTTTCCTCAGGAACTGCATCGGGCCATGATAATTTCCACAGATAAAAAGTAGACTATTTCATTCCCAGTGATACAGGCTACCTACATGCCAAATTTCATCAAGATTGGTAGAGGTGTTGAAGTGTGAATAGATAACAAACAAACAAACATATTTTCACATTTATAATATTAAGTAAGGATTTCTAAATCTTAAATGTACGAAATCGATATTCGTATAGATATTGGTAAGTGGCAGGATTGGAACCACAGCCTTCTGGACAGGAGATAGTGGCCCTAACCGTTCTGCCGTCTAATAGAGCGTCGGTGGCAGAACGGTTAGGGCCACTATCTCCTGTCCGGAAGGCCGTGGTTCGAATCCTGCCACTTACCAATATCTATACGAATATCGATTTCGTACTGGTATGTACGTTTATCCGACGCTCTTATGGTGAGAAAAACATTGTGAGGAAACCTGAAACGCCTGCGAAGAAGCTTATGTGTGAAGTTAATCAACCCGCAATGGGCCCGCGTGATCGTTTATGGCCTGATCGCCCTAACTCAGGGCAGGTCGAGCCTCTTGGTGGAGACGTATATAAATTGATATGATGAAATAAAACATATAGCTATACTATCAAAAAACTAATCAATCAAGTAAAAAAAATCCTAAAAATATTAATATGGGTCAAATCCGCGAGTCGTATGAACTCCAAAGGAGCCCATAACGCACTTCTCGTTGCCGCGCTGGATGGCAATAGACAACCTTAGCAGCAGGTGGGACCTCATGTCACATCTCCTCTCTCGAAGGCGACGGCCAATCTCCTTTGTGAAGGCAAAGGCCTCTGAGGGTTCAGCAGCCGGTTGTCTCACAGACCAACGGCACAAAGCAGTAATTTGCCTCTAAGACCGAGTACTTATTATGCTTCTTTCTCGCCGAAAATTGAGCAGCAGTACCGTATGGGTGAGGAGTGAGGCAGAAAAAGTGACGTCGCAGAGCAAGCACTTTCCTCTCTGCCATAGCACCTGTTGTTTTTACCCTCCGGCCTTTTGCCATCAGATCGAGTAAAGCCCGGCGGCTGCAACAAAGATGGAATATTCCATCTGGCCGAGACCAGTGCCCTCCGAGTGAGGTCATTATGGAATTGGTGACGTGCAATGGGAATCTTCACAAACAACGACCGCAATTCAGTGAGTGATGGCCAATTGCCTCCACAGTGGACCCGCAAATACATTGATGAGGTTCACAGATATTGATATTGCAGGCGGAGAGCAACTGCCACACGCAAATAGTCGTCGTCAGAAGAGTTCCCGTATCTGTGCTTCCTGATTAAAGATGCTAAACTCGATTTATATATTTTTAATTTTTTTACACGATTGGAATCTGTAAAAAAATACCTATCTGTTCGTCTATGAAACACAATATTGCTACGTGCCATAGTTCCAGAGTTAGAGTTGTGTAAAGTAACTTATGCTGAAAAATACATAAAAATATTCCACTCAAAAGTATGAAATAATCTTTTAATGTTTTAATACAACTTAAGCGCGTTTTATTATACCTGCAGTGCCATCTATTGACATTCTGCTGCCAAGATTATAATGTTGTGGTATGTGTAGTTAATATGTGGAAAAAAGTACTCTATTCTTATTATTGTAAGTATCGATGGATAATTTCCCACGGGACCTCTTTAGTTTTCCGGGATAAAGAATACCCGACTATACAATGATGATCAAAACACCCCACCCCATCCCAATGTAAAGGTTTCATATTGTTACGTTGAGCCATTCTAAAGATACAATTTTTTGCATTCCTGAAGGAACCCTTAATTTTTTTGGGATTCACAATGTCCCAGTTTTAGTTCGCGATAAAGGTATCAACATGTAAAATTTGATTGAAATAGGTCAAGCCACATATGCGTGGTGACCCATTCTATAAATTAATACTTTTGATTTTCCCACGGGAACTCTTGAATTTTTTGGGATAAAAAGTATCCTATATGTTAACCCGGGCTATAAGGAACCACCATACAAAATTTTATCAAAATCAGCCTGGTAGTTTTTGCGTGATGCTCGAACATACAGACAGACAGACAGACAGACAGACAAAAATTCCAAAAGTTGTTGTTTTGGCCTCTATATCGTTAGTAATGTCCACCACAGTTATTATTTTCCAAAAATATTTCATGTACAGACACGGCCCCGTTACAGTTTTATTATATTAAAAATATAGATAGACAAGATCGATCACTTTTGCATACTTTTGGCTCGATAGAAAAAAATCCCAAACTCTAGTTATGACTAATATTTTGAAGTATAAATTTAAATATATATATGTACAACAATATTAGTTATGATAATACAAAGTGAGTACTGTTATTATTTTTTCTACTTTCATTGTAGTTTTTGATTGAAACGAAAAACCATTGGAAAAGTGAAAAAGTGTGGTTATTTTCTTTACTCTTTACACGAAAAAGACAAAGACAACTGTTCCAATTAATACCTCGTCTTAACGACTGCCATCTGGTGATAGATACCAGCAGCAACGGCTTAGCGTGCCTTGCGCAGCACGAAAACAGCCGATAAAAATTCCACTTTCAGATAAAATAAGAAGGTTCATGTTTCCTGGTTTATAGTTTGTATATTATGTGTTTCTTTAGCTGGACGGATTGATTTGGAGTGCGAGGTGTCTTTTTTAGTCACAATTGGTAAGCCTTTGGCATCATCTTATCTAATGGTAAGTGACGTTGATGCCGAAGATGGAAGCGGGCTTAACAAGGTTACCCAAGCAAAGAGGAACTGGCTATCTTATCTTCAAGCTGGAACGCATCAATGTTGTTAGCATTGATGTTTGGCGGCAAGACTTAGATAAAGTGGTGGTAGCTAGCCAGGCGGGATTAAGAAAAAGCCCTTCCACCAATTCCACAAACCGAGTCTTAAAAAGCTAGACTCCGCCGGGAATCTAACCCGCGACCTCCTGATGTGAAGCTAATGACCTTAACCATTACGCCACGAAGGTGGTTAAAAACTAGTAAAAGTGTTGATCCCGAACCTGACATAGGATCACAGATATCGGAATAATATTATTTAGATTTCTGAGCGTAGGATAGATTTTCACCCGACTGTCGAAATAAGAGGGGTAAATTTTTATGTATTCGGGTTTTTTTTAACCGCTATGGTAAGCACTATCTACAGTCTTACAAAATAAAAACGGCTCACGATAATCAAACTTTCATAAATCTGCTATTGGAACTGTTCTTCCCAACTCTTTTCACTTTAAAACACTATTTCAAACCAAGAAATGCAAATTTAAGATGCACTCAGACTCATTGCATTCATTAATCGTCTAATGATCAGCCGTAGCACAAATTGAACCTCACTTTAGGGTATTTCCCCAAGGCTAGCACAGCTTGTTACCTGGTACCTAGTATCGACCTATATACCTATGTGAATCGGCCGAGGTGTCTGGGAAACCCTATTATATCTTTAGGTTTCTGTGGGATCTGATCTGGTAGGCCTCCCACGCGGTGGACCGATGACCTGGTGAAGATCGCGGGAAGCCGATGGATGCGGGCAGCGCAGGACCGGTCGTCGTGGAAAGCCTTTGGGGAGGCCTTTCAGCTGATATGATGATGATGATCAGTAAATTGACCGCCTCCGTGGCGTAGTGGCTAGCCACGTCTCACACAAGGAGGTCGAAGTTCGTCTCCTGGCGGAGTCTCACTTTGGATGACTCCGTTTGATTGGTAAGGCATTTTCTAAACAAAAACTAATGTTATCTGCAATGAAAATAAGATAGCCATTTCCCCTTTCTTCGCCTTCATCGTCATAAGGGACGTAACGCAATTTGGGGGGAGGGAGGGTCTTGTTAAACGTTACCACACCCTGCACGGACACTTCATACAACGGGCCAGAAATGACATTTCAAAAAAGGAATGACGGTACAATCAAAATGGCGGCGAAATCCTAGACAACCAAACTGTAACCAATCTGGGTGACGAGGGGGTGAGGTCGCAATCTAGAGAGCGGCATGAGTGTCCATACGGTATGTTAGTACTAATATAATATATACTTTGACGTTACTTTACTTCTACTATGACGTTACGATGCGGTTCAAGGGCGAGAGGGGGTTCTAACGACGCGTTAAAACACTGGTTTTATTTAATTTGAATAAAAATCTACGAATTAAAATCAACCCTTTTTGTGTATGTTGTTTATGGGGAGTCCCTCGACTGTATTGTACGTCATTTTTATTTTATTTAATGTAACTTTTAGGTAATAATGGTCACTTGGGTGTTTTTAGGCAGGGGTGGGTACAAAAAAATGTTACGGTGCGTTACATGGGGGGAGGGAGGGTCAAAAATATTTAAAAACTGCGTCACGTAATACTTAAAGGCGCCCCCCATGCAACTTTGTGATTTTGGTCATTGTATGTACTTATAATTAACTAGTGGATGCCCGCAGCTTCGCCCGCGCAGTTCCCTATTTTTGCGGTTCCCGTGGGAATTTCCCAAAATCCTTTCTTAGCGGATGCCTAAGTCATAACATCTACCTGCATGCCAAATTTCAGCCCGATCCGTCCAGTGGTTTGGGCTGTGCGTTGATAGATCACTATGTCAGTCAGTCAGTCAGTCACCTTTGAGTTATATATATTTAGATTTACTTCTCACTCTTTGCATTTCATCTAATATTACAAAATCTAAAAATTTGTTACCAGGCAGACATGCATCGATAGGAGTGTCTACAGAACTACAAGGCACAAGCAGTGGGAAAGATCCCACGAGATCGTTCCTACGTCCTACACTATAAACGTGACTGACATAAATGTACGTCGAAGTTCTACCGTTCAGGCAAGTTCTAATAGAAGGTTATAAGAGTGACTTTCGTGTGATAATACAGTAAACAGGTTTAGTATGGGTGTAGGAACTTTACAACAAAGTAGGGTTTAAAGCTTGAATAAACTAATTAATTATTTACCTACTTTAGGAAAAATATTTTGAATTGAAAATTTATTTAGGCGCGTTGGGCATTTTTTGAGATGGGAAAAAACCTATAAGACTTTAAGATGACTCAATCCAAGCAGATAAAGATGTGTTAAAATATATCGAATGTAAGTCTATTCATTTTAAGTCAAATCAATGCGGGCTTCAACGCGGCTGTTCCGGTGAAACCTGCCGTGCAGTGCCTGCCTAGTTCTCGATTTTAAATTTTTATATTACTTTTCGTCACTTTCAAAAAAGTTTTAAAAAATGTTTTCAATTAAAAAGAAAGCTTTTAAAGTCCCCGATGGCATACACGGCCCCCGTCTTTGCGCACGTGCCCCCAAATAATATGGACATGATTAAAGTTGTACAAAACATATTCTGCCGTAGAGCGCTTAACGCCCAATGGTGCGTCAAAAACGCTGACCTACACCGAGACATGGACGTACCGACTACCCAACAGTTCATTAAAGGCCTGTTCGAGAGCTTCTTCAAGTACACGGAGACGCACCCTAATCCGTTAATTCGAGAGGCAGTGGACTATGCCCCGCCACTCGAACTATATAGTAATATGGTCCATAGAACAAGACACGTACTGTCTGATCCTCCCGATCAAATTTCAGCCGACCTGGCAGCTCAGGGAGGAACCGATAGTGTTAATTCTTGAATGACACAGTCCCCCACCACTAGAACAGTAAAAATGTTAATCAAAAAGCGGTAGCTCCCATCAGGAGCTCCTCGCGCAGTCCCTGAGTGCTTTTTTTGCCCCCCTAGGGAGGGGAGTCGCTCAGAAGAAGAATTCATAAGTCTTAGCAGACTTGAAATCTAGAGAGGTTTTTTACTGGGTATGCACTAGGTGAGTCACACATCACCAGACCGTAGACCGGTTGTATGGTACGCGTAACGCATTTTTTTAATTTTCTCACCCTCCGAAAAGGGGATCAAAAAAATCACTTTCAGAGGATATTAAAACTTTTCATAAACTGTCTATACCATATAACAAAAAAATGAGCCATCACGGGACGCCAGGCAGATCTGAAACACACTGAGACTGTATTTTGTATATACCATAGAATAACTTATCTTAGAATGAACATGGATAAGACGAAAATTATGTCAAACGTCCGTGTCATACCTACTCCTCTGAAGGTTGGAGGCTCTACACTCGAAGTTGTTACCGAATATGTATACCTGGGACAAAAAGTCCAGTTAGGTAGATCCAACTTTGAGAAAAAGATTAATCATCGAATCCAACTCGGCTGGGCAGAGTTCGGGAAGCTTCGCAATATCTTTACGTCCCAGACACCGCAGTGTCTTAAGATCAAGGTCTTCGACCAGTGTGTTTTGCCAGTGATGCCATACGGAACTGAGACATGGTCGCTTACAATGGTCCTCATAAGAAGGCTCAAGGTCACCCAAAGGGCAATGGAGCTTGCTATGCTCGGAGTTTCTCTGCGTGATCGAATCAGAAACGAGGAGATCCGTAGGAGAACCAAAGTAACCGACATCGCTCTCAGAATTGCTAAATTTAAGTGGCAGAGGGCGGGGTACATAGCTCGTAGAATGGATGACCGTTGGGGCAGTAAAGTTCTTAAATGGCGACCACGCACCAGAAAATGTAGCGTACGTACGCCTCCCACTCGGTGGACCGATGACCTGGTGAAGGTCGCGGAAAGCCGATGGATGCGGGCAGCGCAGAACCGGTCGTCATGGAAATCTTTGGGGGAGGCCTATGTCCAGCAGTGGACGCCTGTCGGCTGATATGATGATGATGAGGCGCAAAATAAGATAACTAAACCAGACATTCGTTAGATCTAGACTTTTTGATTCCCAGACTACTAGGAAAAAAATGTTTACTAAACAGAGAACTCTGCTTGCTTCCTGAATTAATAATAATAATAATTATTATTATTGAGAGTAGTCAGTACCAATAGTCAATTCGCAAAAAGATTAACTCCTCATACAAGTCTATCAGCTTGTTTACTAATTTTGTGCATATTGTATGGAGCATCGGTTTTTTTATTGAGAATTGACTATGGCTGTTCCTTGGGGATAGTTGTTCAGTAAGATGAGTAGAAGTCTTGGTGAAGCTGACAGTTTTATGAGTAGCATCTACCACTTGCTACTTTATAGCGATTAAAATGTTAGTTTAATTCCACCTTATCATCATCATCCTTATCATATTAGTCAAAAGACTTTAAAAGTCTATCTGCTTGACATTAAATGCCATTCAACCATGAATTTTTATCATCGACCCATCAAAGCTTTTTAGAAGGTCCATGGCAAGATTTAGCCTCCCCTAGGACTTTTACAACCACCGATCCTTCGATACCCGTATCCAGCAGCTTTCCGCAACCGTCACCAGGTCATCGTTCATTTCAACTTTCAACTTCATTTCACCTAATAAAACCAAATAAAAATTTAAGCTAAAACATTGATTGGAATAGTTGTCTCTGTCTTTATCTTTACGTGTAAAGAGTAAAGAAAATAACCACACTTTTGTCCTTTGCAATGTTTTTTCGGTTCACAATTAATTTTTAAAAATCCTACTGGCATATTAAGTGTGTGTTTAGACTAATCGACTCCGAAAATTTAGAGGTACTAAAACGGTCTGGTTTGCCTGTAGAATGCAAATATTTGTTTTAAAATATTTTTTTTGATATATTTAACCACCTCCGTAGCTCAGAGGCAAAGTTCACTGGCTTTACAGTCGCGGGTTCGATTCCCGGCGGGGTCAATTGTAAGACTCGGTTTGGTTGGTGGTAGGGGATTTTCTAAGCCCGCCTGGCCTGCTACCACCATCTTATCTAAGTCTTGCCGCCAAATATCAATGTTGATATCATTGGTGTGTTCCGGCATGAAGATAAGATAGCCAGTTCCCCATTGCGTTGGGGAATCTTGGTAAGCCCGCTTCCATCTTCGGCAACATCGTCACTAGGTGAGATGTTGTCAAGGGTTTACCAATTGTTAATAAAAAAAAATATATTCTGTTATAAAAGTTAACGAATCGTGTTTCTGCAACCGACAAAATGAAGTCATTGAAATAAAGAATCAGATCAGAAAAAAACACTTTCATCTGTTAAAGTGACCCTTTTATTACATCGTCTCCAATTGTTTAGTCTGTGTGTTGCATGTCGCGTGACGGTCGCTTTCGTCTGACGGTATGATCGTTTCGTCCTCTGAACCGTAGCGAGAGCAGCCATGATCGTTTCGTCCTCTGTAAAGTTTCACTTTTACCGTGGTTTCATAAAACCACACACTTACTTTTTTTTGTAATTGCTGAGAAAAATCGAGGTCTCTGCGACCAGTTTCAAAAACGTCGCCCTAACGCGATATACAAACTCCAGATACCACCTCCGCAGTCCATGCAAACCAAATCTCTCAATGAACCTTCGAAAAGGTTTGATGGGATGATGATAAAAATTGATGGTTGAATTATTCAAATGAGCTCCATCTGTGGGTGAAAGTCCTTACTTGATCGATGGGAGGATATCACTTTCGAGCTGACTTGATGAATCAGATGGTTAAACTGGTTGATAAAGATAATGTTATGAATGATTTTGACGTGTCATCCATTATCCCGTTATGTGGTTGTTGATTGCAATAAATTAGAAATGGCTTCATGATTTTTATCGTGATTTCTGTGGAAATAGAGAATTGGTGACGTGTGTAGTTGGAGATATTAAAACATTGTGGAGCCGTAAATTCGTCCAGTGGATTGAAGGAAGGAGTGCAGAAAGTTACTGTAATAGAAAAAAAATCATGACAATGACAATGCACAAGAAGTTACTAGTCGGTTAGGTTTTGGCAGCAATGCACGCTGCAGAAAAAGAATGGTCATGGCCGTTTTAGAATGCACATGACAATGACAATGCACAAGAAGCTACTAGTCGGTTAGGTTTTGGCAGCAATGCAGGCTGAAGAAAAAGAACGGTCATAGCCGTTTTAGAATGCACATGACAATGACAATCAATGCACAAGAAGCTACTAGTCGGTTAGGTTTTGGCAGCAATGCACGCTGAAGAAAAAGAACGGTCATGGCCGTTTTAGAATGCACATGACAATGACAATGCACAAGAAGTTACAAGTCGGTTAGGTTTTGGCAGCAATGCAGGCTGAAGAAAAAGAATGGTCATGGCCGTTTTAGAATGCACATGACAATGACAATGCACAAGAAGCTACTAGTCGGTTAGGTTTTGGCAGCAATGCACGCTGAAGAAAAAGAACGGTCATGGCCGTTTTAGAATGCACATGACAATGACAATGCACAAGAAGTTACAAGTCGGTTAGGTTTTGGCAGCAATGCAGGCTGAAGAAAAAGAACGGTCATGGCCGTTTTAGAATGCACATGACAATGACAATGCACAAGAAGCTACTAGTCGGTTAGGTTTTGGCAGCAATGCAGGCTGAAGAAAAAGAACGGTCATGGCCGTTTTAGAATGCACATGACAATGACAATGCACAAGAAGCTACTAGTCGGTTAGGTTTTGGCAGCAATGCAGGCTGAAGAAAAAGAACGGTCATGGCCGTTTTAGAATGCACATGACAATGACAATGCACAAGAAGTTACAAGTCGGTTAGGTTTTGGCAGCAATGCAGGCTGAAGAAAAAGGACAGTCATGACCATCCTTTTTCTTCAGCCTGCATTGCTATCAAAACCTAACCGACTAGTAACTTCTTCATACAGTCATGTGCATTCTTCTTTCTTTTCATTTCTTTTTCTCATAGGTCTTAATGAAAAATTGTGTGTGTCACTCGGGGCCTTAATATTTTACTCTCTGGCGACGTATATTGAATTCCTCGCTGAGCTCAGGATTACTAAGTTAAGGAATCCTAAGCTAAGGAATACTTAGCTTAGCTCAGAACAACTGACGCTCTCGGAACAAATTCATGAATTACTTTGTCCCCTTGTTACACAAATAAATAATAATTATTATTATTATTATTCATTTATTCTCAGGTTACTTAGTACTAAAAGTACAGACCCATCCCTACTCCCTACTATATCCCTACTAATCCCTACTAATATATATATTCTATATAATATTATAAATGTGAAAGTAACTCTGTCTGTCTGTTACGCTTTCCCGCAAAAACTACTGAACGGATTTGGCTGAAATTTGGTAGGTAGACAGATTAGGACCTGGATTAAGACATAGGATACTTTTTACCATGCTCGCAGTAGTTTTGGTGACGCGTGGACTGGCATGGTGCCTCGGAACCGCCGACACACGACGTCTTTATATAATTATATTTTACTAGTGGATGCCCGCAGCTTCGCCCGCGCAGATCCCGATTTTTGCAGTTCCCGTGGGAATTTCTTGAATCCTTTCTTAGCGGATGCCTACGTCATAACATCTACCTGCATGCCAAATTTCAGCCCGATCCGACCAGTGGTTTGGGCTGTGCGTTGATAGATCACTATGTCAGTCAGTCAGTCAGTCACCTTTGAGTTATATATATTTAGATTAGTTTTTTCGACTCTATTATTGTAAGACAATCGATCTACGTCAAATTCTTAACTTAGATTATTTTTACCACCATAAACCTTCTTACTCCTTTATCCCCCGAGAGTAAAAAGGACAGAATAGTCTTACATGTAGGTTTAAATCACAGTTAAGAAAAAAGAATTGCCGCTTCTATTCTGTGGTTTAAATAGCAATCTGGGATAGATAACCTGGGTCGATGGAAGCCGCTGGATGCGGGCAGCGCATGACTGGTCGTCGTGGAAACTCTTGGGAAGTGTACGTCTTCCGGCTGATATGATAAAGTCTCTCACTTTTCTGTTATTATAACTTAACTATGTATTTTATGCAAAGCTTGTAAATACTGGTTGACTCAGTCACTTTCAATAACTATCCCCTAGGAACCATGCAAGCTTATCAAGAAAATTGTTGACTTCCCATACTTCTTCTTCTTCTTCTACGTCAATCTTCTTCAAGCCTTCGTCAATCTTCTTCAAGCCTTCGTCAATCTTCTTCAATCCTTCGGCTCAATTTTTCCAGACTATAAATGTGCCACTAAGACCGCATTGTCTGCATTGTTCATTCCCATAGTAAATTATTTGTGTTCTTAAGTGCTTTACTAACCTAGTTAAAAGTCTACTACAAACCTAACTATGGATTTTTTATCTCATAATATATTTTTATTTTAATATTATATCTTAACCTTTTTCGTGGCTACGTACATTAGCTTCACATCAGGAGGTCGCGAGTTCGATTCCCGGCGAGTCTAACTTTGGGGACTTGGTTTTGTTGGTGGAAGGGCTAACTACCACCTTCTTATCTAAGTCAGCATACAATGTTCACAGCATAGATGTGTTTCGGCTTGAAGATAAATAAGCCAGTTCCCCATTTTGGGGAATCTTGGTAAGCCCGCTTCCATCTTCGGCGTTATCATCACTTTCCATCAGGTGAGATGATTGTGAATTGTGAATTAAAAAAACTAATTGTCAAGAATTGATTATTCAATTTTTAATTTTTGTATGGAAAGGCATGCACTATTTTTACTACGATTGTATTTGTATAGGTTACTTAGGAAAAAATGTGTGATCGGATGTTTGCCGCTCTTCAGTAAATAAAAGTCACTCTACTGTATATTACTCGTACGACTTCAACTGCTATTGAGGGAAAGATTTAGAAAGTTTGAAACTTATTTTTACCATGATCGTTAATTTTACCCAAACGCATAAGCTATTGAGGGAAAGAGTTGGAAAGTTTAAAACTTATTTTTACCATAATCGTTAATTTTACCCAAACGCATAACCTATTGAGGGAAAGAGTTGGAAAGTTTAAAACCAATTTTTACCATAATCGTTAATTTTACCCAAACGCATAAGCTATTGAGGGAAAGAGTTGGAAGTTTAAAACTTATTTTTACCATGATCGTTAATTTTACCCAAACGCATATTAAGTTTTTTAACCGCCTCCCTGGCATAGGGTAAAAGCCGGATAGTTGCCACACTTTTTGAAATCACTCTATATCTCAGTACAAAAAGCAAAATACTTTATTTGTAAAACTGGCCGGTAATTTTATTTTTTTTACCTACAAATTTATGGATGGTAAAAACATTATATTTAATTTTTCTAGAGTATTAGCTATTTTTGCGATCCACTATATTTTGAGACATCTATCCCACATAGGGGATAGTTGCCTAATCTTTGTAAATTACGAGAACAGGACATCTATCCCGAAAAAAATTTGTTCGTAATTTGCCTTTTCACGCAATTATTGCACAGAGACATGAGACATGGTCAACTAATTGGTAGCTGGAGAGTATTTCGATAGATTAATAAAAGAGCATGCGATTGATTAGCGAAACTAGAGTAATTACAATCGGGGGAAACTATCATTTTTTTAATTAAAAATTTGAAAGTGATGATGGAGTCGAGGATGGTACACGCGAACTCAAATGATATGATATTCACTCTTGCCTTGAAGATCCCCAAATTATAGGAATCGGGAAACACTGACGCAAGCAAGGAGTTCCACTCCTGCGCTGTACGCATAATAAATGAAGAAGCGTAACGATTCATGCGAAAAGGTGGAACATCAACAACAAAGGGGTGCAACCCCTCCCTGCGTCTCGTTGACCGACGGTGGAATGGAGCCGGGGGAAAGAGGTCGTGAAGTTCTTGCGCGCACTCTCCGAAATGAATTCGATAGAATACCGATAGACATAGATATCCTGGTTTTACCCTAATGATTCGTCCATTCGCTTCATACCAGGAGGTCGCGGGTTCGATTTCCGGCGAAGTCTAACTTTCTAAGACTCAGTTAAGTTGGTGGTAAGGCATATTCTAAGCCAGTCAGACTAGCTGCCACCATCTTATACAAGTCTTGCCGCAAAATATCAATAGTAACGTTACAACAGTGATGTATTCCGGCATGAAGATAAAATAGCCGATTATCCATTGCGTTGAGGAACCTTGGTAACCCCGCTTCCATCTTCGCCAACATCGTCACTTGCCATCAGGTGAGATGATCCCAAGGGCTTATCAATTGTGGATAAATAAAAAGCTAGGCTGAAGCCACCGAAACGCTTCTGCCGCTGTTAACCAGTTCCCCCAATGTTTACAGCCTTCAAAATATTTTTTTCTCAAAGAGAAACCCCGAGGCGAAGGCATTGCACTACGGATGCGTCGGCGCCGGGCATTCCACTGTCGCTTTTCGAGCTTTCTTCCGACAGCCTACGAGATTCGGGACAAGGGTGCTGTGGAGAGGTCATTACTCAAAAATATGATTGAGATTTTTATTCAAAAGGTGAATGTTTGCAGCATAGGATAGTTATTTGAAAATAAATAGAACAATAAGAATATTAAAAAACAACATTATTTAGGAAATAAAAAAGGAGGACCTAAATTTTATTAAATAAATAATTCTAAATAAAGAATAACTTATGAAATAACGTTCACAAAGTAAAACTCCTAATTTAATATTATGAAAAATTTAGATTTTCTTTGTTTATTTATAAAAACTAATAATAAGCATCTAAATCAAAAGGTGACAATGTATGACATCATACTTTATTTATAATTTAGTTTTGGTGGGTCATAAAAATAAATAGACTAGTAGTTTACTGATAATTAAGGCGAGGAATTGATTGGAACAGTTGTCTTTTTCAAGCGACTTCCAAATAGAAGGAGGTTCTTAATTCATCTGTATGTTTTGTTTTGTGTGTTATCTCATAACTTTTGACTGGGTTTTTATTATTCTTTTTTTATTTGAAAGCTAGTGCTTCCGTGTGGTCCCATACAAATTTTATCAAAATCGGTGTAGTACTTTATTAATAAATTAACAAAAACCAAAAATAATATGCAAAAATGTACTATGTTGTTGCAATGGGTCGGTTTTTTAACGTGTTTAGCGTTTATTCTTTACATGTAAAGAGTACAGAAAATAACCTCACTTATTCACTTTTTCAATGGATTTTCGTTTCAATCAAAAAATAATTATGCACTTTGTATTATCATGACTCATATTGTCGTATATTTTTTTAAAATTTATACTTTTTTTTAATATTATTATTTTTAATATTATCTAGTCATAACTAGAGTTGAAAGTGGTGTAGACATATCTTTGGGATTTTTTCTATAGGGCCAAAATTGCTCAATCGCGTCTCTAATAGCTTTTGACTTTAAGGAACATCATCAACATTAAGAGTATTTTCAAACTTGGATTTTTTATAATTTAGGAGTAATTGACGTCAAAAATAACAAAATTAGACAGCTATTTACTCAGAGCAAATTATGTAATGAGAGGTCTTGTTCTGTTGGTAGTGTAAGTTTTGGTGCGGAACCCTGTTAGTGTGGCCCCGAGTTACACCTGGTCGGTTCTTTTTATAAATCTTAGTATCTTTATAAAAGAGTGTCGACTCCACGCCACCCGGTCGCATCCCGATGTGAATGAACTAAATACGAGAGAGAGATGGTCTAAAAGTACCAAAACGCACTTTCACCGGGGTTAAGGCCCTACAGGCCCTTGGCCCTACGGTCGCTGCCCTTATCTGCACTACTGGATAGATGATAGGGCAAAATCTGGATGTGACGCTTGGATTGGTCGTGATTTTTATAGATATTTGTATAGTGAATTGAAAACTGAAGTGCGAGAAAGCTGCATGCAAGAATCCTTACTATTATTATAACGTGGACATCGTTTTTATGGTTTTTTAAGGGTGATTAGTAAATTATGTCATTTCCTACCTCCTCAAACATCTCTGTGCTAAAAAACACAACAATCCATTGTTCCGTTGCGATGTAAAAAAATAACCAAAAAATAGAGTATGTTTTCAGTTCCTTAAGTAACTGCATCGGATTATGCTATTTTCCCGGGATAAAAGGTAGCCTATGTCCTTCCCCGTGACACAAGCAACCTGTATACTAAATTTTGTCAAGATTGGTTGAGGTGTAAAAGCGTGAAAAGGTAACAAACAAGTAAACAAACAAACAAACACATTTTCACATTTATAATATTATACAGTAAGGATGTGAAAAGGTGTTTGCTTGCTTGTTTGTTACCTTTTCACGATTCAACACCTTGACCAATATTGATATAATTTGGCATGCAGGTAGCCTGTGTCACTGGCAAACACATACGCAAATTTTTATCTCGTGAAAATAGCATAGTCCGGTTAAGTTCCTGAGGGCACTTAAAAAGTACTCTTTTTTTGGTTAATATCTTTTACATCGCAACGGAAAAATGGATTGTTGTGATTTTTGCACAGAGATGAATCAGGGGGTTGGAAATGACATAATTTTCTAATTCGCAATTCTGATATAGTTCCCGATCCCGAAGCATCTGGGGAAAACTCCACTTTCGCGCACGTCAGCGTCGCAACGGAGCAACGGAGCAACGGATTGAAGTGATTTTTTTGCATAGAATTGGTTGAGGGGGTTATATTCATATAAATATTATTAAAAATATTTTCTTAAAACAGGTGTTTAAACAAACATTTAAATAGTCCGAAAATAAACTTAATGTCTATAACAAATAATGACATGATTCAAATTACAGTGTCAGTTTATGGTATTTGTACACATAAACATAAATCTTTGTCTATTACATAATCAAACAATCTATAAAATCCTCTAAAGCAGGGGTTCCTAAAATTTTAAATAAACGAAACACCCATCAAATACCTTTCATTATATGGAACCCCATATCAAATGATTAAAAATCTAAGACACCATAATTATTTAAATAAAAACTAACACTTTTATTAGTAATATTTTATATATGAAACACTTTATTATTTAATTTAACTTTCAATGTGAAAAATGAACTTGTTTTACTGTTTTATCAATAATTGCTTTATAGTTCACTATTATGTCGCAGAACCTAATTAAGTAATTTTCTACGGAACTCACTTTGGGAATTGCTGCTCTAGAGCACAAGCATTTTTTGACATGAGTCTTGAATTTTTTTTATCTGATAAACGAGTTACATTTTCTAGAATTTTATTGTCGAATCTTTTACCTACTCTGCCCCACAAATGACTTTTTAAAACTTAATCAATCTCAGTCTTAGGGTTCCTCAATAAAAAGAAGGAAAAATAGAGAGATGAATATATGCAAAGAAAGGCTTAAGAGAAACTACGAAGAGCAAGAAAAGGAAAAGGCTGCTGTCCTGTCGTGTCTAGATGTTGGTGCTGGCCAGGGACATGACATGGAGTCGTCTGTGTATCGGTGTTCTTCACGATTCATTTCGGAGAGTGAGCCCAGGAGCTTCCCTACCTCGTACTCCCATCTCCATTCCATTATCGGAATACCAAGGGAAGAGAGGGTTTCCAACCCCTAGTCGTGGTCGTTTATCCAAACGAACGACAACCGGATCTGCGCTGCCCGCATACAGCGGCTTATAAAAAAGTTGCTGTTTTTTATTATTAACCTTATGGTACGTTAGTACTAATATATATACTGTGCTTACACTACTTAAGGTCTTTAATTATATTAGTAACTAGTTGCATGTCTTTCATGTTCCAATCCCCTGAGTTATGTACATACCATTGATTGAATGGAACAAAAGCGTTTTCTTAGTGGTCAGATGAGCCTTTTTTATACAAGTTAATTTTCATGATTTTTTCTGAATGTGATGAAATGATACGCGTAACGAAGAACGAAGAAACTGCTGTGATAACTCTAGCGCTTTTTAATTAAAAATGTATATTTTTGCCTCAATAAAGACGATTTTTTTTTGGGGGAAAAAAACCCGACTTCATGGGGTTAAAGCCAAAGTGCTCTCAAAATATCTAAGCAATAGGCATCTGTTTACCACCATTAATTTCTAATAGTCTTATGTTATTTTGAGAATAAATTTTGTTTTAATAACTGTTGTTCTTACTATTAATTTTTATTTTTAACCTTTTTTATACAATCGGTAATTTTATAAGTAAAGACGTTTTTTTTTTTTTACTATTGGTAAACCCTTGACAACATCTCACCTGGTGGTAAATGGTATATTAGCTATTGTGTTCAATTTGGCAATAAGTCATAATTACTGTGACGTGATTATTGCTATTCGGTAATTTTTAGGGCACCCTACCTCAAAAGGTAAAACGGGACCATTATAGGATCACTCACGAGTGATGTTGTCCGTCCGTCCATTCGTCTGCCACAGCCAATTTGATCAAAAAATGCAGAACCGATTGAGTTGAAATTTTGTACATATACGTAAGTTGGTGACCCAAAGATGGACATGTAACGTAAATAAATTAATTTTGAACATGGGCGCCACTTTTAGAAATAAAAAAAAAGTTTTATGAACTATATCGTGCGATACCCGTTTATTTGAAAGGGCTTGGTGTGAGAATCTAAAACATATTTTTCATAATTTTAAGACAAACAGTTTGAAAGTTAATTAATAAAAGGCAATGGTCACTTTACACAATTTATTTTTTTATATAATTTCTCTAGCATTTTTTTGATGTTTCATAAACTTTAACTGCATTTTTCTTAGTTACGTTACACCTTCTTTCTTTGACTAGCGATATTGGTACCAATTTTATTTAGAAACATGAATGTTTGCTGTCTGGGGGCACGGTAGTGCCCTCGCCAAGATGAGCCAAGTGAAACGCTAGGGCACTCTACTTTATCTCGAAGCGCTTCGTCGTTTTTTAGAGCCTTCATAACTTGGGTTTAGAATATACTAGTTAAACAATGTTCTCGGGATATGGTGTCAATAGTGGACGCATTAAACATATAAAGTTTCAATTGCATAGCTCTTATACTTTTATTGATATTTAAAAAACCCCGATTTCATCACTGACTCACTGATGATCATCAAATTTTTTAGGCTACTTCCTGAAGTCCTAGAAAGCATAATTTTAAGCTAGTATTAGTACACAAAGAACATAAAAATTCTAAAACTTGGAATTCCTCCCCCCCTTCCCCCGATCCCTTAAACTAGGGGATGGAAATTGGTATGAGACTAGTGAATGCCCGCAACTTCACCCGTGAGAATGTCCCAAAATTCTTTCTTAGTGGATTCTCACATCCTAATTGCTTTTCACGCTATTTGTATTCCTATTTTCAGCGAAATCAGTTTAGTGATTCGGCTGTGCGTTGATATACCAGTCAGTCACCCTTTCCTTTTATATATACAGAGATCTCCGCAAACTTTGATGCTGATCTGAAAATTGATACAGGGACTCCTTGTTATAAATAATAAAACACATATATCAGGATTTTTAGTAAATCACCCCCACCATTTAATTTAGGGGATAGAATTAAGAGTGCGCAAAATACCTACATGTAACACAGCTAATGTGGTAAACGCTGTGATTGATGATGAAGCAAATACAGCGCCGCGCGAGCCTGCCTTCCGAACAGAAACGATTGTTGCCGATGTTGCCAATTACGCCCGAAATCAATATCAGAGAACGTTCAAACCGAACAAACACACACGGCAACTTACAAGAAAAAAGTGAAATCCCACGAAAAACATTTTTATGTACAACTAGCTGTGCCCGTGACTTTGTCTGCGTGGATGTTTTGATTAACGATATTTACATAGAGAATTAAAATTTAAACAGAGAAAATAAATCAGAAAAAACAAATAACCTAACTTCACAAACTCTACACCTTAGTCAAAATATCTGACTTAGCCGTTTCGCTACCGTCACATGGGCGTAAGAGAGAAATTTATTCACTGTTCATTACTTTGACATACAATAGTTATTGAAGTAACGAAACGGCCAAGCCCCATGTCTTCACGAAGGTGTAGAATTTGTGAAGTTGGGGTTGTAGAATTAGTGCATAGCTCTACATGAAATTTGATAACTTTTTGACAGCGCGAGTAATATGGTCTTGGCAAAGTTTTACATGAAAATGATTTTGGTGGGATCGCATTTTCACGAAACACCAAACTAAGTTTTGGGGTATGCCGACCTAAGAGTTGAAATTGAACCCTACCTGAAAAAATCTAATTGAAAACATATAGGCCCCGAAAACACGAAATTGGCCCACCCAACACTTTGCGACTGCACAAACATAAAAAACTGCAAGTTAGTGTGTATGAATGAACGCGCAAACGGCTTATTCAGTGAATTCCATACACCAAGAATGGTTGAATAAAACAATCGAATGTGCTTCGTGGAAAATTCAGGTCGTATTGTCGGTAAGTACCTACTTACAAGGATTGTGTATGAGTTTCTTTTAAAATTAGTCATTCTTTCTAATAAAGCGACCACCTACCTGTATTTTATGTTTCAGCTGTTAATTGTATGAGTAATCTATACATATAATAAAACTGTAACGGGGCCGTGTCTGTGCATAAAATATTTTTAGAAAATAATAACTGTGGTCAGGAGGAGGTTCCACCCCTTTGTTGTTGATATTCAGCCTATACGCACTAAGCGTTACTTCTCCTCATTTATTATGCGTACAGCGATGGAGTGGAACTCCTTGCCTGCGGCTATGTTTCCCGACTCCTACAATTTGGGGATCTTCAAGGCGAGAGTGAATAGGCACTATTTGAGTTTGCGTGTACCATCCTCGACTACATCGTCACTTACCATCAGGTGCGATTTAATCAAACGCGCTCAAATTTTTAACTGGGGAATCTTGGTAAGCCCGCTTCCATCTTCGGCAACATCGTCACTGACCACCAGGTGAGATGTTGTCAAGGGTTTATCAATTGTTATAAAAAATAATATTAATAACATTTACATTTATTAGAGTTCAAGTATTTGGGGCATTTGATAACTTCCGACCTTAAAGACAATGCGGACATTGAAAGGGAACGTAGGGCATTGGCTGTCAGGGCTAATATGATAGCTCGCAGGTTTGCTCGTTGCACTAAACATGTAAAAATATCGCTTTTTAAAGCATATTGCACGTCGTTTTACACGAGCAGCCTGTGGGCGGACTATTCCCAAGCGCAATACAATGCCTTACGGATCCAATATAACAATGCATTCAGGGTGCTGCTGGGGCTGCCCCGATACTGCAGCGCATCAGGGATGTTCGCGGAGGCGCGAGTAGACTGCTTTTACGCTACCATGCGCAAGCGCTGCGCGTCCCTGGTGCGTCGAGTGCGGGGCAGCGCCAATAGCATCCTGGCTATGTTTGCCAGTAGACTAGATTGCGCAATTGTGAACCACTGCTGCTTGGTTCACGTTGCCAATAACAGTCGTGATATTGTAAATAAATTTCATATAATGTAAATGTAATTGTGTATATTACTAACACTAGTCTAAGTCCTAGAATAAGTCACTAACACTATTGTGATCCATTGTTGGTCGATAAATAAATTTTATTATTATTATTTACGCTTGCGAGCCGCAACGGCTCGCGCACCACGCTGGCGAAGATGCGGCCAAAAGCTAATCTGCTAGCTCTGACATAGTTTCTTGGTTCAATATCCCCCCCCCCAACCCCGCCCCCCGTCTTCTGATAGTTTACTGCGATGCATTTATCTAGTGGAGGCTGTGCCGCCCGCGTCGGTCACCGACCCGGCCTTGCACGTGCAATCCGTACAGCCACACTGCACGCGCGCTGCTGGCTGCCAAAACCGGAAGCTGCCTTCCTCTACTCAGACTTACTTTTTATCAACTGTTTAAAACGAGATTTTATTCTAAAATTGATTGAAATATTGAATTATAACGTCATAATTTTTCATTGTGTGTGAAGTCGACCAACCCCTAATTCGCCCTAATTCAGGGTAAGCTCGAGCCCCTTGGTGGGGACGTATATGACCTGATATTATCATCATCAATTTTTCATTGCTGTAGACGGACTAGTCACATTAAAAATTGAATTAAGTTCTGGAAAACCAAACGAGTCAGTTTTTCTAAAATTACAAATGCATATAATAATATATTTTAGTGAGTTTAATTTCATAACTAGCTGTTTCCCGCGGCTTCACCCGCGTGGACAACGTTTCTATGACTTTTTGAGGGTGCAAGCGGCTCGTGAGCGTAGAAAAAAGTAGCCTGTGTGTTAATCCAGGTCCTAATTTGTCTACCTACCAAATTTTAGCTAGGTCCGTTTATTAGTTTTTGCGTGAAAGAGTAACAAACATACATCCATACATTCTCACAAACTTTCGCGTTTGCTAAACTTAAGTCATCTTAAGTGACGGTGGGCAGGGCATAGTCTCGAAGTGAAGTCCTCGAATATAGCGTTGGTAAGCCTCCCGCTCGGTGGACGGATGACCTGGTGAAGGATGAGGGCAGCCCAGAACCGATCGGTGTGGAAATCCTAAATCCAGCAGTGGACGTCTTTCGACGGATATGATGATTTCATCATTTATTTATTACCCATCTTTTTCTTTTTTCCATCGATTGAAAAGACAGAGTAGCTGAACTACCTGGCCGCTACCTGCTGCTGGCGCAGGGCGAAATCTTTTTTTTTAATTTATTTATTTGTTAGAACACAAATAGTCATACATATATAGTTTAATTATATAAATTTAGTTATAAATAGACCTGGAGGTTCATAAATTAAAGTAAAGAATTAGTATTACAGTTTTGAGCACAATGACAAATACTTATATAAAAAAGTAAAACTTTAAGTATTGTTTTTGAGCATTTGAGCTACAGGCGTAAGATTGTTATTAAAATAGACAAAAATTAAAGGATACATTCAAGATAATAAACATAATGCACAACGGTGCTTTCCAGGCTTAAACTATTTAATTACATGTTCCAGGTAGTTCGCATACCATAGGCTCGGAGTAAGGCAGTTGGCCATTAATAGGCTCGCTCAAGAGTGACTTAAAATGTCATGGAATTTAATATTATTTATTTATATTTGAAAATGAGCGTCGGTGGCGCAACGGCAAGGGCCACTACCTCCTGTCCGTGGAGGTCGTGGTTCGAGCCTTGCCACGTACCAATGTGTTTTCGAATTTCGGTCTCATATGTACGAGAACGTTTATCCGACGATGGAGGAAAACATGGTGAGGAAACCTGCACACGCCTGCGGAGAAACTCGAAGTCGACCAACCCGCACTGGGCCCGCGTGGTCGAGTAAGGCCCGATCGCCCTAATTCAGGGTAGGCTCTAGCGCCTCGGTGGGGACGTATATGAGCTGATATGATGAACGAGACTCAGTAGACTATAGTGGTGTGAGTGCGTATTTGCGTGTAGTTTCATTTCACTAATTTTTTTTGAGATTAATGAATGGATAGGGCCAGTCTATTATCGCGATATATAATAACTTAAAGTGATAATATAATAATTAATCACTTAAGGAATAAATTAAAAATTAAAGACCCGAGTGCATGAAAACTTAACCCCTATTTCTTGGCCAGTCGGGTGAAAATGTACCCTATGTCACTCATGGTATTAAGAAGAATCTAACGACAACTTGCACTCCAAAATTAACCAATTCGTATAAATAAATAAATAAAATAAATATTCTGGGACAAATCACACATGGTCATCTGGCCCCAAAGTAGGATTCCCTGTGTTATGGGAACCAGAGACTGATATACATACTTATATACGTTTAAATACATACATACATAGATATTTAACACCCAGACACAGAGCAAACAAATCTGCTCATCACACAAATGCTTGCCCTGGGTGGGGATCGAACCCACAACCCTCGGATCAGTAGTCAAGGGCACTAACCACTGAGCCACCGAGTCAGTCATAGGCGTGTCAAAGATATAAATAACCTCTTTTTTGGCTAGTCAGGTAAAAATGTATCCTGTGTCACGACAAATCTAAATATACCTCGAACTCCAAAATCCATCAAGCCGTTAAGGCTACAGGGCGTGCCAAAGAAATAAATAACCTCTTTTATATATATATATATACATACATACATACATACACTCGAAAAAACATAACCCTCCTTCTGGCGCAGTTGGATAATTACAGTTGATACCAAGTAGGTAAGGTATCATCATATCCGCTCATATACGTCCCCACCAAGGGTCTCGAACCGAGTCAAGCCTACCCTGAATTAGGGCGATCGGGCCTTAGTTGACCACGAGGACCCAGTGCGGGTTGGTCGACTTCATACACAACCCTCGAGTTTCTTCGCAGGTGTGTGCAGATTTCCTCACGATGTTTTTCTTCACCGTTAAAGCAATCGGTGAGTATATGTACGTAAGTTTCGAAAAACTTGGCCGTCCGGATTTGTTCCCGGCACCTCTGGTTAGGAGGACCGTGTCGTTACTGGTTGAGTCACCGACACTTAGGTAAGGTATAGTCGCTTGGAACTCACTGATAATAATAGTCTGGTCGCGGGGTGTTACATCAACCACTGCAGTACCCAAGTAGACCGGAACACGTGTTCTACGGGGTGATCGTAAACTCAACTCCTTGACCTGCCTGCAACAGTTTTCTTTTACCCGTCTTCCCTAAAAGGATCATCACATCAGCTCATATGTACGTCCCCATCGAGGGGCTCAAGCCTACCCTGAATTAGGGCGATCGGGCCTTAGACGACTACGTGGGCCCAGTGCGGGTTAGTCAACTTCACACACAACCCTCGAGTTTCTTCGCAGGAGTATGCAAGTTTCCTCACGATGTTTTCCTTCACCGTAAGAGAGTCGGATAAACGTACATATGAGATCGAAATTCGAAAACACATTGGTAGGTTTCAGGACTTGAACCACGACTTCCCGGATAGGAGGTAGCGGCCCTTGCCATTGCGCCACCGTCGCTCATCGAAAAGGAGAGTAACATCTGAAGAATGACACAAGCCCCCCAACACAACAAATGCAACCCCCTAAGCGATAGTTCCCATGAGGAGCACCGTTGCGCGCTTCCCTCCCCAGGGTGGGGTAGCCTCCGATGAAGGCTTCAAGGCCCCACGGGCTAAAGCCAACAGCAGGCACTGTTTAGTGGGCAGGCACAGATTAGCTTTGTGTCCCACATAACCAGTACAGACGGCAGTATGGGTAATCCATTGCATGGGGATTCACCGCCTCCCTCCCACTGAGGGTAACCTTTGCTGGGTGCAAAAAAAAAACTGGAGAACTTACTTACCTGGAGAACTTTTTCGAATATTTTTTGGGGTTCCGTACCCAAAGGGTAAAAACGGGACCCTATTACTAAGACTCCGCTGTCCGTCCGGTCTGCCTGTCTGTCTTTCTGTCTGTCCGTCTGTTTCCAGGCTGTATTTCATGAACCGTGACAGCTAGACAGTTGAAATTTTCACAGATGATGTATTTATGTTGCCGCTATAACCGCAAATCCTAAAAAACAGAATAAAATAAATGTTTAAGGGAGCTCCCATACAAGAAACGGGATTTTTTTGATCGATTTTTGCTCGATATTGATAACGGCAGGTAGGTAGACGCTTGAAATATGTACAGAATATTGAGTTATGTATTCACTTTAAAAATAAATATTAAAGAAAAAACTAATATTTAAGGGGGCCTTCCATACAACAAACGTGATTTTTATAAATAATGGTACGGAACTCTTCGTGCGCGAGGCCGACTCGCGCTAGGCCAGGTTTTGAAGATTGCGGCGCTTTTATCGCGATTTGTTTGAACTTTGAATTTAAGTATTTATCTGCGTCGTGTTACGTACGAATATAATGTTAGCTATGTAAAATGTCGAGCCAGGCAAATTGTAATAATTCATCCTTAATAAACGGTCAGGCAAATTACAAAATTCTGTAAGCAGATTGTAAAATGTCGTGCCAGGCAATTTGTAATTATTTGTCCGTATGTAAACGGTCAGGCAAATTATAAAATTCTGTACGCTGATTGTAAAATGTCGAGCCAGGCAATTTGTAATTATTCGTCCGTATGTAAACGGTCAGGCAAATTATAAAATTATGTATGCAGATTGTAAAATGTCGAGCCAGGCAATTTGTAATAATTCGTCCGTATGTTTGCATACGTTTACAGTCAGGCAAATTGTAAAATTCTGTACGCTGATTGTAAAATGCCGAGCCAGGCAAATTGTCAAATTGCCGTACGGCAGATTGTAAAGATCGGTCAAGTTTGATTGATTTAACAGTCAAAGAGCCTCGCCAACCAAGGCTTCCCTGCACCCTCGCAATTATATAATATGCCGTACCGTTTGTAAAATGACGAATCATACAGTATGCTGCGACAGATACATCGTATCGTTATGTATCGCAACTGCTTCTATCGATACACTATATATTTATAGCTTATGCCATTGTATCGTTATTGTAAATATCGTTTTGAATTGTTAAAGTAAATTTTTTAACATAGGTTTGGTTGTTTATTATAAATTGCTAGCTTTTGCCCGCGGCTTCGCCCGCGTTAACTGCGTTTTTATGACTGTCTTCGACGATTACTGGTGCACGAGCCACAAGCGGCTCGCGAGCGTGGACATGAATTTTCTCCAGATCCCTCAGGAACTATTTCGGGCTATACTGATTAGCAGTCTATGTCGCTTCCCACCCCCTCAACCAATTTTATACAAAAAATAACGCCGACGCGACGACGGAAATGAGTTTTCCCCAGATAACTCGGGGACTATATTATGTCATTTCCCACCTCCTCAACTATCTCTGTGCAGAAAATCAGATCAATCCATTGTTCCGTAGCGATGTTACAGAAATTAACCAAAAAAAACCAGTCAAGTGCGAGTTGAACTCGCGTGGAAAGGTTCCGTACAATGCCAAAGTCAAATACAAAATATCACATTAGAAATCCTTACAGTAAGCGGCGAGTTAACTACTTCTAGTGGTGTTTTAGTGAAATATTTTCCGTAAGTGAACGTATTAAATTGAGTTTACTGCTTTATTTTCAATTGATAAAATTCTTGTAAGTTTTCCTGCACTTAATCTGAAAGCAATGAAATATTATTATTTTTTTCAAATTTTAAGCTAAGCATTTTCGGAGATCAGGGGTCAATTTTCGTCTTCTTTCATGAATAAAATCAAAAATATATTTGAGATCCTCATAATAAGCCCTTTCATTTGATATACGACACAGTAAAATTGCAAATCTGCAAATTTTTTTTTACTTCCTAATTTGTCCCCCGAAAATGACCCTTATTTAAAAAAAAATATTTATTTACTTCGCACGCATGTCTTTGGGTAATAGATTTACACCATCCTACCAAATTTCACCTGATTTGGTCCAGTAGATTTGGAGGAAATTGGCTGTGACAGATGGACGGACAGACAGACAGAAGCACGAGTACCTTTTCAAGCTTCAACACCTTGACCAATCTTGATGAATTTTGGAATGCAGGTAGCCTGTGTTACAATGAAGGACACTTTTTATCCCATGATAATAGCATAGTCCGATGCAGTTCTTGAAGGACCTGAAAAAAACAACGGAACAATGGATTATTGTGATTTTTTGCACAGAATGGTTGAGGGGTGAGAAATGACATGATTTACTAATGAGCATATCCTAAGGGATCTGGGGAATACTCACTTCCCGCTCGCGCACGTCGGCGTCGCAACGGAGCAACGAATTGAAGTGATTTTTTGTATAGAATTGGTGGAGGGTGTGGGATGTGACATAGACTGCTAATCAGAATAGTCCAATGTGGGATAGAGATCTGGATAAAGCTCATGTCTACGCTCGCAAGCCGCTTGCTGAGTACTCTTAATTTTAGTACGATTCATTTAAATTAAGGGTACTTACGGATCCCGAGACAAACATTTTGTAACAATCGTACTTAAATTAAGGATAGTTTAAATACGATTGTTACAAAAGTTTGTCTCAGGATCCCTACTCTTAGTTTAAATACGATTGTTACAAAATGTTTGCCTCAGGAACCCTACTCTTAGTTTAAATACGATTGTTACAAAAGTTTGTCTCAGGATCCCTACTCTTAGTTTAAATACGATTGTTACAAAATGTTTGTCTCAGGATCCCTAACCTTAATTTAGTACGATTTTTATAAAATATTTGTCTTAGGGTCCTTTTCAACCGACTTCCAAAAAGGAGGAGGTTCTCAATTCGACTGTATGTTTTTTTTTTATGTATGTTACTTCAGAACTTTTGACTGGGTCAACCGATTTTTTGATTCTTATTTTTATTTGAAAGCTAGTGCTTCCCGTGTGGTCCCATATAAGTTTTATCAAAATCGGTTCGTACTTTATTAGAAAATTAACAAAAACCAAAAATAATAATGAAAAAATGTACTAATTTGTTGCGATGGGAGTCGGTTTTTTTTACGTGTTTAGCGTTTTCATTAATAGTCGCTAAACCCTGTACAAAATACGTACCTTCTTAAAGTGCAGCCGCATTACGCAACTGTGCAAAATGAGAGGAATCGAACCCATTGTATCGTTTCCTGGTCCGCTGGCCCGGTTATGTCACGGCCTACTTGCACGCCACGAGACAGACACAGAAATGGAAAACATAATATTCCTTGTCAAACGTCCCAAAACGTCCCCCTGCTGGCAAAGTATATATTATTATATTAGTACTAACATACAGTATGGACACTCCCTGCCGCTCTCTAGATTCCGACCTCACCCCCTCGTCACACAGACTGATACAGATTGGTTACATTGGAACGTTGATTTCGCCGCCATTTTGGTTTGTTCCGTCATTCCATTTTTGAAATGTCAAAATAATTTATAAATAATTTTGTTAGGACTGACGTTATATTGAATTCAGACTTCATTTTCATACAACGTTGGCTTATTGTAATAATAATAATTTTTTGGCATGCTTAATTTTTGGTGTGTGTTTATCTAACTAACGTAAGAAAAAGACTTGTTTCAATATTTTTATTGTAATTATTTTGATTATGTAGGTTATTTTTAATTTATATTTATGTCTACTTCATTTTTATTTAACTTTGACATGATACAAGTCCCTAATGGATTCTTGATGTGTATCTATTATTGATATGTTTCTGTTATCTGACGTAGGGAATTTATTTGTTTTATTTTTTATTTTCGATGAGGTTGTTTTAATTTTACAATTACAAAATTTTTCAACGCAATGTATGTTGCTTAGAAATAAATGAACTTGAACTTTCGGGCCCGTTGTATGAAGTGTCCAGGGTGTGCTGCTGGTGTCTGTCCTCTTCCCAGACTCGGGAAGGTCAGGCCATACTCTACAGACGGAGATTGAGTCCGGATTGGTGGACGCTGTGGGGTTAGGGAGGAGAACCCCACTGTCAGTAGGTTTTAAGCCGCCTATAAGGCGTTTGACACGATTTTAGGACTATCATCTGATGACCGCAAATCCTTACTAAATCACATTACACTATAATATTATAAAGGCGAAAGTTTGTGAGTGTGTATGTTTGTTACTTCTTCACGCAAAAACTACTGAACGGATCTGGCTGGAATTTGGTGGGTAGACAGATTAGAACCTGGATTAACATGTAGACTACTATTTTTCACGCTCGCGGGCACTGGGCACCCTCGAAAAGTCATAGAAACGTTGTCCACACGGGTGAAGCCGCGGGAAACAGCTAGTATTTTAAATGTGGAAATGTGTTCGTTTGTTTGTTACCTTTTCACGCTTCAACACCTTAACCAAGCTTGATGAAATTTGGCATGCAGGTAGCCTGTGTCACTAGGAAGGACATAGGCTACTTTTTATCCCGTGAAAGTAGCAAAGTCCGATGCAGTTCCTGAGGAAACTGAAAATACCTATACTCTTTTTTGGTTAATTTCTTTAACATCGCAACGGAACAATGGATTGTGTGGTTTTTGCACAGATATGGCTGAGGGGTGGAAAATGACATAATTTACTAATTAGCATATCCTGACATGGTTCCCGAGAGATCTGGGGAAAACTCATTTCCGCGCTCGCGCACGTCAGCGTCGCAACGGAGCTATGGACTGAAGTGATTTTTTGTATAGAACTGGTTGAGGGGGTGGGAAGTGACATAGACTTCTAATCAGAATAGCCCGATATCGTTCCTGAGGGATCTGAGGAAAACTCATGTCCGCGCCCTCTAAGACAGTCATTAAAATGAAGTCCACGCGGGCGAAGCCGCGGGCAAAACCTAGTTTAATATATTTTGGACTTAAAGGGACGGCCAAATGGGAAACACCAATTTAGAAATCCCAGGTTCCGCTGGTGGGATCAAGTCAGGTCACCTGATGGTAAGTGACGATGATACCGAAGATGGAAGCGAGCTTAACAAGAGTCCCCAAAGCAATGGGGAAACTGGCTATCTTATCTTCAAGCCAGAACACATTAATGCTGTCAACATTGATGTTTGGCGGCAAGACTTTAAAATAAGATGGTGGTAGCTAGCCAGGCGGGCGTAGAAAATGCTCATCTATCAACCAAACTGAGTACCTGTCTAGATGTCACCGTTGTTGGCCGACTGTAAAAAGATTATTTTCTTCAGTGTGTGTCTTGGTCCTGGATGTTTAAACAAAGGGGTCGCACGGTAAAAAGAAGATTAAATTTAAACTTGTAAGCAAAACGAATAAATTATATTTAAATTCATCATCACATCAGCTCATATATACGTCCCCACTGAGGGGCTCGAGCCTACCCTGAATTAGGGCGATCGGGCCTTAGTCGACCACGCGGGCCTAGTGCGGGTTGGTCAACTTTACACACAACCTTCGAGTTTCTTCGAAGGCGTGTGCAGGTTTCCTCACGATTTTTTCCTTTACCGTAAGAG
This sequence comes from Coleophora flavipennella, assembly GCA_947284805.1. Taxonomy (NCBI): domain Eukaryota; kingdom Metazoa; phylum Arthropoda; class Insecta; order Lepidoptera; family Coleophoridae; genus Coleophora; species Coleophora flavipennella. The sequence continues at coordinate 13,435,854 of OX369259.1, read as the reverse complement.
CGTCGGATAAACGTACATAATATGAGATCGGAATTCGAAAACACATTGGTACGTGGCAGGACTTGAACCACGTCTTTAAAGATAGGAGGTAGTGGCCCTTGCCGTTGCGCCACCGACGCTCATTATTTAAATTATTGACGTACAATCTAGATATCGTTGATTTAAGTATTAAACAATATGCCGGTGACTTCTAATTTCACTTTTTCTTTTAGGATTTTTGATTAGAATTTACCATCTGCGATCCCGTGAATCAGTTCCAGATAGGTTTCAGGAAATAAACATTTTAACTGTTACAATTTTTGTAAACATTTATTAATGAAAATATTATATGTACATACATTTGTAAAATATAGATTTGTTTCCGAAAATCAGTGACAGGCAACACCGTAATCTGAAAAGTAAAAGTAACCACGACATTTCTTTTTATAAACAGAAAAATTCCCTACGCTCAAAGTCGTTGCCGAATATGTGTACCTGGGACGAACAGTCCAGTAGGTAGGTCCAACTTGGAGAAAGAGATCAATCGTCGAATCCAACTCGGCTGGGCAGCCTTCGGGAAGCTTCGCAATAACTTCACCTCCCAAATACCGCTCTTCGACCAGTGTGTGTTGCCAGGGCCTCAAAAGCAGGCTCAAGGTCTCCCAAAGGGCAATTCTCTGCGTGATCGAATCAGAAACGAGGAGATGCGTAAGAGAACCAAAGTAACCGATATAGCTCTCAGGATTGCTAACTTAGGTGGCAGTAGGCAAGGCACATAGCTCGTAGAACAGATGGCCGTTGGGGTAAAAAAGTTCTCGAGTGGCGACCGCGTACCGGATATCGTAGCGTAGGCAGGCCTACCACTCGGTGTACAGTTTCGGAAGAGAGAAAATCATTTATGACCTGGTGAAGGTCGCGAGAAGCCGCTGGATGCGGGCAGCGCAGAAACGGTCGTCGTGGAAATCCTTGGGGGATTTATGTCTAGCTGTGGACGTTTTTCGGCTGATATGATGATTATGATGAAAGAGAGAAAATCATTTATGTAGCTGTGTGTACCTACACTTTTAGAATGTGTGTTTGGATTCATCATACATCAACTCATATACGTCCCCACCGAGGGGCTCGTGCGTACCCTGAATTGGATGTAGGCGATGTGTTTGAATTACCGCAGTGTAAATAAAAAAAAATGCAAAAAATGCAAAAAAATGTATGTAGAGGCTATAATAAGACCGCATACTATTGTGTATTTTTGTTATATGCATGTATTTATTTATTAAATCTACTTTTATATTTACTATTATTTGTATAATATATATATAAATAAAATATAAATATCCTTTTTTGCATACAAAAAAAGCATTACAGAAACTATTATTTATTTATTTCATATTATAATTTATAATACTTACATTTAATATATTTATAATAACATACCTGTTTATAAAGAACAATATAACAATCTTGTTTATTTTTTTCTGCAGCCACCCGCATTTAGCCTTTTACCTATCAATTCCTATCGGTAACTTAAGGTTGACTGGAAGAAATCGCTTAAAGCGATAAGGCCGCCCTTGCTCTGTAAATAATTTTAATTAAGTTTTGTTTTTGATTTTTTGGTGTGCAATAAAGCATATTTACTTTCATCATCATTACAGCTCATATACGTCCCCACCGAGGGGCTCGAGCCTACCCTGAAACAGGGCGATTAGGCCTTAGTCGACCACGCGGGCCCAGTGCGGGTTGGTCGACTTCACACACAACCTTCGAGTTTCTTCGCAGGATGTGTGCAGGTTTCCTCACGATGTTTTTCCTTCACCGTTAAAGCAATCGGTAAGTATGTAGGTAAGTTTTTGAAAAACTCATTGGTACATTGGCCGTCCAGATTTGAACCCGGTACCTCTGGTTAGATGGACCGAGTCGTTACCGGTAGAGCCACCGACGCTTTATATTTACTTTACTTACTATTTAAACGTTAATGACATTTGGAAAATTTTGCCGGCAAATAGTAATTTGTTACTTATTTTTTCGACATGTATTCATTTAGGTAGTAAGAATTGACATTTGAAGGAGTGCTTTAACTATATAAAGAAAAGATTTTGATTTTGATTTTGGGGTTCCAACGGAAAGATCAAAAACTGTATATCTCAGGCACTGAAAGTAAAGCATACCGCTGCGAATAAAAAAAAAACCAATCTACTTATATGCTACTTATGCATATCTATATTTATTTATAATCCAGGCGTTGCTCTGAATGCAAGATGTGGCGGCAACTGCAATAACCGCCACTAAACCTTAACACAAGCGACGAAAGAAAAAAAGAAATACGACATCTAGAACGCGCTATTAGAATTTCTTCAGCGTTGAGAAGAGGACAGATACCAATCATTAACGATTGTCCGTCCATCCGATACTTTAAGTTCCATCCGATACTTTAACCTCCATCCGATACTTTAAGTTCCATCCGATACTTTAAGTCTGCCGAACACCACCCCAACCCGCTACTCGTAAACGCCGCCGTTTACGAGCTACCCACGAACCCCATTCGTGTAATCCGACGCCCCAGACATGTACTCACTGACCCTGACGACCCGACCACGCAAACCGTAGCTGCCCTGACCCCGCCCCCTAACCCACAGAGAAACACTGCACCGACATTCTGCCCTCGCCGGCGAGGGCGGCGTCCCCCCGCTTCTGGCGCTTACCAGCGCTACCGGCATATACCAGGCCGCTTCTCTCCGATCCTCCCACGTCCAAGCAACGACGTAAGCCGAGGTCCGTGCCCACCTGGGCGCCCTTAGGCAGTTGCATCTTTTTGCTTTGCACTAGGTTGAGTGCCTTCCGTACTCACCTCCCCTGCCCGGTGAAGTTGTAAAGGTCCCAACGACCAACAACAAGCTTGTCCTTTCGAAAAAAAAAAAAAAAAAAAAAAAAAACAACGATGGTCCCCTGCCCGGTGAAGTTGTAAAGGCCCCAATGGTCAACAACAAGCGTGTCCTTTCAAAAAAAAAAAATCCACGATTGTTCCACGGCCGGACGGCCCCAGGCACAACCACCACGCCAGGTGGAGATATCTCCCTTTGCTCTCGTCAAGTAGGAACGTGTAGTGGTGTGTGTGACTCCGACGTGATTATTACTCCATCATCAAGCCTCCAGCCGGTAAAGCAAAAAGTTTTAGCAAGCACAGCAGTCGCATCGCAAGCCTATGACGAGACAGACCAACGTCCAGGGTTTAAAGTTTATTGACTCAGCCGTTATCAGTCGATTTGAATACTAGCCAAAGACTTTACACAATTATTATTCCATAAGGACGAGGCTGAAATGGCACCGTATTGCTGGTGCTTGTGTATGTCACAATTGGTGAGCGCCCTTGACATCATCTCACTTGATGGTAAGGAAAGATGATGCCGAAGATGGGAGCGGGCTTACCAAGATTCCCCAGCACAACGGGGAACTCGCTATGTGATCTTTAAACCGTACCACGTCAATGCTGTTAACTTTGATATTAAGATGGTGGTAACTAGCCAGGGGTGTGCTTAGAATTTGCCCTTCCACCGACCAAGCCGACTCATAGAGTCCGCCGGGAATGGAACCTGCGACCTCCTGAGGCGGCTAAAACAAACTGCAAATCGTATGTTTGCAACCTATAACGCGTTCACTGCCAGGGGGAAGTGAGGCAATCCACACATGGGGACTAAGTCCGGGTTAGTGGAGGTTTTAGGACTAGTAAGCGGGCCGGGTTGAAAAAAAAACAGTTTTTCAAAAAGAACAAAACATTGTTTATTATCAACAAACAAAAAAAAATGTTTAAAATCTTTTTTTTTTCAATTGTTTTATTGTAAGTGTTTTAAACAAGATTTAAGCATTTTTAAACACATTTTACCATTAAATTGATGTTTACTGTTTTATAATTTGTTTAAAACAGGTCTATATTTTTTCATTGTTTTAAACAAATGTTATAAATAACCCATAACAATTCTGATAAAGGAGATTTTTTATAACAATATAGAGCCTGGGCCTGGTCTGTGTACGTACACTAAACAAATATGTTTTATATTATAAGGCTCGTTTTAAGCGTGTTTAAAGCAAAATGTTGTATAAGTACATTGTTTTAAATGGCTCTGTGTTTTTCCAGTGTTTTAAACAAATGTTTTAAACATTGCCAACCCTGGTAGCGTGTGACATGGCTTAAAACTGCTATCTAGTGACAGCAACCTGCATTCTGATGCACGGAAACAGTCGAGATGAATGCCTCTTTCAGTCATACCCATCCAGGTTAAACCGTGCTCACGGTCAGTTAATCTGCCTGATCGACGCGACCACGCATGTCACATTATGAGCGTATTCACAAAATCGCTTTTCTTAAATTTTAAAATGACTACTTCTTAAAAATGGTTGGGCCGATTCTAATGAGACTATATGCATAAGAAAGTACGAAAATCTAGTCCTTGTTTGTGTATACTTAGATTATATTTTAAAAATAATAGTTACTAAATAATAGTGATTTAAGGTTTTCATAATACTCTTATATACGTTAATCTTTTTTTAAAATAAAGAGTTTCAAAAATGCACCTAATTTATTCACAAACTAGATTTTCGTGACTTGCATATGTGTATAAAGTTTCAATAGAATCGGCCCATCCATTTTCAAGATGTACCTTATACGCTCGATGGCCTTATGTCATACAAGCCTTCTAGTAAGCTATTTTCATATTTTTTTTCAGAATTTCTTCTTTGAATCTCTTGGGTACTTGTCCGTCGAGTCGTAAAAAGATATCGATTCTTTGTTGTAGTCAGTGACGTATAGGCTATGTATGGCACATAGATTAACGTTAATTTCTAAGTTATAGAATGTACCTACTTATTTATCTACTCTTGCCTGTAAAAATGTCGAATCAACTATACTTACCTACATACTTACCTTATATGCATTTGCAAGAGTTCAAAACACTTAGCTGAACTGAGTTTGCTGTGCGATGTGCAATTGTGCATCTATTATTATTATCAATTTTTATCAGTCGTTGCATTTTTTATCGTGCACTGATCTGATGCAGTTTTTTCCTGAAATTCATTTACCTCCATGTTTGCCTGATAAGGCTGATATAAGTAGGTATGTTTATTAGCTGCCTAGATAAGTACCTATATAAACGATTAATATTAGATTAATTACAGAACACCTAGACAAAATTATGCTCATCCATCTTCGGCAACATCGTCACTTACCACCAGGTGAGATGTTTCAAGGGTTTACCAATTGTGAATAAAAAAAAACGATTACAAAGTGCATCGTACTACGTTCTGAAATAACAGTAACAAGCATAATACGCCATCTAGAAGAAGAAGAAAAACTAAAATTGTGTGCGCCATCTAGTGTCTAATAGCAGAACTTTTTATCAAAGAATAACAGCTAGCAAACTAAACAAGTTTCATTTGTAAAAGTACATTAACGATACATAGGTGGCGCTAGAAGGAAAGTTCAGTTCGTAAATATTTTAAATGGTTATAGATGGCGCTAGTAACACCATTCAAATCTGTGACCATGCACAATGTAAGAAAGAAGTCATCGCGTAAAATACAATAATGGCCGCAATATTCCATATATTTTAATAACTTATGTTCTTGAAAGAAAAAAAACCTCTCTTTGGAAGAAAAAACTGATTGTTTCCGCCCGGGATCGAACCGGGGGCCTTCTGCGTGTTAGGCAGATGTGATAACCGCTACACCACGGAAACCGATGACATAAGGACTAAATTATGATTCAAAACATAATTGTACCGATAGTACAGTATTACAAAAAAATTGCAATTTCAGCAAAGTGGCAGACTAAAAGTGGTTCAGTTTGATGAGTACAAGCCCACCTTAAAGTAAGGTAGGTATGGCAATTAACGCCCTCTGTTAAATAACGCCCAAACTACAGAAAACGTACTTTTATTCAAGTGAGCCGCGTCATGGCTCTTGCACACATAGAATACACCAATAGAAACACGCCTAGCGTGAACGCAAGCCGCTCGAGCCGCCATCTTCCCAGTGACGCGCTGTGCTTCAAGGACATCGGTCGCGAACGTCGCTGTTATAAAAACTGCTCCGACAAAATTGTAAGTTTTTAGTTATATTTTGTTATGTTTCTTGTACAATTTTATATTTTGGTTATAGTGTAGGTAACTATCCTTCATATTTCGCCTATATTTTTAAGAATTTGCTCGTAATTTCGTGAGAAATCGTTCAAGTGGCAATAACGCCTACTCGAATAATAACGCCCAGTCAAATGACCGTTGGGCGCTATTACCCTTCGTGGGCGCTATTGACCTACACTTGGGCGCTTTTATACAGGTTGTTGTTTTGGTCGACAACGCCCTTTTCAGGGGCGATACTGTACATGATACTGATATCAAAAAATATATCAAAAAAAAATTTTGCTAAAAAAAATTTTTCGACTTTTCATACAAATTGACCGATCAGACGGAGACGGACTGATTAGTATGAAAAGTCGAAAAATTTTTCTGAGCAAATTTTTTTTTATAATTTTTTTTTGGCATCAGTATCATGTATTGTATCACCCCTGAAAAGGGCGTTGTCGACCAAAACAACACCCTGTTTACTAGTAAAAACAGGATGGGTAGTAATTCTAAATTCTAATAGCTCATGTTTTTGTCTGTAAAGCGAAATAAAATCTAAAATAAAATTTATTTTCTGAATCTTTAATTAATTCCTTTATTACTTAAGTTGTAATTTTTTTTTCTTTTGGACAGTAAAATGACGCCACCTAGTTCTACGAGTAGAAGAAAAAGAGGGGAGTCGTGGGAAGAAGAAGGACTGAGAGCTGCAATTAATGCTGTGCAAAGAGGCCAACTCTCTCAGAGAATTGCATCTACAAGGTATAATATACCGCGACGTACTCTTAGGGATCATTTAAAAAATGGAAGCGTTACAAAACGTTTGGGACGGAAACCAATTTTTACAGAAAGACTGGAATCAGATTTGGCTGCAAGAATAAAAAGATTTGCAAAAATTGGAGTACCTCTTACACCAAAATTTATTAAAAAACAGGCTTTTCTCTTTTGTGAAAGATATGATATAAAAAATAACTTTAATGAAATGAAAAGGACAGCTGGTGCCGACTGGCTAAGACAGTTTTTAAAACGCAATCCATCAATTAGCAAAAGGAAGCCACAGATAATGAATCCAGGTCGGGCGCAAAAGTTAAACAAACCAATCGTTGAGCAACATTTTCAGGATGTGAAAAAATTGTATGATGAGTTGGACATCCTACAACATCCTGAGAGATTATATAATATGGACGAAAAGGGGTGTCGCACAACTATACACAAACAACAAACGGTGCTGGCTGAGAAGGGAAGTAAAAGGGTCCACCTCATCGCACCCGAACACGCAGAAAATGTGACGATTGCGATGTGTGTTAATGCCATCGGTACGGCTATCCCACCTATGATATTATTTAAAGGACAAAGACAAAGACCTGATTTAACAGAAAACCTACCAACTGGATCATTAGTACGAATGGCTCCGAAGGGTTCCATGACATCTGACTTATTTGTCGAATTTATTCAGCACCTAGGGAAATTCAAGGTTGCTGGAAAATGTTTATTGGTTTTCGATGGTGCTAAATGTCACCTCTCAAGCGAGGCACTTGATGAAGCAGACAAAAATGATATAGACTTGTACTGTCTCCCTTCTAACACTACGCATGAACTACAACCATTGGACAAATCAGTAAATAAGTCTTTTGAGCACCACTGGGACGATGCTGTCATGAATTATTTGTACGTTAACGCTGATAAAAAGATGACAAAAGCCACATTTAACCAAATATTTAGTCGTGTCTGGCCCAAATGTATGACACACAGCAATATAGTTAATGGTTTTAAGGCGACAGGTCTCTTTCCTTTTAATCCTGAGGCAATCCCGGAAGAAGCATATGCTCCTTCCATTTTAACCGAAATGATTTGCCCTTCAACCCGTGAGCAGCCCATGCAAGACTCAGGATCAGATGAAGACACTGGTAACCCATCGAAATCTTCACAAATTAACCCTTCAGCACGTGGGCAGCCTATGCAGGACTCAAGATCAGATGAAGACACTGGTAACCCATCGATTTCTGTACAAATTAACCCTTCAACTCGTGGACAACCTATGCAGGACTCAGGATTAGACGACGACACTGGTAGCCCCAGGGAAATTTCACGCTCTCCAACTTGTGAGCAACCCATGAGAAACACTCGATCAGAAGAATATACTGGTAACTTTCAGGATCTTTCAGTAGAATCAGAAGAAACCTTTGCAGACAATAGAAGAGTAAAATCCCGTCTTGTAGAGTATAGCTCATCTACTGAGTGTTCAGAAGGAGAAGAAGAAAAAATAAAGCAAGGAGATACTGTATATTGTGCTTCATCACCTTCTGTTTTACCAGATAATTTTTCAGGAGTACAAGCAGGTTGTTCAGGATTACAAAAATCTAACAGAGAAATAAGCCCCGTTTCTAGTATTGCAAGTTCTTTGTCAGATGTGGATTTTCTCCATCATCAAAATAACTCCAAACTTAAAGTTGCAGATGTATACAATTCATCTGAAGAAGAAAATGATTTTATCTATAAGGGATATACTACACCTAAAAAACAAACTATAAATAATTCATTGCAAGACATTAATAAAACAAATTCCGTAGGATCTACTTCCTCAGATGAAGACAATGTTCCATTAAACACATTAAAAAAACAAAATACTAAAACGCCATTTCATGAATTTCTGCCTACCCCTAATTATGCAACAATTAAAACCAAACAGCGTAAAAAAGCTATAAACTATAAAGGCCAAAGGATCACAAAGGAACTTTTTACAGAAAACAAAAATAAAAAAGAAAAGAAAGTAAAGAAGATGATCAAAACCAATAAAAAACAAAAAAAGGATTTAAAACATAATAAAAAGATAACAAACATTAAGAAAAAAACCAAAACGTGTAAGAAACCAAATATAAAAGAAAACAAAAAGAGGATTAACGATAAGGAAAATGACGATAATATAGAAGAGTGGTATTGCCACGCATGTTGTCAGAATGAAAAATTGTCAATGCGACAATGTGGTAATTGTAAAAAGTGGTACCATGAAGACTGTGTTGGTCTAACTAAAGATGATAAAGAATTTATTTGCTCTGATTGTTAAATTAAGACTATTTTTGAATTCTAAGTGCCAAAGCAATCTAAGTCTGATAGATACTATGGTTCAAGTAATGTATCGGGATGAGGGGATACTGATCATTATCATAATTATGTTAGTAACAAATAAGTATTATAGTTTGTAAGCTACCAGATTTCATTAAAACATTTGATCTGATTGTTAAATTAACAATAATTCTTAATTCTAAGTGCCAAAGCAATAAAGACTATAATAGATACTATGCTTTAACTAATGTATCGGGATGAGGGGATATAATGATCATCATTATCATTATTATGTTTATAACAAATAAGAATTATAGTTTGTAAGTTACCAGATTTCATTAAAAAACTTACTTATGTAGCTGTTGTTATCAATGGGCGTTATTTTCCCACTACCTCAGGGCGCCATTGCCCTTTATCGTTTAATAACGCCCAATGTATGTGTAGCTATAATCTTATTTTTTTGGAAAAAACTGCCGTTATACTGTTATTATATATGAACAGTTATGTCTGAACTAAAAAAAATTGTTAAAAATGATTGTAACCAGAAGTTTGAAGTTAATTTATGTTAGTAGAAGTTTGATAGTTTTTTATGTTAAATATTGATTTTTTACATTCCTTTTATTTCTAATACAGAGATTTATTATGTGACTATTGTGTTTTATTAAATATATGACCCCTAAGAATGCATTTTTTGCGACTAGCATTTTATTTAACGAACGGGCGGCTTTAAACATAGTATTTCTAATAACGCCCATGACAAGGTTTTTAAAAAGATGTTATTAGCATGAAAGTTATAAATAGTTACATCTTTCAACTAGCATCTTTCGGTTCAGAAAACTATGTTTTATCTTTTTATCGCATTATTTGTTCCATTTAATTAGTATTTGTAGAAAAAAAAAGATTTTAAGTTAGGTGGGCGTTAATTGCCTCGAGTACCTTATCACCACACCTTTATGTTACATCCTGCACATGTCGCAGTCATCTGGTTGAATCTGCTATTTGATTAAATGACGAGATTAAATTGAATGACTAGGCCGAACGTTGATTGAACAACCACCCAACGTCCAACTAGTTAGCTGATTGTAACATAGCCCTTTGAACAGAGCGGACGTAAAATCAGTCAAGTAATTGAAATTAATTAGTTATTAGTATTAGTACAAATAAATTGTGAGAATTAGGGCTTTGTAACTTAGTGTTCTTGTTCACATTGTGAACGTAAAATTCCTAACAACGAAAAGGGAGTTGGGAAAAATTTGATTATTCTAAAAAAACTGTAAATAAGCGAGCGAAGCGAGCGATATTAGGTTCGGCCAGGTTTAATTGATTATACAGTCAAAGAGCCTCGCAGAATGCTTCGCAGAAGAAGAAATCGTCGGTTTTTATTCGGAATATCCCATTTAACAACTTCGCTAAATGACGTACAGTCCAGACGTTAAACGTTACATTCAACAACTTGACGAGTTGTCCTTTAGTCATTCAATTGAATCTCTTTATTCAGTCAAAAAAAAATAGCAGATTCAAAACTAGATGACGGCGACATATATATTACTAATGAGTACTAGCAGCCATAGTCTTAATACTGTGATCATAACCAGAGAGCAATGCTGCTGGCTAAGTACCTACGACTGTGCTACGACGATAGAAAAAACTACCCTGGATATGGAGATGACGCTTGAAAGACCAACGCGAATAAGATGATGAAACTGATGAATAACACTGGAATTCTCATAAAATGTTGGCTAGCTTAACGAATTATACAGGGAAGGTATAACAATCATCATCATCATATCAGCCGAAAAACGACAGCCTCCCCCAAGGATTTCCATGACGACCGGTCCTGCCATCGACGACGATGGGTCCTGCGTTGCCCGCATCCAGCGGCTTCCCGCGACCTTCACCAGGTGGTCTTTCCACCGAGTTGGATACCTGCCTACGCAACATCTTTCGGTAGATTTGTAGAGAAAATTGATGTAGGTAGGACCCGTTAACTGGGGCTTCTACTCATAATACTGTACAACTTAAGACACCCATGGAACTAGTATCTAATCTGTGCCCATGGTCAATTCGTTAATGAACTCTTCATACAAATCAACGAGCTGATTGACCAATTTTGAACACTATGGAGGAGTGACGATTATTTTTTTTTGAGACTTGACAAATGTCTCGGCCTCGATAATAATTTTGATATATTAAGGTATTCTGTACAGACAGCGTGATCAGATCACTTGCAGTAGATTTCGGGCGTAATAAAATAAATGATACACAAATATTGGGCGCCTGGTTCTTTTTTTAGGGTTCCGCACCAAAACGGTAAAAACGGGACCCTATTACTAAGACTTCGCTGTCCGTCTTCTGTCTGTCCGTCTGTCACAAGGCTGTATTTCATGAACCGCGATAGCTAGACTGTTGAAATTTTCACAGATGATGTATTTCTGTTGCCGCTATAACAACAATTACTAAAAATTACAAAAAGTGAATGTCTTCGTACAAAAACGTGGTTTTGTTTAAACGTGAAGAAACTAGCGCCATCTAGTACGCCACTTTACCGGTTTTTTTATCAACAATTAGTAAGCCTTTGACATCATCTTACCTGATGGTAAGTGACGATGACGCCGAAGATAGAAACGGGCCGACCAAGAGGTGAGCGTGAGTTGTACTTGCGCTAAGGAATCCGAACTGAATGAAAACAATAAGTATATGTATGTCGCTCGCGTTGATGTCTTTTTTTTGTAATGAATAGGTATCACTGTCATACTTGTGCCCGAAGATAATATGAAAAACTAACGTTTTATTGTGTGGAGGGGTATGGTGGTATGAAAACTCGGTGCGCGTTATAGAAAAAAGAGAGTTTTGAATACTGTTTCTTAGTGAATTTAACATACATTAGGAAATGTATGAAAAGAATACCTACGTAGTTTAAGATATTAATCTAATTAGGGTCATACTTTCAAATTGTAAGAAATGAAAGAAGAAATATCTGGTAATATAAAAAGTCAATGTAATTAGACTTAGTATATATAAACAATAGTTAACATTTTCTTAATATAAATATCAATGTATGTTATGTTTTTGTCTTCTGAATTTGTTGATTATTAATAAAAATATTTTAGTTCATTGTATCTAATCGCTAAAGCACAATAAAAAAAATAACTAAAATTAAAATGGTGGTAATGTATGGAAGTGTACTTCCTATCCTTAACACTGATGTGACAGAAATGATTTTTTTTTTTCTTAACTATCACACCAGTCTGACAGAGCAGTGTGACGGTGAGTCGTCCGCGAATATTTCAGATAATAAAGAAATATAACATTAAACCGTTATATTTTACACAATATTGCCATTACAAATAATATGGATAATCATTTCTAGAATGTTGCTACTTACATCTCTAAAATTCCTACATTTTATACCAACATTATTATTCATTTTGCAAAAATATTCAACATTAGTGCTTTTCATTCAGATCATAATCATCAAAGTCTGACTCGCACTTGGCCGGTTTTTTTGCATACCGCAGTGTGATTTATTTATTTTTTTATTTGTAAGACCCATGTGAAGGCGTTAATATTACAGATTTTCGTTATTTTTGACGTGAATTATTCCTAAACGATAGAAAACCCAAGGTTGAAAAAAATACCCTCGTTGTCTGTTTGTTTGTCTATGTACAACAAAATATACAATTATTGATACATAATGATGATAGCAGTAGCATGCACAAAGGCGGACTTGACTTGCTTTTTGGACTTTGTTGCTGATGTTACTTATAGTTAAAAGCTATTAGAAACAAGATTGAGCAGTTTTGGCTCGATAGAAAAATATCCAAAGATAGGTCTACATCGTTACTTTCAACTCTAGTTATCACTAATATTTTAAAGTATAAATTTTTAAAAATATACAACAATATTTTTTATGACAAAAATATTATTACAAGTAAAAAATGTTATTATTTTTTATACTTTTATTGTAGTTTTTGATTGAAACGAAAAACCATTGAAAAAGTGAAAAAGTGTGATTATTTTCTTTACACGTAAAGAAAAATACAGAGACAACTTTACTGTTCCAATCAATACCTCGCCTTAACCCGAACTTCTTACAAATAAAGATTTCGTATGTTTATTTGAAGATGATATAGATATTGTTGGTAGGTATCTGGATTAACTGCCTTATAGTCCATAAGCCAGCCAACTGCGCGTGCTAACTGTACCCATTCCAGACCGATCGATCATTCTGTCAAGAACAATTTGATACCATCGAATTATCGATCATCACGACTGTCGCGTGGGGCCCTCTAGTTTCAAACACTTGCACTACGTGCAGATAACGTTAACATAACGGTACAAAATCCTCTTATCATCTCTTTCTTCGGCTATATGTGAAAAAGGGATGGTTGCATTATTGTCTTAGGTCTCGATATATATATGACATTATGCTGCCAGTGTAGATTATTAAACCCAATAAAATAATAATTTACAATGCTAAGTTGATTTAAAATACATAAGCCTTTGTGTCGCAGTCGGTTGTGATCCTGCTAGTATCCTTCTAAAGCGACCTTGAGTTACTATTTTGTAGTAGCTGTAGGGGCCTGTACTGAACTGCTCACATGGCGTATTTGTTAGTCCACTCGCTTCACAACAGGAGGTCGCGTTTTCGATTCCAGGCGGGGCCGATTTTGTAGGATTCGGTTAATTTCTAAAACCACCTTTATCTTATCTAAGTCTTGCTGCCAAACATCAATGTTAACAGTATTGATGTTTTGCAGCAGGGAGATAAGATCTTGGCATCTGTTGAGATGACACCAGAGAGCGTAAGGTTCAAACGCATCAAAATCATTTCAAATAAAGTTGGTTGCCAAGACTCACAAGTTCATATTACCTTAACCAGCTCCGTGGCTTAATGGTTAAGGGCATTAGCTTCACATCAGGAGGTCGCAGGTTCCATTCCCGGCGGAGGCTAACTCTGACTCGGTTTGGTTGGTGGAAGGGCATTTTAGCAAGGTATACCTACCGGAGCGAGCGAAAAAAACATTTTTCAATTTAAAAAGCAGTAGGTACATTGACATTGTCTCATTAGACAAATATTTTTGTATTTCAACCTTAAAAGTTATTTAGAGAGACCTTGAACTTCAGATAAAAAACGAGTATCGAGACCCTTTTACTGAGCCTACAATGTCACACTTAAAAAACTTCAAGAATCTTGTTTCATGTTTTGCTAATATTTAAATTTTAAAAAAATCGACTTCAAAAATAAATTCACTCAAAAGTATGAAATAATATATATATATATATATATATATATATATATATAAATATACTAAAATATCCAACAATAACGAAATCAAAGGTAGGTACGAAATATGTTGGGGGCCTACAATTTTTTGAGGTCGGTACTAGAATTTGAAAAAAGTATTGTCACACGACTTGTAGGTACTACCCAGTGTTGCCAGACGTCCCGATTTTGGCAAGACGTCCCGATTTTTAAATCAAAATTAAATATCCCGCGCGGGACAGGTAAGGCCAAGTCCCGCCTTTCGGGGATAACTCGACCGTGCGTGCAGGGTGCTGAGGAAGTGCGGCCAGGTGGCACAGACAAGTTTGGACTAGCCGCCCGCCCGGCGTGTGATGATGATAAGCGAGCGGGAGAGAGAGGGGTGCGTCACGGCGTCACGCAAATCGGTGCGTGCGGCCGCGACATATTAACTTTCTCTTTCACTCTTTTCTTATTCCCATTTGTTTACAAATTTCTATTTCGCGAAAACGCAAGATTACGTACGAAGGAATAACAATACCTATTGCATTAGTTTTAGTCCTTGGACAAGTAACTAGTATCTCATCCATCTGTCTGTGCCTTGGATGGCAGTGAGCAAGTAGTGAGTTGCGTTGGGTGCGTAATTTGGTTTAATAATTATTCTCATAATGAAAGTTACAATTTGTAACACTCACTCCTCAAGTCCTCAGACTATATTATTTGAAACGCCAAGTTTTTCTAATGAATAAAACTTTTTTGAATTTGATTTTTTTTTCTTAATATTTTTAAAGAAGACTCAACTAGGTATGTACTATGTACATAACGATAGGGTAAATCAGATTTTAAATATTATATTTTTATTAAAATAAATTTCTATTGCTTATTTTTGCTATGTATAGTCACGTAAACGAAATTAAAAACTCAAATAAAAAAAATATTTAAAAACTTCCGATTATATAACGTTTTTTTTACTATGTCCCGCTTTCGGCGAAAGAATCCCGCTTTTTTCACTCAAAAGTTTCAAAATCCCCATTTGGCAAGAAAAAAATCTGGCAACGCTGGTACCTACTACCGTACCTACCGGGCGTGGGTTTAAAAATAGATGCGTTGCAGATGAATTTATTACCAGGTAAGAAAATAAGATCTAAAAAGTAAGAGACAAAAAATAAGAAAAGTATTTACCTACACATTAAATTATTATTATGACGGATCACAATTATTATAACTTACCCGAGATGGGTCATATGAAGATTATTTTGGATATTTTGTTTATTAATTTTATTTTATAAAGCGTTTGTGATGACAATATTTTGATTTTTAATGAAAAGTCAGATGGATGAAAGCGCCTGCGTGAAAAATAAGATATAGATGGAATGAAAAGAAGGTCGGATGAAAGGA
Source organism: Coleophora flavipennella (assembly GCA_947284805.1). Classification (NCBI taxonomy): domain Eukaryota; kingdom Metazoa; phylum Arthropoda; class Insecta; order Lepidoptera; family Coleophoridae; genus Coleophora; species Coleophora flavipennella. Next base: position 13,420,062 of record OX369259.1, on the reverse strand, counting down.
GAACCCGAGGGGGGATGGGGGGGGGGGCGGTACTGTAGCTTACCTATTAAAAGTTTTAGACCCGATGGCTATGCTGACACCAACTTAAAAACAATTTTAGGCCCCTAACAACATACAGGGTGTAAAAAAATTGGTGTAGGACCCGTTACTTGGGGGTTTCACTTATCATACTTAACAGCTTTCCACAAGGAACCCATAGTCAATTTTACAAGGAACCCATATACAAAAATGCACAAAATTGGTCGTTCATCTAATCGATTTGTATAAAGAGTTACCAAATTTTTTTGCGATTTTAGCAAAGTCGTAGAACAAAAGTTGTTCAGTATGATGAGTGGAAGCCCCAGTTAATGGGACCTACACCAATTTTGTTACACCCTGTATACTTCGCCTCCAGTGTGTTTCGTACCTATCTTTGATTTCGTTATTGTTAGTCAATTTCATGTACTTATACATGAAAATTCCAGCTTATACTATTTCATAATTTTGAGTGACTTTCTTTTTTGAAGTCCGTTTTTAGTTTTAAACTTTTTATTTTTATTTTTTAACTAGCTGTCCCGGCGAACTTCGTACCGCCTTACATTACATTACACTGTCCTACCCTACCCTACCCTACACTACACTACCCTACCCTACACTACCCTACCCTACCCTACACTACCCTACATACACTACACTACACTACCTTACACTACCCTACACTACCCTACACTACACTACCCTACCCTACCCTACACTACCCTACCCTACCCTACACTACCCTATGTGACAAAAATAATGGGAACTGGGGATAAAAACCCTTACGGAGTTTGCCACATATGATACGTAAGATTTAGAGGTTCGGGCCTAAACGGAGTTTTAAGGAAAAAAAGGTTATGGGGTAAATTAGAATATATGTATTTTCATGATTATTTTAAAAGTAAGGAACAATAAACAATATGAGTATAAAAAAAGGTGCGATTTCATTGGTTGACCGTGTAGACAATTAAAAAAAACAATGACCTAATATATTTATGGAGAATTTACGGAAATAAATTTAAGGTTACAATTTTATTTGTATATAAAATGGTTATTTTATAGTATGCCGGCAGGCAACGATCGTCACCGTCCCTTTGGTACTTAAATAAGTTACTAAGTTTAAAATTTCAGTTTGATCTGAATTACCCTATCTTTTAACAAAATATGTATCAGATACAAAACACATCTTAAAATTTAAAATAAATAACTAAAGGTTAGAAACTGGAAACAGGAAATCTTCTAGGTCGGCAGAAAGGTCAGAGAGTCAGAGAGTCGCTTGGGATAAAAGATAAAATAAATTCACTTCCCTTATGGCGAGCAGCTGGGCGGGCAGTAGAAAGGACTGGCTGGTGATCAGCACTGCTCCGTCCCAGGATTAATCCTTTATCAGGTAAAACTTCGGGGACGTCAAACCTCGCAGGGGCTGGATGAAACCCACAGAGATATAAAAATGTAGTCCGCCGCAGTACCAAAAATACACGCAAAGCGGTTTCCTTATACAAATTACTTACCACAGAATAAAATGGTGGGCCTCAACAACAACTTATAACACAATTTGTACAAAAAATTTAAATACACATCAGTTTCGACGGGACCACGATCAACCTTTGTTTTTTTTCCTTGTCAAAAAATAACAACTATTTTCAAATTCAAATACCATAGAGCAACGACATCAAAAAAGAATTTAATTATGAAACGCGACAAAAGAGAACGGCTCGAAACGATAGTTAGCGTTTCAAAATACCCACAAACTCACAAAAAAAAGGCGAGAAGTCCAAAAAAAATTTTGAAATTTGGACAACCCTATAGACGTTGGACAGCCCTGAAGAAGAAAAAAATAAAAACTCTCTAAGTAACTAGTTAACTACGAACGTTTACTTGAAGCTGGTAGAAATTGACATTTATACACGAAGCTACACATACAAACTGCAAAAACTCCATCTAAAAGTGAACAGACTTAATAACCCCAACAACACACTAGTGTTAAGGGATCGCTGTGTATTTGAACCTAAAACTAGTCACATAAGAAAACAGGAGAAATCAAACAACTACTAAAACATTAAAGACCAATAGGGTTGACAAAAACTGAAAAAAACTTGCAAAACATTGTCGGTTACCTCAGCGAAAATGTGGACAAAAGCGGTAAAGGCGGATGCGTGAAAAATCCGACTCACGGATAAAATCAACACCGGAAGTCTGAAACGCGATACGCAAAAGTCTAAAGGGACAACTCTACCGAAAAATAGGCCATTTGAGGTAAGACAAGGGCAAGATTAATGAAAGAAATTTGAAAAATGGAAAATTGTTATAAGACCTCAAGAAATCTAAACAATACTGCGGAATAGAGTAACGTTGTCACATAAAAGTGAACAGGGTACGCCAAAAATTTAAGGAGTACCTCGCAAAGCAACGCGTAAAAATATTTCAAACAGTAACCCTTAAAGATTTTTCCCTTAAAACAACGTTAAATAATCGTGAACTAAAAGTAAGTCTGTCCCGACTTTCGACTGAAAGAAATCTAGAGTCTGGCCATTGACTACTTAAATTAAAAATTCTCTTGGAATCGTAAGGGAATACACAGGCAAAAACAACTCAACAACACGTAAGCAATTATCCGAAAGAGGTATAATGCCAATAAGCCGGGGAAAAAACGACCCGTGTGAAGAGAAGCAAAAAAATACCGTGCATACAAACAAAAAAACCTTACGTTTCAAAGAAAACTGCACGATTAAATTAAGTAGGGGTCTTGAGGTATTAAAACTTGAACCATAACATCCGGAAAATGGATACACCCACGAACGACATAAAAACGGGTTCGTTAGGGAAAGATTAAATAGCAGAAAAATAGGGATAAAAACATTAGTTCGGGCGCCATAAATATGTGACAAAAATAATGGGAACTGGGGATAAAAACCCTTACGGAGTTTGCCACATATGATACGTAAGATTTAGAGGTTCGGGCCTAAACGGAGTTTTAAGGAAAAAAAGGTTATGGGGTAAATTAGAATATATGTATTTTCATGATTATTTTAAAAGTAAGGAACAATATGAGTATAAAAAAAGGTGCGATTTCATTGGTTGACCGTGTAGACAATTAAAAAAAACAATTACCTAATATATTTATGGAGAATTTACGGAAATAAATTTAAGGTTACAATTTTATTTGTATATAAAATGGTTATTTTATAGTATGCCAGCAGGCAACGATCGTCACCGTCCCTTTGGTACTTAAATAAGTTACTAAGTTTAAAATTTCAGTTTGATCTGAATTACCCTATCTTTTAACAAAATATGTATCAGATACAAAACACATCTTAAAATTTAAAATAAATAACTAAAGGTTAGAAACTGGAAACAGGAAATCTTCTAGGTCGGCAGAAAGGTCAGAGAGTCAGAGAGTCGCTTGGGATAAAAGATAAAATAAATTCACTTCCCTTATGGCGAGCAGCTGGGCGGGCAGTAGAAAGGACTGGCTGGTGATCAGCACTGCTCCGTCCCAGGATTAATCCTTTATCAGGTAAAACTTCGGGGACGTCAAACCTCGCAGGGGCTGGATGAAACCCACAGAGATATAAAAATGTAGTCCGCCGCAGTACCAAAAATACACGCAAAGCGGTTTCCTTATACAAATTACTTACCACAGAATAAAATGGTGGGCCTCAACAACAACTTATAACACAATTTGTACAAAAAATTTAAATACACATCAGTTTCGACGGGACCACGATCAACCTTTGTTTTTTTTCCTTGTCAAAAAATAACAACTATTTTCAAATTCAAATACCATAGAGCAACGACATCAAAAAAGAATTTAATTATGAAACGCGACAAAAGAGAACGGCTCGAAACGATAGTTAGCGTTTCACCTACCCTACCCTACACTACCCTACCCTACCCTACACTACACTACCCTACCCTACCCTACCCTACCCTACCCTACCCTACATAAGAACCTTCTCCTGACAATAACAAACTCGACAAAAAAAGAATTAGCGAAATCGGTTCGTGCGTTCTGGAGTTATAGCGTCAGGAAGGAAAACCCGTTTTCATTGTTTTTAAGATGTATTCTGCTATTCGGGACGGAAACAAATCCAACAAATCAAAAACCATGGCAATCGGTCCAGCCGTTCTCGAGTTATAAGTGTTGTAACAAACACGACTTTCTTTTATATACATAGATGTTATTAATAATAAAAAACAAAAAAATTAAATTATAGGTAATGTTTTAATTTTTATTTTAATAAAACTAATGCGATGTCAAAATGGACTTTTCTCAGCATAAGCTGCAGGATGAACTGCAGCACTGGTCGTCAGAAAAGCCCATGTTGTCGTGTTCACGTAGAAACACAGAACCGATGGAAGAAAAATTACGGACTTTTCCCAAAGGTATCTCTTCCAGTCAACCTAAGTACTTACTTAAGCAACTCTCACTTTTAAAGTACTGATCGTTTTATTTTTCATTGACATGACAATGACAACGTTAACTGTGTCATGCGTTAGAAAATGACGCAAGTAACATCACTATAGAGTGCGCTGACGCATTCCCATCCGACCGTTAAAGGATCAACTTGTGACAAGTGCACAGGCTTCTGTTGTTGGATTTGTTGTAAGTTTAACCTTGTTCTACGATTATAGGTCTTCCCAAACTCGGAAAGGCTAGTTCAAACTGATATCAGCTTATATACGTCCCCACCGAGGGGCTCGAGCCTACTCTGAATTAGGGTGATCGGGCCTTAGTCGACCACGCGGACTCAGTGCGGGTTGGTCAACTTCACACACAACCTTCAAGTTTATTTGCAGACGTGTGCAGGTTTCCTCGCGATGTTTTCCTTCACCGTAAGAGCATCGGATAAACGTACATATGAAATCTAAATTTGAAATCAAATTAGTATGTGGCAGGATTCGAACCACGACCTCCCGGACCGGAGACGGCGGCCCTAGCCGTTACTCCACCGATGCTCTTTTTAGTTTAGTTCATACTGCACACACATTTTTGGAGTTTGTTGGGCTAGTGGCGGCCCTTACTTAAAGAAGTTTTCAAGCCGACTCATCATCATCATAACAGTCGCAAGACGTCCACTGTTGGAAAAAGCCTCCCCTAAGGGTTTCCACGACGACCGGTCCTTCGCTGTCCGCATCCAGCGGCTTCCCGCGAACATCACCGGGTCTTCAAGCCACCTATAAGACTTCAATTTATTTTCAATTTAAAAACGTTTATTCAATAATTTTTGATAAACATAGAGTCCTCATAATGACATTCGTCTCGACGATGCACATGCTGACTTTAAGAGGGACTTCCAGGATGGGATAGAGTTTCACTTTATATCGTGTTGGAAGGATTTCCCAATCGGCTTATTATAACGTTGCGGATTGCCCAGGTGCGAAAAAAGTAGGGAAATAGTAGTACGTCACTCGGCGAGTTTCCTTTCGTGCAGCCTATAATACATTACCTACATTAATATTATATATTAAAACAATAATTACATTAGAAAAATAGTTGAAAAAAAGACCAATTACTTATATTAATCCAACTACACTAGCTGTGCCCGCGACTTCGTTCCCAAGATACCTGCGATATTAGACATGCCTGATTGAAGAAATAACAATGGGTTATTATGATATTCCTTCGGGAACCCCTCGATTTTCTGGGATCAACATTATATAACTATAATCAGGTAATATTAGTAATATTTACTTCAATATTACTAATAATATTAATTATATATTATTAGTAATATTGAATATACCGTATCTAACAGTGAAAGTGTCATCTTGATACATTAGGCCATTCCAGAGATGCAATGTTCTTCCTTTCCCGAGGAAACCTTTTGATTATCCGGGATGAAAATTTGACATCACATAAAGTACCCTATGTGATAGTCGACACGGCTAACTGAAGTAAAAACAATAGGATAATTCGATTCCCTCGGAAGCCCCCCGTATTTTCCCCAATGGTTACTGTTAGGGGTTTAAGTATGAAATTGCCTAATGGATAAAAAGTTTAAAGTAAATTAATATTAAGAAAAATAGGTATTAAAACAAAATGTATTCTCAGAATAGCATTAGACTATTAGACATTAAATGGTGGTAAACATATGCCTATTGTCTAGTATACTCTTTATTATACTGTTTAGATATTTTGAGAGCACGATGGCTTTAACCCCATGAAGTCGGGTTTTCTAACCTGAAAAAATCGCCTATTGTTGAGGAAAAAAAATACACATTTTCAATTTTAAAGCTCTAGAGCAGAGATGGCGAAGCTTTAGGATCAAAGTGCCGTTTTTTCAAAAGAAGTATTTAATGAGATCATGACGTGTCGTCAAATAATTTTGAATTAGTGGTGACTCTTGGGAAAATCAACTCAAAACTCTTCATTTACCCACTACCATTAAAATACATTTTGCACTGATAAGTAACAAATGTTTCAGAATACGTACTTATCAAATTAAAGTAACATTTGTGTGACTTTTGTTGTTGCAGCTTAGATGACAAATAACATAATTATATTAGGGTTGTAACATGTTACTTGTCTTTAATGTTATTCATCTTTAAAAGTAATGACTTGCAGGCCTAACCACGAGTCAGCTTCTTCAAACAGTTAATTTGTCTGGAATCGAATTCTATCTATGTTTTCACGATTTTGTTCTTGGCATACTTACTTATATTGCTTGGCATACACTTACTTATATAGTTTCAATCAGTTCCAACTATTTTCTTGTTACAATAAATTTTGGATCAAAATTGAACTAGACTGGAAATCAATCAGCTGCAATCTCAGAGCTTTATTGTTACTTTGAACTAAAATGCAAATCGTTTCGATCGGTGGCGTGCCCAAAACATTTTCTCACTTGCAATATAAGGCACGCGTGCCATTCGTTCGCCATCCCTGCTCTAGAGTTATCGCAGCAGTTTCCTCGTTACTAATGTCATATTTGGGAATACTCCGCATAAGATTTCGTCACTTTTAGGTAAATTCATGAAAATTAACTAGTCTAAAAAATTGCCCCATCTGACCACTAAGAAACGTCTTTGTTCCATTCAATGATACATAGCTCAGGGGATCGAAACATGAAATACATGCCACTACTATAAAAGCCCTTACGTATATAGTGTCACCATAAGGTCAATAATAAAAACAATTCGCAATATCTTCACTTCCCAAATACCGCAGTGTCTGAAGACCAAGGCACAGAATTACAATATTATGGCCTATACTATGACCAAGGTCTTCGACCAGTGTGTTTTTGCCAGTGATGACATACGGAACTGAGACTTGGTCGCTTACTATGGGCCTCATAAGAAGGCTCAAGGTTACCCAAAGGGCAATAGAGCGTGCTGTGCTCGGAGTTTCTCTGCGTGATTGAATCAGAAACGAGATCCCTAGGAGGACTAAAGTAACTGACATAGCTCTCAGAATTGCTAAACTTAAGTGGCAGTGCGCGGAGCTCATAGCTCGTAGAAAACGTAGCGTAGGCAGGCCTCCAATTCGGTGGACCGATGACCTGGTGAAGGTCGCGGGTAACCGCTGGATGCGGGTAGCGCAGAACCGGTCGTCGTGAAAATCCTTGGGGGAGGCCTATGTCCAGCAGTGGACGTCCTTCGGCTGATATGATGATGAATGCATGTATGATAGGTGTACAGTTGTTTCATATTCATGAGATTAGTTATTTTATAAACTTTAGCAGTCGAGTTTAAGTAGAGATAATGAAATAACATTTTAATAAGTCTATTTTGTTTTACCTGTAATTCAGAGAACTTGGTTTTGATGCGTTGTCCCACATCTTATTTTTTTTTTTACTCAAAAATGACTTTTAACAACCCACCCATACAATGTTTGTTAATTTTTCATTAAGTCCGATACATACCTTCCTGTATTCTTAGCTACTCACATCAGCTCATATACGTCCTCACCGAGGGGCTTAAGCCTACCCTGAATTAGGGCGATCGGGCCATAGTCGACCACGCGGGCCCAGTGCGGGTTGGTCAACTTCACATACAACCTTCGAGTTTCTTCGCAGATGTGTGCAGGTTTCCTCACGATGTTTTACCTTCACCGTAAGAGCGCCGGATACACGTACATATGAGATTGGAATTCACATTGGTACGTGGCAGGACTCGAACCACGACCTCCCGGATAGGAGGTAGCGGCCCTTGTCGTTCCGCCACCGACGTTCTTTGCTACTATGTAAGTTTAATGTTTATAGTTGATTTGTGTATGCCCAACTACGACAGACGTTGAAGGCTTCGCGAAAAAGTATGCACAGCGTGGCTGTTAATTTTTTTTGGCGTGGCACCCGCTATAAACGAGGCCTTGTCAACCTACAAGTGGCGATGATGGGGCATGCAAGAGGCCAGACCATTGTATTGCCTGGATAATGTCCATCTTGATTAATTTATAGTCCAACGAATCTGTAGCCTTAGGTGAGGGTCCGGTGTCCTGGGGGGCGATTCTGGAGTATCATATGTAATACTTTAATAAGACTGTGTATTAAAACTGAGCTTTTTTTCCGTATAAAAATATTAAAAAAATAATAATCAATAAATAGCATTTCTTCTAGAATAGCAAAAACACTTGCTTATTTGAAATATTAAACAATTTTTAATTTTATATTTAGTAAAAAAACAGCAAGGATTTTTTTATTTATTAAGGTTGGAGACTCTACACTAGAAGTTGTTGACGAATATGTATACCTGGGACAAACAGTCCAGCTAGGTAGGTCCAACTTCAAGAAAGAGATCAATCGACGAATCCAATTCGGCTGGGCAGCGTTCGGGAAGCTTCGCAATATCTTTACGTCCCTCCCAAATACCGCAGTGTCTCAAGACTAAGGTCTGTGACCAGTGTGTATTGCCAGCAGGGTTCGAGGATATATATCAATTGATATATTTTTAGTGATAAATATCAAAATAAACTTTCGCCTTACTAAACTTATGTTTATTGGATACTGTGGATATATAATTATACTGAGGTATGGTGTACTCTTTGAATTTCTATGAGACTGATTATTACTGGTAATAATTAATAATTGAAAGAATTATTACTAGGCTGATTTAATTTCTTTAAGTTTGCCTACTTGTTAATTAATAGTTTATGATTATTATAGATTTTAAAAATACTGAGATACGAGTGTATCCTGTAGGCAAACTCTATACGAAAACCTAAAAAAAATAAAAAAATGCAACCTTGTTTTTTTTCAATAGCAATGTAATAAAAGCAACATAAAATATATTAAAAACAGTAAAAAAGAAAAAAAAACAAATTTTATATATATCCGATACATATCAAATTTTGATATAATATCGGATATATATCATAAATATCCGATGTTTTCATATTTATTATAAATATCGGATATTTTCGAACCCTGATTGCCAGTGATGACTTACGGTACTGAGACATGGTCGCTTACTATGGGCCTCATAAGAAGGCTCAAGGTCACCCAAAGGGCAATGGAGCGTGCTATGCTCAGAGTTTCTCTGCGTGATCGAATCAGAAAAGAGGAGATTTGCACCGCAGGAGAACCAAAGTAACCGACATAGCTCACAGAATCGCTAAACTGAAGTGGCAGTTGGCAGTGCACATAGCTCGTAGAACAGATGGCTGTTAGATGGACAGGTGAAACTAAGTAAAAGCTTGTAAAAAGGACTACACCGATTTCGATAAAAGAAGAATGGCGAAATTGCATACATCTTGGGTATCCTATTTACGCCTACCCACGGGACATGAAATGCTTGCATTCAGAAGGTATCGGATAGACTAAGAAAAAAGTAGCCACAGTCTATTTCTATAACTAACTAACTAATTAGTACTAACATGTAGTATGGACACTCCCAGCCGCTCTCTAGATTGTGACCTCACCCCTTCGTCACCCAGATTGATTCAGATTGTTTATAGTTTGGTTTTCGAACGTATGGGATTTCGCCTTGATTTTGTTTGCCGTCATTTGTTTTTAGAAATGTCCTTTCACGACCATTGTATGCAGTGTCCGGGGTGTGCTGTGGCCACATAATATTTAGTTTTTATGACCGAGCGGCAAGTCATTACGTTGAATTTTTATATTATATAAGCTCAAACACAGATTTCACGTTAAATTATTCCAAGTCGATGATAGCGTCCCACAGATTGAATGTCATGGGTTGGATAAAAGGAAGTGGGTTGTTAGTCGTCAATGGAATGTTTTTGAACGGGAATGGGAAATTTAAATTTGGTTTCGTGATTTAACAATATCACTTGACAACTATCTTTACCCTGATCTGATTCCTAAAGTATCACATCACTTTACACCGATCCGTTATCCTTATCTGATTCCTATAGTATCACAACACTCAACAACTACCTGTTAACCAATTTAATTCCTAAAGAATCATATCACTAGAAAACTATCTGTTATCCTGATCTGATTCACGTAGTATCACATCACTCGACAATTTTCGGCTGTTCAGATCTAATTCCAAAAGTACCAATCACATCACTCAACAACGGCCTGTTCTGATCTGATCTGATACTGACCTGGTGTCTGTGAATAAGACGCTTAAAGTAAAAAAGATACCAACACTAAATACCTATCTTATGAATAACTTTCTCTTTGTCTACAGAAAAAGGTCTGACTATGATACTTACATTGAATCTTCAGTCAAAAGTAACTAACTATCTAGGAAATAAAATTTTACAATTTCCTCAGTCACTTGAAAATACCTTGCCTACACCATTTCGTAGCTCAGAAAATAAATTTTCATCTGGGCAACTGACAACTGAAGTAAATTATCTAACAATTGAAGAAGTCTTTAATAAATATTTCCGTTTGAATTCCACCAAATAATAGAAAATAGAACCACTATATTACTATTGAATTTTAGATCAATGCACATTTTTTGTATCAAACTTGGCTCCTTTTCACATTTATGATTTTTGTGGGATTTTATATATTTTTGTATAGCTATAAATTACCTCTTTTCTATATTCAAGTTATAGAAATCACATCACACACTCTTTTAAATAGTCAAAAAAAAAATTGTCTATTACCAATTGTCATGTTTCAGATTACAGTCTCAGGTAATGGTATTTGTTAAAGAATCAACATGTGTCTTTGTCATTTTCATAATCTTTTATTTTATAATGTTTCATATTTTATGAATTGACTAGCAACAGTTAAAATATTGATTTCTTTGAACTTATTCTGTGGCGACTCACGTGATCGCATTTGAAAGATTGCTCGGATAGCTATTTTTTGCAAGATGAAAATAGTTTCTATATCAGCTGTATGCCACCACAGTAAGATAACACAAGACATTATACTATAGAAGTTACCAAAATACACTAGTCTCGTAATACCTATCTTCGATAAATGCCTTAATTTCTTAACAGCATAAGCAGCTGAACTAACCCTTCCCGCTAAAGATTTAATGTCTGGTCCCCAATGAAGTGAAACATCCAAGGTTATACCAAGGAACACCGTAATATTTACAAATTCTAATTTATTACTATCTTTACTATTATTGGCCTTTTTAAATTTGGCAAACAATATTTTATAGATTTTGTTTTCTTAGCATTTAATAATAAGTTGTTTACAGTGAACCCGTTCAGTATCTTTGAAACAGTGTTGTTTACTTCGTCAATTTCGTTTTCTTTCCTATTCACTTTAATAAATACAGTTTAAAAAACACGCTTTTAAAGTACATCAGACTAAAAAGTAAAAAATAATTCTTAATATAAGTTGAAAATAATAATTAACAAAAAGTACTAGTATTATTGTGAAACAGTGAGGGTTGCTCGATAGACGAAAAATATGGCACAGAGCGCACCACGCTTTTTCACAATAATACTAGTATTTTTTGTTAATTATTATTATCAACTTATATTAAGATCTATTTTTTACTTTTTAGTCTGATGTACTTTAAAAGAGTGTTTTTTAGTTTTTTTAAACTCCATTTATTTTTTATTTTTTAGTTTAAACTTATGAAATTATTATATTGTCGCTGATTCTTGATAAGTCTACAAAGTTTGAATTAAATCTGTCCGTTTAAAGTGGGTCAAAATCGAGTCCAAAGGAGTCAGTTACATACAAACATACAGGTGAAGCTAATAAAAGCGTGATAAAAATAAGAGAAGTATCATCCGCAAAAAACACAACATTTGACAAATGTTGCACCTTAAAAGGTAAATAATTTACGTAAACAAGAAAAAGAAAAGGCCCTAATATGGAACCTTGGGGCACACCCATTTTCACTCTAGATCCAGATGAGTTCGTGCCATTCTCTTGTACTTTTTGTGTTCTGTTGTCTAAATACTGATTTAAAAGACTTAGAACCCCATCCTCTACACCATAATGCTTTAATTTCACAGGTAATGTTTCGTGTTCAACACAATCTAATGCCTTAGATAAATCACAAAACATTCCACTTCCATTTTGCGATTTCTCAAAGACATCATTGCGGATAATTGCTACACCTGCATCGGTTGTTGACCGACCTTTCGTCAAACCAAATTGTTGGTTATGAAGTAGTTTTATTTTCTGTAAAACGTAAAACTTTGTAGAATTTGATTAAACATAATATTTTAAAACACCTTACTAAGAACCGGCAGCACAGAAAGTGGTCTGTAATTGCCCGGATCAGTTTTAAATCAGATTTGCATAAAGGTATTCCTTTACTAAACTTCATGAGGTCTATAAAGACGCCAATATCAATGCTAATCAGTCCGTATGGTTCCCGGCTAAGAATAGGACCATCCCATCTCTTCCAATGGGTGTCGTAAGAGTCGACTATGGGACTTAAAACCGGAGGATGGGCAGCAGCGTCCTTTCCGTGCACTGCAATACACCTGCAATCACACTGCGATCGCCAACCCGCCTGCCAAGCGTGGCGATTACGGCAAAACCCCCCTATGAAATCCACACCCAGAAAACGGCCCCTAGTCCCCGGCAGCCCCGCTATTCCTGGCTCCGGTAGCAGTCATGGTAACGGCGGGGTGGGGGGTACGAATAATCCCCAGCAGATGACTATGGGCCTCATAAGAAGGCTCAAGGTCACCCACAGGGCAATGGAGCGTGCTATGCTCGGAGTTTCTCTGCGTGATCGAATCAGAAACGATGATATGATATGATGATGAGGCCTTTTATTACTTATCTTCAAATGACCGTCTCAAGTGAAATGTGGTTTTAGTATTACTTTTATGTTGCGAGAAATGATTTTCTACCGGGAAACTCTCAAGAATCATCCTCTGCAATAGAGCAATTTTGTCGCCTCCGTCGGATTGTATTCAAACATCCGCATTATTTAGCCCACTGTGCACTTGGAGCATTGGCAAAATAAATTACGTTTAAGAGAATGAATGGGTGGGGGCACATAGTTTGTAAAACGGATGGCCGTTGGGGTAGTAAAGTTCTCGAGTGGCGACCGTGCAACATCATCATATCAGCCGAAAAATGTCCACTGCTGGACAAAGGCCTCCCCCAAGGATTTCCAAGAAGACCGGTTCTGCGCTGCACGCATCCAGCAGCTTCCCGCGACGTTCATTAGGTCGTTGGTCCACCGCGTGTGATGCCTGCTTACGCTACGTTTTCCGGTGCGCGGTGGCCACTCGAGAACTTTACTGCTCCAACGGCCATCTGTTTTACGAGCTATGTGCCCTGCCCACTGCCACTTCAGTTAAGCGATTCTGTGAGCTATTTCGGTAACTATGGTTCTCCTACGGATCTCCTCAGGACCAATATAACAATATCATAACATACACATATTATGTCGGCTAAAAATTCGACTTAAGATCCCACAGTCCACACAGGATATTACACATTTGGTAAAATGGAGCATATTTTTGATGGGGGCTTCTACTCATGATTTTAGGGAAATGGAACAGCACAGTTTACACAGACTATACAAAGGTGGTCAACTCATTAAAGGACGCTTTATAATTATGTCTGAATCTTTTGAACTGTAATAGGGTGTCGTCGAAAATTTTCACAGAACATGTGTTATACAGGGTGGAAAGGAGTATACCGACAGATTTTAACCATGGATTCCTGGTGGTATTGTGAGTAAACAATGTTATATCAACATGGGTCTAAAACTGCCTTATTAACTTACTTAATTTCTGGAACAAAAAAGTTAATTAACGATACTGAACGAAACCTTAGTCTAAAGAGTGAAATAGAAAACTTCACACTTCACGAACGACTCCGGCAACATACGATAAACGACGAGTGAAGTCAACGTCAGTATGATACTTTGAGGCAACAAACGTCAGATAAGATTATTAGGGCGTATTACCTTTGAGATTCTTTGAACTTGTGAATTATTTAAAAAATTAATATCTCGAAAATTAGGCTTTACTGGCCCATGTTTATATTACTTTTTTTTTGTCTAAATAGGCATTAGAATCTTTGGTTAAAATCTGTCGGTATACTCCTTCCCACCCTGTATAATGGGAGATTTACTAACAAAAAAGAAGATCATGAAGGGTCTCAAACAAGAAACGTGTTCTTTAGATGTTTTTTTTTTGTTCTATCTTCAAAACGTTAATACACAATAATTGAAAACGCTTAACACGTTAAAAAACCGACTTCCATCGCAACAAATTAGTACATTTTTGCATTATTATTTTTGGTTTTTGTTAATTTTCTACTAAAGTACTACACCGATTTTGATAAAATTTATATGGGACCACACGGAAAGCACTAGCTTTCAAATAAAAAAAGAATCGTAAAAATCGGTTCACCCAGTCAAAAGCTCTGAGGTAACAAACATAAAAAAAAACATACCTACGAATTGAGAACCTGATCCTTTTTGGAAGTTGCTTGAAAACGTGAAACTTGGTATTATCACAGTACTAATCATATCAGCCGAAGGACGTCTACTGCTGGACATAGGCCTCCCTCAAGGATTTCCACGGCGACCGGTTCTGTGCTGCCTGCTTCACAAGGTCATCGGTCCACTGAGTGGGAGGCCGGACTACGCTACGTTTTCCGGTGCGCGGTCGCCACTCGAGAACTTTATTACACCAACGGCCATCTTTTCTACGAGCTATGCCTATTGCCACTTAAGATTAGCAATTCTGAGAGCTATGTCGGTTACTTTGGTTCTTCTACGGATCTCCTCGTTTCTGATTCGATCACTGCAGAGAAACTCTGAGCATAGCACGCTCCATTTTTATGAGGCCCATAGTAAGCGACCATGTCTCGGTTCCGTTGTCATCACTGGCAATACACACTGGTCGAAGATCTTGGTATTAAGACACTGCGGTACTAATACTAAAGACCTAAGACAAATAAATAATACAAACTGGCCAAGTGTGAGTCGTACTCAAACTGACTTCTACGGATCTCTTCGTTTCTGATTCGATCACTGCAGAGAAACTCCGAGCATAGCACGCTCAATTTTTATGAGGCCCATAGTAAGCGACCATGTCTCGGTTCCGTTGTCATCACTGGCAATACACACTGGTCGAAGACCTTGGTATTAAGACACTGCGGTACTAATACTAAAGACCTAAGACAAATAAATAATAAAAACTGGCCAAGTGTGAGTCGTACTCAAACTGAGGAGTTTAAATCAAAT
The DNA here is from genome assembly GCA_947284805.1 of Coleophora flavipennella. Taxonomy (NCBI): domain Eukaryota; kingdom Metazoa; phylum Arthropoda; class Insecta; order Lepidoptera; family Coleophoridae; genus Coleophora; species Coleophora flavipennella. The sequence goes on along the minus strand of OX369259.1, from coordinate 13,404,495 downwards.
GAAAAGAAGAGCATTTAAGATAAGATAAGATAAATAATCTTTATTGTACACACTAGTTGTAAAAAAAAACCCATTATAACAGTGACTTATATATTACTGGCGTATTATAAAATTTTAAAAATCTTAACTCAAAAAATATAAAAAAAAACAAAACCATAAAATACCTCACTATAAAAAGCAAAAGTGGTGAAGAACCCATCAAAACAAGGCATTCTTGTCTTCTCTTTCTATCACACAACAAATTTTTTTTAGTTTATTTAACATAACCACCTCCGTGGCGTAATGAACTGTAATTAAATTAAATATTTATGTATGACACTGGTTATACGTCAAAAGTCAATAGTAATAATAATAATGGACTATTCCTTCGAATAAGCCTGATATCGTGTTGACGGATCGGGCGCAGTCAAGGGTGTTTTTGGTTGATAACACTATCCCATATGATGAAAACCTAGTGAAGGCTGATGCCGATAAAAGGACCAAGTACCTGGAGCTGGCGCACGAGGTTACTGATATGTGGCGAGTGGAACCCACCGAAATCATCCCCGTATCCGTGATCGGGCTCGCCTTCCGGTTTGCTGTCTGGACATTGGACTGCAGATGTTTCCAGTTTAAATTGTTGACATTAGCTGCACTGGTAGATGGCGTAGCTTTGATAGCATACGATCTGGGTTTTGGTGGCCTTAGATCTTGATTCGTTTTTGTGATAATTTCAGCCGACCTTAAACGTCACCTAAGGCGGCTGGATCTCCGAGGCAGACCCAATAATTGCAGCAATGCAGAAAGCAGTCGCCTCGATAATGCCCGGGTAGTTCGACGCTTTCTCTTCCCGTCGTCGCACTGAACTCCAGCCGACTGTGCTTCAGCTGGAGGTGCTCCTGCCACTTTGCCTCGTGCCAAGTGAGCAGAGTAGCTAAAAGTGTATGTATTTAAATAATAATAATTACAATAGTGTATTAAAAGTACCCTTCTTTTCCAGGTACGTTCTCGATATAATTAATAAAGAAATCTTCGTAACTATAAAATAATTGCTCCTGGTGCCACTTTCTTAACTTATATTTAAAGCAGGCACTCTTAATTAACCTTTTGTTGGATAATGAATTTTACAATGTTGACGAATTTTTACAAAATAAATTTTAATCATCATTATGATGGATTCTCGATTTTGTTTTATTTTATTTTTGACTTCTTATTTTACTATGTTTTGACATCTTATTTTTATTGTGACATTGATTTTATGATTTATACAATATATTTTTTTGATGATCATGTTACACTTCGACATTTTTAATCTATCTAATATATAAAAATGAATCGCAAAATGTGTTGGTAAGCGCATAACTCGAGAACGGCTGGACCGATTTCGCTAATTCTTTTTTTGTCGAGTTCGTTATTGTCAGGAGAAGGTTCTTATGTAGGGTAGGGTAGGGTAGGGTATAAGGGTAGTGTAGTGTAGTGTAGGGTAGGGTAGTGTAGGGTAGGGTAGGGTAGTGTAGGGTAGGGTAGGGTAGTGTAGGGTAGGGTAGGGTAGTGTAGGGTAGGGTAGTGTAGTGTATGGTAGTGTAGTGTAGTGTAGGGTAGGGTAGGGTAGTGTAGGGTAGGGTAGTGTAGGGAAGGGTAGTGTAGGGTAGTGTAGGGTAGTGTAGGGTAGGGTAGTGTAGTGCAGGGTAGAGTAGTGGAGTAGAGCAGTGTAGGGTAGGGTAGTGTAGGGTAGTGTAGTGTAGGGTAGAGTAGTGTAGGGTAGTGTAGGGTAGGGTAGTGTAGTGTAGGGTAGGGTAGGGTAGTGTAGTGTAGTGTAGGGTAGGGTAGTGTAGGGTAGGGTAGTGTAGTGTAGTGTAGTGTAGTGTAGGGTAGGGTAGGGTAGGGCAGTGTAATGTAATGTAAGGCGGTACGTAGTTCGCCGGGACAGCTAGTTTTTAATAAATATGTAATTGGTGATATGAAATAAATAATTTAATTTAATCTAATAGATTCCGGCAAACGATTGGAGACGACGGGGCCGATCACGCCTATGTCCGGGAGGTCGTGGTTCGAACCTGCCACGTACCAATGTGATTTTGAATTTAGATTTCATATGCACGTTTATCCGTCGCTCTTACGGTGAAGGAAAACATCGTGAGGAAACCTGCACACAACTGCGAAGAAACTCGAAGGTTGTGTGTGAAGTCGACCAACCCGCACTGTGCCCGCTTGGCCGACTAAGGCCCGATCACCCTAATTCAGGGTAGGTTCGAGCCCCTCGGTGGGGCTGTATATTAGCTGATATGAAATGTGCTTCTACTACCAGGTGTTCCTTCTTTTTGTTGCTCAAAAGATTAAATTTGCTAACGCCCCTACGTTCGAAGGTATTCAGATTTCCACGGGTGAACATCGCTATCTGGAGAATATACAAGCACGGAAGCAATAGTATTTTAAATTTAGCAAAACATTCGTATGGCTAAGTCCATTAGAATCACATCAGATGGTCGCGGGTTCGATTCCCGGCGGAGCATAACTTGTTAAGACATAGTTTGCTTGGTGGAAGGGCATTTTCTAAGTCCGCCAGGCTAGCCACCATCTTATCTAAATCTTGCCGCTAAGCATCAATGTTAAAAGCATTACTGTGTCCCGGCATGAAGATAAGATAGCAAGTTCCCCATTGCTTTAGGAAATCATTGGGGAACCCGCGACCTCCTGGTGTGAAGCGAATGGACTTACCATTACGCCGCGGAGGCGGTTAAGGAGGTGTATATTGGGTTGATAGCACAATTGTCCTTGGAAACACTGAAACTAAGTTTTGATGAGCAACATTATTTTAATAAGTAAAGGCCTTCATTATTAATTTAAAGCCAACTTTGTTTAACTAATTAAACATTTTGAAAGCATTAAATTAATTTTTAACGATCAAATACAGTCGTTATTTGATAAATGACATACATGGTGTTTTAACATAAATCTGAGAGGGCGAAGCCGCGGAATGTCATATAATTATTTACGGGATCAAAACGAATCTAATGACACCTCGTACTCAAAAATATATCAAGCTGTTTAGGCTGTAGACTATATAATATATACTTTGGCTATAGTCAGAAACAGACTTAGATACGTATACTTACATTTTTCTAACGCTGGAGACTTATATACTCTTTCTGGTTCTTCTTATCAGCTCATATACGTCCCCACGGAGGGGCTCGAGCCTACCCTGAATTAGGGTGATCGGGCATTAGTTGACCACGCGGGCCTAGTGCGGGTTGGTCGACTTCACACACAACCTTCGAGTTTCTCCGCAGTCGTGTGCAGGTTTCCTCACGATGTTTTCCTTCACCGTAAGAGCGTCGGATAAACGTAGATATGAAATCTAAATTCGAAAACACATTGGTACGTGGCAGGATTCGAACCACAGCCTCCCGGACAGGAAGCAGCGGCCGTAACCGTTACACCACCGACGTTCTTGCTAGTTCTGGTTATAGATTATTAAGTTTTTCATTGAATTTGCCGTTATTTATTATTAAGTAATGTAAATGTTTATTTGTACGAAATAATGAGCTTTTGAAATGACCTCGTAAACAAACCTTGATGGTAGATTTTAAAAAAAATACTTTTACTGCTCTGGGTTCAAGCCCTATTAATGAGACGGGATAAGAGTATCCACTTAAATAATTCACGGTTGTATCTCGGACGCAATCTGCTGCTTTTTAAATTGATAGATTATGCTTCCTAGTAATTCCTATATAAATTTTATCAGAATTGGTTAAATGCTTTTATAGAAAATTAACGAAAACAAAAAAAAATAGCACAATTGTACTAAGTTCTTAGCTATCAATTAGACGTTTTTTGGCAGTTCATAAAACCGGCTAAGTGCGAGTCGGACTAGCACTCCGAGGATTACTTACCATCACAACTCTCCACACAACTACATAGCATAAGGACAATGATACCTATTCACATTACAAGCAAAAACATCAACAAAAGCGACAAAAATATGCTTTTTTATCATTTAGTTCGGACTACTTAGCGCGAGTACAACTCACACTTGGCTAATTTTTATTATTTTATGTTTAACTTTAGTATTAATACTTTAATTATACCAAGTTTCACGCTTGTATGTACTACCGTTTTTACGATAGAGCTAAATCATAAATACTCTTAAAGACCTATAAAAAACAGGTTGTTTTGTAGTGAAAATCCCCCTTATTTTTTTTAACTTATTCTAATTTTTAGTATTTGTTGTTATAGCGGCAAAAGAAATACACAATTTGAGAAAATCAACTGTCTACCTATTACGGTTCATGAAATTCGGCCCGTTGACGGACTGACGAACAGACGGACAGACGGACAAATCCCAAAACTAAATTTTTACGAATTAGTGTGTGATTTTTATTGGGAATCTTTGGGTAGAACCACATGTTTAATTGTAGGAGGCGTTATTTCGCAACATCCTATAGGTACATGCAGAGCTCACATACTTATTCCAAAACCCTGAAAAGCCTTGCTTATCAATCATTAAAAGCGATTAACATGAGGTGCAAATATACCTTAACTATATTTAGTACGATATATTGTGTGTTTTATTATAAGTACTGTTGACGCATGCGCGGTGAAGCGAGTGAGGCCTTTACCAAGCGTGGTCATGCGTGCTGAAGTGTATGAGTTGGTTTAAATTATAGTAAGTAGTAGGTAGGTACTTATAATGTACTTGTGCAGATGATAACATAACCTGTTTAATTAAAAATTCATGAACCCGATCGCATATTATAAACATTAGGTAGGCACATATCTTTTCTAGGGAGTCGGATAAAAAGTATCCTATGATATGAGAAGTGTAAAAGCAAAGTGACCTCAGTCCATATTTGGTGGTTTTTAATCAGGGAATGTCAAGTTTTCTCGTGTCTATGGCTACCTGTCAGAAAAAAAAAATAGGTGTAAATACGCTTCAGTCTCGAGTAAATCTATTTTCAAAAACGACTTTAGCAGCAAACACGCCTCATTCCAATACAAACTGTATTCATGCTAATACAGAAACGATGGATTCTCGATTTTCAGTGACATAGGACTGAAGTCACTTTGCTTCTATACCCCTCATATTATTTTTTATATTTATATATTATATATATTTTCGGTTTCCGATTGAACTGTAATATTGCAACGTTTAGTTTGGATACACCCCGGACACTGCATACAAATGGTCGTGACATGACATTTCTAAAAACAAATGACGGAGCAAACAAAATCACGGTGAAATCTTATACGTTCGAGAACCAAACTGTAACCAATCTGTATCAATCTGGGTAACGAGGAGGTGAGGTCGCAATCTAGAGAGCGGCAGGGAGTGTCCATATACTGTATGCTAGTACTAATATATATACTTTGGTTTCGATGACAATACATGGTTAGCTGAGTGACGTCATTTGAGTGACACAAAAATACGATGGACTCCCAAAGATGGCAGACCAGTTATTTTTATGCACCCCCATGATATGGGTATATAAGTAAAAGATTTTTCTGAGAAAAGCACGAAATTACTAAAATTCTTTTTAACGCTTGTAGTACGTAAAGTTGAAGCGTCGGTGGCTCAACCGGTACCGACTCGGCCCTCCTAACAAATCCGGACGGCCAATGTAACAATGAGTTTTTCGAAACTTACGTACATATTACTCACCGATTGCTTTAACGGTGAAGGAAAACATCGTGAGGAAACCTGCACACACCTGCGAAGAAACTCGATGGTTGTGTGTGAAGTCGACCAACCGCACTGGGCCCGCGTGGTCGACTAAGGCCCGATCGCCCTAGCTCAGGGTAGGCTCAAGCCCCACGGTGGGGACGTATATGAGCTGATATGACGATGAGTACCTACGTAAAAGGTTTTTTATTTTGAAATGAGCTTATTTATATTTCATGGGGCAGGTACTTCTTCTTTCAATTCTTCTTGCAACGCGGTACGCTTTTATTCGTTCTTCCTTCATTCGACCTTTTTTTCATTCCATCTATTTGTTCATTTACGCATGCGCTTTCATCTATCTAACAATATCATTCAAAAATCCGAATCCTCTTCAATCTTCAATATTTTCACTACATATTATTTGGATATAAATAACTAAACTCTTGCATTTAAAAAAATAAATAATGTAAAATAACAGATACTCTCTTAGAAGACCCATCTCGGGTGTTATATTTCATCCTAAATTTCTACAATCATCATTAAAAGTTAATCTGTGAACAAGCATCTTACCACATCTTATCCACGCCCTTACCACACCCCCGACACTGCATACAACAGTCGTGAAATGACATTTATAAAAAACAAATGACGGAACACACAAAATAACGGCGGAATCCTATAGTTGGAGAACCAAACTGTCACCAATCTGTATCAATATGGGTGACGCGGGGGGTGAGGTCGCAATCTAGAGAGCGGCAGGGAGTGTCCATACTGTACTCGTATGATGGTACTAATATACATTTATTTTCATTTATTAAAAATTTGAGTGCGTCTGGCTGCACCTTACCTGATGGTAAGTGCCGATGCAGCCGAGGATGTGACACGCAAGCTCAAATAGTGCCTATTCACTCTCGTCACATATATACTTTGACCTTTCCCTACACCTACGACGCGTGTTACATTCTTTTCGAGTCGACGGCAAACTCAGATAGTCCCATCTCAAAAACCAGGCACGAGAATTGCCTTGTCAGTGGCCTGCATCAAGTCCTCCAGCGTGCAGGTGACAGGGCAAGAAGGACTCGAAATGAAGTGGTCAATCCTTTGAGGGACCGCACCGCACCACATCTACACTCCAGCAAAGTATACTATATTAGTACTAACATACAGTATGGACACTCCCTGCCGCTCTCTATATTGCGACCGCACACCCTCATCACCCAGATTGATACAGAATGGTTACAAATTGGTTGTCGAACGTATAGGAATTCGCCGTCATTTTGTTTGTTCCGTCATTCCTTTTTTGAAATGTCATTTCTGGCTCGTTGTATGAAGTGTCCAGGGTGTGACTCCAGGTTCTTATCTCCATTGAATCCCCACCTGAACAAGTTTTCTTAACTTCGGCCAATCTGATTCCGGACAGGTACTGAAAGGACATGTTTTGATGATAAAACATAGGCGACTGCCCCAGCAATGTATAAACACTGTACCTACTAAGATGTGACGCTGAATAGCTAAATATCAGTAGTCCGCATGAAAAAACTTTCACGAACTTTTCGTTATTTCTTAATTCTGAAAAATAAATAGTAAAACTCCTACTAATCAATGAATATTTGAATATTATGTGTTAGTGGGTTGGTCAATTTCACACACAACCTCCGGAGGCGTGTGCAGGTTTCCTCACTATGTTTTCCTTCACCGTAAGAACGTCGGATAAACGTACATATGAAATCTAAAATCGGAATCACATTGGTACGTGGCGGGGTTCGAACCACGACATCCCGGACAGGAGGTGCGTGTAGTCAACCAACCCGCACTGGGCCCGCGTGGTTGACTAAGGCCCGATCGCCCTAATTCAGAGTAGGCTCGAGTCCCTCGGTGGGGACGTATATGAGCTGATATGATTATATTGTGTTAGTGAGAAGTTTCTATACATGATTGATATTTCATAACAATTTATTCATGCTTGGGGCAGTGGCCAAGCCAACTCCTGACAAAGTTATAGGATCTCCTCGCATAGATCTACTGTGATGCACTGACCAATGGTTAAATGATTCCGCGTGTATTTTATTGGTTAATGATTGCGAATTGCATCTAATTGCGGCCTCGTTGCATTCAGAAGCGAGTTTGAAACTCGGACAGGACAATCATGGCCTATAGCAATGTAGAGGTACAATGTATTTAGTGCATTTTTCAATAAGCTTCATCTATTTATATAATAGAAAGTCGTGTTAGTTACACCATTTATAACTCAAGAACGGCTGGACCAATTTTTATGATTTTTGTGTTTTTGCATTTCTTGAGGGTGCTGGCAGACAGACTCGACAGTGTACTGCAGAAGCACTGGGTGTCAGCCCTGATTCACCCACACGCGGGGCAGATTTATTATATTGATTTCTTTATTTTTCGTGTTTTACTAACATAGTCAATAAGTTTTTTACTAACATATCATGGGCCCACGTTGTCTGGTAAATAAATTTAATTAAAATTATATTAAATTTGTCTTCGTCAGAAATAGGATATTAAGTATTAAAATATGATATTCATCAATGAAAAAAAAAATTATCAGTCAAGAAATTATTGGTTTTAGGTAGGGTGTAGTGTAGTGTAGGTGTAGTGTAGTTAGGGTAGGGTAGTGTAGTGCAGGGTCGGGTAGGGTAGTGTAGTGTAGGGTAGGAGAGTCAGTGTAGTGTAGGGTAGTGTAGGGTAGGGTAGGGTAGTGTAGGGTAGTATAGTGTAGGGTAGGGTAGAGTAGTGTAGTGTAGTGTAAGGTGGAACGAAGTTCGCCGGGACAGCTAGTATAATATAAAATTTTCACTTCTCGAGTGGCGACCGCGCACCGGAAATCGTAGCGTAGGGAGGTCTCCCACTCGGTGGACCGATTACCTGGTGGAGGTCGCGGGAAGCCGCTTGATGTCGTGGAAATCTTTGGGTGAGGCCGTGGACGTCCTTCGACTGATATCATGATGATGAATATTATAAGTTATAACATTTACGCATCGATGTCAGAACTTGACTTATGGCTTTACGTAAACTATTTTGTTTTATAGATGCCTTAAGTTTTTCCATAGACTTAATAGTCTACTAGTATCATAAGTTTATGCTTTTTCTATTAAAAAAATTACTAGGTAGGTAAGTTAGTTATAAACTTCTTTATGTAATATTGTGATATTTAATTGTTTAGATGAATTGTCTTCATACAGCCGAAAGACGTCCACTGTTGGACAAAGGCCTCCTCCAAGGATTTCCACGACAACCGCTCCTGCGCTACCCGAATCTAGCGACTTCCCTTGACCTTTATCAGATTTTCTGTCCACCGTATAGTACGTGAGAAGAATACGTATGTTCAATTTCAGTGTCAGTTGGCGTAAATGTTAGGGCCGTTTACTCCTGTCCAGGAGGTCGTGGTTCGTATCCTGCCACGTACCGAAGTGTTTTCGCGTCTCGATTCCATAATACGTTTATCCGACGCTCTTACGGTAAAGGAAAACTTCCACCTTCACCAGGTCCTCGGGCCCCAAGTGGGAGACCTGCCTACGCTACGTTTTCCGGTGCATGGTCGCCACTCGAGAACTTTACTGCCCCAGCGGCCATCTGTTCTACGAGCTATGTTCCCCGCCCACTGCTACTTAAGTTTAGCAATTCTTAGAGCTATGTCGGTTACTTTGGTCCTCCTACGGATGTCCTTGTTTCTGATTCGATCACGCAGACAAACTCCGAGTATAACACGCTCCATTGCCCTTTAGCCTGGAGCCTTCTTATGAGCCCAATAGTAAGCGACCATGTCTCTGTTCCGTATGTCATCACTGACAACACACACTGGTTAAAGACCTTGGTCTTAACACTGTGATATTTGGGACGTGAAGATATTGCGAAGCTTCCCGAACGCTGCAAGCCGACTTGGATTCGACGATTGATCTCTTTCTTGCAATTGGACATACCTAACTAGACTGTTTGTCCCAGGAACACATATTTGGCAACAACTTCGAGTGTAGGGCCTCCAACCTTCTGAGGAGTAGGTGCGACATGGATGTTTGACATAATTTTCGTCTTGTCCATGTTCATTCTAAGACCTACTTGTTGAGAGGCTCTACTGAGACCATCGAGCACTGTACCTAAGTCGTCCATAGTTTCAGCCATGAACACGATGTCGTCAGCGAATTGAAAGTGGGTGATGTACTCGCCGTAGATATTGATGCCGAGTCCACCCCAGTAAAAAGCTTAAAAACATCTTCCAGGGCAACGATGAACAATTTCGGAGATATGACGTCTCACTGTCTCACCCCTCACTGCAACCAGATAGGTTTTGAGTTTTGATCCTGGAGGCAAAACGACTTGATGGCGTTTACATACAAACACTTCAGTACCTCGACATATCGATAGTCAATTTGGCACCGCTGAAGAGACTTTATTACAGCCCAAGTCTCGACCGAATCAAAAGCTTTCTCATCGTCCACGAAGGCTTAGCATAGTAGCTGATTGTACTCTTCGGTCTTCTGTATAGACTGCCGCAGCATATGTATGTGGTCTATGGTACTAAAGCCTTTTCGGAAACCGGCTTGTTCTGGAGGCTGGAATTCGCCAAACCTGCGTGCGAAAAGATTCGTAATGACTCTCGAAAACAGCCTGTGTACAAGAAGTGTCTGTAGAGCCTGTAGTTCTTCAGCAGGTTATTGTCACCCTTTTTGAAGAAAAGCACGATCACACTTCTTTGCCATGCCTTAGGCGTTTGTCCCTTGAGTATGACGGAATTAAATAACTTCTAAATAGCTTTAATAGCTTTATTTGCATCTAAATAATTTCATTTGTGAAAAATATTAAAAATAAACATAATTTAGGTAAAAATAAAGTTAACAACGGTTCTGGCAGAATATCAGAGCTGTGATAGCTACCCACCTGCAGCAACATGCTTAGTCAGGACCGTTTCATAGACACAGCACAGTGCTAATTTAGAAGCATTGTCTAGCTCTTATGGACCTACTTGTAGGCTTTTTGTTTATTGATTTCTGTTTCTGGGAATAAATGTTTCCCTATTCTATTCTATTTTTTTATGTTCTGTTCTGCTCTGCTCTGCTTTGCACTGCTCTACTCTGCTCTTCTCTGCTCTACTCTGCTCTAATCTGCTCTACTCTGCTCTACTCTGCTCAACTCTGCTCTACTCTGATCGATCACACTTCTTTGCCATGCCTTAGGCGTTTGTCCCTCGAGTATGACGGAATTAAATAACTTCTGAATAGCTTTAATAGCTTTATTTGTATATACATAATTTCATTTATGAAAAATAATAAAAATAAACATAATTAAGTTAATAATAAAGTTAACAACGGTTCTGGCAGAATATCAGAGCTGTGGTAGCTACCCACCTGCAGCAATATGCTGAGTCAGGACCGTTTCATAGACACAGCACAGTGCTAATTTAGAAGCATTGTCTAGCTCTTAAGGACCTACTTGTAGGCTTTATGTTTATTGATTTCTGTTTCTGGGAATAAATGTTTCCCTATTCTATTCTAATATTTTATGTTCTGCTCTGCTCTGCTTTGCACTGCTCCACTCTGCTCTACTCTTCTCTACTCTGCTCTACTCTGCTCTACTCTGCTCTACTCTGCTCTACTCTGCTCTACTCTGCTCAACACTGCTCTACTCTGCTCTACTTTGCTCTACTCTGCTCTACTCTAATCTACTCTGCTCAACACTGCTCTACTCTGCTCTACTTTGCTCTACTCTGATCTACTCTGCTCTACTCTGATCTACTCTGCTCTACTCTGCTCAACTCTGCTCTACTCTGCTCTACTCTGCTCTACTCTGCTTTACTCTGATCTGCTCTGCTCTGCTCTGATCTGCTCTGCTTAACTCTGCTCTACTCTGCTCTGCTTAACTTTGCTCTACTCTGCTCTGCTCTGCTTTGCACTGCTATACTCTGCTCTACTCTACTCTAAGATTAGAGAGTAGAATAGAGATTATATTCTATTCTATTATCTTAAAAAAGACATGAAAACAATAGGACACTAGAAGTTTAAATTAAAATCATAGAATATGTCATAGGCTCCTCCGTCCCTAATATTAGTAACTCGATCCACGATGCTAACACATCGAACGATCTAGCTTAGAAATAAAGTTCTTGTCAGCTTGTACTGCAACCTGGCTGTTACGTCAATCGCTGCGGACGAATCGTGCAATAGTTGTGGTTTTTTTAATCATTATAAATAAAATAATAAGAATTTCCAAAAAGTAAGAAAACAAAATCATTTTTTATTGATTCGTTAAGAAGTTCATAAATTATCATAATGTTTCGATTAAAATTGCAGCAATTCTATAGTTACAACTAGAAAAAAAAGGGTGCATTAGGTTATTTTTTTGTTTAGTTCTGTGAATTAAAATAGAATTCGAGTAAATCAAAATCACTCCTCATATCCTGTAAATTACAAAACAATTTCTTTTCTATAAAAAGATGCTTATTTAAAGTTAAAAATGGTTCCAAAGTTGGTCGTTGGTGGCGGTATAAGCCTTAACGCCTTTGACAGGCAAGGCCTTAGGGCAGTTCACTCGGACAGCACCAGGTCACGAGACAACACGAGCGTCAGCCATCCCTCCTCTCAACCATTTTAGAGGGAAAGGAACGACCCGGCTCACTATAGTTCGACCTATAGTAAGGCTTCTATTTGTATTGTAATAGGTGATTGTAAACCAAGTTGTTATTCAAAAATAATAGCTTGCGACCACGACTATTACCCGAGATGAAGGGAAAAATAAAGACTATGATTTCAGGCGGGAAACTCTTGTTTTCATACTTTTCCGTAGTCGGGTTTTAGTTTTTTAAACTTTTATTTTATTAAAAAAAAATTGTGCTCTGGGTATAACGCCACTCCACCTCGCTACCCGCGGCCGCGTGTTGTGTCGCTTGATTGTAGCGTGCGTACACTGAGCCGTCTCTTATTATCACTTGTGGGACCATTTGCTAAGAAATTAAAAACATTTGCAGATGTAATGTATATATATTTAGAATACGCTTGTCAAGACCTATCTTTTGATAGGTACCAAACATGATAATATAAAAAAAAAAATTTTTGGTTGTTTATTTTATCTAGTCCACCTGGCCCAAAATCGTGTCAAGTGGAGGACACTATGACGTGGTCCCGATCCTCAGCAGTTAGGGAACGACGAAGGAGAGAGATTTCACCTATAATATCTGCCATGTTGATTTTATTTATATGCTATATAGGAAATTGCGTTGGGGAATCTTAATAAGCCCGCTTCCATCATCGGCATCATTGTCACTTACCATCAGGTGAGATAATTCCAGGGACTTACCAATTATGAATAAAAAAAATACGAGGGAACAGACAAACATCCATACATACATAGACTGTCTATTTTTATTATATTTTTATTTTATTAGGAGAACACAAACGGTAATGTAAATTGATATTTAAGAGTCTCCAGGAGGCTCGAGTTTCCATACAAACGTAGTTCCGCTTTAATACAAAAACTACATGCCGGATGGAATCCAAACTTTGTAAATATATTGAGTAGACACATATCGATGTTTGTAATTAGTTTTCATCGTAGTAAATTTTAATGTAACTAAATGAAGGCTTAAATTAGTTTTGTACTGAAAGTTTGAAACTGCTCTTATTTTTTCCGTTTTATATTAGTACATCGAAAACTAATTACAAACATCTATATGTGTCTACTCAATATATTTGCAAAGTTTGGATTCAAACTGGCATGTAGTTTTTGTATTAAAGCGGAATTACGTTTTATGGAAACATGAGCCTCCTGACGGTCCTTAGGAGATTAAATATAAATATAAAGGTAAGTCTATACATTCCAACAACGAGTTCCAAAATTGTTTAAAAATATAAGCCTATTTAACAATCTACTATAAACTGTCAAAAAGCTGTCATATTTGTTAAAAAAAACGATCAAATAAATTTAGAATTTAATTGTTTAATTGTTTGTTTGTTTGTTAATCTATTCTTTTCTTGCTTCTTTAATGTTTCTAGTTATAAATTTGCATGCTATAACATACAATGGCTAAACAAGAGAGTCTTCGGTCTTTAAACTAACATCAATTTTGTACCTTGTTTAATGGCAAATAAAGAATATTTGTATTTGTATTTGTAGAAAACAACAGCAACAGAATAACCCCCTTTTTTCGTAGTGGGTAATAATTTATAGTACCTACTGTTAATATTTTTACAACAATAAATAATCAAGATTATTATTTTAAAACGGGAATTATATTTTTCGTCCCCAGTTAAATAGATTCATCTCTATTCAATATTTTCGTTCTCAAATTGATAGATCTGTCACCAAATTGATAGATCTGTCATCAAATTATATTTTTCGTCCCCAGTTAAATAGATTCATCTCTATTCAATATTTTCGTTCTCAAATTGATAGATCTGTCACCAAATTGATAGATCTGTCATCAAATTGATAGATCTGTCATTAAAAATACGTGTGGCACTCGGGGACTGCCGCGGTAAAGCTATTGCATGGTAACAAATCGAAAACTAGGGGGTAATCGGTCAAAAACAATAAATAAATGAGCGAGCGAAGCGAGCGATGTTAGGTTCGGTCAGGTTTGATTGATTTAACAGTCAAAGAGCCTCGCGAAGCGAGGCTCCCCACCCTGGGTACAAAATTACTTCGCAGCAGAAGAAATCATCGGAAGATGACCCCTAACGGGGGCGTAGCCCCCGCCGCCCGTTTCGAACATCAACAAACTTTCGGGATCCGAAGAGGATGTGGGAGTATCTGTAGGTCACCTTTGTTAGTAATTTTAGGCATTTATTTGGTGACAGATCTACTATTTTGAGTACAAACTATATTATTTATGAAATTTCATTTTTTTTATTTAGTGGTCGAAGCTATTTAATTGACAATCGTTAAAAGACTTTTCTGGTGATAAATCTTTTCCTTTTGAGTATTGTTTTGGTGTTGTTTGATGACTTTACTTTGGTGACAGATCTACTATTTTGAGTACAAACTATACTATTTAGGGAATTTCATTTTTTTTATTTAGTGATCGAATCTATTTAATTGACAATCGATAAAATCATACCCTTTTAAAACTGTTAATTGATGTTATCTTTGTATTTCTCGTATCTAAGCATTTTATCAGTCTACCGTCAAGCGTAGATGGTGATAAAAACAGTTATTGATATAAAACAGTACACAGTACTGATTGATGTGTGCCGATGACCGACATCAACACAACAGATAATGATTTATTCAGGTACTTAAGCTGTGTTAGTTTCTACATTAATTTCAATAATAAAAGACCAAAAACTATTAGTTACAAGCTTTTATTAGACAATTTTCAATTGTTTCGTATTCTTGTCAGCAAACCCTTTTATTTGATACCTATATTGTAGGAGTGCATTAAAAAAAACTAGTCCGCCATCTGGGTGTGCCGCCATGTTGGATTTAGAATGACGTTACACAGTTAACCATGCATTGTCACCAAAACTGAACGTGTGTACAAAATTTCAGCTCAATCGGTTGAAGATATCTGCTTCAAAATTGAGTTGCAAGATTCCACCCGAACAAACATAGATACATTGCAAGCTTGTAAAAAAGAGGTAAAGTTTCCAAGATCGGATTTTAGCTGTGATTGATTTTCGAAACGAATTCAATTTTTTTTGTTTAGAATAATCCTTCACTATCAATAAAGTCTTAAAAATATCGCGCGCACGATGTTCACGCAGGCAAAGCCGCGGGCAACAGCTTTTTTTATAAACGCAATTTAAAGGGTTCCGTACTGTAACTAATGGTAAAAGGTGAGTCCAAACGATCAAACGTCCGTCTATCCATTGAACTATTTGTCTGACACAGAGCTGTATCTTATAGTAGTAGTCTATTTAAAAAATCAAGGCCAAATTCCACTTGAAACTTAAAAATGGGGACTGCTTTGTTAATTTCAAGGTAGGCACCTCAATACTTGTTAAAACTCCATACCATAAAAGGACTCTCCAAAAACATCTTGTTGATCCTACCTTTGTCTTTTGGTATCGTCCGTGTAAAATTTCTCAAGTGGAATGTGGCCTTTGCGCCCTCGACGCGCTCCCAATCACGTCACATAAAAAAATGTGATGGGAGGACGAAGACGAAAGTCAAAAAATTAGAAAAACAATAATTAAAACAAATTACAAAAAAGAGAAAATATAAAACAGGTCGAATAACCTTGGTACCTTTCTGAGATGAAATATGATGAAATTTTCCCAGAATGCGTATTTCAAACAAACAAGCAAACTCTGAAATGGATTATTATTTTATTTTGTCTAGTTCATACTAAAAAAATTCGATTTTTATCCTGTTTCTACTTTTTATCCCGGAAAATTCAAGAGTTCCCGTGGGAAAATCAAACGTATCCATATAACCTACACGTACAAAAGACATGGTCATAGCAACAGACTGCCAATAGAAGGTGCTACAGGCATAATAAAACGCGCTTACGTTTGCGGCGCGCAAACTGCCTTACCGAATTGATCGAAATCATTGACTTAATTCCTTTTAGATCTGAACTGTTAAGGTGTTGCAAAATCGAAACATGACCAGTTCATTGTTTATAGACTAATAATTGACAATGCTAACAACAGACTTCAATGGCTACATCTAGTATTTATGTTTTTTGGTTTAGTTTTTGTTGATTTGAAGTTTTTGTGATTTTGATACAGTTATATGGGAGCACCCTAAAGGCATTCTAGCAAATACCAAAAATCATTATATTCGGTTCACAATCGTAGAAAAATCACGTGAACCTCTTCCACTATTAAAGTCAGTTAAGTAGGTCCGGACTTAATTATTGGGTAGGAGACCGGCTTTTTTCTCCGGTTTCTTTATTATTCCTTTTTGTTTTCAGTATTTTCCTCAGCACGAATATACACATCATTGTATTTTTAACATCCCTTTATTAACTTCATTTGTGAGTATCTATATAACAAATGTCGGTCTTGTATATCAATGTAACTGGCTACTTGTATGTAAGGGAATCTTCGAATGTGATGAAATAGGTGAACCACTTCAAGAAGTCGGATTAAATAGCGAATTTGCACACGTTTTGAGGACCGATGCATTCTATGGTCATCTTGACCTGATGCTGCAGCATTATCTGGAATTTGCAGGAAACCCTAGTACTTACCAACTGCCATTAGAGGTATAAAATTGTGTTTGGTCTCATTGGATAGTTCTTAATTTTATAGACATGTCATAGCGATTTCATAGAATTTATTGACTGAACAGATCATGAAATGGCTGGCCATATCATGCGAAATGAACCTTACCTAAACTGCCTTCCGCCAACCATGTTCAACAGTATAGTCATCAAACCGACCAAACCAAGTATCGCTTGCTACGCTCGCTTTACTCAGATTTTCATGATAATTAATTAATTATATTATGATCTCGCCAATATCCGTCGGGCCATTAAATGAAATGGTAGATTTCAATGATAGATGGTAAAAAAGTAGTTGTTGGGGTTTTTAATTTTTTTAACGAGCAAGCCAAGCGAGCGAAGATCTCCGAGTCTACTGGAACGATCCGATGTTTGGATCATCATCATCATCATATCAGCTCATACACATCCCCGCCGAGGGTCTCGAGCCTACCCTGAATTAGGGCGATCGGGCCTTAGTCGAACACGCGAGCCCAGTCTTCAAATCTTCGGGTTACACACAACCTTCGAGTTTCTTCGCAGGTGTGTGCAGGTTTCCTTACGTTTGGATAGTTGATCGGAACGTCGTGAAATAAGATACCTCACTGTAAATATAAAAACGGAGAATAGCGTCAATCTGATAAAAATAAAATTTTAAATACACTAAAAATATAAGTTATCTCATCAATAGCCACTTCAGAATAGATAAAACAATCAAATCAGTTGAATTCGTAGGTGGCTTAGATAGCGGTACTTACTTACTTACCTATAAGGGTCTGTTTACATTAGAGTTGTATTTAAATTGTATAAAATTACACTTTGTATGTAACTTTACCAAATTAATTAAAAATCAGAAAAAAACAATAAATATGCAGGGCTACTAACTTTTGAAACCCTCCCACTCACCCTCCGATATAATTTTATAGTGGTATCTATACCTATGTAGTACTTATATGATGAAAAATTCTGACTCATTCATTCACTCACTCAAGAACGCCCAGCACAAACACTTGACCTAGAAAGCTATAATTTTGCGCAGGGTAAGACCGAATTTCTTGATATTCCAACGGGATAGGGAATAATGCCCATAAGTAGTCGCGGGTAAAACGATATCCACGCGGGTAAAGACGAGGCAAAACCTAGTATTATAAAAAAGCAGGGTTCGAAGTGATAATTATCATTGATAATTATCTTTGTTTTTTCATTTTTATTTACAGTTGGTAAGCCCTTGGCATCATCTCACCTGATGGTAAGTGACGATGATGCCAAAGATGGAAGCGGGTTTACCAAGATTCCCCAACGCAATGGAGAACTGGCTATCTTATCTTATCTTAATGGACTAACCATTACGCCACGGTGGCGGTTCTTGATAACTATCGATAATTATAACTTATTATCTTGATAATTTAATATTCTGGAATCTTATACACTGCCCCACAAATGACTTTTTAACCTTACTCAGTCTTGAAAAGGCTATATCTATTTTATTTACATTCCTTAAATTCAAATTATGCCTTCACTGTTTTTAGGAAGGTTTTCATATATAAATTGACTTGCAACAGTTAAAATATTGAATTTTTTGAACTTATTCTGTAACGACTTACGTGATCTCATCTGATAGATTGCGCGGATAGCTCTTTTCTGCAGGATGAAAATAGTTTTTTATATCAGCCGCATGCCCCCACAGTAAGATTCCATAAGACATTATACTATGGAAGTAACTAAAATACACAAGTCTCGCAGTACCCACATCCGTTAATTTTCTTATTATTTTTACGGCATAAGCAGCTGAACTAAGCCTTCCCGCTAAACTTTCATTGTGTTGTCCCCATTGAAGTGAAACATCCAAAGTTATACCGAAAACACCGTAGTATTTACAAAGTCTAATTTATTACTGTCTAATATTACACTATCATTGACCTTTTTTACATTTGGCAAACAAAATTTTATACATTTTGTTTTCTTAGCATTTAATAATAAGTTGTTCACAGTGAACCAGTTTAGTATTTTTGAAAGAGTGTTATTTACTTCGTCAATTTCGTTTTCTTTCCTATTCACTTTAAAAATAAGAGAAGTAACATCCGCAAATAACACTATATTTGACAGATGTTGCACCATAAAAGGCAAATCATTTAAGCAAACAAGGAAAAGAAAAGGCCCTATTATGGAACACTGGGGCACACCCATTTTTACCCTAGATCCAGATGAGTTGGTGCCATTCACTTGTACTTTTTGTATTCTGTTGTCTAAATACGAATTTAAAAGACTAAGAGCCCCATCCTCTACACCATAATGCTTTAATTTCATAAGTAATGTTTGGTGTTCAACACAATCATAAGCCTTAGATAAATAACAAAACACTCCATTTGCATTCTGCGATTCCTCGAAAGCATTATATATATTTCGAATAAGTGCTACTTCTGCATCGGTTGTTGAACGACCTTTAGTGAAATCAAATTGTTGGTTATGCAGTAGTTTGTTTTCTGTAAAATATTGTAGCATTTGGTTAAACATAATCTTTTCAAAGACATTATTAAGAACTGGCAGCATAGAAACAGGTCTGTAGTTGCCCGGATCAGTTTTTAAACCAGATTTATATAGAGGTATTACTTTACTAAGCTTCATGAGATCTGGAAAGACACCACTATCAATGCTAATATTTAAAAGACCAGCTTAATATGGTGCTTAAGTATCAATTACATTACTGATCAAGCTTACCGATAATCCCCAGATGTCTTCGGTTCTTTTCACTTTAAGAAAAATTGCTCAACTTAGGTGGCAGCGGGCGGGGCACATAGCTCGTATAACGGATGGCCGTTGGGGCAGTAAAGTTGGCTGCAGGCAGCGCAGAACCGGTCGTCGTGGAAATCCTTGGGGGAGGCCAATGTCCAGCAGTGGACGTCCTTCGGCTGATATGATGATGATGATGAAGGTATCGAGTATGGTATGGACAGGAATGACAACTTTAAATAAAAAACAAAATAACAAAAAGTAAAAATAGACAATTAAGACGATATAAAAACAGGTTCAATATAAAAAAAAAGTTGAGTTCGTCACACGATCAACAATCAATGCAGGAGTAGTACTTATTCGCAGCATCTAATAAATGCGTTTGAGGAATCACAGAATGTAATTGGAGTGTTTTGTGATTTACCTATTGTAAGGAACAGGTTTTGTGGTGCAGTTTTGTTTTGTGTGATTCTACTATAAAATTAATTTGTTTGTCAGAGAATAAATTCAAGACTCATGTCAAAATATGCTTGTGCTCTCAAGGGTATTATAAAATAATAGATTATGTTAGTAAAAAATATAAACATTATGTTGATTCTATTACAAATACCATTACCTGAGACTGTAATCTGAATCATGCATGACATTATGCAATAGATAATAAGTTTTGTTTTGACTATTTAAAAGTGTGTGTAAACACCTATTTAAAATAAATTATTTTGATTTAATTTTGATTTGACATCAAGCATTTCAAGGATGAGGCTCTCCAGTCTTTTAAATTTGTACTAAGACAACAGAACGCAAAAACTCCAAGTGAACGGCACAAAGTATTTTTTTACCATTTAAAAGTGTGTGTAAACACCTACTTAAAATAAATATTTTGGAATATAATTGGAATTTGGAATTGGAATTTAAAAGAGCGTCGGTGGCGTAACGGCTAGGGCCACCGCTTCCTGTCCGGGAGGTCGTGGTTCGAATCGTGCCACGTACCAATGTGATTTCGAATTTAGATTTCATATTGTACGTTTATCCGACGTTCTTACGGTGAAGGAAAACATCGTGAGAAAACCTGCATACGCCTGCGAAGAAACTCGAAGGTTGTGCGTGAAGTCGACCAACCCGCACTGGGCCCGCGTGGTCGACTAAGCCCTAATTCAGAGTAGGCTCGATCATCTCGGTGGGGACGTCTATGAGCTGATATGACAATGATGATGTAAAGGTGACACAGGGTGTAAGGTTGACTACGGGAGCATCAGAAGTCAAAACTGAACAACTTACATTTAATGTCGTTGACTACTGATCCGAGGGTTGTGGGTTCGATCCCCACCCAGGGCAAGCATTTGTGTGATGAGCAGATTTGTTTGCTCTGTGTCTGGGTGTTAAATATCTATATATGTATGTATTTAAACGTATATAAGTATGTATATCAGTCTCTGGTAACCCATAACACAGGGAATCCTACTTTGGGGTCAGGTGACCATGTGTGATTTGTCCCAGAATATTTATTTATTTATTTATTTAATGATAAATTATCCAAGAAAAAAAACTGGACTTTTTGTGTAAACAAAGTTCTTGAAAGAAGTGGGTACAGGTAGGTATTAAATATAATTATATCAAAATAATATATTTTTACAGCATTGTTATCAATACTATATTTCAATTCTATAATCTACTTCGATCGCGTATTTACAATTATCACCTTACTATTATTAAGTACGCAGTCCACATGTTGGTCCCTCCACTCGTAATTCAGTATGTTGACTTTTCATATGACGAACGGACGTGCGCACTGACCGGTATCTGTGTTAATAATAAAATTACTATAATTGTAAAACGAGTTGAGTTTGTAAACGAGTGCAGTAACTTTTACATTTTATTTGTTTTCGTCTTGTAGTCTAAGATTTAAAAGGTTATTAGACTTTATTTACGTTCCATTTACTCTAACATGAAATTGAAATAGTTTTGTGTTAAAATATAGTTGAAAAATTGCTAGTGAAAAATTTGGAATTCTAATGAAAGATTGAAAAAGAAAAGACTCGATAAGTGATACTTACTTATTAATTAGTAATTGACGAAAATCATTTTCCATTTTAGAATACACAAATAAATGCTATTAGTAAAATACTAGGCAGTGAATTGAAAGTGGTTTCAGTTAGCGCTAGCAAAACTTTAAAAGAAAATTAGCTTTATTGAAACTACGATGTATTTTTAATCCAAATATTGAACAAAATTGCAAAACAAAATGAGTCAAAGGATACAGAACGCGACATCTGAATCTAAGAGTGAACATAAGGTGACGTCACAAGGGGACTGACATGACCTGGACCAAGGAGCTTGACGAGGCTGCTGAGCTGGCCACGAGGGCTGGTCACTGGCACACCATCCTCTTTTATATGCTGTGTGGATTAGCGGCTATACCTACTTCCTTCCTGGTTTTTTCTCAGGTAAAAAAGAATATTCTAGTTATTAATTTTCGTAAACAGGACATACAGGGCGTTATTTAAAACCCTTACTATCCTTATACTTATTATAAATGTGAAAATGTGTTTGTTTGTTTGTTACCTTTTCACGCATCGACAAGTCGACCAATCTTGATGAAATTTGGCATGCAAGTAGCCCTGTGTTACTGGGAAGGACATAGGCTACTTTTTATCCCGTGAAAATAGCATAGTCCGATGCAGTACCTAGGGGAACAGAAAAAATACTCTTTTTTGGTTAATTTCTTTAACATCGCAACGGAACAATGGATTGTTGTGCTTTTTTGCACAGAGATGGGTGACGGAGTGAGAATTAACATAATTTACTAATTAGCATATCCTGACATCCCTGAAATCCCATACAAATTTTTCAACAATTTTATATGGAAAAAATCAAGTTCACATTTTTTGAATGAGCCTGTGAATTAAAGTAAGTCAATGAAGCTAGAGTGTCACAGAAAAAACATGAAAAATCTTTGAATTAAAAAAACATGAAAATCATTTTGCTTGAAAATTAGTATGGGGTTAAGGCACCCTTTTGCCAATAATCATTGGTTTTTTTTGGAACTATTTTGTATTTTTTAAACTATTTTACTTTGTTGAAAAGCTGATAAAATAAGGAATTTTTTACCCTGTTGGGCACTCCAACTGTATTATAACTTTTTCTTGTAAATCACAAAGCATTCAAACAAATGCGTTTTTCATACACAATTAGAATAAACAAATGTTAATATCTCGACAACTAACGATTTTTTATTAAGGTCATATTGTGATATTCTGGTTAGTACTGAGCCGGCCTATCAGCCCTCCAAGGGATAACGTTGACTTTTGGGACATCCTGTATATTAGAATTAACATACAGTATGGACACTCCCTGCCGCTCTCTAGATTGCGACCTCACCCCGTCGTCACCCAGATTGATTTTTGTTTAGCTTTTAAACTCTATTAGTGTAAGACAATGGATCTACCTCAAAATCTCAATTAAAATTTTTTTCGCCATCATAAATTAATAATTTTTACTAACATTAGTGTAATAAGACGTTTGTGTTACTAACAAAAATGGACCATGTTGTCTGACAAATAAAGATAATAATAATAATACCTCTTCAAATTAAAAACGCACACCTCAGTTACACCCTGGATACTTCATACAACGGGCCAGAAATGACATTTCAAAAAAAGAATGACGGAACAAACAAAATGGCGGCGAAATCCTATACGTTCGACAACCAATCTGTATCCAATCCGTATCAATATGTGTGACGAGGGGGTGAGGTCGCAAGCGGCAGGGAGTGTCCATACTGTATGTTAGTACTAATATATATACTTTGCTACAACGCAGACGAGCACAAGATATGATTTTTGAAAACAGTCAATAAATGCGGGCGAAGCTGAAAGCAAAAAATTGTATAACGTCTCGTGTCATATTGTTTTCATGTCCTAATGACATAATTTGTTTGAAATTTCAAGCTCATCTATTTCTAAGCAACATACATTGCGTTGAAATATTTTATAATTGTAAAATTAAAATAACCTTATCGAATTAGAATTAAAACAAATAGTTTCCCTACGTCAGTTAACAAACACATATAAAAAATAGATACACGTCAAGAATCCATTAGGTACTTACGAGTATATCGTGTCAAAGTTATATAAAAATGAAGTACACATAAAAATATAAAATAAAAATAACCTAATCAAAATAATTACAATAAAAATATTGAAACAAATCTTTTCATTACGTTAGATAAACACACACCAACAATAAATACATGTCAAGAATTTATTATTATTACATTATGTCAACGTTGTTTAAAAATGACAATGATTTTACAGCAATATGATTGTATTTTGACGTCATTAATTAATGGGTTTTTTTATTTTTTACAACATGTTTAAGTAATCACTATTTTATCAGTATCAGAAATAGTGAAATTTGCACTTATTTTGAATAAACATTTTGAATCTTCATCATCACATCAGCCGAAAGACGTCCACTGCTGCACAAGGCCTCCCCCAAGGATTTCCACGACGACCGGTTACGCGCTGCCCGCATCCATAGGCTTCCCGCGACCTTCACCAGGTCACAGTATTTCGATAATACTATGACCAGGTCGTCGGTCCACCTTGTGGGAGACCTGCCTACGCTAGTAAAAGTTACTGCATACACAAACTTATTGACAGTACTGCGTTTATCAGTTTATTGAAGTTGAATCTTGAATCAGTGTAAATGGAGTGGAATCTAACATTCTGGCATGGTACATAACGCCAGATCCTCATAAAATACACTTATTAATAGTTAGCATGTAGCACCCGATTTGCCTGCAGCTGCGTTAATAACCGACTTGAAATAATTGAAAACGCTAAACACGTTAAAAGACCGACTTCCATCGCAACAACTTAGTACAATTTTGCATTATTATTTTTGGTTTTGACGTGATATCGTCTTATAAATTGATGACACGGGCTGCACGCACGAAAAAGTGTGACGTCATTATCCCGTTACGTGACGTTATTGTCCCGTTACGCCAGTACGCTGAGCCAAACGTGCAAGCGAGAGTTGTACTTGTACTTGCTTAGGGCTTGGGACTTGGGGGTTGGGGCTTGGGGCCTGTTAAGGTAAAGGTTAAGGTCAAGGTAAAGGTCAAGTTCAGTTAAGTTAAAAGGATCAAAAGTACTAGGCTTCCAGGATCTTACAAGAGGTGTTCCAATTCGGTCCATTATTCGTTAGGAAATACCAAATAGTTAACTCACCCGACTATGGGCGATATCTTACATATCCTTAAACTGGAGCTGAAGAAGTTTTACTTCAGTCGTGTGGTCTAAAGCACACAAGCGTGCGGCTTGTGACACGTTATCACGTAAAATTATCGTCCATAAACCGACTTTACAGCCAACATCGTATTTTTTTGTTAATTTTCTAATAAAGTGCTACACCGATTTTGATAAAATTTATAAGGGCTCAGTTCTTTCCGCAACTTTGTTTTTGCTGCACATAAACGATCTGCTGAAACCCGGTATATTTGGGTACGCAGACGACAGCACGGTTGCGGAGAGATACTTGTCTAGTGCTCGAGCTAGGGGTCCGGATATACAATCTCAGAGAGAGGCCATGATTGAGCGCGTGAACCTAACACTCAAGGCAGTCTCTGACTGGGGCGATGCCAATCTTGTTAGGTTTAATGCCTCTAAAACGCAGGCGTGTCTATTTACTGCTAAAAGGAGTCCTTTTACCCTGACTCCTACTTTCCGAGATGAATCTATCCAGATCTCCGACCATCTTGAGCTCCTTGGCGTAGATTTAACATCCGATCTCAATTTCGGGAGATACATTGAATCCAAGGCAAAAACGGCAGCCAAAAAGCTTGGTATACTCTCGAAGGTGAGACTTTACTTCACACCAGAGCAGCTTCTAATATTATACCAAGCTCAAGTTCGGTCATATATGGAGTACTGCTCTCACTTATGGGACGGATCGGCTCGTTACCAGCTAGATGCCTTGGATTCTATCGACCGACGCGCTAGGAGACTCATCGGCGACGAGGAACTTGTATCAAACAGGCTCCAAAGCCTCGAGCATCGCCGCAAAGTCGCCTGTCTATCGGTGTTCTACAGGATTCATTTCGGAGAGTGTGCCCTGGAGCTTCACAACCTCATTCCCCCCTCTCCATTTCATCATCGGACGACCAGGCGCGGAGGGCGGTTCCATCCCTTTGTCGTCAATGTTCCACCTTTACGCACGAAGCGTTTTGCGTCTTCGTTTATCATGCGAACGGCCAAGGAGTGGAATTCCCTTCCGGCGTCTGTATTCCCCGATTCGTACAATTTAGGAATCTTCAAGACGAGAGTGAATAGGCACTATTTGAGTTTGCGTGTCACATCCTCGGCTGCATCGGCACTTACCATCAGGTGAGGTGCAGCCAAACGTACTCAAATTCTTAATAAAAAAAATGAAACCATACGAGAAGCTCTAGCTTTCAATAAAGAAAGAATTATCAAAATCGGTTCACCCAGTCAAAAGTTCTGAGGTAACAAACATAAAAAAATACAGTCGAATTGAGAACCTCCTCCTTTTTAGAAGTCGGTTGAAAAGGAGAAGGAATCCGTATATTTTATATGTGTGACCACGCGTATTTTTGAAAAGTAGTGCGATTGCGATATTTTTTTTAAATTAATAGGTCATGCCTCCAGGGTGGCCCAATATACTCGTAAATTTGAACAATATACGATTGAAGTCAGTTTTAAACTTATTTGTCGTTTTCAATTATTACGTTACAATTTTTCTTTTGAATATGTAAATACTATGTGTGAATATGTATACCTGGGACAAACAGTCCAGCCAGGTAGGTCCAATTTCAAGAAGGAGATCAGTCGACGAATCCAACTCGGCTGGGAATCCAAATCTTCATGTCCCAAATACCGCATTGCCTCAAACTAAGGTCTTTGACCAGTGTGTGTTGTCAGTGATGACATACGGAACTGAGACATGGTCGCTTACTATAAATAAATACTTTGGTCATAGTGTGGCATCGTTTATGATGTTTTTCTTTTGTAATTAGGTACCTAAGGATATTTCAGTAGGATGGTAATTTCGTACAAAATAGTTTTTTTATGCATTCCACAATTTTTATCTTTATTTACTCGTTGGAATTCTAAGTACATTGAGAGCTGTTTGATTTATCTTATCTCAAGTGGTAACCTGACGTCACAAATCAATGCATTATTCGAATATTTTCCAATGTCTGTCTTCGAATGATATAGTTCTTTGATTCTTGAATGTACGATTACTTTCGTCGTGTAAAATAATTGCTCACATACCTACTTACAGGCTTCCAGCATGAGTGAAATTTTCTGAGGTTTTCCTGTTCAAACTCTTGTTCTGAAAATAATTTTGTATGATTAATAAAATAACATTTTCATTGTTTACCCTCTCAACTGTTTTGCTATTATTTAGCCCCCACGTCCTATCTGTGGCAACCGGGAGCCGGCATTTCAACAGACAGGGTTCTGGGCGCTTTGAACATATTTTATCTGAATTTACGAAATACTGTGTGTTGCCATTAAAAATATTATTATGTCACTCCCATACATGTCAATATGCATTTTAAATCGTGCAAAGACAAACTTTGGGTGTATTTTTAAGTCTTCCGGCTCCCCGTAGGTCAATAGACAGAAATTTTGTTTTTTTTTTCCGGGTCCCGGAAATCAACAGATAAGTCCACCACGCTTTATTTCTTTTTATACATCTAGGTACACTGTCGAGTTTAATAAAATTTGTGAACACATTTATGCTTAAAATATCTCTAAGCCTTCAAATATTCTAACTTTTATATTATAAATGTGAAAATGTGTTTATTTGTTTGTTACCTATTCACGCTTCAACTACTAAACCAGTCTTGACTAAATTTGGCGTGGAGGTAGCCTGTGTCATGGAGAAGGACATAGGCTACTTTTTATCCCATGAAAATAGCATAGTCGGATGCAATTCCTGAGGGAACAAAAAAAATACTTGTTTTGGTTGATTTTTTCAACATTGCAATGGAACAACGTTTTGAACTGATTTATTGTCAGAGGTGGTTGAGGGGATGGGAAATGACATAAAGTACTAATTAGCATGCCTAAGACAGTTCCCGAAGGATCTAGGGAAAACTCATTTCCAGTATCGCGCACGTCGGCGTCGCAACGTAGCAACGGATTGTCATTTTTTTTCATAGAAATAGTTGAGGGGGTGGGAAGTGGCATAGACTGCTGATTAGATTAGCCAGATATCCCTTCCCGCGACAAACGGCCATCTTGGGATGTTTAACGAACATCGCTTGTACGACCAACAACCCATTTGGGTTGTTTTTATATGTACTTTAAGGCGCTTTGAATATGGTTGAAATTAGTATATAAAACTGCGTCTATCGTTAGGTCTTATTTGGCAAAATTGTTGTGAACGTGTGGTTACACCTAATTGAAATACTTTACATCCCATTTGATAGAAGAATATTTTTTAAAACGAATATTTGTTTCCCGTTTTCTGTGGTTGTCAGCCATTACGTCAAATACGTGTGAAGATGTTGTGTTGTGGTTTTGTGTGTTGGATCATGGAAAGGTAAGTAAATTGAATTTATTTCGATTGTTAGATGTTATTGCTTTACAGTGTAGTGTTTTTATCACCGTATCTTTCACGATAAAACTCTTAGAAACGCATTGAGTTGGTAGCGGAAAATTGAACAAACTTATTTTTTTTGTCTCGAGTATGTTCCTAAACGGTTCCTAAATTCACCAAAACGGCTTGTTTTTGATATATATACATCTTCTAAACTGATCATCATCATTTCTAAGTGTTTGCATGTAATTTAGATCACCTAGGGCTTTTCCAAAGCAACCTGTAGCAATTCAACACAATGGTATTTTTTTGTGTAAAATTATGTAATTTAACCCTTCCATCCTACCGAAATACGAACAAATGTTGATTTATCATCATCATCTGACACCATCATCATAGTTTCTAAGAATTTAAATGAATTTTAGACCAATTTAAATTTTCACCGAGGAAGCCTCGGGTAAATCAAACGATGGACTTTATTTGTACTATACCTACCCCCAGCTGGTTTTTAATTTACCATCATCATCACACCGTCATCATCACACAATCATCACCACATAATCACTATAGTTTCTAAGAATTTACATGAATTTTTAGAACTATTCAAATTTTCTCTGAAGCAGCCTGCGGCAATTCAAATGATGGACTTTATTTGTGTTTATTTTGTACTATACCTACTTGTTTTTGATTTACAATCATCATCACACCATCATCATCACACTAATCATCAGTGTCTAAGAATTTAAATGAATTTTAGACCAATTCAAATTTTCACCGAGGTAGCCTTGGGTAAATCAAACGATGGACTTTATTTGTACTATACCTACCCCCAGCTGGTTTTTAATTTACCATCATCATCACACCGTCATCATCACACAATCATCACCACATAATCACTATAGTTTCTAAGAATTTACATGAATTTTTAGAACTATTCAAATTTTCTCTGAAGCAGCCTGCGGCAATTCAAATGATGGACTTTATTTGTGTTTATTTTGTACTATACCTACTTGTTTTTGATTTACAATCATCATCACACCATCATCATCACACTAATCATCAGTGTCTAAGAATTTAAATGAATTTTAGACCCATTCAAATTTTCTCTGAAAGCAGCCTGCGGCAATTAAAATGATGGACTTGTTTTTATATTTTGAATTAGTTCTACTGCTCCGAATGTTTTAATTTTTTTTTTGTGATAAGCCGAAAGGCCATTCTACTCAGAAAAATAAAAATTCAAACATCTGGACTTCAATCGGGGTCTCAAAAAAAAAAACAAATTACTAGTTCTGTGTTCAAGTTTTGTAAATTTTTGGTTGTTTTTGAAACTAATTTTAAAAATTGTTTTTGCATTAGACAATTTTTTTTTGTATTGTACCGTGAAGATATTTAACTAAACCATTAGAAAAAAAATATTTCATATGTATATCTAGAGTGCTTAGATAGAAATAGATAAGGAAAGAAAATTGGAACAGAAAATAAAACACAATTTTAAATTTCAAAGTACTGTATTTAATTTATCTCTAATCTAACACATGTAAAATAAAAACCATTAAAAAGGAAATTTAATCATCTTACTAGATCAGTAATTAGTTGTTATAGGTATCATGCAAAAATAATGAGAAAACTTCGGAAATCCGCAGCGCGGCCGACCCCCGTTGAACGGCCCGCGCGGCACAAAATTTAATCATTTTTGTAATATTTTTTTTAATTTGTTTTTGCACTAGACAATCGTTTTTTTGTTTTGTATCATGTAGATACATTACCTAGCCATTAGAAAAAGATCATTTTAACTGTATATATGTAGAATATAAATAGAAATAGTAAAAAGAACGAAAAAGGAACCAAAAAAAACAAAAGTTTCAAATTAATCGTGTTCCATTTTATTTTTTTGTGATAGAAGAAATCTAAAAAAAATATAATCAAAAAGGAAATTTAATCAGCTTACTAGATCAGTAATTAGTTTTTATAAGTTTCATACAAAAATACTGAGAAAACCTCGGAAAGCCGCAGCGCGGCCGACCCCCGCAAAACCAGACCGGAAGTACCGGTCGCGGGGACGGAGTCGGGGCGTTTGATATGCTCACGGGAAGGGATATAGTTCCCGAAGGACCTCACTGAAGTAAACTCACCCTTACAGATAGTCATAAAAACGAAGACCACGCGAATGAAGCCGCGGGCAAAAGCTAGTATGTATATAAAAGGAAAACCTGACTCATTCACTGACTGACTCATAAACGCCTAGCCTAAACCCTTAAACCAAGAAAGTTGAAATTTGTCACAGGATTTATTCTTAAGATGTACACGAGGAATAAGAAAGTAGTTTTTCAAATTCAATACTCAAGGAAGTAAAAAGGGGTTGGAAGTTTGTATGGAAATCGGTCATTTTTAAAGTTACAAGCATGAAACTTTGTTTTCATGTTAATAATTAGAAATATATGAATACTTGTTTAAGCGTTTTTGGAAATTCCGCCCCTAAAGAGGTGAAACAGGGGTTCAAAATTTGTATGAAGTATCAAGATTAGATTGACTTTTGAATTCGAAATTTCACAGGATTACTCTTACAAACAAATAATTAAATACGTGATTAGTGTTTTTCATATAAAAAATCTAGGGACATGGCCATGGCCAGTGTGGTCCTTTACTAAAATTAACATGTACAAAGAAATTTTTTTGAAAATCATCCCTCAAGGGGGTGAAAGAGGGGTTTAAAGTTTGTATTTAAGTCCGTCAGTTTTGAAACTAGACGCATGAAACTTTGTGTGTGGGTTAACAAATAAAAATAAATAAATTCATATTTTAGATTTTTTGAAAAATTCTACCCCTATAGAAGTGAAATGAAACAGGTATTCCAAGTTTTTATGGAAAATGAAGATGAAATTTACTTTGGATTCTAAATTTTGCAGTATAATTCTTATAAACAAAACGATTAAATATGTGTTTCATGTTTAACTGTTCTAGAAGATGACTGCGTTATATAAGAAACCCATAAGCAAAGTTTCAAGAATATACACACAGAAGTTTAGGCTGTGCCCATAAAAACTTAAACCCTCACCTTTCCCCATAATGGAGAGATATTTAAAAAAAATCTTATAAACAAATTAAATTTCTAGTTTGTTTTACAGAGTATTTCTGCCAACTTTCAAGTTATTAAACATAGAAACTCCGCGTAAATAAAGCGCAACACGTACAAACAAACCCTACTGAAACTGATAATTTTGTAAAATCCTTCAAAATTGGATGTCTAAGCATATAATATATAAGGTCAGTACTAATAAAATATATTTTGACATTATAACTAACAAACAGTATGACAACAGCTATGTGCCCTGCCTATTGCCACTTCAGCTTAACGATTCTGTGAGCTATGTCGGTAACGTTGTTTCTCCTGCGGAACTCCTCGTTTCTGATTCGATCATGCAGAGAAACTCCGAGCATAGCACGCTCCATTGCCCTTTGGGCTTTGGGTGACCTTGAGCCTTCTTATGAAGCCTATACTAAACGAACATGTCTAAGTTCCGTAAATCATCACTGGCTACACACACTGGTCAAAGACCTCAGTCTTTCTTCGGTATTGAGGACGTGACCCTAGCTGGACTGTTTGTCCCAGGTATACATATTTGTCAACAACTTCCAGTGAAGACGATAAGATAGCCAGTTCCCTATTGCGTTGGGGAATCTTGGTAAGCCCGCTTCCATCTTCGGCAACATCGTTACTTACCACCAGGTGAGATGTTGTCAAGGGTTTACCAATTGTAATAAAAAAATAAATAAAAAAAAGAGTCTCCAACCTTTAGAGGGGTGGGTTGGACATGGACATTTAACATTATTTTCGTCTTGTTCATGTTCATTTTAAGACCCACTTGTTGAGAGACTTTACTGAGGCCATCGAGCATTGTGCTTAGGTCTTCCATAGTCTCAGCCATGACCTCGATATCGTCAGCGAATCGGAGGTGGGTTATGTACTTGCCATTAATATTGATGCCGAATCCACCCTAGTCCAGAAGCTTTAAAAAATTTCTTCCAGGGTGGCGGTGAATAGTTTCGGAGATATAACTTCTCCCTGTCTCAACTCTCGTTGCAACTGGATAGGTTTCGAGTTCTGGTCCTGGACGCGAATCGACATGGTGGCTTTTTCATACATATACTACAACACCTTGATGTATCGATGGTTAATTTAGCACCGCTGGAGAGACTGTAACATAGCCCAGCTTTCGATTGACTCAAAGACTTTCTCATAGTCTACAAACCATAGTGGCTTATTGTACTCTTGAGTCTTCTGTATAATCTGCCGCAGCGAATGTATGTGGTCTATGGTACTCAAGCCTTTCGGAAACCGGCTTGTGCGTGAGGCTGGAAGTCTTCAAACCTGCGTGCGAGACGATTCGTAATGACTCTCGAAAACAGCTTGTAGTGGCTCAGAAGTGAGATGGGTCTGTAGTTCTTCAGCAGGGTGTTGTCACCCTTTTTGAAGAAAAGCACGACCACACTTCTGTGCCGTGTCTTAGGCGTTTGTCCCTCGAGTATAACTTCTGAAGAGCTTTATGTACCGGTGATCCACCTACTTTCAGAAATTCAGCCGTAATTCCGTCATCACTCGGTGCCTTGGTGTTCTTGAGCTGTTTGAGAGCCATTCTTATCTCGTACAGGCTGAAGTCCGGGATATCTTCTTTATAGTGTTGGGTTAGTCTGGCTCTTAAGTCTATAGCCAGATCGCTGACAGGCAAACGTGTGGTCTTGTACAATTGTCTGTAGAACTTCTTAACTTCTTCCAGCAACTCGGTCTTAGACGATATGGTCCTGCCATCCTCAGTCTTGAGCTTAGTCAGTTGTCTTTGTCCAACAAACAGATCTCTGGCGAACACTCTTGAACCTTTGTTGTGCTTAAACGTATATAAGTATGTATATCAGTCTCTGGTAACCCATAACACAGGGAATCCTACTTTGGGGCCAGATGACCATGTGTGATTTGTCCCAGAATATGTATTTATTTATTTATTGGCGCAAATCGGGAGTCAGGGACTAAGATATCTTTATTCAGAACAAAGTTATTCAATCTTTATTCAGAATAAAGTTACGCTACGAATGCTTACGACGTGTACATACAATCTGCCTTTTTAGTTGCCTATTTTAAGTAGCGTCTTCAGAGGACTGCAAAATCATTCTGCGTCTTTCTTCATTGAGGTTGCAGATATTTTTTTGATTCTGTTTAAACGGTGAGTTTTAAAAATCTTAGACCCGACCGTTTGGACAATATCCATCAATCTGTCATTATAATATTCCACATTCTCGCAGTTTCCTAGGCATTCAAAGCAATTGTGCAACTTGAGCTGGAAGCTCTCCTGGTTTTGGAGCTGGATAGGTACTGTTCGGAGCGTAGACCTCATCAGTCGACATCTTTCTAGCTTGGTCTTTAAATTCAATGTGCCTCTTACCATCCGGTGATCGCTTCCTGTTTTAACTGAATTGATAACATAGACATCATTAAATATTTGCTATAAGGAAGCATACTTATAGACAATATGAAGTCAATCTTGTTTTTCGTTACGCCATTGGGATGCAACCATGTCCACTTCCGCTGTTATGACTTTTTGAAGAAGAAGTTCATAATAAAGAGGCTCTGCTTCTCCATAAAGTCGCCCAGCATCAGACCACTTGCTGTTCTTACTCCATATCCCAAACAGTCCCCAAGAAGTCCCCCATAACAACGGCGTAATGGGTCCTGGTGCTATGTCATGCTGTAGAGATGTCCTCATACATAGTCTCTACCTTGTTGTCAGAGTGTTCCGTGGTCGGCGCGTATACCTGTATGACCTTCATCGAATACCGTTTGATGATTCTGAGTATAAGGTATAACTACCCTTGTAGAAATGCTCACGATCTGGACCACATTGTTAAGGAGAGATTTATGGACGAGAAACCCGACACCACCCTGGGACTGTTGGTCGCCCTCCCGGAAATATAGCAAGGTTTTTGCATTTAAGGTGATTTTTCATGGTGTCCTCTCCCTCTCTCCGGAATTCACATAAACTTACGATATCTCACCGTAACCTGAGTAGTATAAGTAATAGTATACTTCTTCGAGTTCTGTAAATTTCTCGTCAGTCCGCAGTGTACGCGTGTTGTAAGTTGCCAGGGCCAAAGGTGTTTGGGTTTGGTAGCCTGGTATCCGCCGGGGATTCTTTGCACCCCCACCCTGCCATTACCATGACTGCTACCGTAGCCAGGAATATCAGGGCCGCCGGTGACTAGGGGCCGTTTTCTGGGTATGGTATTCATAGGGGGTTTTTCCGTAAACAAATTTCATCGTAATAAGCATAATAAATACAGGGTGTAAGAAATTTGGTGTAGGTTTCGCTAACTGAGGCTTATACTCATAAAACTTAAGCACTTTTGTTTAACAAGTTTGCTGAAAACGCAAAAAAAAATTGAACTCTTCGTACAAAAACATCAGCTGATTGACCAATTTTGCGCATTTTTGTATATAGCGTCGATTTTTTTTTGCGAATGGACTATGTGTTTCGCGGAGAAAGTTGTTCAGTATTATGAGTAGAAGCCTTAGTTAACGGGTCATACACCATTTTTTTTTACATCCTGTATATGAAGATTTACAATACTGATATGATATGCGCATGTCATACGTTGAAATAATAGAAGTAAATAATGATCACTTTGATTAAACCAGATCCGATAAAACAGTCTTTAAATAACTTATGCGTAGATTGCCACGAATTTAAAATGACGCTGAAATAATGGCACAGTTTAAATTTGTTATTTTTAATAAAAACAAAAGTTGTTTTTGAAATATCAAAAAATCAAAATCAAAAATTGATTATTTTGTTACCTACATTATATTTTATGTATGGACATCCTTTTAAGTAAAAAATAGTTGGGTTAGGATGCCCATTTATTCTATACCATCAAGTACAAAGTATACAAAACAAACAAAAAAAGGCAATGGAGCAAGCTATGCTCGGAATTTCCCTACGCGATCGAATCAGAAATGAGGAGATCCGCAGGAGAACCAAAGTAAGCGAAATTGCTTACAGAATCGCTAAAGTGGCAGTGGGCAGGGCACATATCTCGTAGAACAGATGGCCGTTGGGGCAGTTAAGTTCTCGAGTGGCGACCGCGCACCGGAAAACATATGGTGGCAGGCCTCCCACGCAGTGGAGCGACGACCTGGTGAAGATCGAAGATCGCGGAAAGCTGCTGTATGCGGGCAGCGCAGGACCAGTCGTCGTCGTGGAAATCCTTTGTCCAGCAGTGGACGTTTTTCGGCTGAAATGATGATACAAAATAAACAGACGTTACAAATAACTTATCAAATTTAATTGCTCAAATTAGTAAATTATTAAAAGGTTACTTATAGAAAAAGAGAAACGAAAAAAAAACCGGCAAAGAGCGAGTCAGAACCGCACACATAGGGTTCCGTACTATAATACTAGATGGCGCCAGTTTTTCATGTTTAAAAATAAACACGTTTTTTTGTATGGAGACCTCCGTTATTTTTTCACTTTTTCTAATTTTTAGTATTTGTTGATAGAGCGGCAACAGAAATACATCATTTGTGAAAATCAACTGTCAACTATCATTAGAGTAAGATTCTCTTGTTTTAATAGTAAAATTATAATAATCAATATTATTATATTCATAATCTTCTTTATCAAGATTTGCGTTTTTTGTGTGGCATCATGTGTTTCCTTTTTATTGAAATAAACAGTTTAATTATTTTTTTTTATCAGTTATTCGCCCTTCGTTAACAACCTATAAACGTCCCCCAATTCCTCCTGCTGGGCGAACAGGTCTCTTCTCAAACTCGGAAAGGTTAGGCCATACTCTACACACGGGAGCCAAGTGCGGGTTGGTGGAAGTGCATGACAGGTTCCGTTTTTCTCTTTTGAGGTTCGGAACCCTAAAAATAACAACTGCCTACTTTATACGCGTGATACAGTTATTTCATTTATTTATCAGAATACATTTTTTTAGTTATTTATTGTGAACTTGCTAGTAAATTTCGCGATTTTAACAAGATTGCAAAACAAAAGCAAAAAATTCAAAATTCAATAAGTTGGTCTCTATATCGTTAAGTCACAGTTATTATTTTCCAGAAATATTTAATGTTAAGACACGGCCCCGTTACAGTTTTATTATATGTATATAGAAACCTCCTTGTCCTACCTATGTTCATACTAAAAATATGTATAACACGAGTGTAATTTTGTATAATGCTTTGCCGTACATTTAAAACGGTTGAATAAAAATCTATTCAAATGTTCTTTGACTAAGTAGTTTAATGAAAATTGTCTCTATTCCGTAGAAGAATATATAGGGTGTAAAATAATATATAGGGTGTAAAATAATATATAGGGTGTAAAATGACCACTCCCGGAAATTTAAACTGGGGTTTCTTGTAGTCTTCTAGTGGGCTTTTTACACCTTGTTACCTTGCCTGTAAAAATAAAAAAAGTAGTATTTATATTAAAAATATTTGCATGCGTTAGATAAGCTGGAATTCATCAACTACTTATAAGTATTATTAAAAACCAAAATTATAAATATGACAAAGTGTTTTTTTGTTTCCTTTTCACGCTTCAACTACTTAAACAATTTTTATGAAATTTGGCATGCAGGTAGCCTGTGTCAATGGGAAGGACGTAGTACGGTGCAGTTCCTGAGGTAACTGTAGAAATACTCTTTTTTTTTGTTAATTTATATAACATCGCAACGGAACTATGGATTGTTGTAATTTTTTGTACAGAGATGGCTGAAGGGGTGAGAAATGATATAATATACTAATTAGCATATACTGACATAGTTCCCGAGGGATTTTGGGAAAACTCATTTCCACGCTCGCGTACATCGGCGCCGGCGTTAAAAGAGTAAAGAAAATAAACACACTTTTATGCATTTTTTTCAATGTAATTTTTTTTACTTAGATATTGGAATTTTCGGAAATAGTGAGTTCTACAATATGTCTGGATTTTATTGAGAAATAAGAGAGAGAAAAAAAATAAAGTGCTACGTCTAACTGTAGTGAAGTAAAACTGGTTTTAGTGGGCTTCAACAGCAAAAATTGACAAAATATAAGCAAAATTTGCAATTTTTTTTAATAGTTTTTTTTTATCAAATCGTATTTTGGCCTCCTACACTTTGTGCAGACATATTTTTATAAATTTATAAAAAGTTTCAACGCAGAAAAATGACTTTTTCCAACCCTCGATTTCGGGGTTCGCATTATTTTCTGATAGGGTTTCGCCTTAAGGCCTTAAGATGGGTCAAATGATAATATTGAATTCAAATTATTGAAAAACTGTGTTAAGCTATCACCATGGAAAAAAAAAATACGTAAAGTAATAAAAAATCGATTTAATTGAACACAATTTTAAAAATATTACCACTGTTGATGTAAAAAAATATACTGTAGACCCTGTTTTTGTCAATAATTGCAAAAATTATCGAAAACAAATAGCTAATATTACATGAAACCGACACACAAAGATTGGTGACTTTAAGACCTTTCATTTTAATTGAACAATTTTTTTTAAACTTATTTGAAAGTATAGAAAAGTAATAAAAACACGTAAAATCGAGAATTGGGCGTTCGGTTTCAACGTAACAGCCGCGCTGAAGCCCGCATTGATTTAAACTTAAAATGAATAGACTTACGTTAAGTTCGATATTATTGAAACACATATCAACCTGCTCGGATTGAGTGATCTTAGCGCCTTAACGCTCTGTATAATGCATTACGTTCCTTTGACGGCAATTGACGTCACATTTTCTTTTTAATGAGTAATCGATGCAGAGTCACGTTTCCCCACTGTGCACTGAAAGAAACAAGCGATCATTCAAACGCACAGACATCAGACAATCTCTCACACGATTCACGACTCCTATTGAAATTGAGTAAATGACTTATCATTTGAATTTGAATAGTCAGTAGCAAAGAGCGTCGGTGGCGTAACTGTTACGACCGCTACCTCCTGTACGGGAGGCCGTGGTTTGAATCCTGCCACGTACCAATGTGTTTTCGAATTTCGATTTCATATGTACGCTCTCATATCGTAAAGTTCGCATTATCAACTTCAAAACGAATTTACATTGGCATACTTTATATACACAATACCGTAATTAAAAAAAATAATACATTATAACATTATTTTGTTAGAGAAATAATGTTATAATATATTTTTTTTCATTACGATACAAGTTAAACCAAAGAGATAATATCACCAACGAAGTTCCATATCAATTTTCTTTTATTAGAACGCACATGCGGTTCGCGCCATTTTTACAGCAATACAAAAAGTTTTCATTCCAATTTTAACTTGTCTGTGACAGCGCCCGCTTTAACGCATGCGCAGTGATGTGTTGGTTTTTCATTGAATTTTGTTGTAGATACTGAATTTTGTGGATCATTTTCATTCTTGTTTAAAAATGTCTGAGATCAGTGAAAACATTGTTTTTACCTGTCTGTGACACCGTCCGCTTCAGTGCAAGCGCGGTGATGCGCTGGGATTCAGCGCTATGACACGTTTTGTTGTAGGTACTTATTGAATTTCGTGAGATTTTTTTCTTACTCTTAACTTTGATCTTTGTATTTTAGTTGATTCAATCCCAATGTATGAGATTAAATAAAGTAGTG
The DNA here is from genome assembly GCA_947284805.1 of Coleophora flavipennella. NCBI lineage: Eukaryota > Metazoa > Arthropoda > Insecta > Lepidoptera > Coleophoridae > Coleophora > Coleophora flavipennella. Next base: position 13,365,753 of record OX369259.1, on the reverse strand, counting down.
TATGAAACTGCACATAATTTGGTCTTAAAACACTCGTGTAATGCTATAAAAAAACTCGCCTACGGCTCGTTTTTTTAACTTACACTCGTATTTTAAGACCCCTTATTATGCAACAGTTTCATAAACTACTATTATCAGACGCTCTCACGGTGAAGGGAAACATCGTGAGGAAACCTGCACACGCCTGCGAAGAAATTCTGGGTAGCCTAATTCAGGGTAGGCTCGAGTCTCTCAGTGGGGACTTATATGAGCTCATAAGAAGTCAGTAGCAAGTAGGTGAAGAGATGGCGACTGCTTTAAAATTGAGTTTTCCTTGCCGACTCATATTTCGTCCGTGTGGACATTCTTTTTGTGATTCTCTGCAAACCGCAGACAGCTCATCAGCGCGAGAATGTTTTTTTCCGTATCCGTTTTTTTTTCGTATATTTTCCTTGAATTAACAGTATTCTATGTTATCCTCTGTCGTTTAATTTAGCTCTATACTAAATATCAGCAAAATCGATCTTCGTTTCAAAGAATAACAATCAGAAAACAATCGTATATCTAAATAAAGTTTCTTTTTTAACTAACTTCGAAAAAGGAGAAGGTTCTATGTTCGACTGTATATTTTTTTATGTATGTTTACCGATTTCTCCGTCAGTTATGGACCGATTTTTCCTTTTTACTGCAGCCCACGCCAAACTTTCTCGACAATTTTTTTCATACATAAATTGAATTAAAAAACACGAAATGATTTTAATGAATTCATATTGCATGTTCAAATATATACTTATTTGTAATACATGACAATTCAATAGCTTCAACCATTTGTGAGTAAATCGCAAGTTTAAATTTCATTTGTAGGAGAACCATACAACCACGATGTTTCCCAGACCATTACTATGTAATAGCTAAACATAAGCAACTGCGACATGCAAATTTTCATCAAAATCATGAGAGCCGTTTTGGAAAAAAAAAATTTTTCAGTTTTTGTTGTATGACAGCTACCTACTCTTCGGTTTGATGGTACGATGAGACTTTGATAATCCCTTGATGAAATAATATAATACTCTTGAGTTCCGAATTCGGTCTCAATCAGACTAAAGATATAGCCTCGTGACGCACGGACGCACGGACGGAATTAAGATATTCAGTTTTTCGTTATGTGTTAATGATATCGAGAACATATTCAAGAAAATTACGTAAGTACCTTACTACGAGGTCGAAAAAGTAAAAAAATAAAAGTTTAAGAAACTAAAAACCGACTTCAAAACGAAACCCATCATTATTATACTTAGATACACGACATTAACCAACTAAGTATAACTAAATCAAAGGTGGGTACGAATTAAATTAGGGGCCTAAATTTATTTTTGTAGTCGGTACCAGCACACATCTACTCATATTTTACATAAAGCATTGCTGAAACAGACCTCAAAAAAAAATTTTAGGCCCCTAATTTAATTCGTACCCACCTTTGATTTAGTTATTGTTGGTTAATGTCGTGTATCTGTATAATAATATAATTCCATACTTTTGAGTGGATTTCGTTTTGAAGTCGGTTTTTAGTTTTTTAAACTTTTATTTTTATTTTCTTTATTTTTAGTGATATTGCTATCTATCTAACAACGTTCAACCCAATCATCACCCACTCGGCAATAGGAACCATCAAATCATAATGCATGTGTTTCCTCAGATACAGATTCCTGTGGCTTCCATCATAATCTCAACAGCATGAATCTTCCATCATCATCTCATCTGAATAACCTGAAAGAATACAACTAACGGTTTATACGTACCTGCGTATCTGCGTAAAATATTTTAAGAATTATCCTCCAACTCCTAACCGTTAAGGAGTTGTACCTTCCTTCATCAGCTTATCAACATGAGATGGTGACTACCAGAGACAAATACTTTAATAATGTTAGAAAATACATGAAACACGTAAAACATGCCTATAAAATTTGAGGGTTGCCCTCGATTTCCCTGGGATCCCGTCATCAGATCCTGACTTGGTGACAATGGAACTCCCTCGGGAGTATACTCTTTCGAATAAAAAAAGAATTTTGAAAATCGGTTCACAATCGGCGGAGATATCGCGTAACAAACATACAAAAGATTAAGTCTGCCGTTGTGCGCGTATCACGCAAAAATACTGGATATATTTGACATTGACTGACTTGGTGGCTCAGTGGTTAGTGCTCTTGACTGCTGATCCGAGAGTTGTGGGTTCGATCCCCACCCAGGGCAAACATTTGTGTGATGAGCAGATTTGTTTGCTCTGTGTCTGGGTGTTAAATATCTATATATGTAAGTATTTATACGTATTTATGTATGTATGTTTAAGCGTCGGTGGCTCAACCGGTAACGACTCGGTCCATCTAACCAGAGGTGCCGGGTTAAATCTGGACGGCCAATGTATCAATGAGTTTTTCAAAAACTTACGTACATACTTACCGATTGCTTTAACGGTGAAGGAAAACATCGTGAGGAAACCTGCACACGCCTGCGAAGAAACTCGAAGGTTGTGTGTGAAGTCGACCAACCCGCACTGGGCCCGCTTGGTCGACTAAGGCCTAATCGCCCTGATTCAGGGTAGGCTCGAGCCCCTCGGTGGGGACGTATATGAGCTGTTATGATTAATGTATGTTTATCAGTCTCTGGTTCCCATAACACAGGGAATCCTACTTTGGGGCCAGATGACCATGTGTGATTTGTCTCAGAATATTTATTTTATTTATACATCCATCACTTTTTAGGGTTTCGTACCCAAAGGGTAAAAACGGGACCCTATTACTAAACCTCCGCTGTATTTCCTGAACCGTGATAGCTAGACAGCTGAAATTTTTACAGATGATGTATTTCTGTTCTATAACAACTAATACTAAAAATAAAAAAAGTGAAAAAATAAGGGCGTCTCCATACACAAAGAAACCACATATGAAGAACATGAAGAACACACATGAAGAAACCAGCGCCATCTAGTATAATGGTTTTTGAAACATGAAACAAGCGCCATCTAGTATGATGGAACGGAACCCTATGTGTGCTGTTCTCACTCGTACTTGGCCGGTTTTTTTTTGTTTTACTTCTTGGTAACTTATCTAAAAAAAGTATTTCCGCTCACACTCGATATCCAACAACTGGTTTTTAAGAACTTACAATATCAGTCAGTATTACCAGAATTTTTTGAGAAATATCATGAAAGGAGCTACGCAAATCCTATACTATAAAAGCGTCGGTGGCTCAACCGGTAACGACTCGGTCCATCTAACCAGAGGTACCGGGTTCAAATCTGGACGGCCAATGTACCAATGAGTTTTTCAAAAACTTACGTACATACTTACCGATTGCTTTAACGGTGAAGGAAAACATCGTGAGGAAACCTGCACACGCCTGCGAAGAAACTCGAAGGTTGTGTGTGAAGTCGACCAACCCGCACTGGGCCCGCGTGGTTGACTAAGGCCTAGTCGCCCTGATTCAGGGTAGGCTCGAGCCCCTCGGTGGGGACGTATATGAGATGTAATGATGAAATCCTATACCTCCAAAAAAAAACATCATTATCATCAACTTAAAAAAATTGTTGTTACATTTGCAGGTCTTCACGAACGCAACGCCTGACCATTGGTGCGCTCCACCTCCAGAGCTGGAGGTGCTCGATCTTCCAGAAGACCTGTTGCGCAACCTGACAGTACCAGGCAAGCATGGCGGATATGAAAATTGTCTGGCGTATGCAGTTGAACCGAGAGCGCTGTACAATGCACTAAACGATTACGTGGATGAGAGGTACAGACATTACATTTCTAAAAGTTTAAAGCTTCTAAAATAGCTGCTGTGTAAGTTATCTCAAGGTCACTTAAAGGGCAACGGAGCGTGCTATACTCAGAGTTTCTCTTCGTGATCGAATCAGAAACGATCCGTAGGAGAACCAAAGTAACCGCCATAGCTCTCAGAATTGCTAAACTTAAGTGGCAGCTGGCGTGGCACATTGCTCGTGGATAGATGGCAGTAAAGTTCTCGAGTGGTGACTATATACGCACCGGAAAACGGAGTTTAGGCAGGCCTCCCACTCGGTGGACCGATGACCTGGTGAATGTCGCGGGTATCCGCTGGATGCGGGCAGCGCAGAACCGGTCGTCGTGGAAATCCTTGGGGGAGGTCTATGTCCAGCAGTGGACGTCCTTCGGCTGATACGATGAAGTAATCTATTCTCTCTCTTATCGTGTGCTATCCAAGGGATAGACGGCGATTACTACATTTGCCTGTTGTTGTACTTAGCCGCGTTCACGTGTAGGGCATTTAGATTTACACTCACGGACGTGTGCAACGCGACCATCACATACATCTGGAATCAGATGTGCAGGTTTGGTCACGATGTTTTCCTTTACGTTAAAGCAATCGGTAAGTATATGTATGTAAGTTTCTGAAAAACTCATTTGATACATTGGCCGTCCGGATTTGAACCCGGAACCTTTGGTTAAGAGGACCGAGTCGTTACTGGTTGAGCCTATTTGTCTATTGATCTAATGAATGTACATACAATGTACTTCTTGATAAAGTGAATAAAAACAGTTCTTTGTGTCTGTTTAACTTACGCAGATGATCCAAAAGATAGTAATTGTACTTCCTTTTAGATCATCTACGTACGTTTGCTCTTTTTTTTATTCACAATTGGTTAGCCCTTGGCATCATCTTACCTGATGGTAAGTGATGATGCCGAAGATGGAAGCGGGCTCACCAAGATTACCCGACGCAATGGGGATCTGGCTATCTTATCTTCGAGCCGGAACACATCAATGCTGTTAAAACACTGATGTTTGGCGGCAAGACTTAGATAAGATGGTGATAGCTAGCCAGGCCCTACCACCAACCAAACCGAGTCTTTCAAAGTTGACCTTACCGGGAATCGAACCCATGATCTCCTGGTATGAAGCGAATGGACTAACCATTACACCATGGAGCCGGTTATACTGATAGTCCTAGTACTATAGACAAAGATAGATGATAATGACGATGAGAGGAATCACTGTGCAGAAAGGGCTTAGCCAATTGCATTTGAAACATAAACAAACGACGAAATAGACAAAAAAATAAGACCAATGATAATTACTAATGAATACATCATATCAGCCGAAAAACGTCCACTGCTGGACAAAGGCCAAGGATTTCCACGACGACCAGTCCTGCGCTGCTTGCATCCATCGGCTTCCCGCGATCTTCACCAGGTCATCGGTCCACCGCGTGGGAGGCCTACGCTGCGTTTTCCGGTACGCGGTTGCCACTCGAGAACTTTACTGCCCTGAAGGATGCATATTCGAAGGCAACAAAATGAGTGACGAACAATTGACCATTTGAAAGCTAGACTTGACGTGACCCTAACTTTTCAAGTTAAATGTTTCGTAACTCGAACCCTTCACAAAATGAATTGAGGGTAGATGGAGATGTTCCTGTGACTCGCCGGCGGCGATGACACTGCGTCTTCAGTCTGCTCGCGACCACGGCAATCGAAGCACAGTCAAAACGTTGAGGTAAAAACAACATCAATGCCTATGTTCTATAAAATTACGCCAAGTCCCGCTTTCAATTTGTCAGAATGAATAATTGTGAAAGTTTAAAGTGTGACATCTACCTTTAATTTTAAGGTCTCAATTTCTTCGAGAAGGAGGCGCTCTTCGTATGGTGAAGATTCGCCAGCTGGTAGCGGCTCTCGGTGAAGATGAAAGAAAAGAACAGGCCAGTAAAGCAAACGTATCTAAGTCTATGTTTCTTTTCCTACCATGAATTATCTTTCTTATACAGAGTATAGCGAAAAAACGCAGTGATACTTTAAGGTACTTATTAAACTGAACAACTTTTGTTCTTCAACTTTTTTTTTTGGGTTTTTCATACAAAACCGGCCAGTCAGCTGACAGATTTTTATATAAAAAAAATCGCGATTTCAGCAAAGAAGTAGAACAAAAATTGTTCAGTTTGATGAGTACAAGGCCACCATAAAGCATCACTACTCCTATAAGTGACACCCTGTATAAATAAAATAAACAATTAATTAAAAAAATTCAAGCTCGACTGCTTAAAAAGTATCCTATAACTATAGAGGGTATTACAAAATTGGTGTAGTGTGTAAAATATTATAAGAAAAGAGTTTGATTGTCTTCTGAAAAAAATAAATCTTTTTTGTCCTATGGAAGGTATAGACAATTTATGGAAATGATCAATTTTTTTTGATCCTATATGTTTGTTTTGAAAGTTATGACAACCAATATTGTTAGTAAACAAAAAGAAATAATATTTCGTAATGGAATGTTATGAATGATTTTTTAACCGCAATTATATGTTTAAATTTGTTGGTCGCTAGTGGTAGCAATTTTTTGAATTTTGAGGGGAATTATAAAGTGATATGATCTATGATAATAACGGAATTACCTACTATGATATGAGTATAAACATGAGTGTGTTTATTTTAGGAAATTGATGCTCTGTTTTACAAAAATTGAGTGATAATTCACTATTTATAATAAAATAAATAAAAAAATTAAAGAAGGTTCCTTAATGGTATCGAAGTTGACGTTGCTGATGCTCGATGTTACTCGTCGGTGATGTTGTTTGGTGATGAGATGTAGGCACGTCGATGATGTTGGTCGTTGATTATAACAGGACTCGGAGGTGCTGCTTGATGTTCGGTGATTGTGCGGACATTGGATAGTAGTGGATGATTAAATTTGATAACTTATAGTTCTTCGGCTTATCAAAAAAATATTTACCCGTTAGGCGCCAGTGTAACACGACTTGTAGGTACGGTGGGTTTAAAAATAGATGCGTTTTAACAGTTGATCGATGAATTAAATTTTTATTGTGAAGTAAAGACCCAAAATGGGTCTTTTAGGAGAGAAACAAGATATATAATAATAATTTAAATTACAATGGTGGTGGAAATATTGATGGATGTGACTTTTATTTTTGAATGAAATGTCAGAAAGCGTCAACGCATGCGCGGAAATGAAATAAATGGAATGAAAAGATCGCATGAAAGGAGAATGAATATCTGCGCATCGCGCTACAGTAGGTCCCTTTAGCTGGCTTCTACTCATCATACTGAACAACTTTTGTTCTAGCACTTTACTGAAAACGTAAAAACATTTTTACTCTTCATACAAATCGATCAGCTGATCGACCGATTTTGAATATGGAGAGTCAATTTTTTTTTGAGAATTGACTATGGGATCCTTAATGAAAGTTGTTCAGTATGACAAGTAGAACCCCCAGTCAACGGGACCCACACCAATTTTGTTACAACCTGTATGTCAACGACATATTGCATTCCAAAATCCATCGAGCCGTTTAAGCTACCAGGTTCAGCTAAAAAACAGACATACATACATACTTACTCACTTACACATACAATAAGTTAGATAATTTTTTTAAATTCACTATTGATAAGCCCTTAGCATCATCTCACGTGATGGTAAGTGACGATGATGCGGGCTTACCACGATTCCCCAACGCAATGGGGAGCTGGGTATCATCTTCAAGCCGGAACACATCAATGTTGTGGACATTAATGCTTGGCGGCAAAACTTACATAAGATAGTGGTAGCTAGCTAGGTGGGCTTAGAAAATGCCCCTCCACCAACCAAACCGAGTCTTACATACTTACATAGTTAGACTCCGCCGGGAATCGAACCCCGACCTCCTTGTTAAAATGGTAAAAAAAATAATTAAAGTGAATCCTAATAATATAGAAAATGTTAGGATTTATTTTAGAAATTTCGTTTACAACCAGCTGAGCAGTAGGTACTTATGCAGGTTACTCTAAAAAGCCATCACATCACATCAGCTCGTCCCCATCGAGGGGCTCGAGCCTACCCTGAATTAGGGCGATCGGGCCTTAGTCGAACACGCGGGCCCAGTGCGGGTTGGTCAACTTCACACACAACCTTCGAGTTTCTTCGCAGATGTGAGTGCAGGTTCCCTCACGATGTTTTCCTTCACCGTAAGAGCGTCCGTCGGATAAATGTACATATGAGATTGAAATTCGAAAACACATTGGTACGTGGCAGGACTCGAACCACGACCTGCCGGATAGGAGGAAGTGGCCCTTGCCGTTGTGCCACCGACGCCACACTTAAAAGCCAGACACACAATCAAACCAAAAATCTTAATGTTTGTAAACACACTTCATCAGCCCACTTACTAGACTTTCAATTGGCTAAATAGCTGGAGCTGATGGCAGTTTAATTTGGGTGTGTAGTGCTAACGAGGCAGGTCATTTCAGATGGCAAGGGTCAAGGAGGCCATCTTGGCAGTGAGGAGTGTGGAGCCCGCCGCATGTTCCCACGGTTGGAGATTCAAGACCGAACTTTACAAAAGGACGCTTGTTACTGAAGTAAGAATTAAAATAAAAACTAGCCAAGTACGAGTCTGAGTTGTGGACTGAGGGTTCCGTACCACACCACACCTCTTCACGCAATTAAAAAAAACCGCTATAGTGCGAGTCTGAACCGCGCACAAAGGGTTCCGTATCATCATACTAGATGGCGCTAGTTTCTTCACGCTTGAAAAAAAAAACACGTTTTTTTTTGTACAGAGACTTTCACTTTTTCTAATTTGTTGTTATAGCTTCCACAGAAATACATCATCTGTAATAATTTCAACTGTCTTGCTATCACAGCCTGGTGACAGACGGACAGACAGACAGACGGACGGACGGCGGAGTCTTAGTAATAGGGTCCCGTTTTTACCCTTTGGGTACGGAACCCTAAAAAATGATATCAATTCGTTTCAAACAAAAGACATCAACGCGAGTGAGAATAAATAATATTTTTAAATTAGGACGTACTCCTTCAAATACGACGAAAACTTGGCCGGTTGTAAATTATTTTTTCGTTTTAACTTACGATTAGTTTGTTAATCACACCAAGTTTCAAGTTTGAATGTTTATCAGTTTCTACCATAGATCCAATAATAGAACCAAAAAACCTTTAAAAAACGTTCCTTGCATGGGAACCTTCAGTTTTTTTTAAATGTATTAATTTTTATTCGGTTTTTTCGTAAATTCACTACAATAATAACACATATACTGGGAAAATTTAAGCTTGCTACCCATCACGGTTTTATAGATATTTCCTTTTAAAGTCGGACAGACAGACAGGCCACAGATGAGATACTGTTACTTCAGGCGGCCTAGGCTTAATAATAGGGTCCCGTTATCTGGTTCGTAACACTTAAAAAGAACCGGCAAAGTCCGAGTCGGACTCACGCTTTAGGGGTTCTGTAACACCAAGCAACTATGACAGTGATAACTATTCATATAACAGACAAAACACATCAACTCGAGCTATACTATGCTATGCTTGGAGTTTCTTTGCGTGATCGAATCAGAAACGAGGAGATCCGCAGAAGAACCAAAGTAACCGACATAGCTCACAGAATCGCTAAACTGAAGTGGCAGTGGGCGGGGCACATAGCTCGTAGAACAGATGGCCGTTGGGGCAGTAAAGTACTCGAGTGGCGACCGCACACCGGAAAGCGTAGCGTAAGCAGGCCACCCACGCGGTTGACCGACGACCTGGTGAAGATCGCGGGAAGCCGATGGATGTGGGCAGCGCCGTTGAAATTCTTGAGTGAGGTCTTTGTCCAGCAGTGGACGTTTTTCGGCTGATATGATGATGATGATGATGATGATATCAACGCGAGCAACAGTTCAAACCTTTTAGCGTGAGTACGACTTACACATGGCCGGTTTTTATTATTTATTGCTTTCATCATCATTACAGCTCATATACGTCCCCACCGAGGGGCTCGAGCCTACCCTGAATCAGGGCGATTAGGCCTTAGTCGACCACGCGGGCCCAGTGCGGGTTGGTCGACTTCACACACAAACAAATTATTGCTTTAGTTCAGAATTAGTACTATAGTCTCACCAAGTTTCACAATTGTATATGTATTACCATGTATTACCGTGTTTGCGTTAGAGTTAATTTTTTTATTGTATGAGTTCCTTAATTTTTCACTTTTTCCATATTTTTTTTTTACACCATCATCAACTTAAATGTACTAAGCACAGTGATTTTAAAATTCAAATACATGAAAATAAAATAAAAACTTTTTAGATCATTTTTTACTTCCTCGACCGTATGTATTTTTTATCGTGGAAAAAAAAAGTTTTTCCAATTTTCGTGAAAATGTGTTGTATATGAGGGACGTAAAAGCAAAGTGACAATAGTTCATAATTGGTGGTTTTTAATCTGTGAATGTCTAGTTTTTCTTTGTGTCTATGGCTATATGTCAGAAAAAATTTTTAGGTGCAAATACGCTTCAGTCTCGAGTAAATCTATTTTCTAAAATGACTTTAGCAGCAAACACGCCTCATTCCAATACAAACTGTATTCATGATTAAACAAAAAAGATGTATTCTCGATTTTCAGTGACATAGGACTGAGGTCACTTTGCTTCTATACCCCTCATATCATTAACACATTACTAAAAAACCGAATATCTCAATTCCGTCCGTGCGTGCGTGCGTGCGTGCTTTCGTCACGCTTGGCTCTGAAGGCTATATCTTTAGTCCGATAAGGAACAAATTTGGAACTTAAGAGTTTTAAATTACTTCAAGGAGGGATTATCAAGCGTTTGTTTGTACCGTCAAACCGAAGAGTAGCTTTCATACATTCAACAAAAACTGATTTATTTTTCTCAAAAACAGCTTTTTTTTATTCACAGTTGGTAAGCCCTTCGCATCATCTCACCTGATGGTAAGTGGCGATGATGCCAAATATTGAAGCGGGCTTACCAGGATTCCCCAACGCAATGGAGAACTGGCTTTCTTATCTTTAAGCCGGAACACACCAATGTTGTTAACACTGATGTTTGGCGGCATGACTTAAATATAATGGTGGATGCTCTAAGGATTTTGATAAAACATTGCATGTCGGAGTTACTTATGTTTGGTGCATCGTGTGCTACATTCAGAGGTCATAGGGGTAGGATTTTATAAAATCAATTTTTTGACAAGTTTAAAAAAAAAACAAAATTCTGCATTTAAACTTGAATTAAAAAAAAACTATTGGATGTAGCCTTGAAGTTTAAATTTTATTTTGATGTGCACTGTTATGTAGTATGGTGCTAATAAACTTAAAATTACTACCAGTTACATTTTTTTTTTATTAACTCTCAATGTTTTCGGAAGAGGTAAAGATGAACTTAAAAGTAAATTTTACATGAGTATAAAAAAAAAACTTAAAGCGATCGGGATCTTCCAACTCTTTCAAAATTTTTCTAGTCTATTCTCTTTCCAACGGTATGCCACATGCCCTAAAAGAACTTCAATAACTCGCAAAATTTGTGCATCGGGCAAAATCAGGCTGATATTCAAAATTCAGGTTGAAACCATTTTTTGCGTAAATAATATGTGCAAAACAGGTAATAATAAGAAATGTTGGCCTTTGTTACGAGGGCAGCAAGGCACGACTTGTTTGGAGTGAAAATCTGTCTGATATCTTTTTCTTCTAACTGGATCGACGTACGTTTGAGGTTTGACTGTTTCTGCTGCCTCGGAAATACCGGGTCCGGCTGTTTGGATCAGGGTACTACGGGGTCCGAGGTAGTCTACCGCTTGTCTGCCGTTGGATCTATCGCCTTCGGCACTCTGGCTTGTCGGTCCCCCGACTGAGTCAAAGACTCGTAGTGGTATGTGATTAGTTGCAGGGGTTGGGCAATGTGTGTTGCCTGGCAAGCACGTGGTGTCCAGGCGTCCTCCCTCGCGCAACTAGTGTTTTCGTAGCCGGCCACGTGGGTTCTGGGCGAAAACAACGCGGGGCAAGTGAGTTTTCCAACTGCTAGTTTGTTTACTGGCGGGGAAGCATCTCCGGCACTTGCCTGGATAGCAAGTAGAGCAAAGTTTATGCTGCTCCGGCTGATCCAGCCGCGTAGAAGTAAGTCTGGACATGTGCGATAAGCGCCGGGAAGTGATCGCTCCAACAGCTCCGGTACCACACCGGTGATGTGGGAGCCAGTTTCTCTGGCGTCCCGAGCGGGGATCGAACCGCCAGCAGCGAATGCCGCGGGAGGTGAGCGTGCCTACAGCTCCGGGACCTACCTGGACAGCAGTGGTTCTCTTCCACGAGGCACTCGCCTTGCAGAGTACCAGGACAAGCGTCTTGGCGGCAAGAGCTATCGCAACTGGTCCTTGCCTTCGCCTTATGTTGTTGGCAGGAATAGCGGCCCTCACTATATGACCTAGCTGTCGGTGAGTGGGGACGCTATATCATAAACCTGGTAATTTAGCGCCTCTGGTAGATATACGAGAGGGTATGTCTCTGCTGCCTAACGTATCACTGCACCGTTACGCCCGTCCGTGATTCTTACCTTCTGTTACTGTTTTTTGTATTCGTTGAGTTTTGTTACTGTTTATTATTTCATTAGTGTTGTTGCTAAGTTTTGTCGTACTTGTCATACTCGCTTCCACGTCAATTCTTACACTACTTGGTTGTCATTTCATGATTATTAAACATGATTTGCGTGGATAGAAAAAACACTGTCTACCCGAACATTTTTGTCATTTAAATATTCGGATGTCTTATAATAACCTTGTAGCGTCGGTGGCTCAACCGGTAACGACTCGGTCCATCTAACCAGAGGTACCGGGTTCAAATCTGGACGGCCAATGTACCAATGTGTTTTTCAAAAACCTACGTACATATCATTACCGATTGCTTTAACGGTGAAGGAAAAATATATTTATTTAGAATCATGAATTAGCATCATAAATAAATTTTTAAGAATGCATTTAATTTAGACTATTTTGAACTTTAACGAAGTGTAAGTAATAATTTAATTAGTGTGATTGTATTTTTTTCTCTTGTTTTCATAACCTTTTTATTTTGTAAATTTCCGACACAATTGTAAAATATTGTATGGAATAAATTAAAAAAAAAAAAAAAAAAACATCGTGAAAAAACCTGCACACGCCTGCGAAGAAACTCGAAGGTTGTGTGTGAAGTCGACCAACCCGCACTGGGCCCGCGTGGTCGACTAAGGCCTAATCGCCCTGATTCAGGGTAGGCTCGAGCCCCTCGGTGGGGACGTATATGAGCTGATATAATAATAATAACCTTGTTTACAAAGAGATCTTTTGACACATTTTCAAAACTGTTTTTCTGACAAATTGAAGACGTTAACGGATAATTTGTTATACATAAGTGTGCATTGTCTCACGAAGGACCTATTGATTTTGCTAAGTCTGGTATTAAGTTAGTTGAAGTTTACATTTGTTCCGAAGATTACGACTGTGCCTTTCACTATTCAGTGAGAAAAGATGAATTTTTACGTACATACATTATATTTTCATAAATGTACTGACATGGGAAAGTCATTATATTAATATCTTTGAACGAGATCGCTTTCCATCCATATATAAATAAAACAAATCATGTCATTAGGATATGAAAACAATATGGCACGAGAAGTTAAAATTAGAAATGAAATAATTAAAATGTCAATTATGCCTTTGACAAGAGCAGGCCAGTTCACACGGACAGAACCCCGTCACGAGTATAACACGAGAGTCAGCCATCGCTACCCTCGACTATATTAGAGGGAAAGGAACGACCCGGCTCCCGATGTGCCACCATCCGATCAATCAAAGTTTTTTTGCCGAATTAACTGCAGCTTTCACGGCTCACGACAAACACTCTGTCAAAGAGGCCGTCTTGAGTTCAATCGCGCTGCCGGCAGCGCCGCCGCTGACGTTGTCGGCGTCACTATTGAACTTAGCGAGGGCCCTTTCTCGAAGTGTTCGACTGTAGCCGCTGCCGGCTCGCGGTATTCATCAAAGATGCAGTTAAATGTGCGGACGAACTTTAACCACCACCGTGATCAACCCAACCACGCAAATCACACTGAGCTACGATCGCTTTTTAGGGTCCCGTACACCTAACGGGTGACCAACGGGACCCTATTACCAAAGGTTACTTAAGGTCTATCAAAATTAGCTAAAACTGTTTTAACTGGTGCTTCTATCCATGATACTGAAAATTTTTCCCAATGAAACCCATAGTCAAATCTCAAAAAAAATTTGAACTTTCCATACTAAGTTTCAGCTGATCGAGTTTGTATGGAAGAGCCAATTTTGCGATTTGACTATGGGTTCCATGAGGAAAGTTGTTCAGTTTCATGGTTAGAAGCACCAGTTAAAATAGTTTCAGCTAATTTTGTTACATTAGTACTAACATACAGTATGGACACTCCCTGCCGCTGGTTCTCGAACGTATAGGATTTCGCCGTGATTTTGTTTGCTCCGTCATTTGTTTTTAGAAATGTCATTCCGCGACCGTTGTATGCAGTGTCCGGGGTGTGTTACTCGTATTACTAAGCCTCCGCTGTGTGTCTGTCCGCCTTCTTTCATTTCATTTCATTTCATTTATTTCAAGAACAAATTACATTGTGTTTGAAAGTACACAAACAATTAAAAAATATAAATTAATAATAATAGCTAATACCTAAGAAAAATACAAAATGTCATAATTTTCTAAGAGTTAAATAATAATTAAAAAAATGTCATATAACACAATGTCGTAATGAAATTCACAAATACCACAAAAAAAATTGAACATGAAAAAAAATTGAACATGAAAATGTGTGATAAACCGTCATATGTAAAAAGTTGAAATTTTCACATCGTCACTTACCACCAGGTGAGATGTTGTCAAGGGTTTACCAATTGTGAATTATAAAAAAAAGCTATAAAAACTAATACTAACAATTAGAAAAGGTGAAAAGATAAATGGAGTTCTCCATACACAAAACGTGTTTTTTATAGGTCTTAGAAGTATTTTTGATTAAGTTCTATCGTAATAAAAACGGTAATACATACAAGCGTGAAACTTGGTGTGAATAATATAGTATTAAGACTGAATAAAACAACATAATAAAATTGGCCAAGTGTGACTCGCGCTAAGGAGTCCTAACTGAATGAAAAAAAAGCATATTTTTGTCGCTCACGTTGATGTATTTTGTTTGTAATGTGAATAGATATCATTGTAATTTTACTATGTAGTTGTCTGGAGAGGTTTGATGGTACGGAACCCTCGGAGTGCTAGTCCGACTCGCACTTGGCCGGTTTTTTACCTCATTATGTAGTAGAAGCGTCATCTGGATTGTTTATTTTTCTCAGTGGGTATGCTAATGAGTTTTTAATTATGACTCCATGTTTTAATCTAAAAATAGACGACATATATTCAGGTTGCAACAAATTAAAAATGATTTTTGAAGTGTAGAAGATAAAGTTGCTTATACTTTAAACACTGTGTTCCAGTTCGACCTGGTCTGCGATCAGGACTGGCTGCCCCGCACCAGCAATACCCTTTTCTGGGTCGGCTCTATTTTTGGCAACCTGTTCTTCGGTTGGATGTCTGACAGGTATCTATCTATAACGAATTAATATTATAAGTAGGTAAAGGTTGTGAGTTTGTTTATTGGAAATAATCTTTGGAAATAATGGACCGATTTTGAAAAATCTTTCACCAGTAGAAAGATTTATTATTCCTGAGCGACATGGACTACATATATCTCGGGCGAAACCCTTGCGCCTCGTGCACTATTCAGTAACACAGTCATAAAAACGCTAAGTAATGGCAAGGGCCGCTACCTCCTGTCCGGGAGGTCGTGGTTCGAATCCTGCCACGTACCACTGTGTTTTTGAATTTAGATTTCATATGTACGTTTATCCGACGCTTATACGATGAAGGAAAACATCGTGAGGAAACCTGCACACGCCTGCGAAGAAACTCGAAGGTTGTGTGTGAAGTCGACCAACCCCAACTGGGCCAGCGTGGTCGACTAAGGCCCGATCGCCCTAATTCAGGGTAGGCTCGAGCCCCTAGGTGGGGACGTACATGAGCTGTTATGATAAATCTCTGGAACTACTGGAAACCACCAGTAGAAAGCTACATTACTCCTGAGCGACATAGACTATATCTAAGCGGTTTGCTTGCGACTCGTGCACTATTCACTCTCAGACAGTCATAAAAACGCTAAACTATGTGGTAGTTGACGTAGCGTAGGCAGGCCTCCCACGTGATGGACCAACGACGACGCGCAGCGCAGGACCGGTCGTCGTGGAAATCCTTGGGGGAGGCCTTTGTCCAGCAGTGGACGTCTTTCGGCTGATATAATGATGATGATGTTCAAGTTATAAGTGCATGATACTAATTAATACGATATAGGACAGTAATTATATTGATGTGTAACATCTTTGCTCTCGCTTTCTTGCAATTTGTGGGAGTGATTTCGTGAATTGGAACGGAAATGTGTAACATGGGACGGAAATGTGTAACAGGAAGTCGCGAAAGCGCGGAATTCTACTTTACGAGAGTCCGACTCGCACTTGGTCGGTTTTTTTCGTTACTGTCAGATCTGCCACCCAGGTACAATATCGTCATCAAATCTAACTAACCTAAAGTATTTTGTCACATGTTACACATCATATGCGAGTACTGTAGGTCTCGCTCGAATTTTTTTAACTCACGGTGAAAAACACTTATTATAAAGTTGTTAATATTGCTAATGTTATATTATGTTACTGTAACATCTATCAGTGTTAAAAAAGTGGCCAAGTGCGTGGTGGACCACGCGCAATGTAAGGTTCCGTAGTTTTTTCAATAAATAAATGAATGTTTAAAAAGTTATTTTTGCATTTAAAGAACATTTTGTACAGAAAATCTATTAACTTTTTACAAATCCAACTGCAAGTCTGAAGTTGGTCGACTAGTGTTCCTAAACTAAAAAATACTATTTGGTTTGATTATTTTCCTTGTAAATTGTTTATATGTTTTACTGTTCCCATTTTTTTGGATTCCGTACCCAAAGGATAAAAACGGGACCCTATTACTGAGACTTTGCTGTCCGTCTGTCTGTTTTTCCGTCCGTCTGTCACTAGGCCGTATTTCATGAACCGTGATAGCTAAACAGTTGAAATTTTCACAGATGATGTATTCTGTTGCCGCTATAACAACAAATACTAAAAAAAACAGAATAAAATGAACATTTAAGGGGGCTCACATAAAAAAAACCGTGATATTTTTGCTCGATATTGATAACGGCAACAGGTAGACGCTTGAAATATGATCACATCAGAATATTGAGTTGTATTATTCACTTTAAAAATAAATATATAAACAACAAACGTGATTTTTTATAGATAATGGTACGGAACCCTTCGTGCGCGAGTCTAACTCGCACTTGGCAGGTTTTTTCAGATTTCCTGTAATAGCGGTTTAGCTGGTGGGGGAAAAATTTGCACTTCATAGCTTAATATTTTGCTAACGGAGCCCTACGTCAAAAAAATGGAAACGCAGTTCTTTGCCATGACCACCGAAAGGGTTAAGTCTGCCTTTGTACAAAATTTATTTAAATTTCATATTTTATTTAAGTACAGCTCTCAGAATTGCTAAACTTAAGTGGCAGTTGGCGGGGCACATAGCTCGTAGAACAGATGGCCGTTGGGGCAGTAAAGTTCTCGAGTAGCGACCGCGCACCGGAAAACCTAGCGTAGGCAGGCCTCCTACTCGGTGGACCGATGACCTGGTGAAGGTCGCGGGAAGCCACTGGATGCGGGCAGCGCAGAACCGGTCGTCGTGGAAATCCTTGGGGGAGGCCTATGTCCAGCAGTGGACGTCCTTCGGATGATATGACGATGATGATGATTTAAGTACATATTTGTACAACAAAGAGTTTATAAACAAACAAAATAATTTTCTGTATCCAGGTATGGACGTCGGCCCACAATCCTGCTTATGGTGTTCCTCGAGGTTCCATTTAGCATCGCAGCCGCTTTCCCTTCAACCTACTGGGTCTACACAGCCTTGAGGGTGGTGGGAGGTCTATTCTTCCCTGCCCTGTATCAGCAACCCTTCATATTGGCGCTCGAGCTTATGCCTCCTGCAAAAAGGACGCATGCTGGTAAAACTTCATTCCTTACATTGTTTTGGAATCTGCCATTTCTTTTTTATCCGCAATAGAAAACTAACTAATCTAAGCCGGAATACATCAATGCTGTTATCATTGATGTTTGGCAACAAGACTTAGACAAGATGGTGGTAGCCAGGTAGGCAGGCTTACAAAATGCTCTTCCACCAACCAATCCAGGTCTGAAAATTTTTCTTAGTCCATTAATCTAAACACACACTTCAATATGCCAGTTGTATTTTATTAAAATTAATTGTAGTTTTTAATTAAAACGAAAAAAACTTTGGTAAAAAAAAATTGTGGTTATTTTCCTTACTCTTTACACGTTAAGAAAAAACCGGCCAAGTGCGAGTCAGAACCGCACACATAGGGTTTCGTACCATCATACTAGATGGCGCTAATTTCTTCACGTTTCGAAAATACACACGTTTTTTGTATGGAGACTTTTACTTTTTCCAATTTTTAGTATTTGCTGTTATAGCGGCAACAGAAATACATCATCTGTGAAAATTTCAGCTGTCTAGCTACACAATAAACTAAAGTGTATTGTGCTAGCTATCATGGTTCATGACATACAGCCTGGTGACACACGAATAGATGGACGGACACCGGAGTTTTAGTAATAGGGTCCCGTTTTTACTCTTTGGTTACGGAACCCTAAAAACAGAGACAACTATTTTACGATACGATCAATGCCTCGCTTTAAACGCATCTTTAGACTGAACGAATAGCACTGAGTGAGCTATGACTGTTGGTTAAGGCTTTAAGATGCCTCAATCCGCGAAGGTTGATACGTAATAATATCGAACGTAATTCTGTTCATTTTGAGTTCAAATCAATGCAGCCTTAATCGCGGCTGTTACGTTGAAACCGAATACCCAATTCTCGATTTTTACATGTTTTTATACTTTCAGTTATGTTAAAAAAATGTGTACAATTAAAATGAAAGGTATTAATTCACCGACTTTTGTGTGTTGGTTTCATTCAACATAAACTTTTTTTTTTCGAGAAATTTCGCAATTAATTCCAAAAACAGGGTATACCACAGATTTTGACAGAAGGATCCGCCCGTCTCCATATTTTACTCAATTTTTCTTCATACGAGCACAAAGTAGCGCCATCTGACATAACTCGTACGAACTAGCGTAGGCGAGAGTTAACTTCAGTGCCGCGCTAAAAGAACCTTGGTAGAATTGTCGCTTTAAAAATGCGTTTATTTAATTTGTTTACAAGAAAAAATACAATGTAAGGTTACTTATTGATGATACGACATCCCATGTTTCTTTGAAGCCTTTCTTTCATGATTTTTACAGCCTCTAACAAGACAGTAAAGCATTTATATATGAAATATCTTTCCACCGCACTCTACAATTTCCCGCAGACGACTGAGTCGCGAGTGTGCGAAACTTTTGATTTTCGCACCAATTCGCCGGAAGCATTAGTCGCGCGCGTAGGCCGGGTCCTTACGCCAGTAATATATAAGTCATTGGTCTACACTCTACAGTATATTTTTTACATAAAAAGTGATAATATTTTTAAAATTGTATTTAATTTAATCGTTTTTTATTACTTTAAGTATACGTGTATTATATATTTTTTCCATACACAGCTTTACACAGTCTTTCAATTATTTAAATTGAATATTGTCATTTGACCTATCATAAGGGCCATAATTATTTCGAATCGCGCGCATGTCTTATCATCAATTAAATCAGTTATCTCTATGGCAATGATTACACCTTGTTCATGAAAATCAGCAGACTTTCTGTATCATTCCAGGAATTGTAGTTGGGATGCTCTTTGCCACTGGGATGTGCCTTTTGGCGCTCCTAGCGTTCGCTCTCCGAGACTGGTTCTACCTTTCATTGGCTACAAGTCTACCATTCGTACTATTGTATGGGTGAGTTCATCAATTTGTTTTGTAATAAGCTAGAAACTTATCCGAAATGCCAATAATACATGTTGAGTTGCCAACCCTACTGTAAAAAAAAACCTATCCACTCCGGGAGTGCCGACAGAAGTGAAAACTTTTTACAGTTTTAAAAGTTTTGACCCTGCGATTTTTTCTGGTTAGTTAGCTGGGGTTAAGCCCTTAAGAGCCCGCTGTAGTTAATAAATCCCATACAAACGTAGTATTTGATTAATTTGTTAACCAAAAAACCGATTTTAAAATAATTTTATATCGATAATCAGATGACGTATATCTGTGTCGGTGTTGCATTACTTTTTTGAAAAGCGAAACAGGAATCCATTATTAACCAATAAACTTGTTTTCAAGGTAAAAAAACAAGTTTTTTGGTTAATAATGGATTCGTGTTCGTTTGTTTGGTTAACAAATGATTCAAAGACTACGTTTGGATGGGATTTATGAACTCCAGCGGGCTCTTAATTGTGATTGAAATATGGTGAGGCTTTCAAAATATCAAGAAATTAATTACTTACGCGAGAAGCACTAATAAAAATTTTAACTTATAAAAATAAAATACAGTTTAGTTTTTTACAAGCGTTTATTTAACTTGCAATGTATGTAGGTATGTTTGTTCGGGTGGAATCTTGCAACTCAATTTTGAAGCCTATTTGAAGCAGATATCTTCAACCGATTGAGCTGGAATTTTGTAAACACGTTCAGTTTGGATGACAATGCATGATTAGCCAAAAAATAAAACATCAATTAAAAGCTTGTAACTAAAAGTTTTAAGGTTTATCTAAATGAGTTTTTAAAATACTGTACTTACATTTTCTATTTTTTTAATAAAAAAATTGAGTGCGTTTGACTACATCTCACCTGATGGTAAGTGACGATGTAGTCGTAGATGATACACGCAAACTCAAATAATGCCTATCCACTCTCGCCTTGAAGATCCCCAAATTTTAGAAGCCGGGAAACACAGACACAGGCAAGGGGTTCCACTCCACCGCTGTCCGCATAATAAATGAGAAAGCGTAACGCTTCGTGGGTATAGGCTGAATATCAACAACAAAGGGGTGGAACCTCTTCCTGCATCTCGTTGACCGAAGGTGAAATAGAGCTGGGGGAATGAGGTCCTTTTACAACCTTATTTTACTTTATTTCTTGTACAAAAAGTTGGCAACTCTAAACATAAGTGTTAGTGTTTGAAAAATTTACGACAGAGTCCAATAAAATTAAGGACCTAATTAACAGAGTCCAATAAAATTAAGGACCTAATTAAATTAGTTTGTATGTTTGTTTGTATTTATCTACCTTATTTGTAATAAAAAAAACCGGATAAGTGCAAGTCAGACTTGCGCACCAAGGGTTCCGTATCACCAAACCTCTCCGTGCAAATTTAACAATAATACCTGTTCATTTCAAACAAGACATCTACGCGAGCAACAGAAAAAAATCTGTTCGAACTCCTTAGTGACTCACACTTTGATAGTTTTTATTATTTGTTGTTTTACTTTGGAATCAGTACTATAATATAAACACAGTAAGTTGCATGCTTGTTCGTTTTACAGTTCTGACAATAGAGCAGAAACAAAAAAAATAAATGAAATACGTTTTCTAGTTCCGGTTTCAGACAGTTTTCTGTATGGCGATCCCCTTTATTTCTAAGTTTTTCTAATTCATATTGTCTTTAGTAAATTCCCCATAGCAATAAATGTTTGTGAAAATTTTAGCCAGATTAAGGTTCAATAGATAAAGCCCTTCAAGTCAGCTAAGCGTGAGCTTAGTGATGGGGTCCCGTTATGTGGCACGGAACCCTAAAATGAAACTACTGCGCTTACTTTCATCTTAAATAAGGTCTATAATATTTTTTAGATATTTATGTTACCGACGACCTGGTTAAAGATCGCGGGAAGCCGATGGATGCAGGCAGCGCAGGACCGGTAGTCGTGGAAATCCTTGGCGGAGGCCTTTATCCAGCAGTGGACGATTTTCGGCTGATATGATGATGATGATTTATGTTAACAAACTTTTTTTTTTATAAATGAACTTTTAAATAAATTTCATTCCAGATTCTACTGGATAACTCCAGAATCTCCGAGGTGGCTTGTTGGAAGAGGTCGGATAGCTGAAGCAGAAAAGGTTCTTAGAGACTTAGCAAAGAAAAATGGAATAGATTTGCCTCGAGGATTCCTTCTGGAGTTACATGTAAGCAAAAAAAATATCTTTGTAAATCGTGAGGTAGATAAATAAAAATATCCTAATGATATTTTATCTCGCTTTTGTCCGCGGCTTCGCTTTCGTTTTTATGACTGTCTTTGAGGGTGATTGGTGGAGCGTAGGCAGGAGTTTACTCCAGATCCCTCAGGAACTATATCGGGCTATTCTGATTACCAATCTATGTCACTTCCTACCCCTTCGACTATTTTTATACAAAAAATCACTCAATCCGTTGCTCCGTTGCGACGCCGACGTGCGCGGGCCTGAAAATGAGTTTTCCCTAGACCCTCGGGAAATGTCTTAGGCTATGCTCATTACTAAAGTCTATATCATTTCCCATCCCCTTAAACATCTATTTGCAAAAATCACAACAATGCGTTGCTCCGTTACAATGTTAAAGAAATCAACCAAAAAGGAGTATTTTTTCCAGTTCCCTCAGGAAATTTATCGGACTTTGCTAAATTACGGGATACAAAGTAGCCTCCGGCTAACAGGCTACCTCCATGTTAAATTTCGTTAAGATTGGTTGAGGTATTGAAGCGTGAAAAGGTAACAAACAAACACGTTTTCACATTTATAATATTAGTAAAGATGATAATATGTTTGTGTTGTTTCCAGAAAAAGATAAAAGATGAAGAAGAAACAGACGCTGAAATTACAATGCTTTCCAATATGAATGGAAGTATTGCAAACTACGCGGAAATAACTCCAAGAGAAGAATTCATAGACAGGAGGATAAGCAACATGCTTACTTTCAAACCAGACGTTACAAGAATACCTGAAGAAGAAGCTGATGGATTAGAAAAAATAATAGCCATGGAAGTGGCTGAGATTGTAAATAGGAAATCTCGTTTAAAGAACAGAGAAAGCGTCAAAGAAGATGAAAACACAAGTGAAGAATCTCATTTAAATGTAGAGGCACAACAGAAGTCAACTCAAACAGATCCATATACTAAATCACCAGCCAACACATTAAGAAGAAAGTCTATGCAAATAGTGAATAGAATATTTATAAGAGAAGATATGGGTGATGTAGTTGAAGATAGAAGAATGGATGAGCAGAACTCAGAAGGAGACTGCAAAGCGTCTCCACTTGATGTCTT
The DNA here is from genome assembly GCA_947284805.1 of Coleophora flavipennella. Classification (NCBI taxonomy): domain Eukaryota; kingdom Metazoa; phylum Arthropoda; class Insecta; order Lepidoptera; family Coleophoridae; genus Coleophora; species Coleophora flavipennella. The sequence continues at coordinate 13,342,581 of OX369259.1, read as the reverse complement.
TAGATACCCAAATATAAGGAAGAAGTTCTTTATATTGACGTTTAATTGGGTAGGAATAGGAGTTGTTTATAACAGTTTAAGCTACAATACTCCCAATTTTGGTGTGGATGATTACTTAGCATTTTTTATAGGTGAGTAAAATAATAAATTATTAGATGAAGGAAGGGTAAGGCACAACCGCCCTAATTCAGGGTAGGCTCGAGCCTCTCGGTGGTTGTGTTACCATCTATGTTAGGGAGATGCCTGTCTAAGATGCACAAAATGCCTGATTTTTCAGAAAAATGACAGTCTACAGTAACAAAGCTGTAAGTCTTAAAATAAATATAAAACAACAAATAGTTTTAACTATGTTAGGCAATTATTTTAACTAGTTTTTTCGCACGCAGCCCAGCGCTCTGCCCGCGCGGCGCGATTTATGGTCAGTTTCATCATCTTGTGTAATTGGAGCATGTTTGCGAGCTTTTAAATTTCACTGTGACCCGCGAAATTCAACAATGCCTGTCTCAGCCTAGCGCCAGCCGCACGCCTGTCTAAACCACAAAACGCCTTTCAAATGCGGCAAATGCCTGTTAGATGGGGACGTTTAAGAGCTGATATGATGATGATGAGATAAAGGAAGATCTTCATTTACAACTAGACTTATTGTCATGAACACCTATTTAGACTTCTACACCTTAACGAATCAATGGCCCACTACTGAGTATTTGACGCCAAGACGATAAGGAGATAACGGATGCCACCGATCATCAAGATGGCCAAAAAAAGACACGAAATAAGAAGAACCGGTATACTTCGCAAAAGTTACCCATTTATTATTTAATAGTTATATGACTGTCTTTGAGGGTTAGTGGTGTGCGATCGTGGATATGAGTCTTCTCCAGATCCCTCAGGAACTATATCGGGCTATTCTGATCAGTCTATGTCACTCCCCACCCCCTCATCCAATTCTATACAAAAAATCACTTCGATCCGTTGCTGCGATGCGACGCCGACGTGCGCAAGCGTGGAAACTATTTTTCTCCAGAGCCTTTGGACACTGCGACGTCGTCTACGTGACGCCGTGGGGGTCTGTAGCTTGGCAGATTATTATTATAAAAGAAACAGCAAGTACGTATTAAATATCGTTGAAGATATATTTATTTAATACGTAAAAATCGATGATAGCTCTGTCAGCTGACTGATTATTAATTCTTTTAAGCGAAACTATTGATAATACTTTCTTGCCATGAAATAGAATATTAGAGATCTCTGCCCTGACGCGCGGTCTTCAAATATAATACACTTGAAAATGGATCTCTGTCCTGGCTCACGGCCCACTATAGAATGAATCTCAACTGTTTTGGAAAGCTTTCGAACGACTTACCAATTTGAATTCAAACTTATATTCTTAATTCGATTCGCGGTGGCAAGAAAGTAGCAAAGGAGTCGCGAGTGCGGAAATATAGAGATCGTGGAGCTACGGCTGTCATCCGCGATGATGACGGACAAGCAGTACCCTTCCAGGAGCAGGCAGCGCAATCGCCGGCAGGACGATAGCTGACCTGACCAGTTTGAAGAAGAGAAGAGATCCGGGCGATAGGAGTTTTAATAAAAAAATACTAGTCTTAATTTTTGAGTAGAAAACTGTAATTTCTGACTTAACTTTGTTTTCTCGCCCTGCACACAAGTAAGATGGTAACTTTGGTTTGGGTAAGAAAAATAGCACGAAGTGTAACATGGGCCGTGTGGTAGTAGCTCTACCCCTCGGATATCTACAAGGTAAGCGGTGGTTACACTTTGTGTGAGGTACATTCCCAGGTATAGGAAATAGAAATAGGGGTGAGAAAAAGAGTACGAGTCGTGGCTATGTCGCTATGGGGAGCTTAATTTTAGCCATAGGCTATCTAAGAGCTCTGTATTGGAGTTTATTCCCCAGGCGCTTGGCTACGGTTCATATTGCAAAATTTCTTTTGGCCTCATACATTGATTTCGGGCGGATATCAGTTGGTTGATTGATTTCGCCTCTGACATCTGGTATTGATTTCATAATATTGGTGCTTAAAAACTTAGTTGAATCTGTGATGACCACAGATTATCTGGGAACTTTTATGGTTACACCAAATAATATTTATCTCTTGATTAGCGCCACTTTAAAGATAGTCTTTTCATAGTTTAAACTTTTTACAGAACACGGATAATATGGTCATTAATTATTTTGTTTTCTTTTTGATTGTTCAAGGTGGTTTAAGCGTTTAAAGAAAATATTTTTGGTATAGTTGAATTAAGTCAGGTGTAGGGAATCAGGCTAGATTTGTCTAATGTTCCTTAAGATAGGGAGGAATTAGTTTTGAAATGTATTCATGTTAGACAGAGAGCAGCAGGGGTTTTAAGGGGTTTAACCTGCTGGGGCAATGGGCGGTTTCAACATTAACGCGGTGTGTATGTGTAGTTGGTCAGCACATATACTTTTCCAAATTTACCTCCCATTGTTGGATCATTGTCAAAATATCCCTCTCTGATGACGTCTTACCCTATAGGTAGGCGCCAAGAGACGTTGGCACTTATAGGTAGGTGTAGACAGGAGGTAGTGAAAAGCTTTGCTTCACGATGCGTTTCTCGATTAGGCGGTGGGTGATGTAGAGATCGTATATCTCTACATTTCCGCACTCGCGACTCCTTTGCTACTTTCTTGCCATGAAATAGAATATTAGGGATCTCTGCCCTGACGCGTGGTCTTCAATTATAATACATTTGAAAATGGACCTCTGTCCTGGCTCACGGCCCACCATAGAATGAATCTCAACTGTTTTGGAAAGCTTTCTAACGACTTACCAATTTGAATTTAAACTTATATTGTTAATTCGATTCGCGCTGGCAAGAGAGTAGCAAAGGAGTCGCGAGTGCGTAAATGTAAAGATATGTCAGGATATGCTAATTTGTAAATTATGTTATTTCTCACCTCCTCAACTATCTCTGTGCAAATAATCACTACAATCTATTGTTTTGTTGCGATGTTAAGGAAATTAAACAAAACAAGAGTACTTTTTTAGTTCCCACAGGAAATGCATCATGCTATTTTCACAGAATAAAAAGTAGGCTATGTCCTTCCCAGTGACTCAAGCTACCTGTACGTCAAATTTCGTTAAGATTGGTCGATGTTTTAAGGCGTGAAAAGGTAACGAACAAACAATTTTTCACTTTTATAATATTAAGTAAGGATTTATTCTACTACTCAGCGATACTAGCTTATTGCCAAAGAAAACTAACGAATTTTAACTTGCGCGGTTGCGTCTATCACGTAAGTTAAACCTGGTTGCGTCGGTTATTACCTGGTCGGGTTTGAATGAAAGCAGCTTTTTCCTGGAATTTTTCTTCCTTAAGGTTTAGATCTGGTAGCTTTTAATAGGCAGTTTACTACCCTCCAGTGGAGATGCTGTGGATTATTAACAACTTAACCAACAATGTTTTGTAGGTGGAGCAGTGGAGATACCCTCCTACTTCATCGCCTGGCGCTGCATGGAACGATTCGGCCGTCGCTGGGTGCTGTGCATCTTCATGGCTATCGGTGGGCTTGCTTGTCTTAGCTGCAACCTTGTACCTGAAGGTAGTTCTCTTTTATATATTTTAATTTTTATTTCGGTTATAGAATTTTACTTATTATGATAAAAATCTCGAAAATTTACTGAAACCAGCAACCAAAACCTTTGGTAAAGTAAAAAAATAGTATATTTTACCGTATATTAGTATATTTAAAGGTTTATTAGTATATTTTACAGTACAAGTAATCATCGCTAATAAACATCTAAAAATAATTGTTCGAAATCCATATATAGCTGAGCCTCAATTATGCCACTGCCAAGTAATGAGAGCCATTGTAACATGAGTGCTAGTTTGTGCCACGAAGCGAAGCTGTTGTGTTACAATGGCTCATTGCGTGCAGTGGCTCATTGGCTCATTGCGTGAAGCGCGAGTGTTACATTGGCTCATTGCGTGCAATACTTTTTCTACGACCATGAAATAAAACTCACCCATACAGCCTAATCTCACGCGATGTTTAGCCATGGTGCAGGTACGCGCGCCATTTTATATGGCCTTGGCATCTTGCACAAAACACATTGAAATTTTGTCTTAATTGATTAAATTTTGGAGCCAAAGCCATACTGGTGGGTCACAAGTATTTTTTCCCCATAGGACTGCACTAGGGATGACGCAACAATAAATACATATATTGGTATTTAACTACACTAATTCCACATAAAATAAATAAAACACAGGTTTGCTTATTTTATGTGGAATTAGTTTAGATATATACCAATATGTGTGATATAAAGTTCCACCAAGAACCTACAGTCAAAAATATCAACTAACAATAAATACGTTGGAATCAATATAATCTCTTTGAGCAACAACACACAGGTTAAAATCAATGTAATCTCCTTGAGCAACAACGAACAGGTTAGAATCAATGTAATCTCCTTGAACAACAACGAACAGGTTGGAATCAATGTAATCTCTTTGCCTTGGGAAGAAATTATTACTTTTCTCTTCTATATGATTTTGTTGTCCCTGTATTTATTTAGTTCCTTTATTCTCTTACACAGATGAGCCGTGGGTGACAGTTGCCTTAGCGATGCTGGGCAGACTTTGCGCTGCAGCATCTTTTGCAGTATTCTACGTGCAGATAGGAGAGTTGCTGCCGACTGTACTGAGAGCTCAGGCCATGGGAGCGGCTTCTTTCATTGCTGGCCTGGGATTACTTGCATGCCCATACATTGTGCATTTGGTAAGGATATCATATTATTATTATTATTATATTTATCATATTTGATAAGCCCTTATATATATACGTCCCCACCGAGACGAAGTAACAAGTATCTCGTTTGTGACTGAGCCTGGATTAGGATCGATGATAACTTAGGGTGGGTGGGTAGTAGATAGTTAGGACGAATGGGGCTTAGTTGACCACACGGCCCCAGTGCGGGTTGGTCGACTTTACACACAACTTTCGAGTTTATTCGCAGACGTGTGCAGGTTTCCTCACGATGTTTTCCTTGACAGTAAGACTGTCGGATAAACATACATATGAAATCGAAATTCAAAAACACCTTGGTACGTGGCAGGATTTGAACCACGACCTCCTAGGCAAGAGCTAGCGGCCCTAACCGTTAAGCCATCGATGCTCTTAAGGATTACCGACAAACATTTGTGCACTTATAATACAGAAATCGACTGAAAATCTGTCTTTTGAAGCTGCAGTACCGCAGTAGAATGGTGATGATTTGTTTGATAAGAAGTTGTTTCTCTACCGTTTATTGTGACAAATTCATCATCTTCATCTCAGATAGGCGTACCTAATAGCATTTACAAAGTTTCATGCATCCAGCGGCTCCAGCGGTGGGTCATTGACGGTTTTAACATCAACGAAACTAAAAAGTTAACGAAAATCGTTCGACTAGTTGAAAAACCAGTTGATTTTTGACTGGTTTCAATAAGCGACAACGAATCAACCAAAGCGTTGACGTGTAACGACCGAACGACTGACACTGTATTTCATTCGTTAAACATTCGTTCGTTGACCCTTCGTTGGCAGATTCAATTAGGTGACGAATTCAACTGGTTTTGCCGTAAAGAGAAAACTTTTTACTCGTTAACAGTATAAAAACGGTTGATAAAAATGCTTTTGAAATCACCGCCCACTTCTAGCGTCTTCACAAGTCAGTTTGTCAAACACTTTGTCTTCCAGTCTGCTTTTACAAATTAGAGGATTATTAAGAATGAAACATCCACTAAAAACATAGCAAGATTATGTTTCATTTTTTTCGTTAAAAGTGCCTGCATGATCTTCTCACGCTTATTTTGTTATTTTCAGGCTGTCTACGGAAAAGCTTTACCACTCACAATAACTGGCCTCCTTAGTGTGGTGGTCAGTGTGACATCACTCTTCCTGCCCGAGACGCTGAACCAACCACTCCCCCAGACCCTGGGTGACGGAGAGCTTTTCGGAAGGAACTTCAAGCTGTTGAGCTGCGTAGAAAGACCACCTAAACAGAACTCAAAATCACCTACATAATGTAAGTAAACCGAGGTAACTGGCTGGCTTTTGGGAAGAAACATCAAAATTTTACTGAGGTTTCTGATCTGTGATAAATAGTCAACAATCTTGATGTTCCTTTAATAAACAATAATTCCTTAGAACAAGGATCAAAGAACAATGAAGGAGTTGATATTTCAGAGTTGCATTAAAAAAACTATCAAGAATTCGAGATTGCCAACATACTGTTTCTTCAACTCAGACATTATAAACCTAAACTCGGATGGTCACTACTGGAGCAGTGCTTCAGTCAGTCCCTGGAAAAAAGCTAGTTGCTCTAAACAAAATTTAAACACCTGAACCGATTTAGGAGACCTTAAAAACCTCAAAAGAGAAAAAGAATGCTTGAGATTACCAACATAATACTTATGTTTCAACTTAATTTAAAAAACTCATAATAATGAAACACCACCATCTGATTGGGAGAAACAAAAAGTACTACAAGTTACCTACAGTTAATTTGTTCCTGAATTGACAACTACAAAAGTAAATGTCGATGTCTTAAAAATGGTCTTTCCCAAGGGAGCGTGCTTGCATTAACTTTTTTCAATATATACACGAAAGACCAACCGTGCACACCACTTGCTTCAAAGTTTCTGTACGCCGATGACCTGGCACTGATAAAGCAAACCAGATCTTTTGAGGAGGCCGAAGATATGTGAACGAAAACCTTAAGTAAACTCAAGTCTTTCTACGAAGCAAATGGCCTCAGACTAAACCCATCCAAAACATAGACATCAGCCTTTCACCTGCGCAATTACCAAGCCAACCAGACCCTCAACACAACATGTCAAGAATTCTCCATAAAACATGACCTTTTCCAAAATATCTTAGTATCACGCTGGACAGATCGCTGACCTACAAAGAGCAATGTCTTAACACCAGAATGAAAGTTGGGGCCCGAAACAACCTTCTACGCCGTCTGACCCTCACAACTTGGGACTGTAGCCCGGATGTCCTCCGCACCACGGGTCTGGCGTTATACTTTTATGCCAGCGAATACACTATTTGGAATTGGTCGACACAGTCATGCCAGAACTGTTGTTGTCGCGCTCAAAGAAATATGCCGCATAATTACTGGCTACCCCGTAGAATATGATCTACCCTCTGGCTGGGACAGCCCCCCTGACCGTGCAGCGGAATGTGGCGTGCTCTTTAAAAAACAAAAACAAGAACACGACCCCCGCCACTCTTTACATGATTAACATATCGCCCAATCGCGTTTTGGAAGTAGGATGAGCTTTTGAGATACACAGAGGCTACTAACGTTGATCCAGCTGTCTTGCGGTGCAGCCTTTAGAAAAACCAGTATCCTCCGCCTTCCGGCTTCCTTCCCCGTCTATTATGGAAGTTCTTAGCAGAATAAGCCGAGTAAGCCGCTGCGTATTTAACTTGTACAGATTCAGGTACAGGGACTGTAAGCAGTGCGACTGTGGTGAGCCCGGCCAGCCAATGAGCACCTGCTGGAATGATCACTGTGCCCGAACTTATACACACAGAACCGGAAGCCTTATGATTGGCCGCGCACCTGACCTCTCAACTGTAGTACCATTGGCCCGATCTAAGAAGAAGTTCTTGAATTCTTTAATAGAGATGAAATGTTCAGTCTAACACACTACATCAGGACCTCGATAATCCGAACATTCAATTTTTATACCCTGTTTGGATTTTAAAAAAGTTTGGATTATAATTTGTATCTAGATGTTTTGAAATGCATTTTTTGAAAAAAAAAGCAAATTTTGTAATTCAAAGAAATTACGTTAAATATTATGATGAAAATACAATGCAATCAATCACATTATTTTAATACAGTGTTTTAACGCCTAATATTAAGCAACATAAAAATGTTTAAATGCAAAAGCATTTTAGTGGAATCGAATTGTGGACATATAACACCTAAAATGCGTAACACGGTACTGAACAATGTCGGTTGTGCGCATAGGGAGGGCGTTCGGATTCTGAAGGCGTTCGTATAAGCGCGGGTTTATGAGGCTCTACTGTAATTTTATTTAAATCGTGATTATGACTGTGGTGATATAATTATCTAAAATTTCAAGAATTTAAATGTAAGCACTATAAGGTACTCAGTATTTGTATTAACCGCCTATACAATTTTTTATCATTCTACCTTTAAGACGAACATAATTTCATTGTTTATAATGTATATAAAATAGGAGTGTGTTTTAAGTTCTTAGATGAATATGATGAAAAATAGATTTAATCTTTAATAACGGGTGTCCCAAAATTAACGCAAGATTGTGCAGTGAAGTGTTGGCAATTAAAAAAAAAACAATTTGACAGCTGACAGGTTAGGGTTACTAAAAATGGAGCGTTACACGATCTTCATTAAGCCATACGTGCCGCATGCCGTACAGCCATTGAAACAATTCAATTACTGAATGAGACATTTCCTAGTCGTGTACATTTTCGATAAAAGAGTGCGTATGTGCCAGCAAAGCAGTGGAGGCCATTTGACCGATGTGTTATTCCATAAACAACCCTATCCTATGTATTTTATAATTCAATAAAGAAAAACACAATCTGAAGACTAAAAACTGTGTTTTCTTTTTAATTCAAATCTTGCGTTAATTTTGGGACACACTTTATTTTTTTGCGTTACGACCTCAGTATAAAAATATAAAATAAAACACAAGAAAAGTGTTTCATTATATTTTAAACGATAATAATTAAGAGCAAAATGATGTTCATAGTTTTATATACATGTCTTTGTACAAGTCCTCTCTACGTTATTGTACACAAACATTTAAATGACAAGAACTTAGAGAGGACATGTACAAAGGTGGACTTATCTCTATAAGAGATCTCTTCCAGCCAACCTTACCGGGTGTTAGGAGACTTTAAAGTATGGGAGGTAAACCTGTGTGTACTTTTACCCAACTATAAACGAAAGGTTTCACATTCACTTTTAAGTTCGTATTTTATGGTATGCAACATCTAAAAACCGGCTAAGTGTGAGTCAGAACCGCACACATAGGGTTCCGTACCATCATACTAGATAGCGCTAGTTTCTTCACGTTTAAAAAAAACACGTTCTTGTATGGAGACTTTAACTTTTCTAATTTTTAGTATTTTTTGTTAAGCGACAACAGAAATACATCATCTGTGAAAATTTCAACTGTCTAGCTACCACGGTTCATGAAATGCAGCCTGGTGACAGACGGACGGACGAACACCGGAGGCTTAGTAATATGGACCCGTTTTTACCCTTTGGGTACGGAACCCAAAAAGCTTTTATTTAACTTGCAATATTTGTATGTATGTATGTTTGTTTAGTTCAAACCTTGCGAACAATTTTAGAGCGACTTTCAGGGCCGACTGATCTGAAATGTGGAATGAAGCGATTAATTAAGAGTCTCCAGGAGGCGAGAGTTTCCATACAAACGTAGTCCCGCTTTAATACAAAAACTACATGCCGGATTGAATCTAAACTTTTTAAATATATTGAGTCGACACATATCGATGTTTGTAATTAGTTTTCATCGTAGTAAATATGCAAAATAAACATTCTAGGTAAATTTCGTCCAGTCTATTAGTCTCTTGTTGTCGGTATTCTTTTATGCGCTTAAAGCTTAAGTAATGTAGGCGAAAAATCCAAGAATCATTCAAAACTATACATAGTAATTCAAAATTAAAAGCTCAACCCCACAAATTGTATTTTTCTCTTGGGCTACGAAATAAGAAACTTTAAAGAATCAGCTGTGTAGTTTTTACGTTCAGCAAGCTTGCGGCCGACTCAACTCAAAAAAATCGGCCAAGTGTGAGTCGGACACACGCAAAGTAGGTTTCCGTAGTATTTTCAAAAAATAAACGTATATTTTAAAAAGCAAAATTATATTTACAGTTAGTAATAGAACTTTTTGTATGGAACATCTGTGAATTTTGTTCATACCCAGCTGCACACCTTAAGTTGGTCGAATATTACGTGTAGGGTAGTCAACAAAAAAAATCACCCCCTCTTTACATCTAGGGGAGGTACCCTAAAAAAATGCGTGATTAATATGTATATGTCACGGCTAAAGGTGGGTGTGAACATAAACTTAAGATTATCCGGCTAAAGTTGTTTGGGTAAAGTCAGATTATTATTTGGTATTCGGCGTTTAACCGTACACAACAAGGCCTACCCAACACTGGCTGGGTAATGTTTTTTGGGTGGCGAGCTATTTAGGTTCGGTCAGGTTTGATTGATTTTACGCTCCCCCCCCAGATGGGTGAAGTTTGACCGGCTAATCTTAACTTTGGCCGGCTAATCTTAAGTTTATATTCATACCCACCTTTAGCCGTAACATACACACATGCAATATTACAACTTTGTAGTACTAATAGTCTAGGAGATGAGCTTACTTCGGAAACCTAATAATTTTCGAAAAATTTAAAAACTTTTACGTACAAGCTTTTAATATTGCATTGTCACGCGATATACATATGCATGCAAAATTTCAGCTCAATCTGAAACCGGGAAGTGGGACAAATTTAACTTGCAAGATTCCACCAGAACAAACATACATACATAAAAGCTTGTAAAAAACACTAAAGTTGACTGCCGGTTCTTACTGATAGTTAAAAAGAATTTGAGAGTTTAGTTGAAAATTGATGTGTTAAGTATGCTAACAATTGATATAAAAACCTATTTATTAAAATTATATTGCAGCAACACTGTTGTGTACGAAGTCCAGACAGCAAGCAGGCTTAAAAGCATCTTTCCATCGACCGGCATCCCGAACGCTGAGAGCTTCCTAAATCTTGCATCATAGGCACGACACATATTTTTAAGTATCTTTCTGCTACATCTAGATTCTGAAAAGGAAGAAAATAAGATAAGATAGGATAAGCATTAATCACAGCCCGCACAAGCAAAAAAAAACAGGTAATACAATGCAAGAAAAAAATAACCTTAGATTCGCAGCGCTGATGATTCTGCCAGGCCATTAAGAAAAAGCGAATGCGTGCACCATTGTTAACCATCCAAGCTAACGAGTTAATATGCATTTTTATAAGATTAATGCAGATAATAAGCTTACAGTCAGTCTAATAAGCAATATATGATTCTTTCAAGGATAAAATACAACAGGTTTACATAGACAACACACAATGCAGAATAATTGACACATTTTTACGCATTTTTTTTATCAATAATTAGTAAGGCCTTGGCATCATCTCACCTGATGGTAAGTTACGATGATGCCGAAGATGGAAGTGGGCTTACTTAGATTCCCCGACGCAATAGGGAACTGGCTAGCTCATCTTTATGCCGGAATAAATAAATACTATTAACATTGCTGTTCGGCGGCAACACTTAGACAAGATGGTGGTAGCTAGCCAGGTGAGCTTAGAAAATGCCCTTCTACCTAACCAAGCCTAGTCTTAGAAAGTGACCTCTAGATGTGGAGATATTGGACTTAAGCATTACGCCACGGAGGTGGTTATTAGTTAGTTTAGTGGTAGTTGAGTTTTTAGTTTACAATGGTGTCGATTCGGTGTAACACGACTTAACCTATTTGACAGGATTAAACTAAATTTACGCATTCTGTCTTTTACTTTCTGTATCGAAAAGACAAGGATAGAATGCTTAAATTTAGTTTAGTCCTGTCAAATAAGTTAAATCGTGTCACACCGAATCGACACCTATATCTCGGGTAAGGACTGATAACTTTAGAGAGAGGATTTATCCAAGATCAGGTATTAGTTTACCATGTTCTGAACTTGTGTGATACAGGAGTAACATAATTGGAGTAGGACCTGGGATTTCTTATTATCAAACTGAACAACTTTTTAACTAGTTAACCCGCAGTGAATACTCGAAAAAAGTTTGGATATTCTCAAAATTTGTCTATAAACATATCAATTTGTATTAAGAGTTCAAAATATTTTTTTGAGAAATGACTACGGCTTTCATGGGAATAGTTGTTCAGTATGATGAGTAGAATCCCCAATTAACGGAACTTAAATCAATGGATCTTCCTCTTGTCTAAATAACTGTCCTACCAATGTCAAATATTTTTTGAGAAACTAAAATTATTTTAGATACCTTTATGCTTTAATTTAAAAAGGATTTTAATTATTTTGTATTTATTTCAGCAAACCCATTTATTTACGTTAGATTAGATTTATTTATTTCATATTATCAATTTCAAATTACAATAGTGCTGAATAAAAAATATCAGCATAATATTATGATCGTCAAAATAGTAATAAATATAAAAATATAAATATCTATCATAAAAAGATAATAAAATAAATTTAAAAATAATAATCTTTAATATGAAAATAGTTTTCATTATTTCGTATTCTTTTCAGCAAACCCTTTTATTTATATTAAACTAGCTGTCCCGGCGAACTATGTACCGCCTTACATTACATTACACTGCCCTACCCTACCCTACCCTACACTACACTACACTACCCTACCCTACCCTACACTACACTACCCTACCCTACCCTACACTACACTACCCTACCCTACACTACCCTAACCTACACTACACTACACTACCCTACCCTACACTCCCCTACACTACACTACCCTACCCTACCCTACCCTACACTACCCTACCCTACCCTACATACACTACACTACACTACACTACCCTACCCTACACTACCCTACACTACACTACCCTACCCTACCCTACACTACCCTACCCTAAAATAAAATAGATGTTGGCCGATTCTCAGACCTACTCAATATGCTCACAAAATTTCATGAGAATCGGTCAAGCCGTTTCGGAAGAGTACGGGAACGAACATTGTGACACGAGAATTTTATATATAAGATAAGATTTAATTATTTCATATTATCAATTGAAAATTACTATAGTGCTTATTAAAAAATGTCAAGGATAATATGATCGTCAAAATAGTAATAAATCTAAAAGTATAAAAAGTCAAACATAAAAAGATAATCAAAATTAAATTCAAATTAACAACAACCAACACCGGTCAAGGAATCCTTCAAAAATGTTAAAAATGTCCTTCGACCAACTAAACCGTTTCTTATCAAAGCCCCAGTTAACGGGATCTAAATAAATTGAGCTTTATCTCATCTATCTCTACCAATGTTAATCAAGTCAGATTTTAATAAGAACTAAAAATGTTAAGTTAAATTTATATTGCTAATTTACGCAAGAAGTCACCTGTGGTTCCTGATGTCAAGGAATCATTCAAAAGTGTCAAAAATATCCTTTCACCTACTAAACCGAGTCTTACCAAAGCCCCAGTTAACGAGAACTAAATTAATTGAACTTCTTCTCGTCTAACTATATCTACCAATGTCAAAAAAGTCAGATTTTAATAAGGAATAAAAATATTATGTTAAATTTATATTGCTAATTCACTTAATGTGCATGAAGTCACCTGTGGTTCTTTACTTAATGTGTACGTAGTCACCTGTGGTTCCTGATGTCAAGGAATTCTTCAAAAATGACAAAAATGTCCTTTCACCAACTAAAAAGAGTCTTATCAAAGCCCCAGTTAACGGGACCTAAATCAATTGAGCTTCTTCTCATCTAACTATATCTAAAACTTTTAAAAAAGTCAGATTTTAATAAGGACTAAAAATGTAAAGTTAATTTTATATTGCTAATTTACTTAATGTGCGTGAAGTCACCTGTGGTTGCTGATGTCAAGGAATCCTTCAAAAATATCAAAAATGTCCTTCCACCAACCAAACCGAGTCTTATCAAAGCTCCAGTTAACGAGACCTAAATCAATTGAGCTTCTTCACGTCTAACTATCTCTACCAATGTCAAAAAAGTCAAATTTTAATTAGGACTGAAAATGTTAAGTTATATTGCTAATTTATTTAATGTGCAAGAAGTCACCTGATTTGTGATTTCTGGTGTTAAGGAGACTAATGCAAATGTTACGATTCTTCTCCATTAATAAATAAAACTTCTCCATGTGAACATTTAGAGCTACTTGCATAGCCAGTCTTTTTGTTACAGTAAAAGCCATTATTACTGCAGGTATTGACCAATTCTGAGGACAATAAGTTGAGGAGTAATAACTTTAAGACCAAGACGTATAATATGAAAGAGCGGGTAGCGTAATGGTTAGGGTTGGTTATCCAGGAGGTCGTGGTTCGAATCCTGCCACACACCAATGTGTTTTCGAATTTCGATTTCATATGTACGTTTATCTGACGCTCTTACGGTAAAAGTAAACATCGCGAAGAAACCAACACACGCTTGCAAAGAAATTCGAAGGTTGTGTGTGAAGTCGACCAACTCGCACTGGGCCCGCTTGGTCGACTAAGGTCAGATCATACAGGGTAGGCTCAAGTCCTTCGGTGGGAAAGTATATGAGCTGATATGATGATAAAACAATACTTTGGTGTTAAAAAAAACACTGATAAAAGGATGGTCATGATATGGCCTGTAGTACGGTCGTGCCCGTCTTGTTTACTCATCATGTGCTCGACTTGGCGGGGGCCACTACAGTATTCCCAGATATACTTTATACAAAAAGCACAGGAGCATTCCAAGTTTTATTCAACGACAAAACTATATTACAAATGAGGAGATCCGTAGGAGAACCAAGGAATCGCTAAACTTAGAACGCCGTCCTTGGCCACCGTAAATTCAAATCGTAGATCACTGATAATTTGAAAACAACAAGTTATTTGATAAAGAGATCCTCACATAACTGTTTGGGGTAATTAAGTTCTCGAGTATCGAGTTCGCACCGGAAGACGTAGCGTAGGCAGGCCCCTTTACTCGGTAGACCGAGGACCTGATGAAAGTCACAGGAAGCCGCTGAATGCGAGCTGTGTAGGACTGGTCGTTATGAAAATCCTTGGAGGAGGTCCTTTTCCAGCTGTGGACGTCTTCCGGCTTATATGATGATGATAGTTATGATGGTGTGAGAATTATGTTTGATAGAAAGAAAACTCCTCATTTGCAACTGGTTGCGAAACTCAGTTGGGATCACAGCCGAAACGGAATTGTTCACATCTCAGATAGGGGACCGCTTGCTGCTTGACACTAGACTGTGTTTAAATTGAGTTTACTGTTAGGATAATATTTTTGCTGTTGTTATTAGACGACCACAGTGTAGAAGACGTAGCGTAGGCAGGCCTCCCACTCGGTGGAGCGATGACCTGGAGAAGGTCGCGTGAAGCCGCTAGATGGGGGCAGCGCGGAACCGGTCGTCATGGAAATTCTTGGGGTAGGCCTATGTCCAGAAGTGAACGTCCTTCGGCTGATATGATGATAATGTTAGATGATTAAACTTACCCTACGATAGATTACATGGAATTGGAAGGTAGACTCAATGAAAGTCAAGCTGTGCAGAAAGGCGTCGATGATGTTAAATATTACCTAAAAATAAACACTATGTTATAAGACTGGTAAAAAGTATTGTTATAGAGCCATAAACTTTACGGGTCAAATAATAAGTGAAGTTATTAATATACATACCATGTTATGAAAAATCCTCATAAATGTATCAAACGAATCCATTATTTGAAAGTAACAATGACTTAATGAATCATAAAATGCCAGTTTATCTGTGTTGTCTTTAATTTTGTTGCAATTCAAAAGTGAGTTTAGCAATAGTACTGCATTTTCTAACATTGCTATGACACGTAAAGCGTATATAATATTAATGTCGACAAATAACATAACAATGAATCCAAAATTTGAAAATCCAGTCATAAATAAAAGAGTTAAGATGTACAAAACATTATATATTACGAGAGCAGCCACATACATAAAATTCCACAAAGTTATAGATTTTGCATTATTTAAAACATATAACTTTGTTATTTTATGGATGGATTGTAAGTTTAATACGACGTTGATGTAGTCCAGACTGTATTTCATGCTGTCAATTGAACTGCGTATAATAATAGAACCATATAGAAGTAGATTAATAAGCGTAACAAGCAATTCAAAAAATAGTCCACTAAAATAACAAAATTTGAGAACAATTGCAGTTGTATAAACGTGACAGCCAAATATTAAACATAATGAAAAAAATATTAAAATCTTATCGAACTTCTGCACTGGCGTTATAAAACCATCTTTGATAACATATTTATACTGCATAACGATAGATTGTAGGAAGTTCAAAGGTTTTATGATAGCTAAGAAGTCTTCATCGATTATGTTGTTAAAAAGAAATTCATTTTTAACAGATTTTTTCACAATTATCTTGTCGTTCATATTTTTTAAATAATAATACTCTTATGAAACAATGAACTGGTGATGTCGAATATTTCTTGATAATGTATACAATACAAGTAAAACGACGATGTTTGACGATATTAATGAAATTTTGTTTATTTTGAATGATTAATTGATTATACATCAAGACATCAAAAGTAGATTTAGTAAAGTAATGGATTACAGTAGCGCGGAATTCTATTTGTGAAGGGTCTTTTCTTATTATGAAATTAAACAAATTGTGTATCAACTACAAAACTATACAAGTTTAGTCACGGCCAAATGGGATTTCTTTAGGAGTAATAGTCAACATACTTAAAATGTGCAGGTTGATTTGTAAAAAGTTCATAGACTTTCTATACAATGTGTTCTATACCAACTTAAAAACTAAATTTGGTTTTTAAAATAACAGCCGAAGATTTTCCTCCAAGGATTTCCACGACGACCGGTTCTGGGCTGCCGGCATCCAGCGGCTTCCCGCGACCTTTACGAGGTCATCGGTTCACCTAGTGGGAAGGCTGCCTACGCTACGTTTTAAAATATACCTACATTGATAATACTACGGAAACCCACTTTGCATGTGGTCTGACACTTGCTTGGAACTATATCTGGAGTCGGATCTGTAACTGGAGAGTGCAGAGAGGCCGCCTACAACTGTCCTGCAAGTCGATCCATAGAAACTACACATTTGAAATGGAAGTTATGATTTTGAACTTACCTAACTCATCGTTTGAGAAGGCTAACTGGCCTAACTTAGAAAACTTGAAACTTGCCGACTTAAGGTTACCATGCTCTATCTAAAACCTATTCATTGAGACTATTCCAATGAGCCCAAACAATATTCATCTGCTGTAAGCTGATGAGGAATTGGGTATCCTATAAATAACAGAAAATGTTGCAGCATCAGGTCCACGAGCCCAAACACGACACCTCTGCTGTTAGTTGGCGAGATAGATTAGTTGCAGATTCCAGTAGATGCTGCAGCATCAGGTCAAGGTCACCATGTTCTATCTAACATCTGTTTAATGAGACTATTCCAATCAGCCCAAACACAGTTCCTATACTTTAAGTTGGTGAGTAGTTGGGTATCCTGCAGATTCCAGGAGATGCTGCAGCATCAGGTCAAGGTTACCATGGTTTTGCAATATAGTTACACTAACAGGACACCAAATATATAATTGATCAGCTCGGTAGAAGTTGCCGACATCCCTTCATCATCTTGAAAAGAGCTGATGATCTTCAAACGGCTGAACAGATCTTCATAAATTATATCTAAGAACCACCAACAAAAAAAACGCATCAATATCGGTCCATTCGCTTAGGAACTACGGTGCCACAGACAGACACACAAATACACAGATACACACCTCAAACTTATAACACCCCTCATTTTGCGTCGGGGGTTAAACATATCTGTAGTTTCCTTGATATAGAAACTTCTCACTTTACTTCTCTTAAAAGTGTTTTCCACTGTCTCCGATATAGTAGAATAATAAATATAGAAAGCATTGATACATTTGTTTGGACTACCATACGCATTTTCATCCCTTAGGTTACCCACATGTGGATTAAAGTTTCAAAAACGCTTGAACAAATATTCATTTATTTCATATCAATTGCCTCAATACAAAGTTTCATTGTTTTATATTCAATCATTATTTTATGGGACTTCCATACAAAATTTTATCCCCTATAGTTTCAAGGTGTTTTCGGGACACAAGTTAGTCTATGTTCTTTTCCAAGGTCTTATCTCTTTACCAAATTTTATCGAAGTAAACCGGTTCAGGCTTGAAAGCGTTACAGACAGACAGACATAATTACTTTCGCATTTTTATTATTAGTAGGGAAGGATTAAAACTTACGCATACACGATCAATAATGTAACGACATTGATAATTACGTCTATTTCGTGTATAGTCAATTACGTGACATTGATGGTTGTCATTTTTCGTCTTGACACTTGCCAAGAGTGATAGTATGTTACAAAATAAAAATCAGATTCGTAACTTTAATAATTAAGGTCTAGCTACTCGTATCAAATGCTGAAAAGATAGAACACAAGAGACCACCAATCGGGAAACGGCCTATTGGGCACCCCAAGTGCCGCTCGAATGACGCAGTGAAAATGACATGAACCTCCTTCAAAGAGCCGAATGGCTCGCTGTGCTGCTGGACAGAAGAATGTGGTGTGTCATGGCGTCGGAGGCCAAGATTCTGTTAGGGTTGCTGAGCTAGCGAGGTAAATAAGTAAGTACTCCTACTCGTATTATTCCAAACGTTAACATTTAAGGCCCAGTGGTACCTAAAAATCCACTTTAACAGGTTTTAAGAATTCATTTTTGAAGTAGTTAACAGTAAATTTAAAATCTAGGAAAACATATTGGTATTATTGAGATTAGTTATGAAGGATTATAGATATTAGAAACACGATTTAATAAAGATGCCTCGATAAAATAATTTCACAAAAGTACCTCTTTTCGACCCATTTTATCGTCTTTTTTCGGTTTTATGCTTAAAATAAGTAATTTGTTAATATGATTTATTTACTGACTCATCATCATCATCATCATATCAGCCGAAGGAAGTCCACTGCTGGACATAGAACTCCCCCAAGGATCTCCACGACGACCGGTTCAGCGCTGCCCGCATCCAGCGGCTTCCCGCGACCTTCACCAGGTCATCGGTCCACCGAGTGGGAGGCCTGCCCACACTACGCTTTCCGGTGCGTGATCGCCACTCGAGAACTTTACTGACCCAACGGCCATCTGTTCTACGAGCAATGTGCCCCGCCCACTGCCACTTAAGTTTAGCAATTCTGAGAGCTATGTCGGTTACTTTGGTTCTCTTACGGATCTCCTCGTTTCTGATTCGATCACGCAGAGAAACTCCGAGCATAGCACGCTCCATTGCCCTTTGGGTGACCTTGAGCCTTCTTATGAGGCCCATAGTAAGCGACCATGTCTCAGTTCCGTACGTCATCACTGGCAACACACATTGGTCAAAGACCTTGGTCTTAAGACACTGCGGTATCTGGGACGTAAAGATATTGCGAAGCTTCCCGAACGCTGCCCAGCCGAGTTGGATTCGACGATTGATCTCTTTCTCGAAGTTGGACCTACCTAACTGGACTGTTTGTCCCAGGTATACATATTCGGTAACAACTTCGAGTGTAGAGCCTCCAACCTTCAGAGGAGTAGGTATGACACGGACGTTTGACATAATTTTCGTCTTGTCCATGTTCATTCTAAGACTCACTTCTTGAGAGGCTCTGCTGAGGCCATCGAGCATTGTGCCTAAGTCGTCCATAGTCTCAGCCATGACCACGATATCGTCAGCGAATCGAAGGTGGGTGATGTACTCGCCGTTGATATTGATGCCGAGTCCACCCCAGTCCAAAAGCTTAAAAACATCTTCCAGGGTGGCGGTGAACAGTTTCGGAGATATAACATCTCCCTGTCTCACCCCTCGCTGCAGCTGGATAGGTTCCGAGTTTTGATCCTGGAGGCGAACCGACATGGTGGCGTTTTCATACAAACACTTCAGCACTTCGATGTATCGATAGTCAATTTGGCACCTCTGGAGAGACTGTAACACAGCCCAGGTTTCGACCGAATCGAAGGCTTTCTCATAGTCCACGAACGCCAAGCATAGTGGCTGATTGTACTCTTCGGTCTTTTGTATAATCTGCCGCAGCGTATGTATGTGGTCTATGGTACTAAATCCTTTTCGGAAACCGGCTTGTTCGGGAGGCTGGAAGTCGTCAAACCTGCGTGCGAGACGATTCGTAATGACCCTCGAAAACAGTTTGTAGACATGGCCCAGAAGTGAGATGGGTCTGTAGTTCTTCAGCAGGGTATTGTCGCCCTTTTTGAAGAAAAGCACGACCACACTTCTGTGCCATGCCTTAGGCGTTTGTCCCTCAAGTATAACGGAATTAAATAATTTCTGAAGAGCTTTAAGTACCGGTGTTCCACCTGCTTTCAGAAGTTCAGCCGTAATTCCATCATCACCCGGTGCCTTATTGTTTTTAAGCTGTTTAGGAGCCATTCCAATCTCATACAGGCTGACGTCCGGGATATCTTCGGTATAGTGTCGGGTAAGTCTAGCTCTTGGGTCTTTAGCCAGATCACTGACAGGCAGACGTGTGGTCGTGTACAATTGTCCGTAGAACTTCTCAACTTCTTCCAGCAACTCAGTCTTAGACGATATGATCCTGCCGTCCTCAGTCTTCAGCTTGGTCAGTTGGCTTTGACCAACAGACAGATCTCTCGCGAACACTTTTGAGCCTTTGTTATTTTCAATCGCCTCTTTAATACAATTTGTATTATAGTGGCGCAAATCGCGAGTTAGAGACTTAGAGATCTGCCTGTTTAGTTGCCGATACTGAGTAGCGTCTTCAGAGGACTGCAAAACCAATCTGCGTCTTTCTTCCATGAGGTTGCTGGTGAAGTCAGAGATTTTTTTGGTTCTGTTTGAACGGCGAGTTTTGAAAATCTTAGACCCGACCGTTTGGACAATTTCCACGAACCTGTCGTTATAATCTTCCACATTCTCGCAGTCTCCTAGGCATTCGAAGCGATTGTGCAACTCGAGCTGAAAGTTTTCAGGTTTTTGGAGCTGGATGGGCGCTGGTCGGAGTGTGGACTTCATCAGTCGACATCTTTCTAGCTTAGTCTTTAGATTCAATGTGCCCCTTACCATTCGGTGATCGCTTCCTGTTTTGACTGAGTTGATCACAGAGACATCATTGAATATTTGCCTTCTTGTCGACAAGATGAAGTCGATCTCGTTCGTCGTTACGCCATTGGGATGCAACCATGTCCACTTTCGCTGTTTAGGCTTTTTGAAGAAGGAGTTCATCATAAAGAGGCCCTCCTTCTCCATAAAGTCGGCCAGCAGCTGGCCACGTGCATTTCTCTCTCCATATCCAAATTGCCCCACTCTCAGCTCACCATCACTTCGTTTGCCCAGTTTCGCGTTAAAGTCCCCCATAACAATGGTGTATTGAGTTTGTTTGGTGTATTGAGAATTTTTCCGATTTACTGACTATTATTATATTATTTACTTGGGTGACTAAAAACGGAAAACATCGAATGGATTTTTATTTAAGATAAATATGATGAAAATAAAAACGAAAACATCGAAAAAGTGCAAAAGTGTGGTTATTTTCTTACACGTAAAGAAAAAGACAAAGACAGATTTTTAAGTACCACTGGGCCTTAAGGTGATATTCTTGATTGGCATTTGTTTTATGCTATCTATTTCTAGTCAATTTATGCCTGCAAAGCAAATTGTAGTAGCACTACAGAGTATGTCATCACGAGGCAGATGATTTGCACCGGTAATCCACTGTTAATCTCGAACATTCGATACCCGGTCATTCTGTCGAACACTCGATTCAACCTCTGTATATTCTTGAGAACTTTTTTGGCTGCTTCTGTAAGTAAAAAAAAACGATGCAACTGGGTTTTAATAACTAAAATTTGTACTTCTTTGGAATATACAATCATTTATACCTTTTTTTGTAATATTTATGACTTAGACTAGGACCTAGTCTACCTAGTCACTAGGTGTATGAACTAGAAGGCTGAAATTCTCTTTAATGAAGCCCTAGTAATACTTTAATTAATTATAAGCCAAAGAACAAATAATGTAGAGTGTCACTTGCGATTAACAATGTCTCATTTTAATTTTTGGGTTCATAGCTAGTTAAACAATCATTAATCACAATGAAGATGTTTTTGTTCACAAAACAGATGAGTATTTTTAGAGTTGATCTGCTTGACTAAATTTATGGCCTTCACAGTAATCCGATCATATTAAACATAACTGAGTTATTTAACTGATGTACCTGATTGGTTTCTCTGCAAATTGCAAGCGCACATTGTCTCCACTTCAGTGACGGCATGGTAGAATGCATCAAGTTCCAAGCCTAGCATCATTAGTGCAGCCAGGTTTTTTGTTAGCCACAACCCTATTACTAACCGTAGAACCGTTCCTGTCTCCTGAAAAGTAATTTTTATACACAAAAATTAAGTGATACGTATTAATTTACACTAAGCTCAGTGACGGCAATACTCAGATATTCTCGACACAACGACGACTGTTGTTAACAGTTTTACATTTTACATTTTTACATTTTACAGCCAACATCAAAATTAACAAAATTCTATCATAACCAAGGGATTTAGAGTTCATGATTCTAGATATTTATTCAAAATAGGTAATAATTTAATAATAATAATAATAATGTAATAATTTACACCCTTTCTGAATAAAATAAAAAATTCACAATCATTAGTTAATAACGTCAAAATTCAATCCTTGATATAAACCAGATTAAGAAAACAATATGACACGAAAAGCTATACACAAAATAATTGAATATCATTGCCTTTGACGAGAGAGTCAGCCGTCGCTCCCATCAACCATATTAGAGGGAAAACGACCCGGCTTCCGATACGCCTAGCTGATCAATGATCATAGCGATCTATAGATTTGTTATTTTCATAAACAGCTTAATTAGCAGCGCCCTCATGATCTGTCAAACCAAATTCATAGTTTGGAAGAAAACTAGGCTCG
The DNA here is from genome assembly GCA_947284805.1 of Coleophora flavipennella. Classification (NCBI taxonomy): domain Eukaryota; kingdom Metazoa; phylum Arthropoda; class Insecta; order Lepidoptera; family Coleophoridae; genus Coleophora; species Coleophora flavipennella. Next base: position 13,319,748 of record OX369259.1, on the reverse strand, counting down.
GTGGCATCGTTTTTACGGTATAATTTAGTGGCTTTATTTATAAGTAAATTGAGACTAAAATATATTGCTTTCAAAGTAGAACTTATCAAATGTAAAGTTTTTTTTTTGTTTGCAACTTTGTTTGTGTGGTTATAAAATTGTAATTTGAGCAGTCAGCGCTAAATTAAACGGGAGAAAATAACAAAACATGCATAAGTGAAGCGGGGTCAGGAAAAACACATTTTACTAATCCTTACTAATATCATAAATGTGTACATGTGTTTGTTGGTTTCTTTCCTTTTCACGATTCAACACCTCGACCAATCTTGATGAAATTTGGCATGCGGGTAGCCTATGTCACTGGAAAGGATATAGGCTACTTTTTATCCCCTGAAAATAGCATAGTTCAAGGCATCTCGGGAAAACTCTTTTCGCAATAGAGCAACGAATTGAATTATTTTTTTTAGAATTGGTTGAGCTAGTGGGAAGTGACATAGACTGCTAAACAGAGAAGCCCAATATAGTTCCTGAGGGATCTGCAGAAAACTCATGAACACGCTCGCGCGCACCACTCACCCTCAAAGACAGTCATAAAAACGATGTTCATGCGGGCGAAGCCGCGGGCAAAAGCTAGTAATAAATAAATGTAATATACTATAAATAAATGACAAATATCGAATTTAAAAAGTCAAGTGTAAACAAATCTGCATCAGGAGCTTCTAGCGGTTCACGCACTGCGTTACCTCGAAGACAGTCATAAAACTATATCCACCTGAGTAAAGCCGCAGGCAACAGCTAGTCTTTAACCTTACACTATCAAAATAACTTACCGAGTCGTTTGTTATAATATTCATTTTTGCTAGTTCTATATGCATTTGGACGTAGAGCAGTGAATGTGTAAAAGCATCCAGTGCAAACAAAAACACCTGTAAAATAAAGAAAATGTTATTAGTGTTTCATTTCATTCTTACTAATATTATAAATGTGAAAATGTGTTTGTTTGTTTGTTTGTTTGTTACCTTTTCACGCTTCAACACCTTAACCAATCTTGTTGACATTTGGCATGCAGGTAGCCTGTGTCACTGGGAAGGAGATAGGCTACTTTTAAATAGCATAGTTCGATGCAGATCCGGAGGGAACTGAAAATATACTCTTTTTTTTGGTTAGTTTCAACATTGAAACGGAACATTCCCTCACGTATATCTACCAGATACGCTAAAGCTACCAAGTTTATGATATAGCGTCCCCACTTTCCTACCCTTGAAACGAAACAATGGATTGCTGTGATTTTTTGCACAGAGATGGCTGAGGGGGTGGGAAATGACATAATTTACTAATTAGCATATCCTGACATGTTTACCGAAGGATCTGGGGAAAACTCATTTCCGCGTTCGCGCACCTCAGCGTCGCAACGGAGCTACGGACTGAAGTGGTTTTTTGTATAGAATTGGTTGAGGGGTTGGGAAGTGACATAGACTTCTAATCAGAATAGCCCGATATCGTTCCTGAGGGATCTGAGGAAAACTCATGTCCACCCTCGTGATCGCGCACCACTCACCTTAAAAGACACTCATAAAAAACGATGTCCACGCGGGCAAAGCCGCGGGAAAAAGCTAGTTATATTATAAATGTGAAAGTTTGTATGTATGGATGTATGTATTTGTTACTCTTTCACGCTTCAATCACCAGACAGATCGGAATGAAACTTGGTAGACATATAGTTAAGGTGCTGGAATAGGACATAGGCTACTTTTTATCCAGGGAAAACGTCTTATTCCCACGGGAAAATCGAAAACAACGCGGGCGTAGCCGCAGGCAAACGACTAGTATTTCATAATTGTAGTATGATATTTTAAAAACAATTATATCACAATTGTGCCAAATCACTATTGTTTCATCTGCAATATAAAATTTATATAAAACTAGCTTTTATCCGCGGCTTAGCTCGTGTGGACATCGTTTTTATGTCTGTCTTTGAGGGTAATGGGTGCGTAGGCAGGATTTTACTGCAGATCCCTCGGGAACTATATCTGGCTATTATGATCAACAGTCTATATCACTTCCCACCCCTTTAACAATTTCTATACAAAAAAAAAACACGTCAATCTGTTGCTCCATTGCGAGCCTGGAAATGAGTTTTCCCTAGATCCCTCGGGAACTGTCTCAGGCTATGCTAATTAGTAAACATATCTTAGCGAAACATTACAACAAACCGTTGCTCCATGCGATGTTAAAAAACTCAACCAAAAAAATATTTTCAAATTCCCTCAAGAACTGCATTCGACTATGCTATAATAATGAAATACGGGGAAGGACATGCTAAAATAGCATTATTTTCACTAGATCAAAAGTAGCCTATGTCCTTCCCCGTGACACAGGCTACCTCCTTGCCAAATTTCTTCAAGATTGGTTGAGGTGTTGAAGAGTGAAAAGGTAGCAAACAAACAAACACATTTTGACATTAATAATATGACTAAGGATTTATATAGCAGTTCAAACTAAAAGCAATTGTGAAACAACAATACTGTCGTATTTGATATATGTAAGTGGACTTACTGGAAATCGAAAAACTTCAGTATAAATTCTAAAAGCATGTAAAAGATGAACATAAGCTCGATGCAACCTTCGCCAGTAGGATTTGTCATCATCATAGATCTCGTAAATTTTGAATAGGTGAAACTTGGCAGATAATTCGACAAACAAATGTAGTTCGTGTATCCATAGGGATATTTCTTTATTTATGAACACCATAAGAGAAGAAGCATAAATGACGCTAGCATCAAAAAGTATAAAAGTAAGAAAATATAAAACACTATTCCAATCGTAGAAAGGTGTCATCGAAGATAAAATTGCACTATAAGCTAACAACAAAGATGAAAAGGTAGCCCAGTTACGAATTTTAAGGTTCATCAAAGAAATCTCTTGAAATTTAAAAGTTCGATGGACCTCTTGTAATCTTAAAATTAAAGATATATGCTTTAGAGAGTTAAAAATGTTTAAAACGAAGTATATAACAAAACAAATGCTATAGAAGATAAAATTGAAAATTTCAAAGAAAAGCAAAAATATGTTTGTTTGCTTAAGGAAAAAAAATCTTGACATTTTTTTATAATGCACGAAAACATACAGAAGAGTGCCAAATAATGAGAAGATGTAGTAGCTTTTCCATATTGGTGTAATAAAATTGTGTAAGATTTTGTATTTAGCCATTAAGAAAAGAAATTGCATCAAATCAAGGGGTTTTAACACCGCTTGAATATCTGGATCAACTATATTGCTGAGAAGAATCTCGATGGAATCTTGGTTCCTACGCATGATTAAATTAAGAAATGATACAATGAAAAATAAAAAATCACTGAGAAATCACGTAAATAATAATACAATCGTATTGTGACAAACTATCCCGATCCGAATTATTTTCAGTGTCTAAAACGATGTTAGCTTTTTAATATATCTTGTTAGTTATTTCAGTCGATGTCTTATCTTGATGATATACATTCACGCAATAATTAAGTTTATTTGATGATAGAAACTATAACAATACGAAATAAAGTGGAATGTCCATTACCTTTAATTTAAATGCACTTTTAACATTACTCAGTACTTTGTGCAAATTACGTGTTTCCATTCGCCGTTGATTGTTTAATAATTTAATAGTATATTCACGTGTAGCTGATGCCCGCGAGTTTGTTCGCGTGGACAATTGAACATGGAAAATTATGATTTTAATGAAAGAGCCACGTGAAAATGAATAATATGTGACACAATTTGTGACACTGAAAAAGGCAAAAGAGAACTGAAAACTATTCATCGCACTATTGTCCCTTCGGATGTTCTGGAGCATTCTGTTCACAGCTTCTACAGCTTTCTTGTACGCCATAGTGGCGTAGTGTTAACTCGTTTCAAATCGTTCGAATCCCGGCGGAGTCTTAGGGCGCGTACCGATGTATGCGTTCTCCCACAAGTTATTGCAATTTGGGTTCTATGCTTATAACTTATTCTTATTACTTATTTCCAAATCTTTTCTCTAACACCGCGTACGCGCAGGAACCGCGCAGCCACCATGCAGTGGCGCTCACGCCGCTTCCGCGTCGCTAGCGTGTTCCCACTTCATTTGATTTGACATCGCGCTGTAATATGGACGAATCTACATATTATTAGCGATCAAAAGCGGATTTTATATAAAAAAAAAATTGTTGACCTAAATGTATCAGAATTTTACAAAACAAGTAAAAACAAAAGAAAATATAAAATAATTACTCAAATACAGTAAAAAGAATACAAATTAAAGTCTCAGAACCTCCTCGTACGAAGGATGAAAGCAGAATGCCTTCGCGCTTTTTTTTCCCTCTGACTTCGGAAGAGGAAAGGGGGAAAATGTTTTTACGAATTCCAATACAGCCGGTTGTATTGGTTATGTGGGACTCACAGCCCTGTTCCTATATGCATACGTACCCATTGTATACATAAGGTATATTTAAACAGATATGCACAGGCCCAAGACCACACTACCCACTAACGACCCCCTGTAGCCTTTGCAGCTAAGCTGCCTTAAAAGCTAATCGGAGCGACGCCTCCCCCCCCCTTTCACGCGCCTCTCCTACACCGCTTTTATACCATTATTCACCGTTCTCCTACCTTCAACCTAAATAATAGCCAACATGGCCTCTCCTGACACCCTGACGTGCACGGCAGGATTGGTCGACTGATCCAGTTACAGCTTAGTCAATTTCAGGCATATCCAGGCCTCGTGATGGTTCTTCTCTCAGGTTATCAGGTCCTGGTGCTGGCTCGTCTAGTTCAAGCTGATTTGGCGTTAGCGAACAATCCGACTGGTCCTGGTTTGGGTCTTCATTCTCATCATCATCATTTGCTGAAATCATATAGCAATATAACAATTAAATCGTAGTAAGTTTGGCACTCACCATGCATCATTTCTAAATTCGTTATATATCTTAGAGTTAGTTTTAGTTGTACTGTTGAATGCCTGTGTTCTAAAGTAAGCTTGAAACATTTTGTTTAATAAAACAACATAAACTACCCCGTGGATCAAATTTAACTTAACTTCTCGAGAACACTACATTTTCAGACAACCACACCATAAAACATAACAACATATGCTTAATAAAGAACACTGTGAGCCCACACTGCACAATGATTGATCGGTTTGCAAGGCTGATTAGCTTCCGAGGTCGTGGGTACACCCCTCCGAGTGTATCACACAGACAGACAAGGATCCAACAGCACCATTCATCAGAATAGATGCAACACTTCCGGACCAGATAGATCATACAGATCTGAGCCTCACCCTCAAAGAAGGCAGAAGGGAGTCCATTCACCTCCCCAGAAAACCATTAACTGAGCAGCAGCATATGTGGTCTTCCCGTATGATCCAGCCTACATCCTCAGTTCATAGCGGCTAAGAGGAAGAACGCGTATAACTCGGTAGGGGCCGTGCATTCCACGGTCAAGCTTGCCCGTGGACTGAGCATACTTGATAACGTAGACAAGGTCGCCTTCCTGAAACACACGAGTGGGACGTCTGTCCCGGTTAACATAGGTGTATATTGCTGCCTGGTTTCTAGTTAGCCGTTCGGCCGTCCTCTGCCTGACGATTTCTCTTCTTGCCTCACGATTACTTGCGGCAGGCTCCTGGGCAACATCTCGCACCAGAACACGAATCGCTGGCGTGGTGTTTTCATGGCCCACCAACAATTTTAAAGGCGATCTTTGTGTAGTATTGTGCTGTGTTATATTGAGAATAAGTTGCAGACGCTGTTATTCTTCAGCACATTCATGTCTTTTGTGGTTTGCCTCATTTTGTAGCATGTTTAATACAATTCGAGCGTACCGCTTCACTTGCCCGTTAGCGTGATGCATCTCAGCAGTTATGTGATGGAGCTCAATTCCGAGGACTTGCATCCATGACTTGAATCCACATGACTCGAACATGCGGCCTCTGTCGGTCACTATTAATTTGGGTGTTCCAAATAAAGAAATAACAGTTTTACAGATCTGCTTCAGTTCATCAAAGTTTTGGCGGCGTTTATCATGAACGATTTGATCAGATCAAGAGCGTGTCAGGCAGGAGATAATCGCTAATCTGACCATTGCACCTCTTTTAGCTATATTTAAACCAATTTTACCCACGGAGGTACATAGCGATGCCAGCCAGTTTGGGCTACGGTGCGGTTTTGTTGCAAATCCATCAAGGCATTAACGTTGCCACGTTAAGCACGTGGTTGTTTATTACATCCAGGTGACTAAGGGTGCTGAGCCAAAATATCATTCATACGAGCTCGAGACCCTGGCTGTAGTAAAAGCGCTGCGGCACTTCCGGCCCTACTTAGTTGGTTCCCGTTTCACGGTAGTTACAGACTGTAACGCACTGAAGGCTACTCAGAGTAAGAAAGATTTATTACCTCCGTTGTGTTGGTGGTGGATAGTTGCAAGGTTTGGATTTTACCATATCATACACAAAAGGCGCTATGTTGCAGCACACGGACTATTTGAGCTGTTACCCCAGCAGTTTGGTTTATAACATTGAAAGGCCGCGTAATTGTACCCAAATGGCGCAATCAGGTGATGAAGAGACCCGTAACATGATTCTGGCTGTAGAACGGGGAGAGTTAGAGCCATCACGCTATCGAGTACAAAATGATGTCATTAATTACCGGTACAGTCAGGTAGGGCAAGAATCGAGGCTCCTTTGCTATATACCGAAGGGCCAACGCTTGAGCCTCCTCAGGGTCTCTCACGATGAACACAGCTATATTGGTGCTTACAAAACATAAGAGCTTATACTTAGGCATTTTTGGTTTCCTGGCTTTAGGGCTTTTGTTAAAAAATACATACGTCACTGTATTACATGTGTTGCTCATAAACGAGTTCCTAGAGCTCCTATTTCCTCATGGCCTCGCGAGGCGTAATGGTTAATTCCATTCGCTTTACACCAGGAAGTCGCGGGTTCGATTCCGGCGGGGTCGACTTGAAAGACTCGGTTTGGTTGGTGGTAGGGCATTGTCTAAGCCCTCTTGGCTAGCTACCACCATCTTATCTAAGTCTTGCCGCCAATGGCTTGAACATAAGATAGCCAGTTCTCCATTGCATTGGGGAATCTTGGTTATCCCGCTTCCATCTTCGGCATCATCGTCACTTACCATCAGGTGAGATGATGCCAAGGGCTTACCAATTGTAAATAAATAAAAAAAGAGGAGAGGATTCCATCCCATTCTTTTTCCGTCAGAACGTTAAATCTTGGGATTTTTATTAATTCAGTAAAATTCTCTATAAACTGAAAGAGAAGCCCTATATTCTCAATTTTTTACATTTTTTTTACTTAATGATACCAGAAATAAGAAAGGAAATCCTCAATTTTCGTACAATTTCTTTAAAATCTTCTGAACTTGCCACTTTTATATAATAATGGTACTTAATTCCCTTAGAGCCCTTTCATTTGATGTATCAAAGAATATTATTAAGAAAATATTTTTAAAATTTTCCAGTTTGCCCCCTCAAAATATAACTCCTAAAATTTGAATACGTTTGTTTGCCCTATACATTCTTGATAAGGTCAGCAAACTATGTACCAAATTTCATAATTTTATCTTCTTTCGTTCACTAGTTTCGTAGATAATCGGTTATGACAGACGGACAGACAGACACACGAGTGATCTAGTGAAGGTCCCTTTTTAACTAATGTACGGAACACTAAAAATAAGACAAGACCTGCTAATATCAATAAATAGTTTAATAACATTAGTTTTACAGGAAAGCAAACTGTAGCAACACCACCGTGTATGTAGTGACTTGCCCCATGAAATGGAGAGGTAAGGCCGCGTCCACAACGAACAGACCACATGCCATTATCTTCTTACTGTGAGTCCTACTGATCCTCATCACAGTCTTTGCAAACCTCTGTACAGCAACTGCAAGTAGAAAAATATAGGGTTACACTGCATATATAAAAATAAAAAATAAAATAGTCAATTCTCAAAAAAATTGACCCTCCATACTAAATGCATAAAATCGGTCGATCAGCCGATCGATTTGTATGAAGAGTACAAATTTTTTGTACCTTTTCAGCAAAGTCGTAGAACAAAAGTTGTTCAGTATGATGAGTAGAAGCCCCAGTTAACGGGACCTTCACCAATTTTGTTCCACCCTGTTACGACTTACAGTGTACTTATATAGGGTGTAACGAAATTGGGGTAGGTCCCGTTCATTGGGGCTTCTACTCATCATACTGAACAACTTTTTTTCTATGACTTTGCTGTAAACAAAAATTATTTTTACTCTTTTTACAAATCGATCAACCGATTTTGTGTATTTTATCATGGAGGGTCCAATTTTTTTTATTGAGAATTGACTATGGGTTTCTTGGAGAATTTTGTTAAGTATGACGAGTAGAACCTACAGTTAACGGGACCTACACCAATTTTGTTACAATCTGTATATAAGAAGTAGTGTTTTGTTCTTTATTAAGAGAGCGTCGTTGGCGCAACCGTTAGGGCCGCTACCTCCTGTCTGGGAGGTCCTGGTTCGAATCTTGCCACTTAACAATGTGATTTCATATTTCGATTTTATATGTGCGTTTATCCGACGCTTCTTACAGTGAAGTAAAACATCGTGAGGAAACCTGCACACGCCTGCGAAGAAACTCGAAAGTTGTGTGTGAAGTCGACCTTAGTCAACGCACTGGGCCCGCGTGGTTGACTAAGGCCCGATCAACCTATATACTAGGAGGTAACGACAAATTTGGTAACGATTACGGAAATGGATAAACTTAGGTTGAGAGGATAAATGATAAATAGCAATCCTCTGATGTTAAATATGTCGGTCTGCCTGCGCAAATTGGTTTCGTTATGTACTTATAGCGCCTGAAAAACTAGTTATCGTGACCAAAAATACATACATACATATATAGACGGTCAAAAACATAACCCTCCTTTTTTCATAGTGGGGTGAAAAAACGATAAAGGAAATGGCTGAGTAAGATATAAAATGAAAGTAGTAGATGTGCTCATGACAGTTATGCAAAAACTGACCATATATTCAGTTGCATTATGGAGCAACTTCCGTTAGTAGTAGGAATTCGGAACCCCACCCCCATGCCGGAGCACCAAAGTTGGAAATGGCAGACATTAATTCCTAAAAATAAAGATATCGCCCCCCATTTAAATCATTTGCGCGTGGACCCATTTCGCTATCTTCAAGCGTTTCCGAGATAGGAATTCCAGTCAAATTGGAGACTCCTGCAAGCCACTTTTTAAGGGGCTTGGTCTGTTGCCACTACCCGCGCTTTATATACTCGAGCTTTGTGTGTTTGTGAAGCAACATCTGCAATTATTTAAAAAAGCCAGTGACAAAACCACAAGAGCCCTTAGAGATCCATACAGGCTAGTTTTTAACGCAACCCCATTGACTGAATTGTGTGTGTATGAGCTTTCGAATATATAACAACTTAACGATTAAACTAAGAAGCCATTAATTTTGTCTTGAAGGTTTTAGATTCAAGCTTTCGTAGTTCAATAGGTAATTTATTATATATTTGAACGCTTATACAGGCACAATTTGGCTATACATTTTCATTCAATGGGATTTCGTTAAAAACTAGCCTGTTGCCAGGAAAAGATCTGACTCAGCATATGTTGTGGATTACAATGACCCACAACGCTGGTATTCTACCAGATCCCATAAGGTGAGTGCGTACACGTCTTTCAGCTGATATGATCATAATGAGCATTCCCTCTCGTATATCTACCAGATACGCTAAAACTATCACGTTTATGGTATAGCGTCCCCACTTACCTACCCTTAGGCATAAAAGTGAGGGCCGCTATTCCTGCCAACACCATAAGGTGAAGGCAAGGACTAGTTACGGTAGATATTGCCGCCAAGACGCTTGTCCCGGTATTCTGCAAGGCGAGTGCCTCGTAGAAGAGAACCACTACCTACTGTCCAGGTAGGTCCCGGAGCTGTAGGCACACGCACCTCCAGCGGATTTCGCTTCTGGCAGTGCGATCCCCGCTCGGGACGCCAGAAAAGCTGACTCGCACATATCCGGTGTGGTACCGGAGCTGTAGGCACGCTCACTTTTCGGCGCTTATCGCACCTGTCCAGACTAGCTCATAATGAACTGTGAAACCCGTCCAGGTAGTGACCGTGCCTATAGCCAGTTAACATGCGTGATCGATACGTACACGCAAGTCCCAAGTGGCTACGACCGATACATATTATCTCACCTGAATTTCGTCGATGTATTTTCACAGAAATAACATGAATGGCTGTTTCCATGTTCTTGTACAAGTCGTCACTGAACTTGCACAGTGCCGTTTCGGCGCATACTCCTTTAAATATCCAAAGAAGGACACCAAAGCTGTGGCTATACATGATCTCTCTGTTCACCTGTGAAAAAACCGTTTCGTAACCAGTTACCAAGAAGGAAAAAAATATCTTTGTCCGAAACTACATGCTGCAAATTAATAAGTAAATATACTTTTTCTACTCTCATTTGGTAATTTATTATTATTTAAATATACAAAACAAGCTACTCTGCTCACTTGGCACAAGGTGAAGTGGCAGGAGCACCTCCAGCGAAAGCACAGTCGGCTGGAGTTCAGTGCGACGGGGAGAGAAAGCGTCAGAATATTCGGGCATTGTCGAGGAGGACTGCTTTTTGCATTGCCGCAATTATAGGTCTGCCTCGGAGTTCCAGCCGCCTTAGGTATCGTTCAAGATCGACTGAAATTAGCCCGTTCACGGATAGGACTATGGGGATGATTTCGGTGGATTCCACTTGCCACATATCAGTAATCTCGTGCGCCAGGTCCAGGTACTTTGTCCTTTTATCGGCATCAGCCTGCACGAGATTTTCGTCGTATGGTATAGTGACATCCACCAAAAACACCTCAAAAACATCAACACAGTATCAGGCTTATTCGAAAGAATAGTCTGTCTGTGACGATGGGTCGGTCCCAGTAGAGCTTGGCGCTGTCGTTCTCGAGAACCGGCTCCGGCGTGTACTTGTAATATGGCAACCGCCGAGATATGAGGCCATACTTTAGAGCGATATCTTGGTGTAGGATCCTGACTGCTTGGTTGGGCCTGTGCAAATACTCAGTGTTAGCAAGTATGGAACAACTGAAGGTTATGGGACGTAGGGTCTCCCCTGGTTGACGGCACAACCGACAAACGTCCAAATGTGCCGTCTTTTACTAAGCACCTCCTATAGTTGTTCGTCTTGACCACCTGATGTTGTATTGCACAGAGAAAACCCTCGGTCTCCGAAGCGCAGCCAGTGCACGGAGGCCTTCTGATCTATGAATGATCCACAATTATTATTAGTATCCATTATAATTATTATTTTATTTATTAATCGAAAAAAATGAGTACATAGGTAAACATTGGAACTACAAAACTGAATGATCAGTTTGACTGTGGGATCGACAGTCTCACTCAGCTTCGCTTCGTGGCACAAACTAGCACTCATGTTACTATGGCTTTCATTACTTGGGAGTGGCATAAATAACTTTTTCATCACTTAATAAGTGCGAATAAAATTCTACTTTGTTTTCTAGCGATTTTTGGTATTTCTCTTCTGATTGGTCCGCGTTCGAGCTGTAGTTTGAGCTATCTATCTCCCTTCTGGTTGGTCCGCGTTCGTGCTTCTGTTTCTCATAGGTCGTGATGAAAAATTGCGCGTATCACTGGGGGCCAAAGTAGTTTAGTTTCGGATGACGTATATTGAATTCCTCGCTAAGCTCAGAATTCTACTTTAGAATCCTTAGCTTAGTTCAGAATTCAAAGTAACTTCATCAAAAAAAACGAATTTGTCCCCTTGTTACACAAACAACTATTCTTGCACGCCAAAAAACAATACACGATAGTGTAACATAAAGTGCAAAGGCGGCGTTATCGCTTTAGGCAATTTCTACCAGGCAACCTTGAGTAAGTGACAGAAAGACAGGAAAACTACTATTGCGTGGCACCAAATTCAAGTATCAACGAAATGAAGAATAATGAATGATAGCTACATTAATTTATAAGACTGATTAGGACTCAAAGGTGATCAAATTTTAATTATTTTGGAGTTAAATATCGGAAATAAAAAATTTAATTAAAAATTGCATTTTTTAGCCAAATAAAATTATATCAATATAAAGGTAATCTACGTTAGTAATTTGAAAAGTAGTTATCATATCAGCCGAAAAACGTCCACTGCTGCTGAACAGAGGCCTCCCCCAAGGATTTCCACGACGACCGGTACTGCGCTGCCCGCATCCATCGGCTTCCTGCGATCTTCACCAGGTCGTCGGTAAGAAATTAGTTAAGTTGTCACTAAATATGTCAAATTTAAAAATATTTTCTTTAATATTCTTACTTCATTTTACAATGAGAAAATGTTTAGTTTATTTTTTACCTCTTCACGCTTCATTAACTCAAACAATTAGGACAAATTAGGACGATCAGGCCTTAGTCGACCACGCGGGCCCAGTGCGGGTTGGTCGACTTCACACACAGCCTGCGAGTTTCTTCGCAGGTGTGTGTAGGTTTCCTCACTATGTTTTCCTTCGCCGTTAAAGCAATCGGTAAGTACATGTACGTAAGTTTTTGAAAAACTCATTGGTACATTGGCCGTCCAGATTTGAACCCGGTACCTCTAGTTAGAAGGACCGAGTCGTTACCGGTTGAGCCACCGACGCAAGTCTTGCTTTGAGTACCCGAGGTATCTGGAGAAAACTAACTTTCACGCTTTGTCATATTTTGCACAGAGATAATAGGGATGACGAATGCTAGTCAACTGAGTTACAAAAGTCAAAATATATCCTCTGTCAAAAACTACATTTTGTCCTAAAAATTTTAGCAATACCTAGGCGTGTCGTCATAGTTTAGCAGCGTCATATATATATACTCATTTTGTGAATTTAGTGAATTGAAAATCGAAGACTTGATGGAAAACAAAACGAGTGAGGTTTTCCGAAGTTCTAGTAGGAAGGCAATTTATTGATCAAGAGTTCATTATGTATTTCTGATGCTGTCGTCATCCCTATTGAGTGTGTAAGGTTTATTACCGTATGACTCTTCATCCAGAGCAGAAGAATTTCTACGTACATCAGTACTTGAGTAAAAGTTGTTACAAAGTGAAGCATTATCTGAAATAAAATAATCTATCTGTATTCTAGGGCCCGTAGCTCGTAGAACAGATGGCCGATGGGACAATAAAGTTCTTGAGTAGCGTAGGCAGGCCTCCCACGCGGTGGACCGACGACCTGGTTAAGATCGCGGGAAGCCGATGGATGCGGGCATCGCAGGACCAGTCGTCGTGGAAATCCTTGGGGGAGGCTTTTGTCCAGCAGTGAACGATTTTCGGCTCATATGATGATCTGTATTCTGTGCCGTTTAACTTTTTAGAGTTCCGTACCAGATAACGGGACCCTTTTACTAAGTGTACGCTGTCCGTCTGTCTGTGTACGCTGACCTCTAAAAGGCTGTATCTTTGGTACCATTTGGTTTTAACTGCCTCCATGGCGTAATGGTTAAGTCAATTAGCTTTTCATCAGGAGGTTGAGGTTTCGATTCCCGGCGGAGTCAAACTTTGTGGACTCGGTTTAGTTGGTGGAAGGGCTTTTTCTAAGCCCGCCTTGCTAGCTACCACCATCTAAGTCTTGCAACCAGACATGAATCTTAACAGTATATATGTGTTCCGGCTTGTAGTGCCCCATTGCGTTGGTAAGTCCGCTTCCATCTTTGGCATCATCGTCACTCACCATCAGGTGAGATGATGCCAAGCGCTTACGAAAATTTAATTTAAAAAAAAACATAAAGCTAGCTGAAATTTTTAGCCAATACCTATATGTAATTATTATTATAGGGTATCTACAAAAAAATCCAAAAATTAAAAAACGTTAAAATGAAACTTTATGTTATCTCACTCTATCTTAAAAACGGTAACACATACAAGCGTGAAACTTCGTGTGATAATAGTACTAATCCTGAATTAAAACAGAAAAATGTATGAGTCGGAATAAAATGACACTTTTCTGTCGCTAGTAAGTAGTAATCGCGTTAATGTCTTTTGTTTGTAATGTATAGGTAACTTACTATGAGCCTCATAAGAAGGCTAAAGTTCATCCAAAGGGCAATGGAGCGTGCTATGCTCGAAGTTCCTCTGCGTGATCGAATCAGAAACGAGGAGATCCGAAGACAGCCAAACTAACAGACATAGCTCTCAGAGTTTCTAAACATAAGTGGCAGTGGGCGGGGCACACATAGCTCGTAGAACGGATGACCTTTGGGGCAGTAAAGTTCGAGTGGCGACCGCGCACCTGAAAACGTAGCGTAGGCAGGCCTCCCACTCGGTGGACCGATGACCTAGTGAAGGTCGCGGGCAGTTGTGGAAATCCTTGGGGGAGGCCTATGTCCAGCAGTGGACGTCCTTCGGCTGATATGATGATGATCTATTGGTAACATTACCGGTTTTTATAATTATTGATACTTTACTAGTAACGATCTTTGATGCAAAAAAAACACATGATTATCACAACATACCGTTATTTGGAACGCCTTCTTAAATAAGCTTACTGCTTCCATCATAGTTTGGTACTGCTTTGCAAATTTTGTGCTAGTCCAGTCATCGAAGTTTTCGACCTGCTCAATTTGTTTACTCCACTGGTGAATTTTTTCAGACAAGAAATACAAGATAAACGATGCACAAACTATATCCAAGTCAAATATTAAAGTTACAACTATCGATATTGATCTCGCCCATGTCCACAGATAATCCAATTTTAGTTTTAGACTTACTAAAATTGTGTAAACCATTATATAGGCAAATAAAGATAGAATAAATTTTATTTTTAGACTCATATAGTCTCTAACATTCACAAAATTGAATATTCTGCACAGTTTTAAGATAAGTTTTACATTTATATCACTTTTATATAAATGTGAGAAGCTAAGAACTAAGTAATTAACTTGAAATTGACCGTAAAGTATTATGTACACGATTAACACATTACTAGACTTAAATGATGCTTGAAATTCCGATAAAGTCTTGAGCCAAAATACAATTTGAATAACATTAAATACTAATGGGTATAAAATTTGTCGTTTAGAAGCTACAGTTACTGTAGATCTATAAATATTAAACTTCCGAAAGCAAAATAGTATATTGATGTAGTGGATGAGCTTGAATATGCTGAGAAAGTTTTTTCTCGTTCTAATTTTTCTTCTGCGTGACGCTATCATTTTGTTGAAGGCTTAGACAACACATAAGATATACTCGTATAAAACTAGGTGAAAAGAAATATTGTCAATAGACATAGTACGTAATAGTTTGTTAGCCTATTAAGTAGAGTGGTTTATTTAATTCCAAAGTAACATTAATTTGCTTTGTTGACGACATAGTCCGTCAACTTGATGTACGGCGACACATCAAGCTATACAAAACCAGTATAAACTGGCCGCGCGAGTCGCGCGACGCCTGTGCGTTTCAACATACGTGAGGCCCACGTATACTGGTTTTTTATAGCTTGATGTGGCGCCGTGTATACATTATAACTTTACATAACTACTAGTATTTAGTATAGCTATTGCCCGCGACTTCGTCTGAGTGGATAACTGAATATGGCAAATTATGAGAAAACCATATGAATCCTGAATGCGAAAAATTTAACCAGCAGTTGAGTTTCGTTACAAAACAGACGCTTACAGGAAACGCTTACGCATTTGATATGAAACGGGACTTTTTCGGGATGAGGAGTACGCCAATCAAACCAAACTAAACCAACTATCCACCGTACCAAATTTCAGCTTGATAGATGTAATAGTATTTTAGTAAAACAGCTGTGACATACGACGGACGAAAAGACGGATATGCGATATCACGGAATACGCGATTTCAAGTTTCAATGTCAGATTTAAACAGACATGGGGTGAACCTGCCTTGTCGGCTTACATCTTGGAAAAGGTACACAACAAACACTTCTTTAATTAAAAAAGACTGTATCCAACGATATCAGACACGACGAAATGTGCTCAATATAAAAAATAAAAATTCCCCGCTCACATATTTTTTAATTGTTCAAAATTGAGATCAATAACTAAACTACTTTAAAGAGTTCGATTGAAAATGAGTAAAATTTGTGCTAATGTGATTGTCTGTGACGTATGGATCTTAGAAGGGTTTCTCGCTGGGACTAAGGAACAGTTCATTCATTCACATCAGCTCTTATACGTTCACACACAACCTGCAAGTTTCTTCGCAGGCGTGTCCAGGTTTCCTCACGATGTTTTCCTTCACCGTAAGAGCGTCGGACAAACGTACATATAAAATGTAAATTCGAAATCACATTGGTACGTGATAGGTTCGAACCACGAACTCCCGGACAGGAGGCGGTGGCCCTAGCCGTTACGCTACCGACGCTCTTAGGAACCTTAAGAGGATATACGAATATTTTTTTGTAACTGCTAAACTCATTATTTTTGAACTCTGTAATCGAAATGATTTGAGTTTTAAGTATGTAATTCTTGACTATATACATCAGTCATTCACCAAGGTCAAAACATGATTGACGAAGTTTGGTTCGATAAAAAAAAAACAACAAAGTAAGCTCTTCGATTTCACCTTATTTCGGATTTTATGTAAAATACTATACTTAGAATAGCGAGATTTTGTGAAATTATAGATTTATATAATTCATATTCATTCACCAAGTTAAATTTTAATTTTATTATTTCGCTTTTACATAAATAAGTCGTATTGAAATTGTCGCTTACGTCATTTAGATAAGACGCCGGCGTGCCCTCTCTATTTCTCTCCGACTACATTGGGACGGATACCGTTCTCTCTTTCTTCCAAGTTGATCACTACGTCTGTGGCCACTGCCGACGACAGACCTATGTTTGACGCGCTCAAATTACTCCACTTCAATTCAATTCAATTAATTTCAACTTACATACGTTAGGTTGGTTTTGGTACGTAGGTACCTAGCGCAACTACTTACTACTGAACAGAGTAATAGAGTCGTTAGTAGTTACATAAAAAAGTAAGTATTCTAGGTAATCCTGATAACAATAATATTTGCTCGGCAATAAACTATCATCACGAAAATAAACAGCCAGACAGTGTAGCAAAATTACACAGAGACATCAACATGTCTATTCAGCATGCATACAGTAACCATAATGATTGTAATAAGGTTATCTGCAAGAAAGAAACGACGGAACAGAGTGATATATTTAAATTCCGTATCTGGTCTCAAATAAAGGTTATTGTCGCAAACGTTGCATCATCAGCAAGGAGTTTGATGGAAAACGTGGATAGCAATGTAGTCGAGCGATTGAACGGAGTCATAGCAAAATTTGCTGGCGGCAAACGCGTCAATTATGCGTTAAAACGGTCTTATCAAGGTAGATGCGCAGGCGCGGTAATTTCCTTTAATACTGGAAAAATTTATTCCACAGTTCACGAAAATATAAAACAAGAATCTGCTTCAAAACGAATAAAACTGTTTGAGGAAAAACAATAAAAACAGAGAAAATATAACAAAACCAAAATAAGAAAAAAGAATAGAAAATTAATTCAAAAGAAGACAGACCTGAACTACGGGGTAAATGTTGATAACCCAGATATGGACAGCGAGACATTTGGATTGGCAAAGGCGACATTTCTCGATAATTTGATCAAGACTGACGAAGAACTACGGGACATTCAAGAATCTACTAAACTGCAAAGTGGATCAGGTGAATGGATGGAGCTAAGGAGAAAATTACTGACAAGTTCAAATTTTGGAAAAGTCATAAAGAGGAGAACGACTAACCCATGTAAAAATATGGTAAAAAATATGCTATACCGGTCAGATTTAAGTCATGTCATAAATCATGGGTTGATGAACGAAACTACAGCGGAAATGCTTGGGGAAAAAATCGACCTATGTGGTTTATTTATTGACAAAAACCAACCATATTTTGGAGCAAACCCAGATGGATTTATAGCAAACACTAACACGTTAGTAGAAATAAAATGTTGTAACGGATTCATATGTATAAATAAATATCTATAGGTATTACAGTGAGTTTGATAGACTAAAAGGAAACTGTCTATTGGAAAAAACATAACTAAGTTTTATTCAGTCGGGTGAGGATTAACCTCATAGTGGTTCATAGATATGAACAACTCCTAATTTTACCAAATTTCAGCTAAAACTGTCCACACGTTTATAGGATAAATGTAATGGACTAACAAACAAACTATAGGCGTTCGAGCTTCGCCAATTCTGATACTAGTGTAATTATAGATAGGTAGATCCTATCTGTAGCTTATCACAAGCATGCCTCGGCAGAATTTCACCCGAATACCTGACGAATGGGGATGGACAGACTATGGCTGTAAAGACTCAGTCATAGTTCACACTATACACGTATAGTAAGACGCCTCACAAGCGTTTTATATACACTAGTTTTAGGATTTTGGGTGGTACACGGCTTAGTACACTATAAAATGTCGTGTAGCTTAATCAAATTACACTTGAAGACGGGTAGATTCCTGTGTATCTTAGTGGTGTGCAGGCAGATAGTGGCTGGCGTGGCTTAACTTAGCTTTAAATACCTGTTTTGAGCTAAAATCGCTCGTTCACTTATCTTGTATTAGCTGTACATTGTTTTAATCACCAAAATAATGTAGTACTGACGTCAGTTATGTGTTACGTTATTCCGAGCACTGGGGGCCTGCTACCCTCCCCAATTTTGGGGGGGGCCCAAAATAGGGACCAATCACAGTAGAGAAACTAGGGTTCCGCGCGAAATACTTCAATATTATAAGTTAGACTACATCGTTCGTCCAAACACAATGTAATAGATTAATCTCTTTAAAATAAGTTGTCATTCACCTTCAAAAAGATTCTGGGTTACTGCGATCACAAATTAGGGTTCTTTAGACGATCTGGCCAAACGTTTAACTTTATTTTGAAATACAATAATATATATATTTATATTTATGTCCTTTGGCACCGTATAAAATAGGTATAGATGAGGCTATAAAAAATGGCAAAATGCATTTGTGGAAAGTAGAAAAAAAAATTGTGTGTGTCAGCTCCGACGCACGACTGGAGTTTACTTCTTAAGTACGATTGTCTAAACAGGCACAAAACAGGGCTTGACTTTGGTTTTAAGTTTACTCTGCACAGTTTTTATAACTGATGGATGATTCCAATTTCCGGCCTCTTTTCTTAGCTGATGTGTCAGGTGTTTAGCTCCCATGATCGCAGCTACTAATGATCCATCTGGTGTTTGGCAGCAACTAACCTAATATGCTTTGGATGCGGTTATACAAGCATATCTTAGGTCATACCATAAAGGGCTCTTACATTGATTTCGAGTTGACTCTTCAAATAAATCAAGAGCATTTTTGTTTAGTTTCTCTTGTAATGTTTCTAGTAATTTGTGGACATCATTCTTTATATCATCACTCGCTTGAATAAGGAAATGATGAAGTGAAAACTTTCTAACATCACTGTGTTTAAAGTCGTTCTGATACTTCAACAGTTCACAATTCATGATTTTCTTCTTTTTTGTTTCTTGAAGAAACTCGTGGAAAAGGTATGTGCTGGTTTCATGATGTGGAGCTGTTTTTTTGCAAATTTGATCTACAGTGACGTATTTTATAGTAGTCCCTACTCTCGAGAGGATGGGTTTTTCCAGTAACATTCAACCTCGGTGAAGGAAGACTGCGACGATGGGTCCACATTAAAAATGTCACTACATGCTTACAACCACCAGTTGAACCTGCACAGTCCAAGCACTGGCAACTGACTATCTGCTTTCACAAAATTGACATCCATGATGGAGTGGAATACCAAATTATACGATGGAGATTGTAAAATATCACAAATTTTCAGTATATTTATATTCATAAATATTTTATATTATAAATATACTGAAATTATATATATACAGATCAAAAATAGTAAAGGCGCGTCTCCTCCGACCTGTTTTGCAAAACAATACACAGATACAGTACAATTATACTCCCCGCGCGGGTGGAGAGGGGAAGGATTTGTTTCATTTTTCTACAACTGCCTTGTCGCGCACATTTTTTGTTTCAGAAACATTTCCCTGTAGCAGGAGACGGCTTGAGTATGAAAACAAATGTTTTTGTTTCATGTTTTCTGTGTAATGTTTCAAAAAAGCGGGCGCAGCAGACACGCCTTAAGACTGCAACAATGACAGAACGTCATCTTAGATTCAGCCAATCCTGACTGTTTTGTATCACGTGACAGAGGTGCGCACAATACAATAGGTTGCGCGTAAAAAACGTAACGCGCAAAGAGAATATAATAAACTACGTTTTCGATCACTAGATTTTACTCCTCATACTTTTTTCATACCGGGCGCCTTATATGCAAATCGATTCTTAAGGAGTAAACTCCAAAAAAACTGGTCAGATTATTCTAAAGAAAAACTCTGACTGGTATTTTCAAGTGCAAGGTCAAATGCATATTTGTGAAGTTCCAAAATGTATTTATATATGTATGTATTATATTTGCTTTTGTTCTAAAGTACAGTGATTTTTTTATCGGATGTCAAGTTTTCTGCATTACTCCTAGAGTCTACTCTACGATCCACACTTACAAACTGTACCCTATTTTATTTATGTAAGAACAATATTCTGAAAGAAATTAAATTTCTTGATAAAATAAATAAACAATTTTTATTCAAAGTAACTCCATGTCTTTTCCTCGGCGCTGTGCGCGCTTTCTGACGCGACGCGGTGGCAGCCCGCGTGTTTCGTAAGCGGGGTTCGGGGGGTTTTGAACGAGTAGACTCCGCCCACCAAACAGTAAATATTTTTTCGTATATCCTCTTAAAAATAAATAAAACACCATGAATTCAAATTTCATTTAAACGTAGGCACCTATATAACACGGACAATTTTTAGGTTCAATTTTTAATTAGACCTTTAATTTGATGTGAACACATTTTCCAGCGTTTTACAGTCGTAAATAGGTAGTTTTACTTTATACAATACAAGTCAAACATTTTAAATTCTCTCAATGCCTTTTGGTTCCTTCCTCGAACAAGTTTTAGACATAGACACTTCTACACATTCACCTTTAATCATATTATCTTCTTCTTTCTCTTTCTTTGTTTTCAAATCTGTGTATATCTCCTCCAAAGTTCTGTTTCTGGTTTCCGGAACTACCAGGATTATATAAATGGCAGCAGCTATACACACTGCTCCAAAGAAGTAGAAAGCTGATTCTACACCGACGGAATTGGCGACTGGTTTGAAGAACAGCACTTGGAGAAAACAAGCTATAGACGCTGAAGCCATAGTCATTGCCATTACTGTGCCTCGAAACTGAAAAAAAAATAAAAACATGACACAAACGGGAAGTGAAGTCGGAGGTTCCGGGTAGATTAAAAGTATGACATAAATGTATATAAAACATAGCTAACTTTTGTAACAGTGTAACGATCCACACCCACACTTATACAGAATTGGCCCAATGCATGCTACTAGACTTGGGAGGCATAAACAGCTATGTTGCTAAAAACCGGCCAAGTGCGAGTCAAAACCGCACACATAGGGTTCCGTACCATCATACTAGATGACGCTAGTTTTAATTCTTTTCTACTTTCTAATTTTTAGTATTTGTTGTTAAATTTCAACTGTTTAGCCATCACGGTTCATGAAATACAGTCTGGTGAAAGACGGACAGACGGACGGACAGTGAAGTCTTAGTAATAGGGTCTCGTTTTTACCCTTTGGGTGCGGAACCCTAAAAACAGTTTCCACGATATGCCTCAAACATAGCCTTTCCCGTAGGTACCTGAAACTATAGACTTATTACGGTTTACACTGCAAGGTACCAGTCTATGGCCTCCTTGTTCTACCTTTCTCCGAGAATCAACCTATCTAATACGGGTAACCATTAAAATCTAATCTCCAAAATGTCGGTTCCAAAGCAAACCACCGAAATCTCAAAACGTAATAACGAATCTCAAACTTCGAAAAAATCACAAACGTAGCAGTATCAAGAATCCCTTCCCTACTAGTCCCTACTAATTAAATGCGAAAGTAACTCTGTCTGTCTGTTACGCTTTCCCGCAAAAACTACTGAACGGATTTGGCTGAAATTTGGTAGGTAGACAGATTAGGACCTGGATTAAGACATAGGCTACTTTTTACCACGCTCGCGAGCCGCTTGCGGCTCGCGCACTGCGCATCCTCGAAAAGTCATAGAAACGTGGTCCACGCGGGTGAAGCCGCGGGAAACAGCTAGTCTTTTATAAAATTATCTCTTTCGCGCTTTATAATATAAATTCGAAAGGTCGGTTCCCGAATCCAGATCCCAACCAACTTTTTACCAAAGTATATATATTAGCACTAACATAAAATTCCCTCTCGTATATCTACCAGATACGCTAGACTACCAGGTTTATGATATAGCGTCCCCACTTACCTACCCTTGGGCATAACAGTGGGGGCCGCTATTCCTGCCAACACCATAAGGTGAAGACAAGGACCAGTTGGTCGACTTCAAACACAACTTGCGAGTTTCTGCGCAAGCGTGTGCAGGTTTCTTCACGATGTTTTCCTTCACCGTAAGAACGTTGGATAAACGTAGGTACATATGAAAATCTAAATTCGAAATCACATTGGTACGTGGCAGGATTCGAACCACGACCTCCCGCACAGGAGGTGGTGGCCCTAGCCGTTACGCCACCGACGCTATACATTAAAAAAATCGATATTTAAATTATTATCTTGTAAAGTAGATAGTATTGAATGATGATAAAATCTTTTCTCTAAACAAATTGTATAATTGAAATCCTTTGAATGTATTTTTTTGTGAATGTGATGATCCGAGTCTGGACCGTTAAAACAGGAAACAACTGACTTAGTTGGTAGGCAAAGAAGGAAAATCTACTTGAAGAGATTTTTTTTTCTTACTACAGCTTACCTTAAATGAAAAGATTTCCCCGGTAATGAGCATAGAGACTGGTTGCAGACCAGATGCGTCACAAAAAATGCAGACACAGAGCGTGACGATAGGAATCCAACCAGATGTTGAAATTCCAGAGGAGCGTGCTAGAAACCAGGACGCCAGCACGCACATGCTGAGTCCAGAGACTAAGGAGGTTATAAAGATGAGCATCTGGAATGAAGATATTTAGGCATAGAAAACGTCATCATTATCATAATCATCATATCAATCTAAAAACATCTACTGCTGGACAAAGGCCTCCCATGGAAATCATAATACAAAATAATTTAATTAATATTTTGTACGTGTAATGCCATGATGTGAGACAGTGTTTCATTAAAATAAGGAGGTTATAAAAATGAGCATCTGGAATGAAGATATTTAGGCATAGAAAACGTCATCATTATCATAATCATCATATCAATCTAAAAACATCTACTGCTGGACAAAGGCCTCCCATGGAAATCATAATACAAAATAATTTAATTAATATTTTGTACGTGTAATGCCATGATGTGAGACAGTGTTTCATTAAAATAAGGAGTTTATAAAGATGAGCATCTGGAATGAAGATATTTAGGCATAGAAAACGTCATCATTATCATAATCATCATATCAATCTAAAAACATCTACTGCTGGACAAAGGCCTCCCATGGAAATCATAATACAAAATAATTTAATTAATATTTTGTACGTGTAATGCCATGATGTGAGACAGTGTTTCATTAAAATATTCAAGTTAATACCTTTCTTCCAGCTTTTTCCACTACACTGGATGCTAAAAACGAACCAGCAACTTGTACAGCCCCTAACATCATAGCCTGTAAACAAAAACCTGTATGCATGAACAGCGAAATGTAGGATTCTCCCAGATATAAACTATTTACGTCTTTTTATACCTTGTTTACATTTTATAGTTTGTATAGATGGGGTAACCTATGTTATACATTTTATCTACACAATTGTCTTTTAAAGAAATTAGTACTTTTGTGGTGAGAAACGTGATGTGTGCCGTTGCGTATGCAATATAGTCCGGTTGCCAAATTATATATTTGATGCTAACCCGAAAAAGTTAAGTTTTAAGTTCTTAATAAGAACAAGCACATATTATTGAGCTGCAAGAAAATGGATAATGACATTCAGTTACCTTTGAGCAACTACATAATATATACAAATGGTGGTCAATATGGCAGCTTTAAATTAATTTAGTTTGAAAATGATCTTGTTTGGTATCGAAGTATATTTTTTTATGATGCTGAGTTCATAACCGTCAAAAATCTATTGGCAATAGTATTATGAGATAAGTGCACAAAAAAAACTCATCTTTCAAGCATATGCAATGTAATTTGTGCAACATTGATGTCAAGTGAATGATAACATAAGCGTCGGTGGCTCAACCGGTAACGACTCGGTCCATCTAACCAGAGGTACCGGGTTCAAATCTGGACGGCCAATGTACCAATGAGTTTTTCAAAAACTTACGTACATACTTACCGATTGCTTTAACGGTGAAGGAAAACATCGTGAGGAAACCTGCACACGCCTGCGAAGAAACTCGAAGGTTGTGTGTGAAGTCGACCAACTCGCACTGGGCCCGCGTGGTCGACTAAGGCCTAATCGCCCTGATTCAGAGTAGGCTCGAGCCCCTCGGTGGGGACGTATATGAGCTGTAATGATGAAATGATAACATTATATTGGTATAAAAAGAAATAAATTATGAATGAATACTAAAAAAAGTTGTCGAGACAAAGATCAGCGCTTTTCAAAGAAATACATTCAGATGTAGTCTCATTAGGATCATCAATTATTGTAAAGATATTGGTTGCAATTGGTTCATTAACAGAGTCTTCATCCCGTTCCACTTCTACTTCAGCAAGCCGTGTCAATCATTGGAACAGGAACTACAAAACGTGGTGCATGATAGACTGGCATTCCCTGCAACTACATCGGTTGCTTTTATATGGAAACACACTTTCAAAAGATCACTTAACCAATTTCAAAACTTTCGGTGGTGCAACTCGAGGCATCTCGAGTTTCATCCTTGCAGAAACCATGAATCAGTGGATCTAAATCTGGTGGGTCAGATTCTGTTTATTCTAAAAATGTTGCTGTCTCCCTCCCCCAAACCTCTCCGCATACAGCGAGAAAGGGAACTGCAGTGCAGACCGATAATAGGCAGTAAAATTGACCAAAACAGCTTTTCGTAGTCCCCTATTTCCTCCTCCAAAACTTGAGCAATAGTAATTTTTTTTTTAAATATTAAAAAAAAGGCTTTACTTATGCCTCTATGTTTTCATTTTATTGTTAATATACGTATTATTTTTAGTGGGTGTCTGAAAATGACGTTTCACATTTTCTCAGTTTTTGAAGGCTCCTATTTCCTATTGTAATCAGAATATGGGAAAAAAACAAAACATACGTGCATGGCCACTATAGATATATAGGTTTTATGAAAAAAAATGTTTGCTGTATATTTATTATTCGGGGAGGAAACAGGGGACGTTTGTATGTAAAACATGGTGCCCGCGTTTCCTCTTAAGGTTCTTTTCAAAAAGTAATTTGTAGATGGTAGTAAGCACAGTTTTGTTTCTTGTGAAGTCCTTTTTTTTCCAGCCTACAGTTTGAAACAAGTCTCTAATGTTGTGCTGCACTTCTTTGCTCCATAATTCAATTTTCCAATTTCAACCACAATTTGCAACTCAATGTGCTGAAAGCCGACAGATTGTATCGTAAATAGGTGTGTTGAGGGCTTGGCCCAATATGGCGACTTCAACAGCTTGAACAATTGAGC
The DNA here is from genome assembly GCA_947284805.1 of Coleophora flavipennella. Classification (NCBI taxonomy): domain Eukaryota; kingdom Metazoa; phylum Arthropoda; class Insecta; order Lepidoptera; family Coleophoridae; genus Coleophora; species Coleophora flavipennella. The sequence continues at coordinate 13,293,986 of OX369259.1, read as the reverse complement.
CAGAAAATTGTGTTTGGGATTGAATGGTGAGTAGGCTGCTTAATATGCAGCCATTAACTTCAATGCTTGTTACTTCATGTAAGAGAGATTAGCATGTAGTTCTCTAACAAGGATTGTCAACTTTTCAAAACTTTAATGGCTTTAATCTTCACAATCCCGTAATACATGGCAATGGTGTCACATCCAGTGATAACATGTGCTGCTAGCATATCAGAAATAATTTTCTCATGTTGAATAGCAAATGCTTTAGTGTCAATTCCTGAGAGGTGATTGCTAGTTTGTTCTCATTATATTTAAGCAATAACCAGGTCTTATTCGTATAGTTGGTTCATTATATCAGCCGAAAGACGTTCACTGCTGACGGCCTCCGCCGTGGATTTTCAAGACGACTGGGCCTTCACTGCCCGCATTCAGCGGCTTCCCGCGACCTTCACCAGGTCGTCGGTCCACTGAGTGGGTGGCCTATCACGCTACATCTTCCGGTGCGCGTTCGCCACTCGAGAACTTTACTGTTCCAACGGCCACCTGTTCTACGAGCTATGAGGCGTGCCCACTGCCACTTCAGTTGGTTCACTCCTAAAAAACCAGTAATATCCTACGTTTCTTACCTGCTGGTTGGAAGTCAGCACTAGGCTCGTGCCCTTCGAGGCACTATCAAAGATGTCTCCAGCGAAGTTGAGCACCGGGATAGAGCCACAGACTTCCCTCGCTAGTGTTAGCACCATGGCCATGCGGAAGGCTCTGAACAGGATCTTATCTTCAACTGTAAAGTAAAATTTTAATACAAATATATTTTTAAAGAGAACAACTTTTTTTGAGTGCGTTTGGTTGCACCTCACCTGATGGTAAGTGCCGATGCAGCCGAGGAAGTAACACGCAATCTCAAATAGTTTCTATTCACCCTCGAATTGAATATTTCTAAATTATACGAAACGGGGAATACAGACGCCGGCAGGGAATTCTACTTCTTGGCCGTTTGCATAATGAACGAAGAAGCAAAACGCTTCGTGCGTAAAGGATATTAACGACAAAAGGGTGGAATCGCCCTCCACGCCTTGTCGTTCGATGATGAAATATAGAGGGGGGAAGGAGGTCGTGAAGCATAGCAACCGAAACATAAATTACATAAACAATTATTTGTAACTAAGTAAGTAAAAATCCTTTTTCTACTCCCATTTCGTTATTTGCTTAATACATAACCTCAAATCATATCACAAAAGTATTCATTCCTATAAGTCTTTTTAGAATGATCATTTCAAGACATTTTAAAATATATTTATGGCTTTGGCTTCAAAACTTCAGTATTAATTCCAACAAGTCGTTTTACAATGATCATTTCAAAACTAGACAACTGTGTACTACAATCAAACTTTTTAAATATTTTTATGGCTTTAGCTTCAAAAATTCAATATATGATTATGACAAAATGTCAATGTATTTCATTTATTTTATGGTCGTAGAAAAAGTCCAATGCCACTGTACGCAATTAGCCATCGTAACACTCGTGCTGTCTATTGTGCCACTCAGCTTCGCTTAGACTCTTGTTACAATGGCTCTCATTACTTGGCAGTGGCATAAATTACTATTATGGTACACCAAAAATAAAAATATGGGAGCAAGTGACAATAAAACCAAACCTTATGACAATGGGTGTATGGTACGTATGTATGTGTCTTTGGCTGATCCTGTAACCTCAACGGCTCGATGGGTTTTAGAGTGCGATGTGTTTTTTTTAATACACAGTTGATAATCCCTTGGCATCATCTCAACTGATATTAAGTGACGATGATGCCGAAGATGGAAGCAGGCTTACCAAGATTTCCCAACGCAATGGAGAACTGGCTATATATTATCTTCAAACCGGAATGCGTCAATGCTGTTAGCACTAACGTTTGGCGACAAGACTTAGATAAGATGGTGGTAGCTAGCCAGGCGGGCTAAGAAAATACCCTAACACCAACTAAATCGAGTCTTACAAAATGACCCCGCCGGGAATCGAACCTGCGACCTCTTGGTGTGACGCGAATGCACTAACCATGATGCCACGAAGGCGGTTAAAACGGTGTGTTGGTGTCATAAAATTAGTCTTGATCCCCTGAGTGATGCAGGACACTTTTAAGCTATTGCATAGCTTTTATCGCGGGCTTTGAGCGCGGCGACCGAATCAAGAAATTCCGCAACGAAAAAACCTAACACCCCGCGTTCTAAAAAAAACTTACAGTGCCATCTATTAGCGATTTGTGGTACTAAAAGGACACTAAGACAGTAACACAATTTTACTGGTGTAACTGTCTTAGTGTTAATTTATTACATAAACATCCCGCGCCCCAAGGACTAGCCGCAACTTTTTAGTTATTGGACCGATTGCTTCCAAAATCGATATTTGGGGGTCCCTGAGGTCCCTTATCACGAATCCGTTGCCGAATTGAAAATAGTGGCCGCCATTTTGAACTTTTTAGTTACTGGACTAATTGCTTCCAAAATCGATATCTGGGGTCACTGAGGTCCCTTATCACGAATCCGTTGTCGGAAGTGAAAAAAGTGACCGCCATTTTGAACTTCTTAGTTATTGGACCTATTGCTTCCAAAATCGATATCTGATGGTCCCTGAGGTCCTTTATCACGAATCCTTTGCCCGAATTGAAAATAGTGGCCGCCATTTTGAAATTTTTAGTTACTGGACCGATTGCTTCCAAAATCGACATCTGGGGGTCACTGAGGTCCCTTATCACGAATCCGTTGTCGGAAGTGAAAAAAGTGGCCGCAATTTTGAACTTTTTAGTTATTGGACCGATTGCTTCCAAAATCGATATCTGAGGGTCCCTGAGGTCTCTTATCACAAATCCGCTGCCCAAATTGAAAAAAGTGGCCGCCGTTTTTAACTTTTTAGTTACTGGACCGATTACTTCCAAAATTGATAATCGGGGGGTCCCTGAGGTCCCTTATAAGTCTTGTCACGAATCCGTTGTCGGAAGTGAAAATAGTGGCCGCCATTTTGAATTTTTAGGGACCCTCAGATATCGATTTTGAAATCAATCAGTCCAGTAACTAAAAAGTTCAAAACTATATGGTCCTTTAATTAAAAGGAGCACAAGAAAACATTAAAACATCAAAAAATGGTGAATAAATACTGCATAAATAAAAAAAACAATAAATACCACACGATTTTTTAATCCGACAAACTTCCTAAAACGGGATTAATATTTTTATGCAGTCAAGCAATTTTTTAAAATTAAATTGGTTCATCATATCATCATCATATCTAACGAAAGAGGTCCACTGCTGGACAAAAGCCTTCCCCAAGGCTTTCCTCGACGACCGGTCATGCGCTGCCCGCATCCAGCGGCTTCCGCGACCTTCACCAGGTCGTCAGTCCACCGTGTGAGAGGCCTTCCTACGCTACGTCTTCCTGTGCGCGCTCATTATTTGAGAACTTTACTGCCCCAACGGCCAGCTGTTCTAAGAGCTATGTGCCCTGCCCACTGCCACTTGAATTTAGCGATTCTGTGAGCTATGTCGGTAATATTAACCCACTTTACCCTAAAATTATTTTTTTATTTTTTATAATTTCACGTGATTTGTTAACTTTTTCTTGGATTGGAAAAAGTATTTTATTTAAAAAAAATTCAAGCAATTTTGATCGTTTTAACGATTAGTAGGGTAATCTGGCTAGATTGGTATTTTTAATGCTTGACAACTTATAACATCTTATGATCAAATCAAGTTAGGAAGTAAATCACTTGTCAAAAATAGTTACAGAAATTATATTTACTTGACGTAGGCAGATGACGCAGAGAAACTCCGAGCATAGCAAGCTCTATTGCCCTTGAGCCTTCTTATGAGGCCCATATAATCGCCCACGTCTCAGTTCCGTATCACTGGCAACACACACTGGTCGAAGACCTTGGTCTTAAGACACTGCGGCTTCCCGACCGCTGCCCAGCCGAGTTGGATTCGACAATTGATCTCCTTCTTGAAGTTGGACCTACGTAACTAGTAATCGAATCAGAAACGAGGAGATCCAGGACCAAAGTAACCGACAAAGCTCTCAGAATAACTAACATAACTCGTAGAACGGATGACCGTTGGGGCAGTAAAGTTCTCGAGTGGCGACCGCGCACCGGAAAGTGTATCAAAGGGAGGCCTCCTACTCAGTGGACCGATGACCTGATGAAGGTCGCGGCTAGCCGCTGTATGCGGGGAGCGCAGAATCGGTCGTCGTGGAAATCCTTGGGGGAGGCCTATGTCCAGCAGTGGACGTCCTTCGGCTGATATGACGATGATGGTGATGACGTAGGCAGAGTACCTAATGTACTCACAATTAGTAGAAAAAACGTCATAAAAAGTATGTACCTATGTAATAAAACAAGCAACTAATACAACGATGAAATGATATCCCGAGAAATTACTAGGTTGAGAAGAAGAAAATAACACTTTATACATTATATCAGCTCATATACGTCCCCACCGAGAGGCTCGAGCCTACCCTGAATTAAGGCGATCGGGCCTTAGTCGACCACGCGGGCCCAGTGCGGGTTGGTCGAATTCACACACAACCTTCGAGTTTCTTCGCAGGCGTGGTGAGGTTTCCTCACGATGTTTTCCTTCACCGTAAGAGCGTCGGATTAACATACATATGAAATTGATATTCGAAAACACATTGGTACGTGGCAGGATTCAAACCACGACCTCCCGTACAGAAGGTAGCGGCCCTTGCCATTACGCCACCGACGCTCATAAAACACTTTTTTATCATAGCTTATCATTAAAGCATATAAAGCTTGTCCCAAAATTCACGCGGCTTGAATTATATATAAAAAACAGTTTTTAGTCTTCTGATTGTGATTTTTTTATTGAACTACTAGCTTTTGCCCGCGGCTTCGCCCGCGTGGACATCGTTTTTGTGACTGACTCAGAGGGTGCGCGGTGCGCGAGCCACAAGCGACTCGCGAGCGTGGACAAGTATTTTCTCCAAATCCCTCGGGAACTATGTCAGGATATGCTTATTAGTAAATCGTATCATTTCCCACCCCCTCAACCACCTCGGTGAAAAAAATCACACAATCCATTGTTCCGTTGCGATGTTATTTAACCAAAAAAGAGTATATTTTCAGTTCTCTCGGGAATTGCATCGGGCTATGCTATTTTCCAAGTCGTTACCGGTTGAGCCACCGACTCTTCTAACCAGAGGTACCGGATTCAAATCTGGACGGCCAATGTACCAATGAGTTTTTCAAAAACTTACGTACATTCTTACCGATTGCTTTAACGATGAAGGAAAACATCGTGAGGAAACCTACACACGCCTGCGAAGAAACTCGAAGGTTGTGTGTGTAGTCGACCAACCCGCACTGGGCCCTCGTGGTCGACTAAGGCCTGATCGCCCTAATTCAGGGTAGGCTCGAGCCCCTCGGTGGGGACGTATATGAGCTGATATGATGATGATGCTATTTTCACGGGATAAAAAGTAGCCTATGTCCTTCCTTGTGACACAGGCTACCTGCATGCAGTGGCTGGACATAGGCCTCCCCCAAGAATTTCCATGACGACCGGTTCTGCGCTGCCCGCATCCAGCGGCTTCCCGCGACCTTCACCAGGTCTTCAACGGTCCACCGAGTGGGAGGCCTACCTACGCTACGGTTTCGAGAACTTTACTGCCCCAACGGACATCTTTTCTACGAGCTATGTGCCCCGCCTACTGCCACTTAAGGACAACTTGCTGGCATATACGCACTCTTTTATCGAAAATATGCACGACTAGAAAATTTCATATGAAATAATTGAATTGTTTCATGGGCTGTATGGCATAATGGAGATACGTTGTTCTATCGTGTAACGCTCCAATTTTACTAACCCTCACCTGTCAGCTGTCAATTTTTTTTTGGGGTAGCCAACATTTTACTGCACAAATGGCGGCAAATTCAAATTTTGCGTTAATTTTGGGACATCCTTTATTATGGCTTTGTTTTGATTAGACACATCGACGATATTAAAATGCTTTAAATAAACATCACGTGCAATTTCAATAGACAACTCAACATAGAGGATGATACAGTTCAATTGGTAGTTGACCTACATTAACGACATTTTCTCTGATACCTTGCTCTTCTTCTTTTCTATTAAGGCTTTAAGATTCAACATTAACTATTTGTTTTCGAGAAATTTTGCAATTAACACATTGATGGACAGAAACGTCATAGCCGCCATACTTGATGTACAAAATATGACAGAACTGCTATGCACGTCGTACTTTATTTTCCTGTTGTGACAGAACGGTCAACGCAGTCGAATTCGCCCTATAAGTGTCAATTAAAGTCATTTTACGCACACATATTTGAAACCGTCACCCCCCTGCACCCGCGCACAAGTTCACTAACAAAACGGTTATAGCCGTCCATGTTGCTATGAGCCTTGGTTCAGTCTGCGGCGCAGTGCACCACCGAGAGGACGTCTATTTTTTCGCGCGCCCGCGGTTAGTCACTGATCAAAGTAAGTAATATTTTTTACTTACTTTTTTAATTTTTTTTTTTCAGAATTTCGACTTCTTACTGTGTAAAAAGAATTGAAGCTTTCCTCTGATTGTATTTTATGCACCCCTAAGCCATCAAATATACAAAATATGTTTGTTTTTAATGTCGCGTAGAGAAAGGTAACGCTGCTGCAAGCCAATTGACGAGTACTATGAACGTGAGAATCAAAGGACCATGGCTTTGTTTCAAGAGGCTTCGTCAGAACTAGATGAAGCCATGTAGATCAGAAGACCAAGAGATGTCCACGGATGGTGAAGGTCAACAAACTAATAACGACGACGATTTAGCTGAAATAGAGTCAGAAATAGACCGATTTAGCGATGTCGATAGTAAATACGACTCAAATCCAAATTATGAACCAAAGCAAGATGACGAGTCAACGAGGTTAACGATTACAACAGTGCTGCCCAATAATATAGTTAAATTACTGTGTAAAAATGTCACAGATGCCATAGCCGTCAACAGTTGCTATAGCCGTTGGTGTCCCCATGTAAGGTAGTATAGTTTACTGATCGATATATGTGCCGACAGAACGGCCACAACCGTCCATACAAAATGCTTGCGTCAAACATGGTGATAAAGTATCCATCAACGTGTTGCCAAAAACAGGGTCTACATTATATTTTTTTACATCTAAAGTGGTATAATATTTTTAAAATTGTATTCAATTAAACCATTTTTTTACGAAGTATATTTTATATTTTTTCCATACTGATAGCTCTACACAGTCTTTCAATAATTTGAATTGAATATTGTCATTTGACCCATCTTAGGGCCTTAACGTGTGGCACCCAAGACACCAGGAGACAAGTTCAATAAAGCAATATGTATCTATCACCTTTTAGCTTCGAATCAGCTTTGAACCGGAAAGAAAAAGCCAGACGGCAGAATGGGTCTTTCCTTTTGAATACTTGCCGACGAAAGTTAAGAGAAGCATAGGTAAAAAAATTGTTGCTTCTTTTTTAACCGCCCCCGTGGCGTAATGCTTAGTCCATTCGCTTTACACCAGGCGGTAGCGGGTTCGATTCGCGTCGTGGTCAACTTTATAAGACTCGGTTTGGTTGGTGGTAGGGCATTTTCATAGCCAGCCTGGCTAGCTACCACCATCTTATCTAAATCTTGCCGCCAAATATTAATGTTAACAGCATTGATGTGTTACGGCTTGAAGATAAGATATAGCCAGTTCCCCAGTGCATTAGGGAATCTTGATAAGCCCGCTTTCATCTTCGGCATCATCGTCACTTACCGTCAGGTGTGATGATGCCAAGGGCTTACCAATAATGAATGGAAAAAAAAACCTCCACTAATCCAGGGGTGTGTTGGGTATGGAAGAGACCAGTGCCCCAACAGTGAGAAAGTCAAAGTTTTTAAGAATTCTGGGCTCAAAGTACTGATAAATCACTATACAATAAGACCTTCAAAGAATTACTTACAAAGAGCTTTAAGGACGTACTTGCTACTCTCCTCATCATTGCTCTGTTCTTTCTTGAGAAGGTCCAGCTCATGAGTCACAACTGGATCATCTTCTCGACGGCATCGTAGCCAGCCTAAGACCCTGGCGGCCTCCTGCAATAAATATACCTACTTTTAGATTCAAAATTAAGCTTGTGTGATTCTGCAAAAGCAAAATTCATCTTAATTTCTTCAATAATACAATATCTTGTTAAACTAAGCTCTGACGCTCTTAAAGTACAAGTATATAATAATAGTTATTTATGATATAAGGGTGGTAAAAAAGTTAATTGTAAGCCTCAGCCGCAGGCGAGGGTATAACTAGTCACGAGTTCGTTATTTTCTTTTACAACCATGTATCATAAAACGTTTTTCAATGCAGTTGTGAGAAATCCAGTAAAATAAAAAACGACCCTGACATAAAAACAAAATACATGGGTACATACCTATCAAGGTCTTGGAGACCAAAGTTCATTTAGCGCGACTTGTGTCTCATTTTAAATGTCCGGGGAGTAATCTCACTTTGTTTTTTCTTATACATACACTAAAGTATATTTTTAATACACATTTATTAACTATTCATAATTTTATTCGTTTTCACAACTGGGTAAAACATCTCAATTCAGTTTTACGAAAATTGCGCCATATTTTAGCTAGCACAGGTACGCATGCAAAATCAAAAGCAATAAGATATAAAATACCAAGTGTCAATATTCAAACCATCGATTCGAAAAGAAGAAGAAGAAGAAGGTACGCATGCCAGAGTTTTTTTGATTATTATCATAAATAGACTACAATAAGGCTTGGGATAATATTATTATAAGAATTAAAACCTCGATGGAAAAGATGACCTATTCCTTGGTGTAACCTATGCGCTTCATTCGTATATATTTCCATTTGTTCACAAAGATATAACCCAAAAAGAATCTAATCAGCTAGCGTTATGTACTAACCTCATGAAGGGAAAACCTATCTCTTTTAAAATACTCCTATCAAAAGTCGTAAAGAAGATTCTGTATCTTTGGTTATTATATTTTTTATTTGCTAGAAATGACTAGAGCTAGATACTAAAAAAAGTGGTTAAGTAAGCACGAAGTGTGCGGTAAAATCAATTTTGCGCACACTTGACTGGAATATAAAGGACCACTTTTCGAGCAACTGTATTGAAAAAAAAAATAAAGTCACAACGATTCTGTCACAGGATGAAAATCGTTGGTATTTACAATCTCAGTTCATAACAATAAAAAGTGTTTTTTGTGAGAACGAACAGAAAATGAAAATATTTTTTAGGGTTCCGTACCCAAAGGGTAAAACGGGACCCTATTACTAAGACTCCGCTGTCCGTCCGTCTATGTGTCTGTCCGTCTATCACCAGTCTGTATTTCATGAACCAGGTAGACAGTTAAAATTTTCACAGATAATATATTCCTGTTGCTGCTATAACAAAAAATACTAAAAATCAGAAAAATTAAAAAATAAGGGGTCTCCATACAAAACACGTGTGTTTTTTAACGTGAAGAAACTAGCGCCATCTAGTTTGATGGTAAGGAACCCTTTGTGTGCGGTTGTGACTCGCACTTGGCCGGTTTTTTATAGTCATAGAAGGATGGTACAGATTGCATGAAATTAGTAGAACCAATGTTTATAATAGAACCGAGAAGGTATACTCGTAAATATAGCACTTGCCCATCTTTAAAGTCTTTATACCCTGTACTGCACATGTCCTATGTTTTTTTTTTATTTTTAGGGTTCCGTACAACAACAAAAAAACGGAACCCTTATAGGATCACTCGTGTGTCTGTCTGTCTGTCCATCCGTCTGTCACAGCCAATTTGTTCCGAATCTACTGGACTAAATCTAAATCAGGAGAAATTTGGTAGGATGGTGTAATTCTATGTCCCAAACACAGATGTGCAAAGTAAATAAATATTTTTTTAAAATAAGGGTTATTTTCGGGGAAAATATTAGGAAATAAAAAAAAGTTTTACAAACCTCACTGTGTCATATCAAATAAAAGGGCTCGTTATGAGGATCTCAAATACTATTTTTTTATTATTGTTAAATAAATAGTTTTGATTTTATTCATGAAAGAGGACGAAAATTGACCATTAACCCTGATCTCCGAAACTACTGAGCCTAAAATTTTTAAAAAAATGCAAGATATAGTTCATTGCTTGTAGATTACAGGAAAACCTAGGTATTAGTATTCTATCAATTGAAACTAAAGTGGTAAACCCAATATAATACGTTTACTTACGGAAAATAGTTCACTAAAACACCACTAGATAACGCTAGTATATTTTTCTGTTGCTCACGATTTGACTTGTTTGTCATGTGAATTGAATAGGTATCATTGTCATTGGAGAGGTGTGGTGGTACGGAACCCTCATACCGCGAGTCCAACTCGCACTTGGCCAGTTTTTAAATAGCGTTTCAACAAAACATGTTTTTCACAAAAACTTTAAGGTATCCCTAGGCAATATTGAACAGTGTATTAAGTGTTGTAGTGTCTACATAATTACCTCAGAATCGCCCTTCTTTAATAAGTAAGACGGTGACTCCGGCATCGCCATGAAAATAATCAGATGTAGCGTTGGCAGGGACAGGCAAACCCACAGAATGGTACGGTAACCCAGCAAGTCTCCGATGACGTACGAAAATAAGTTGCCTGTGGTTTGGAAGAATATTACCTGGAAATAGAAGATATGATAGATACTCTTTATTGTACTCACTAGTTTAAAAAAAAACAAATTATAAAAACTTAAAAAACTTAACTTAGGTACTATAGAGCGGTACAATATCGGCGGTCTTATCGCTAAATTCGATTTTTTCCAGATAACCCGGTGTTTGGAGACAAAAGCATAAAAACAGGTAGTGCACGAGTATATTATAATAAATAACAATAATCAAATTTACTTATCAATAAATCATTTATAGATATTTATTACAATTATATATACGTAATATAAGTAAAATGAAATATTATACAGGGTGATTTCGGGGTCGTGATCCCAACCATTTTTTTCTGACTCAGTAAATGATTGCGATGCTACCTGTATTTATTTTAATTGAAACAAAGATGATTCGTTATTTACGTATTTTTATTTAAAAATTATTATTGACTCAAAATGCGTGGTCACCCTACTTTTAATTACACCTTTTTATTAATTTTTATAATAGTAGGGTGACCATGATCTCGAATTATCGCAGTTTTTTTTGCTGACTAAAAGTAAAAGTCGCTGGTGTACTGTTAGTCCTAACCTATCGTGATCCTTAGGAGAAAGTAAGTTAAATGCTTCTTTCTTGCTCCACGACCCCGTAATCACCCTGTATATACATACTCGTACATATTACCAAAGTAGTAGTTACTGCTGTATGTCACAAAAAGTGTATCAGAGCTCGAGAATTACCGAGTAAAAAATAAAACTGAAGTATCTAAGTGTTTTAAATCAATAAAAAAAACTGAAAGATTAGAAGATAATTAAACACGCCGAACACGGGAAAAAGCGACATAAGTCGCAACAACCAAGTACAATTTGCTAATTTTTTTAGGTTTTTCTTAAATTTTTAAAAAGAACTGAACCGATTATATAGCCCTATCGAAAAATAGTATTACTAAATTGAAAACGCTAAATACGTGAAAAAACTGACTTCTATCGCAAAAATTTGGCATTATTATTTTTGGTTTTTGTTAATTTTCTAATAAAGTACTACACCGATTTTGATATAGATTTAGACAATGTGAGACCAACTCGGTAGCATATTCTATCTAATAAAAAAATAATCATGAGAATCGGTTTCCAATCTGCGAAGATATCGCGTAACACACACACAAAAAAATATCAAATCGGTTTATAAATGACGAAGTTCTGAGGTAACAAACATAAAAAATAAAAAATTGCTACTGAATCAGAACATGCTCCAATTTGGTAGCTATGCGAAAACTACATCTAGCTTTAAGTGATTAGGTTGAAAACTACATCTAACTTCAAGTGACTAGGTTGAAAACTACATCTAGCTTCAAGTGACTAGGTTTAAAACTACATCTAGCTTCAAGTGACTAGGTTGAAAACTACATCTAGCTTCAAGTGATTAGGTTGAAAACTACATCTAGCTTCAAGTGACTAGGTTGAAAACTACATCTAGCTTCAAGTGACTAGGTTAAAAACTACATCTAGCTTCATGTGACTAGGTTGAAAACTAAATTTAGCTTTGAGTGACTAGGTTGAAAACTACATTTAGCTTCAAGTGACTAGGTTAAAAACTACATCTAGCTTCAAGTGACTAGGTTGATAAATATATCTAGCTTCAAGTGACTAGGTTGAAAACTACATTTAGCTTCATGTGACTAGGTTGAAAACTACATCTAGTTTCAAGTGACTAGGTTTCCGATAACTAACACCTTAAACTTTCCAAATAAAGAAAGTACTCACGAACGACCCAAGGAATCCTCTGATAGTGTCCTGACTGATCTCCTTCGTATAAAGAGGACATATCACAAAAGATCCAGCCATTGTAATGCCGATAAGACATCTCGCTACAAGGAATGCCCACGGCTCTAACGACGAAAGTTTAATTATCCATGCAGCCTGGAAAATAGAATAAGAGAATCATGAGCGTCGGTGGCGTTACGGCTTGGGCGCCGCCTTCTGTCCGGGAGGTCGTAGTTCGAGTTCTGCCACGTACAAATGTGATTTCGAATTTAGATATCATATGTACGTTTATCCGACGATATTACGGTGAAGGAAAAACATGGTGAGGGAACCTGCACACGCCTGCGAAGTAACTCGAAGGTTGTGTGTAAAGTCGACCAACCCGCACTGGGCCCACATGGGCGACTGAGGCCCGATCGCCCTAATTCAGGTTAGGCTCGAGCCCCTCGGTGGGGACGTATATAAGCTGATATGATGAACGATCTGGATTGGCGTTCTCGCTTATCTTGTCTTTTTGACCTCCATGGCGTAATGGTCAAATACAATAGCTTTACATTAGGTGGTCGCGGGTTTGATTCCCCGGAGTCTTACTTTGGAGGACTCGGTTTGGTTGGTGTAGTTACCACCATCTTATCCAAGTCTTGCCGCCAAACATCAAAATCAACAGCATTGATGTGTTCCGACTTGAAGATAATATAGCCAGTTCTCCATTGCGTTCTCAATCTTGGTAAGCCCGCTTCCATCTTCGGCATCATCGTCACTTACCATCAGATGAGGTGATGCCAACGGCTTACCAATAGGGATGACGACAGAATCAGAAATAAATTATGAACTCTGATCACTAAATTGCCCTCCTCCTGAAACTTCGGAAAACCTTAGTCGTTTTGTTTTTCATCAAGTCTTCGATTTTTAATTATAATATGACGCTGTTATACTATGACGTCACGCCTAGGTATGTCAAACATTTTTAGAACAAAATGTCGTTTTTGAGATATGATAAAAAGTAACTCAGATGACTAGCATTCGTCATCCCTATTGTGGATTTAAAAAATATTCGTCGTTAACAACCCATTACGTCCCCACTAGTGGGGCATGGTTCTCTTACCAAGTTTCTGACAGGTTCTCCACCAGCCCTACAACATCCACCAACGCTTCCCCAGAGTATGACCTTATCTTCCCCATTTTGGAAGAGACCCGTGCCTCAGTATAGGTTGTTAACAATAAATCTTCTTATCAGCTCATATACGTCCCCATCAAGGGGCTCGAGATTACTCTGTTTTTTTAAAAAAAAAATTGAGTGCGTTTGACTATATCTCATCTGATGGTAAGTGAAGATGTAGTCAAGGATGTTAATTAGGGCGATCGGGCCTTAGTCGATCACACGGGCCCAGTGCGGGTTGGTTAACTTCGCACACAACCTTCGAGTTTCTTCGCAGACGAGTGCAGGTTTCCTCACGATGTTTTCCTTCACCGTAAGAGCGTCGGATAATCGTACATATGAAATCGAAATTCGAAAACACATTGGTACGTGGCAGGATTAGAACCACAGCCTCTCGGACAGGAGGTAGCGGCCGTAACCGTTACGCAACCGACGCTATATAACAATAAATAGAAAAATGTAATTAAAATTCAAAGCACCATCAGTCTTTAACCATATTTTATTAACAGGACCGGTCGTCGTGGAAGTCCTGATATAAGGCTGATATGATGATGACAGGCTTTGCTCAGTGTTACTTTAAACTGTTTGCCATGGTGACGTTGTCTGCTGTGATCATCATATCAGCTCATATACGTCCCCACCGAGGGGCTCAAGCCTACCCTGAATTAGGGCCGATTGGGCCTTAGTCGACCACGCGGGCCTAGTGCGGGTTGGTCGACTTCACACACAACCTGCTTCGCAGGCGTGTGCAGGTTTCCTCATGATGTTTTCTTTCACCGTAAGAGCGTCGGATAAACGTACATATGAAATCTAAATTTGAAATCACATTGTTACAAGGCAGGTTCGAACCACGACCTCCCGCACAGGAGGCGGCGGCCCTAGCCATTACGCCACCGACGGTCTCGCTGTAGTCATCAAATTACTGTTATTCTTAAACTTACCGCTGCCATCGTTGACATAAACAAGAGAGACTTCTTCCTTCCCAGCCTGTCCCCTAAGAAGGCCATCAGGAAGTCAGAAGGTATGCACGTCAAGTATGCTGCTGCAGCCATCCACGATATCTGGAGTTATTGGTAAAGTGTCTTAGAAAAATCTCCTTGTAAACATAAAAAAAACCATAATAATAATCACAATTTATTTCTTCCCACAAACTTATTCCTAAGGTACAGTCAGAAAAAAAATATTCCAAAGATATGTTGGTGGGAGACTGGCGCTTATATTATTGCAATAAAGGAATTGAATTGAATAAAGTAAGATGTAAATCTTTCAGTATAGGCAAAGTATATATATTAGTACTAACATACAGTATGGACACTCCTTGCCGCTTGCGACCTCACCCCCTCGTCACCCAGATTGAGACAGATTGGTTACACTTTGGTTGTCGAACGTATAGCATTTCGCCGCCATTTTGTGTGTTCCGTTATTCCTTTTTTGAAATGTCATTTCTGGCCCGTTGTATGAAGTGTCCAGGGTGTGGTATATAGGTCACCAGGCCCCCTTCCCTCTGTATATTTACAAGAATACGACATGCTTAGTGAAGTAGGAGAAAAAAAACAAGAAATGAAAATAAAAAATACAGAGGTTTGATCAGGTTAAGGTTATTGTGTCCTAGCGCGCAAAACTGAGGTAATCATTTTAGAAACAAAGTTAAATAAAATGTTTAGGTTGCTTCTTTCTTAATGCTAAGAGCAGCGGTCCTCAAACTTTTTGAGCTGCGGAGCAGTTTTGCAACACTAAATATTTAACGGAGCTCGGAAGAAAATCTAAAACAAGCAAAAGCTTTTTTGTTGCCAGCTTGTCACTGCACCCACTCGCGCCAATTTTAATAAATTACAATATTGAACATTTTACCACCTTCGACCGTAATACTTGAATAACTTCTTTTTTATTCGCAATTGATAAGCCTTTGGCATCATCTCACCTGATGGTAAGTGACGATGATGCCGAAGATGGAAGCGGGCTTACCAAGATTCCCCAACGCAATGGAGAACTAGCTATCTTATCTTCAAGCTGGAACACATCAATGTTGTTAAAACTGATGTTTGGCGGCAAGACTTAGATAAGATGGTGGTAGCTAGCCTGGCGGGCGTAGAAAATGCCCTACCACCAACCAAACCGAGTCCTACAAATTGACCCCAACGGGAATCCAACCCGCGACCTCCTGGTGTGAAGCGAATGGATTAACCATTACGCCACGGAGGCGGTTAAAAACTAACTTGTGTAATATAGGTTAACTTGTATAATATAGGTTAACATGTGTAATATAGGTTCTATATTATATTGATTGTAGTTTTTAAAACTTCCACTTTGTAGACTTATTTATTATGCTACTGTAGAGATCATATATCTTTACATTTACGTACTCGATTCCTCCACCATTTATGACGTCGTTTACGTAACGTCAGGGGATCGTAGCTCGTAGAACAGGTACCGAGTAAAGAAAATACTTTTTTACGAATTGAACAATGCTAAAGAGCTCTCTTTATTCACTTCGTAATATATATACTTTTTCAGCTGACTTATTATTGTTTTTTCGAAGAGAACTAGCTTATATATACTCTTGCCGTAAGAAAAACACATAACAGGGATCTCTGCCCTGGTGCGCGGTCTTCACTAAATCTTACTCTTGATAAAGGACCTCTGTCTTGGCTCGTGGTCCTTAATAAAAAGAATCTCAACTATTTCGGAAAGCTTTCGAACGACTTAATCGTTTAAATTTGAACTTAGGTTTTTAATTCGATTAAGCAAGTGTATATTAAAAGAGGCGTAAATGTTAAGATATACGATCTCTAGACTACCTAGGTGTCACCTGATTTTTGCCTATTAAGCGACATATTTTTTTCCCTCGCATCGCATTTGAGCCCTCGCAGAGGTCTCGGGGATCCCTAGGGTTCTGCGGAGCACACTTTGAGTATGGCTGGTTGAGTAAGTATTTTTTATTAAAAAAACATATTTTTTTTATTAGCAACAGTATTATGGAGACATAAACACTGTGCCAACTGAGGAAACTTATTTACTTAGCCAAAGCCCTAGTGTAGTTCTACTTCATTTTCTCCAGCCCTAGAATAGTTCTACTTCATTTTCTTCATTTTTCTGTAAATAGCGACAAAAGTATCAAGACCGGAGGATGGGCAGTACCGTCCTTCCGCGTAATTTGTCTAGCGTGGGAATCACAACAAAAACCCCCAATTTGAGGGAAGCTTGACTATTCTTAGCAAAAACAAGACAGTTACTCAATCGACAAGAGAATTTTCCAATCAACCTGCTTTGGCATATGCTGATGATGGCCATCATCACATCAGTCAAAAGACATCCACTGCTGGACATGGGCCTACCCTGAGTTAGCCTAAAATTGTTTTGGCAAGAGTATTTAATTTCTCATACTTATTTATGATGGATGATGATGTTTCTTTCTACCCATTGAGATAGATGCGACTAAACAAAAGATATTTACTTAAGATAAGTATATTATTACACGTGTTTCGTCAAATAATCCTTTTATATTTAATATCAGCTACTATTATTTTAAGTTTTATTTACTTTATACTTTTAAGATTATTTCCAGACACTTTATCTATAAAGAGGTAAAGTTGTTGCCTTGGATTGGACCTGAACAATGAGTGGACCAACGAATATTTGGTTGTATAATCAACTCGGAACAATAAGTGGACAAAGATATGTTAGGTGGACACGAATAAATTTGTATAATCGATCTGAAACAATGAGTAGACCAGCGTTTGTCAGGTTGAAATGAATAACCTTCTATAATCGACTCAAAACAATAAGTATAGCAACCTACGTCAGCCAGGTTGAAATGAATAACCTTGTATAATCGACTCGAAACAATAAGCAGACCAACGTATTTCACCCATGTTGAAATGAATAACCTTGTATTAGCTTTCAGAAGTGGTTTAAGTTTTTAAAAAAAGGATTATGTACAGCTGAAATATGTAATTTGGATCAACAAAGAGAATAAGCACGTCCAACTTGCACGACGACTCGCAGCGAAAAAGAGAGAGGGCGCCTCAACTTCACTGCTTATATAGTGACGGTACGCCCCGCCATCCCCGCCATCATCTTCGACTCCTAACACGGCCTCTCCTGACACCCTGACGTCCTCGTCAGGATCAGCAGACAACCGAAGACCGTCCACAGGATGATCAGGTCTCGAAGAAGGTCCAGGCTCATGGAGTGAGGGCATGTCTCGGCCCCTCGAAGATCCAGGTTGTCGAGCTACAGAGGGACCCTGATCATGGCAATCGTTATCACTGTTACCTGTGCAGCAGAAAATAATTGTTTGCATGTAGTTTAAGCAGCGTAGTGCTATGTTTTTTACAGTGTTAAAAGGTTAGATAGGTTAGGTAACGTTAATTAATATCAAACAAGCAAAACTTTGTGATTTAGAGCGTTATTTTAGTCATACATAAGTAGCTTTCTCTCAAATCGTTTTTGAAACGCAACGCTCTATAGCACATAAAAATAAGACAAAGTAACTACAACAACCATAACCCTTAAGTACATGCGCACTGTTGGTAAGAAAGGACGCCCAAAGCGTCACCACACAGTGACTGTTCGGCAGAGGCGCAAAAGTTTGCATACCGACCAGATTCCAGCACACACTGTAGGCAAGAAAGGACGCCTAAAGCGTCACCCACAGTGACTGTTCGGCAGAGGCGCAAAAGTTTGCATACCGACCAGATTCCAAAGGTACTGAAAGGTTATGCCCACAGCATATCACACAAGACCTTTCAGTACATCACAACTCGAAGAAAGCAGAGCAAGTCTCAGGCGTCCATTCGCCTCTCCAAGGCACCATATACTGCCAGCAAGAAGCCTCAGCTCATACCGTCCGTTGCGCAGGGCTCCGACTACGCGGCAGGGGCCGCGCATGCCATGATCCAGCTTCCCTCTGGACTGCGCGTACTTAATTACAAAAACTTGATCATCTGTCTGAAACACACGAGGAGAACGCCTGTCCTTGTTAACAGTGGCATCTTGTGCCTCTTGATTCCTCTGCAGAAGTTCGGCCGTCCTTTGTCTAGTTATCTCTTGCCTTGAACGTTGAGGATTAACTGTCGCATACGATAAGTCGAGGGGTGCCAAATAAAGAAATCACATTTTTGAAAGTGCGTTTTAGTTCCTCTAAGTCTTGGCGAAAAATCGGCGTCAAGACTCGGGGAGAGGACCTAGTACATCAGCATGGAGAGTATCAAATGGGACGTCAGGTTTTTCCCAGGATGTGATGGGTTGAAGAGGGGCACGTGGTACCCTTTTGTGCGCAATGCAAGTCAGACAGTGCCCAATGTGTTTTCGAACAAAGGCTCTAAGGCCTGTAAACCAAAAGTGTCGCAATATTAAATCTAAAGTTTTATCAGCATCAATATGACTATGTTCGTCATGTAAAATTCTGAGTAAACTCAGACGATGACCCTTTGGTATGTAGCATAGGAGTTTCGCCTCTTCACCTATCCGGATAAAACGGTAGTAAAGGATGTCATTACGAACTACATACCGCGACGGATCCAACTCACCTCGCTCTAAGGATTGGATCATTTTTTTGGTGTCCTCGTCTGCTGACTGAGCAACTTGTGCCCAATTACGCGGCTTCTCAATATTATTTATGGCATGACATGGATTACGGCTGAAATAATCCGCATGAGGCAACATGGCTCCCTTTCTATAAAAGATAGTGAAGTTAAAATCTTGTAGGTATATCCACCATCTGGCCACACGCGGTATTAAATCGCGTTTATTCTGTGTAGCTTTCAAAGCGTTGCAGTCAGTCACCACAATAAAATGAATACCAATTAAGTAATGCCTAAAGTGACGCAGAGATTTGACCACTGCCAGAGTCTCAAGCTCATACGAGTGGTATTTTGGCTCAGGCTCCTTAGTAACCTGACTGTAATACCCCACCACGCGTTTCTTACCCTCTTGTATGTGCATAAGCACTGCGCCATAACCTAGGCTACTCGCGTCTGTATGCACCTCCGTTGGTAACTCGGGATCAAATATGGCTAACACAGGCTCTCTAGTCAAGGTCGCTATAATATCTTGACGAATGCACTCGTGTTCGGGTTCCCATTTAAATGGAGTGTCTTTACGGGTCAATTGCGCTATAGGCGCGGTCTTAGTAGAGTAGTTTGGGATATATTTTCTAAAATAGCCTGCAAAACCCAGGAATTGCCGAACCTGTTTAACATTCTGTGGAGCAGGGGAGTTAGCGAGTGCATTAACCTTACTCATTGCTGGCCGGACCTCGCCGTTAGATATCACTCGACCTAAATATTCGATTTCGGTGCACATGAATGAACATTTTCGTAGGTTGATTGAAAAGCCCGCTTCGGTCAAAGTGGCTAGGACTTCCTTCAGGATCTGAAGACCTTCATCAACGGTGTCATGAAGTATTAAAACGTCATCTATGTACACTAAAACCTTCCCGGATGCAATGAAATCTCGCAAAGTTGAGTTGATAATACGTTGGTAAACTATGGGCGCGTTGGCTAAGCCATAAGGCATTTTAACGTATTCGAAATGCCCTTCGGGCGTGACACAACCAGTGAGAGGGATTGATTCTTCGGTAAGCCTAATCTGGTGGAAGCCTGTGGCCATGTCAATCGTAGTAAAGAGCTTAATTTTACCCAACCTGTCGATACAGTCTTCAATCAAAGGCAAGGGAAACCTATCTTTGATGGTTATTCTATTCAGAGCGCGATAGTCAACGCACATTCGGTCGGAGCCGTCCTTCTTTTTAACTAGCAGAACAGGGCTAGAATAAGGTGACTCCGACTCGCGTATGATGCCCTTGGACTTGAGGTCACAGACGATCTCGCGTACCCTCAACTTCTCGTCATGTGACATTTTGTACGGGCGATAGTAAACGGGGACGTCACTGTTAAGTCGGATGTGCATACTTCCCGTATTTACGGTAGATGTCGCTGTACCCGAAATCATGTGTTTCGAATATTTATTCAAAACAGTTTTTAATTTAATCAGGTCATCACCCGTCAAAGGAGTATTGATCTCGGGGTACCCATCCGACTCCACAGTAGACACTTCCATCGAACACGGTTCTCGGGTAATTCTTTGAGAATTTTTCGTACGAATATAAGTTACCCCGTCCCTATTAAGTACGACCGTACCGATAATAATGGGCGCGTTCATACATTCGCTAGGTACTACCAACAAGTCAACTTCTAGTGAGATACCGTCTAATTCGATCGTCAAAGTCACGTATGAATTTATTTGGGTTATTGACTCGCCTACCCCTTTTATTCGGCTGTTTATTGGCTTCTTAGTACATGAAAAGTGATTAACGACCGCGGAAGATATCAAGGATACGTCAATCGCCCCACTATCTATCAAAATATCTACAGGTATTCCCTGAATAATACCTACAACAACATCATTACGCCTTTGCGAAGAATCGGAGCAAAAGTTCACGTTACTGTTATTGCGTTTATCCGCCCTCTGTTTAGCAAAACAGGCAGTTATGTGATGGCCCTGCTTCTTACAATAGGCACAAGGGACAGTACTGGAACTAGGTTTTGTTTCGGGCTTGGTTACAGGCTTAACCTGGCTAGAATCGTCGTGAGGTTTCGATTTCTTAGGGCACGAAATCTGTTTATGCCCAGTCTCACCACACGTAAAATATTTACATGGTGGTCGCGGGGACAACGGCTTTTTAAAACCCTGTCCTCTGTTTTTATAATGATGAACACCAGAAAATTTCCCACGACTACCGGTTTTAGCATCTGCGATCAAACCTTTTGACGGTTTTATAAAAGTGGAGAGGTAGTTAACCAAATCATTAGGCTGCAAATTAGCATTGGTCGCGGATGCTTTTACCTGTGGGTCCGTGATGCCCCGAATAACAATGGCTGCTATGAGTTCCTCGCTGAGACCCTTTACGATACGTAACCGTAAAAGAGATTTACGTGCATACTCGGCAAAGGTTTGGTAACTATCTGAATTGGTGGACATAACCTCGTATAGAATGCTTGCCACGTCTATTTTATTTACACACAAAGGCTTAAAATCCTTTTTAAAATTAGTCCACGACCGGTCGTTCGACACCCAGTCATTAAGCCACGTAATGGCGTCTCCCTTCAAGCAATTTCCTATACAAGACAAGCATTAATGATCGGTCCAGCGGTTAGAAGACTTAGCCCTGTCTACCTCACTAAACCACACGTCTACGTCGTGGATCTGGGGTCGAAGTTGGAAACATAATAACTTTGGGTGTTTACTGACTTTAGCGATTGAGTGGCTTCGACGATCAGCTCCGTTCCATGGCCCGCAGACTGCTCAACGGACACAGGTGCATGTGAGCGCCTCTCCAAAGCGTTGAGACGAGACACAATGGTATCCCAGGAGTCACGACAGCGCTCGCGCGGCGGCGGGAGCATCGGCGTGTGGGCATCACGAGAGCGCTTACAGGCGCGGGGGCTGCGTTGGAGGCGGCTCCGCGCCGGGCTGCGGCTCCACGCCGCCGGACTACGGCTACGGGCGGCGCGACTGCGGCGTTCCGGGCCACGTGTGCGCGAGTGACTTCGCGACCGCTGACCACGAGAGTGCCGATTGCGCGAACGTACTCGCCTCCTCGAACTACGTGAACGCAGCTCACGGGATCGGGATCGACTCGATCTATTCATCTTCTTTCTAACCTATTACACAACAAACACGAACGAAAACAAAACACGTGCAAAAATAACTTGATTAGAAAAATAAAAATGGTGGTTACTTCGAGAGTAAATAATCAAAGAGTGGGTAGGTATTTTCAAAAGAAATATGCAAAGTGAAAGATCGTCAGAATGGTATGGTGGGAATGAGTTTCTCTTATCCCACTACTGATATTAGCTTTCAGAAGTGGTTTAAGTTTTTAAAAAAAGGATTATGTACAGCTGAAATATGTAATTTGGATCAACAAAGAGAATAAGCACGTCCAACTTGCACGACGACTCGCAGCGAAAAAGAGAGAGGGCGCCTCAACTTCACTGCTTATATAGTGACGGTACGCCCCGCCATCCCCGCCATCATCTTCGACTCCTAACACTTGCATAATCCACTTGAAACAATAAGTAGACCAAAGTATGTCAGTCAGGTTGAAATGAATAACCTTGTATAATCGACTCGAAACAATAAGTAGACCAACGTATGCCAGCCAGGTTGAAATGAATAACCTTGTATAATCGACTCGAAACAATAAATAGACTAACGTATGTCACCCATCTTGAAATGAGTAACTTTGTGTAATCGACTTGAAACAATAAGTAGACCAACGTATGTCACCCATGTTGAAATGAATAACCTTGAAAATCGACTTTAAAAAATAAGTAGACCAACGTATGCCAGGTTGAAATGAATAGTCTTGTATAATGGATTCAAAACAATAAGGTGACCATTGTATACCAGGTTGAAATGAATAACCTTGTATAATCGACTCGAAACAATAAGGTGACCATCGTATGCCAGGTTGAAATAAAATTAACCTTGTATTATTGACTTGAAACAATAAGTAGACCATCGTATGCCAGGTTGAAATGAATAGCCTTATTTAATCGACTCGGAACAATAAGTTAACCATCGTATGCCGGGTTGAAATAAATAACCTTGTATAATCGACTCAAAACAATAAGTGGATCAACATATGCCAAGTTGAAATGAATAACCTTGTATAATCGACACGAAACAACAACTAGACCATCGTACGCCAGGTTGAAATGAATAGCCTTGTACAATCGACTCGAAACATTAAGATGACCAACGTATGCCAGGTTGAAATAAATAGTCTTGTATAATCGACTCGAAACAAGAAGGTAACCAACGTATGCCAGGTTGAAATTAATAACCTTGTATAATCCATTCGAAACAATAAGGTGACCAACGTATGCCAGGTTCAAATGAATAGCCCTGTATCACATCAGCTCATATATACGTCCCCACCGAGGGGCTCGATCCTATCCTGAATTAGGGCGATCGGTCCTTAGTCAAACACGCGGGCCCAGTTCGGGTTGGTCAACTTCACACACAACCTTCGAGTTTCGTCGCAGAGGTGTGCAGGTTTCCTCACGATGTTTTCCTTCGCCGTAAGAGCGTCGGATAAAAGTACATATGAGATCGAAATTCGAAAACGCATTGGTACGTGGCAGGACTCAAACCACGACCTCCCGGATAGGAGGTACGGCCCTTGCCGTTGCGCCACCGACGCTCTTGTATAATCGACTCGAAACAATAAGGTGATCAACGTATGCCAGGTTGAAGTGAATAGCCTTGTATAATCGACTCGAAACAATAAGGTGACCAACATATGCCAGGTTGAAATGAATAGCCTTGTATAATCGACTTGAAACAATAAGGTGATTAACAAATGCCAGGTTGAAATGAATATCCTTGTATAATCGACTCGAAACAATAAGGTGACCAACGTATGCCAGGTTGACATGAATAGCCTAGTATAATCGATTCGAAACAATTAGGTGACCAAGGTATGCCAGGTTGAAATTAATAACCTTGTATAATCGACTCGAAACAATAAGTGGAACAACGTATGCGAGGTTAAAATGAATAACCTTGAATTATCTATTCTAAACAATAAGTGGATCAACGGATGTCACGTTGAAATTTATAACCTTGTACAATCGATTTGGAATTTATTACCATTGGATGTTAGTTCGAAATTGTGACGAAGTCAATCTCTGTAGTTCGTATTCGATCTGTTTTGCATTTTCTCCTATTTGATTTGTTTTTTTTTATTATGACTTTTCGTACAGTCTGATATTGCTTTTTCTGACCTCACTCAATCTTTGTTGTTCATATTCGATCTGTTTTGTATTTTCTCCTTTTTAATTTGTTTTTTCAAATTTTGACTTTTTATACTGTCTGGCATTCCTTTTTAGTGTTCCGTACCCAAAGGGTTAAAACGGGACCCCAATTCTGAGACTTCGCTGTCCGTCTGTCTGTCTGTGCGTCCGTCCGTCCGTCTGTCCGTCTGCCACCAGGCTGTATATCATGAACTGTGATAGCTAGACAGTTGAAATTTTTACAGATGATGTATTTCTGTTGCTGCTATAACAACAAATATACTAAAAATTAGAAAAAGTGAAAAAACAACAACAACAAACGTGATTTTTTTGCTCGTTTTTGCTCGATATTGATAACGGCAACAGTTATAGACACTTGAAATACGCACAAAATATTTAGTTATATATTCACTATAAAAATAAATATTTTTTTTATTATTATTCACAGTTTGTAAGCCCTTGGCATCGTCTCACCTAATGGTAAGTCACGATGGTTCCGAAGATGGCAGCGGGCTTACCAAGATTCCCCAACGCAATGGAGAACTGACTATCTTATCTTCAAGCCGGAACACATCAATGTTGTTAACACTGATGTTTGGCGGCAAGAGTTAGATAAGATGGTGGTAGCTAGCCAGGTGGGCTAAGAAAATCCCTTCGACCAACCAAACCGAGTCTTACAAAGTAAGACTTCGCCGGGAATCGAACCCGCGACCTCCTAATGTGAAGCTATGGACCATTACGCCACGGAGTGGATTATAATGTGTAGCATGGCCTAACCTTCCTGCGGTCGGGGCGAGACAGGGTCTCCCAGAACGATATAGTTTATCTTTACCTCATTGTCTGATAGTGGAACTCCTCTAGGCGACTTCTCTGATTGCAGAAGTAGAGACATTGGTGACATCCATCCAATACTTGCTCCATAAGCAAATACTGGTAGATTTACTGTAAAAACACAACAAGCAGTTAATTATGCTATCTGTCCTAAAGCTTTCCTTTCAGTATTATTCATTTGCTGATCAGATGTATAGAAGGCCTGCTGAGAATTTTAAAAGAATTGTTAAATACTCGTAAATAAAAGCCAAGAAATACGGAAGATATAAGCATTTTTAACGACTATTTAGACAGAGAGATCCGTTATGTAAATGTGACGACATAAAACACACAGTCCATGTAAACTCTAGGCTATATTCTGTTTTGCTAGAAAGAGATAGAGACAAATCTTTAATAGGGTACGTATTGGAATGTCTAAAATAAATAAAAAACTAACGTTAATAACCTACGTTCAAAATCTCTAAAATCTAAATACCAAATGTTTTAAAATACCTAAGCAACTAACACCTACCTACGAAATACCCAAGTCTAAAAAAACCGATTGGACTTAATATCTAATGTTTCAAATATCAACTGTTATTACACCTAAGTTTGATACACTAACATTTGAAATACCAAATGGTCAAAATAACTAAATTGATGCATCACTTTCGAGCTATTTGTATGCAGTAGTAGATCAGGTTCCGCGAGCGTAAAAGAGGGTAAATTGATAAAGTACAATTATAATTTACAAAATAGCTCAGATAGTGTGAACTAAAATCCTGCATTTGTTGCTACGAGTTCATATTGGTTGCCATCATGTTGTCGTGTATGTACTAGGTCATTATCATAAGGTCATGAGGTCGTACGTACCTTAAGTGAAACAATCATTAGATATTTACATTTTAGGGATTTTGAACGAAGGTTATTTTATGTTAGTTTTTTTTAAAATTTTAGACATTGCAATACGTACCCATTCTGCTACCCAGGAGGGGGAGCCTCGCTTTGCGAGGCTCTTTCACTGTATAATCAATCAAACCTGACCGAACCTAATATCGCTCGCTTCGCTCGCTCACTTACAAAAAACTCAAGAAAACTGTGAATGAGCGAGCGCAGCGAGCAATATTAGGTTCGGTCAGGTTTGATTGATTTTACAGTCAAAGAGCCTCGCGAAGCCCCCTGGGTAGCAAAAACAGGCGAGTTAAAATGGAGACGAGTTAGGAAAGTTCTCCTGTTACACGTTCGAACTTGTTTGTATCCATTGAATTACTACTACTACTTATAGTAATTCAATGTTTACATCTAGTTTTATCCAACAGGGATTGGTTGGATTTAGTTGTAGTTAAAATTTTAAAATAATAATTGTGTTTTTATTTAGATTCTGAACTTTACATAATGTAGGTACGTAGATCGATATTTTTCATTTTGGTCAATTAACTGTGAGGTAAACCAATTTTAGGAACTTTGTACACAGGGATTTCAAGTTTTAGCTTTATAAAATTCGGTAACATATCCATTTGACATTTTAAGCTTTCAGTATTTTGAATATAAGTAAAACAACCATTAGGTATTTAGATTTTAGGGATTTTGAACGTAGGTTATTTAACTTTAATTTTAGACATTCCAATACGTACCCCTTTAATGGCTTATATCTTAGTTATTTTTATAGTTATTCAAAAGTATTTTTGAAGTAAAATTTCTTTACGCAAGCTTAACTTGGGGCGTAAGCTGGTGGATGCGTGACGAGAGCGTTACAGAAGTGTGTTCGGGCGAGGCGAACGGAAGTTGAGAGGGATATATAAATTAGTGAAGATAGAAAGAGAGATACAATTTATTTTTGTTTACCAACAAAATCGGTTGCCAAGGCGACAATAGCGGTTGTCAAAACAAATAAAAGATAAAAGAGATTTGATCATTTTAAGAGGATAATAAAACTCTTTTCATAAACTGTCTCTACCTCGATCGATATGATTAAAAAGATTTGATTATTTTCTGAAGACTATGTATTTACTTTCATACATATAGATGGAGCTAAAAAAGTTTTACTTCAGTCGTGTTGTCTTTTTTGTAACCGTTTCATAAATGAATGAGCTTTTAATAAAGCAATAAAAAAAACATGCATATTCCTTATTATAGAAAAATTATCAACGCCAATGGCTGATGGCCCCTCACACCAGAATATAGCCCATATCGTTAATTCAACAATAACTTCATGCCAAGTCATAAAAACTCTACTGCTCAAAATCATAGTCTTCACCCATTAAGGCCTTAAGTTGGGTCAAATGACAATATTCAATTCAAATTATTGAAAGACTGTGTATAGCTATCACCATAGAAAAAATATTTAAAATACTTAAAGTAATAAAAAATTTATATATATGAATACAATTTTAAAACTATTACCACTTTTGTTGTAATATTATAATATATACCGTAGACCCTGCATTTGGCTTTAATTGCTAAATTTCTTAATGTTGAATGAAACCAACACACAAAAATTGGCGACTTTAAGACCTTTCATTTTATTCAACACATTTTTTCATAAACTTATTTGAAAGTGATGACAAGTAAGAAAAACATGTAAAAATCGAGAATTTGGCGTTCGGTTTCAACGTAACAGCCGCGTTGAAGCCCGCATTGATTTGAACTTCAAATAAATAGACTTACGTTCGGTGCTCGGATTGAGTCATATTAAAGCCTTAAGTTCCTTTTGGCACGATACTGCACTACATCAACCACATGCATCTAGCGGCATCCTTCAAACTTCAATAAATAATCAATCTATCTATCTTACACTGCCTACGTCAGCTCGTGGTAGCCACTTGATATTTTTCCTTTCCATCGATTATTTGTTTAGCGAGCTATATAGTTAGTTGAGTTTGCGTGACCCATTTTCAACTGCATCATCTCTTTCCATCAGGTGAGAAGTAGTCAAACTCACTCATTGTCATACTGGTGTGATAATCTGGTGTGACTACGAGTCGGCAACGCAAATTTCTAACGATCAGATCTTCCTTGTGCTTGAGGGGTTTATAAAAATGGTCTGTTTCAATGTTTTTTCTTCAGCTAGCTATACTTATTGTCATCAAATCAGCATTACATAAGCCGAAAGACGTCCACTGCTGGAGAAAGTCCTTCCCCAAGGATTTCCACGACGGCCGGTTCTTCGCTGCCCGCATCCAGCGGCTACCCGCAACCTTCACCAGGTCACAGACCAGGTCGTCGTCGGTCCACCGTGTGGGAGGCCTGCCTACGCTACGTCTTAGGAGTACGTGGGCTGTTCCAAAAATAGTAAGTTAAATGAAAAATAGTTTGAATATGAAAAAAGATTATTTAGAGCTTTTCTAAATATTCTCCTACAACCCCTATGCACTCATGCATTCGGGTGAACCAGCTTTCAAAATATTTAAAAACGTGTTTTGTGGGAGGTCGAAAAATAACCGTCGTCGACGGCCTCGTCTGCAGTGTTGAATTTTTCCCCACGAAGCATTCTTTTACCGTGGGGAATAAAAACAAATTTGCATGGAGCTAAATCTGGGCTGTACAGAGGATGCGGTAACATTTGTGTCCCGAAATTGTCAAATAGTCTCCGGTTCTAACAGCTGTGTAAGCGGGCGCGTTATCTTGGTGAAAAAAAATGCCACGGACGCCCGCCGCTCCTTGGGCGCTCGCTGTTGAACTCCCCGAAAGCTTGAAGCACGCAAAGTTCGCAGTACCATTCACTAGGAACGGTTCTACGGTCTTCTAGCGGAATTATAACTACTGGTCCACTGCGTCGAAAAACCCGCATATTTTTTTATGAACGCTCCGACCGCCAACAACTTTTGTGGGCAACTGGTCCTCTTCAAACACCCATTACGTAGATTGCTGCTTTGTGAAAGGATTGTAGATGTGGATCCAAGATTCGTCAGTTCTAAGGATGTAGGACACGTTTAGCGAAGTCCCTCTTTGAACTTTTCCAGCATAAGTTTACACCAATCAACACGATGGGATTTTTGCTCTTCGGTAAGAGAATGAGTTATCCATCGCGAAACAAGCTTCCTAACTTTAAGTTGTTCACGCAGTATGGCGGAAACTGCCTGTGATCCAATCTTCAGTTCAGCCTCAATCTCCCGATGTGTGATGTGTATATTCTCCCACAATAGCCACTCTACCCTGATGACATTTTTAAGAGTTACTGCAGTTGGTGGTTGGCCGGGTCTGAGGTCATCGTTTAGGTTCTCTCGAGCACGTTTAAATTTACGAAACCAATAAGTTACTGTTGCTTACGCAGGATCAGACTCCCCAAAGTACCTTGTAAATTTTCGTGGCATTCCTTGAAGGTTAACCCTCGTTTATAATCATAGAAAATCATAGCACGAAGAGCTTCCCACGAGACGTCCATTGTTGCAAACAAAAAAATAGTGACAGATAATCTTAAAAAATATTTTAAAAAAGAACTACACCTAGGTGGCCAATGATTTTCACCAAGGAGATTTGTATTGAAATTAGCCGTCAATTCAAAATAGTTTCAGGAAAAGAGAGATTGTATTTATTCTGTGGCTCACAATTTTCGGAACAACCTAGTTACTTGTATACAACAGTATACTTATTTTTAATAAATATTATTGTTTATTATTATTAATAAAACAAAATTTAACTAAGGCAAAAGAAATATTAACACAAAACTAACTACCTGATTTTATTCTATTTATTTCTATTGAAACCATTATAGGTATATAAAAACTGCGTTAGATAGTGTGAATCTGTGTGTGTGTGTGTGTGTGTGTGTGTGTAAACGTGTCTAAATAAGACGTGGTACGTATATATCCGAAATTAGATGATTGTGCGAATAACGTTCACTTTTCACGTTCATACACAGTACAACAAATAAAACTAATAAAAAATAAATGTTAATAAAATTACTTACTTAAAACTGCACATATTATTTGATTCACTTTGCTCCCTTCACTAAAAACCAAATAATACTTTCTCATTTTAATTCTGATTCACTGATTTATCAATGTGAGTCTTTCCAGAAAAAAACCTCTCAAAACGTTTTTGTTTTTATTTAAATAAATTAATCAATTCAATATTTTTTATTTTTTTTAAGTAAGGCCGCTGCATTGAGCTTTAAGACGCCTCTAAAAGAATGCGCTCCTGATAGGTCGGACGATGTAACTTTAGAATGGCGAAGAATTTACAATTAAAATATTAATATCGTTTATTTGCCCTAATAACGAATAGTTTAAAAAACTATATCAATATGTCAACTTATAACAAATGTCATAAATTCGCGCTTAATTTAACGTAAAATAAATAAGAAAACCAAATTTGGGTACGTTTAGGTATATGTGTTCACATCTTCACTAAAATTATCTTTCGCGAGATTACATAACAGTGTCTTCTTTAAATCCTTCAGAATGCATATAAGGTAAATATATCATTATCGCTAGAGCTGCGTTGTTTGAAAATAATTAATTTTATGTGTTTAATGATTACTGTATAATTTAACTGAAATAATTAGTAGCCGTTTTGTATATATAAGGATTTAGATAGACAATAAAGTAGCGTTCCGCTGATTGTCGCGGCTTTCAATTAATAGAAGAGACACACAACTGAATTGACTACAGGAACCTTAGAGTAAAATAATGGTAGACATTGAGTTTCATACAACAATCTGAACAAAAAGCGGGGTAAACGCTTGTGTATGCATCTTTCGACTGGCGTTTCGTTACGTGATAGGTCCTATCCGCTATAGTTTATCAAGCGACTTCCAAAAAGGAGGAGGTTCTCAATTCGTCTGTGTGTTTTTTTTTATGTGGGTTACCTCAGAACTTTTGACTGGGTGAACCGATCTTTATGATTCTTTTTTTAATTGAAAGCTAGTGCTTCCCGTGTGGTCCCTTATAAATTTTATCAAAATCGTTGTAGTACTTTATAATAAAAATAACGAAAACCAAAAATAATAATGCAAAAACGTATTAAATTGTTGCGATGGAAGTCGGTTTTTTAACGTGTTTAGCGTTTTCAATTATTTAAATGAGGTATACCATACTGTATTTATGGTTGCCGAATAAACATAATTTCTCTCTTTCTTTCTATCCTTCTCTGTGATTGAGACAGGTCCAGGCATCAGAAAGGCATAACAATATGTCAGATTCATTCTCCGTCTTATTGTCACACTTTCACTTAAACGCGGCGCTTAGAAAAGTCCTAACTTGTCTCAGACGCCGCGGTATGCGAAAGACGGGAACAGATGTGTAAAATAACTTTTGAAGAATACCAATATTAAAATATCAAATTGTAATATTCTAATGTTAGATAAATTATAAGTTAATGACATAACATTAATAATAACTTAAACTTACATAAAATAAGAGATGCCGTCTTGTTTTGTTCCTTTTTAGGGTTCCGTAGTTTAACAAGGAACCATTATAGTTTTGGTCATGTCTGTCTGTCTGCCCGTTCGTCTGTCTGTCCGCGGCCTAGCTCCTAGACTATCAGTAGTTAAGATCTGAAATTTGGCAACGATATATACAATATTAATAACGCGGAGAGAACTGTAAAAAAAATTTGAAAAAAAACTTTTTAAGGATACCTCCCCTACAAGTGGAGTGGGGTGATTTTTTTTTCTCGTCAAACCCAGTCGTTGGTTAGAGATTAAAAAATAGTTGTGAATCTTCAAAGACCATTTTATAATTTAGGGTTCCGTTTTAGACAAAATAGGCTTTAAAGTACAAAATTTTGTTGGAGTCAAGTGTCCCCAACCCCTAACAACCAAACGGCTGTATTTGGAAATTTGAATTTTAGATATGGAGGCGATAATGGCAACTACGGAGCTCTTCATTGCGCGTGGCCCGACACGCACTTGGCTGGTGATTTGAATAGTTTTAACAACATCATCATCATCATAATATCAGCCGAAAGACGTCCACTGCTGAACAAAGACCTCCCCCTAGGATTTTAACGACGACCGGTTCTGCGCTGCCCTTTTATAACATATCAGAGCACATTTTTCGGCATGTTGACGGCTTACCGGCTTAGACTTATTTACCAATGCGTGACTGAAAGCAAAACTTTGCTCCGTCGTGATTGGAGCAGTTTTGTATAAGTACCCCATTTTCAAAGCGCTTTATCTACCTTTATTTTTGATCTGAGACTAGAACCACAGTATTTCAATATAGCGACTTACAGTAGTGCAATGAATGTACTAACGCAGAGCAACGGAAGGGTACTTGCGGGGCAGCGGGTGGCGGGGCACAGCCTGCCAAACTCCGCGAGTTTGCCAGGCTGGTTACAGGCTAGTATGGGCTAGTACCTACGCCGTGGCGGCATCGTGCGACATCAAAGGCGTTGCGCTACTGTAAGCCATATCGTAATACTGTGCTGGAACTGTTGTTAACAAATATGTAGAGTTGCTAGTGCTGGGGCGTGGCGCGGCGCGGTGGTAGTATATTTCCATATCGAGGGAAGGTCAGGTCATACTCCGCACAGTTGCGAATCTGGATACTCTGTACTATGGAAACGGAGACTCATATTAAACACACTTATCATCATCATACGTCCCCGCCGAGGGGCTCGAACCTACCCTGAATTAGGGCGATCGGGCCTTAGTCGACCACGCGGGCCCAGTGCGGATTGGTCGACTTTACACACCACCTGCGAGTTTCTTCGCAAGCGTGTGCAGGTTTCCTCACGATGTTTTTCCCTTACCGTAAGAGCGTCGGATAAACGTACATATGAAATCTAAATTCGAAATCACATTGGTACGTGGCGGGATTTGAACCACGACCTCCCGGACAGGAGGCGGCAGCCCTAGCCGTTACGCTCTGCAAACAAACTTATATAAACATACTTATATAAACGCTTAATAATTAGATAAACTATGTTATAAATTTCTATCATGTGTTAAAATGTTTAATTTATTCATGTCCAATTAATAAAAGTCATTAACATTATATTATAAATAACGTCAAAATAAAATACCTGCAATTAGGTACTTAGTCTATGTCGCACCGCCTCGTACCCGGCTCAAAAGTGCCCATTATACTGGCCGCGTTGCCGCGCTGTATAGCCAGGGATATCTGTTGAACCAGGTAAGAGCCGGCGCGGGGATCACTACCGCGGTCTCTCAAACGCCTGCCTATTTTCATTATAAATTCTTTGGCCGACGAGCACCACACACCCGAAGTTTCGACGGCAAAAGGCACAAAGTCGTGAGTCCGCATTAGGTCCGCGTACTTTGTTAATTTTTGGCTCGCGGCCCACTCTGCAGCCGCACCCGCGGCCCTCGTGGTACGGGGCACATGCGTTGCTGCGAAGGTGCACGCGCAGGTCGCGTCCCAGAGCAGGGCACGCCCCCGCTCCCAGGGGATCATCGTGAGTCCGTCGGGTCTTTTACCGTCTGTGCGGCTCAAACCCGAAGGCTCTAAGATGCAGGGAATGTCGATCGACACCAGCGCCCGGCGGATGACTTCATTCAGCGCATGATGCCGGGGATGTCTGCCCGCACACCTCTTGCAACTAAGACCATGCCGCCCCGAGGAGTCAACCAACGCCCCGCATCGGCATTTATGTGGCTCACACATCCTACACCCTAGCCGGAGGGCTACCGCTATCCTCAACGTATTGTCGTCCAAGAGCGTGCCCACGTGAGGTGAAGGCAAGGCATGAAGCCATGCCCCAGACTCGGAGCAAGTGGCTGCACGTACTCGGGCCAAATTCGCCCCGGACGACGACCCGATGAGGTCTGCGACTACTGATTTAGCCCATAGGTCATCCCAGCGTCTTTGGAATTGAGGCTTATCAGGGGTTGCGATGTTAGGGCAAAGTGCAGTCCAAGCTGACAGAGCCTCATCCGCAAACGGAACGCTGCAACTGTCCCCCTTACAAGAGATGATACTAGAGACAAGTTCCAGCGAACCATTCGCGGAGGCTAAGAAAGCAGACAGCCCAGTGTCCCGAATTCGCCTCACCCCCAGTCCTCCGTGACGGACAGGGAGACTAGCCTGCCGCCACTCCCGTTCACCCAGGCTGACATTGATAACTTCTTCCAAAGAACACTTTAGGACATCATCCAGCGCGGCAACTTCCTGAGGGAACAACCACGTTGGACTAGTCCTTGCTATATACGTGAGCTTTGGAAGGGATAAGCAGTTCCTGAGCAAAACAAGAGCGACGTGAGCCGATAGGTGTTTAAGCTGCGCGTGCCCCCTAAGCAGCATGTCCTTCTTTTCATGTAGGGCGGCAGGGACTGCATCGGGGAAAATCGGAGCTCCCAAAAGTGTAAAGTTGTCTTTATTTACAACTTTTAATCCAGGAATTAGCACCTCGAAACTTGGCAAGCTCGCTTGTGCTTCGGGCCCACATGGGAAAATCTCGCATTTTGCGGTATTGACCTTGAGGCCCATCTCCTCAAGATGTGGCAACAGGCGCTGGATGTCTTGGGTGACTGTTTGTTCTGATCCGCCGATAGTACCGTCGTCTAAATACCAGATGTTTAAGGGTGATTTCAAGGACTCGACCGCCTTATGTATTGCCAGGCTGAAGATGAGAGGCCCTAGCGGGTCGCCCTGTTGGGCACCCACCTGCGAGTCAATAGGAGCACCATCGAAAAATAGCTTCGAAGGTATTGCGTAACACTGGTACAAGAACGGGTACACCGACGGAATCAGGTCTCTCGCCTCCGTAAGGACGGTGTCCCTCTCCACGCTGTTAAAGGCATTGCATATATCTAGCTTAACAATGACCTTTCCGGAGTTATTTGCGTCCATCGCGAAGGCACGAGTGGCGTGTATAGCCGCTTCACATCCCAGCGCCGTCCCGAAACCTAATTGGTGGGGCTGGAGGAAAGAAGACATCTTGTCCTTTACCGCACGGCACCCGAGCTTAGCCACTAGACGCCGAAAGGTATTTCCCACGGCTATAGGTCGGATCCCACCATCCTTCTTGACAAGGGCACAGAGAGAAGCCCCATATAGATACGGGCATACTTCTGGGTTCACCTCACCATGTAACATAAAATTACAGAGTTGTGTGAGTGACCCCAATAGACGAACCCCGCTATCCCCAGCCGCCGTCGAGATCAGTTCCTTCAAGTGCTGCGGCCGCAATCCATCTAAACCGGAAGCGGAACTACAACGCTTAATTACATTACATGTACATGCTAACCTATAGGTGATAACTTGGATTTGGAACGGGAGCGCAAAGCTTTGTCTGTCCGATGTAACATGCTGGCCCATAGATTGTGATTCTGTGCCCGTAGGTTTGCACGCTGTATAATAATGAGGTTGAAGCGTCGGTGGCTCAACCGGTAACGACTCGGTCCTCCTAACTAGAGGTGCCGGGTTCAAATCCGGACGGCCAATGTACCAATAAGTTTTTCGAAACTTACGTACATACGAGTATACTCACCGATTGCTTTAACGGTGAAGGAAACATCGTGAGGAAACCTGCACACACCTGAGAAAAAACTCGAAGGTTGTGTGTGAAGTCGACCAACCCGCACTAGGCCCGCGTGTTCGACTAAAGCCCGATTGCCCTAATTCTCAAGCCCCTCGGTGGGGACGTATAATGATATAATGATTAATGAGGTTAAAAAGACACTCTTTCGAGCATACTGTCAGTTTTTCTACACGTGCAGCCTATGGGTCAAGTATACGCAGAGAGCATACGAGGCTCTGCGTATCCAGTATAACAATGCAGTCAGGGTGCTGTTGGGTCTGCCGCGCTTTTGCAGCGCCTCCGGCATGTTTACGGCGGCACAAATAGATGGTTTTCACGCAATCATTAGGAAACGCTGTGCCTCCATGCTGAGGCATGTGCGTGCCAGTACCAACAGTACCCTGGGCTTAGTCGCTGACAGTTGGGACAGCCCGACGCTGGAGCGGTGGATGCACCTTCACACAGTGAGGTAGTATCTACCGCTTCCCATCGTAAGACTGACACTTTATTTAATTACTTTTTTTTTGTTTGAATATTTAGTTGTACCCCACTAACAGTTAGCGAACGCATTGTGGTTACAGGTGTGTTGCAATGCACGGAAAGGACGCTGCTGCCCATCCTACGGTTTAAAGTCCCTTAGTAGACTCTTACCATCTCCATTGGAAGATATGGGATGGCCCTATTCTAAGTCGGGAGCCATACGACTTAGAATACTTAACTGGTTGTCATGGAAATCCTTGGGGGAGGCCTTTGTCCAGCAGTGGACGTCTTTCGGCTGATGTGATGGGATTCTCCTATAGACATATTAACTAAAAAAATAATGTTTTGTGTGAAAACGGATTTTCTGAATAAACTAGTTTTTGCCCGCGGCTCCGCCGCATGGACGTCGAGGGTACACGGTGGGCGAGCCGCTAGCGACCCGCTGTCGATGATGCGTGGTGTGGACAGAAATCGGAATTATATAAGCACGCGGTGGGCGACCCGCAAGCGGCTTGCCGTTAATGTTTCGCGGTGTGTGAAAATGAGCGCGTTGAATGTCCACACCTAGCTTCTCTCCAACTCAGCCAATTTAAGTGGGCAATAGCTCAAATAAAAGAGCTCGTTCCAACGAGTGTTCTCAGACCAAAAAGTACCGCGTACCTACCTAAATTAGAACTAGAGGGTGCGCGATACGGGCTCGCGAGCGATTTCTTATGTTTGATGACAAATCTGTGCATTAATACTTACGAGCACCTTTTATTAAAAAAAAAATGTTAAAAAAAACTAAAAATTACTTCAAAATGAAATTCACTCAAAAGTATGAAATTATAATTTTATTATACTTAAATACAAGACATTAACCAACAATAAAGCAATCAAATGTGGGTACGAATTAAATCAGGGGCTCAAATTTTTTTGAAGCCGGTACCAGCTCACAGAATATTTTAGATTCGATGGTTTGCTGACACCGAGCTCCAAAAAAAATTTAAGCCATTAATTTAATTCATTCCCACCTTTGATTGCGTTATTGTTGGTTAATTTCGTGTATTTAAGTATAATAATATTATTATTTCATACTTTTGAGTGAAATTCATTTTGAAGTCGGTTTTTAGTTTTTTTAAACTTTTATTTTTATTAACTTTCTTTTTAGTTATGTATATCTATCTATCTAACAACGTTAAACCTAATCACCTTACTCGCCAATAGGAATCATCAAATCATAATGCATGTGTTTCATTAACAGATAAAGATTCCTGTGGTTTCCATCATCATCTCAACAGCATGAAAGTTCAGGAGTTAAATATTCTATCATCAGCTCATCTGAATAACCTGAAAGAATACAACTATCGGTCTATGCGTACCTTAGTATCTACGTATAATATTTAAAGAATTATCCTCCAACTCCTAACCGTTAAGGAATTGTACCTTCCTTCATCAGCTCATCAACATTGATTGATCATGACTACCAGACGCAAATAATTTAATAGCTTTAGAAAATATATGAAACACGTAATCAGTGTCTATAAAATTTGAGAGTTGCCCTCGATTTCCCTGGGATCCCATCATCAGATCCTGACTTGGTGACAATGGAACCCCCTCGGGAGTATACTCTTTCGAATGAAAAAAATATTTGAAAATCAGTTTACAATCTGTGGTGATATCGCGTAACAAACATACAAAAAAAAACAACATACATACAGTCAAATTCAGAACCTCCTTCTTTTTTGAAGTCGATTGAAAAGTAAATCGGTTTGATAGAACGGCCGGACCCGTTTTCATTTCATTTCGTTATTCTTGGTTAATTTCGTGTATATATACAGGTGTAACTAAATTGGTATAGGTCCCGTTAACTGAGGGTCCTACTCATCTTACTGAACAACTTTCCCCAAAGAACCCAGAGTCAATTCTCAAAAAAAAAAAACAAACCAAACCCCCAAACCGGGAAGGCCTATGTCCAGCAAAGGACGTCATCATTACAGCTCATATACGTCCCCACCGAGGGGCTCGAGCCTACCCTGAATCAGGGCGATTAGGCCTTAGTCGACCACGCGGGCCCAGTGCGGGTTGGTCGACTTCACACACAGCCTGCGAGTTTCTTCACAGGCGTGTGTAAGTTTCCTCACGATGTTTTCCTTCACCGTTAAAGCAATCGGTAAGTATATGTACGTAAGTTTTTGAAAAACTCATTGGTACATTGGCCGTCCAGATTTGAACCCGGTACCTCTGGTTAGATGGACCGAGTCGTTACCGGTTGAGCCACCGACGCTTTTTAGTCGCAAAGGACGTATTTTGGTAAATATGATGATGAATAACATATTAGCCACAATGCCAATACAAAACTGTTCCAACTCCTTTGCTTCACACATACAATAGCTGCTTAAGTTACACTGTAAGAAGTTTTTATAAGTGATTTTCTTATACCTATATGAGTTTTCTTTACATTGATATTGAAGGATGTGAGATTGACATGAATTTCAAGAAACAGAAAATTAAGGAATAGAAAAAAGGTTAGAAAAAGAATAACTCATACAATTTACCAAAAAATAAATTCGATGCAAATGATGAAGAATACACATTAAATCTTTATGCAATAAAATAAGGAAAAAAGGTACTTATTATATTTGTTTTTTATTCCTAAGGAAATTGTAAATTTCTTTATTAATAGTTACCTGCAGATTTTTGTTTTCGAAATCTTTCTATAGTTATGTATAGCAATCCCAATAACTTATTATTTCCGTTGAGTATTACTGGGACCCATTGGTAAGTAAGTTATTTATTATATTATATAATACTAGCTGTTTCCCGCGGCTTCACCCGCGTGGACCACGTTTCTATGACTTTTCGAGGGTGCGCAGTGCGCGAGCCGCAAGCGCCTCGCGAGCGTGGCAGAAAGCAACATATGTCTTAATCCAGGTCCTAATCTGTCGACCTACCAAATTTCAGCCAAATCCGTTCAGTAGTTTTTGCGTGAAAGCGTAACAAACATCCACGCTTTCACATTTATAATATTATATTATATTATATATTATATTATAATTATAATAATTAAAGATAGTTGAAACTGCCTTGTTTGATTTAAGCATTTAAGTCGTTTTTAAATTCCGCTTCTACGAGCACCATACGTAATTATAAAAAACATAGACAAATTTCACGTAATGTATGTATGTATGTATAAATTAATTTGTAAATTTTCTAGTAATTTTTGCCATTTTCCGCAACCATTTTACCCTTTTGACAACAATCATTGTTTTTTGTTGCAATTCATTTGTATTTTTTTAACTTTTTTTATTTTAATGGAAATATGATAAAATGAGGAAGTTTTTAAGTCAACTATATTTTTGTTTTTTATTGGAAAATCACAAAACATTTAAACAAATGCGTTTTACATACAAAATTGAAAAATTGAATGGGCTTTAACTCGAAAACCGTTGATTTCCGACCCCCAGTTAATATGACTTTTTTTGTTCTAAATTAGATGTAGTTTATCCCCTTAAAAGGATTTGCACTACTTACCAGTCACCCTGCATATAGGGTCTTAACAAAGCTATGCACTTTTTTTTAACTGGAGCTTTTAATCATGAAACTGAACAACTTTCCCCACGAAACTCATGGTAAATTCGCAGTTATTATTTTTTAATAAAATTATCAAACTGCTCAGAATACAAATCCCAGCTGAGGCCACGCAAGTTCAATGACCGCGCGGTCACTCACTTTACGATACCGCGCCGTACTATTCTGGCGTATTCCGCGCTATTTAATAAATTTATTAAAAAAAACAAATGCGAATTGATCATGGGTTTCGTGAGGAAAGTTGTTCAGTTTCATGAGTACAAGGTCCAGTTAAAAAAAGTTCTTATCTTTGTTAAGACCTGTATAGCACTGTATTTATTTATAAGTTTTGTATACTATCAATATTTAGCTGTTAGTCTTCCTAAAATAAATAAATAAAATAATATAAGACTCCATATTAATCATCACCATCATCATCATCATCATCATCATGTCAGCCAAAAGACTTCCACTGCTGGACAAAGGCTTTCACAACGATCGGTCCTGCGCTGCCCGCATCCAATGGCTTCCCGCGAGTGTTCGCCACTGGAGAAACTTACTGCCTCAACCGCTATCAGTTCTTTAAGCTATGTTCCCGCCCACTGCCACATATGTTTAGCGATTCTGTAAGCTATGCCGCTTACTTTGGATCTCCCACTGGTTTAAACTAACTTTTCCATTACAGAAAGACAAACTCCTTACTTGGTTGGTTGGGTCAACAAGGACTGATTTTGAATGATCCATCTGAAATTCAGATAAAAAATATTGTTCAAGAGGTACTTAGAAACAATACATACATACACCGTATGTATTGTAAATTTAAAGGTACAATAACAATGTAGAGAGAATGACAGAACTGCAGTGGATGGAGTGAGTACCTAGGTCTAGGTTTTGTATTCAGGGTCAGAGTGACGGTGGCCTAATGGCTAGGGTAGCTACTATCTGTCCGGGAGGTCAAGATTCAGATCCTACCACGAACCGATCATTATTATCGTAATTATCGTCATCATCATTATATCAGCTCATATATTTCCCCACCGAGGGGCTCGAGCCTACCCTGGATTAGGGCGATCGGGCTTTAGTCGACCACGCGGGCCCAGTGTCGGTTGGTCGACTTCACACGCAACCTTCGAGTTTATTCGCAGGCGTGTGCAGGCGTCCTCACGATAAACGTACATATGAAATTCGAAAGCACATTGGTACGTGGCAGGATTTGAAAAACGACCTTCCGGACAGGAGGTAGCGGCCCTAACCGTTGCGCTACCGACGCTCTCTTTAATCGTATTGTAATTATCATATAAGGCCTTATTTCATCATATCAGCCGAAAATCGTCCACTGTTGCACAAAGGCCTCCCCCAAGGATTTCCACGACGACCGGTCCTACGCTGCCCGCATCCATCGGCTTCCCGCGATCTTCACCAGGTCGTCGGTCCACCGCGTGGGAGGCCTCCCTACGCTACGTTTTCCGGTGCGCGGTCGCCACTCGAGAACTTACTTCCCTATCGGCCATCTGTTCTACGAGCTATGTGCCCTGCCCACTGCCACTTCAGTTTAGCGATTCTGTGAGCTATTTCGGTTACTTTAGTTCTGCTGCGGATCTCCTCGTTTTTTATTCGATCACGCAGAGAAACTCCGAGCATAGCACGCTCCATTGCCCTTTGGGTGATCTTGAGCCTTCTTATGAGGCCCATAGTAAGCGACCATGTCTCAGTTCCGTAAGTTATCACTGGCAACACACAATGAGCTTATTTAGTTCCTGCAAAATAAACTTTAAATTGTTAACGAGATTTTGAAACCAGTTTTTGGCCTTTGGGGTGAGTATGTTCAGACTCTCCCAGCTTTATGGGTTAAAGCACCGATTCGGACACTCCACCACGATGTGCCACGTTGTCTGCTCGGTAGCCCTGCAGTCGCAGCTAGGGGAGCACTTAAGACAAAACGCGGGCGCCCTTTTTTCCGTACAAACGTAGTCCGTTGTTGCCTCCTTGGATAATGACAGTAGAACAAAAATTTTTTTTCCATCAAACCTATGTCCACCATGGCCGTGATTCCATTCAAATGGGTTTCGTGATAAGAGGCGGCGTGGTGGAACCTCGTCGAGAGTCTTGGCGATGCGCACTTGATACGGCACTAGGTTTTTTAATTGCTTTTGTCCACTTCGCGGCGGCGGTAAAAGCCTTCCTAAGTTGTAGGGGCGATATGCGACAGCACAGGAAGCCATGGCTTAGTACTAATATATATATACTGTGCCATGGCGTAGTTTAGCCACAGTATTACAATAAAGCGGCTTGCAGTAGTGCAACAAATGTACTTACTCAGAACAACGGAAGGTTACTTTCGGGGCAGCGGGCGGCGGGTCACAAACAAACAAACTCGAGGCTAGTATACCACAATAGTACTGCTACCTACGCACTACTAATACCTACGCCGTGGCGGCATCGTGCGACATCAAAGGTGTTGCGCTACTGTAAGCCATATCGTAATACTGTGGTTTAGCTGTATGTCTACTTTGTTTGTGTGGGTGCTACGGTATCACATGAGGGCACAGTACTCCGCCGTGTGAGGAAACCTGCATACGCCTGCGTAGAAACTCAAAGTCGACCAACCCATTCTCATGGTGGTCTCAGGCCCGTTTTAGGGTAAGCTCGAGCCCCTCGTTGGGGACGTATATGAACTGATATGATATTATGATGAACAGGACTCTACTACTTGTACTACGCCTACACTTCCATTCGTTCATCAGTCTGTCTTATTTTATCCTAACTGATATACGCCTTTGGCGGCGTCTCACCTGGTGGTAAGTCATGATGATGCTAAATATAGAAGCGGGCTTTCCATGATTCTCCAACGCAAAGGGAAAATGGCTAACGTCAAGCCGGCACACATAAATGCATTTAATCGCTATCACAGATATGCATCATTCCAACCTTAATAAATATAGCCACTTGATTATTTTACACAATACGTCTTAACAGTTATTACTCTAGCGTATTTCGTGGCGAATAATAAGAAACGGTGTGTGGTTTGCAACCCGCCTCGCTGGTTGTTAAAGGTCCTTACAAAATTTTTTCTTAGATATTTTTAGGGTACTCTTTCACAAGTCTGACTCGCAATTACCAATTTATCATGTAAGTAGATAATATCTATCTACAAGAAACCAAGGGATACAACGGCTGTATGATTGTTGCACTTAGCTAGGCCCACGTTCTATTGGATCTTTGCACACTAACTATTTTAGAATGTGTTTGAATGAAGGTATTGATTGAACAGTTGCCTCTGTATTTTTTTCGTATTTGTTTTTATTTTTTACTTTTTTCCTTTTTCAATGGTTTTTCGTTTCAATCAAAAACTACAGTGAAATTATAAAAAAATAATAACATTGCTCACTCTGTATTATCAATTATCATAACATATTATTGTTGTATATTTTTTTTTAAATGTATACTTCAAAACATTAGTTATAACTTGAGTTGAAAGTAACGGTGTAGACCTATCTTTGGGGTTTTTTCTATCTTGCCAAAACTGCTCATTCGTGTTTCTAATAGCTTTTGACTTTAAGGAACATCATCAACAATAAGGTTATTTCTGTCAACCTTGGCTTTTCTATTATTTAGGAGTAATTGACGTCAAAAATAACGAAAATCTGTAATATTACCGCTATAAAAGGTTAACCGTTAATCAATTCGCTTCACACCAGGAGGTCGCGGGTTCGATTCCCGGTGGGGTCAACTTGTAAGACTCGGTTTGGTTGGTAGTAGAGTACTTTCTAAGTCCTCCGGCTAGCTTCCACCATATTATCTTAGTCTTGCCGTCAAACATCAGTGTTAACAAGATTGATGTGTTCTGGCTTGAAGATAAAGATAGCCAGTTTAGGGAATCTTGGAAAGCCCGCTTCTATCTTCGGTATCATCGTCACTTCAGGTGAGATGATGCCAAGGACATACTAATTTTGAATAAAAAACAATTAATGAACAGATTAAGTAGGTAAACAAAATTGGTAATGCTAATGACGTTAAATACCATCATATCAGCCGTAAAACATCCACTTCTGGGCAAAGGCCTCCCCCAAGGATTTCCACGACGAGCAGTCCTGCGCTGCCCGCAACCAGGTCGTCGGGCCACCGCGAATCGTTATCGTTAAATACAACAGTTGTAGTAACTGACTTTAATCGCAAAATCAATAATTTAACAACATTTTTTGTTTTCGTTCTTTTTCTGAACAAGTATTTAGAATTTTTAAACAAGTGATTTGAAAAGTACGACTGTTTTCGAATATATTAAGGCCCAGTACGAAGAGAACTTCATGTATTTCTGTTTACTAGGATTTCCAAGTCACTTTTTTAAAAACAGAATATGATTAATAAGATCATCTTTTTTACAGAATTGAGTCGAAGAGAAGAGCTTTTGTCCTCGAGATGGCTTGGAAGTATGTTCTTTCATACGTAGCAAGTGTTGGTACGATTTTAATTAATTCCTGCCTTCAGTTAGTTCAGTCAGTTTACGAGTATGTAAAGTAGCGGGAAGCCGCTGGATGCGGGCAGCGCAGGACCGGTCGTCGTGGAAATCCTTGGGGGAGGCCTTTGCCTAGCAGTCTTTCGGCTTATATGATGATGATGATGACGAGTATCTTATGAAGGTGCGCATATAGAAGAATCTGTTTGACGATGACGATGGATGGAAGTGTTGCCAAAGAATTCATGTGTTGCTCCCACTAGACGGGACGTATATTAGACGAAACAAACGAAAGCAATTGGTACAAATGAGTGTTCATCATATCAGCCGAAGGACGTCCACTGCTGGACATAGGCCTCCCCCAAAGATTTTCACGATGCCT
Source organism: Coleophora flavipennella (assembly GCA_947284805.1). Classification (NCBI taxonomy): domain Eukaryota; kingdom Metazoa; phylum Arthropoda; class Insecta; order Lepidoptera; family Coleophoridae; genus Coleophora; species Coleophora flavipennella. Next base: position 13,249,511 of record OX369259.1, on the reverse strand, counting down.
GGTTCTGCGCTACCCGCATCCAGCGGCTTCCCGCGACCTTCACCAGGTCATCGGTCCACCGAGTGGGAGGCCTGCCTACACTATGTTTTCCGGTGCAAATCCGGTTAGTTAAAATAATAATTTTAACTAATTAAAAAAATAAATATCCTCTCAAGTGGGGCCAGTGTCGATTTGGTATTGGAATAGGCGCGCTTATTTAAAAGCTTTGTAATTTTCTAATCCAGCATATAAAGTAAAATACTTATAGTTAAAAATACAATTAAATAAGCTTTCTAGACTGACTTCAGCCGACTTCCAAAAAGGAGGAGGTTCTCAATTCGACTATGTTTTTTTTTCAGAACTTTTGACTGGGTGAACCGATTTTTATGATTCTTTTTTATTTGAAAGCTAGTGTTTTCCGTGTGGTCCCATATAAATTTGATGAAAATCGGTGTAGTACTTTGTTAGAAAATTAACAAAAACCAAAAATAATAATGAAAAAATGTACTAAGTTGTTGCGATGGAAGTCGGTTTTTAAGCGTTTTTATTTTTATTCATACTTGGTAAGCCATTTACATCATCTCACCTGATGTTAAGTAACGTTAAATAATTAATAATCCTAGGAAATATAACCACCTCCGTGGCGTAAAGGTTCAGTTCGTTAGCTTCACCAGGAAGTCGCGGGTTCAGTTCCCGGCGGAGTCTTAATTTGTAATACTCGGTTTGGTTGGTGAAAGGGCATTTTCCAAGCCCGCCTGGTCAGCTAACACCATCTTATCTAAGTCTTGCCCCAAAACATCAATGTTAACAACATGGCTTATTCCGACTTGAAGACAAGATAGCCAGCTCCCAATTGCGTTGGGGATTCTTGGTAAGCCCGCTTTCATCTTCGCCATCATCGTCACTTACCATCCGGTGAGATGATGCCAAAGGCTCACCAAATGCGGATAAAAGAAAAAGAAACCCGGCCAAACCGCCTGTGCAGCATAAAAGATAATTATAAGTAAAAACTTTAGCACGTGGCATTTTTTTGTACCATGCCTACCTGTATATCTGTAGTACATCTGTGGTGTATAAACAGGAATAGTGAAGGAAATGAGGTAGAACAAAAAAAACTAACATTTTTTATTTTATTTGATTTTAACGCAAAACATTAAAGCAAGTATGGGAAGAAAGGAAATTTCATTATCTTTTACAGGTTTTATACAAAAATAATTAGAAATCCTTGAAAAGCCGCAACGTCGCCAACTCCCGCTAATCTGGCGTAATTAACTGCCCCTCTTGACCCCTGGTGGCGCGATGGATGTACCCCAATGGAGGCTAACTAAAATCCTAATCTATAGCCCCATAAAGTCCCCCCTTTCCTGCACCTGGACATCACCCGCCCAAAAATGTCCATCACTGGCTGCAATTCCACGCTTTAGTATGGCCAATGAAATCTATTGAACCAGATACGAGCCAGCTCGGGGGTCAAAGCCACGGTCCCTCAAGCGGCAACAGATATCTTTTACGAAACGCTTTGCAGCGTCACATCATGCACTTGAGGTCTCACCGACGAAAGGGACGAAATTGTATGGATGCCTTATCACTTGGCGGTTAACCCTGCTAAAAGTCTGGTAAGCGGAAGATGGGAATCCACGAAGGTGCAGGCACACGTTGCATTCTACACCTGGCAGCAGCTCCTACTTCAGTCAGTGCAGTGTGATCAGTTGAGCCTACCGAGACGTTTTCCGTTGGCGTTACTAAAGCCTGGTGGCGCCGTAACACAGGGGATATTAGCAGACACCCAGTGCACGGCGCAGAACATCTTCATTCCGGGCGTGGTATCGTGAATGTGTCGGTTTGAGCTGCAGATAAGTCCATGGAGACCACCAGATAAAATAGAAAAGTAAAGTCCCTTACTCACTGTCTGATTCATCAACGCCCAGTATAAACCATTAGATCTAGAAAGCTATTTTTTTTTATTCACAATTGGTTAACCCTTGACAACATCTCACCTGGTGGTAAGTGACGATGTAGCCGAAGATGGAAGCGGGCTTACCAAGATTCCTCAACGCAATGGAGAACTTTACACAGAATATCCTTTAATGATGTAGACAAGGAGTAAGGCCCAACTTTTAGAAATCCCCACGGGAGATGGAAATAAAGTGAGGAATAAGTCGCAGACTAAAGCGATGTCCACGCAGGCAAAAATATCTATTTAAATATTTTTTATTTTTTCCAGTGTGTATCCTCCTATACAACAATGCTTTTACCATGGACACCCTGGTGGAATTTACGAAGAACTTGAGGGGTTTGGTTGACGAGCTGGCAGTCTTCTTCGAGCCCTGCGGCTTCCCCATCGAGCTTGTAGCGAGGTTCTGTATGAAAAAATTGCAGACAATACCCTGACACTGTAGTAGATTGAAGGCTAGTGAATGGGAAATTAAATAATTCTCATGAGTAGATGTTAGTAGTGATTCTGCTTTTAAAACTAGTACCACAGTATTACAATATAGCGGCTTACAGTAGTGGTACAAATGTACTTACGCAGAGCAACGGAAGGGTACTTGCGGGGCAGCGGGCGGCGTGGCACTGCCTGCCAAACTCCGCGAGTTTGCCAGGCGGGCTATAGGCTTGTACTGCTAGTACCTACGCCGTGGCGGCATCGTGCGACATCAAAGGAGTTGCGCTAGTGTAAGCCATATCGTAATACTGTGCTATTACTTGGGTAACTGTTATAGTGCTTTAAACACGGTCTTAAGAATAGGTATTTAAATAAAATGTTCCTGTCTCTCTCCCCCAAACCTCTCCATATATAGGAAGAAAGGGAGAACTGCAGCGCAGACCGATATTAGGCACTAAAATTGACCAAAACAGCATTTCGTAGTCCCCTATTTCCTCCTCTAAAACTTGAGCAATTATAATATTTTTAGCAAAAAATATTTAAAAAACGCTTTACCTATGCTTCAATGTTTTGATTTTATTGTTTATATGCGTATTATTTTTTGGTGGGTGTCTGAAAATAACATTTCAATTGTGCAATTTTCCCTACTTCATATTATAATTAGAATATGGGAAAAAACAAAACAGGGTCATGGCCATTGTAGATATAGGTTTGATGGAAAAAAAAAACATTTTTGCTCTATTTTCATTATCCAGGGAGGAAATAGGGGACTAAGTTTGCATGGAAAAAATCATATAACATATCTTACTCAGCCGTTTGAAGATCATCAGCTTTTTTCTAGGTGATGAAGAGATGTAGGCAACTTCCACCGGTCTGATTGATTCGAAATTCGATGTTCTGTTACTTAAATTATATCGCAAAAACATAGCTACCTTGACTTGATGCTGCATCATCTCCTGGAATCTGCAGGATACCCACATCCTCGCTAAATTACAGCAGATTATCGTGTTTGCGCTCATTAGAATAGTCTTAATGAGAACAACATATGATGTTCAGCCGTTTGAAGATCTTCAGCTCTTTTCTAAGGTGATGAAGAGATGTTGGCAAATAATTTTGGGCTATCTTGGGAACATCTAACTACTAACCAATTAAAAGACTAATAAAAGTACTATAATATTATTATATTTAATTAATTACTTAGTTACATGTAGACGACGCGCGACTTCACCAAGGGTCCTGGTCGCACTGGCACTGTATATCTCTACACACACATACACACGCCTAACACAACGCGGCCCCGCACTGCAATACTACTATACCACAAAACAGATACTTATCTGTCTTGTGACTGTACTCTCTATCACAATACACACGTCTATTTTGGATGTTAAGGATACCTAGCCAAGACCTGTAATGGGAGTTCCGGTTTATGTAATTAGATATACCTATATTTTACGCTCCCTTAAACAATATTTTGATGTTTCCCTTTTAAAACACACGGTTGTCCAAAAATCCTGATGATAAATAGAAACATCAATCTATGCTAAATCTCTTCTTGAATGTAGAACGACGTAATCCAGGTCTCCATTTTCCATCATTTTAGAAGGTGTAGTTTAAACCTGGTACAGTATAAACTGGTATTCTTACTGTTCTTACTTTCATAATATTATAAATGTGAAAATGTATTTGTTTGTTACCTTTTCACGTTTCAAGACCTCGACCAATCTTCATCAAATTTGGCATGCAGGTAGCCTATGTCACTGGGAAGGACATCTTTATCCGTAATAATAGCATAGTCCGATGCAGTTCCTGAAGGAACTGAAAAAAAAATTATTTTATTTTTAATAACTTCTCCAACACCTCAACGGAGCAATTGATTGTGATTTTTTGCACAAAGATGGTTGAGAGGATGAAAAATTACATAATTTACTAATTAAGTAATATTTCGACATAGTTCCTGAAGGATCTGGGAAAAAGTCATTTCCACGCTCGCGCACATCAGCGTCGCATCGGAGCAACGAATTGAAGTGTTTTTTTTTTGTATATAATTGGTTGAGGAGGTGGGAATTGACATAGACTTCTAATTACAATAGTCTGATTTAGTTCCTGAGGGATCTGGAGAAAACTCACGTCACCACTCACCCTCAAAGACAGTCATAAAAACGAGACTCACGCGAGCGAAGCTATGTTAAATCACAACGAATTGTTTTATTAAAAGCTTTTAATTAAATTTGACCTTTTCTCGGTTTCCTATAAAGCTGAAATTTTGCATGCATGCATATGTATATCGAGTGACAATGCAATATTAAAAGCTTGTACCTAAAAGTTTTATGGTTTTTCGAAAATTATTTTTCCTTACGTTCATAATCCATCAACTTGTTTTGTTTAGGCCACTTCAACAACGGAAGTCCCGAACAAGCCGCCCTGCAGATCTGGTGACTACTAATACCGGAGTTTAAAAAAAACCTTTCCATTCATCTTATATTAGTATAGGTATTCTTACATCACTCAAAAACTGATCCAAATTTAGCACTGATTTTTAACTACATACCTACCAATCGTTTCGTAGGTGTAATGTCTGAAAAGTGTCGAAAAAAACGGTGAAATACCAATTGTTTTCTTTATTGATGTAAATATTTAATACATAGTTTCAGCACTGATTTTTAACTATATACCACCAATCGTTTCGTATTTGTAGTGTCTGAAAAGTGTCTAATAAAACGCTGGAATACTCATTACTTTCTTTATTGATGTAACTGTTTAATAAATGTTTAATAAATAGTTTCAGCACTGATTTTTAACTACATACCTACCAATCGTTTCGTAGGTATATTGTCAGAAAAGTGTGGAATAAAATGCTGTAATACTAATAATTTTCTTTATTGAAATATCAATACAACAGTGTAAATGTTTAATAAATAGTTTTAGCACTGATTTTTAACTACATACCTACCATTCGTTTCGTATGTGTATTGTCTGAAAAGTGTCGAATAAAACGCTGAATTACTAATTATTTTCTTTTGATGTAAATGTTTAATAAATAGATTCAATACTGATTTTTAACTACATACCTATCAGTTGTGTCGTATGTGTATTGTCTGAAGTGTCGAATAAAACGCTGAAATACTGATTATTTTCTTTATTGATGTAAATCTTTAATAAATAGTTTCAGCACTGATTTTTAACTATATACCTACCAATCGTTTCGTATTGTGTATTGTCTGAAAACTGTCGAATAAAACGCTGAATACTAATTATTTTCTTTATTGATGTAAATGTTTAATAGTTTCAGCACTGATTTTTAACTACATACCTACCAATCGTTTCGTATTGTGCATTTTCTGAAAAGTGTCGAATAAAACGCCGAAATACTTATTATTTTCTTTATTGATGTAAATGTTTAATAAATAGAGGGTTTAAATGGATAGTACAATAAACTGAACACTGCGACAGTCACATCAAGTTATTATAGGATACAATGTACCTTACAACAATTAAACTTATATTAAAATAAAACGATAGGATATTTTTAAGTCTTCTTTAAAATAAATGCAATGAATTCTTTGCAAAGTGAGAAAATGTTCAAAAAACAAAATTTTACTACTTTATTTACAAACCACTTATTAATTAAATAAATAGAAATAATAAATAGTAAATCTTAATATGATATTAAGCTAAAATCACTAAAATCCTAACTTATTTTTCAAAGAAAAGAGTAAAAAAGTAAACATGATCTGTTGCGATTTTGATTTCAGACTTTTGTACTGATTTTAATTATACGAGTTAATTTTTTTTCTAGGAAGCTCGAGTTTCCATACAAATGTAGTTCCATTTTAATAAGAAAAAACCATTGAATTCTTACTTTGCAAATAACATCGATTCTTGTTATTTGTTATCGATTTTTTAATCCACAATTGATAAGCCCTTGGCATTATCGTACCTGATGGTAAGTGACGATGATGCCGAAGATGGAAACCGGCTTACCAAGGTTCTCCAATCTGGCTATCTTATCGTCAAGCCGGAGCACATCAAGATGGTAGCAGCTAGCCAGGCGGGCTATGAAAATGCCCTACCACCAACCGAACCGAGTCTTACAAAGTTTACCCCGCCGGGAATCGTACCCGCGACCTTCTGGTATAAAGCTAATGGACTAAACATTCCGCCACGGAGGGGGTTACTAACCATTACGCCACGGAGTCTGTCAACTAATCATTACGCCACGGAGGCGGTTAACTAACCATTACGCCACGAAGGCAGTTAACTAATCATTACGCCACGGAGGCGGTTAACTGACCATTACGCCACGGAGGCGGTTAACTAACCCTTACGCCACGGAGGCGGTTAACTAACCATTACGCCACGGAGGCGGTTAACTAATTATTACGCCACGGATGCGGTTAACTGACCATTACGCCACGGAGGCGGTTAACTATCCATTACGCCACGGAGGCGGTGATTTATATTTATTTTTGTTTTTTGACGTGAATACGTCTTAAAAATTACCTCCATAGGGATGTAATCCAAAAAAACGAATGATAACAAAATCGGGGGATACAGTTTAGTGTTATAGCTACATATCTATCATCTCCATCCAAATTTCGTTTACACCACTTGATAGCTAAAGAATCAAAGAATTTATTACGCTAAGTAAGGACTGTAACACATCGCGCGCGGGGGAGGGGGCAGCCCCGCCATTTTGAAGGTCATTTTGCTGCGTATCGAGATTTCCATTTAGTATAACTTTCGACTCGGTGATGCTACGACGTTCATTCAAGTTTCAATCGTCAGCTCTCGTCAAAATCTATCGATTATATATAAAACATTAGTGTAAAATTGTAACTGTGATTATAATAAGGTGTTTAAATAAAAAAATAATTTAAAAAAAATATATAATGTCGGCCTATACGCGTCGAAAAGCCAAATCGAAATACAGAGATCGTATACGGTTGGAAAGGGCATCTCAACAGAAATCGAATAGTACCAATAAAACACCATATGATCGAGTCAAGCAGTGCCGGCAACGTAAAGTAATGAATGCGGCCGAGCGGATCAACGATGGTGCCAGTACATCTGCAGCTGGGACGGTTGAAATTACGCAGATAATAATATTAATAATAATAATATTTTATATAGAAACTACATATTACCCGTTACGAGACGTATTCACGTTAAAACCAACGGCCGTGTGCCCCGACACAGCCCCACCCGTTTTTTTATAACTTATTTATGTGGTTTTTAAACAGCATGAAAATCCTTTCGGTAGTTTTTGAGGTTATATCGCGTTCAAGCAGACACACAGCGGAGGACTTAGTTTATACCATGTATACGATATATGATGTATCATTTCTGTATACATATACATAACCATAGTACTAATATATTATATACTTTGCCAGAACCAAGTTTGTATTGAAGCTCGAGCTTCCTGATGAACCTTAATATAAGTGAGCGAGAAATGGAAGACAGAGATTAAAATATTGCTATAAATGTAAACTATTTATACATTACACTTTTACTTAGGGTCCAGACGCACGGACTGCATTGCAGCTGCAAAATTTGCAGTTCGGATGCAGTTCTCCCAGTAATTTGCGCTTCAATATGCGGCGGGGGGCGCTCCCTCCGTCAGCGCCGTCGCTCGCACGAGATGGGAGTAGTAGAATAATGGAGGAAAGGGCAGGTTTCTTTTGATAAAAATATATAAATCCACCGGAAAAAAACCCAATATGTTACAACTGGTTATAAAAAAATATTTAAAAATATAGAAAATAAACAGAATCGTTGCACAGGATGGCAATGGAATCGAATGTATAACAATTTCAAAAACAAAATAACAAAAAGTCACAGATCTATTACAAATAGATTTCTATATCGCATGGCCACTACAATGCCTCTCGCTTGAAACCGCTTTATGCGTTTGTGTTGCCACCTTAATATTATTTCCAATATGTTAGGGTAAATTTTAATGTTATCAGCCTTTGAAGTAGATCTGATGATATTTAATTAATGCTTTTGAAAAGCATTTGCAGATTATTATTTTTTCAATATACCTCTTCAAAATCAGGAGTCACACAGAAACCTACAAACATAAATTATTTTTATTAGGTAAAATTTAAATATGTTTGGCAAAATTGAAAGCAACATTGTTTGGCTAAGAATCTGTCTTATTTTGACAATTGGCCAGTAAAAAAGTGGTCAAGCCGATAAGGACAAAAAAAATATCAGTATCCTTTTCGCACTCGTGCCATATCGTAACTATCCATCTTTTTCTAACAATTTCTTTACTAATCTATTTGTAGTAGATCTGTGCAAAACGTAAAAATAGACAAAAGATGATATAAAAGGATGTTGAACATAAAAATAACCAAAAAGATTGATTTTGTCACAAACTGCATCCTTTTGCAGGTGGAATGCAGTTCGTGTGTCTGGGCACTTAGATAAAACTACCTAGGAAGAGTTGGCACTAAAATGTAGAATGGAATCCATCCTCACGCGATACAAAGTGAAGCGATATTATGACGTCGACTTGACTCGTTTCTTAACTGTAACATTCTATTTTAATTTTATCGATAAAGGTAGTTCTTCGGCTCCTCGGCGATAGGCTCCGTGCACGTGCCCAGATATTTCAGTTGTACCAAACTCCTGAAAAAAAATAGAGGTAGCTTAGGCTTACATCACATCACATTAATATTATAAAGGCGAAAGTTTGTGAGTGTGTATGTTTGTTACTACTTCGCGCAAAAACTACTGAACGGATCTGGCTGAAATTTTGTAGGTAGACAGATAAGGACCTGTATTAAGACACAGGCTACGTTTTTTACACTCACGAGCCGCTTGCGGCTCGCGCACTGCCCACCCTCGAAAAGTCAAAGAAATTATGTCCACGCGGGTGAAGCCGCGGGAAACAGCTAGTTTTATATATTATTGTCGCTCCTATTGCTGTTACTAAGGATCTAAACAGAGCGACCACATTTGGACTGCATGTCAGCTGCAAGTTTGCAGTTGGGATAACTGCATCGAAACTGCCGACCGATTACGCACGCGGTCCATTTGCGGTCAGCGTGCAGTTGGCGTGCAATTTTAACAAGTGCGCTGCGCAGTCGGGCGGCATTTCCGATGGAATTGTACCTACCAACTGCAGCAAGCAAACTGCATCCAAACTGCATATTTGCAGCTAGCATATAGTATAAATGCAGTCCATATGTATAGACCCTAAGTCCTAATATAGACACTAGGCTGGGTCTACAATCGAATCAGAAATGAAGAGATCTGTAGGAGAACCAAGTTAACTGATATCGTAGCTCATAGAATCGCTAAACTTAAGTGGCAGTCGAACAGAAATGATCCGTTGGGCGGTAAAGTTCTCGAGTGGCGACCACGCACCAGAAGACGTTGCGTAAGAATGCCTCCCACTCATTGAACGAACGACCTGGTGAAGATTGCATGAAGCCGCTGGATGCGGGCAGCGCAGGACTGGGCGTTGTGGCCTTAGGGGGAGGTCCTCCGACATGATGATGATGATGAAGTGTTTTGTGTGTTTTGGTCTTGCCTGCCTGACTAGAGCCTAGCCTAGCCAAGTCCTATTATTCGTATTTTGTTCCTTTGGTGGCTTTTTCTAAAACATTGATCTCCAAGTCTCACTAAACCTAAACCTTGTACTTCCAATTTTGAAAGTGTCAATTACTTTATTAATATTTGAATACCACGTTATCACCAAGTTACTTCCGCTTTGCGGTGATTGGCCGTAATTCAAATGTATGTTCCTGAATTCAAAGTGTCAGCCAATGTAAAAATTTCCCGCCCGTACCCCGGGCTTTTCCCTTCAACTTTAAAAATATTGAAACTAAAGTATTATCAACCTATTGAGGGGAAAAATTCCTTTGTGTTATTTGTGATTCTATAAATGATTTTAGCATTCTTGATTTATACGAAAATGACACCAAACTGATAAAGGTATCAAGAAGAGCTTGAGGGACGAACTTATTACCACAAAAACCTAGGTGGTTCTACTTCTTAAACCTATCTTAGGACACAAAGATCAATCCTGCCAGAGGAAATCTTTGGTTCAACAAAAACTACATTTTTCATTTTTAACCGACTTCAAAAAAGGAGGAGGTTTCTCAATTCGACCCTATTATACTTATTTTTTTATGTGTGTTCGCGGATAACTTCGTCGTTTATGAACCGATTTTGATGATTCTTTTTTTTTGGAAAGGAGATATCCCAAGGGTGGTACTATAATATGGAAACCGGGATCTGATGATGGCATCCCAAAGAAATCGAGGGGAACCTTAGTTTCCTGTTTGAAGTCGGTTTTTTTTTTTGTTCAAAATTATTATGTCGCTTACAGAGGCAACTACTAGCCAGAGTTTACTCAACAAAATAGTAGTTTGTTATGTCTCAACGAATTTTCGTCAGAGTCTGGCACTTTTAGGTAATTAGAAGCAAGCAAGAGTGATTTTCACCTTGACCGACAGTTCTCCATCTCCAAGAAGCACTTGTTGGAGTACGTCTTGTCGTCAGTCCCGCAAACGGGGTCGTACTCTGGAGGACAGACGCGTGCGCAGCCAGAGTACTGGAAACGGGAGAGGCATCGTTTCAGGGGGACGACGAAGACGTGTTTTCTGCGGAGAAAAAGGTAGTTGTTAATTAGTTTTTTACAAAAATAAATTAATCCTTTATGAATATCAAAGATTTGACTATAGGATTCGAGCGGCCTTCTGGAACTCTCAAGTGCTCCTAGGCTTTTGAAATAACTGTTATCCTTACTAATATTATAAATGTGAAAATGTGTTTGTTTGTTTGTTCAAGCAATACACTTGGAAATAAATATATTGAAAAAATTGAGTGTAATAATACAACTGTGACCGATCCGTCGAGCATAGCAATTGTTTTAACAAATATTTCATTAACATTAGCAAAATATATTTACGAGTATTAACAGTTTTGTATTCAGAAAACAGTACTACGTACTAATATATATACTTTGTCAATACCACAGTATTTCAATATAGCGGTTTACAGTAGCGTAACGAATGTTCTTACGCAGAGCTATGGAACGGTACTTGCGGGGCAGCGAGCGGCGGGGCTCAGCCTGGAAAACTCCGCGAGTTTGCCAGGCTGACTACAGGCTAGTATGGGCTAGTACCTACGCCAGTGGCGCATCGTGCGACATCAAAGGCGTTGAGCTACTGTAAGCCATATCGTAATACTGTTACAGTACTGTGGTAATTCCTTTATAAACTTTTTGTCCGTATTCATTCTGTGGTATAAGAAGTCATGATATTCCAAGGCAAATACTTTTAAGGCAAAGAAACCTTTGCCCCATACTTTTTGTTAAATTTGAGCGCGTCTGACTGCGAATCACGTCATGGGAAGTGACGATGTAGTCGAGGATGGTACAACGTCTTATTCACTCTCGCCCTGAAGGTCCCCAAATTGTAAGAATCGGGAAACACTAACGCAGGCAAGGAGTTCCACTGCTTCGTCAAAGTATATATATTAGTACTAACATACAGTATGGACACTGCCTGCCGCTCTCTAGATTCCGGCCTCACCCCCTCGTCACCCAGATTGATACAGATTGTTTACAGTTTGGTTGTCGCACCTATAGGATTTCGTCGCCATTTTGTTTGTTTTGTCATTCGTTTTTTGAAATATAATTTCTGGCCCGTTGTATGAAGTGTCCAGAGTGTGACTTCGTCGTCTACATAATTGAGGAGTCATAAGTTCATAACACTTCATGCGGGTAGGCTGAATATCAATAGCAAAGGGGTTGGAAACCCTCCCTGTATCGTAAACCGATGGTGGAATGGAGCTGGAATGAGGTCGTGTATTTCTTGTGAACACTCATAGATAGCCTTTCCTTTAAAGGCGTTTAGACGACTCAATCCGAGCAGGTCGATTCGTGATAAAATATTATCGTGCTGCCCACATATCAGCCAACGGAGCTCGCACTTTAACCTGAAAGTTAGAGACTTACCCGCAATTCTCTTACTTTATGATGCACTCATTCTTATAAAACCTATTGTCTGAGCCGCACACAAAGGCTGGAGTGTCAGGACATTCCTCGTGACACAAAAAGGTGTTGCGACAGTGTGAGGCGGACACTGCGACCACGTGCTGCCCACATGTCATCCGACGGAGCCCGCATTCTGACCTGAAATTGTAAGACTTACCCGCAATTCTCTTTCTTCATGATGCACTCATTCTTATAGAACCTGTTGTCGGAGCCGCACACAAAGGCTGGAGTGTCAGGACATTCCTCGTGACACAAAGCGGTGGTGCGACAGTGGGAGGCGGACACTGCGACCACGTGCTGCCCACATGTCAGCCGACGGAGCTCGCATTCTGATCTGAAAGGAAAAAAATATTTTTGATTGCTTGAATGATCTCAGATGTAGAAGTCGTTTAAAGATCGTGTTCTATTTCTATTTTAAGGCGAGGTATTAATTGGAACAGTTCTTTGTTTTTTCCTTACGTGTAAAGAGTAAAGAAAATAACCACACTTTTGGACTTTTTCAATTTCGTTTCAATTAAAAACTACAATTTTTTTTATGCACAATTGATAAGCCCTTGGCATCATCTCACCTGATGGTAATTAATTTTAAAAAATCCAACTGGCATATTGAAGTGTGTGTTTGAATTGAATATTGTCTCTTGACCTATCTTAACCCGCAGGCACTGGCGCCTCATTTTGTGATATGAGTAGTCGCACAGGGTCTAAAGGACCCAAAAGTGAAATGTGTGTTTTTATAAAAATAAAGAATATTAAAGATTTTTAATAAATTTAATAGAATGTAATTAAACATTATTGAAATCACAGATATTTATATATTTTTTTAGCACATTATATCTCTTTTCTATTGTGATATAGTAACAATTTAAATCTATATTACAATAGAAAAGAGATATTATGTGCTAAATGCGTCTTATTTTGGGACATGGACAGTCGCATGAGGGTCTAAAAGATCCAAAAGTTAAATGAGTTGTTTTTCTATAAATAAAGAAATTTAAAGATTTTTTTTATAAATTTAATAGAAAGAGCGTAAAAAAAATTGAGATCACAAATATTTATGTATTTAGGTAACAATTTTAATCTATATCACAAAACAAAAGAGATATGTGCTAAAACGCGTGAGGGTCAAAACAACCTATACTTATTTTATGCGTCCGTGCTGTCCGAGCGCCGCGCGCGAAATTGGTGAGGTGAGATGTTCAGATGTAGCCTATAGGTACAGTAGCCTAAAAGTAGTGAGCATGAGCTTGCGTAGTAAGTAACCAATATTTAAAAAAATATAGAAGAAAAAATAAGGCGCTGGGTCCTTTCGACCCATGACGACTACCCGCGGGTTAAGGCCTTAAATGGCGCGGATACGTGTAGCGGTCCGATACGTGTAACGTCTAAAAAGTTTGATTCGGCTCTAAAATACGAGCGTGGCGTAGCGACTAAAAAAAGGACAGATGCGCGGGGGCAGGGTGTCGTTCGGATTATCGAGGCCCTACTATATGTGACCTACGTTATAGGTTTAAAATTTAGTGGGTACTTACTTGTAGACATTGCCGTCGGACCCACAAACAGGCTGCTCGACTGCATTGTCACAGTTCTCGCTGCAGTCGATCTCGAGTCGCGGAAGAAGCGTGCAGTTACCAAAGTGTGCCAACTGTACTCCTTTTCTGTAAGCGAGAAATTCTACATTTTAATAATTGTTAATATTAGATAATTTTTGTTTCGTTACAGCTCATATACGTCCCCACCGAGGGGCTCGAGCCTACCCTGAATCAGGGCGATTAGGCCTTAGTCGACCACGCGGGCCCAGTGCGGGTTGGTCGACTTCACACACAACCTTCGAGTTTCTTCGCAAGCGTGTGCAGGTTTCCTCACGATGTTTTCCTTCACCGTTAAAGCAATCGGTAAGTATGTACGTAAGTTTTTTGAAAAACTCATTGGTACATTGGCCGTCCAGATTTGAACCCGGTACCTCTGGTTAGATGGACCGAGTCATTACCGGTTGAGCCACCGACGCTATATAGTCATTACTAATTTTTGTTTAGTAACAATAAACCTATTTCAACCGTTGCGTTTAGATAATGGGAGCTCATATATACGTCCCGGGGTTCGAGTCTACCCTGAATTACCGTCTGACAAATGGCGTTTTTTTAATGCTAAATTTGATTCTTATTTACAGTTTAAGTTAAGGCAACAAAAGGTTAACTTTACATACTTCATTCAACGTCCGTGTCATACCTACTCCTGTAAAGATTGGAGGCTCTAAACTAGAAGTTGTTACCGAATATGTGTACCTGGGACAAACAGTCCAGTTAGGTAGGTTCAAGTTCAGAAAGAGATCAATCGTCGAATCCAACTCGGCTGGGCAGCGTTCGGGAAGCTTCGCAACATCTTCACGTCCCAAATACCGCAGTGTCTCAAGACTAAGGTCTTTGACCAGTGTGTGTTGCAAGTGATGACTTACGGAACTGAGACATGATCGCTTACTATGGGCCTCATAGGAAAGCTCAAGTCACCCAAAGGGCAACGGAGCGTGCTATGCTCGGAGTTGCTCTGCGTGATCGAATCAGAAACGAGGAGATCCGCAGGAGAACCAAAGTAACCGACATAGCTCTCAAGAATTGCTAAACTTAAGTGGCAGTAGGCGGGGCACATAGCTTGTAGAACGGATGGCCGTTGAGGCAGTAAAGTTCTCGGGTGGCGACCGCGCACCGGAAAACGAAGCGAAGGCAGGCCTCCGACTCGGTGGACCGATGACCTGGTGAAGGTCGCGGGTAGCCGCTGGATGCGGGTAGCTCAGAAACGGTCGCCTATGTTCAGCAGTGGACGTCCTTCGGCTGATATGATGATGATGATGATAAGATGAAATGTAGGTTATACTCACAGGCAAGTAGCAACCTTCAGATGGCAAGGGTTCTGGTAAACATTGGCGTCAGTCCCGCACACTGGATCGGGCTCGCTCGGACACTTCACCTTGAGACATTTACTCATTTTCCCACGACACTTCTCCATGTCCACTTTCTTCACTATTTTCCTATTGGTGACACTGCTGAAATCAAATTTATAAAAATAAGTACGTAAATTGATATGAGATTAAAGAAAGATTTAACTTAATTATAAGATCCTTAAATTCTTCGGTTTGGTAATTCAGGGTCGTATTGAAGGCAAGCGTTCACGTGGTCGGTCTCCAACGAGATGGCTAGATCTTGACAAAGTTGTAACACAGTGCCCAGCAACGGAATGCTCCAAAAAAGCCGCAGACAGAGATATGTAAAGAAAAGCACAAGAGCACCGGCCATCCGGCAATTGATGAACAACCCAACTCTGTCAAGAGTGTACGACTATGAAGAAGAGAATTATATGATATGAGAGACATAAAATTATTTTTTAGCGTTCCGTAGTACTTCTGAGGAACTTATAAGACCGTTCTGTCCGTCCGTACAGTTTTCAATCTATAAAGTACCTATTGACTGTGGAACCTACACTATACGTGCTCCGATACGCATATGGTCGTTTTTTTTTAATCTTGTAGAGATCAGTCAGAAACCATCATATTTCATAATCATTATATCAGCCGAAAGACGTCCACTGCTGGACAAATGTCTCCCTCAAGGATTGCCACAATGACCGTTCCTGCGCTGCCCTCATCCAGCGGCTTCCCGCGACCCTCACCAGGTTGTCAGTCCACCGAGTGGAGCTACATCTTCAGAGGTTATATGAGATACCACTCATATAACCTCTGAATTTCTAATACCAGAATGTCAAGTGATATATATAAGACTATCCACATACCCGCAGTTCAGCATTTTCATCTCGCACTCGTTCCTGTAGATGTTCTCGTCAGAGCCACAGACTAGCTTCTCCTTCTGATCGGAGCAGTCGGTGGGACAGTACTCGCTACCTGAGGTCCGCTCCTGGGACACGCAGAATGCCATTGGTACTTCGAAGACGTGTTTTCTGGAAATTTTGAGAAAATGGGATTCTATAATAATAGGTTAAAGTCTTATTTAAGAAAACCTGAAAACTTTTAGGTAGAAGTTTAAACTTGAATATAATTTTAATTATTTCGTATTCTTCTCAGCAAACCCTTTCGTTTGATACCTATATCATGGCACAGTATTACGATATGGCTTACAGTAGCGCAACGCCTTTGATGTCGCACGATGCGCCACCGGCGTAGGTACTAGCCCATACTAGCTTGTAGTTAAACTCGCGGCACCAGGCTGTGCCCCGCACCCGTTGCCCCGCAAGTACCCTTCTGTTGCTCTACGTAAATACATTCGTAGCGCTACTGTAAGCCGCTTTATTGTAATACTGTGATCATGGGGTGCATAAAAAGTAATCCGTTATATTTAAGAGTCGACCATATTGGATTTAGAATTACGTCAGTTAACTAAACGTGCATTGTTTCTCAAACTTCACGTGTATGCAAGATTTAAGCTCGAACGGAAACCGGGAAGTGGTTCTAATTTAGCTTCCAAGATTTGACCGAAACTAACTGACACGGTAAGTTATAAAATAAGGCTTGTATTTAAAGAGTTGAAAAATTTTCTTCTTCTATCATGTCGACGACCAGCAATACCCCTCCTGCCCAGTATGTGGCCACCTTACCGGGATCCGTGGCCAATAGGGATGACGAATGCTAGTTATCTGAGTAACTTTTTATCATCTTTCAAATACGACATTTTGTTCTAAAAATGTTATAAATACCTAAGCGTGAAGTCATAGTTTAGCAGCGTCATATAATTGTACTCATTTTGTGTTTGGTGAATTAAAAATCGAAGACTTGATGGAAAACAAAGCGAGTAAGAAGGTTCTCCGAAGTTTAAGTAGGCAATTTAGTGATCAAGAGTTCATAACTTAATTTTTTATTTTTTTATTCATTAGAAACAAACAGTCATTTAAATAAATCTAAAAAACGTCTTACTTCAATATAGACCTATAGTTTCCTTAATTATTAAAGTATTATATTAATTTACAAAAAAATATTTATATTAATTTATTTATTTCTGATGCAGTCAATCTGATCCTGGGATCGGTGGATAGAAGTCCTAACGGCGCTACAGGTGGCATCCATCAGCTCCTCCCGAGTGCAGATAACAGGGCCTTCCCCTAGCATCAACAGTAAGAACACTGAGATATTTCGTCGTTAGGTAGGTACTCATTAATCATCAACATCATCATAATTTATCAGCTCATATACGTTCCCATCAAGGGGCTCGAGCCTACCCTGAATTAGGGCGATCGGGCCTTAGTGCGGGTTGGTCGACTTCACACACAACCTTCGAGTTTCTTCACAGGCGTGTGCAAGTTTCCTCACGATGTCGATTGTTTTTAGGAAACTTTTAGCTTGTAAGAAACTCGAAGGTTGTGTGTGAAGTCGACCAACCCACACTAAGGCCCGATCGCCCTAATTCAGGATAGGCTCGAGCCCCTCGGTGGGGACGTATATGAGCTGATAAATGATGATGATGTTGATGATTAACGAGTATCTACCTAACGACGGAATGTTAAGTGAATGATCCCATCCTAGCAAAAGATCTCAGTCTTTTACTGTTGATGCACGGGCAGGTCAGGCGCACTTCGCACTTTAGGTATAAAGCTATGTAAATGTGACAGCTTTTATACTCACTTACAGCGATTTAGAGCTCCCAAACCATAGCCCGATACCTGAAGCAGGCCTTCATCCGCTCCTTCAAGTCTGCCGAACACCACCCCAACCGAACACTCATGAACACCGCCGTTTACGAGCTACCCGCGAACCCCATTCGCGTAATCCGACGCCCCAGACATGTAGTCACTGATCCCGACGACCCGACCACGCTAGCCGTAGCTGCCCTGACCCCGCCTCTTAACCCACAGAGAAACACTACACCGACATTCTGCCCTCGCCAGCGAGGGCGGCGTCCCCCCGCGTCTGGCGCTTACCAGCGCTACCGGCACGTACTAGGCCGCTTCTCTCCGATCCCCCCCGTCCAAGCAACGACCTAAGCCGAGGTTCGTGCCCACCTGGGCGCCCTTAGGCAGTTGCATCTTTTTTGCTTTGCACTAGGTTGAGTGCCCTCCGCACTCGCCTCCCCTGCCCGGTGAAGTTGTAAAGGCCCCCACACCAGGCCCCAACAAGCTTGTCTTTTCGAAAAAAAAAAAGAATACTCACCCACAGTTAGTAGCCTTCATCCTGCAAGCATTCGCGTACAACTTGCCATCAGATCCGCAAGTAGGTCTTGCCACCCTCCAGCAAGACTCACGACAGTGACGCGTGGTTTGACAGTGCTTCTTGCTTGTTCGGACTACTCCTTGTCTGGAAATTAATAAAAATTGCGTAAAATTTAAACAACTGATGTATGATATCAAGAGCTTAACAATCACAATAACAATCGCTATAAAGGAATTTTTGTACTGTGCTCTAAATAAAAGATTTTCTATCTACTAATATTATAAACGCGAAAGTTATAGTCTATCTATCTATGATGCCAAGAGATTACCAATTGTGGCTATAAAATCACAATCACAATGGCTAATTAACGAATTAATAATAATTAATTGGAACTAATTATTTTATTTAAGCTTTTAATAAATGAGGTAACATGTTTATAAAGATTCTTACCCGCAAGTCAGCAGCTTCATCTGACAAGACGTAGACGTTTCAGCGTCAATGGGACAGTTTTTATGATGAGCACTGATGTTATACATATTCAAGCTTTTATAAGCATTGAGGTAATATGTTCCAAAAGATTATTACCCGCAAGTCAGCAGCTTCATCTGACAAGACGTAGACGTTTCAGCTAGACCCACAAATGGATCACCCAGGGGTGTTTGGGGTGTAGTCAATGGGACAGTTTTTATGATGAGCACTGATGATAGACATATTCAAGCTTTTATTAGCATTGAGGTAATATGTTTCAAAAGATTATCACCCACAAATCAGCAGCTTCATCTGACAAGAGGTAGACGTTTCGGTCAGACCCACAAATGGATCACCCAGGGATGTTTGGGAGCAGTCAATGGACAGCTTTTATGATGAGCACTGATGTTGTTATACCTCTATATATTCAAGATTTTATAAGCGTTGAGGTAACATCGCGGTGTAAGGTCGCGGGAAGCCACTGGATGCGGGCAGCGCAGAACCGGTCGTCATGGAAATCCTTGGAGGAGGCCTGTGTCCAGCAGTGGACGTCCGTCGGCTGATATGATGATGATGAGGTAATATGTTTCAAAAGATTCTTACCCGCAAGTCAGCAGCTTCATCTGACAAGTGCTCTTGTAGACGTTTCCATCAGACCCGCAGACGGGACCATCCAGGGGTGCTTGGGAGCAGTCAACGGGACAGTTCTCACGATGAGCGCTGATGTTGTTACAGGCACCCAAGTGGGAGAGGCCAATTCCAACCCTGGAAAGTGGCCATAGTAAAAGGACTCAATTCCACAGTTTTAGATGAAAGATCGATAAGTATAGGCACCAGTAAAGAGATATGCGGTACGTGAGAAGCAGTTTTGTGATTTGAATAAGATGTGTACAGAGCATTTCAACATTTTGCATGGTTCTTTTGCTAGAGAGAAAAAAATAATTAAAATATCAGTGTCTTAGACTTTAAAATTCTTTCGTTAGTATGATTACCAAGTGAGAGCAACACTAATAGTTAATCATCATATCAGCTCACATACTTCCCCATCCAGGGGCTCGAGCCTACCCTGAGTTAGGGCGATCGGGCCTTAGTCGACCACGCGGGCCCAGTGCGGGTTGTTTAACTTCACACACAACCTTCGAGTTTCTTCGCAGGTGTGTGCTGGTTTCCTCACGATGTTTTCCTTCACTAATAGTTAATACCACCACGTAACGAAATTTTAATCTAATGAAATCATTTATTTCGGACAACATAATCCATAGAGTGATAGTAAGAGAAAACTTTATAAAGACTTAAAGACATTTGGGTTAGTAAGGCTACAAATAAATTATTATTATTTAACATGCAGCCGTACCAATTGCCACAAGATAGGGCAGTCGGGTCGGCTAGCCACAACGCTCAGGATGCCGTTGGTGCTGCCACGGACACGGTTCAGCAACGAGGCGGCTTACTTTCTTAAGATGCCGTGAAATCCATCAGTACGAGCTTCAGCAAACATTTAATGTTTAAGTCCTTTAGCTACACTTCAGGAGGTCGCGGGTTCGATTCCAGGCGGAGTCTAACTTTTTAAGACTCGGGTTGGTTGGTGGAAGGGCATTTTCTAGCTGCCACCATCTCATCTAAGTCTTGCCGCCAAGCATCAATGTTAAAAGCATTGAGGTGTTCCGGCTAAGATTGCTCAATATTCCATTCTGTTTTTGGGAATCT
Source organism: Coleophora flavipennella (assembly GCA_947284805.1). Lineage (NCBI taxonomy): Eukaryota > Metazoa > Arthropoda > Insecta > Lepidoptera > Coleophoridae > Coleophora > Coleophora flavipennella. Next base: position 13,228,808 of record OX369259.1, on the reverse strand, counting down.
TGGTAAACCCCCTTCCATCTTCGGCATCATCATCACTTACCATCAGGTGAGATGGTGTCAAGGGCTTACCAAAAAAAAAAAGTTTAGAGTTTTACTAAAGTTTGAAAAAAAATCTAGTTATTTGCGTAACATTTATTACCAACGCTTTCTCACAGACCACTTAAAAACCAGAAACACTGTGTTATGCTGACCTGCAAATTTCGACCTGCAGCATACATCTGTTCAGATAGGTCCTGCCGTTGGTGCCACACACCGGGTCCCTTTCCGACGTACACCGATGCTCACATTTTGATCCCTGTGCTCGGGAGCACGATCCTTGGTCTGGAGCTAGACGGACACCTGGAAAATCAAACAAAGTCTTATTATCATCGCGTCAAAACCCGAAGACCTACTACATGTCGAAGCTACCGTATGTAAAGGGATGGTCAAATTTAAATCTTAGGGTACCGTCAACGACAACGACGGACAGATTGACATTCGCGTCCAGCACGCTTTGCAACGCAGCGCAGCCTTGCATAATGTATTGGTGTCCAAGCTTCTCAGTAGAAGTACCAAACTCTGCATCTACAAATATAAGACAGACCGTAATAATGCTCGGAGTTTCTCTGCGTGATCGAATCAGAAACGAGGAGATCCGTAGGAGAACCAAAGTAACCGACATAGCTCTCAGAATTGCTAAACTTAAGTGTCAGTGGGCAGGGTACAATGCTCGTAGAACAGATGGCCGCTGGGGTTGTAAAGTTCTCGAGTGTCGACCACGCACCGGAAAACGTAGTGTAAGCAGGCCTCCCACTCGGTAGACCGATTACCTGGTGAAGGTTGCGGGAAGCCGCTGGATGCGGGCAGCGCAGATCCGGTCGTCGTGAAAATCCTTGGGGGAGGCCTATGTCCAGCAGTGGACGTCCTTCGTCTAATATGATGATGATGAATAAGACCAGCTATAATGTATGGGTTTTAGGCCTGGAAACTTACACTTAAGGAAGAAAATAAGCTCCAGGTTGCTGAAGAAAAAATATTCCGTAAAATCCTCGTAGTTAGGTCGACTTGTAGACTTGGATAGAAAAAGGTCGGAAGTTTAATGAAACTTTGAAAAGTTGTTCAGGGATGGTTAAATAACATTTTCTCAAGTTTTGGGCCTCAACATCAACATTTTCTCAAGTTTTGGCCTATGTACGAAAAGACGGGGGTTTACCTAACTTTTTTCCCTTAAATTCTATAGCAAAAACAGTTCTTTTTGTAGAGTGTTAAATATCCTACTAATTTGATTTTTCAAACATGTTAGTATGTCAATAATTTACGGGGCTATGTGCTTTGATGAAGAATGTCCACTTTCAAAATTAGTTAAAAAATTACAATAATGCAGAATTCCACCTTATTTCTTCTGTTACACCCGAATTATGATGAAATGTTGTTGTTATTATGGTTCCTCAATAACTCAACCCCTGCGCACCCGATCCCCGACCTAACCCCCATTCACAAAAGCGAATTTTCTACTCTGATGAAAGCCAACCATATTGTCATCATGTTGGTGTCGATATTAGTTATTTTTCGGATCTATTCGTATATGCAATCCACCCTTTCCCCCAACTATTTTATTTATTATCCCAGGTTAGGCAAAAAAGTAGTATTTTCATGGACAAAAAATATATTTATTCAAATACCGGTATTGAAACAGTCTTGAATACGAAATATTTCGTATTCAAGACTGTTTCAATACCTGTAGATTACTTTTTGAATTACTCAAATCGGATAATCCATTAAAAATATATTACGAAAAAATTACAATCTAAACAAAATTGGTTGTCACACACGGGCGCTACACTTTAAGATATATTTAACGTACATAACAGATCTCTTGCAATTTCGCTCTTCATATAAATCAATAAGAGTACACATACGGGGCAAAAAATATATATTTCATCGCCGTCTATCTTAAGATACCGAGTGATACCGCGCGAGCTCGCGATATTTATCTTAAGATAAATACAGCATGATTAAAAATAGTTTTTAACCGCTTGCGTGGCGTAATGGTTAGTCCATTCGCTTCACACCAGGAGGTCGCGGGTTCGCTTCCCGGCGGTTTGGTTGGTGGTAGGCCATTTTCATAGCCCACCTGGCTAGCAACCACTATCTTATCTAAGTGTTGCCACCAAACATCAGTGTTAACAGCATTTATGTGTTGCGGCTTGAAGATAAGATAGCCAGATCCTCATTGCGTTGGGGAATCTTAGTAAGCCCGCCTCCATCTTCGGCATCATCGTCACTTACCATCAGGTGAGATGATGCCAAGGTCTTATCAATTGTGGATTAGGAAAAAGGTAGAAGACAGTTTTAAAGCACCGCAAAATCTTGTTCCTCGTCTAACTGAGAATAAGATAAATATATTCAATTGCCTTGGCTGCTGCACCACAAATCTGTACCTTTCAAGACAAGACGAGGACACAATCCTCACATAATGATAATATTTCCGCGGAGAAGGGACAGAAGATGTACTAACCTTTGCCACAGGTTTTCTTTCTCATCTCACAAAGGGAAGGGTAGATGTACCCATCTGTGGCGCAAACTGGTTCTCCCTGAAGCGCTGGTCCACAGATCCTGGGGCAGGAAGCGTCGCGGGCCGCCTGGCTCCATGACACCGCTGTAAAGAAGTGAAGATTTGGAGTAGGTAAGTTGGCAGCACTTGTACAATAATGAGACATGGAATTTACAAATGAGTTAAGTATCAACTCACAGTTATTGACAAATTTCACAAACATTTTGTTAGTTTCTGCATCACCATTTATTACGATATTTTATCATCATCATATCAGCCGATGGACGTAAGGCCTCGATAGGCCTCCCCCAAGGATGTCCATGACGACCGGTTCTGCGCTGTCCGCATCCAGCGGCTTCCCGCGACCTTCACCGGGTCAACAGTCCACCGAGTGGGAGGCCTACCTACGCTACGTTTTCCGGTGCGGTTCCTTTATTGCCCCAACGGCCATCTGTTCTACGAGCTATGTGCCCCGCCTACTGCCACTTAAGTTTAGCAATTCTGAGAGCTATGTCGGTTACTTTGGTTCTCCTACGGATCTCCTCCTTTCTGATTCAATCACGCAGAGAAACTCCGAGCATAGCACGCTCCATTGCCCTTTGGATGACCTTGAGCCTTCTTATGAGACCCATAGTAAGCGACCATGTCTCAGTTCCGTATGGCAACACATACTGCTCAAAGACCTTCGTCTTAAAACACTGCGGTATCATTTTATCATAAGCTATGTGATTTATAAGGTATACTGTTTGTTTGTTTGTAAACTTTTTATTGACAATATTGAATACAGAACATAAAACAGATATGTATGGTATAAAGGCGGACTTATCCCTTACGGGATCTCTTCCAGTCATCCTAATAAGGACATTGGATTAAAAACAAAGAAAAAGGTAAGAGCAAAAGTTACAAACACGACTTAACATATAAAGTGTACATAGTTTTAAAATTAATTATAGTTAAGAAAGAAAACAAACTCATTGGACATAATGTTACTCGCTTATAAATATTATAATTATATTACTAATATAAACAGTAATATAAACAATAAATATTATATAAATAAATAAATAATAGATACATAAATATACGAGCTCAGGTTTCAGTGTTGGGACTCCACATCTTCTTAATAGATGCCTTGAAGGTGGCTAAGGAAGGACTTAACCTAACGTTAGCCGGGAGAGCGTTCAAGAGACGCGCGGCTTAAACAGTGAATGACTTGGTGTAGGTATCCAAGGTGTGGTGTACTGTTTACATATATTATGTCGACGTAAAATTGTAAAAACCGATAGATTATAATCTAACGGGATCTAGCTCGCGAGATTGTGAACTGTCTAAAGATTGTGAACCGTAACATACTGCTAACAATTTCACTAGTGTCATTGTAAACTCACTAGTGACATTACAATAATACTGAGTAAAGTGAATAACAATAAATAAATGAGCGACCGAAGCGAGCGATGTTAGCTTTGGTCAGGTTTGATTGATTAAACAGTCAAAGAGCCTCGCTCCCCCCTGGGTAGCAGAATGCTTCGCAGAAGAAGAAATCATCGGTTTTATTCGGATGGGCCGTGCAATTGTAAGCCGATTGACAATTTACCGTCATATTATAATCTTACTGAATTTAGTGTAGTGAGATTGTATTATCGCGGTTTTGACAATACCCCGACGATATATACACCAAACAATAACACAATTTTTGTAGATGTATATTAGAAAAAATATTTGAAATAGGATACTTGACAATGGCCCCCAGATGATAAGTACTGAACTCAAAGATCTATTAAACACATACAAAATACCTCATAATATACGATACACCCCACTCTAGTGAACCCTGTCGAGCGTTACAATAAGACGATAATTACAGCAATAGCTTCTTTTGTTGACGACGACGATCGTACTTCGGAGTTCGGACTTACATTTGAATCATATTTCATCCGTTAACGAAACAACTAAATTTACCCGTTCTTACCTCGTTTTCGGCCGTGAATTAGTTACTTGTGGTTTAATTTATTGAGATTTTAACCGCCTCCGTAGCTCAGAGGCAAAGTTCACTGGCTTAACACAGTAGGTCGCGGGTTCGATTCCCGGCGGGGTCAATTGTAAGACTCGGTTTGGTTGGTGGTAGGGCATTTTCTAAGCCTGCCTGGCTAGCTACCACCATCTTATCTAAGTATCTAAGTACATCTTATCTTAGCCAAATATCAATGTTGATATCATTGGTGTGTTCCGGCATGAAAATAAGATAACCAGCTCCCCATTGCGTTGGGGAATCTTGGTAAGCCCGCTTCCATCTTCGGCAACATCGTCACTTACCACCAGGTGAGATGTTGTCAAGGCTTTACAGGGTGTAAATAAAAAAATAAAAAAGATAAAGACTACTGATGACTTTATTTTTGCTTCTCGCGATATTTACGCAGATAAATTAGTTCATTTAATTCCAGTATTTTCACAAATACAGTCTCGACTATATAAATCCCAACAAGTTAACGCAAAAAAATTACGCAAATAATATCGTCAATACATATAATTTAATATAGGCGACATAGTTTGGAAACGTTATTAATTACCCACTTAGCTCTTCTGAAAAACAATTTTCTTTAAATATTTTACATTTTTGGCTACATATTATATTTTACCACTTGTTTATGATTTATCAGGTTTTAATCATTAACCTGTGGGCCGTTGGCATATAAAGGACAACAAACCGATCTCGAACTAGGGACTAGTTGGTCCCTTAATAACTCTTAATTCTTACTATGTATTATAATAATTTTCGAAAAACCTAAAAACTTTTACGTACAAGCTTTTAATATTGCATTGTCACGCGATATACATATGCATGCTAAATTTCAGCTCAATCGGAAACCGGGAAGTGGGACAAATTTAACTTGCAAGATTTCACCCGAACAAACATACATACATACATACATACATTGCAAGTTAAATAAAAGCTTGTAAAAAGGTACTTGTTCACCTTTCACATTACTTTATACTCAAAACTGGTGTAACCAAGCATACCTCTAGATAAGCTACTCATCACTAGATGGCGCTTTTAATTAGTTCCACTATTTGTCGTCTGATGACGTTTTACTATTAAAATATTATAAATGCGAAAGTAACTCTGTCTGTCTGTTACGCTTTCACGCAAAAACTACTGAACGGATTTGGCTGAAATTTGGTAGGTAGACAGATTAGGACCTGGATTAAGACATAGGCTACTTTTTACCACGCTCGCGAACCGCTCGCGCACTGCGCACCCTCGAAAATTCATAGAAACGTGGTCCACGCGGGGGAAACCGCGGGAAACAGTTAGTGTCTAATAATGGTGTTCTTGAGGTATTGAGGAAATTACTAACACAAATATTTCAAACTTTTCTACTTACCCCATTAACCATATTTTTTATTTAATACAACAATTGTCACTATAGGTTAAAGTTTTGTTAAACTATTTTATCATAAGTTTCTGAGCGGATGATAGATACCTAACTCATTAAATAAGGCATTGTCATATCCTCAATCAATCAATCAAAATAATTTATTTTAAATACGTGTTTACACACACTTTTAAATAGTCAAAAAAACTTATTGAATATTACAAATAATGTCATGATTCAGATTACAGTTTCATAATCATTTACATAATCTATTATTTTATAATATCCTCTAGAGCACAAGCATTTTTTGACATGAGTCTTATCAAATATTAATCCTTATCAAAAAGCTATTTAATACTTGCTGTTTCTCGCGGCTTTACCCGCGTGTACAGCTTTTCTATGACTTTTCGAGGGTGCGCATTGCGCGAGCCGCAAGCGGCTTGCGAGCGTGGAAAAAGTAGCCTATGTGTTAACCTACCAAATTTCAGCCAGATCCGTCTAGTAGTCTTTTCGTGAGTAACAACCTATTACCCTAACGATGAAGTACTTGAATAAAAAAAATCATCCCCACTTTATGTGTAGGTATAGTAAGTCCCTAAAAACTGTACTTTGTTTATTTTGTTTCATATGTTTATAGGCGTTTTAGTTAAAATTTTAGTGTTATAGTTGTAATAGTATTTGAGAAAAACGGCTGTGACTCACCGACGTATAGACAGACAGACGGACATCATGGCGAAACTATAAGGGTTTCAAGTTTGACTGCAGAACTTTAAAAAGACAAAATCGAACTGGGCGAGACACGTCTGCCACAGCACTCGGATAAGTGGAGAAAAATAGAGGAGTCTTCAAGTTTTTACCCAGCAGTAGGGCCTTAAGGACTAGTTTTTTTTTTTATTCACAATTGGTAAACCCTTGACAACATCTCACCTGATGGTAAGTGACGATGTTGCCGAAGATGGAAGCGGGCTTACCTAGATTCCCCAACGCAATGGGGAACTGGCTATCTTATCTTCATGCCGGAACACACCAATGATATCAACATTGATATTTGGCGGCAAGACTAAGATAAGATGGTGGTAGCTAGCCAGGCGGGCTTAGAAAATCCCCTACCACCAACCAAACCGAGTCTTAAAATTGACCCCGCCGGGAATCGAACCCGCGACCTCCTGTGTAAAGCCAGTGAACTTTGCCTCTGAGCTACGGAGGCGGTTAAAATAGTAGTAATTTAATAGTTGAATAGAGAGTTCGACCTCGAGGGCATTTTAATGACCGAGCTGATTCAGAGTTATAAAATGAGCACTTATAAAATGGTCGTTGATCATTCCATGAACAATACACTGGCCGATGAGCGTGGAACGTGTCATAGTTAGTAAGTTTATCATACAATTCATATATTTTTAATTTGTATGCAAATTGGTAATAAATTGTGTAAATAAGGCGAGGTATTGATTGGAACAGTTGTCACTGTCTTTTTCGTTACGTGTAAAGAGTAAAGAAAATAACCACACTTTTTCACTTTTTTAATGGTTTTTCGTTTCAGTCAAAAACTACAATGAAAGTAGAAAAAATAATAACATTACTCACTTGGTACTATCATAACAAATATTGTTGTATATATTTTTTTATTTATACTTCAAAAGATTATACTTATCTAGAGTTGAAAGTAACGATGTGGACCTATTTTTGTGTTTTTTTTTCTAACGAGCCAAAACTGCTCAGTCGTGTTTCTAATATCTTTTGAATTTAAGAAACATCATTAACAACAAGGGTGTTTTTTTTAACGTTGGCTTTTCTATCGTTTCGGAGTAATTGACGTCAAAAATAACGAAAGTCTGTAACATTACCGCCATAATAATAACTTGAACATTGTCCTTAAGTATTTTTTCTTTTTTTCCCGTTCCAGATCGAGCGCGTGCATTTTCCTGTCAGCGATTGTTTCGCAATAACAATGAACAGTTGTTTTTTTTCGGATCTTCATCATCATCATATCAGCCGAAAGACTTCCACTGCTGAACAAAGGCCTCCCCCAAGGATTTCCACGACGACCGGTCCTGCGCTGTCACCAGGTCATCGGTCCACCGTGTGGGACGCCGCCTACGCTGCAACTGCCATCTGTTCTACGTGCTATGTGCCCTGCCCCCTGCCACTTAAGTTTAGCGATTCTGAGAGCTATATGTCGGTTACTTTGGTTCTCCTACGGATCTCCTCAGTTCTGATTCGATCGCGTAGGAAAATTCCGAGCATAGCTCGCTATATCGCCCTTTGTGTGACTTTGAGCCTTCTTATTTTTTTCGCATGTCGCATCACAAATGATTTAATTTCATGTGTTTTATTCCATAATTTTCTAAATTTTTTTGACAAATTATGCGGCCGTCCAGCCGTCATGGCAGGCAACTGACTGAACTGTCTGGCATGGCAGGTCGCTGAAGACGACATGACGAATGACGCCTGTCGTAAAATACCGAATATCGTACCAAACACGGGACGAGCGAGACGTCCAAAACAGCAAAAATTGTAAAATAATACTTCTGCTTCGTCCTCGAGATTAGGTAGGTAAATTTCTAGTAACGCGTATCTTTCTATAAAGATCGTAACAAAATAGGTGTCGTACCCGTTCACTGGGGATTCTAGTCATCTAGATAGTCTAGTCAGTCTAAATACTGAACAACATATCCAAGAGACTTAGAAAGACAAGACTCAGTCGCATTTATTTTAATCCTTATACAATACTAGCTTTTGCGCGCGGCTTCGTCCGCGTGGACATCTCTTTTATGACTGTCTTAGAGGGTGCGCGGTGCGTGAGCCGCACGAGCCGCAAGCGGCTCGCGAGCGTGGACATAAATTTTCTACAAATCCCTCAGGAGCTATGTCAGGATATGCTTATTAGTAAATCGTGTCATTTCCCACCCCCTTAACCATCTCTGTGAAAAAAATCACGCAACCCATTGTTCCGTTATGATGTTAAAGAAAATAACCAAAAAAGAATATATTTTAAAAAGTAGCCTATGTCCTTCCTCGTGACACAGGCTACCTGCGTGCCAAATTTCATTAAGATTGGTCAAGGCGTTGAAGCGTGAAAAGGTAACAAACAAACACATTTTTACATTTATAATATTATATACAATATACATTATTTTCGAAATTGACCAATTTTGCGCATTTTCGGGACAGCTCAATTTTTTACACAGGGTAATACGGGCTTTAATGCAGAAAGTTGTTTAGTAGAAGCTCCAGTTAACGGGTACTACACTATATTTTTTTAACATTTTTTGGTACCTACTATCCTCCCAGCAAGACAATTTTCACTAAAGTATCAAATCTACACTCCTTTAGAATACTATCTCCAAAACGTGTCTTAAAATTAACACTTTCACATCTATCCGGACACAAACCGCATGTACAAAGGACCGTCTCCCATGTATTTCTCAAAGGCCAGACTGGCAACCGCCCGGAGCGGCCGACGTGGAAACTCCATTAGCACCAGACTAGACTTCTCAGGCCTAAATAGCCCGAGTCGCAAAACGTCTAGCTGTCTTCGCAATCTACACATATATTAAAATCATAGCAGTCTTTTTGTTTGTGCACGCCCCATAATGGCTGAATTAATTTGGATATGGTTTTCAGTGATGGTGTGTGATAGTTTTTTAAATACTCCACACAGACAAAGTCGTAGATTACAGCTAGTTATTAATATACTTAAAGAAACTCTGTGATCTTGTTATTATTAAAGACCTGGAAACACTGAAGATTTTACTTTTCATACTCTAAGAACTGTTCCTTTTCAAATTGTGCAAATTGAAAGTTTATACTATTTGAGTTTAATTAGCGTCGGTGGCTCAACCGGTAACGACTCGGTCCATCTAACCAGAGGTACCGGGTTCAAATCTGGACGGCCAATGTACCAATGAGTTTTTCAAAAACTTACGTACATACTTACCAATTGCTTTAACGGTGAAGGAAAACATCGTGAGGAAACCTGCACACGCCTGCGAAGAAACTCGAAGGTTGTGTGTGAAGTCGACCAACCCGCACTGGGCCCGCGTGGTCGACTAAGGCCTAATCGCCCTGATTCAGGGTAGGCTCGAGCCCCTCGGTGGGGACGTATATGAGCTGTAATGATGATGATGAGTTTAATTTATTTTCAAAATGCTAAGCTACAGTACCGAACCAATAATAATTTAAAAAAAAACAAGTTCCGGAATAGGAACTACGTTTAGGTGATGTTGCTTGGGATAACCTTCAGTTTGGTAGAGCGATGATTTACCCAACTTTGCGGGTGATAGCTGGATGGATCATTCAATGCAAGTCATTGCCTAACTAGACCTATGTTCATAAAAAGAATGTAAATATGAATATATATCTATCAATTGTGCTGTTTATCCAGCAGTGGACGTTTTTCGGCTAATATGATGATATTGCAAGGCACATAACTAAATCATGTTAAAATAACTACCGAAATATACGATTATTTTATGTATTTTATATCATCATATCAGTCGAAAGACGTCCCCTGCTGGATAAACGCCTCCTCTAAGTATTTTCAGATCACTTTGTAATTGATAATCTTTACTAATATTATAAATGTTAAAATGTGTTTGTTTGTTTATTTGTTACCTTCTCACGTTTCAACACCTTGACCAATCTTGATTGAATTTGGTGTGCAGGTAGCCTGTATCATTGGGAAGGACATAGGCTACTTTTGATCCCTAGAAAATAGCATAGTCCGATGAAGTTTCTGAGGGAATTGAAAAAATACTCTTTTTTGATTAATTTCTTTAACATCGCAACGGAACAATGGATTGTTGTGCTTTTGTGCACAGAGATGATAAAAGGGGGTAGAAATGACATAAATTACTAATTCCCGAGATAGTTCCCGAGGGATTTGGCTAGTGGAACATAAATTAACTAGACATTTTGCGTCATGACGATTTGCAGTTTAGACAATATGCAGCCGAACTTGAGGTCTGAACCGAGTGGAGAGAGGAGTTATCACAGCGATAAATGTGAGAGACAAAAAGTGGGATGTGAGAATGCACCGTTTTTTTTTCTTGATAAAGTTGGCTATAGAGCTGATTTATGTTATGAGTAGTGATCGGTAACTATTGTGCAATTCGTGGCAAACGCTAGGCACAGTATTACAATATAGAGGCTTACAGTAGCGCAAACGGAAGGCTACTTGCGGGGCAACGGGCGGCTGACTATAACAGGCTAGTATGCTAGTACCTACGAGGGTGGCGGCATCGTGCAACATCAAAGGCGTTGCGCTACTGTAAGCCATATCGTAATACTGTGTTATAAGTTACGTTAAAAATAAAAACATTAAAATAAAATTATTTAAAATACAATTTTTTATGAAAAAAGAATATAATATTGTAATTTTTTTTGTAGAATTAATTGAAATACACTGAGTGTATGATAAGGTTCAAAATTGTTTGTACTTATTTTGAACGCACGATCATGCTGGTCCGTTCTGAAAGACTGTAAATATTTTATGTAAATTTTTCTGGAAAGTTGATATTTTTTTTTAAAGTACACTCACAACTTATAAAGTATATTAATAATAGACGTACTTAATTAAGTATGTCTATAATTAATATACTTTATAAGTAATTACTTAATTATCCCAGGATAATGAAGCCAACTTTTAATCAAGAAGAAAAGGATCTTTCAAAATATTTCCATGCATGCTTCGTATCCACGATGCGTGTCCTTAAGAAACGCATTGGAAACTTTGCTCGCAGGAATCTCGATTTTTATTAGCAATTACAAAACATATGAAAGTGATATTTCGTAACTTAATTCTCCATTTCAATGATTTCATTTTGTCAGTTGCAGAAACACGATTCGTTAACTTTTATAACGGAAAAAGTATATCAAAGAAACCTCTTTTAAAAGAGATTTGCATTATTTAGGCAAATCAAACCGATTTAAACCTCCAAATTTTCTAAGCCGATTAGTCTAAACACACACTCAAATATGCCAGTTGGATTTTTTTTAAATCAATTGTTCTTTTTATATGAAACGAAAAAACATTGAAAAAGTGCAAAAGTGAGGTTATTTTCTTTAGTCTTTACACGCAAAGAAAAAGACAGAGACAACTGTTCCAATCAATGCCTCTCCTTAAAAGTTTCTATTCCTCGTCAACAATATTTGTAAATAAAACCATTGTCGTTAGTAAGCAAGGCAATAAACAGTTTGACGCCCTATCGCCATTGAAATCGGATTTGGGTCACATCCCTATTGGGCGTGATCTTGAGCTACAATAGTGTTGTGCTATCTATTAGTAGGGTCGCTTGCATGTGCATCAATGAAGGTCCCTGTGTCCCTGTCGCCGTGTTGATTTGTTTAATCTCAAGCAATTGGTATAATATGATGATCAGGTACCCGCACTAGACCCGCGTGGTTGACTAAGGCCCGATCGCCCTAATTCTGCTGTCATTTCATTTCATTTTTGCTGTCATTTCATTAGTAAATTGGCGCTATTTTGAATACTATTGGTTATACGAACACAAAGAAAATTAGTCTTTAATTTAGTAATTGTTACAATTTTAATGAAAATTTTAATTAATTTAACGCCCTTTTTTTCTTCATTAAATATTTATTTTTGCTTAAATGTTTCATTTTTCCGGAGTTATGTCATGGTATAAAGTATAGTATGCAACTCCTGAATAAAAGACGGATTTATATCGAGGGCCATGAATCACTCGCGTCGATCAGGGTTCCAATGCTTGAATCACTCCCTACGCTCGTGATTCAATCATCATAAATCACTCCCTCCGGTCGTGATTCATTCATTAGAACCCTTCACTTGCTTGTGGTTCATCTATGGCCCTCGCTTTAAATCCGTCCTTTATTCACTAGTTACTATTATTATGGCTTTGGCTTCAAATTCAATATATTAAAGTATTGTATGCCACTTCACGCAATTAGCCATTGTAACACTAGTGCTGTCTATTGTGCCATGAAGCGAAACACTCATGTTACAAATGGCTCTCAAAACTAGGCAGTGGCATAAATAACTATTACACACACTTTTAAATTGTCAAAAAGAAACCATAATGTCGGATAAACGTACATATGAAATATAACTTCGAAATCACATTGGTACGTGGCAGGACTCGAACCACGACCTCCTGGGCAGGAGTCAGCGTACCTAGCTGTTACACCACCGGCGGCGCTCTACCATGTTTTTCATAAATACTGGAGATTATACTGGATGTAACAAAATTGATGTAGGTCCCGTTAACTGGGGCTTCTACTCGTCATACTGAACAAATTTTGTTCTACAAGTTTGCTGAAATCGCGAAAAAAAAATTTAACTCTTCATACAAAACGATCCGCTGCGCTGATTGACCAATTTTGAATTTTGAATTGACTATGGGTTCCATGGGGAAAGTTGTTCAGTATGATGAGTAGAACCCTCAGTTAACGGGATCTACACCAGTTTTGTACGCCCTGTATAAAAACAAATAAAAGTTTACAACAGAAGTTTGTGTAGGTAAGTAAGAATACATCTCTAAAAATCTACACCTGTACTTAGAGTAAACTCTGCCTGTACTATTTCATCATTTATAAACCAATATTAGTATTGTAGAGTATAAAACCTTGACACACATAACTTATATAGGGGGTGTAACAAAATTGGTGTAGTACCCGTTAACTGGGAGCTCTACTCATCATACTGAACAACTTTCCACAAGGAGCACATAGTCAATTCTCAAAAAAAAAATGTATACCTCCGCTGGCGCGCCATTTTGGCAGATTATGCGGATCTGTGTTTGTCCAATAGTAGGCGCGGCGGGAATTTGACGCTTATGTGAAACGCCTAAATCTGGTCAGATCCCTTTACGCGGGAAGCGACTCACTTCCTACCTGAGTATGGAGCGAAAACTATCGCTGCGTTGTTCTATCGTTTGCTAAAGCTCCTTGATAAGACAAGGATAGAGTTAGGAATGAGTGCAAAGCCAACGGTGAATGATTTTCGATAGAAATCTCCTTCGAATCAGTCAGTGCTTTCAAGTGCGCCCGGGCGGTGCGCGTATGTGTTTTTAAAGTGATTGTTTAGTGATTGTTTTGTTGTTTTGCATAGAAAAACTCGGTGTTGTTGAAATTCCCAATAAACTGGGTAAGCAATACAATGTTATTATATTATCTATTGTTATTGTAGCATTCACAGTTCACGTTTTTTTACGTTCAAGTGCAATACCTACTAATACCTACTTACCCTATCTTTGGCCGAGACTGTTGAATTATATTTCAATACACAAATATTTTAGTCAGATAGTCAGTTTATGACGATTTCACCGTTATAAGTTTTATATATAGTGTCCATACAAAGATATTGAGAAATAATTGTTTTTGTAACCCTTGACAATAATGGCGAACACCCACAAAGAGCCCCGCCAGTTGAAGCAAGATGGCGCCGCTGGCAGCGCCAGCTGATTCGTCCTCGCCGCGGACCAGATTTCGGCATTTGCCAGGGGAGTCGATACATAAAAATGCACAAAATTGGACAATCAGCTGATCGATTTGTATGAAGAGAAATTATTTTTTCTTACGATTTTAGCAAAGTCGTAAAAAAAAGTTGTTCTGTATGATGAGCAGAAGCCCCAGGGATCTACACCAATTTTGTGACACCGTGTATAATATTATTATTGTAAGCCCACAATTCATGAAGCTGTCTATATTTGTACAAGTGCAACGAATTTTAGAAATTGTTTTCAAATAAACTAATTTCCTAAAAATATATACATCGTGTAACAAAATTGATGTAGGCCGCGTTAACTGGGGCTCTTCTACTCATCAAACTGAACAACTTTTGTTCTACAAGTTTGCTGAAAGTACAAAACGTTTTTTGAACTCTTCATACAAAACGATCAGCTGATTGACCCATTTTGTGCATTTTTGTATGGAGCGTCGAATTTTTTTTTGAGATTTGTTTGTGGGTTCTTCGGAGAAAGTTGTTCGGTATGATGAGTAGAAGCCCCAGTTAACGGGTCCTATACCAATTTTTTTACACCTGTTAGGAGTCTAAAAAAAGTTTTTGCAATATCAGTAAAGTTATAAGACAAAAAAAAAGTTTATTATTTTAACATATAATAGTGGCGAGACAGCTAGACGAAGCTAGCCCCCAACTCAATCAGACCTTGTTTCGAATCTCGGCAGTGATTCAAGATTCAAGATATTTATTCAAAATAGGTGCAAATTACACTCTTTCTGATAGTCATAAAATAGTGATTACGTAGTTTCATTTGTAAAAAATCAAGAAGTAAACAATCATTAATATATGTCAAAATCCAATCCGTGATATAAAAAAAAACAAATAATGTCATTAGAACATGAAAACAATATGACACGAGAAGTTCTCTTACAATTATTTAATGTCATGAACGCCTTTGACAAGTGTAGGCCAGTTCACACGGACAGCACCCGGTCACGAGTATAACGCGAGAGTCAGCCATCGCTCCTCTCAACCATATTAGAGGGAAAGGAACGACCCGGCTCCCGATGCGCCACCATCCGCACGTACATTTAAGCGAGCGTGTTGTAATTTATTTTTAGTGGTTAGTACAAATGAAAGGCATGAAACTCTTCATACAAATTGATCAGCTAGTTGACCAATTTTGTGCATTTTTGTATGGAGGGTCTATTTTTTTTTGGGAATTGACTACCTACCTCTATGATCCCTGGGGAATTTTATTCAGTATGATGAGTAGAAGCCCTATTTAAAAGGACCTACACCAACTTTGTTACACTCCTTATATAGTTTTAGAAGAAACTTATTTAAATATTTTTATTTTTCTTATGCCTGTGCCTAACGGTGAAGGAAAACATCATCGTGAGGAAACCTGCACACGCCTGCGAAGAAACTCGAAGGTTGTGTGTGAAGTCGACCAACCCGCACTGGGCCCGCGTGGTCGACTAAGGCCTAATCGCCCTGATTCAGGGTAGGCTCGAGCCCCTCGGTGGGGACGTATATGAGCTGTAATGATGATTTTTCTTATGATATTTCAAATCAAACCATAGCGAACCCTCAGTACTTTTGAAAGAACCCTCAGTACTTTTGAAAGAACCCTCAGTACTTTTGAAAGAACCCTCAGTACTTTTGAAAGAACCCTCAGTACTTTTGAAAGACCTATAAGGTACGTCAACGAAAAAAAAATCACCCCCTCTTTATATGTACCCTAAATATATGGTTATTTTTTCAAAATTTCATTGTACCACTTTGTCGGCGTGATTAATATGTACACCCATACCAAATTACGGCTTTCTAGTACTAATGGTCTCTGAGCTAAGCCGCGGACAGACAGACAGACAGACGTGGTGAAACTAAAAGGGTTCCTTGTCGACTCCGGAACCCTAAAAATAGTCTAAGTACTAATTTCAATTGACGATTACGCCTTTGTGACTTGGTAATTTACGCGAGGACAGTGCGTAAGCGCGTTAGTGACGGTGAATAAATATATGAGTATGTTACTTATTTATGTTTTTGGACAAAGTAATTCTTTGTGAATAAATGAATATGTAAGAGCGTCGGTGGCGTAACGGCTAGGGCCGCCGCCTCCTGTGCGTGGTTCGAATCCTGCCACGTACCAATGTGATTTCGAATTTAGATTTCATGCGTTTTTTTTTATTTACCAATTTCAAAAAAAAATACAAAACAATTAATAATCGTACATGTATGTTTATCCGACGCTCTTACGGTGAAGGAAAACATCGTGAGGAAACCTGCACACGCTTGCGGAGAAACTCGCAGGTTGTGTGTGAAGTCGACCAACCCGCAATGGGCCCGCGTGGTCGACTAAGGCCCACTCGCTCTAATTCAAGGTAGGCTCGAGCCTCTCTGTGGGGACGTATATGAGCTGATATGATGAAATGAATATGTATTTAAACTAATAGCGTTTGTACTAATATTATATTCTTTGCTTATAGTATAAGATATATTTAAGATTGAACAAAAGTGTCAAATTGTAATAGGTTTAGAGTTAGATTAATTATTTTGCTATACTACAAACTATACCCAGGCACTTTGTATTTTTTTTTATAAATATAAAAAAAATATATAAAAAAACAATTCATTTGGCTGATTAATTTTCAATGTACCTGAAGGTCGTGGCCGACACGATATTTAAGGATTTTTCAACCGACTTCCAAACAGGAGGACGTTTTCAATTCGACTGCATGTTTTTTTTACGTGTGTTATGTACCTCAGAACTTTTGACTGAGTTAACCGCTTTTGATGATTTATTTGAAGCTAGTGCTTCCCGTGTGACCCCATATAAATTTAATCAAAATCGGTGTCGTACTTTATTAGAAAATGAACTAAAACCAAAAATAATAATACAAAAATGTACTAAGTTGTTGCGATGGAAGTCGGTTTTTAACGTGTTTAGCGTTTTATAATGACATGTGCTTTGTTACCGTTCTCCTGATTTGTTTTTTTTTAATTGGGCGTTTGAATCTTGCCATGCCAAATTACAGCTTTCTAGTACTAAATCCGTCACCCTGTTATTTTTTTAATATACGGTGAGACATATCAAATGAAAGGGCTTGTTGTAAGGATTACAAATATTTTTTTTAAGTGTATAGTTTAGAAGTTGATAGAGAAATTTTATAAAAAATTGTTAGTATCTCCGAAAATATTAAGCCAAATTAAAGAAAAGGCAATATCGGGCCTCTTTTATAGTTTATTTATAGGAAAACCTAATCCTTAGAATTAAGAGGATTGTGAAGCTGCGACTTTTCTTACAAACGGCGGTAGCGATTTTCACCTCTTAAATGTTAACCGATTTGGACCAATTTTTGATAGGTTGTCAGTCAGAAAAAAGCTAGGCTTATACCTTTTTTGTGGTTTTGATAAAATTGAATTTAAATTTAAATTTAAGTAAGTATAAGTTTAATGTTATTGTTGTTCACGTGTTTTTATACAAACCTAATTTCGGCCATTTTTTAAATTTGTAATCAGTAATTTAAAAAACGAAACGTATAAGCCTAGCTTTTGTTCTGACTGACAACCTAAAAATTGGTCCAAATTGGTTAACATTTAAGAGGTGAAAATCGCTACCGCCGTTTGTATAAAAAATCGTATTTTTAGCCGTGGGTTCACAGTCCTCTTAAAGTTTTTACGGAAAACGGAATGGTACGGAACCCCATCCACTCGAGTCTGACTCACAGTCAGTTGGCCAGTTTTAATAATAACTTAATAGCTATTGCATCTGAAATCTGTACTATGTAATTGCTATTATGAACTTCGTATAGGTGTGTCTAACAAAATTAGCTAAAACTATTCATCACCTAAACATACTCCTAGAGGATCTACTTATTAGAACTCTGGCTACTAAACTAGGCTAGAAAAAGCCTGTACTTTAGCAGTCAGCGAGCAGAGATAGGAACAAAATATGAGATGTCTACCGACCTCTTAAAAGTTTTCAAAAGTACAAATAAATACATTTTATTAGGATTACAATCGCATTAATTTAATCCTAAATTCTCAAAGACAATAATCATAGTATTATTTTTTTTATGTTTTCTTACATTATTGTTTACGTACTTTGACTCCAAAATACATTCAGTGCAAATGTAAGTTACATTATTTCCGTAAATCCCAAAATAATTAACTGTTGCACCGGCTCTTCTTGCAGCCAAACTTATTTGGCTGTCAATCTTTGCCACGTCGATGCCCTCAACGTAATAGTTACCCTTCTTTATAACACAATTCTCTTCGTCATATTTAAATGTAATAGCAGCGAACAGTAATTTTATCATAAAACCTTTGCAATTTTCACTTCTGTATTTAAAAACATACTCTTTCATTCGCCCGTGTTGTAGTGCCCTTGCTATTATGAATGCATGAATGTTCTTAAGATCTTCTTTGACAGTTATATTGCTTCTAAGGTAAGATATATTGTTCCTTTTTTCAGCATAAAATTCATAAGTGACCACACCTGTCGTATCCAAAGGAGGTACAGCTGTTTTACAATATTTAATATTTTTTATTTCCAATTTTAGTGCAGCATAGCAGAGTCCAAAATTGTATGAAAAATATAACAGTATTACTTTAAAATTTTTAAACCACATTTTTCACGATCACTTACTTTCTGTTTTTGAATCGAAATGAAATCTATACAATGTATTAATAATGATGAAATAGACTTGAAACGCAAACTGTAATCATTTTTAGGGTTCCACACCTAAAGGGTACCAACGGGATCCTAGTATTAAGCTGTCCGTCCGGCTGTCCTACATTTAAAAGGTAAAAATTTTTTTTTACAAAGTTTATCATTAGAAAATGTACAATAGGTATATGTAAAACACGCTAAAATCAGTTGGCTAGAACAAAAAAATATCAAAAAAAAGAAAATCGTATTTTTTAAAACAAAACAAAATATAAAGTTTAGGGTGCTTAAATTTGCACATTAATTACTAATGACTTAGCTTATCCTGGCACAACCTTTGGGTGCGTTTGACTCATCTCACCTGATGAAAATTGACGAATGTGATTTTTTTTGCTTTGTCGTAATTGTTACATACAAGCGTGAAACTTGGTGTGATTATAGTGCAACGAGTAACTAAAGTAAATCAACAAATAATGATTTTCGAAAAACCCAAAATCTTTTTGGTATAAGCTTTTATTTGAAAACAGTTTATATGGTCAAAAAGCCAAATGCTCAAATAAATATAAAAATATAGGATCAAACTACTCATCAAAAGTACGAATCAAAAGAGCCCAAACTCGATGGAGTTATATTGCGGAGTTCCTATGGCCACCTTCCAGCTCCAGCATCAGATCAGCTCCATGTCATCATAAGGTTGCATTGTCATGCGATATACATATGCATGCAAAATTTCAGCTTAATTGTAAACCTAGTGGATCAAATTTAACTAGCAAGATTTCATTACAGACATGTGAAAATAAATAAAAGCTTGTAAAAACCGATCAAGTATGACGAAATCGCGCTGAGGTATGACGATCAATTATGACGAATTCGCGCTAAAGATTCTACACTGAATCAACAAAAACACGTTGATGTATTTTATATTGAAACTAGCTGTCCCGGCGATTTACGTACCGCTTTACATTACATTACACTGCCCTACCCTACCCTGCCCTACCCTACACTACACTACACTACCCTACCCTACCCTACACTACACTACACTACCCTACCCTACACTACCCTACACTACACTACCCTACCCTACACTACACTACCCTACACTACACTACCCTACCCTACCCTACCCTACACTACCCTACCCTACACTACACTACACTACCCTACCCTACCCTACACTACCCTACCCTAAAATAAAATAAATGTTACTCAATATGTTCACAAAATTTCATGAGAATCGGTCAAGCCGTTTCGGAGGAGTACGGGAACAAACATTGTGACACGAGAATTTTATTATTAGAAGATAAACATTTATTAACAACAACATTCAATAATTTATTAATTCAATTCATTAATTTAACATTATTTTATTTTGAAATATCATTGTTGCAGGTACTCGATGAAGCCTTTAGGTTTCTAGGCTTTTACGTTTGGTGGTATGAAACCCTTGGACGGCGGGTCCGACTCGCCACTGGCCAGTTTTACGGTTAAGTTAACTACTATTGTTATAATAGATCTCTTTTTAATGGCCATATATTTTTTGTTATGACAAATAAATAGATGCGTTGATAATTTACTTATCTGTGTATTAAAACGTACGTCGGTCGGCGACTCAACTATAGATAATGACTCTGTCCTTCTAACTACCAGGTTCAATTCCGCGGATGGATAATATACCTACCTACCAATGAGTTATTTCTAAACTTACGAAAATTTTACTTATCGAAAGTGTTAACGGTTGAACGAAAAACTCGCCAGGAAACCTGCACATCTGATTCCAGATGTGTATGAATGTCGCATTAGAGTCCACAGGTGTAACCCAAATGCCCTAGACGTGATGACGTACGAGACTGAGGATAACGTTAAGTGCAAACAGCATGACTTTTTGTGCGACACAATACGAAATAAATAATTGGAGACGATGAAAACGTTTAAAAAAACCGACTTCCATCGCAACAAACTTAGTACAATTTTGCATTTTTATTTTTGGTTTTTGATATATTTTTTATTAATTACTGCATTGATTTTGATAAAATTTATATAGGACCAACTTAGAAGCAAACCCCATAGAAGAAAAAACCAGTCAAGTGCGAGTCGGACTCGCTCATCGGGGGTTCCGTACCACCACATGTCTGGATAAGGAACCTTAAAAATAATAAATTTAAAACTTTATTCATCATAAAAATAATTAAAAATCTTTTTAGGCTTGTGCCAATGAAGCCCTTTCATACGATACCCTACATGACACAATTAAAAATTTGGACCGCTCTTCCTTTCATAGTTGATTAAAACTATATTATTTTTTTGATTTAATTACAAATATTACTAATGACATCAGTTTTTCGTTTTTTCCCTATACTTGTAGTAGACGGTATTACTTGCCAAACTTCACAGTTCTAGGTCAACGGAAAATACTCTATTTTTGATCCCCTTGAGAGTATCGAAATAGTTCTAGGTCAACGGTAAATACCCAAATTTTGATTCCCTTGAGAGTGTCGAAATATAACTTAGAAGTTTGGTTTTTTCACAGCTTTATGGAACCGCAGACCGGAGTATACTGTTTTAATTTTAACTCGATACCTCTACGCGTTCCCGAGACAAAGGGTCTTGACAGACAGACGGACGGACGGACGGACGGACGGACATACAGAAGGAATACAAAGTGATCCTATAAGGGTCCCGTTTTTTCCTTTTGAGGTGCGGAACCCTAAAAAGAATCATGAAAATATAAAAAAAAAACATTTTGAATTGAGAACCTCCTTTATGGAAATCTTTTTTTTATTTACATTTGGTAAGCCCTTAGCATCATCTCACCTGATGGTAAGTGACGACGATGTCGAAGATGGAAGCGGGCTTTCCAAGATTCTCCAACGCATCGAGGATCTGGCTATCTTATCTTCAAGCGCGAACACATCAATGCTGTTAACAAGACGTAGATAAGATGGTGGTAGCTAGCCAGGCGGGCTATGAAAATGCCCTACCAACAACCAAACCGAGTCTTACATAGATGTCCCCGCCGGGAATCAAGCCCGCGACATGCTGGTTTGAAGTGAATAGGCTAACCATTACGCCACGGGGCGGTTAAAACGCCACGGAAACATTCTTTCTTTCTTATCATGTGGCACAATTAACCGTGCTATCCAAAGGATAGACGGCGGTTGCCTGGTGTTGCACTTAGCATCACTCGCGGTCACGAGTAGGGCATTTTAGATTTACACCTGCGGACGTGTGCAACGCGACATTCATACACATCTGGAAGCAGATGTGCAGGTTTCTTCACTATGTTTTCCTTCACCGTTTAAGCAATCAATCAATCTTCATAATGAAATACATCTTTGCTATTTAAGTCGATGTTTGGTGGCAAGACTTAATATGGTGGTAGCTAACCAGGCGGTCTAAAAATGCCCTACCACCAACAAAACCGAGTCTTAAAAAGTCAGACCCTTATAGGAATCGAAGCCACGGCATCCTGGTGAAAAGCCAATGGACTCACCAATACACCACAGAGGCGGTTAATATTTATAACTATGTAAGTTCAGTTTTCATTGTTTATCTGGTCAATTTATTCTTTTTTATCTCCTTATTTGGGCATTTAATTCATTCTATTTTATCTCTTTATTTGGGAATTTAATTCATTGTGTTTCATCTCTTTACTTGAAAAAGAAGAACCAAGGCAAGTAACTATTTAGTAATCTGTGACCAAGGGTACTAATATATATACTTTGACCGAGGTAACCGCCACAGCTCATAGAATCGCTATTGTCCAGCAGTGGACGTCTTTCGCCTGATACTATGATGATGATGATTTGAAATCACTTTTCCGGTTGTTTCTACATAGTAAATTACACTGATTTATATTTCGTATAGTATTTTTATTACTTTTATTTTTATTTTTAGTGTTGTATAATAATTTAGACTTTAATTAAGTAGTTGTAGTAAATTTTCTTTTTTACAATTACGTTCCATATGTTTGCTTTGCACAGCCCTTACTTTTATTTAGATGTATCCTATCTCTGGGTTGGCTGGAAGAAATTGGTATAAGCAATAAGGACGCCGTGATTGTGCAAGTTTTTTTTTCAGTTTTATTTTTTCTAATACGAAATTGACCAATCAGCTTAATAGCAATTACGTAGAACAGCAAATAGATAATTTAAAACTATTCATCACCTACACGTTCTCCAAGGGAATACCCAAAAAAATATTTTTAACTCTTCGTTCAATTGCAAAGATATGTTACTACTACATAGTATGTTATGTATTAGTTACCGATGCAGTTGGTTAAATTACATGACTTTTTTAAATAGGGTTGTTTTCTTATTAGATTTTTTTATTACAAGGGTTTTTTGAATTCACTATGGCTTCCTTAAGGAAAATTGTTCTGTTACACAAAACTAAATCCCAGTTAAATAGTTTTAGCTAATTTCCAAAGTTTTATGTTAACAACCCAGGCTAAAGTTTTAATTTTGTGTAGGAAAATTGTAGCTTTACCTTTACTAAGTAAAGTAAAAAAATAGAAGAAAATAAAAGGTCTCTATGAAAAAAAGTTTCATTTAGATATTTTAAGTAGTTATAGAGATATATGCATATTAACGTATAACTGGAGATTAAAATGTATGTCAAAAGAGGCTCAAAATCTCGCGGCTCTCCTTAAGGTATTGCTGGAAGTAAAGGACCCCGAGCGGTTTTGGCCATACGATATTCAGTTCCGATCCAGTCCTTCCTAAGGAAAAAATATAAAATGAGAAAAAATATAAAATAAAATAATACCGGGAAATTCCCTGAAGATACACCCTGTGCTGCGGTCCACCCCCAATAACTACAATCATAAAATTTTGCAAGAAGCGAAGTTTCACAGCACAAGGAAAAGCAAATGTTCTTAATTATCATTTGTATAACAGTTTTTTTGCGATTACAAACTTTAATTTGCAGTTTTTTCTTAAATTTAAGTTTGTCCTTTAATTCTCTTTTTGTAATTCTTGTATGGTTTCGTAGCCAAATGTGTTTTGGTACAGAACCCTCAGTGCGCGAGTCCGACTCGCACTTGGCCGGTTTATTCATTACCCTGTTACCAAACTAGTGTCATCCCAAACACATTGCATTCTGTCGATAATTTGATTATAGAAATACAAAATAGAATTAAAAGTTTTTCAAAAATACAAATAATACATTTTATTAGGATTACAATTGCATTAATTCAATCCTTAATTCTGAACGACAATAAACTAAGTATTACTTTTTTTATGTTTCCTTACATTATTGTTTACGTACTTTGACTCCAAAACACATTCAGTGCAAATGTACGTCACATTATTTCCGTAAATCCCAAAATAATTAACTGTTGCACCGGCTTTTCTTACAGCTAAACTGATCTGGCTGTCAATCTTGGCCACGTCGATGCCCTCAACGTAATAGTTGCCCTTCTTTATAACACAATTATCTTCGTCATATTTAAATGTAATAGCAGCGAACAGTAATTTTATCATAAAACCTTTGCAATTTTCACTTTTGTAATTAAAAATATACTCTTTCATTCGTCCATGTTGTATTGCCCTTGCTATTAGGAATGCATGAATGTTCTTAAGATCTTCTTTGACAGTTATATTGCTTCTAAGGTAAGATATATTGTTCCTTTTTTCAGCATAAAATTCATAAGTGACCACACCTGTCGTATCCAAAGGAGGTACAGCTGTTTTACAATATTTAATATTTTTTAGTTCCAATTTCACTGCAGCATAGCAGAGTCCAAAATTGTATGAAAAATAAAACAGTATTACTATAAAACTTGTAAACCACATTTTTCACGATCGCTTACTTTCTGTTTTTCAAACGAAATGAATGTATCTATACAATGTATTAATGATGATGAAATAGATTTGAAACGCAAACTGTAATCATTTTTAGGGTTTCACACCCAAAGGGTACCAACAGTATCCTAATATTAAGGCTATAAGATGCGTCAATCCGAGCAGGTTGATACATGTTAAAATAATATCGAACGTAAGTCTATTCACTTTGAGTTCTTATCAGTTCGGGCTTTATCGCGGCTGTTACGTTGAAACCGAATGCACAATTCTAGATTTTTACGTGTTTTATTACTTTATATACTCTCAAATGAGTAAAAAAATGTTGTCAACTAAAATACAAGGACTTAAAAATACCGATTTTTGTGTGTTGGTTTTTTTCAACATTCACTATTTTTTTTCGAGAAATTTTGCAGTTAAAGAGGGTCTACGGTATATATTTTTTTCATAAAAATTGGTAATATTTTTAAAAAAATATTTAATTAAATAGTTTTTCATTACTTTAGTTAATATTATATATATTTTTTCCATATTGATAGCTTTACACAGTCTTTCAATAATTTGAATTGCATATTATCGTCATTTGACCTATCTTAGGGCCTTAAGCTGTCCGTCCATCTGTCCTACCTTTAAAAGGTAAACATTTATCTATCTACGTATCATAAGCAACTTTACCTAAAAAGGGGCTAAAAAATTAATGAAGTAGATAATGGGTGTAAATAAAAAATGAGTGAAATGAAAAGGTATTTGAGTATGTCATAGCACATTAAAAAAAGTAGTGAAAAATTGAGGAATAAGGAAAAAAAGAGTCAACGTGAATGAAACGTGATTTATTTTAAAAGTATTCAATTACAAAATTCAAATTTAGTAAATAAACAGTATATGTAAAGCATGCTAAAATCAATTGGCTAGAAAAAAAATATCAAAGAAAAATAATAGTTAGTTTTTTTTAGAAAACAAAACATAAAATATAAAGTTTATGGTGTTTAAATTTTGCACAATAATTCCCAATGTAGGGCCACACCATCCATTAAAATTACAAACCCAAACTGGCGGGGGGCAGAATGACTTAGCTTATACTGGCACGGCCTTTGAGTGCGTTTGACTTATCTCACCTGATGAAAATTGAAGAATTTTATTTTATTTTTTGCTTTGTTACGACAAAGCAAAAAATAAAATAAAATTCTTTGTATAGGAACATACAAGCGTGAAACTTGGTATGATTATAGTGCAACAAGTAACTAAAGTAAATCAACAAATAATAATTTTCGTAAATCCTAACGAATTATTGGTACTAACAAGCTTTTATTTCAAAAGAGTTTTTTATGCTCAAAAAGCCAAATGTTTCAATAAATATAAAAATATAAGATCAATACAAATTAAGCGAGCTCATACTCGATGGGGTTGTGTCGTTTTATTGCGGAGTTCCTATGGCCACCTTCCAGCTTCAGCATCAAATCAGCTCCATATCATCATAAGATCCCATTGTCACGCGATATACATATGCATGCTTAATTTCAGCTTAATCGGAAACTGTGAAGTGGGTCAAATTTAACTTGCAAGATTTCATTGCAGACACTGGGACGTGTGAAAGTAAATAAAAGCTTGTAAAAACCGATCAAGTAATGACGAACTCGCGCTAAAGTATGACGATCAATTACGACGAAGTCGCGCTAAACATTCTACATTGAATCAACAAAAACACGTTGATATATTTTATATCGAAATAAACATTTTTTAACAACAACATTCATTAATTTAACATTATTTTATTTTGAAATATCATTGTTGCAGGTACTCGATGAAGCCTTTAGGTTTCTAGGCTTTTACGTTTGGTGGTATGAAACCCTTGGACGGCGGGTCCGACTCGCCACTGGCCAGTTTTACGGTTAGTTAAGTACTAGATATTGTTATAATAAATCTCTTTTTAATGGCTATATATTTTTTGTCATGACAAATAAATAGATGCGTTGATAATTTACCTATCTCTGTATTAAAATGTCCGTCGGCGGCTCAACTATAGGTAATGACTCTGTCTTTCTTACTACAGGTCCCGGGTTCAAATATGGGGATGGCCAATATCATCGGTCCACCGGATGGGAGGCCTGCCTACGCTACGATTTCCGGTGCGCGGTTGCCACTCGAGAACTTTATTACCCCTACGGCCATCCTTTCTACGAGCTATGTGCGCATGTGCCCCGCCCAATGCCACTTAAGTTTAGCAATTCTGAGAGCTATGTCGGTTACTTTGGTTCTCCTACGGATCTCCTCCTCGAAGGTCGCGGGAAGCCGCTGGATGCGGGTAATGCAGAACCGGCATCGTGGAAATCCTTGGGGGAGGCCTATGTCCAGCAGTCGACGTCCTTCAGCTAAAATGATGTGTTATTTATTTTCTAAACTTGCCAAAATTTACTTATCGAAAATTTTAACAATTGAAGGAAAAACTCGTGAAGAAACCTGTAAATCTGATTTCAGGTGTGTATGAATGTCGCATTCAAGTCCACAGGTGTAACCCAAATGCCCTAGATCCTAGACGTGATGAAATATATGACTGAGGATAACGTTAAGTGAAACAGCATGGCTTTTTGTGCCACAGGACACGAGATAAATAATTAGAGACGCTGAACACGTTAAAAAAAGCGACTTCCATCGCAACAACATAATACAATTTTTTGTGCACTAAAAATAAATATCTCACCCTGAAATACAAAAAAATCCTGTGAAAGCAACATCAACTGTTTTCTTCACATAAAATTACCTGTGTAAAGTGTTATTCTCGAGTAAAAATTCTTTAGTGTTTTGGTGATTAATTTAAGACTACCCTCATTTTTGACTACCTTGCACTAGGACTTTTGCTGATAGTACAGAATACTAAATACTTCCGATAGTTAACCCAGAGCCATCTATTAACGAGTTCTTGTATTTTATCATTTGAAACTATGGGAAAGTGTAAAGGATGCGGGAAGTTTATGTCACCCGTAGAGGGCGTTGCTTGCCGCACTTGCCATAACTGTTACCATCAGGCGTGTGTGGGTTTGCCTGAAAAAGCTAAGGTCAAGGAGTCATGGTCTTGTCCAGAGTGCCGAACTAAAAATCTAAAGCAATCCACAGACAAGCCTGACATAACCGCTGGCTCAGAAAGAGGTCCGCTAGCGTCTGTCGCAGCTAAGGATGCCGTGACAAAAGAAACACCCCATAAAAAATACGAGAGTTCCTTAGCGTGTCAGTCAGACAGCTACTTGTGGACAGTTTAATTCTTTCTAAACTAAACTATGGTGATGTTGTGTATGGCCCTCGCTTACTACACATGACAATCCGTTTAAGACAGCGTATAAAAAAATGCATATAATAGATTCTGTCTTGATATCGCACGTAGAAGCCATATCACTCCGTATCTCAATAGTGCAAATGTTCTTAACATGAAATCCCGATGTTACAAACATTTAGCTGTGCTACTGTTTGGTATTATTAAAAGTAAAAAACCAAAATATCTCTATGATAAACTTACTTGGTCCAGCAATACAAATAAATACTGTACCCGAGCATCGTCGTATTTACTGGTCATTCCGAGACACAAAACAACTACTTTCCGGGGTAGTTTTAAATACTCTGCGAGTAAAATCTGCAACAACCTACCTCCACCTCTAAGAGAGTGTGTCTCGGTGTACAGCTTCAAGCATAAAATTAGTACGTTTTGTCTTGAGGAACAAAAAGCCGGGCGTACCGCCCATCTCGTGTGACGTATAACTACTCCAGCTGTTGTCCGTCGGCCTTCTTGTATATATTTATTCATTTTTTATTTATTTAATATATACTTACCTAACTTATTATTATTATTACAACTCATAATGATAATAATCTTTTACTGTCATTATAACGTGGAATTTACTGATTGATCCCCTTCACACCAATTAAATCCTACAATGTGATAAGTGAGTCCGCTTTGTACGTAGGCCCACCCCTTTTCCTTTTTCTCCCTCCTTTGGGTCCGGACAGAATATCAGCGCTGTGGTTTTAGATAATAAAACCACAGCACCATGTAGTCTTGGACCTATTCGGCATAAAATTTAATTTTAGTTTTTAGTTTTAATCTTTAGCTATAGTTTATTTCAATTAAGTACCTTATTATTGTTATTATTTTTCTATTTATTTTTTGCCGAATAAACTTTATTTCTTTCTTTATTATTTCTTTCATTATTCTTTTTGGTTTTTGATAATTTTCGAAAAAGTACTAAGTACATCAATTTTGATAAAATTTATATAGGACCAACTTAAAAGCTACCCTATAGAAGACAAAGCCAGCCAAGTGCGAGTCGGCTCGCTCACCGAGGGTTCCATACCACCACATCTCTGGATAAGGAACCTTAAAAATAATAAATTGAAAACTGTACATCATAAAAATAATAAAAAATCTGTTTAGGCTTCATTGGCACAAGCCTCAACTTTTTTTTTATTATTTTTATTTTTGGCTGGCTTTTTCTTCTATAGGGTATGCTTTTAAGTTGGTCCTATAGAAATTTTATCAAAATTGATGTAGTACTTTTTGGAAAATTATCAAAAACCAAAAATAATAATGAAAAATTGAACTACGATGCCCTCATGACACAATTCAAAATTTGGACCGCCGTTCCTTGCATAATTGATAAACACTATATTTATATGATTTAATTACAAATGTATAGTCTTCAGATTATTCGTAGTTATAAGACGGTATTACTTGCCAAATTTCATAGTTCTAGGTCAACGGAAAATACTCAATTTTTAATTCCCTTGAAATTGTCGACCTATAACTTGGAAGTTTAATTTTTTTTCAGCTTCAAGGGACTGTAGACAGGATTCATCGTCATCATATCAGCCGAAAATACACACATCAAAAAAGGTCTAAGCAACATGTACTAATTTAAATGTTAGGATGGTTCTTCACATTATAACGTTTGTATTTTATTATTTAAATATTTTTTAGGGACTTAATGATGTAAAAATAAAAGCTGTTGTATTCAATAGTTCTTTTAAGGACATAAATTAACAATATTATAATGTACTATACAAACTTAAGTACATAAAAAACTAAACATTTTGTATCAAAATGAAATTTCTAAAGAAAATTGATTTATTGTGAGAGAATTGGATAACATAATACAAGGTATGGCCTCCTCTGCTATTCAAAACTTATTCATAGAACTAATGAGACTGTTTATCATCATGCAGCAATCGCTCCCAATGGAATTGTAGCAAATCCTTCAGCTGTTGGGTGGTGATCACTCCGTCCAAGTCCTTCAAAACACGTCTCTGGAGCATGTCCCATGCGTGCTCGAGGGGTTTGAGGTCTGGCGATTGTGCAGGCCAGGGAAATACCCGGATCTTCTCCATTGCCAAGTATTCACTGGTTCGCCGAGCTGTATGCGAACGCGCATTGTCATGCATAAACGTAAAATCGGAGCCAAAGGTTTGTGCAAATGGATGGACATAAGGTCTAAGAATATCTTCAACGTAATTTTCAGCGTTCATGTTTCCATTTACAAAAACGAGCTCAGTTCGCCTGTTCTTCATAATACCCGCCCATACCATAACTGTTGAGCCGCTGTATGGATGAACTTTCTGAACGCATCTGAGCCTTTCACTATTTCCAGGCCGTATCGGCGGGCACCTGATTGGGCGTCGAGCTCGTAGGCCGTACTCATGCAGTCGATTTCGCAAAGTTTGGGGACCTCTGGCATCTTGCAGTCAGTTGTATGTACCAGTCTTACCGAGTGGTTGTACTCCTTACACGGCCTGGATGCTATTCAGCGGGGTCTCCTGTATTATTGTAGCGCTGCCAAAGACGACAAATAACGCTTTTATGAATACCAAAATGCCGAGATACCTGAGATTGATTTCTTCCCGCTTCCGACATCCCTACAGCTCTTTGCATTTGATCTGCCGTCAAATGACGTCGCTCCATGACGTAAATAATGTCTCACAATCCAATTTTGTCGCTAACTTTATTCAAATTGTTGGTAAAATTATAAAATCTAGACTAAATGTAGCAATAAAAACGCACTTAAATTCAAACAAATTCGCATTCTTTTCAATTTGTTGAAAAAAAAAATAATCGAAAAGTTTTTTTTACAACCAACCAGTATGTCATCAAAATCAAAAAAGTTTACATACCTTGAGTGAGTAAAGACTTTAAAATTGATTAATATATAATTGGTAAAATTTGTGAAATGATCCATGTTGCTAAGACTTTTTTCATGTGTGTAGATCATTAGATCGCGGGAAGGATTGATGGATTCGAGCAGCGCAGGACCACTTTTCCGGATGTTTATCCGTAGTAAATTACAGTAATTTTGTTGTTATGTTTAACCTGTGTTAGTATCTACCTAATCAGTACCTATGGCAAATAATAAAGACTATTTACTACGTAAAAGAAGGTTAACTCCGCAAAATCATTTGAGTGAATGGCGACTCTTCGTACGACACAATAAAGTGCAAATTCAGACCGCACAGCGCTAATTACCTGAAGTTATATTCACGTACAAGTTGCCTCTCTTTCTGTCGCGTAATAAGTGTTATCTCTTCTGACTTCTGGATTTGCCCTATTCAGGAAGCCGCGCGGCGTAGAGCGTGGCGTAGGTACATTTTCATGCCTACAGCGCGGAGTGCAACAGGCCTGCCTATGGGCAAGTACTCTTTATTGTACTGTGCTATGGCTAATGTTGTACCATTTAGGTATAAGTGGTCCAAATATTTGCAAAGTACAGACTGAGGTAGGGTTGCCATCCCCAAATTCGGAATACCAGGACATTTCTGGTTAAAAGCAGGACGCAATATAAGAACAATAGTTAATAGCAATAACGCAATGAATATAGGATCAATGAAATAAATAGGAAAAATTAAGATGCAGCCCATTCATAAGCTAAGTACTGTTTTATCATTTATCGACAATTTCTTAGAGAAAGTGTCCAAGGCTTTAGAAGTCCCTGCCTAAGATTGTTATCTTGTGTTTGGCCTTTATTTGATGCTCTTCAATGTCTATCGTACCTGTACTGGGTATAGATGTACTCGATTCTCAAATAAGACAATTTACCTAAAACCCAGGACACTACTTGAATACTATGCAGGACACCCCAAAAGCAGAACACGTACTGGGAAAACAGGGCGTTAGGCAATCCTAGACTGAGGGAATATAATTACTGGCACATAGGTCCTAGGATGTCTACATTATTTAGATTTGAAAGAAAACAAATTTTCACTAATATGTATACCTATTGCCGCTGTTTAACAAATACTAAAAATTGAAAAAATAAGGGGAGTCTCTATACAAAGAACGTGTTTTTATAGGTCTTTAAAAGTGTTTTTGATTTAGCTCTATGGTAAAAATGGTAAAATACACAAGCGTGAAACTTGGTGTGATTTTAGTCATAATATTGAAGTAAAATAACAAATATAAAAAATCGGCTAAGTGTGAGTAGTACTTGCGCTAAGGAGTCCGAGCTGAATGACAAAAAGAAGCATAATTTTGTGACTCGCGTTGATGTCTTTTGTTTGTAATTTGTAGTTGTGTGGAGAGGTGTGGTGGTACGGAACCCTCGGAGTGCTTGTTCGATTCACACTGGACCGGTTTTTTCCGGTACTTAGAAGTCGAGATCATAATACTCGTAAGTTCAAGCTTTTACACAAAACTGCAAAATCTATATCAGGATATTCCTTATGCTTCCCGCTCAAAGCTAAGATAATATAATATGACAAAGGTTCGTGCAATTCTGAAAATTAAAACAGCCCTACTCATTGACCAATCGTAATGCATCGCACACCGTGGGCGTGACATGCGCAAGCACCTTCGAAATTCAAATCTCCTGTCGTTTTGAATGTGATACACGCGTTTGAGGTTAATGACCTTGCGTTGTCTACTAAAATGACCATTTACGCTATTTCTAGTGCAAAGTAAGTCTAGAGAACGCAGTGTTTCGTCAAAGTATACATATTAATACTAACATACAGTAAGGACACTCCCTGCTGCTCTCTAGATTGCTACCTCACCCCCTCGTCACCCAGCTTGATACATATTGGTTGTAGTTTGGTTTTCGAACGTATGGGATTTCGCCGCAATTTTGATTGTACCGTCATTTGTTTTCAGAAATCTCATTTCCTGACCGTTTGTATGCAGTGTCCGAGGTGTGGTTTTGTGGAATTTCGAATGTGCAAAATAACATCTTTTAACTTGCTTTAAAATGTAATGTGGTCTGGTTTTGGAAACCGGATGAAGCGATGTCATTCGGTGCAAGGAAAAAGTTATAATTGTAATGCAGATTTGAGGAAAAAGTCTTGATGTTCAAACATCTCTCGACTCTGGATTGTCCCTTATACAGGATGTAACAAAATTGGTGTAGGCCCTGTTAACTGGGGGGTTCTACTGATTATACTAAGTTTAGTTCTATGACTTTGCTGAAATCCCAAAAATAATTTAACTCTTAATACAAATCGATCAGCTGACCGTCCAATTTTGTGTATTTTTGTATGGAGGGTCCAATTTTAGTTTTGAGAATTGACTATGGGTTCCTTTAAGGGGAAAGTTGTTCAGTATGATGAGTAGAACCCCCAGTTAACGTGTCCTATGCCAATTTTGAAACAGCCTGTAAAAATATTTTAGCTTTAAAAATAATGACATGGTTCAAAACTTATACTTAACTATTAGCATAGTCTAAGGAATCATCCGTCTCCGTGGCGTAATGGTTAGTCCATTCGCTTCACGCCATGAGGTCGCGAGTTGGATTCCCGACGGATTCTAACTTTGTAAGGCTCGGCTTGATTGGGTGTAGGGTATTTTTAAGTCCGCCTGGCCAGCTACCACCATCTTATCTAGTCTTGCCGGCATGATGATAAGATAGCCAGGTGAAATGATGCCAAAGGCTTCATTATATCAGCTCATATACGTCCCCACCGAGGGGCTCGAGTCTACCCTGACCCTGGCCTTAGTCGACCACGCGGGCCCAGTACGAGTTGGTCGATTTCACACACACCTTCGAGTAAGAGCGTCGGATAAACGTACATATGAAATCGAAATTCGAACCACGGCCTCCTGGATAGGAGGCCGTAACCGTTACGCTACCGACGCTCTTACCTTCCCTATAATAGGTTTTGATTTATTTACGACTAGCTGTTTCCTGCGGCTTCACCCGCGTGGACCACGTTTCTATTACTAATCGAGGGTGCGCAGTGCGCGAGCCGCAAGCGGCTCGCGAGCGTGGTAAAAAGTAGCCTATGTTTTAATCCAGGTCCTAATCTGTCTACCTACCGAATTTCAGCCAAATCCGTTCAGTAGTTTTTGCGGGAAAGCGTAACAGACAGACAGAGTTACTTTCGCCTTTATAATATTAGTAGGGATAGGGATTGTCAAAAGACATAATATGCGGCATAAATGGCCGTATTTTTTATTGCATTGACTTAGAAGCTTGATTTTTTACAGCTGTAAGGGACTGTAGATCTAATTATGTAGGTATTAGATATTAATTTCAACTTGATACCCTACCTTTACGTGTTAGTATAGGATATTGACAGACAGACAGAAGGACAACGAAGTGATCCTATGTAAGGGTTCTTTTAAAAAAAAAACAAAAGGATTTGAGGTACCTAGGGAACCAAAAAAAATAATTAAAGAAGGTATTTCTAATGAAAAAAAAAATTTCACTTGGTTTCACTAAGTTGTCCCTTAAAAAGGATTGTAAACCTGCGACTTTTCATAGTAATGAAGATAACTATTTTCACCTAATAAAAGTTAACCGATTTTGACAATTTAATTTAATTCAATTGAACAAAATTCAATTTAATTCAACTCAACTGAACTCATCATCATCATCAACATCATCATATCAGCCGAAGGACGTCCACTGCTGAACATAGGCCAAAGAACTAAACTCAACTTAAATTAACTCAGCTCAACTCAACTCAATTCAATTCACCTAAACTCAATTCAATTTAATTCAACTCAACTCAACTCATTTCAATTCAATTCAATTAATTTTTTTTTGGTCAAGAAAATTACAAGTCAATTGTTATTATTATGCATGTAAGGTCATAATTAAATAAATTTTAGATAGGTTTTCAGTCCGAACAAGGGCTAGGTGATCAGATTTTGTTTTTTCAATATAATTAATAAGTTCAATTTCATTTGGCGTTCAGCGTTTTCATACAAAACTAATCTCGACCATTTTTTGTATATTTAAAATCAATAATTTAAAAAAAAACTAAACATGAAAACCTAGCTTTTGTTTTAATTGACAAACCATCAAAAGTTGGTCAACATCGGTTAATTCTTAAGAGGTGAAAATTGCTATCGATATTTGCACGAAAAGCCTAATTTTCGCCGTAGGTTCACAATCGTCTTAAGTGAGTCAACATCATTCTGCTTTTAATATGGATCTACGACAAAAGTCAAACCACTTTACAGAGAGTGACCCCTACTGAAGAGGCTATCTCAAGTCAATCAAAGAGTGAAAACGCGCACGCGCAAATGCGCACGCCCAACGCACGCAACGCCATTCTAAGAACAATAATGAAAGTACTAGCTGAGAATACTCATCCTGAGTGGTGTTCATGATAGCTATTATTACTTGTATGTACTTGTGAGGGAGTTAAATTTCACTTTCCGACCTGCAAGGTAGGCTTTTCATTTCTACTAATTATTAGGCATTGGATTATCTACACATGTCTGCCCGGTGAAGTTGTACCCTGCCCGGTGAAGTTGTAACTGCTCGGTAAAGTTATACCTTGCCCGGTGAGGTTGTAAAGGCACCCACGGCCAACAGCAAGCTTGTCCTTTCGAAAAAAAATCTACACATGTAATATCAGGACACGTTAAAAAACAATTTTGCATTATTATTTTTGGGCTATGTTAATTTTCTAATAAAGAATTACTTACACCGATTTTGATAAAATTTATATGGGACCAGCTCGAGAGCATATACCCTATCGAATAACAAAAGAATCATGAGTTTGCAATCTGTGAAGACGTCGCGTAACAAACATACAAAAAGAACCATACGGTCGAATTAAGAACCTCCTTCTTTTTGGAAGTCGGCTGAAAACCGTAAAGGCAAAAAAACCTGTTCATTAAATATATTTGGAAAAAACCTAACCAGGACGACTTAAAATAAGTAACTAAACATGGTAGAACAATTTTTAAAATTTTCACCTGTTTGTCACATTAATCACACAAAAACCACTAAATGGATTGAGACGGAACTTTGGTGTAGTGACAGCGAATATCCCGGAATTATATTATATACCTAGAAAAATCTCGAGAATTTACTAAAGAACCGTACACATAGGGTTCTGTACCATCATACTAGATGGCGATAGTTTCTTTAGTTCCGTATTATTATACTAGATGGCGCTAGTTTCTCCATGTTTAAAAAAACACGTTTTTTGTATGGAGACTCCCCTAATTTTTTGACTTTCTCAAAATTTTTGTATTTGTTGTTATAGCTGCAACAGAAATACATCATCTATGAAAATTTCAACTGTCTAGCTATCACGGTTCATGATATACAACCTGGTGACACACGGAAAAACAGACGGACAACGAAGTCTAAGTAATAGGGTCCCGTTTTTACCCTTTGCGTATGAAACCCTAAAAAACAGATAACCAGCAACAAAAAACCAAATGGTAAAGGTTACTATATTTAAGAGATCCATTATAACTGGAGGTGGACGTACCTGACCTGCGGATAATGAACTATAGATGCCAAGGCGAGGATGTAAGTGGACTTACCAAGAATCCCCAATTCAATAGAAATGGATATCTTATCTTCATGGCAGAACACATCATGGTGTTAACGTTGATATTATCGCAGAAAGACTTAGATGTCATGGTGGTAGCCAGCAAGACAGGCTTAAAAACGACCTGATGGACTAACCACTATGCCACAAAACTGGTTTACACCCAGACCAGCCATAAACCATGAGTACAATGCGGAAACCAATTACAGCTCAGCTGAAATGTCCGCGATCGTAATTGATAATGATAATATCCTAACACTCATAGTTGAGCAAGAAATAGTTTTTGATAAAGTAGTAAGAAGCGTGGAACTGTGACTCGGACACATTTTTAACTCAGGTGACATAGAAAAATCGCTCTCAATAGCTTCTTCAGAAATCGCTGCCACCTGAGGACTGTTGTCTAATAGTTTGGGGTAAGTGCACTAACTGCCTTAACCATCCGGTTTAACCGCCTCCGTAGCTCAGAGGCAAAGTTCACTGGCTTTACACAGGAGTTTTTATTCATAATTGGTAAGCCCTTAGCATCATCTCACCTGATGGTAAGTGACGATGATGCCGAAGATAGAAGCGGGCTTACCAAGATCCCCAACGCGATGGAGAACTGGCTACCTTATCTTCAAGCCGGAACACATAAATGTGGTTAATAATTATTTTAATTCATGTAGCTTCTATATTATGTGATGCATTCTTACTCATTATTTGCATAATTTTACTTGTTTGTTATTCATGACAAAGTAACATTAATTGTTGAGATTAAATACAAAATCTGTTTATTCATACCGTTTACGGCTTGGCAATGAATATTTATATTTTGACTACAATCAGTGCCACCGCGCTGCTGTTTAAGTGCATGTTTTGAATTTTAAAACACAAAATTGAATGCTTGGTTGTTGTATTATGATTTTTGTTGACAAAGGAGTATTTTTATATTGGGTTGGTTTCATATTTTTAATTGTTTACCGGTTTACCTATCTTGACAAAGAAGATGTTTCTAAACCTATAGATCGTTAAAATGTCGAAAATCCTTCTATGATTAATTTTCAAATCGAATAAAAATTTGGTAAATTATTCCCACTTCTGTTACTGATTTTTTTTATTCACAACTGGTAAGCCCTTGGCATCATCTCACCTGATGGTAAGTGACGATGATGCCGAAGATGGAAGCGGGCTTACCAAGATTCCCCAACACAATGGAGAACTGGCTTTCTTATCTTCAAGCCAGAACACGTTACAGCAATGTTGTTGACACTGATGTTTAGCAGCAAGACTTAGATAAGATGGTAGTAGCTAGACAGGCGGGCTTAGAAAATGCCCTACCACCAACCAAACCGAGTCTTACAAGTTGACTCCGCCGGGAATCGAACCCGTGTCCTCCTGGTGTGAAGCGAATGGACTGACCATTTCGCCACGGAGGCGGGTAAAATATGAAGCTGTGGTTTTGATAGCAAAAAAAATGGCATTACAAAACATATACACTCAGTTAAATTTCCACCTATCCTAGTTCATGCAGAACAGAAACCAAACAGTAGGAGGAATAACTACTATAACTCAGATCTCCGGGTCTCAGCCTCTAATTAAAGTTCGTTCGCTCAATTAACCTCACCTTAGCAAAGTTAATAATAAATTCATCATAAAAATATTATACCTATTTAATATTTTTTTTGTAAAGTGTTTTTTCTTCAACATA
The DNA here is from genome assembly GCA_947284805.1 of Coleophora flavipennella. NCBI lineage: Eukaryota > Metazoa > Arthropoda > Insecta > Lepidoptera > Coleophoridae > Coleophora > Coleophora flavipennella. The sequence goes on along the minus strand of OX369259.1, from coordinate 13,190,538 downwards.
TTTCCAGAACTCTGTTCAGGTGTACTGCGGCTAATTACCCGAACGAACTATACAGGATCCAAGCTACTCTCTTGTGGAAGACATAAAATAATATAAAACTTATTAACTTTTAATGACCACTCAGAATAACATAAAATAAGGATAAGTCGTAAAATCCTAATTAAAAGCAAGAACAAGAGGGACCCGCATAATCAACATAATACGATTTACCACGCCGAACACGTTAAAAATAAATTGCACAGCCATGCTGTGCATACTTTTGTGCAAAGTCTTCACCGTCTGTTGTAGGCGGGCATACAAAACCATCAACAAACATTACACTTACTTAGTAGCAAAGAAAACAAGGCTATAAAAAAATTACAAAAATTATTTATATTTGTATGGGAGGCACCTTACGCGGATTTTTACTGAAATAATAAAGAACTTGGTGCAGTAGCCCTTAATTATTTCTACTTATTTACATCATAAAATCCTCGTAAATCATTGGAGCCATTTTTGAGGAAAAGTAACAAAAAAAACCTTCATTTGTACGGGAGGTACCTTATTATTATTTTTTATTTTTTTTATTGAAAAATTTGAGTGCGTTTGACTGCAACTCACCTGATGGTAAGTGATGATGCAGTCGAGGATAGTACACGCAAACTAAAGTAACGGACTTTGATAAATAAATAACTAATTACTAATATTCGGCCTTTTTTAAAATAAAAAACTATTAAGTGCTGTAAATTTGAAGCCATGTAAATTAATTGTAACGTACCGAGTTTCATCAAATTCGTGAAACCAATTTTTGAGTAAAAAGAAGTTCAGTGATTTTTTTTTACTACAGTGGCAACCCTAAAAAATCAAGATAGGGAAAATTTAAAAAAATCGATAGAGGTATAAAAATTATAAAAATATTTCCTCACCCAAATATTACCAAAATCCATCCAGTAGTTGTTTACCCTACTAGCCAATAAAAGTTTTATTTCCTTGGCATGCTCTGTAGCCTAAACGGCTTTAGGAGTGAAAGGTATCGTTAGATTCGTCTTAATCCTGTAAGTGACATAGGATACATTTTTACCCCACTGGCCAAAAAATAGGAGTTAAGTTTTTATGCAGTCGGGTTATTAATTTTTAATTAATTCATAATTAAATTTTGGGTTACGGAATCCCAAAAACGACTTCAATCGCAAGTAAGTTCTTATGAATTCTCTAAACAAGTACATAACCGATTTTAATTAAATTTATATGGGACATCCCTAAAAGCATTACCTATCAATTAAAAATAAAGTCATTATAAAAATCGGTTCACAATCGACGAAGAAATCGCGTTACATGTATAAATACAAAAAAACCACTCCGCGAGTGCCGACAGAAGTGAAAACTTTTTACAGTTTTATAAATTTTGACCCTGCGAGTGTTCCTGGTAAAGTAGCGGTAACAGTGTCGCGAGTAGTTTTTTCCCATCTCAATAATGCCCAACGTTCCTAAAGAAGCTTTTCACCTCAAAAAAACATACATTCGACATGAGAACCTCCTCTTTTTTTGAAGTCGGTTGCGTTGCCCGCACAGATCATGTTTTTTGCCGTTCCCGTGGCAATTTCCCAAAATCCTTACTTAACGGATGCCTAAGTTATAAGTGCTATTTGAATGCCAAATTTCAGCCCGATCCGTCCAGTGCTTTGAGCTATGCGTTGATAGTCATCAGTCAGAGCAAACTATTTTATAGATTACATGACAAAGAGATTTAGATTTACAGTAAGACCCACAAACGTTTCTTGGTAAGACAATCTAGAATTACCAGGAAAGCAGAGATTGCCTAAGGAGCACATTTGGTACCTAGTAACTGATACGCGATGTTGTTTGGGTAATGCCACCGACATGAAACTATGGGCTCCTAGTACTAACGGTACAGAATAAGATGTGTACTGACGTTTCCTTATTGTTTAACCCGACTACGCCATCTGGAGATTTATGTTTTTTACACGTTAAGACTTTACAGTTTTGGCTCTTTGACAATTTTTACCCAGTTTTAGAGTTCCGCAGTTAAAATGGCATATAAAACGGAATCCTCATAATTTCGTTATATTCGTCCGTCTGTCTGTTGGTATATGTCACAGTATTTTTTCTGCCACTATTAGAACTACAGTGAAAATTTATGACTCAAAATAGAAAATGAAGTCAAAATGTCTTGAAAAATAATTAACGGGTAGCCTTCGTGTAAGAAGGAGATAAAATTGGTTTTTTTGAGTACACCCCTTCGAGTGGAGTATCGTTAAATAGGTCTCAAGAAACAAAGATTTCTTTGAACTTTTTTAAAGTAGCATTTAAAAAAGCAGCGCTCCCCCCCCCCCCCCTCCTTTTTCCCGTCCCTCTAACTTTCTTACTATAAGAATTTTTTTAATACACACACACAAGACATTACTTACTAAAATGAGTAAATAATTTGTTTTTTTACAAGTCAATATTGTTTTTGACTGTACCTCCTTATCTACAGGATGTAGGTACATTGTAAATTATTATGTCAGTATTGTTGTCCAACAAAAAAAATTAGGGGTGCCACCTATAAACACAAGTAAAAGCGGCACGAAAAAAATATTTTTGTGTACCAAATGCATGTGTTTTTTAAATGAAGTTGTGCTTTTAAACAACAAATTTTGATCAGATGTGCCGTTCCGAAGATTTAGCTCGTCAAGTCGATACAGATAGATCCTTAGTGTATCTAACTATTGGCTCTAGGAATTCAATTTAGAGTATCTTGAGACAAACATTTTTAACTAATGACTCCGGAACCCTACTCTTTACTTAGTTCGACACGCACTTGTTCGATTTTTTTTTGACGTGTAATAATATTGAATTACTAATAAATAAGTTACGAGTTATCTATAGTAAATTCGACCCAATATATGTACAAATCTGGATGATTATCACGCAACTTGTATTAAATACCTATCTATTAGTGACATTATTTCTTACAGCTAAGTGCGTCCCGTGTTAATCTGTATATTTTATTGTTAACTAGCTTTTGCCCGCGGCTTCGCCCGCGTGGACATCGTTTTTTGACTGTCTTAGAGGGTGCGCGGTGCGGCTCGCGAGCGTGGAAATAAATTTTCTCCGGATCCATCGGGAACTATGTCAGGATATTCTTATTAGTAAATCATGTCATTTCCCACCCCCCAACCATCTCTGTGCAAAAAATCACACAATCCATTGTTCCGTTGCGATGTTAAAGAAATTAACCAAAAAAGAGTATATTTTCAGTTCCCTCAGGAACGTCATCGGGCTACGCTATTTTCACGGGATAAAAAGTAGCCTATTACCTTCCTCGTGTCACAGGCTACCTGCATGCCAAATTTCATTAAGATTGGTCAAGGCGTTGAAGCGTGAAAAGGTAACAAACAAACAAACATATTTTCACATTTATAATATTATAATAAAATAATAAATAAATAAATATTCTGGGACAAATCACACATCGTCATCTGGCCCCAAAGTAGGATTCCCTGTATTATGGGAACCAGAGACTGATATACATACTTATATACGTTTAAATACATACATATATAGATATTTAACACCCAGACACAGAGCAAACAAATCTGCTCATCACACAAATGTTTGCCCTGGGTGGGGATCGAACCCACAACCCTCGGATCAGCAGTCAAGAGCAGTAACCACTGAGCCAACGAGTCCGTCAATTATATTAGTAAGGTTAGCTGAAATCGGATAAACGTACACTACTATAGGCCGACAACGTAGCATAATGATGGGTCAAATGACAATAACTCAATTCATATTATTGAAAGACTGTGTAAAGCTATCACTATGGAATAAAAAATCTATTATATAAAATACAATTTTAAAAATATTCTCACTTTTGATATAAAATAATATAGTGTAGACCCTCTTTTTGGGCACTAATTGTAAAATTTCTTGAAAACAATAAGTTAATGTTGAATGAAAGCAACACAAAAATCGGTGACAACTTTCATTTTAATTGAAAACATTTTTTCAAAACTTTTTAAAGTGAAGAAAAGTAATAAAAACGTGAAAAAATTCGAGAATTGGTCATTTGGTTTCAACGTAACAGCCGCGTTGAAGCCCGCATTGATTTGAACTTAAAGTGAATAGACTTACGTTCGATATTATTTTAACACGTATCAACCCGCTCGGATTGAGTCATCTTACAGCCTTAAAACTACTTAAAAACCACTTAGCACTGATCCAACAAACCAGTTCCCACAGATCAGAGCCAAAGTGTGATTACAGGCAGCGAAAGTTAAATAGTGATTGAGGTTGCTCCAGCACTGCACTGGAACACTGTTTTAACAGACTTCAATAAAGGAGGATTATCTAGTAGAAATCGCTCTCAGAGATAAGACCGCCCAAGTTGCACATCTCTTAGTCGGTAATATTACAAATTTTCGTATATCCCCGCGCCGGCTCGTACCTGGTTCAACAGATATCCCTGGCCATACTGCGCGGCAACGCGGCCAGTATAATGGGCACTTTTGAGCCGGGTACGAGGTGGTGCGACATAGACTAAGTACCTAATTGCAGGTACCAAGTACATTATTTTAGTTTGACGTATACATCCCTACTAATATTATAAATGTGAAAGTAACTCTGTCTGTCTGTTACGCTTTCCCGCAAAAACTACTGAACGGATTTGGCTGAAATTTGGTAGGTAGACAGATTAGGACCTGGGTTAAGACATAGGCTACTGTTTACCACGCTCGCGAGCCGCTTGCGGCTCGCGCACTGCGCACCCTCGAAAAGTCATAGAAATGTGGTCCACGCGGGTGAAGCCGCGGGAATCAGCTAGTATATAATATAATATTAATGACTTTTGTAATTTTCGTTATTTTTGACGATAGAAAACCCAATGTTGAAAAAAATACTCTTATTGTTGATGATGTTCCTTAAAGTCAAAAGCTATTGGAAACACGATTGAGCAGTTTTGGCAAGATAGAAAATAATACTAAAGATAGGTCTACACCATTACTTTCAACTCTAGTTATCTATACTAATATAATTTGATTGTTTGTTTGTTTGTTTTGAATAGGCTCTGAAACTACTGGACCGATTTGAAAAATTCTTTCACCGTTGGGAAGCTACACTATCCACGATTGCTATAGGCTATATTATATTTTCAAAAAATTAGGGATCCTTACTTAAACTCAAATAATGTAACCCAAGGTCTAAAAATGACCTTAAAAATTTATGCAATATTTACAAAAAGTAGTGTAATGTAGTGGTAGTGTAGTGGTCGTGGTAGTGGTAGTGGTAGTGGTAGTGGTGGTGGAACTGTTCCAAACAATACCTCGCCTTAATCACACTGTGGACACTTCATACAAAGAGCCAGAAATGACATTTCAAAAAAGGAATGACGGAACAAACAAAATGGTGGCGAAATCCTATACGTTCGACAACCAAACTGTAACCAATCTGCATCAATCGAGGTCGCAATCTAGAGAGCGGCAGGGAGTGTCCATACTGTATGTTAGTACTAATATATATATAATATATACTGAACAACTTAATTGTAATTTTTGTTTTATACAAGATAATTCATTTCACAGTGTTAATTTTAGTTTAGATAATGAAATTCACTTTTATTGAGTGGAGAATATAAAAATACTTTATAAAAATTAATGATCCCTAAAAATAATAACACGTTAATTACAAATTACACCTAAAATAATAAAATAAAACACCTATAATACCTAAAATGGATCACTTTTTGTACATATTGTATTTTTTGTTATCTGATGTGCAATACAGAGATATTTGAATTTCAATGTGACAAGGTTCTCAATTAGACCGTACCTTTTTTGTGTGTATGTTACACGATTTCTCCGCCGAATTTGAACCGATGTAATTTGTAATGTTTTTTTTTTTTTATATACAGTATGTAACTACGGGGTGGTTTCATTCAAACTGTATCAAAGTCGGTTGCATATTTTTATTTTTATAAATTTACAAAACAAAAAACATAGCCAAACTTTAGTTTTTCCTATGAAAACTTTAGTTAAACGTTGTCAATAACCTATTTTTTAAATCAATAATTAATTATTTAAAGTCGGTTGAATATTTTTAATTTTGAAAATTTACAAAAGATAAGATAAGATAAATCTTACGCTACAAATGTTTACAGTGACCCCACACTAGGCAACGCGTGTATCGTGGTGGGTAGCCATAAATACGATTAACAAGAAAACTATTACGCGGCTGTGTCATTCCGGATTGTGATGAAAATTAAAAAAATATACAATTAAAAAATAAAATAAAAATTAGGACTAAAACTTGCATTTTTATACTGTGTTCGTAAGTGTGTGTGTGTGTTAGGTGTAGGCGGGGAGAGGAGGGGGAGTGACAATGAAGTATTAAATAAATTATATTACATTTTTTAATATTAATAACTTATTAATTTAAAATATAGATTATTGACAAAGTTAAACGAAGGTATTCATTGGAAAAACTGAAGATTGTTTTTTTTTGTTTTGTAAGTTCAAAGGTAATTGTGGACAAGAGAGATATTATGATTTGTAATCGACATAACAGGAGAATAACAAAAGAATTGATAAGCCCGTGGCCCTTTCATCTCCCGAATATGAAGGCTGGCATACCAAGATTCGCCAACGCAATGAGGAACAGGCTATCAAATCTTCATGCCGGAACACATCAACGGTTTTTAAATAGATATGTTTGTCGGCAAGACTATAGGATGGCGGTAGCAAGCCAGGTGGGCTTAGAAAATGCCTTACTACCAACCAAAGAGTCTTACAGAGTTCGTCCCTGCCGGGAATGGAACCCGCAACCTCCTTGTATAAAGCGAATAGACTAACCATTTTACCAAGGAGGCGGTTGAAAACTCCTAACTTGAACTTCTAACCCAACTACGATTATCTAAATCTAAAATAAACATTTTTTTATTTATTTATGGGTATAACGATGACTTCACAATAATATTCAAAATTCAAGGTATTCATTCAAAATAGATGCAAATTACACTCTTTCTGATAGTCATAAAATAATAATAACATAATTTTATTTGTGAAAAAACAAGAAATAAACAATCATTAGTTAAAAAAAGTCAAAATGCAATCCATGAAATAAACCAGGTAATATCATAAGAACATGAAAACAATATGACACGAAAAGTTATACATAGAAATCATTGAATGTCATTGATACCTTTGACAAGAGTAGGCCAGTTCACACGGACAGCACCCGGTAACGAGTATAACGCGAGAGTCAGCCATCGCTCCCATCAACCATATTAGAGGGAAAGGAACGACCCGGCTCCCGATGCGCCACCATACTAAATTTCAGACGCCATCATTTGCTATTTAATATCTCCTTTCGTTTCCACCCGTACAAATTTTATGGCAAGTTTGTAAATTAGCAAGACGATGCAAAGTGCTAAAAGGCCTTTCACTCAACTTGAAGGGCTCATTTATTTGGCACACTTTCCATCTTAGTAAGCATTTCACAATTACTTCAGAATATTTCAAACAGATCGAAGAAAGTTGAGAATTAATTTAAGACAGTTGGGATGGATGTTAATTTAATATCAACTCTTTATTTAATCTTGGTTTCGTAACATAAATTTATTGATTTTGAAGTAAAACTTCTTTACGCACGCTTGACTTGGGGAGTAAGCTGGTGGATGCGTGACGAGAGCGTTACGGAAGTGTGTTCGGGCGAGGCGAACGAAAGTTGAGGGAGATATATCAATTAGTGAAGATAGAATGATAGATACTCATTTATTTTTGTTTACCAACAATATCGGTTGTCAAAACATTCAAAACAAACATAAAAGATTGATCATTTTCAGAGGATAATAAAACTATTTTCCTAAACTGTCTATACCTCCATATGACAAAAAAGATTAGATTATTTTTTGAAGACTAAGTATTTAATTTCATACATATAAATGAAGCTTTTACTTCAGTCGTGTGGTCTAAAGCACACTCGTATTTTTTTGATGTGTAACATCTTTGCTCCCGCTTTCCTGCAATTTGTGGGAGTGATTTCGTGAAATGTGGACGGAAATGTGTAACATGGGACGGAAATGTGTAACAGGAAGTCGCGAAAGCGCGCGCTAAAAAAAATCTACTACGACGGGTGTTAAAACGTCATTAAAAAACCGACCAAGTGCAAGTCGGACTCGCGCACTAAGGGTTTCGCTCGCTTTCCTGCAATTTGTTGGAGTGATTTCGTGAAATGGGACGGAAATGTGTAACAGGAAATGCGAACGTTTTTTAATTCTCGAAAACTAAGGTTGTCATAGCCATGCCGCCTAGTGTGAAGTATTTTGGCACATGTTACACATCATATGCGAGTACTGTAGGTCTCGCTCGTTTTTTTTTGCAGTAGTGTTTTTAATTTTTAATAAATTCATGTAATTATTGAGAAACCACTTCACGATTTGTTTACATATTTGTCCATTTCCAAACAACTGGACTACATCTTTTTTTTTTTCTTAGGTGTCCATCTCTTTTTGACACAAAAAGTTTTGGATGCCTGCCACCCATGTATAAGCGTATTCACCCATGTATTTTCGTCAATGGTAGCCTGTATTGTCAATCTTTAAAACAAAATACTTAAGATGATCGTATTATTTGAATATTGTCATTCCTGTTCTGATAGTGATCGCGAATATAACACTTTTACGAGCATTGTCAATCTGTTTGATTTTTCTCTTGTTCAACGTAGTTGCGTTGCTCGTAAAAGGGTGAATACACATTAATTTTAAACTTATAGTGAATTGAAATAAATGGGTATTCACCCTTTTAGGAGCAACAACAACTACGGCGACTCACATAGTGAATTAAAAATAATATGTATACACCCTTTGACGAGCAACACAACTACGGCGACTCCAATAGTGAATTAAAATTAATGTGTATACACCCTTTCACGAGCAACACAACTACGGCGACTCCCATAGTGAATTAAAATTAATGTGTATACACCCTTTCACGAGCAACGCAACTACGGCGAATCCCATGGTTAATTAAAATTAATGTGTATTCATCCTTTCACGAGCAACGCAACTACGGCGAATCCCATGGTTAATTAAAATTAATGTGTATTCATCCTTTCACGAGCAACGCAACTACGGCGAATCCGATGGTTAATTAAAATTAATGTGTATTCACCCTTTCACGAGCAACGCACCTACGGCAAATCCCATGGGTAATTAAAATTAATGTGTATTCACCCTTTCACGAGCAACGCAACTACGGCAAATCCCATGGTTAATTAAAATTAATGTGTATTCACCCTTTCACGAGCAACGCAACTACGGCGAATCCCATGGTTAATTAAAATTAATGTGTATTTACCCTTTCACGAGCAATGCAACTACTGCGAATCCCATGGTTAATTAAAATTAATGTGTATTCATCCTTTCACGAGCAACGCAACTACGGCGAATCCCATGGTTAATTAAAATTAATGTGTATTCATCCTTTCACGAGCAACGCAACTACGGCGAATCCGATGGTTAATTAAAATTAATGTGTATTCACCCTTTCACGAGCAACGCACCTACGGCAAATCCCATGGGTAATTAAAATTAATGTGTATTCACCCTTTCACGAGCAACGCAACTACGGCAAATCCCATGGTTAATTAAAATTAATGTGTATTCACCCTTTCACGAGCAACGCAACTACGGCGAATCCCATGGTTAATTAAAATTAATGTGTATTTACCCTTTCACGAGCAATGCAACTACTGCGAATCCCATGGGTAATTTAAATTAATGTGTATTTACCCTTTCACGAGCAAAGCAACTACTGCGAATCCCATGGTTAATTTAAATTAATGTGTATTCACCCTTTCACGAGCAACGCAACTACGGCGAATTCCATAATGGATTAGAATTAATGTTCATCATTATAGGTATTTTATTATTCGTCAGTGGCGTAACGGCTAGTACCGCTTCCTCCTGTACGGGAGGTCGTGGTTCGAATCCTGCCACGTACAACAATGTGTTTTCTAATTTCGATTTCATATTATGTACGTGTACACGACGCTCTTTCGGTGAAGAAAAACATCGTGAGGATACCTGCACACGCCTGCGAAGAAACTCGAAAGTTGTGTGTGAAGTTGATCAACCCTCCCTGGGCCTGGACTAAGTCCCGATCGCCCTAATTCAGGGTAGGCACGAGCTCTTCGGTGGGGTATCATATGAGCTGATATGATGAGGTATCATTATAAAATTTTATGTGGAGTAAATTTATTTGTACAGAACACTCGGCGCGCGAGTCCGTCTCGCACTTAACCGGTTTGTTTCTAGTAGATAAGATACACTAATAACTCAAGGCACTGGCTGTACTTCTGGCTGTGTCTTGATCGAGTGGTGTTGTAATGTAGATATTCGAGTCAGATTGAGAACGGATGTATTAAATGATAGATTCGATGGAAGTCTTCCATTTTCTACCTGTTTACCTAGTTGTGAATGCATAGCCTTAGTGGAACATAGTTGTTCTGATGAGGAGATGGGAATACTGGCATTTGTAGAGTCCAGAAAAATATTGTAAACGAGTCATGGACACTGGCGAAAATAAACAGATTTTAAAATTAATACGTTCATCCAAATGACGTCCACTGCTGGACATAGGCCTCTCCCAAGGATTTCCATGACTGCCGGTTCTGCCCTGCCCCCAACCAGTAGCTACCCGCAACAAAGAAATACATTAAACTTAATAAATTAAGTATGTTCAAATCAAAACAGTTAACCACTTATTTTTCTCCAAATATGCTTATAGCTTTTGAGGATGTGTGTTCTTTGTTATCTACAAAGAATTAACACAATGAGTATACAATGCGTTACCAGGAAATATCAAAATACTGTCTTTGCCAAGGTTTAAATAAAACAAGTGTTAAAAATTTTGTGTACAAACTTTCAATAATTTGAATTGAATATTGTCATTTGACCCATTTTAAGGCCTTAAAGCAGGCCATTTTAGGCAACAGTAGGCCACTAAGGCAGATACGGTTGGCAAAGTAAGAGCCACTGGAACTGCATAACAAATACTCCGTCTTCTCCTGACTGACCCTTTACGAGCAATTATCAGCAACAAAATATTTGAGTTTGAATTTGAGCTTAAAAGTCAGTAAATATTCAGCCCATTAGCAGCATAACAGTATCAGTTAAACTTGTAAATCTACTCCTATCCTTAGCTAACGAAAAAGCGTCTTAAAAATTAACAATGGTGTTAATTCGATGTGACAATGTGTTATTATTTGAGAGGACCAATGGATGCGGGCAGCGCAGGACCGGTCGTCGTGAAATTCCTTGGGGGAGGCCTTTGTCCAGGTCCAACGTTTTTCGGCTGATATGATGATGATGAAAGGAACAAAATAAAACAAACAACAGAGAAACAATGACAGTGTCATTAATGATTACTGACCGCCAAGCGCACGCTTCGTTCGTCATCGATCACAATTATTCATAAATAGATCATTGATCGAGCAAGCAAGTCGATAAGTAGCTATGAAAGATAAGGATACCGGTATATATGTGGCAGGCAAATTATATGATTAGTCATTTTACAAATGGTCCGGCAACTTACATAATTCGTCTGTATATAAACGGTCAGGCAAATTGTAAAATGCTGTACGCAGATTTTAAAATGACCATGCGAATGTATGAGCCATTTTACAAATGGTCAGGCAAATTGTATATAAACGGTCCGTGTATAAACGGTAAGGCAAATAGTAATGTACGCAGATTGTTAAATGCCGAGCCAGGAAAATTGTATATACGAGTAAACAGTCTGATTATAAAAGATCGGGCAAAATGTAAAATGCTGTACGCAAATTGTAAAATGCCGAGCCAAGCAAATTGTAAAACGCCGAGACAGGCAAATTGTAAAATGTGATAGTAAATGAGCTTGCGAAGCGAGCGATGTTAGGTTTGGTCAGGTTTGATTAATTATACAGGCAAAGAGCAAGGCTCCCCCCCCTGGGTAGCAGAAATCTGCGTAAGACATTTTATAATTTGTCTGACCATTCTTAAAATGATAAATTACACTATATGCCTGCGACATATATGTACAACGAATATATATGCTATAAAAATTATGCTGACTAGATATTCAGTATAAATTATTTGTAAAAAAAAAAATTAAAAATAGGTGGGTAACTTTAATCATTTCACAATAAATAATATGCGTAAAGTTGAATAAGAACTTAACTTCTCTTTTTTGACCAGTCGGGTAATAATTTATTCTATGTCACAATACAATTGAAGTGAAAACTTCTTTAGGCGCGTTGGGCATTTTTGTGATGGGAAAAAACCATTAAACCCGCGACACGTTACCGCCGCCGTTACCGCCACCTTACCAGGAAAACTCGCGGAGTCAAAACTTATAAAACTGTTAAAATCTAGTATGATGGTACGGAACCCTTTGTGTACGGTTCTGACTCGCACTTGGCCGGTGTTTTAAATGTTTTATTTTTATAATTTCATAATTTCAAACACAAAGTTACATTGTTTCTGAATAAATAAACTTAACTCAACTGAACTAAACTGAACTGAACTGAACTGACCTGACTTGAACTGAACTGAACCGAACTCACGGGATCAAGACGAATCTAACAACACTTCGCACTCAAAATCCATCAAGCCGTTTAGGCTACAGAACGTGCCAAAGGAATATACATACATATACTCGAAAAACATAACCCTCCTTCTGGCGCAGTCGGGTGAAAAGGGAAAAATACCCTTTTTATAAGCTTCTTTTACATACATACATACACTCGAAAAAATAACCCTCCTTAAGGCGCAGTCGGGTAAAAAGAGAAAGATACACCTTTTCAAAAGCTTCTTTACACATATATATATATATACATACATACATATATATATACATACATACATACATACACTCGAAAAACATAACCCTCCTTCTGGCGCAGTCGGGTAAAAAGAAAAAGATACACCTTTTCAAAAGCTTCTTTTACATACATACATACACTCCAAAAAAATAACCCTCATTAAGGCGCAGTCGGGTAAAAAGAGAAAGATACACCTTTTCGAAAGTTTCTTTACATACATATATACATACATACATGCACTCGAAAAACATAAACCTCCTTCTGGCGCAGTCGGGTGAAAAGAGAAAGATACCTACACCTTCTTAAAAGCTTCTTTAGAACACCAACAACATGATCAACGTTAAGCATAACACACTAACTGTAGATGGAATACTTTAATAACACATCTTGATTTAAATGTCATAAAAAATCTGACCATCATGGCTATTAAAGTGCCAACTTCGTAACGCAAAAAGTTTGGCGCCGCATAAAAAAGCCAGCCAAGTGCGAGTCACGCTCACGTACCGAGGTTCTGGTACAACCACACAATATATTTAGGCTGCCCCATTTTAAAACACAGTAACTGCAAAATTTTTTTTTGGTTATATTGCATTTTTCATTACTTTTAGGACTTAATTTCAAGTTTTTCTTCCAATTATTTTTATTGCAGTATTTTCTGTATATAAATCATTTTTTTTTCATTGATTTGGGGCGCAAAATTTATTTAATAAGGCAATTTTTTTTAATTCTTAAAATTGTCAGTTACTGTGTTTTGAAATTGGTCAGCCAATTGTGTCGTGTACTCGTATTTATAAAATAATTGAAAACGCTAAACAAGTTAAAAAACCGACTTCCATCGCAACAACTTAGTACAGTTTTGCATTATTATTTTTGGTTTTTGTTAATTTTCTAATAAAGTACTATACTATGATTTTGATAAAATTTATATGGGACCACACAGGAAGCACTGGCTTTCAAATAAAAAAAGAATCATTACAATCGGTTCAGCCAGTCAAAAGTTCTGAGGTAACAAACATAAAAAAATACAGTCGAATCGAGAACCTCCTCCTTTTTGGAAGAAAAATAACAAAAACCAAAAATAATAATACAAAATTGTCCTATTTTTTTTGCAATGGAAGTCGGTTTTTTTAACGTGTTTAGCGTTTCCATTTTTTTGTCATTGTTAAGCCCTTAGCATCATCTCACTTTATATCTAAGAACCACCTCGATCACTTCAGCTTTGAAACAAAAAAAAACATCAAAATCGGTCCATTCGTTTGAGAACTACGATGCCACAGACAGATACACAAATACACAGATACACACGTGAAACTTATAACACCCCTTTTTTGCGTCGGGAGTTAAAAACAAGCGTCATACAGCCGTATTTTTTGACTGCATCGATCTAGAAGCTAGATTTTTTACAGCTTTCCTGAGAAAAAGGGTCTTTACAGACAGACAGACAGATAGACATACGTACATCGAAGGGTTCCTCTCTCTTTAGAGCTACGGAACCCTAAAAACAACTAAAGAATTAACTGTGCTACTAACCGACAAATGTATTAGACAGAACAAAAAATTGCACACGTCCAAACACACCGAGTACTATAATCCGACAGGTTTCGCGAGATAATTATGGTTCTTATATTCCGATTAATTACAACTACTTTTTGACTTGACACCATAATTAGTTTTATGAAGCACTTTCCATTTAAGTTATTTGAGATAGCTTTCTTTTAGTTTAATTTCTTTAACATATACTACTCTGTTTATCGGTGTTCTACAGGATTCATTTCGGAGAGCGTGCCCTGGAGCTTCACGACCTCATTTCCCCCTCTTCATTTCATCATCGGGCGACCAGGCGAGGAGGGCGATTCCACCCCTATGTTGTTAATGTTCCACATTTACGCACGAATCGTTTTGCTTCTTCGTTCATTATGCGAACGGCCAAGGAGTGGAATTCCCTGCCGGCGTGTGTATTCCCCGATTCGATAATGTAGGAATATTCAAGACGAGAGTGAATAGGCACTATTTGAGATTGCGTGTTACATCCTCGCCTGCATGCGCACTTACCATCAGGTGAGGTGCAGTCAAGCGCACTGAATTTTTTTATTATATACAAAAAACATTATTACATGTAATTTATTTAAAACTTTTTGTAGCTATTACCTTAAAAAAGTATAAGAGAGGTACTCCACATTTTATTTAACATACTGGCTTACTACACACGACGCCAAAAAATAGACTCACCTATTTTTTAAAACCGGCCAAATGCGAGACAGAACCGCATACATAGGGTTCCGTACCATCATACTAGATGGCGCTAGTTTCTTCATGTTTAAATAAAACACGTAGTTTTTTGAAGACCCCTATTATTTTTACACTTTTTCTAATTTTTATTGTTTGTTGTTATAGCGGCAGCAGAAGTACATCATCTACAATAATTCCAACTGTCTAGTTATCGCGGTTCATGAAATACAGCCTAGTGACAGACGGACTGACAGCTAAGTCTTAGTAATAGGGTCCCATTTTTACCCTTTGGGTATGGAACCCTAAAAACCAAAAAATGGTAGGTTTCGTTTGGTAAGATCCCTGAGTACTAGTCTGCGGATCCTCGGAAACTGTGTAGACTACCCAAAACAAAGAACATTATTTTTTACTGCAAAATAAATGGATAAATTTTTATTTTACCATATCAGGCGAGACGATGCCAAGGGCTTACTAATAGGGGATCGGACTGCTAGTCATTTGAGTTACTTTTTATGACCTGTCAAAAACGAAATTTT
Organism: Coleophora flavipennella; assembly: GCA_947284805.1. Lineage (NCBI taxonomy): Eukaryota > Metazoa > Arthropoda > Insecta > Lepidoptera > Coleophoridae > Coleophora > Coleophora flavipennella. The sequence goes on along the minus strand of OX369259.1, from coordinate 13,174,936 downwards.
GTTCTTAAAATGTTTGAAATACCCACAAGTAACGTCATAGATTTTTAGCGTCATTGACGAACTTATTTTGTGAATTTGATCAGTTAAAAATTGAAGACGTGATGGAAAAACTACACAAGTAAGGTTTTTTGAAACTTCAAGAGGAAAACAATTTAGGAAATCATATTTCAGAATTTATCTTTGATGCAGTCCGATCCCCTATTGTGATGTAAAAAAAATATCTCTTCTGAGCAGTAGGATTTCCCGAGGTTCAGCAGAATATTGTGCTCTGTGGCTTTGTAGCCAAGGGGATCTAACCAACTTATACCGCTTTTTACTAGCTTAATATTAGCTTGCCCTGTTATGCCTAGTTTACACGTATTGAGTAGCGAAGTAATTAACTTAATTTTAACTAAATAACTGTGTGTTAACAATTGCTAAAGAGCTGTTAAGTCATATCGCACCCTTTTCGCTCCGATGAATTTTTAAGGTGGCCCTGCTGCCAAAGTTTAGGGGGAGTTTAGTGGGTAGTGCGGTGTTGGACCTGTGCATATTTATTCATATATACCTTATGCATGTAATGGGTATGTATGCATATAGGCGCAGGGCTGTGAGTCCCACATAGCCAGATCAGCCGGCTAATACTGCTTTTGCGTAAAAGCATTCTCCTCCTCCCCTCCACCGCAGTCCGAGGAAAAAAAAATATGTTAAGTCATAAATTGTAAGTTAATGATTTAGTAGATAAGTTGACAAGTAGAATAGAATCGAATCTATTTTTCGAATAATTAGCCTCTACTCCCGCACCGCGCGCATGCCCCCGGTGGGCGTGGCCTGCTACTAAATTATCATTTAAAAACGGTACGGTAAATTTAAACTTAAAATTTAGTTAACTTACTACTTGTTCACTTAAAACGTGTAAACGCTCGACCACTTATAATTAACTTACTTTTAAGTTAAAATTAACTTGATTACTTCGCTACTTAATATGTGTAAACTAGGTTTAAAGTTCTAGTTAGTTAGTTGTTATATTTTTTTTTTATCTTTTGTTTTTTTTTTGTTATCATAGGGTAGGTATCATACTTTAATTTAGCTCAAGAGGATTGTGTCAGCAACGACGACATTAACTAGTGCACGGATAAAGCTGCACAGGTTTTGTTGTACTAATTATTACCATATAATTTGTTAACTTTTTTTTTACCTAATAAAAAAGTCTGTCTTTTAGTTTGGGACAAATCTTAGAAGCTAAATTAGAAACACTTTCCGGTTTCCGATTGAGCTGAAATTTTGCATACACGTTAAGTTTGTAGAACTATGCATGTTTAGCTAAGTGACGTCATTTTAAATCAAGATGGCGGTACTTTAATTTTTTTTGCACCCCCATGATATGGGTATCAAATGAAAGGGTTTGCTGAGAAGAATACGAAATGACTAAACTAAAACTAGTACCTTAAAGATTTTAGGTTTTTAGAAACTTTGGTTTTAGTTTTATTCATTTAAAAAAAGTAATCGTTTTTATTTGGAGTCCCCTTTTGTATGAAAAATTTACATAAAGAGAAAAATATGTGAGACGACTGCTTTGGCGAATGTTAGACAGTGGGGTTTGCTACTAGCCCAATTCAGAATTTGCCGCCATCTGTGTCTTGCCACCAAGCATCAATGTTAACAGCATTGATGTGTTCCGGCTTGTAGATAAGCCAGTTCCCAATTGCGTTTAGGAATCTTGGTAACTCCGCTTGCATCTTCGGCATCATCGTCACTTACCATCCAGGTGAGATTATATCAAGGTCTTACCAATTGTGGATAATTTTTTTTTGCTCCAGCAGTAGAGACCATAAAGTTTTAAATTGTTAACGACTTAATGAGAAGCGTCGGTGGCTGAACCGGTAACGACTCGGTCCTCCTAACCAGAGGTCCCGGGTTCAAATCCGGACGGCCAATGCAACAATGAGTTTTTAAAACTTACGTACATTATACTTACCGATTGCTTTGACGGTGAAGGAAAACTTCGGGGGGAAACCTGCACATCTGATTCCAGATGTGTATGAAGGTCGCGTTGCATACGTCTGTCCGTAGGTGTAAATCTTAATGCCCTACACGTGACCGTGGGTGATGCTAAGTGCAACACCAGGCAACTACCGTCAAACCCTTTGATAGCACGGTTAATTGTGCCACAAGATAACGAGAGAGAATGACTTAGTCTGAAACAAATCATCTATATTTATTTATACATATAATAAAACTGTAATGGGGCCGTATCTGTACATGAAATATTTTTGGAAAATAATAACTGTGGTGGACATTACTAACGATATAGAGGCCAAAACAACAACTTTTGGAATTTTCGTCTGTCTGTCTGTATGTTCGCGCATCACGCAAAAACTACCAGGCCGATTTTGATGAAATTTTGTACGATGGTTCCATAAAAACCCGGGTCAACATATAGGATAGTTTTTGATCCCGAAAAATTCAAGAGTTCCCGTGGTTAAATTAAAAACAAATTCGCGGGCACAGCTAGTACAAAATAAATATAAAAAATTTGACTTACCAATAACTAAAAACGCTGCTGTGACTAAAAAATGTGGATTTATCACCATTTTTGTATATAGTAAGCAAAATTATCACTAAATCAGTCTTATGAATTTCACTAAAATTAGAGTTTTCAACCACCCTGGTGTGCTGTGTGTCGTTTCATTCGTCCATGATGGATGTTATCTGAAACAAGGACAACACTATAATTTATTTTATTGTATACATATATTTGTTGATAGTTTATCATCATCATCATACAAGCCGAAAGACGTCCACTGATAAAGGTTTCCCGCAAGGATTTCCACGACGACCGGTATTACGCTGCTCGCATCCAGCGGCTTCATGTGACCTTCACCAGGTCATCGGTCCATCGAGTGGGAGGCCTGCCTACGCTACGTTTTCTGGTGCGCGGTCGCTACTCGAGAACTTTACTACCCCAACGGCCATCTAACATACGCCAATAACATTAATATTATTTTGATGCTTACTTTAAGTAAAATTTTATGTGGCGATTTTTTGTAGGTATTTTAATTGATTTGGGTACTTGAATTGAAACTACACATATTAACTACACATATTATGTAAAGTTACAATTTGACTGTATGTTTTTTTTGTGTGTGTGTTACGCCGTATCTTCACAGCTTATTCTCCGATTTTCAAGATTCTTTTTTCATTCGATAAGAAATGCTCCCATAGTTGGTTCCATAAAAATTTTATCAAAATCTGTGGAGTACTTTATTAGAAAATTTACAATAAACCAAAAATAATTTTGCAAAATTGTACTTAGTTGTTGAGATGGAAGTATATTTTTTTAAACGTATTTAGCGTTTTTAATTATTAACGACGACGTCTAGTGATAACTTTTGGAACGCCATATTAAATTGACAGTAAATATTGGATCCTTAGACATTCTAATCACATTTTTAAACTCGGTCATTGTAAAAAAAGTGGCGAACAGTTTCACGGCTAAAATTATTTAGTTTTAACCCTTCGCATACAAGGTGGGGTCTTTTAAACCCTAACGGTTATAAAATCTATTTTTTTTAAATTACGTAACGGCGAGGACTGTAATTTTGAGTAGCTGAGTTTTTGACCTTGCCACGTCGACCTGTTGGGTTATTTCAGTGGTTCGCGGGCGCTTGACTGTGATAGACGTGTTTAGAGTCAGTTAGACGCATATTTGTTTTGTAAAGATTGTCTTAAAAATAAAAAAATATGCCTTGAAGTTCCCAACGCTAGTTACTATTTTAAAACTTAATATTATTTTCTGTTTTTTCTAACATCATTTAAGTTTTAACGAGGTTTTAAGACTGATTTGTCTATGCTTAGTTTTTCAGTTTGAATAAGCTTCATGAGCCTCATATTTCACTGCAAAATTTAAACAAACCATTGATTGCAAGTGAAAATTGGCTTCTCATTGTCGTTCTAACTATCCTATAAATTGATAAAAACGCATTTAGTATTTTTTAAAGTATATTTACACAGGAGTCACATATGTTTAGACCCCACCTTGTATGGCACGTAACTTTTTGTCACCTTGTATGCGAAGGGTTAAAGAAAACAAAATAGATTATATAATTATTACTAGTGCCATCTAGTTTCAAAATACCGGTACTACCTGGGGCCAACAATTTTTAATTGACAAAATACTTGAAGGGTTGGCTGGAAGAGGTCCCTGTTTGGGATAAGTCCGCCTTTGTGCATGCTACTGCTATTATGTATCAATAGTTGTATATTTTCTTGTACAATAAAGAGTTTACAAACAAATAATTGAAAACGCTAAACACGTTAAAAAAGCGACTTCCATCGGAACAACTTAGTAAATTTTTGCATCATTATTTTTGGTTTTTGTTAATTTTCTAAAAAAGTACTACACCGATTTTGATAAAATTTAAATGGGACCACACGGGAAGCACTAGTTTTCTAATAAAAAAGGAATCATAAAAATCGGTTCACCCAGCCCAAAGTTATGACAACTAATATATATACTGTGGTTATGAGGTAACAAACATAAAAAAAAATTAAAAAATTCAGACGAATTGAGAACCTCCTCCTTTTTGGAAGTCGCTTTGAAAACTACGGTGTAACTAGTATTTCATCTGCGTTACAAATACCTACATAAATATTTTTGTCCAAAATAGCACCGTCCATTTTTTATCTGACAGGGATCTTAATTTGAACATGCTGGAAGCTAGTTACTCTGTAGGCTGGACCACAGGAAAATATGGAAGATCCAGGATGTCTTGTCTTTGTGCCGTCTAAACTTTGCCAAACTTACTTATGGCCATATCCCCTGTCACTTTCTTTACCTTATACAGGATGTGACAATTTGTTTCATTATCATATCAGCTCATATACGTCCCAACCGATGGGCTCGAGTCTACCCTGAATTAGGGCGATCGGGCCTTAGTCGACCACGTGGGCCTAGTGCGGGTTGGTCGACTTCACACACCACCTGCGAGTTTCTTCGCAGACGTGTGCAGGTGCAAGAAATCACATTGGTACGTGGCGGGATTCGAACCACGACCTCCCGGACAGGAGGCGGCCCTAGCCGTTACGCCACCGACGTTAAAACACTTTATGTAGGTCCCGTTAACTGGGGATTCTACTAACCATACTGAACAACTTTTGTTCTGTGACTTTGTTGAAATCGCAAAAATAAAATTCACTCTTTATACAAATCGATCAGCTGATCGATCAGTTTTGTGCATTTTTGTACTAAATGACAAAAAAAATATTTTTTTTTTTTGAGATTTGACTGTGGCTTCCTTGAGGAGAGATGTTTAGTATGATGTGTAGAATCCCCAGGTAACGGGTCCTACACCAATTTTGTAACACACTGTATAGTACGTCATGGTGCGACCGTCAATCTCCAAGTTCTTTTCCATGACACTACAATAAAGTCTCACTATAATGCACATTATACAGGATGGTACATAAAGGTGTGGTTATACATTTAAGTGGGCTTTTACTTATCAAATTGAACATCTTCTGTTCTACAACTTTTTTGCTGAAGTCACGATTTTTTTTTAAATTTTTGATACAAATCGGTCAGCTTATTGGCCGGTTTTGTATTGGAAGTAAAAAAAATTCGAGCGAGACCTACAGTACTCGCATATGATGTGTAACATGTGACAAAATACATGTGGCAAAGATACGGCAGACTAGGCTGTATGGTCATAGATACCTTTGCCTTTTCCGCGCTTTTAAAGCCTGAAAAAAGGACGGCAAAGATACGGCAGACTAGGCTGTATGGTCAGAATCAGAATCAGAATCAGAGTTTTTATTGTTGATTATGGTACAAAGATCTTAAAGTAACATAAAGTTTCACATAATCTGCCTAAAGAGGCATACAATACATTTCAGCTTACACAAAAAAAATACATAAAAAATAGAAAAAAATTATTAAAAATTGCATAATACCTTTAAATTTTAAATTATTAATGTCAAATGTTGTACTCAAGAACATAAATTTAATGTATAATGTCGAACTTAAATAAATCAAATAATTTCACAATATGTCATCATTTAAATATTCGTACATGTCATAGTATGTCTTTTCTAGTAACAGTTCACGTAACTTGTTTTTAAAACTCGTAATGTCGTCAAACTCACGGATTTCCCGAGGTACTTTATTATATATTTTAGGACCTAATGTAAATACACTTTTGTGGAGCAGGGCTGTGTTACATGGAACTGTGCAAAGAGTGTTACCATGCCTTTGAGATTTTAAAGTCTTAAATAGATGCAAATTAGATTTCACAAATACAGCTACTTCGTAGATAAACATACAAGGAAAAGTTAACAGTTTTAGTCTTTTGAAATGAGGTCTGCAGCTGTCAGTTCGATAAATGTTACAAACAGATCTTATACATCTTTTTTGAGCCTTAAATATTAATTCCCTACCAGTTGCGTTTCCCCAAAATATTATCCCATATCTCAGAGTGGATGCGACATAACCATGGTATGCAGTCAGCAAGGCTTCATGGTTTACCACTTTACTCAGCATATAAAGAGCGTATGAGTATCTATTAAGTTTATTGCAAACTTTCTCAATTTGTGTACTCCAGCTCATATTGCTGTCTATGTAAAGCCCTAAAAATTTTGTTACAGAAGCTGTTGCTATTGTTGTATCCTGATACATAATTTTGAAATTAGTTTTATTGGCTGGTCTTTGTTCAAATTTCATTATTTTTGTCTTACCTAGATTAATATTTAAATTGTTAATTTGCAGCCAGCTAATTAAGCATTTAATATTTTCATTTATGTCGGTTTCTAAATTATCAGAACTGTCATATATAACTGTACTGTCGTCAGCGAAGAGTACCATGGGGAATTGAGATGCTTTAGGGAAATCATTAATGTAAACTAGGAACAGTAAAGGCCCCAACACGCTGCCTTGTGGTACTCCATATTGGACATTTCTAAGCTTTGATGTGAATTCTTCATTTGTCTTATTTTTAAAATTTATTCTGTTGATTTGTGTTTTTTGCTGTCTATCTGTAAGGTATGATGATATTAGATTTAAAATGTTTCCCCTTACACCATATGTATTTAATTTTGATAAAAGAATGCTATGGTCCACGTAGTCGAAGGCTTTTGTCATATCCATGTATAAAGCTAATACTGGTTTACTTTTATCCATTTGTACTAAAATTCTACTTAAGAAGTCGTATATTGCCTTATTTATTGTTTTATTTTTTCGAAATCCTTTCTGCTCGTCTACAAAAATTCGAAAATATTCAAAGTAGTCATTTAACCGAGAATATATGACCTTTTCCAAGATTTTTGAAAATATAGATATCAAAGCTACTGGCCTATAGTTAGTTATTGAGTGCGTATCTCCTTTTTTGAATAGTGGTTTGATGACTGTTAATTTTAATGCATTTGGGAAAACACCACTTTCTATACATAAATTCATCAAATAGCTTAGAACAGGAGCAATGACTGGAGATGAATACTTTATTACCTTTGTATTTATACCGTCAAAACCTGTACTATTTGTGTTTTTTAGTTCACCAATAATGCGTAACATTTCTTCAGGTGTTGTAGGCAACATGAACATAGAACCACAAACACTGTATTTGCAGGTATTACAAGAATTATTGACCGTTAAGATAGGTTTTACTTGATCTACATAAAAATTATTAAAAGCCTCAGCAATACTTTTAGGGTCAGTTATTACTTTATTATCTATGTGCAATTCACTGATTAGTTCTCTTGGGACAATAGTTTTAGTGTTATTTATTACATTCCACGTAGCTTTTGATTTATTTTTCGATGTTTTGATATGATAATTGTTTTGAGATTTTTTCGTTTGTTTTATAATCTTACTCAACCTTTTGGAATAAGTCTTAAAAGTCGTTCTGTCGCCTGTTGTACCAGAAAGTCTATACTTCCACAGAAGTTCACGCTTACGCTTACAACATTGTCTTATACCATTTGAGATCCACTTGGGTCGAACTGTTGTTGAAATCTTTATTCTTTTAAGAGGAAAGCATAAATCATGAAAGAGCCTAAAATTATTGTAGAAAATGTTAAAAGACTTATTTGGATCTGTTTCTTCATATACATCGTTAAAGCTAAGTTTAGAGATACATTCCCAAAACTTCAACAAGTTCTCCTTCGAATAGTCTCTTTGGGTACAGAACCAATACTTAAATCTGCATGTTTTTTTGACAGGAAATTTAATAACTTGAGCAGTGTGGTCAGAAAGAGCCAGCTCAACTACTTCACTTTTCGCACCCCTAAAATTGTGGATTATGTTGTCAATGCAAGTGCGACTCTTAGGTCTTGTCGGTTCTTTTATAGAGATATTCATATCAAAGCTTTGTACAACTTGACAAAATTTATTTGTAGTTTTATTGCTTTTAAGTAAATCTATATTGAAATCTCCACAAAGAACGATTTTTTTGTTTCCGTACGATAGAAGACTTAAAATATCATGGAGTTTGTCACAAAAAATGTCAATATGTTTAACGGTATATTTTGGGATCCTATATAAGCATACTATTATCACCTTATGGTCCACAAGTTCAACAGCGCAACCCTCTATGACCTGCGGTACAGACATGCGGGACACATCATCAATCTCTCGTATCTTCAGATCACTTCTTGTTAGAATACAGGCACCTCCATTTCTATTTTTACGCGTAAAGCTAGATGCAAGAGTAAAATTTGGTATATTTAAAACAGTCAAGTCATCTAAAGTCATATTGTGCTCTGTGAAACAAAGTATGTCTGGGTGTTTATCACTACTCTTTAGATCATCTAAGTACACCGTGAATATGTCCGATTTATTTATTAGTCCATTTATATTTTGATGTATTAGATTAAGATAGTTAAACACGAAAAAAATTTTCATCGCCATCATTACAAGTATTGTTTTTGTCAGATACAACTAATGTGTTTGAATTGATCGTCTCGATATTAATGTCATTTACAGTCGCTTCAGCGTTTATGTCCTCACTTAAAAATACCTCTGTTTGAGTACCTTTGCTACACATTTTCTCAGAAAGATTTATATGGTACTCATTGTTGTAAGCCTCCAGATTACTTTTATAGTTCAGACGTATCAATTCTCTGAGCATGTGGCGGGATACATATTGAGGAAAGTACCTTCTAGCTGGAATAAATCTACTGTAATCAAGGTCAACATAGGTAACATATTCAAATTTACTACATATTAGCTTAGTTTCATAGTTAAGTTTTCTCTCCTTTAGATGCAAATTTCGAGGCGTTTCGATGGTCATAGATACCTTTGCCTTTACCGCGCTTTTAAAGCCTGAAAAAACGCGACTCCCTGTTACACATTTCCGTCACATGGGACACTTTTCCGTCCCATTTCACGAAATCACTCCCACAAATTGCAGGAAAGCGAGAGCAAAGATGTTACACATCAAAAAACTGAACATAGGTTTCTTGAAGATTTGTTCAATTTGACGGAGTGGAAGCCCACCTTTAAGTATCACCACACCTATATGATACACCATGTATACCGTGCTACTTGTTGCAATGTGCATGGTGCGACGACTGACTTGCACGCAGCAATCTAAAAGACTTAGACCACATTCAATGTACCAGGCTATCATAAATTAAAAGAGGTCGGTCGTGCGCCCGCCGCAACCAGCCTTGACATTCAGGCATGACCCGCGACCTGTGCCTGCGACCCGGAATGGCGCTGAAGAAAGTAGTGCCAGCTAGCTGCCTAGCTAGACAATGCGCTCTTGCTGACTTTCTCGCGACTATGATTGCCTGGTAGATGCATTGGCCAATACGATTCTGTGAAAATAAGCAGGTAGGAAGGAATGTTTGTCTGCCGTGCTCCCATTTTAGCTGGCCGATTGTTACAAGGTTGAATGTCGGCTACACAGTTAGAAAAATCATACCGCAAAACGAAGATCCCTTTTAGGGCTCCGGAGACAAATTGGCAAAAACCAGAACCCTTATAATTTCGTTATGTCCGTCCGTCTGTATGTCGCTGTAAATTTTCTTAGACCTACAGTAATGTTTAGTACACCAAGTCGACGCTCCATACAAAAATGCAAAAAATTAGTCTGATAAACCAATTTTTTGCATTTTTGTATGGAGCGTCGATTTTTTTTCGGGAATTTACTGTAGTTTCCATGGGGAAAGTTGTTCAGTATGATGAGTAGAAGCTCCAGTTAACGGTTCTTAAAAGTTTAAAAAGTAACTCAAAAACGCTACAAGTTCTAAAAAAGCGCCTCCGTGGCGTAATGAACCCATTCGCTTCACACCAGGAGGTCGCGGGTTCGATTCCCGGCGGTGTCAACTTTGTAAGACTCGGTTTGGTTGGTGGTAGGGCATTATCATAGCCTGCTTGGCTAGCTACCACCATCTTATCTAAGTCTTGCCGCCAAACATCAGTGTTAACAGCATTGATGTGTTCCTGTTTGAAAATAAGATAGCCAGATCCCCATTGCGTTGGGGAATGTTGGTAAGCCTGCTTTCATCTTCAGCATCATCGTCACTTACCATCAGGTCAGATGGTGCCAAGAGCTTACCAATTGTAAATAAAAATAAATAAATAATAAAAGTATCGAAACAAAATCAATAAATTAAGTTACCTTCGGTTTTATACAAAGGGACAAAAAATTACGAAAAACTAATTATATCGAAACTTCACACGCATCAAGTGTGTTTACAAAACTTATTAGAAACACACCAATATCAACAAATATTGGGAGCTGCCTCTTAAGGCTTTAAGATGGCTCAATACGAGCAGGTTGAGACGTGTTAAAATAATATCGAACGTAAGTCAAATCAATTTTAAGTTCAAACCAATGCGGGCTTAAACGCGGCTGTTACGTTAAAATCGAACGCCCAATTCTCGATTTTTACATGTTTTCATTAGGTAATTTTCTATAATTACAAATAAGTTTTAAAAAAATACGTTCAATTTAAATGAAAGGTCTTAAAGTCACGGATTTTTGTGTGTTGGTTTCATTCAACATTACCTTTTTTTCGAGAAATTTTGCAATTAATGCCAAAAACAGGTTCTACAGTATATTTACTTACATCAAAAGTGGTAATATTTTTAAAATTGCATTCAATTAAATCGATTTTTTATTACTTTAAGTATACATATTTTTTCCATGGTGATAGATTTACAGTCTTTCAATAATTTCAATTGAATATAGTAATTTGACCTATCTAAAGGCCTTAAATTATTTTTTTTACAAAAATATCATCAATAAAAGAAATATACCTAAGTACGTTAAAATTAGGAACTAGCTTTTGCTCGCGGCTGCTCCCGCATGAATATACCTAGTTTTATAACTGCATTTAAGGGTGTGCAATGCGCGAGCCGCAAGTGGCTCGCTAGCGTGGAATTAAATTTGACATTTAATGTTTTTAATGTCGTAATTAACATCTGATATTGAATTTGATAAAATTTAACTGCAAAAATCAGCCCTCTTTTTCTGATCCCTCGGGAACTATGCCTTTTCCGGGATAAAATATTTATATTATTTATTATCTACATACCATTATTTTACATCAGCGAAATCGGTTCGGTAGTTAAAGGTTGGGAGAGTAACAGACAGACAGAAATACTTTTGAATTTGTAATAACGATTCAAGTATTTGGAATAACAGCGTCGTAGGTTATAAGTAACACTAGGTCTGCCCCGCGGCAGTCTGCTAAAACCGGTAACCATTCCAGCACAGGTTAAACTAAATTAGTTTAATTTAATATTGTTGGAACATAAGAATTTAACATTCCTTATGTGTCTGGAGTATTTTACAAGGTTTTATTTAACTTGCAATGTATTGTATGGAATCTTGCAAGTTAAATTTGACCCACTTACCGGTTTCCGAACAATCTGAAATTTTGCATGCATATGGATATCGCGTGACAATGCAATAGTAACAGGCTGTACTGAAAAGTTTTAAGTTTTTCGAAAATTATTACTTAATATCTATCTTATCTAAAGATTATGAAACGAGACGTTTTAAAAAGTCATGACTTTTTCCTCTACAGCAAGTTTAGTTTTACTAAATTTAGACGAGTCTCATTTATTGATAGATACGAAAAGATGGGCAAAAAGCACAAAATTGTCAATTTGTCGGATTTTGAACTTAACGTGCACAAAAACAACCAGATAAGTTGGTTTAGTGGTAATAGATAACGGTCAGTTTTTTAGTTGAGATACAGTTGATAGAATCTACATAAACATAACGTCTTAGATTCTAGTTGCTTTTTAGGGTTCCGAAGTCAACAAGAAACTCTTAAGGTGATGTATTGTTCAGAATACTTGTCTCTATTTTTTTCTTTACGTGTAAAAAGTAAAAAAAATAACCACACATTTATGCACTTTTTCAATGTTTTTTTTTAACTTAGATATAGGCATTTTTGCAAAAACGTGGGTCCGACAATTATATGTCAGGATTTTATTGAGAAAAAAGAAAGAAAAAAATAAGGTGATTTGTCTAACTGTAGTGAAGTAAAACTGGTTCTGTGGGCTAAAACAGCAAAAAATGACAAAATTCAAGTGAACTTTGCAATTTTTTTCTATAGAGAAAATTTTATTAAATCGTGTTTTGGCCTCCTACGCTTTGTAGCAAACATATTGTTGTAAATTTATAAAAAAAAGATAAATGTATTGTAGTTTCAACCGCAGAAAAATGACTTTTTCCAACCCACGATTTCGGGGTTTGCATTATTTTCTGAAAGGGTTTCGCCTTAAAGTCCGTCTGTCCACGGCTTAGCTCAGAGACTATTTTAGTACTAGAAAGCTATAATTTGGCATGGGTATACATATTAATCACGCCGAAAAAGCGGTACAATAACATATGAGATGAGATAATACCAAGGGCATACCAATAGTGAATAAAAAAATTAAATATAAAAAAATATGAAAAAAAAATTTGGTTACTTTCCCTTTATGTAAAGCAGGGGTCTAAAGTAAAACTATCACGGCTAAGTAGAATTTCTTAGTTTAGGGTAAATATTCGGTTAACTTAAGGTGTGCAGTTGGGTTTGAAAAAAGTTCATAGATTTTTCATACAAAATGTTCTATTACCAGCTGCAATTATAATTAAGATTTTTTGAATATACGTTTATTATTTGAAAAGACTACGGAATCCTACTTTACGCGAATCCGATTCGCACTTGGCCGGTTTTTTATACCCAAGTTCAACCGAAAACGCCCACTGCTGGAAAAAGGCCTCCCCCAAGGATTTCCACGACGACCGGTCCTGCGCTGCCCGCATCCATCGGCTTCCCGCGACTTTCACCAGATCGTCGGCCCAACGCATGGGAGACCTGCCTATTTGAGAACTTTACTGCCCCAACAGCCATCTGTTCTACGAGCTATGTGCCCTGCCCACTGCCACTTCAGTTTAGTGACTCTGTGACCTATGTCGGATACTTTGGTTCTCCTGCGGAACCCTTCGTTTCTGATTCGATCACGCAGAGAAACTCCGAGCATATCACGCTCCATTGCAGTATGGTATGCGATATGAATTATTATATAAACGATTTGTGCTGCGGCCTGACCCGATGCGGCTATCCGTGATTTACGCCACGGTTCTAAGAGTTTTTTGGCGGGATTTGTGGTGAAAGCATTCGTCGTTTTATTTAAATTGTTTATTCATTGTTTTCTGCTAGAGTTTTGTTTTAAAAAGTGGTGCATTTTGAAGAAAATCGTCTGGTGCACGCGAGCTATGTGGAGAACAAGAAAATAAAATTAGGAAGGACGTGAAGACCCGACTTGCACTGGGTCGCAGTTTTATAGACCCTACTGTGACCGGGTGTTCTGCCTCAGAATGAGGCTGTTGAAAATACTGTCTAGAACTCCATATAATATTTTAAATGCACTGGCACTAGCATTTCAAATCATAAAAGAAATGAAGGCGAAAAATGAAGACTGTCTCGAAAGGGCTTGTACCCAGAGACGTTAATATGTTCTAATCAAAAAAAAACGACGGGTTGCACTCCGGGAGTGCCGGCAGAAGTGAAAACTTGAATATTAACGTTGTGCATTTTTGATATTTTGGAATGGTTAGGGAATAATTTTGCACGAATTGCTTTGATTATCAGCATAAAAGTACTATCATTTATGTGGTACAATACAATATTTATTTATTGCGTTATCGTACACAAACATGACAATTTATATTACATTAAAAAGTTTATTTATTTATATATTAAAAGTATGGCCAATGAGCCTTATCCTGCCCTGTAAAGAGCAATCTAACAAAAAATCAACTTTCATCCATAACTTCCGGCTGTCTACTCTCCATCCGTCTTACGAATTTTCGATCAGGTCACGTGTCCTGACGCGAGTTTAACATTGTTTACCCATTACAAAAAAAATGCACAACGCCGCTAAAGAAGTTTTCACTTCAAAAACCAAGCCACGGTATATACTAATATTATATATATTAAACTTTGCCACGGTTCTACAGTTTTACGGGCCTTAGATATTAAAGTCATTGCCTTTAATAAGCGACGCGACATTACTCTATTGAAAGCTAGCGTTAGAGTGCCACCCATGATAATAACTAGTTTTTGATAGGACATTCTTGTTATAAACTGGAAAATAAACAATTATTGTCGCTACTTTCCTGACAAACGTTACACCTAGCTATTAACACAATTTTCAGCTTAACAAAATGGTTATGACTGTGCTAGATTTTGTTTCTCATTTTCTGAATTCTTTTATATTTCATACACAAATTTATTTGCCATTACAAGCTAGTACAAGTCTTTGATGCCTCTTTCACAACAGTCTTATGTAAGTTTTGTTTCTCAGTAGTTTATTTCGCCTACTTTTCCATGAATAATCACATTTTTTAAAGTTTTATTTCCTCTCAGCCTACGATTATTACGTACTATCTACCGTAACATTTGTTTTTCCCTATATTAAGGCGAAACCCTTATAGAAAATAATGAAAACCCCAAAATCGAGGGTTGTAAAAAGTCGTTTTTTTGCGGCTGAAACTACAATACATTTAACATTTTTTATACAAAAATTATTTTACAATATGTCTGCTACAAACAGTTTGCTTAAATTTTGTAATTTTTTACTGTTTTAGCCCACAAAAACCAGATTTACTTCACTACAGTTAGACATAGCACCTTATTTTTTTCTATCTTATTCTTCAATAAAATCCTGACATATTTTCGGACCCACTTTTTTGCAAAAATGCCTATATCTAAGTAAAAAAATAAAATATTGAAAAAGTATATAAAAGTGTGGTTATTTTCTTTATTTTTTACAAGTAAAGAAAAAAACAGAGGCAACTGTTCTAAAAAATACCTCGCCTTAAGCGAGATTTACATCTTATATTACATGCCTACCCTAAGCGAATCAGAAATGAGGAGATCCGTAACAGAGTAATAGACATAGCTCACAAAATCTCTAAAATTAAATGGCAGTGGGCGGGCACATACCTCGTACAATAGATGGCCATTAGAGTAGTAAATTTCTCGAGTGGCGACCGTGCACCGAAAGACTTAACGTAAGCAGGCCTCTGGATGCGAGCAGCGCAGGACCGGTCGTCGTGGCAAACCTTGGGGGAGGTCTTTGTCCAGCAGTGGACGTCTTTCGGCTGATATGATAATGATATTATAAGTATATTTAATTTTAAAAAGAATGCTCTCAGAATTGTTACAATTTATGGGTTCTAATTAACGCGCCATCTTTTTAATAGCACTTTTGTCTTTTAAAAAAGCAAGTTGTTTTCTAAATCACTTGGTTAGCGACCATTCAAGAGAAAGTAAATGTACTGTTTTGCTTACCATATATTACAAAAAAAGCTTCAGTTAGTATGACTCAGCAGCAGTTAATATGAGTCAGTAACGCAACCCAGGACAACGAGCGAAGTTAGTTCCGGCGCTTCACCGGCCGCTACTGCGGCACGCTCGCTTCGCTCGCTCGGCTCGCGCGTTACCTTAAGGCCTTAAGATAGGTCAAATGACAATATTCAATTCAAATTATTGAAAGATTGTGTAAAGCTATCAGTATGAAAAAATATATAATATACTTAAAGTAATAAAAAATCAATTTAACTGAATACAATTTTAAAAATATTACTTGATGTAAAAAAATATATTGCAGACCCTGTTTTTGGAAATTCATCGTAAACAAATAGTTAATGTTGAAAAAAACAAACACAAAAAAGTCGGTGACTTTAAGACCTTTCATTTTAATTGAACTCATTTTTTAAAGTACAGAAAAGTAATAAAAACATGTAAAAATCGAGAATTGGGCGTTCGGTTTCAACGTAGCAGCCGCGTTGAAGCTCGCATTAATATGAACTTAAAATGAATAGACTTACGTTTGATATTATTTTAACACGTTTCAACCTGCTCGGATTGAGGCATCTCAAATCCTTATAAATCAACCCCAACAGCTCCTCGCTTCGCTCCTCACCTAGCCTCACCTTCACCCGGCCTTGACCTAATCTATTCATGTACTCGTATCTATCTCACCTATACGTCAACACTGACATACGGTTACTTCAGATCAGAATCTTTGCTTTCGGTTGCGTTGTTAATTCATATTAAGACGGTAATATTACAGAGTTTCGTTATTTTTGACGTCATTTACTCCTAAACGATAGAAAACCCAAGGTTGAAAAAAAATCCTTATTGTTGATGATGTTCCTCAAAGTCAAAAGCTATTATAAACACGATTGAGCAGTTTTGGCTCGATAAAAAAAAATCCCATAGACCTTTACTTTCAACTCTAGTTATGACTAATATTTTGAAGCATATTTTTTTTTAAATATACAACATAATTTGTTATGGTAATACAAAGTGAGTAATGTTATTATTTTTTATACTTTCATTGTAGTTTTTGATTGAAACGGAAAACCATTGAAATAGTGAAAAAGTTTGGTTATTTTCTTTACTCTTTACACGTACCACGTTCCAATCAATACGTCGCCCTAATGCTTGTCTTCATAATTATAGTCGTCAATAGTATAATTGTCGGCAAAAATGAATACTTTTAGATGCCCACAAATAGTCGCTGACAACAACTTACATATTTAAAAGGCAGAAACTGTTATTTTTAAAAGAAAGCGATTCAAATTTATGATGCAAGGTTAATTTCTCATAATCCTTACTAATATTGCAAACGCGTAAGTTTGTATGTATGTATGTTTGTTACTCTTTCACACCACAACAAATAAACGGATCTGGATGAAATTTGGTAGGAAGACAGATCAGGACTTGGATTAACATACACCGTTATTTTTTATCACCTACGATTTTTAAAGATGTGATTCATGTTTTTAAAGTGTAATTTATAAAATAAATAAAAGAATTAGTATGTACGTAAGAATTTATTTATTTTCAAGCGACTTCCAGAAAGGAGGTGGTTCTCAATTCGTCTGTATGTTTTTTTTTATGTTTGTTACCTCATAATTAAATGTCAACATAATTTTTTATGCACACCTTACCTAGTTAAATAAACCGAAATAAAGATCGTCCTTATTCAACCTCAAAATAATGCGATTAATTTGGGAGTTGTTTTTGCTTGATTGAATTTAGGTTGTTGCCACTTCGACAGCAAAAGCGTAGTAATAACAATCTTGTTATTTGGTCGTTAATGCGAAAAAGTATGATCTGCAAATTAGTGTTCAGAATATTGAGACAGTCTTACAAAAAAAAAACGTGTGGCACTCGGGGACTGCCGCGGTATAGCTATTGCATAGCATTTTTTATCATCTTATGCAATTATAATTATTTATTTATTTTTTATTTATGCAGTATTTACCAGTACCATATAGTCCTTGGGGCGCGGGATGTTTATGTAATAAATTAACACTAAGTAAGTTACACCAGCAAAATTGACTAAGTCCTTTTAGTACCGCAAATCGCTAATAGATGGCACTGTAAGTTTTTTAGAACTCGGCCGAGCGTGGGGTGTTAGGTTTTATTTTCGTTACGGAATTTCTTGTTTCGGTCGCCGCGTTTATAGCCCGCGATAAAAGCTATGCAATAGCTTAAAATTTCAAAATTAAACCAATTGATATCGACCGTATATCGTACACTGAATCACATCTGAAAGTTACACTACTTTTTTCCACGATCGCACTGCGCACCCTCGACGACAGTCATAGAAACTATGTTCACGCGAGCGAAGACGTTGGCAAAGGCTAGTTTATTTAAAATGTTCTCCAGGTCAATGTAAATAGGTTTTAATGATAAATTTTGGTAAGTGGTAACACTTACAGTCCATTTAAAATTCCAAAGCAACACTGCTTGGCCAATCTTGTCCCGGAATGTCCGAGTTCAAGTGGAGTTAACTGTCAAACAACTACCAGTTTTTAGGGTCCCGTACCCGAAGGGTAGATTCAAGATTCAAAATATTTATTCAAAATAGCTGCAAGTTATACTCTTTCCGATAGTCATAAATAATAATTACATAATTTCAATTGTGAAAAATCAAGAAAAAAACAATCATTACTTAATAATGTCAAAATGCAATCCTTGAAATAAACCAGATTGGGTCTTTAGAACATGAAAACAATATGACACGAAATAAAAAATAATAAATAAATAAAAAAAGCTTTATTTTGGAAAAATAATATCCATAGTGTATTAGTAACAATGTTGACTTATTAATTATGTTAGTTCCTATTTTATTGTTAGCAGAGCGACTGAGATTTTATTTGGAGTAAGTACCTAATTATTAATTAATGTCATTGATATCTTTGAAAAGAGTAGGCCAGTTCACACGGACAGCACCCGGTCACGAGTATAACGCGAGAGTCAGCCATCGCTCCCATCAACCATATTAGAGGGAAAGGAACGACTCGGCTCCCAATGCGCCACCATCCGCACAAACATTTAAGCGAGCATGCACCACTCACATATCATGTCAATGCTAAGATAAACATATTAAATAAAATAAGTACCTACTAGACTTGTCATGTCTTATCACTTCCACGTCAATTCTTAGGTTCATCATTTTGTTACTTTTAAACATGATTAGTAGTGTTGATAGAAGAAACACCAGTCACTGTACGTATACATTTTTGCCATTTAAATATTCGGATGTCTTTTAATAACCTTTTTTACAATGAGTTCTTTTGATACAATTTTTTAACTGTTTTTCTTGCAAATTTAAGACATCATTAGGTAATTTGTTATACATGAGTGAGCATTGTCCCACAAAGGACTTATTGATTTTGCTAAGTCTGCTATAAATTACTTAAAGTTTATTCCTATTCCGAAGATTACGACTGTGCCGGTAAAAACGGGACCCTATTACTGAGACTTCGCTGTCCGTCTGTCTGTTTTTATGTCCGTCCGTCTGTCACCAGGCTAAATTTCATGAATTGTGATAGCTAGACAGTTAAAATTTTCACAGATGATGTATTTCTGTTGCCGCTATAACAACAAATACTAAAAAATAGATTAAAACAAATATTTAATATTTATGCTCCCATACCACAAACGTGATTTTTTTTGCTCGATATTGATAACGGCAACAGTTAGACGCTTGAAATATTCACAGAATATTGGGTTGTGTTATTCACTTTAAAAATAAATAATTAAATTTCAATTATTATTTAGTTTATTATTAATCCCATACAACAAACGTAATTTTTATAGATAACTAGCTTTTGCCCGCAGCTTCGCCCGCGTGGATATCGTTATAATTACTGTTTTAGAGGGTGTGCGGTGCGCGAGCCGCAAGTGGCTCGCGAGCGTGGACATTATTTTTTTCCAGATCCCTCGGGAACTATGTCAGGATATGCTTATTAGTAAATCATGTCATTTCCCACCCACTCAACCATATCTGTGCAAAAAATCACAACAATGCATTGTTCCGTTGCGATGTTAAAGAAATTTACCAAAAAAGAGTATTTTTTCAGTTCCCTCAGGAACTGCATCGGGCTTTGCTATTTTCACGGGATAAAAAGTAGCTTATGTCCCTTCTCGTGACACAGGCTACCTTCATGAAAAATTCCATTAAGATTGGTCAAGGCGTTGAAGCGTGAAAAGGTAACAAACAAACAAACACATTTTCACATTATTAATATTAGTAAGTATAGTACGGAATCCTCCGTGCGCGAGTCCGACTCGCACTTGGCCTGTTTTTAAGTAATTACTGGGTAACGATCGCGCAATTCGTTCCTTTTATTCGGCACAAAAATTTTAAGCTCGAAAGAGCTTCTGTTTAACCGTTACGTATTTTAAACGAAAAACCCACTTAAGATTTCTTTGAAGTACCTAAATGAAGAGAAATTAATGGCGATGACTATAGCAAGTATAATTCCTTGTGTGGAAAATTATATTCGTGGAAGTACTTTTTATATAATTTTCGAAAGACCTTAAAACTTTTAGGTACAAGCTTTTATTTGAAAATTTTCAATTATTTCGTATTCTTCTCAGCAAACCCTTTTATTTGATACCCACATTGTAGGAGAGCATTAAAAATAACAAGTCCGCCATCTTGGGTGCGCCGCCATGTTGGATTTCGAATGTCGTTACATATTTAACCATGCATTGTTATCCAAACTGAACGTGTATACAAAATTTCAGCTCAATCGGTTGAAGATATCTGCTTCTAAATTGAGTCGCAAGATTTCACCCGAACAAAACAAACATACATACATTGCAAGTTAAATAAAAGCTTGTAAAATAAGGGGGTCCCCATACAATAAACGTTTTTTTAAAAACTTTTCTTTGTTTTTGCTTTATTGTAAAAATGCTAAATAATATAATCGTCAAATTTGGTGTAACTATAGTGCAAATTTAAAGTTCAAGAAGAAGTAATTAAAAAACTGGCCAAGTGCGAGTCAGAACCGCACACAAAGGGTTCCGTATCATCTTACTAGATGGCGCTAGTTTCTTTACGTTTAAAAAAACATTTTTTTTTGTATGGTACCTTATTTTTAACTTTTTCTTATTATGAAACTGAAACAACTATCCCCAAAGAACACAGTCAATTAAAACGAAAATGAAAACTTTTTACAGTTTTATAAGTTCTGACCCTCCGAGTGTTCCTGGCGAACGACTTGGTTGCCAAAGTTTTAACCCTGCGAGTGTTCCTGGTAAGGGGACGGTCACGGTAACGGTAACAGTGTCGTGAGTTCAATAGTTTTTTCCCATCTCAAAATATGCCCAACGCGCCTGACGAAGATTTCACTTCAAAAAAAATGACCTTCATAAAAAAATGACAACCAGCTGATCGTATTGTATAATAAGTATATTTTTTGGAATTTCAGCAAAGTTAAAGAACAAATATAGTATGTAGTTTTGCCATGTCCGTCCGTCTGTCTGTCTGTTGCTTAGTTTAGAGACTCTTAAGCTGTTATTTTGCATGGATATACATATTATTTAGTCGGGGGAAGCCGCTGGATACGAGCAGCGCAGGACCGGTCGTCGTGGAAATCCTTGGAAGAGACCTTTGTCCAGCAGTGGACGTCTTTCGGCTGATTTGATGATACATATTAATACCCCCCCCCCCCCTATACGTAAAGTTGGGATTTTTTTTTCGTCTATCCCTGGGGTGTGTCCTTGGGTAGGTCGTTCAAAAATAATACAATACAATATTCTATAGTGCATCACAACATAAACAAGAAATTGACAATATAGAAGAAAGCCTATACAATAGGCGGCCTTATTGCTAGGTAGCAATTTCTTCCAGGCAACCTTTGGGTAGGGAAACAACGATAGAATAAGTTAAGGGGCGGTGCAATAACTAAAAACAGAAAAATTTGCAAATAAACAGTTATTATAAAATACTTAAATATTATAAGAATAATATATAAAATAATAAATACATATATACATAAACAAACAAAAACATAAATAATTTAAATGTTTTATCTACTGGTAAAGAAAGAAAAAGGAAGATGAAGAAAAAAAGGATTTAAAAGCAGAGAACAGTGTAATACTGTGGTGTATAGTTAGTTCATGTAATCAATTTACAAGAAAGTAATGTTACGACCAACTAAGTGTTCTTGGTCGAGGATAATAGTCGACCACCTTAAGATGTGCAGTTTGATTTGTAAAAAATACGAAATAATAGATTATACGAAATGTTCTATATACCAACAGCAAAAATCACTTTGTTTTTAGGGTTCCGTACCCAAAGGGTAAAAACGGGACCCTATTAGCAAGACTTCGCTGTCTGTCCGTCCATCTGTCACCAGGCTGTATTTCTTTAACCGTAATAGGTAGACAGTTGAAATTTTTCACAGATGATGTATTTCAGTTGCCGCTATAACAAAAAATACTAAAAATTAGAAAAAGTGAAAACAATGAGTTTTTTTTTAAAAAACGTGAAGAAACTAGCGCCATCTAGTATGATGGTGTAGGGTAGTGTAGGGTAAGGTAGGGTAGTGTGGTGAAGTGTAGTGTAGTGTAAGGTAGAACGAAGTTCGCCGGGACAGCTAGTATTTTATTTTATAATTTATTTTTGTCAAACAAGATTTTCAGATATTTTACGAGGTACGCTGTTTTGCTGAATAATATTTTATAATTTATTTTTGATACTGGAAAATACTGATGGTCATGTATGGTTGGGCCTACTTACACTTGTTGCGTTTTTTTACAAAACACGCTGTGTGTACTCGCACGAATGTGAATGTAGTTTACGACCGCTTGTGATCGTGACGGCTGTGATTTGGCACATTAGGCTGTTCGCACACAAAATTATTTTCTTAAAAAAATATATTGTAGGTGTACGGAAAGGGAAAAGCACGGAAAGTGGACAGAATTAACTTTATCGACTTTTACAGTTTTGAAGATAAGATAGCCAGTTTCCCATTGCGTTGGGGAATCTTGGTAAGCCCGCTTCCATCTTCGGCAACATCGTCACTTACCACCAGGTGAGATGTTGTCAAGGGTTTACCAATTGTTAATAAAAAAAATGAAAAAAAATCTATACTTATATTATAATAAAACTGCAACGGGGACGTGTCTCTAAATGAAATATTTTTGGAAAATAGTAACTGTGGTGGACATTACTAACGATAAAGAGGACAAAACAATTTTTTTCCATTTTTTTTTACAATTGTCTCGGCATTAATATTATATAATCTTTGCCAAATTTCAGCTCTTAACTACTAACAGTCTAGAAGCAAACAGACAGACAAGACGAAACTAAAAGGGTTCCTTGTTGTACTACAGAACCAAAGTATATATATTAGTACTAACGTACGGTATAGACCACTGGTATAGACACTGCCTACCGCTCTCTAGATTACGACCTCATCCCCTCGTCACCCAGATTGATACAGATTAGTTACAGTTTGGTTGTCGAATTTAAAAGATTTCGCCACCATTTTTTTGTTCCGTCATTCGTTTTTTGGAATGTCATTTCTGGCCCGCTGTATGAAGTGTCCAGAGTGTGACAGAACCCTAAAAATGACGAAATTGGAAATAAAAATAAAGATAAATTTAAATTTTAGTGTAGATATATTTATTATTATTATTTTACTTTTTAAGTTTTGTGTGCGTTGCGCCTAACCAAGCTATTTTCCTTCTAATCACGTGCCACGTATTGGCAAACAAAAAAAAGAACATAATATTTGCGAAGCGAAAGAAACTGTTTTATGAAAGCGAAACACGCTAGACATGTACACAGAGTGTAAAAAAACAAACCCGACAGAAGCTCAACTCTGCATGCATAATTAAGCTTTCAACTTTACAAAGTGTACCTACCACTCACTATGTACACAAAGTCATAGGTAGTGGAAAACAACTTTCCCTATTAAAAATATAAAGGTACCTCTACACTTGGGTGACAATTACAATGCACAGTAACTGCGTTTACCAGTAGAATACCAGTAATATAAGCAAAATCAAAATACCAGCCAAGTGTTAGTCGGACTCACGCACCGAGGTTTCCGTACACCACACCTCTCCACAAGAGTACAAAATTGGAACTTATTCATTTCAAACAAAACACATCAACAAGAGCGACAGAAAAATGTTGTTCAGTTCGGGGTTCTTAGCCCGAGTACGACTTTCACTTAGCTGGAGTTAGGTACTTTAATCTAGCGAGTTTGACGCTTTATTATACTTTACTGGCTGTTTCCCGCGGCTTCACCCACGTGGACAATGTTTCTATGAATTTTCGAGGGTGCGAAAAAACAAGAAGCCTATGTGTTAATCCAGGTCTTAATCTGTCTATCTACCAAATTTTAGCAAGATCCGTTCAGTAGTTTTTGCGTGAAAGAATAACAAATATACATCCATACATTCTTATAAACTTTCACGTTTACTATAATATTAGTAGTATTATTATTGCTACCATTTTTAAGACAGAGCAAAAACAATCAATTTAAAGGAATACACGTTATTTTGTAGACCTCCGTTATTTTTTGTTTTTTAAACTTATTAAATTGTTATAAATCTGCCATAATACAAATTCTGAGAAAATTTCAACCGGCTACGTTACGGTTCAAAAGATAAAGGTCGAACAGACATACGGACGACGTATACCCGGTGCGGAACCCTAAAAAGCACAGAAGTGATTGTTGGCCATTCTACGCGACCGTGTGTCTTGTCTCACACTATTGTCAATAATTGTTTAGTCATTCTTAGGTAGCAGCTATTACTGAGATGAACAGACAGACGAGATTGTTTTGATAGTGGGGTACATCCTGAATGACAAGTGAAAGTACATGTGAAAACCTCTTTATTGTTGTAAACCGTTATACTTGCAATAAACGTAGCTACTTTCGATTTTATGAAGATAATTATAGTAGTGCGTGAATTGACGGCGTGATTTTGCTAGCTTCTAGTTAACTGTTTATTTTCAAGCGACTTCCAAAAAGGAGGAGGTTCTCAATTCGTCTGTATGTTTTTTTTTATGTTTGTTACCTCAGAACTTTTGACTGGGTGAACCGATTTCTATGATTCTTTTTTTATTTGGAAGCTAGTGCTTCCCGTGTGGTCCCATAATTTTTTTATCAAAATCGGTGTAGTACTTTAGTAGAAAATTAACAAAAACCAAAAATAATAATGCAAAAATGTACTAATTTGTTGCGATGGAAGTCGGTTTTTTAACGTGTTTAGCGTTTTTCTACATAGGCTGTTACATAGGATAGTTGGCGGAACTACAACATATTAGTACAAATACATAAAATAATTTTATTGCTGTCATCGTTAAAAATTGTGGGTACCTATTATTAATAACACTAGCTGGGGTACCCGGTTTCACTCAGGGAGTTGATATGATACGTTTAAACCCACGACAGATCTTGCTTTATAGCCCCACCAATACAAAAGAGTTTCGAATCGTACACAATGTTCCAGAATATTCCACAATATTCGAGAGTATTCTGGAACGTTCTACAAGATCTGGGATGTTTTTGTGGAATTCTCTAGAATACTCTTAAATGTTCTGCACTGTTCTAAAAATTTCTAGATGGCGAAATTTCCAGCCCTTATAATATGTTCAAAAGCGCGCCCTTTAAACAAAAACGGGAACCTTCTTCATGGATGGGGGATAGAGGGCTACCACACCATATAACTCCCTTGATCATATATACCGGGACTCTATTCTGAGTTTTAGCGGCACGCACATTGTACACTTAAGTACTTTTATAATAATTTCATATCAGCTCATATACGTCCCCAACGAGGGGCTCGAGCCTACCTTGAATCAGGGTGATTAGGCCTTAGTCGACCTCGCGTGCCCAGTGCGGGTTGGTCGACTTCACACACAACCTTCGAGTTTCATCGCAGGCGTGTGCAGGTTTCCTCACGATGTTTTTCCTTCACCGTTAAAGCAATTGGTAAGTGTACGTAAGTTTTTGAAAAACTCATTGGTACATTGGCTGTCCAGATTTGAACCTGGTACTTCTAGCTAGAAGGACCGAGTCGTTACCAGTTGAGCCACCGACGCTTTTCATTGATCATACCGGGATTCTATTCTGAGTTTTAGCGGTACGCACATTGTACACTTAAGTACTTTTATAATAATTTAAAGGGTCTTAACAAAGGTATGCACTTTTTTTAACTAGAGATTGTACTCATGAAACTGACCAACTTTCCCCAAGAAACCCATCGTCAATTCGCATTTATTATTTTTTAATTAAATTATCAAACTGCTTAGAATAACTCACAGGTTTACAAACTTGACAGTTAAAGGCCAAAGTTCAATGACCGCGCCGGCCCGCAATTTTGACGTATTCCGCGCAATTTAATATTTTTATTAAAAAAACAAATGTGAATTGACCATAGGTTTCTTGGAGAATGTTGTTCAGTTACATGAGTACAAGCTCCAGTTAAAAAAGTGCATACCTCTGTTAAGACCCTGTATATTGATGACATAGTATAGATAGAAGAGGACTAACTAGGTATATTATCATCATCATCATCATATCAACCGAAGGACGTCCACTGCTGGACAAAGGATTTCTACGACAACCGGTTCTGCGCTGCCCGCATCCATTGTACTGTCAAGTTCGTAAACCTGGGAGTTACTCTGAGCAGTACGATAATTTAATTAAAAAATAATAAATGCGAATTTATTATTGAGATATATTTTTTTTGCCTGCATCAACGATTTTTTATGAATATCTACAATGTCGAATCTGTCACACACACCTTACACGTTACAGAAAAAAACACGTTAAATAGGCAAATAAATTAACTTCGTAACGGTACATTACATTTCACAAAAATACGGAACACTTAAAATATTTTTTTTTAATTTTCAGCATGTTTGGTATAAAAAAGGCGATTGCGTGAGATTTTGAAGTTGACACGTGAATGTCAGAATTTACACGCAACGTGCGATAGGAAATCGAGTTTAATTTGTTGATTCGTGTTATTTTTTTACTTTCTTAGCTACTCCAGTGAACCTTTTCTTTTTCGAGCGATTCAATTCAAATTTAACTTATTTGTTTCAGATAGTCAATCCATAATGTGTTAGTAACAGACATTTTCTTTTTATTCACTATTGATAAGCCCTTGGCATCATCTCACCTGATGGTAAGTGACGATGATGCCGAAGATGGAAGCGAGCTTACTAAGATTCCCCAACGCAATGGAGAACTGGCTATCTTATCTTCAAGCCGGAACACATCAATGTTGTTTATTTTATAAAACTAGGTTAGTTATCAACAGAAATGTCAAAAATGTTAATCATTATAATGTCAAACTACAATAATATTCCAATTTAATAATATTCAATGTCAGTACAAAATGTCAGGTCACATGTAGTGAGTTCCAATGCCTTATCCTAAAAGTGCCTAAAATAGGGATGTCACTTAATAATAGTCATTTAAGTTTTCAAATGGCGACCGCGCACCGGAAAACGTAGCGTAGGCAAGCCTCCCACGCGGTGGACCGACGACCTGGTGAAGATCGCGGGAAGCCGATGGATGCGGGCAGCGCAGGACCGGTCTTCGTTTTGCGGCCAATATGATGATGATGATGAAGGTTTACATAGGAATCTTAAAATTCTCTTATCTTTTTTTAAAATAAAGCATTTCGAAAATGTAATCTACCCACAAACTAGAATTTCGTTACTTGCTTATGTGTATAAAGTTTCATTAGAATCGGCCTTTGTATTTTCGAGATGTAGTAATTTTAAATTTGTATAAGAAACTATTTTATGGATACTTTTTTTTTATTTACAATTGGTAAGTCCTTGGCATCATCTCACCTGATGGTAAGTGACGATAATGTCAAAGATGAAATCGGGTTCACCAAGATTCCCCAACGCAATAGGGATCTGGCTATCTTATCTTCATGCCGGAACACATCAATGCTGTCAACATGGATGTTTTGGCGGCAAGACTTAGATAAAATGGTGGTAGCTAACCAGGCGGGCTTAGAAAATGGCCTACAACCAACCAAACCGAGTCTTACTAGTGGAATCGAACCCGCGACCTCCTGGTGTAAAGCAATGGACTAACCATTAGGCCACGGAAGCGGTTAACAATAAAATAAAAATACGCTCTTATTAATAGCACCAATCAAAATAGAGTATGTAATTAACTCTTGGACTGTCTTCTTTCTGATGTTACCAGCGTGGTCCTGTCAAAGAATGTAAATGAGTAATGCAATAATTATGATAGATTACTTTCATTACGCACAGCAATGATATAAACGTAGTAATGTCAGTTGTTTTGTAATTGCACTGCTTGACAAATTAGCGAATACCAGTGAATCGTTTGCATGTTTTGTAAATGGAGAACAGTCCACTATTATTTATTGCAATGCACACGACATAATATTATAAAAACCGGCCAAGTGCGAGTCGGATTCGCAATCCGAGGGTTCAGTACTACCACATCTAAACAACTATAATAATGATACATTATTATTGATGTGTAACATCTTTGCTCTCGCTTTCCTGCAATTTGTGGGAGTGATTTCGTGAAATGGGACGGAAATGTGTAACAGTGATTTGTTACACACCATATGCGAGTACCGTAGGTCTCGCTCGTTTTTTTTTTATTTTTTTATTTATTCTTTCTTTCAAAACATCAATATGAGCGACAGAAAAAAATCTTTCTTTTTCATGCAACACAGATGAATTCCTTAACGTCTCATACTTGGGCGGTTTTTATCATTTCTTGTTTTAATTAGGAATTAGTAATAAAATCACACCAAGTTTCAAAAACCATCATACTAGATGGAGCTAGTTTCTTCATGTTTAAAAAAAATACTTTTGTATGGAGATTTTTTTTTTTTTTTTACTTTTTCTAATTTCTCTCATTTGTTGTTAGAGTGGCAACTAAAATACATCATCTGTGCTAATTTCAGCTGTCTAGCTATCAAGGTTCATGAAATACAGCCTGGTGACAGACAGACAGACGGACAGACAGCGGAGTTTTAGTAATAGGGTCCCATTTTTACCCTTTGGTACGAAACCCTAAAAATGTTAAAAGGCTTATATGAGGACTACTGAAGGTATAATTAAATAATTGATAACGATAAAATTATACATTGAAGTGTGTTTAGACTAATCTATGACTGACTCGGTGGCTAAGTGGTTAGTGCTCTTGACTGCTGATCCGAGAGTTGTGGGTTCGATCCACACCTAGGGCAAACATTTGTGTGATGAGCAGATTTGTTTGCTTTGTGTCTGAGTGTCAAAATATCTTTATAATATGTATGTATTTAAACGTATATAAGTATCCCACAAAAAACATTTTCATGTAAAAATGTTGCCAACACGAATCTACGTAGCTTACCCTGTGAAAAATTTATCAGATCTCGTATAAAGCCAAGCTCTAAAGACTGCACGCTCTAAACCTACAAGCTCTACACCTTACTCATATTATATGAAAAAGTGGTCAAATCTCATGTAGAGCCAAGATTTTTGATGTATGCGCCCTAACTTTACCATGCCTCCTTCACAAATTCTACATTTTAGTCAAAACGTGTGGCTTGGCCGTTTTGCTACCGTCACGAAGTATTTAATAGGCATTCGTTCATTGGGTTACTTAATTTATTGATATCGACTATATCTTCCCTAATAATCTTAGATTTTGTTTTCGTCCCCGTATCATTATGTAAAGTTCTTGGTTTATATTTATAGGATCTTCTGGTTTCGGCAATTTGACCAGTGTTTCCTCGAGAGGCAAAGGCAGGTGAAGGTAGTTTCACACCCAATTAACGAATGCCTATGAAATTTTCGTGACGGTAGCAAAACGGCCAAGCCACACGTTTTGACTAAAATGTAGAATTTGTGAAGGTAGGCCTGGTAAAGTTAGGGCGCATAGATCAAAAATCTTGGCTCTACATGAGATTTGACCACTTTTTCATATAATATGAGTAAGGTGTAGAGCTTGTAGGTTTAGAGCGTGCAGTCTTTAGAGCTTGACTTTATACGAGATCTGATAAATTTTCACAGGGTAAGCTACGTAGACTCGTGTTGGCAACATTTTTACTTGAAAATGTTTTTTGTGGGATTTTATTTATTTTTGTAAGTTGGTAATGGATTTTTTTGTTTATTTTTGTTCCTTTTTTTGGGTGTATTTCTTGCAAGTCAACCACACCTTTTTTATAGCCCACTCTCTATATTTGCCTTTTTTATTTGATAATTTACTGTTTAAAGTAAGTGAAAGGCAGGAATGGAAGAGGCAGGAACCATCTCCCGGCATGTGTACCACATGATGACGGCGGGGTTCCACCTCTACTTCCAGTACAACAATTTCAGAAACCATGTTAAAATCAGAAGAATACCGATAATACTCAATCTAAAGCAATTAAACCTACACCTTACGACCATACAAAACTAATCCTATTCCTAATTTTATTCAAACTTCCAATATTAAATTCTAAGAAAATAACAAAGAAATACTTATAATAATTTGTACGAGTAACCTACTTAACTTGAAATAAGGCATTCTATCTTGTAAAATTTTAACTATTTAGCATCATCCAAAGCAAAGTTATGTGAGTTTCAAACAGTTTACGAATCGTAACTTACGATGCTTCAAAGCAAAATGATATATTCGAATATTCTTTCCCAAAGTTTTACTAGCGCAGAAGAAGAATGTCGTAAACGACTGTAAATGTCCGAGGTACAACTTCGCTAGATAAGGCTGCCCGTGTCTGATATACAAGTCGTTACCGCGTTTCAAAATACAGTCAGCGCCATCTAGTGACGCCGGACCGTGTTTAAGCTTTCAATCCCATTTTTTAAGAGTTAGGGGATGATTTTCGAAAAATTAATTTTTAATAATATTTTTTTTTATTTGTTATAAGAAGTATTTTAATAAATTTTCACTTATGTATGAATCACAAATTGTAGTACAAGTCTCATACAAACTTCCACCGTAGTAGGTACTATTATCTAAGCTGTGCTTCCACCTGCTATTCCCAGGGTTATTTATTCCCAGGTTAGGTTAGGTTTTTAATTTTTTTGTTGTCTTTGTAGTAATATTAGCTTACATACCAAATTTCAGCTTTCTAGGACTTCAGGAAGTACCCTTACAATTTTTGATGATCAGTGAATCAGTGAATCAGTGACGAAATCGAGGGTTTTGAGACATTAATAAAATCTAAAGTATAATAGCAACAGCATTCAAACTTTGTATGTTTAATGATTGTACTGATGGCATTCTATCTTGAAAAATTTTATTATTTAGCATCATCCAAAGCAAAGTTATGAGAGTTCAAAAAAACGACGAAGCGTTGCGAGAAAAGGTAGGTAGTGCTCTTGCGCTTTGCTTGGCTCGTCTTGGCGGGGCACTACCGTGCCCCAGATTTATAACAGTCTCTGTTTCCCATAACACAGGGAATCCTATTTGGGGCCAGATAACCATGTGTGATTGATTTGTCCCAGAATATTTATTTATTTATAGTCAATAACAACAATATTAAATACGAAATGATAACCTCCTATTTTATTTATAAAGTTAAAATTATAAATAAAATAGTAAATTCTCCATTGCCATAGGTTTGGAAAGCCCTCTTCAATCTTCAGTATCATCATTAATTACCATCAGGTGAGATAATGTCAAGAGTTTACCACTTGGACGAATAAAGGTTTACCAGTCTTGAACGTGAATAAAAAAATAAATATAAAAAAAATTGAGTGTGCAGGTTCAAAAATAAGTCTCATAATTTTGTAGCGAGCTCGGTCAACGAACCCAGACATGCCACAGAGTAAAAAGTAAAAAATAGTAGTTTTAATGACAGGACGAGCGAAAAGGCAAATCACAATGAGAGGAAGTCAGGACAATGATACTAGCAGACCGTGAATGCGACTGTGAGAGCAAAAGTTGTGAGATATACAGGGTGTTACTAAAAAAACCGGCCAAGTGCGAGTAGGAATCGCAAACGAAGGGTTCTGTATCATCAGTACACGAAAAAAAAACACGTTTCTTGCATGGGTGCCTTGTCTCCTTCATAATTTATTATTATTATCTGTCGGTGGCGTAATGGCGAGGGCCACTACCTTCTGTGCGGGAGGTCGTGGTTCGAATCTTGCCACGTACCAATGTGTTATCGAATTTCGATTTCATATACACGTTTATCCGACGCTCTTACAGTGAAGGAAAACATCGTGGGTGTATATATGAACTGATATGATGTTGTTATAGCAGCAATACAGAAATATACACTTTATGAAAGTTTTAACCGCTGACAGACAGAAAAAACAGTAAAAACGTAATTTTATTTTTGGTCACCTGGACCCAAAGTAGGATTCCCTGTGTTATGGGAACCAGAGACTGTTATAAACATACTTATATACGTTAAAATACATAAATTAACAGCCAGACACAAAGCAAACCAATCTGCTCATCCTACAATTTTTTTCCCTGGGTGGGAATCGAACTCACAACCCTCGGATCAGTAGTCAAGAGCACTAACCACTAAGCCAACGAGTCAGACTTTGATTTTTTTTACATTTTCAATTATTGTTTGTTGTATAGTGGCAATAGAAATAAACACTCTGTGAAAATTTCTACTGTCTATCTATTACGGTTCATGAAATACAGCCCGCTGACTTACGGAGTTACTCAGTAATAAGGTCCTGTTGGTCACCCTTTGAGTGAACGGAACCCTAGAAAGCAGAATACAGATAGACGAAATTATAATTGGTGTTGATTAAAAAAAATTGTATCCTTAAAAGTATCTAGTTCTCAAATATAAACAATCAAAAAGATAAGGACAGTAGAAATCTTCCGGCGCGACATGGAAACGAATATACTTTTTAAATGAACTCTATTGCCACAGTACACCTATTATAACCTCACCCCGGACACTGCATACAACGGTCGTGAAATGACATTTCTTAAAAGAAATTTCTTACATAAAAAAAACTTTATGACAAATTGAAGGCGGGACGTAATAATCGTGAAAGTTTCGTGTTATAAAAATTTGGATTAAAAAAGAACGTTTTTTTTGTTTTAAAACATGTTTTCAAAGTTTTTGTATGTAAATTAAATGACTGTTATGTCAAATTATATATTATATTAGTATTCAAACACAGTACGGTATTAGTATAAAAAACAAAGTTATTTTTGCAGTTGGCTTTAGAAAATTTTGCACGGAAAATCTATAAACTGTTTACAAATAAAAAGGTCTATTTGGCCGTGATGATTTTCCTTTTAAGTAAATTTATGGTATTCCTTATAAAATAAATAAATATATATTATTTTACCTAGGTAAGTACTCCATGCATAATATTATGAGATGGGAGTGTTGGAGCATTAATAAAAGAACTAAAAATTAAAGAAAAAAGTAAGAATCGATGGTCAGACGTGTTGCTCATAATAAAAATATAGTGGAAAATAATGAGAATACTATTTTTAAACCCGATACAATAACTTGCGTCGTTGGCGTAATGGCAAGGGCCCGCTACCTCCTGTCGGGGAAGGTTGTCGTTCGAATCCTGGTTGTGTGTGTTTTCAACCGACTTCAAAAAAGGAGGAAGTTTCTCAATTCGACCGTATATATATTTACATATAATATTATGTGTGTTCGCGGATAACTTCGTCGTTTTTCAACCGATTTTGATGATATTTTTTTTGTTGGAAAAGAAATATTATCGAATTTCGATTTCATGTGTACGTTTATCCGACGCTCGACTCTTACAACATAATTTGAAGTTGTGGGGGTGGACACCCGCACTGCGTATTTTCGATGATTTCTCGTTAATCTTGTATAAAAACTAAATACTGATCTAGTTACTCGTAGCTAGTACAATTTCCTTTGTAATTATATTGATTTTATATGTGTTTTCTTGGAAATAAATAAAATATAAAAGGTTCTTCTTCTTCTTATCAGCTCATTTACGTCCCCACCGAGGGGCTCGAGCCTACCCTGAATTAGGGCGATTAGGCCTTAGTCGACCACGCGGGCCCAGTGCGGGTTGGTCGACTTCACACACAACCTTCGAGTTTCTTCGCAGGTGTGTGCAGGTTTCCTCACGATGTTTTCCTTCACCGTTAAAGCAATCGGTAAGTATATGTACGTAAGTTTAAAAAAAAAGTTAAGTTATAAAAGGTTAAGTTTTGTTTTTTCTTTGTTTTCCGGTAACATTTTGTATCCGTTACGGACTTAGAAGAATTAGGCTACGGATACCAGCGCTTGATGGAGTTTCGACATTTTATCCGTAAAACTTTTAAGGCGAGGTGTTGATTGGAACAGTTGTCTCTGTCTTTTTCTTTACGTGTAATCAGTATAGAAAATAACCACACTTTTTTAAATTTTTCAATGGTTTTTCGTTTCAATCAAAACCTTCAATGAAACTATAAAAAATAAAAAAATTACTCACTTTGTATTATCATTACAAATATTAATGTATATTTGTATAAATATATACCTCAAAATATTAGTCATAACTAGAGTTGAAAGTAACGGTGTAGACCTATCTTTAGGATTATTTTTTTATCGATCGTGTTTCTAATAGCGTTTGACTTAAATGAACATCATCAACAACAATGGTATTTTTTTTTCAACCATGGGTTTTTTATCGTTTAGGAGTAATTGACGTAAAAAATAACGAAAATCTGTAATATTACCGCCTTAAAGAAAACTGCAGATATTTAATTTAGTTGATTTCAAACATTATAGAGTTTTCACGCAGTGTGAACGTTCATCGGTCCATTTCAGTTGAGCTATTTCCAGTCATCCAACTAATCACTTTCGGTTTCATCATCAAGATCTGAAAAGTCCATTTCATCATCTCTAGTGTGAATTGGCATACTCTTCTCAAAGGCATTAATGACATTCAATGATTTTTATGTATAACTTTTCGTGTCATATTATTTTCGTGTTCTCATGACACAATGTGGTTTATTTCAAGGATTGAATTTTGACCTTATTACTAATGATTGTTTATTTGTTAATTTTTCAAATCACATTATATTATTATTATTTTATGACTATCAAAAAGAGTGTTATTTGCACCCATTTTGAATAAATACCTTTAATCTTGAATATTACCCAAATACTCTGTTAGTTCCATGTCTGTCTTTTGATTTAGGATTGTTTACAAATAGATTAGATACTGATTTATCTTACAGCTTGTGTAGACATTATAATAATTTATTATTATATTTTTTAGGCTGCGTACCTCAAAAGGAAAAAAAAACGGTACCCTTGTTGGATCACTTTGTTGTCTGTCCATCCGTCCGTCTGTCTGTCAAGACCCTTTATCTCAAGAAGGCGTAGATGTATCGAATTGAAATTAAAACCATATACTCTGGTCTACAGTCTCTTGAAGCTTTGGAAAAATCTATTTTCTATGTTAACGTACAAAAAAGATACGGCCGTTAATGCCGCACAAAGTTTGGCAAGTAATACCATCTTATACTACAAGTATAAGGAAAAATCTGAAAACTGTCCATTTGTAATTAAATCATAAAAACTATAGTATTCATATTATCTTTATTTAAAGTACGTAATAAAATCAATTATGCAAGGAACAGCAGGCAGTCCCAATTTTTAATTGAATTATAACCGTGTCATGTGGGGTATCATATAAAAGGGCTTCATTGGTGCAAGCTTAAACATATTTTTTACTATTTTTATGATGTATAGTTTCCAATTTATTATTTTTTAAGTTTCTTATCCAGAAATGTGGTGGTACGGAACCCTCGGTGAGCGGGTCCGATTCGCTCTTGGCCGTTTTTTTTTACATTCGTTCTCACTTTTATTGCCAACGATTTTTTACAACTTTGCAGGTAATGTTTCTTTGTGCCATATCTAGTAACTTAATTATAACTATTTTTAAATTGTTCTCAAAGATAATGATAATGATGAAGATTTAGAAAAACCGGTGAACTGCGAGTCAGAATCGCGCACATAGGGTTCCGTACCATCTTACTAGATGGCGCTAGTTTCTTCAAGTTTTAAAAAAACACGTTTTTTGTATGGAGACTTTTACTTTATCTAATTTTTAGTATTTTTTGTTATAGCGGCAACAGAAATACATCATCTGTGAAAAATGTTACTATCACAGTTCATGAAATACAGCCTGTTGACAGACGGATGGACGGACAGCGGAGTTTTAGTAACAGGGTCCCATTTTTACCCTTTGTGTATGGAACCCTAAAAAGCTATAACGAATGTAAACACACATGTTAAATGTCATTCATGTACCTACACAACGCAATCTACACAACTTCAATAATTGAAAACGCTAAACACGCTTTCATCGCAACAACTTCGAACAATTTTGCATCATTATTTTTGGTTTTCGTTATTTTTTTCATAAATTACTACACCGAATTTGATAAAATTTATATGGAACCACACGGAAAGCACTAGATTTCAAATAAAAAAAAAGAATCATCAAAATCGGTTCACCCAGTCAAAAGTTGCGAGATAACACACGTAAAAAAAACATACAGCGAAATTGAGAACCTCCTCCTTTTTGGAAGTTGCTTGAAAAGCAATTTTAAAATCTCAATTCAGCGGTGATTCTCGACAAAGACCTAATAATAACAATTCATCTGGAGCTAAATTAAGGGCACAAAGACTGTCTGGCAATGTGAATGCAACGGAACTGAAACTGACCAGGTCGTTTCATTAGTAAGCTCCGCGTAGGTACTGTAAGGATCTCCTTACAATCGTCCATTGCTTCTCCTTGGGCAAAGTATATAATTATATTAGTACTAACATATTACAGTATGGACACTCCCTGCTGCTCTCTAGATTGCGACCTCACCCCCTCGTCACCGTCATTCCTTTTTTGAAATGTCATCTCTGGCCCGTTGTATGAAGTGTCCAGGGTGTGCCTTGGGTGTGCGATCTATCTCGCGTTATTTTAAAAACATGAAATTTATATATGAAATGATTTGTTTGGATTTATACCCATCATCATATCAGCTAAAACAGGTGGAAGTCCGTAAGGCGGAGACAGCAGTCCGATAAAGAGCAGGTGAAAGGAAGAGCAGGAAGAATATGATTTGGTACTATCCTCAGAGCGACTGGCGAGTGGTATGAGAGGTACACGCCTGCTGCCTTAGGCGGTCGTGTCTTCCATCTGGTTGTGAAGAACCACCGCCACCAACCGTCTCGTTGCGGTGTGCCGCAAGGGACCAAGGACGTTTGCCAGTGGAGGCAGCCCCAAAAGTGACACGATCCGGTAACATAAAAGCCCTAAATGACAAACAATATTCAGTAAAAAAGGCCGTACAAAGCACTTAGTTAACCAAGAAACACACTACACGGGCTCTTCCTATAATTTCAAATTAATATAACTGATGGAAAAATAAACACTATTTAGATAATTTAGCAATAAATCAACATCCAAAAGAAAAATTTTACATCACCGCTCGTTATTTTCTCTTGTTCAATACAATGTGAAACGCAAACTATCGTTTCGAGCCGATCTCTTTTCGTGCGTTTCATAATTAAATTCTCTTTTGATTTTGTTCCTCTATGGAAATTTAATTTGAAAATATTTGTGACTTTTTGACAAGTGTAAAACAAAAATTAATTCTGTATGACTGATGACCGTCGAAATTGGTGAAAGTAAATTATTTTAAACATCTGTGATTTTGGTTTTGTTTACAAGACCTCCTATATTTAACAGGGGTAAGTGATTTATGCTTGGAGATAGCTGTCCAATTTTATTTAGTGCCGTTGCGAACTAAATTTTATTTCATCGTTGTAGGGTCTTCCACCCGGCCCGAACGAAAGACTATTATCCTGGATTACTGCTAGTCTTCCACCGGCGTTTGTTTCGCCGCTCTGCATCTGCCTGCCGCTCACTCAAAGGGAAGTGGAATCTTTGTTTCTATCAAATTTTAAGGCCCATAGAAGTTGGTTGTCACTGGTGACCAAACTCTATCACTGGTGACCAAGCACTGCTACTGCCCGGCAAGGTTCTGCTGTCTTCCTCCAAGCGCAGCTGCTGGTCTACGTGTTCTCCTGTTTCCGTTTACTTTGTCAATTTTGCATTTATTTTAAAATCATTAAGAGTATTGTACACCCAAAGTGTTTCCTACAACTTTGGGGGGTAATTTCGACACCCAATAAATTAACTCCATTTTTGTTTTAGGTATTTATTCGATCATTTTTTACATCTGGGGGGACGATCGATCGTAACCTAACTTTTTTTTTGTATTTTAAAATTATGCAATGTGTTGTTTTTTTTATATTTAATCTATTTCCACGGTCATCCACTTGTTTACGTCTTTACCTATTTTTTTTTTAATCTTATAAAATAAAACTATTCTATATTACCCCAAAATTTATTTTCTTTCCGAAATTCATATTTAGGCAGAGAGTAAAAATTCTACGTGTCATATGTGGCAAATTCCCAAGTTACATTTATTTTTGTCACATATTAATAAAATAATGGTAACTACAGAATTTGCCACATATGACACGTAGAATTTTTACTCGCTGCCTAAATATGAATTTCGGAAAGAAAATAAATTTTGGGGTAATATAGAATAGTTTTATTTTATAAGATTAAAAAAAAATTAGGTAAAGACGTAAACAAGTGGATGAGTTAAAGTTGTAAAGAAAGGATGACCATAATATTTAAAAAAATAGGTAAAAGGCGTAACAAATAATTGGTATAACAAATGGATGACCGTGGAACAAGTTAAATATAAAAATAACACATTACCTAAATTTAAAATATAAAAAAAGGTTAGGTTACGATCGATCGTCCCCCCAGATGTAAAAAATGATCGAATAAATACCTAAAACATAAATGGAGTTAATTTATTGGGTGTCGAAATTACCCCCCAAAGTTGTAGGAAACACTTTGGGTGTACAATACTCTTAATGATTTTAAAATAAATGCAAAATTGACAAAGTAAACGGAAACAGGAGAACACGTAGACCAGCAGCTGCGCTTGGAGGAAAACAGCAGAACCTTGCCGGGCAGTAGCAGTGCTTGGTCACCAGTGATAGAGTTTGGTCACCAGTGACAACCAACTTCAATGGGCCTTAAAATTTGATAGAAACAAAGATTCCACTTCCCTTTGAGTGAGCGGCAGGCAGATGCAGAGCGGCGAAACAAACGCCGGTGGAAGACTAGCAGTAAACCAGGATAATAGTGTTTCGTTCGGGCCGGGTGGAAGACCCTACAACGATGAAATAAAATTTAGTTCGCAACGGCACTAAATAAAATTGGACAGCTATCTCCAAGCATAAATCACTTACCCCTGTTAAATATAGGAGGTCTTGTAAACAAAACCAAAATCACAGATGTTTAAAATAATTTACTTTCACCAATTTCGACGGTCATCAGTCATACAGAATCAATTTTTGTTTTACACTTGTCAAAAAGTCACAAATATTTTCAAATTAAATTTCCATATAGGAACAAAATCAAAAGAGAATTTAATTATGAAACGCACGAAAAGAGATCGGCTCGAAACGATAGTTTGCGTTTCAAATGTCAATAACAGTTTTTCAAATTTATTCCTCTGACTCTCCAAAAAGAACGAAACATACCACCAAATGAAAAAGATTCTAATCTTAAAGAGTTTTTTTTTTAATTTTGGGACGAGATGTATTCATCACAGTATGCAATAATAATAAAAAAATCTGTAGAAAGTGGGTAAGGAATCATGAAAAATCTCCACTATTAAATCTGTGCAATAATTCATCATCATCATATCAGCCGACGGACAACCACTGCTGGACATAGGCCTCCCCCAAGGATTTCCATGACGACCGGTTGTGCGCTGCCCGCATTCAGCGGCTTCCCGCGACCTTCACCAGGTCATCGGTCCACCGAGTGGGAGGCCTACCCACGCTACGTTTTCCGGTGCGCGGTCGACACTCGGGAACTTTACTGCCCCAACGGCCATCTGTTCTACGAGCTATGTGCCACGCCCACTGCCAGTTTTTTTATTCAAAAAACTGATAAGCCCTTGGCTTGGCATCATCTCACCTGAGAGTAAGTAAAGTTTTATGAACCAGGAAACGAATTCGCGGATGTCTTGTGATCTCAGAGTTTGGTATTCATTCGATTATAAAGCCGGTGTGCCGCAGGGCACGTTGCTTGGTCCTGCGTTTTATATGGTGATTACTGATAGCAGCACTGTCATAAAATTGTAACTGTATTATTTCTATTATTGAAGGTCCGGGCGCTAGTTTCTTCACATTTAAAAAAAAACACTGTTTTTGTATGGAGACCTTCACTTTTTCTAATTTTTTGTTATAGCGTCAACAGAAATACATCATCTGTGAAAATTTCATCTTTCAAGCTATCACGGTTCATGAAATACAGCCTGGTGACCGACGGGCAACGAGCAAGGACTTACAGAACAAGTAGGTAAAGGCAAAAATCAGAAAATAGAAAATTTTTAGTCATAATCACTTTTATTTTCTAATTACAAACTTACATTTGCAGATGTTGAATTGACCGTGACGTATATTGATGTATGGAAGATCATTTTTTCAAATTAATGCGGGCTTAAACTAAACGCCCATTTCTCGATTTTTACATGTTTTTATTACTTTTCTTCACTTTCGAATAAGTTTAAAAAAATATGTTCAATTAAAATTAAAGGTGGCAAAGTCACCGATGTTTGTGTGTTGGTTTCATTTAACACATATCATTTGTTTTTTAAAACTTTTGCAATGAATGCCAAAAACAGGGTCTAGAATATATTATTTTACATCAAAAGTGGTAGAATATTTCAATCAATCAATCAAATATGCTTTATTGTACAATTACAAAAATTACAAAATACAGGTACAGAATAAATAGTAAAATTTTAAATTGTACAATGTAGGCGGCCTTATTGCTTAAAGCAATTTCTTCCAGGCAACCCAGAGAATGGATACAATTAAATAAAAGCATGGGCTGTGCAAAGCAAACATATGCAACAATATTGAAAATAGAACAATTTACTATATAATATATAAAAAAAATATACTAATAAAATCTAAATCATAATACATCATGTACCTAATAAAAATACTATACAAAATAAAAAAATAATATAAACTATACTTACATATAATAAAAATATATACTAATATACTAATAAATATTGATACTTAAGTAAGACAAGGAATAGTGCTAATACGTTGATTGAGGACAATTTTTAAAATTGTATTCAATTAAATCGCTTTTTTATTACTTTAAGTATATTTTATAATTTTCCATAGGGATAGCTTTGCGCAGACTCAATAATTTTAATTAAATATTGTGGTTTGACCCATCTTACCGCCTTAACTGCAAAACCGTAACAGAGTTATTCTGTGAAATATGGCAGATAAACATAAAATAACAGTAACAGAAAATGCTAGATCATTTATTTTGCCGTTTTAAAGTGAAACCACGTACAATACAGTTTGTTCGCTGTCTGGATTGCGTTTGCGCAGATTTACCAAGCGGATAGTTTTATGCATGGATTGAATCTGCTCGTCTGGAGGTCAAGGACCTTGCCAATGCACGGGTACAGGCGCACACGCAGCTGATTTGGCGGTTTCAAAAAGGAAACCGTTATCTTCAACGTTTTTAATTGCACCTTGCTCCTTTATGTTAAAAAACCGGCAAAGTGCGAGTCGGACTAGCACTCCGAAGGGTTCCTTACCACCATACCTCTCCACACATTTACATAGTATAATGACGATGATAAGTACCTATTCACATTACAAACAAAAGCCATAAACGCGAGCGACAAAAATATGCTTTTTTTGTAATTCAGTTTGGACTCCTTAGTGCGAGTACGACTCGCACTTGGCCGATTATAGTATGTTGTTTTATCTCAGTGTTTATTTTTGTTACCTTTTACGATAGAGCTAAATCAAAAATACTTCTGAAAAACTATAAAGAAACGGGTTTTTTTGTATGGAGACCCCCTCATTTTTGATGTGTAACATCTTTGCTCTCGCTTTCCTGCAATTTGTGGGAGTGATTTCGTGAAATGAGACGGAAATGTGTAACAGGAAATGCGAACGTTTTTTAATTCTCGAAAACTAAGGTTGTCATAGCCATGCCGCCTAGTGTGATGGCAAAGGCAAAGATGACATACTACTATTCGAAGGGTCGGCCCGTGAATGTACGACCCGATAATTAATTAATTTCATAAGTATTTTGTCACATGTTACACATCATATGCGAGTACTGTAGGTCTCGTTTTTTTTTTCACTTTTTCTAATTTTTAGTACTTGTTGTTATAGCGGCGACAGAAATACATATTCTGTAAAACTTTCAGTTGTCTACCTATAACGGTTTATGGAATACGACCCACTGATGGATGGACAGATGGACAGACGGTGGAGGGTTAAAAAATAGGGTCCCGTTGGTCACCCTTTGGGTGTACGGAACCATAAAAATGAATTTCTACTATCGATATACAGGATGTAACAAAATTGGTGTAGGTCCCTTCAACTGGAGCTTCTACTCACCATACTGAACAACTTTAGTTCTACAAGTTTGCTGAAATCGCAAAAATTCTTGAAATATTCATACAAAACGATCAGCTGATCGACCAATTTTGTGCATTTTTGTATGGAGCGTTGATTATTTTTTTTGAAACTTGACTATGGGTTCCTTGGGGAAAGTTGTTCAGTGTAATGAGTACAATCTCCAGTTAACGGGACCTACACCAGTTTTGTTATTTATTTTAAAGGATTATTACAAGGTAGGTATGTAGTTCTTTAAATTATGTGAATTCGTTTGTTTAGTTTAACTGTTTTGAGACCTTTAATCGTTGATCAATCATCAACAATATCATTAATAATATTATAAACGCGAAAGTTTGTATATGTATGGATGTTTGTTACTCTTTCACGCCACAACAGATAAACGAATATGTATGAAATTTGGTCGGTAGACAGATTAGAACTTGGATAAACATATAGGCTGCTTTTTTCCAGGCTCGCGAGCCGCAAGCTCGCGCACTGCGCACCCTCGAAGACAGTCATAGAACCTGTGTTCACGCGAGGCAAAAGCTAGTATATTATAAAAGTAAGTGTACAGTATGCTTACCGCTAAAACTCAGAAACGAGACCTGGTACGATCAAGGGAGTTATATGGTGTGGTAGCCCTCTATCCCCCATCCTTGAAGAAGGTTCCCGTTAAACCTGAAGAGCGTACTTTTGAAGATATAAGGCCTAAAAATTTGAGAGTATTCAAGAACATTTCACAACAACATCCCCAGATTCCAGAACACTCTCAAATGTTGTGGAATGTCCTGGATCATTCTGAACCATTCTATATTCAATTTTTATTTACTCATTGGTAGAGGTATCTCATAATCAACTCCCTGAGCGAAGCTGAGTACCCAGGTAGTATTTTCTGAAACGTTATCTTCCATCATCACTGTCTATTGATTTCAATCTTACGTCTGATGTGTTTAAGCATTCTATTTATGCTTCACTACTAAAGCTCTATCAAACTTAACCATCACTTTCAAACTTAACCATCACTATCAAACTTAACCATCACTATCAAACTTAACCATCACTATCAAGCTTAACCATCAGTATCAAACTTAACCATCACTATTAAACTTAACTATCACTATCAAGCTTAACCATCACTTTCAAGATTAACCATCACTATCAAACTTAACTATCACTATCAAACTGAACTATCACTTTCAAACTTAACCATCACTATCAAACTTAACAATCACTATCAAATTTAACCATCACTATCAAACTTAACCATCACTATCAAACTGAACTATCACTATCAAACTTTACCATCACTACCAAACTTAACCATCACTATTAAACTTAACTATCAGTATCAAGCTTAACCATCACTATCAAGATTAACCATAACTATCAAACTTAACTATCACTATCAAACTGAACTATCACTATCAAACTTAACCGTAACTATCAAACTGAAACATCACTATCAAACTTAACCATCACTATCAAACGTAACAATCACTATTAAACTTAACCATCACTATCAAACTTAACCATCACTATCAAACTTAACCATAATATATGATTTTGCCCTCCATGTATATTTTGGAAATATGCAAGTTTGTGAGGCAGCATCCATACCTTTTTAAAACTGTGTCAGACAGAAGTCAACCCAAGGGCAGTAAGGCACCCATTAAAATTAGCTCTATGTCATTATCCAAGGACATCATTTTTATCTAACTGCATGAAATGTGTAATAAGTTATTTAAGTGGCTTCTAGATATGAACTTTTATGGTATTAGTGAATTTTTAGAATACAAGCAATTTTAACTGTAATCAATTTCCTG
Organism: Coleophora flavipennella; assembly: GCA_947284805.1. Lineage (NCBI taxonomy): Eukaryota > Metazoa > Arthropoda > Insecta > Lepidoptera > Coleophoridae > Coleophora > Coleophora flavipennella. The sequence goes on along the minus strand of OX369259.1, from coordinate 13,130,855 downwards.
TTTATTAATTAATTAATTTCTTATATTTATTTAATCATTATTTAATGACATCCTCAGATAGGATCGTATCAATATTGCCTTAATTTTTATTTTTTCATATTTCTATTTTTTTTTATTTGTATACTGTATACTCAGCTTGACACGAGAGCTCCTATCACACTAATATTATAATGGCGAAAGTTTGTGAGTGTGTATGTTTGTAACTTCTTCACGCAAAAACTACAGAACGGATCTGGTTAAAATTTGGTAGATAGACAGATTAGGACCTGCATTAACACATAGGCTACTTTTTTTCACGCTAGAAGCACTGCGCACCCTCGAAGACAGTCATAGAAACTGTGTTCACGCGAGCGCAGCCGTTGGCAAAAGCTAGTATATTATAAAAGTAAGTGTAACTTACTTTACTTAACTTGTTTTAGCTTGCCGCTAAAACTCAGAAACGGCACTGCACGCCCTCGGAAAGTCATAGAAACGTTGTCCACGCAGGTGAAGCCGCGGGAAACAGCTAGTGTTATTAAAATCTTAAATCACCATGTTTACCACAAATAAAGTTTTTTGATTTGATATAAATTTTTTCTAAATTACTTTCGTAAACTGCCAATTATGCGATTATTTATTTAACTGTCCAAGCGTTTAACAGGAGATATAAAGATCACCTCGTTACTGCTTCGTAATGTGCGGCCAGGTCCGAATTCAGTTCAGTGGTTTTAAGCAAAAATTTAAATCTAGACAAACATTTTCAGAAGAAGACTTTATTATTATTAGCCTACACCTTCCCACTACTGAGCGAAGGCCATATTATTTTTACCCGAATGCGCTAGAACGGGGGTTATGTTTTTCGAGTGTATAATTATATATGTATGTATGTATGTATATTTCTTTGGCGTGCGAGGTATCGTTAGATTTGTCTTTTTTTTTTATTCACAATTGGTAAACCCTTGACAACATCTCACTTGGTGGTAAGTGACGATGTTGCCGAAGATGGAAGCGGGCTTACCAAGATTCCCCGTGTGTGACAAAGGATACATTTTTACCCGATTATCAAAAAAAAGGTTATTTATTTCTTTGGCATGCTCTGTAGCCTAAAAGGCTTGATGGATTTAGGAGTGCGAGGTATCGTTAGATTTGTCTTGATCCCCCGTGATAAAAAAAAGGTTATTTATTTCTTTGGCACGCCCTGTAGCCTAAACGGCTTGATGGATTTAGGAGTGCAAAGTATCGTTAGATTTGTCTTGATCCCCCGTGATAAAAAAAAGGTTATTTATTTCTTTGGCACGCCCTGTAGCCTAAACGGCTTGATGGATTTAGGAGTGCAAAGTATCGTTAGATTTGTCTTGATCCCCCGTGATAAAAAAAAGGTTATTTATTTCTTTGGCACGCCCTGTAGCCTAAACGGCTTGATGGATTTAGGAGTGCAAAGTATCGTTAGATTTGTCTTGATCCCCCGTGATAAAAAAAAGGTTATTTATTTCTTTGGCACGCCCTGTAGCCTAAACGGCTTGATGGATTTAGGAGTGCAAAGTATCGTTAGATTTGTCTTGATCCCCCGTGATAAAAAAAGGTTATTTATTTCTTTGGCACGCCCTGTAGCCTAAACGGCTTGATGGATTTAGGAGTGCAAAGTATCGTTAGATTTGTCTTGATCCCCCGTGATAAAAAAAGGTTATTTATTTCTTTGGCACGCCCTGTAGCCTAAACGGCTTGATGGATTTAGGAGTGCAAAGTATCGTTAGATTTGTCTTGATCCCCCGTGATCAAAAAAAAAGGTTATTTATTTCTTTGGCATGCTCTGTAGCCTAAAAGGCTTAATGGATTTCGGTGTGCGAGGTGTCGTTCGATTCGTCCTCACCTATAGGTAATATTTTTACCCGACTGGCCAAAAAAATAGGGGCTAAGTTTTTATGCAGTCAGCTTTTTAATTTTTATTAATTCCTAAAGATAATGAAACCTAATGTCTGTTATCTCACTTATTGATAGTGATTTAATTGAGGATACAAGTACGCACAGTTAGAATTTCTCATTTACTTCATGGTAGTTTCCGCTGGTAGTTTTTCAGATACGTTAGGTAGGTGTAGCTCTCGTGAACTAGGGTTTAAAACAACGAAGAAAATAAGGATATAGCAGTGACACCTCGTTTCTTAAATAAAAATTATGATTTGACTAGCTTTTGCCCGCGGCTTCTCCCGCGTGGACAGCGTTTTTATGACTGTCCTTGAGGTCGAGTGGTGGACATTAGTTTGATTGGGCTATTCTGATTAGGAGTCTATGTCATTTCCCACTCCCTTAACCATCTTTGTGCAAAAAATCACAAGTCATCACAAGTCGTTGTTCCGTTGCGATGTTAAAGAAATTAACCAAAAAAGGCAATTTTTTTAGTTCCCTCAGCACCTACATCGGAATTTTCTATTTTTACTGGATAAAAAGTAGCCTATATCCTTCCCCGTGACACACAGGCTACCTGCATGCCAAATTTCATCAAGATTGGTCAAGGTGTAGGCGTGAAAAGATAACAAACAAACAAACACATTTTAACCTTAGTCAGGAATGACTGGGAGAGAATATTTGACCGTTTACCTATATTTATGCTTAAGAGGAAATGCGGTCTAAAGAGTAGGTATTTGAATAAAATTTTGCTGTCTCTCTCTCCCAAACCTCTCCGTATACAGCAAGAAAGAGAGAACTGCAGCGCAGACCGATAGTAGGCACTAAAATTGACCAAAACAGCATTTCGTAGTCCCCTATTTCGTCTTCTAAGACTTAAGCAATAACAATATTTTTTTTTTTTCAAAAATAATTAAAAAAACGTATTACCTATGTCTTTATGTTTAATTTTCGCAGTTTTTGAAGGCTCCTGCTTCCTATTATAATTAGAATATGGGAAAAACAAAACATAGGGGCATGACCATGGTGGATATAAGTTTAATGGAAAAAACATTTTTGCTCTATTGTCATTATCTAGAGAGGAAACAGGGGACTACGTTTGTATGGAAAAAATGGCGCCCGCGTTTCCTCTTAACACCGTAAAAATAAATAAAGAATGATATCAGAAGCCTAGATTCGTCCTATCTTTGTTACCATCCGTAAATCTTCCGACTTAACAAGGCATTTAGTGCATTGACTCCCTCCTACTAGGGTAAAACCAGAATAGTTGCCCCAGAGAGAGGTATAGTTGCCGCAATTGTAATTAATCGCGTGCTATTTTATTAATTCTATCGAAAGACTCTCCAACTGTCACTAAGTTGAACATATCTCATGTCTCTGTGCGGTTGATTGGAAAGACAAAATGCGATTAAAGTTTTTGCGGAATAGATGTCCTGTTTCTCGGCGGTATGTCTTTCCTAAACGTGATTTACATGGATAAGGCAACTATCCTCTATGTGGGATAGATGTCCCATAATGTAGAGGTTTGCAAAAATCGCAAATACTCTGGAAATATTTAAGAAAATGTTATTTACTCTTCATAAATTTTTAGTTAAATATTTTAGTACCGGCTAATTTTACAAATAAATTATTTTGATTTTTGTACTGAGAGATATACAGGGTGTACAAAAATTGGTGTAGGGCCCGTTAACTGGAGCTTCTACTCATCATACTGAACAACTTTCGTTCTACAAGTTTGCTGAAATCGCAAAAAATCTTGAAATATTCTCATACAAAACGATCAGCTGATCGACCAATTTTGTGCATTTTTGTATGGAGCGTTGATTTTTTTTTTGAGACTTGACTATGGGTTCCTTGGGGAAAGTTGTTCAGTGTGATGAGTAGAAGCTCCAGTTAACGGGACCTACACCAGTTTTGATATTGCTTCTTAATTATTTAAAAGGATTATTACAAGGTAGGTATGTAGTTCTTTAAGATATGTGAATTCGTTTGTTTAGTTTAACTGTTTTGAGACCTTTAATCGTTGATCAATCATCAACAATATCATTAATAATATTATAAACGCGAAAGTTTGTATGTATGGATGTTTGTTACTCTTTCACGCCACAACAGATAAACGAATATGTATGAAATTTGGTCGGTAGACAGATTAGAACTTGGATAAACATATAGGCTACTTATTTCCACGCTCGCGAGCCGCAAGCTCGCGCACTGCGCACCCTCGAAGACAGTCATAGAACCTGTGTTCACGCGAGCGAAGCCGCTGGCAAAAGCTAGTATATTATAAAAGTAAGTGTACAATATGCTTACCGCTAAAACTCAGAAACTCATTATACTGAACAACTGTCCCCAAGGAACCCATAATCAAATCTCAAAAAAAAATTAACCCGCCATACTAAAATGCACAAAATTGGTCGATCAGCTGATCGATTTGTATGAAGAGCAAAAATATTTTTTTGCAATTTCAGCAAAGTCGTAAAACAAAAGTTGTACAGTATGATGAGTTAGTTAGTTCAGTTAAAAGGACCTACACCAAATTTGCTATACCCTGTGGAGTGATTTCAAAAAGTGTGGCAACTATCCGGCTTTTACCCTAACCCATGACCGTTCGAGAAATTAAACCTTTTTGCGACTGGCCAAGACACTAATTAGATTTGTTACGTCTTGTAAAAGATTAAGATTAATTTGAAAATAGAGCCCACGTGGGGTTTGAATGAAAAAACCGGCCAAGTGCGAGTCAGAACCGCACACAAAGGGTTTCGTACCATCATACTAGATGTCGCTAGTACAAAGGGTTCCTTACCATCATACTAGATGGCGTTGGTTTCTTCATTTAAAAAAAAACAGGTTTTTTTATGGAGACCCACCTTATTTTTTCACTTTTTCCCATTCTTAGTATTTGTTGTTAAAGCGGCAACAGAAATACATCGTTTGTGAAAATTTCGACAGACAGACACCTAATATTAATAAAAAAAACGTTTTTCTTATTTAATTTATGCCTCAGTTTTTCACTTTTTCTAGTTTCTATTATTTTTTGTTTATGTTATGCAGCTATAGAAAAACACCTGTGAAAATTTTAATTGTCTGCCTTATCGGTTCATGAAATACAACCCACTGCCAGACAGATAGACGTACGGGCAGCGAACTCTCAGTAATAGGGTCCCGTTTATACCCTTTGGGTACAGAACCCTAAAAAAATACTATACTGGTGCTCCAAACAGGTATGAGGAATTCAGTTTTTTTATTACACTGTTTCTCCTTAATGTTATAATTTTCAATAGTTTTATACAGATTACCTACTGGAGCGGAAAAATAACTTTTTAACATAACGAAAATAGTTAATATAGTTACTTTCTGTTTATTATTATATTTAGCTACTAATTATGGCTTGAGAGAAAATTAGAAATAGCCCTAATAGTCTAACTAGCACAGGTTAGCGAATTCACTAAATTCAGGAACGCTTAAATTAACGGTAATTTTAGTTAAGAATAATTTAATATAACTCTCGCTGCATTATTCACTTCATATTTTTTTACTTTATAAGTGGTTAATTTTATGACTGACCCAGTGATCGACTGATCAGAACTCCTGCCTGCTAGACCAAGGATCATGGGTTCGACTCCCACCTGGGGCAAACATTCATGCTCTGAGTATCTGAGTTTAAACGCATTATTAGTCCAGAAATATTTTAATTGGGAGCAAGAAAGATTATTATTGTGATTTGTCGTTGAAATTATTTTTTTTTAATTATTGTAAAATGAGACTAGGTAAGTGGACCTATTTTCCTGTTGGACCTGTCCTACAACAATACCACTGTCCATATCAATCACCACTTTCACTAAAACAAACGAAACAACCTAGCCAAACCAATTTAACCAAGACTCTACTGCATAAAAACATAAACCTTTTTTTTTGGGTGTCGGGTTAAAATGTATCTTTAGGGATCAAGACGAAACTAACGACACCTCGCACTCGTAAAATCCATCAAGCCGTTTAGGCTACCTACAGGCTCAGCCAAAAAGGAACAACCATACATACATACATACATAAGATCACCATACATACACCCGAAAAAATCACCCTCCTTTTGGGCGGTCGGGTAAATACCACAAGTAGAAGTGATAATCCGTAATCCTTACTAATATTATAAATGTGAAAATGTTTTTGTTTGCTTGTTACCTTTTCACGCTTCAACGCCTTGAACAATATTTATGAAATTTGGCATGCAGGTAGCCTGTGTCACGGGGAAGGACATAGGCTACTTTTTATCCCGGGAAAATAGCATAATCTGATGCAGTTCCTAAGGGAACTAAAAAATATACTCGATTGTTGTGATTTTTTGCACAGAGATGGTTGAGTAGGTGGGAAACGACATAATTTACTGATCACCCTTAAAGACAGTCACTAAAACGATGTCAACGCGGGCGAAGCCGCGGGAAAAAGCTAGTAATATTATAAGTGTGAAAATGTGTTTGTTTATTACCTTTTCACGCTTCAACACCTTGACCAATCCCGATGAAATTTGGCATGCAGGTAGCCTGTGTTATGGGGAAGGACATAGGCTACTTTTTATCCCGTGAAAATAGCATAGTCCGATGCAGTTCCTGGGGGAGCTGAAAAAATACTCTTTTTTGGTTCATTTCTTTAGCATCACATCGGAACAATAAGAGAACAATGGATTGTTGTGAGTTTTCGCACAGAGATGGTTGAGGGGGTGGGAAATGACATAATTTACTAATTAGCATATCATGACATAGTTCCCGAGAGATCTAGAGAAAACTCATGTCCACGCTCAACCCTCAAAATCAGTCATAAAAACTATGTCCACGCGGGCGAATGCGCGGGCAAAGGCTAGTTCATTAAAATTTCACGGCACATAAAACTTAGAGTACAGTAATCTCACTACTTACTTGTACAATGTTCTTCATAACTTATATACAATTAACGAGATGCTAACGGTGCATAATTTTAAAAACCGGCCAAGTGCGTGTCGGGCTACGCGCAATGTAGGGTTCCGTTGTCGCCATTATCGCGTCCATATCTAAATTTCAAATTTCCTAATACAGCGGTTTAGTTGTAATGGGGTTTACATTCGACTCCAACAAAGTTTTGCACTTTCAAGCCAATTTTTTTCGAAAATAGAACCCTAAATTATAAAATGGTCTTAGAAGACTCACAACTATTTTAAAGTTCTAACCAACGATACCCCACACGACTGGGATTGTAGAGAAAAAAAAACATCCCCACTTTACTTGTAGGGGAGGTACCCTTATTTTTTTCCCGATAATTCTTTTTTTTTTGTTTACAGTTCTCTCCGCGTTATAATTATATAATATGTATATCTTTGCCATATTTTAGCTCTTTACTACTAATAGTCTAGGAGCTAGGCCGCGGACAGACAGAGGGACAGACGGACAGACAGACATGACGAAACTATAAAGATATCACCACACCTATACTCACAACTACATAGTTTAATGAAAATTGTACTTATTTACATTACAAACAAAAAAACACCAACGCGAGTCACAAAACTATGCTTTTTTTGTCATTCAGCTCGGACTCCTTAGCGCGAGTACAACTCACACTTGGTCGATTTTTAGTATTTGTTGTTTTCTTTCAGTATTAGTGCTAATAAAGACACGAAGTTTCACTTCAGTATTAGTGCCAATAATCACACCAAGTTTCACTTCAGTATTAGTGCGTAATCTCACCAAGTTTCACTCTTGTATGTATTAACCATTTTTACGATAGAGTTAATTCAAAACCCACAACCTTCAGAGGAGTAGGTCGTAGTACAGATGAACAGATGGCTGTTGGGGTAGCAAAGTTCTTGAGTGGCGACCGCTCAACGGGAAACGGATCTCAGACATTTTTTAACAAGAATGAAAATTATCCACGAAATTCAGTATCTACAACAAAATTCAATGAAAAACCAACACATCACCGCGCATGCGTTAAAGCGGGCGCTGTCATAGACAAGTAAAAATTGGAATGAAAACTTTTTGTATTGCTGTAAAAATGGCGCGAACCGCATGTGCGTTCCATTTAAAAAAATAATACATGGAACTTCGTTGGTGACATTATCTCTTTGGTTTAACTTGTATCGTAATGGAAAAAAATACATTACAACATTATTTCTCTAACAAAATAATGTTATAATGTTTTTTTTTTTATTACGGTATTGTGTTTATAATGTATGCCAATATAAACTCCTTTTGAAGTTGATAATGCGAACTTAAGAGTAGATAAAACATTTTTATGTTGCATAATATTACTCGTTAAAACACGGTATTAAAATAATGTGACTGATTTCATTGTTTTTTTTTAGTTTTAATTTTAGTGCGTTTGGCTACACCTCACCTGATGGTAAGTGCCGATGCAGCCGAGGATGTAATACGCAAGCTCAAATAGTGCCTATTCACTCTCGTCTTGAAGATACTTACTTTCTTACTTTGTACTTTAATCATAATATTTTGGCATGATAAAACGTTCTTTGAATTACAAAAATGCTTTATTTCAAAAATGCATTTTAACACATCTAGATACACAGTATAATGCGAAAGTTTTTTTTTACATCCGAACAGAGTATAAAAAATAGTACGGATACATTTTTCAATTTTATAGAAAAACAGCCAAAAATTAAACAGTAAACTAAACAAAAACACGCAACCATTAAGTACGCTATACAACAGTTCAATAGATTCTCGCAAAAAATTATGAGAAAATTCAAAGTAGCTGGTAAAAACCGATGGCAATAATAACGGTAACACTATTGGATTAATTAACCCGATAATCTGCGGGTCGCCCGCGCCGGTACGAATCCCGCAGCGGGGCCCGTTCCACTCTGTTTACTATGGTGATTGACTGACTGACAGGTGAATTTATTAATGAAGTTGAGTAGACCAATGAGTTTCTATTATTTATCTCCAGAGGGAGATTCTATGTCATATATAGCCAATGATTTTCTATATCTCCAGAGGTAGATTCAATGTTATATATTACCAATGAGTTTCTATATCTCCAGAGGGAGATTATTTGTAATTAACCAATGAGTTTCTATATCTGCAGATTCTATTTAAAATGTAACCAATGAGTTTCTATATCTCCAGAGGGAGATTCTATGTCATATATAACCAATGAGTTTCAATATCTCCAGAGGGAGATTCTATGTAATATATAACCAATGAGTTTCTATATCTCCAGAGGGAGATTCTATATCATATATAACCAATGAGTTTCTATATCTTCAGAGGGAGATTTTATGTCATATATATCCAATGAGTTTCTATTCTACATCTCCAGATGGAGATTCTATGTCATATATAGCCAATGAGTTTCTATATCTCCAGAGGTAGATTCAATGTAATATATTACCAATGAGTTTCTATATCTCCAGAGGGAGATTCTGTGTCATATATAACCAATGAGTTTCTATATCTCCAGAGGGAGATTATTTGTAATTAACCAATTAGTTTCTATATCTTCAGATTCTATTTAATATGTAACCAATGAGTTTCTATATCTCCAGAGGGAGATTCTATGTCATATATAACCAATGTGTTTCAATATCTCCAGAGGGAGATTCTATGTCATATATAACCAATGATTTTCTATATCTCCAGAGGGAGATTCTATGTCATATTTATCCAATGAGTTTCTATATCTGCACAGGTAGATTCTATGTCTATGTAACCAAATAGTATCTATATCTCCAGAGGGAGATTCTATTTCATATATAACCAACGTATAAATGGCCACACAATGTTGCTTTAGCGAAAGATAGAGACAAATAAAGTGTAACTAGCTTTTGCCCACGGCTTTGCCCCAGTGAATATCATTTTTAGCCAACTGCCCTCTTGGAATCCTTCTTAGGGGAGGTAATGTTTTTCGGGCGTACGTATGTTTGTTTGTACGTCTCTTTTTTCTGGTGACCCTATAGCCTTAATTCTGGAAGTATAGGGTGATGTAAGATTCTTTTTGATCCTCTGAGTGACATACGATTTTTTTTCCGGCATTTTTGTTTTTTTAATCCATGATTGGTAAGCCCTTGGCATCATCGCACCTGGTGGCAATTGATGATGTTGCTGAACATGGCAGCGGGCTTACCAAGATTCCCCAACGCAATGGGAAACTAACTATCTTATCTTCAGGACGGAACACATCAATACTGTTAAAATTGATGCTTGACGGGAATACTTAGGTAAGACTAACCAAAAAGGGCGGTAATATCTGTATGCAGTCGGGTTTTTAATTTTAAATTAAATTGGTTAGGTTATTGTGACTTTAATCAAGGGTGCACGTTACGCGATTCGCTAATAGCTCGATGTGTTAATCCGGTGGTATATCAATCTACCTACAAAACTTCAATTCAATCCGTTCAATCGAAATCATAATCAAAGTGTGATTTTTAAACAATTAATTTTTCTCAGCTAAGTCTGAGTGTCTGTTATTTGAGTCCACTTTTCCGCCATGAAGCCTTGTAAAAACATTGCTTCTCTCTGGTATGATATAGAACCTCTTTGAATGAACCGTTTTTAATGATGACTTATCACCATGCGATGTTACCATTGGTGTCAATCTTGTGGTTATATGCGATTTTGTGCAAACGCTTGTTATAAAAGCTGTCAACTAGTGTAACGGTTCGTCTGATCGTATACTGTTGACCGTAAATGTTTATGACACTTATGTGGAACTCTTTAGAGAAACGTCATCCAATAATAATAAATAATACATATAATTAAAAATTTATAGATGGAAAAACATAAAGAGCGTACCATATGTAGAATTCAGTGTGTTAAAAGCTAGTTAGAAGCATCTTTACCAATCATGCATAGTAACAAGTTTTTTTTTTATTCACAATTGGTAAACCCTTGACAACATCTCACCTGATGGTAAGTGACGATTTTGCCGAAGATGGAAGCGGGCTTACCAAAATTCCCCAACGCAATGGGGAACTGGCTATCTTATCTTCATACCGGAACACACCAATGATATCAACATTGATATTTGGCGGCAAGACTTAGATAAGATGGTGGTAGCTAGCCAGGCGGGCTTAGAAAATGCCCTACCACCAACCAAACCGAGTCTTACAATTGACCCCGCCGGGAATCGAACCCGCGACCTCCTGTGTAAAGCCAGTGAACTTTGCCTCTGAGCTACGGAGGCGGTTAAAATGTTTAGTTTTAATAGGTTTTGTAATTTAAGGCGGTAATATTACAGAATTCATTACTTTTGACGTCAACTACTCTTAAACGATAGAAAATCCAAGGTTGTAAAAATACCCTTATTTTTGATGATGTTCCTTAAAGTCAAAAGCTATTAGAAACATTATTGAGCAGTTTTGGCTCGATAGACAAAAAAATAACAAAGATAGGTCTACACCGTCACTTTAAACTGTAGTTATTAGTATTTAAATTTTTAAAAATATTCAAAAATATTTAGTATGATAATACGAATTGAGATGTGTCATTATTTTTTATACTTTCATTCTGAAAATTGTAACTAAATGAAAAACCATTGAAAAAGTGTGGTTATTTTCTTTACTCTTTACACGTAAAGAAAAAAACAGGGACAACTGTTCCAATCAATGCCTCGCTTTAGTTTGATGTGTTAAGTTTTCAGAGTGGTCTAATACATAACAAAATTGGTATAGGACCATTCCTACTGAACAACTTTCCCCAGAGAACCCATAGTCCATTCTCAAAAAAGTTGGACTCTCCATACGAAAATGCACAATATTGATCGATCAGCTGATCGATTGGTATGAGAGTTATTTTTGTTTGCGATTTCAGCAGTTATATAGAGTGAAAGTTTTTCAATATGATGATTGATGAGTAAAAGCCCCAGGTAACGGGACCTACACCAATTTTGTTACACCCTGTATAAATTCTATCATCATCATTATCATATCAGCCGAAAATCGTTCACTGCTGAACAAAGGCCTCCGCAAGGATTTCCACGACGACCGGTCCTGAGCTGCCCGCATCCATCGGCTACCCGCGATTTTCACCAGGTCGTCGGTCCACCGCGTGGGAGGCCTGACTACGCTACGGCCATTTGCTCTACGAGGTATGTGCCCTGCCCACTGCTACTTCAGTTTAGCGATTCTGTGAGCTACGTCGGTTACTTTGGTTCTCCTGCGGATCTCAAATTCTATCAAAACATCATTAATACTTTTTAGAAAATCTACAAAAACAAAAAAAAAAATACTACTACTGATATTTAGTTCACTTCAGAAATCAGTCACTCAACTTTCCTGACCATTGACCGAAACCAACGTCGGCGTAATGAATGCTAATAGAAACAAAACAACGTTGTCGTAATTGTTTCTATAATAAACACGATATCAAGTTGATCTAAACATTCAAGCTGTGTATTTTTTATTGAATAAGTACATATTTTGTCTGTGTCACTATTATTTAATATTATACATGTTTATTTGTAGGTATTATGTATATATAACATGTATTTATTTGTAAATTCTTACAATACTACTGTTTTTTTTTTTTTTTTTTTTTTTATATGCCTCTTTTTAACACGCTTTTATTAGCTTCACCTATATGTATGTATGTTTGAAACCGATTCTTTGCACTCGATTTTGACCCACTTTAAACGGACAAATTTAATTCAGACTTTGTACAAGTATTATTGTGAAAAAAGCGTGGGGCGCTTTGTGCCATATTTATCGTATATCGAGCAACCCACGCTTTTTACACAATCATATGTAACAGGTACAAATATTAGTTATTGTATTTTACATAACAGTTGTATATATTAGCCAGTAGTGCTGTAAGTTGCAAAGTTTAGTTTTTGATATGTCACTGCGTGCCTTTCGCTGTGGATATTATAATATTTAAGATCGATGGAATAAAACAATTTGAAGAGGATTCCACGACTTTTATTGGAGTAAATCCCTGAACGTTACACATACAAGTATTTTTCGTTCATCATTGTTTTCAGCTTATATTAAGAGTTATTTTTAACTTTTTAGTTTGATGTGCTTTAAAAGCGTGTTTTTTAGTTTTTTTAATTATATTTATTATCCGCAATAATCTTGTAATTTTTTTTATCTGCAGCCATCCGCATTCAGCCTTTTTACCTACCAACTCCTACCGGTTACTTTAAGGTTGCCTGGACGAAATCGCTTAAAGCTATAAGGTCACTTTTGTACTGTACATATTTAATAAATAATTTGAGTGCGTTTGACTATATCTTACCTGATGGTAAGTAACGATGTAGTCGAGGCGAGGATGGTACACGCAAACTCAAATAATGCTTATTCACTCTCGCCTTGAAAGTCTCCAAATTGTAGGAATCGGGAATTACAGTAAACTCCTACAATTTGTATGACATTAATGTTTTGTTTAGATTATTTGATAGATAATGATTAATGTGATAGTTAATGATTAATGTGATAGATAATGATAAATGTAATAGATAAAGATAAATGATGCACATTGATTAAACCCGACGAGTATCATACCCGGGCGATAAAAAAAAGTGTAGCTATACCTTTTTAAAAACACTTTTCTGTTTGGCAACACTGGCTCTTCCAAAAGTTGGACTGAAGGATATGCGGGAAAAATGTTGGCGTGATGGTGACACAATTAATAAATCAAGGGTGTTGACAGACAGTAGGTTAAGTGCCAAATTTAGAATCTCTAAACCCAGTGGTTAGGGCTGTGCGTTGATATATTTTTCAGTCAGTTTCTTCTATTCTACAGGGTGACTTTTAATTAGTTTTTGATAGCAAAGGATATAAATGTACTGGTGGTTACAAAAAAATTCCCAAAGAACCTATATACGTCAAATATGAAAAAAAAAATGGTACCTTATACATTTTTGGCGGTTTGATAACTTATTATGTATCGAGAATCATTTTTTTTTCTGATTTGCCTTACAGTTTCATTGGGAAAGTTTTCATCGTAGTAAGTTTTAACGCAACTAAATGAAGGCTTAAATTAATTTTGTACTGAAAGTTTGAAACTGCTTTTATTTTGTTTCGTTTTATATTAGTAGGTACTTCGAAAACTAATTACAAACATTAATATGTGACTCCTTAATATATTTGCAAAGTTTGGATTCATTCCGGCATGTAGTATTTGTATTAATGCTAGACTACGTTTGTATGGAAACTCGAGCCTCCAGGCGGCCCTTAAGCGAGCATGCACCACTCATGTCAATGCTAAGATAAAAATATTAGTTAAAAGAATCACTAGCAATGTGACTGACTGAATCAGCTGTAATCCCTTGGACTAGTTTCTCTTGTAGTTGTCACCATAATCCACAGACAACCTAATTATTCGATCTTGGCGTCAGTTCACAGTTTCACACCGTTATAAGACCGTAATCCATTACATTATAGCATTATGATATCCCCTATTGTATAGTCATCTGTCTCGCACACATTTACTCACGTCAAACTAAAGAGAGATGGCGAATTGAAAGCAGAAGATTCCTATCAGCCTCTGACATAGTTCCTATGTGGGACCAATTTAAAATTTTGAGCGTTTTTAATTTGACACCCCGCTGGTTGAGAAATGTTGCTGGTGAGGGTACCTTTTGTTGTAGGTGTCTCGAAAATGTATAAGAAATGATGCTGATGAAAGGTTCTCGAGTAATAACCACGGTTAGTGTTGAACAACTCCTCGCCAGATTGACTAATGATATGGTAAGGCTCGTAGGATGCCGCTGGATGCATGTGGCTCAAAATCGTGCTGCGTACAGGTCTACGGATACAATGGACGCGATCCGTCTGAAATGATGACGATGATGATTTTTTCACTCATAATAGATAAGCCCTTGGCATCATCTCAACATCAGGTAAGTGACGATGATGCCGAAGATGGAAGCGGTCTTACCAAGATTCCCCAGCGCAATGGGGAAGTTGTTATCTTATCTTTAGAGGGCAAGACAAGCTGATAAGCTGGTGGTAGCTAGTCAGGTGGGCTTATAAAATGCCCTTTCACCAACAAAACCGAATATTACAACGTTAGACTCCGCCGCCGGGTATCGAACCGGTGACCTCCTGGTGTGAAACTAATGGACTAACGATAAACCACGGAGAAGGTGTAACAAATTCAGTAACTATATAATATACAGGTCGCGCAAAACTTAATTGCGGCTCTGAAGTTGGTCCCAAGACGCGTCGCAGTAGCAAAGTTTGGGTGTTAGTAGAACGTAAAGGTACCTACTGCTCGGTTATACCGGCGCAGTAAGCACTCGCATCACACTTCAGATCAGTAATAAACTTTGGCGCGACCTGTACATGTATAAAATTGTCTCTTTCACTGTATACATTATCTAGATACTGTAGAGATCGTATATCTCTACGTTTATCACTCACGCCTCCTTAAGTACTCACTTGCCAGCGCGAATCGTATTAAAAACCTAAGTTCAAATTCAAATTAGTAAGTCGTTCGAAAGCGAAAGAGTTGAGTTTCATTATATGGTGGACCGCGAGCCAGGACAGAGGTACGTTGTGGCAAGAGTGTATTTTATCTAGTGATCTTTGAAAACCCCAAAAATAAGTCAGCTGACAGAGTATATATAAATTTTACGGATTCAATAAAAGTTTGCTTTTCAGCCATATTTAATTCGTACAAAGATTTATTATTTCAACGGTACCAGCTCACCTAGCTACGAACCTCCAGGCGTCGCGTAGACGACGTCATAGTACCATCTAGTACTGTACAGTACATTATAGGCCTTAAACATATTTTTATCTTTATTAGACGTTAGATGAATAAGATTTGAATTATTCAACATTTTCACACAAATCTTTGCATATTATAAGTGCCTATAAAATTTGAAGGTTGCCCTCGATTTCCCTGTGATCTCATCATCAGATCCTGACTTGGTGACAATGGGACCCCCAAGGGAGTATATTCTTTCGAATAAAAAAATAATTTTGATAATCGGTCCACAATTGACGGAGAAATCGGTGAACATACATAAATAAAAAGAAAAAAAAACGGTCGAACATAGAACCTCCTCCTTTTTTTAAGTCGGTTAAAAAATAACGCTGATCGATTTTACTCCGCTAATTATTACGTAACGTTCGTTCTTCTGTAACTGAACAAAAATGTTAATACTTCTCAGGCACAATTAAACATCTAGACACCGTTTTAACTACCTTTTAGAATATGATCAAAATAAACCTCTGCAATAAGTAAAAACATATCAATTTCATCTGCAAATATATATTTTTTTAAATATACATTTATTTAAAAAAAATACATATTAATTATTTAAATATACCGTAGGTACCCTATTTTGCAAGAGTCCGACTCGCACTTGGCTGGTTTTTTGTCTACAATACGCATACTTTATTAAGATAACAGTTAATTTCATCTTGATCCTAATGCACTTGTCCTTTCTTCATACATTGTATCTATTCACTCTCAGTCAATTGTTTTATATTATTATTATATTTGTGCAGTACCACTTTAGATAACACGCGGCCCTTATCGCACGAGCAGGGAAAGCTATTCAAACTTTCATCAAAGTAGGATGCGAAAACTAGTTATGCTCGCCATCGACGATCATTCATAAAGCTGGCTGCGATCATAAATTTTATCGCTAGCTTTCAAAAAGACTTTATACCGTTGCCTCCAAAGAGATACAATACCTCGTTTGAGAAATCAAAAATCATACTCAGGTCGAATCAGCTAAAGAGGAATTTAAAAAACCAGATGCAACCACGAATTCAATGGGTGACCTTAATCGCATTTTTGATTTGTATTCAAACGGGGTCAATGCGCGGGTAATTGTAACTATTGGCCTTTATAAAGAATTAATTTTAATGCGTATTTGTGGCAATTGAATGTCGATTTGGAGCGGAGAAATTTAAACTTGCAGCGGACATTCAGTAATGTGTTGATTGCATTCGTTAATCGACCATTCAACTTTAAATATGAAATGTAACTGAAATTACAAAAATAAAGACACGCATTTGAACAGATGGCCGTTGGGGTAGTAGAGTACTCGAGTGGCGATCGCGTACCGGAAAACGTGGCGTAGGCGGGCCTCCCACGCTGTGGACCGACGGCCTGGTGATGATCGCGGGGAGCCACTAGATGCGGGCAGCGCAAGACCGGTTCTGAAAATCCTTGGAGGAGGCTTTTGTCCAGCAGTGGACGTTTTTCGGCTGATATGATGATGATGATTCAAGATATTGTTTTGAAAGAAAAAACAGTGTGCGTGTCAGCTCCTACGCGCGTCAGGAGTTTACTATAGTAAAACTTTTATTTTCGGCCCGCACGGAATTACAGATTAAATAATAGTTACTAACGGAATGCTTCGCCCTTCGCGGAGCTCGACCTACGGCCTTGCAGGTA
Organism: Coleophora flavipennella; assembly: GCA_947284805.1. Classification (NCBI taxonomy): domain Eukaryota; kingdom Metazoa; phylum Arthropoda; class Insecta; order Lepidoptera; family Coleophoridae; genus Coleophora; species Coleophora flavipennella. The sequence continues at coordinate 13,113,633 of OX369259.1, read as the reverse complement.
GCGCTTCTGGTTTTGCCCTACGTGGAGCTCGGACATCGGCCTCGCAATGGGTGGTATGGCCATTTTGTCTTAGCCTTCGTGACTGAAAAAACGCAATGACGATAAAAGTAATAAGAACGCGTTACAGATCACCACTCGATTTAACCCCTCATATATTTTTCATATCAGACTGTATACAGGGTGTAACAAAATTAGTGTAGGTCCCGTTAACTTGGGCTTCTACTCATCATACTGAACAACTTTTGTACTACGACTTTGCTGAACACGTAAAATATTTTTTTTACTCTTCATACAAATCGATCAGCTGATCGACCAATTTTGTGCATTTAAGTATGGAGGGTCCAATTTTTTTTTTTGAGAATTGACTATGGGTTCCTTGGGGAAATTTGTTCAGTATAACGAGTAGAACCCCCAGTTAATGGGACCTAAACCAATTTTGTTACACCTGTATATAAAAGGATAAAAAACCGACTTCCATTGCAACCACGTAGTACAATTTTGCATTATTATTTTTGGTTTTTGTTAATTTTCTAATAAAGTCCTACACCGATTTTGATAAAAAAATTATGGGACCACACGGAAAGCACTAGCTTTCAAATAAAATAAAGAATCATCAATATCGGTTCACCCAGTCCAAAGTCTAAGTTCTGAGGTAACAAATATAAAAAAAACAGTTGAATTGAGAACCTCCTCCTTTTTGGAAGTCGGTTTTTTTTATTTTTTATTTAATTGATAAAAAGAATGTTACAAAAAAAAATTATAATACTAATACATCAAAAACCTTTACAGGTTTATCCGTGTACTAGTTACTATAGTTGCTGACAAAATACACTTAAGCTGAATTATCTACCCTATGTTATCAAAAATAAAGCACATAAAAGAGAAAAGAAATAAATATGACAATACATCAGTATTAAAAAAAATGAAATATGTATCCACCTATACGAAAAACTAAAATGAAAATACAGTAAAAGCTTAATGATTTTTCTGTTTGAAAAAGATGGGCACTATCATCACAATAGACTTAACTTAAGTCTATTGTGGTTGAAAAGGTGACTGACTGGTATATATCAACGCACAGCCGAAATCACTGAACGGATTTCGCTGTGGAATACACATAGCAATTAGGACGTGCAGATCCGCTAAGAAACGATTTTGGGTACTTCCCACGGGAACGGCGGCGTAAAACGGGATCTGCGCGGACGAAGCCGCGGGCACCCACTAGTACATAATAAGCTCATTAAAGTTTTAAAGATGAAAGATGTTGCACATGAAATTTTAAACTTTCCAACTTGAATTATTTTTAAAAGCTTTTGTTTTTCTTGCAAAGTTTTTAGGTATGTATAAGTTTGTTTAGTTAAAAATCTTGCGAACGATTTTAGAGCGACTTCCAGGGATTCGATTGAGCTGCGATCAATTTTAGAGCGACTTCCAGGGATTCGATTGAGCTGCGATCAATTTTAGAGCGACTTCCAGGGATTCGATTGAGCTGCGATCAATTTTAGAGTGACTTCCAGGGATTCGATTGAGCTGCGATCAATTTTAGAGCGACTTCCAGGGATTCGATTGAGCTGCGATCAATTTTAGAGCGACTTCCAGGGGTACGATTGAGCTGCGATCAATTTTAGAGCGACTTCCAGGGGTACGATTGAGCTGCGATCAATTTTAGAGCGACTTCCAGGGATTCGATTGAGCTGCGATCAATTTTAGAGCGACTTCCAGGGATTCGATTGAGCTGCGATCAATTTTAGAGCGACTTCCAGGGATTCGATTGAGCTGCGATCAATTTTAGAGCGACTTCCAGGGGTTCGATTGAGCTGAGATTTTAAATGAAGCCGTATTCCGATGACAATAGATCCTTTTGTTATTTTAAAGTTGATCTGATGATGAACTTTGGAGGTAGTATCAAGCTCCCGGAATCGTCTTTTATTTTTCAATAGAATCGTAAGAAATATAAGACTGTGCTCACCTTTTTTTAAACTTTGAACCGGTATTTTTTAATATTCATTTGAGTTTTTGGCTTTTTGAGCATAAAAACTTTTTTCAAAAAAATTGTTGTAGCTAAAAGCTTTAAGGTTTTTCGAAAACTATTGTGTTAATCACCTGTCTAGTATAACTTTGCAATCTGCAATTTATAAAACTTTGTCTACGCCGTCATCATTCATCATTTCAGCTCATATACGTCCCTACCGAGTGGCTCGAGCCTACACTGAATTAGGGCTATCGGGCCTTAGTTAATCACGCGGGCCCAGTACGATGTTTTCCTTCACCGTAAGAGCGCCGGATAAACGTACTTATGAAGTTGAAATTCAAAAACATATTGGTACGTGGCTGGATTCGAACCACGACCTCCCTGACAGGAGGTACGAGGTAGCGGCCCTTGCCATTACTCCACCGACGCTCTTACTCACATCAAAAGGTTTATACCAATCTTTTTTCATTACTAATTCATTGAATTTAATTCTTCCAAATTCAATTTAAGTTTAATAGCATAGGTGTGATGCTCAATTGAAAACATCAATGAATATTAATAAGCTCCGATTAATCGAAAGACAAGTCGACAATTTGACTAATGTTGATGATAGTTATAATTAATTCCCCAATTCAAATTTTAACTTAAATTTTTAATTTTAAAGAATCATTTCATTTTGTTGTTAGCATATTTTGTATAATTTAAAAAATGCCAACGGTTTTTCAAATTCCTTACCGTTATGACTTACTAATTTAAAAGAGGTCCTGAAAAGAGTTAAAATAATGAAAACAAACTTACTCTCAAAAAATCCCAAAACACTCGTTCATCCAACACAACACTGCCAATATAAAAACTTTAAAAAAAAAATATCGACGAAAACAAAGCAGTTTTTTTTTAATTTTCGTATTTGCAACTTTTTAAAGTTGTCGGCGGCGTTTCGTAAGGAGATTGTATTTCGCGTGCGGGCGCGCGGTCGGCGGACGCGTCAGTACTGGGTGCGGGCGAACGAATCCAGTCAATATATCTTGTATACTAGTTTTCTTCGTCTTTCACTGGTTGGAGCCGACACAGCCAGTGTTTCTAGGTTAATGAGGACTCTGGTTGAATGCTGTTTTCTAAGCGTTTTCGAATTGCGCTTCGATGGGCGTTGGGTGGTACTGCCTCAATGTCATGTCGTCCTGGTAAGCTAAAAGCCTTTCTTTTAGTTTATAAATGGAATATTTTTGACCACTGGTAAGTTTACCTGGAGCTTCTACAAAAACCTATTAGGTCTTCTCCTTACTGAATTGGCACAACCCGGACACTGCATACAACGGTTGTCTAAAAACAAATGACGGCACAAACAAAATCACGGCGAAATGGTATACGTTTGAGAACCAAACTATAACCAATCTGTATCAATCTGGGTGACGAGGGGGTGAGGTCAGAACCTAGAGAGCGGCAGTAAGTGTCCATACTGTATGTTAATATACTTATATATTATTATATACTTTGGAATTGCTCAGCCGACAACACAACTTTGGAAGTTCAGAAAGATTTTGTGAGACTGTAATGCACATATACTAATTGGTACTAACATAAAGTACGGACACTGCCTGCTGCTCTCTAGATTCCGTTCCGACCTTACCCCCTCGTCACCCAGTTTGGTTACAGTTTGGTTCTCGAACGTATGGGATTTCGCCGTGATCAAAGTATATATATTAGTACCTACTAACATACAGTATGGACACTTTCTGCCATTCTCTTGATTAAGACCTCACCCACTCGTCACCCAGATTGATACAGATTGGTTACAATTGGGTTGTCGAACGTATAGGATTTCGCCGCCATTTTGTGTTCCGTCATTCATTTTTTGAAATGTCATTTCTGGCCCGTTGTATGAAGTGTCCAGGGTGTGGTAATTCCTAGGGTATCAGAAAATCTAAATTAACTTTAAAAATAAATATCCTCGCACTGTTTCACTTTTTATGTTCTTTTTAATAATTAACTTAAGTTTACTTTAAATACATATATTTTTGAAGATTTGCTCGATGCGGCTTTTTTTTGCTCCGTATTTTTTTTTAGAAATGTCATTTCACGACCGTTGTATGCAGTGTCCGGGGTGTGGTAATTCCTAGGGTATCAGAAAATCTAAATTAACTTTAAAAATAAATATCCTCGCACTGTTTCACTTTTTATGTTCTTTTTAATAATTAACTTAAGTTTACTTTAAATACATATATTTTTGAAGATTTGCTCGATGCGGCTTTGTTTTGGACTTAAGATGTTATCAACAAGGGGACAGCTTGATGCGGCTTTGTTTTGGACTTAAGATGTTATTCACGAGGGAACAGCTCGATGCGGCTTCTTTTTGGACTTAAGATGTTGTCAACGAGGGGACAGCTTGATGTGGCTTCGTTTTGTACATAAGATGTTTTCAACGAGGGGACAGCTCGTTACGGCTTCGTTTTGGACTTAACATGTTATCAACGAGAGGACAGCTCGATGCGGCTTCGTTGTGGACTTAACATGTTATCAACGAGGGGACAAGTCGATGCGGCTTCGTTTTGGACTTAAGATGTTATCAACGAGGGGACAGCTCGATGCGGCTTCTTGTGGACTTAAGATGTTATCAACGAGAGGACAGCTCGATGCGGCTTTGTTTTGGACTTAAGATGTTATCAACGAGGGCACAGCTCGATGCGGCTGCGTTTTGGACTTAAGATGTTATCAACGAGGGGACAGCTCGATGCGGCTTCGTATTGGACTTAAGATGTTATCAACGAGGGGACAGCTCTATGCGGCTTCGTTTTGGACTTAAGATGTTATCAACGAGGGGACAGCTTGATGCGGCTTCGTTTGGGACTTAAGATGTTGTTAACGAGGGGACAGCTCGATGCGGCTTCGCATGGCCTTAAGATGTGATCAACGAGGGGACAGCTCGATGCGGCTTCGTTTTGGACTTAAGATGTTATCAACGAGGGGACAGTTTGATGCGGCTTCGTTTTGGACTTAAGATGTTGTCAACGAGGGGAAAGCTCGATGCGGCTTCGTTTTGTACTTAAAATGTTATCAACAAGGGGGCAGCTCGATGCGGCTTCGTTTTGGACTTAAGATGTTATCAATAGATAGCATTGCCAGCAAGTCGGACTGTTTTGAACTTGTTTACTGGACAACGCTACACAAGCGACTAGCCGGTGTCCAGCTATAGTGACTATAATATAGTCACTGTGCATTATACTGATCGGCATTTTTATTCATTTTGTAATTAGCTTTTGCCCGCGGTTTCGCCCGCGTGGACATCGTTTTTATGACTGACTTTGAGGGTGAGTGATGCGCAAGCCTCAAGCGGCTCACAAACGTAGACATAAGTATTCTCCAGATCCCTATCCCAGAACGAGCTTATTTTGATTAGCTGTCTATGTCACATCCCACTCCCCTCAGCCAATTGTATACAAAAAAACACTTCAATCCGTTTTTTTTATTATTAAAAATTTGAATGCGTTTGACTATATCTCACCTGGTGGTTAGTGACGATGTAGTCGAGGATGATACACGCAAACTCAAAAATTGCCTATACGCTCTCGCTTTGAAGATCCCCAAATTGTAGGAGTAGGCAAACACGGACGCAGGCAAGAACTCCACTTCATCGCTGTCCGCATAATAAATGAGGAAGCGTAACGCTTCGTGCTTATAGGCAGAATACCAACAACAAAGGAGTGAAACCTATACCTGCGTGTGGTTGACTGAAGGTGAAATGGAGCTGGGGGAATAAGGTCGTGGAGTTCTTGAGCATATGCTCCGTAGCGACGCTGACGCGACGTGCGCGAGCGTGGGTATGAGTTCTCCCAGTTCCTTTCCTTTAGGAACCATCTCTGTCCAAAGAAATCACAACAATCCATTGTTCCATTGTGATGTTAAAGAAATTAACCAAAAAAATAATATTTTTTTTCAGTTTCCTCAGAAACTGCATCGGACTATATAAAGCTATTTTGGGGGAATAAAAAGTAGCCTTTGTCTTTCCCCGTGAGTGACACAGGCTACCTGCATGCCATATTTCATCATGATTGGTCAAGTTGTTGAAGTGCGAAAAGGTAACAAACAAACACATTTTCACATTTATAATATTATTAGTAAGGATGTCACTAACATCATCATCATCATATCATTTTTTTAACATCTATTGATGAAAACTTGTTAATAGCATAGGACAATTTATAAGTTTGTTGACTGTTACTATGTAGCTGTAAGTTTTCAAAAAAAAAAAAAATCAGCTCATATACGTCCCCACCGAGGGGCTCGAGTCTACCCTGAATTAGGGCGATCGGGCCTTAGTCGACCACACGGGCCCAGTGCGGGTTGGTCGACTTCTCACACAACCTTCGAGTACTACCACGTGTGCAGGTTTCCTCACAATGTTTTCCTTCACCGTAAGAGCGTCGGATAAACGTGCATACATAAACGAAATTCGAAAACACATTGGTACGTGATAGGATTCGAACCACAACCTCCCGGACAGAAGGTAGAGGCCCTTGCCATTACGCCACTGACGCTCTCACTAACATAACATATTATGGTAATTCATTGTGTAGTACTAACATTTTTGGGCTATGTTGCCAGCAATAGATTTGATTTGATTTGAATAATTTGACTAAAAGCTGCTTGTGCTATGCTTCCGCTACGGTCGACATTGGCCACTTCCTAATTTGTCCATTTCCAAAAATTTCCACTTCCCAGTTCGTCCATTCCTACATCGTCGAACTGCAGGAGTAAAAACAGAAGTCATTTTCTTCATAAGCCCGTGCGCGATATTCAGTTTAAAGCGGTAATATTACAGATTTTCGTTATTTTTGACGTCAATTACTCCTAAAAGATAGAAAACCCAAGGTTGAAAAAAAATACCCTTATTGTTGATAATGTCAAAAGCTATTAATAACACGATTGAGCAGTTTTGGCTTGATAGAAAAAAATCCCAAAGATAGGTCTTCATCGTAACTTTCAACTCTAGTTATGACTAATATTTTAAAGTATAAATTTTAAAAATATATACAACAATTTTTGTTATGATAATGCAAAGTGAGTAATGTTATTATTTTTTATACTTTCATTGTAGTTTTGATTGAAACGAAAAACCATTGAAAAAATGAAAAGTGTGGTTATTTTCTTTACTCTTTATACTGAAAGAAAAAGACAGAGACAACAGTTCCAATCAATACCTCGCCTTAACATCCAACAATGGCATGTACGTATTAACTATGAAATGAATAATAAAAAATAATTAAAAATTCATTCGGGAGGCCTTTTTCAAGTAGTATTTCGTCTGATATGATGAAACTACAAAACATAACGCTCCTTTGCTGCAGCAGGGTATAATGCCATAACGCACGCGAGCGACAGAAAAATGATTATTTTAATTCAGCTCGGACATCTTAGCACTAGTACGAGTCGCACTTGGCCAGCTTTTAGGGTTCCGTTTGTCTGTCTATCTGTCTGTCCGCCTGTCTGTCACCAGGCTGTATTTCATGAATCATGAACCGTAATAGCTAGACAGTTGAATTTTTTTACAGATGATGTATTTATGTTGCCGCTATAATAACAAATACTAAAAATTAGAAGAGGTGAAAGTCTCTATACAAAAAACGTGTTTACGTGAAGTAAGCAGCGCCATCTAGTATTATGGTTCGGAACACTTTGTACGCGGTTCTGACTTGCACTTTACCGGTTTTTATTATTTGTTGTTTTACTTCAGGACTAGTACTATAGGCACACCAAGTGTCAAGCTTGTGTGTTCTACTGTTTTTACGATAGAGCTAAATTAGATACACCTAATACTAATAAAAAAACGTTTTTCTTAATTAATTTATGCCTTAGTTTTTCACTTTTTCTAGTTTTTATTATTGATGTGTAACATCTTTGCTCTCGCTTTCCTGCAATTTGTGGGAGTGATTTCGTGAAATGGGACGGAAATGTGTAAAAGGAAATGCGAACGTTTTTTAATTCTCGAAAACTAAGGTTGTCATAGCCATTCCGCCTAGTGTGATGGCAAAGGCAAAGATGACATACTACTATTCGAAGGGTCGGCCCGTGAATGTACGACCCGATAATTAATTAATTTCATAAGTATTTTGTCACATGTTACACATCATATGCAAGTACTGAAGGTCTCGTTTTTTTTTGTTTATGTTATGCAGCTATAGCAAAATACCTGTGAAAATTTTAATTTTCTGCCTTATACGGTTCATGAAATACAACCCACTGCCAGACAGATAGACGGACGGACAGTGCAGCGGAGGCTAAGTAATAGGGTCCCGTTGGTCACCCTTTGGGAGTACGGAACCTCAAAAAGTAATAGGGTCCCGTTGGTCACCCTTTGGGAGTACGGAACCTCAAAAAGTAAGGAAACCTTCTTTTCAAAATTATCATTTGGTAATTGATACAAAAGAAATTAAACTCCTAATTGACTCGCTCAAAAAGAAACGTTTAAACAAATCCCTTTAAAAATAAAAGTTTGTTTTGGGCCTGCAAAAATCTCTCCACGGCGTCAAGGGATTCATCGTCATCATGTATTCCACAACCACCGGTCCCGCCTGCGCTGCCCGCATCCAGCGGCTTCCCGGCTGAACGGATTTAGATGCAATTTGGTAGGTAGATAGATCAAGCACAAGATTTACACATAGGCTAATAAACATACGATATCCACACTGGTAAAGTTACAGAAGTTATAAGTAACAGAATTTCTTCTTCTTCTCATTAAAAATCTTCAATTGATTACTATTCGGAAAAACTTTTTTCCATTTCTACTGCAATGTTGCCTTTCATTCTCAGTTCACACTTTCTTCCCGAATGACAGGCAAAACGGGAATAGTAGGCAATAGATTCATCGTTGGAGCGGCACACAACCATAGAAATACTATAAAACTATAGTCTACTAATCTGCTACAGCACATAGGATATCTTTAAAATTGTTCTAAGTAGATTTTAGGTATTTTAGGCGTGATTAAAGGTGTTTTATTTTAAATATTTTAGGCATTTTTTTTTCGGTGTAATTTGTAAACATTAAAGATTTTTATCTATACTTAGATTAAAAGTTGATAAATTCAGTAGAAAATTAACTGGATCGTCTATTAATTTGTTACAAAAAATACGCCGTGATTTTCTATAACAGATTGTTTTATTATGAACGTTTGTGAACGTTTTCACGAATCAGCATATCGTTGCAAGGCCTTGCATGTAACATGTTATGATTGACGACAGTTCGGATCGGTTTGAATACACTAACTTTGTATTAACACAGCTTAACAAGAGCAGTAATAATCAAGTGATCATATCCTCTCATCCTCATGCTCCAACGCCTGGGTGTTGAGTTACATCACCACACCACCGTGATTCTACCTTCATATGTATTACCTTAACAATACCCATTTTCAAAAACTTTTTAACAATTTTTTTATGGTGGCTACTTTTGGTGGTTACCGATTTTCATGGTTTGATACCTGAAAAAGTAAAAACGGAATCATTATAGGATCACTCGTGTGTCTGTCTGTCCATCTGTCACAGCTACTTTGCTTAGAAACTATTGGATGGATTAAGTTGAAATGTGGTACACATGATGTAAGTCGGTAACCTAAAGTTGGACGTGTAATGTAAATACATGAATTTTAAATATGGGGTTGACTTTTGTGGGTTTAATTAGATAATTTTAAAAATATTTTGCAAACTATGTCGTGTGACATATTAAAAGGGCTTGTGATTAGAATCTCAAATACATTTTTTTAATAATTTTAAAATAAATACTTTCGAATCTATAAAAAAAAGGGAAAATTGACCCTTATCTCTAAAAGTATTATGCCTAAAATCTTAAAAAATATCAGTATTTGAGATTGAATGCATAGCTTACAGAAAAACCCACGAAAAACCTAAAGTCATTTCGTTCTCCACAGGAAAAATGATTTTGTTTAGTCCAGAATAAGTAGACCCCTATTTATCTAGAGCAAAATATCTACGAAGAGGTCTTGTTCTGTTGGTAGTTAAAGTTTTGGTGCTGAACCCTGTTCGTGTGACCTCGAGTCGCACTTGGTCGGTTTTTATGTTCATCTAACCCCAAGAGTGCTTAATCAGAAAAAATATGCTATTTGTTTTTTCCCACCAATTTTTTTCAAAACGGCAAGTAACTACCATGAAGAAAAGAGTTAAAAAGATAACTCTAACTCTTTTCTTCATGGTAGTTACTTGCTGTTTTGAAACAAATTGGTGGGAAAAAACAAATAGCATATTTTTTCTGATTAAGCACTCTTGGGGTTAGATGAACCAAATGGAACCTAACTAAAAGGCACTTTTAAAAGTAAATTAGAAAATTAACCCTCCGCATGCCTGGTGGATGAAAATCACACGGCGTGCTTGGTGGGGCCGATTGGACCCCAATTAGAATGGCTGTTTTTAAGTAGAAAAATATACAAATATTCATCATCATTACAGCTCATATACGTCCCCACCGAGGGGCTCGAGCCTACCCTGAATCAGGGCGATTAGGCCTTAGTCGACCACGCGGGCCCAGTGCGGGTTGGTCGACTTCACACACAACCTTCGAGTTTCTTCGCAGGCGTGTGCAGGTTTCCTCGCGATGTTTTCCTTCACCGTTAAAGCAATCGGTAAGTATGTCTATGTACGTAAGTTTTTGAAAAACTCATTGGTACATTGGCCGTCCAGATTTGAACCCGGTACCTCTGGTTAGATGGACCGAGTCGTTACCGGTTGAGCCACCGACGCTTTGCATTAATTATAAAACAAATATTATATTTTTTAATTAGCTACGATTAATTTTATATCTATTTATATGAATGAGTCAAAACTTTAATCAAATATTACCAAATTATCATATGTATTAACCTCAAGAAAAAACCTTCAAAACTGCAAAATTATTCTTCATCATGTTCTTGACCGACGTTTTGGAGACAATTACCACACTTTGATCACTTTGATCGCGTCTACCTCCGAAGAAAGCCGGCTTAAGACTGCGGAGAGGCGATTATTAGCACGTACGGTTCATTTACGGAAGCTACTGAGAGTCACAGGTCACTCAACTTTGTATTTGTTAAGTGTTGACAGATTTTGTATCGAGTGGGATCCATTGGACCCCACCAGGCATGCGGAGGGTAACATGTATCTTAGGAGATAAGCAGTCTAGTGAGTTAGAATAAGTTCAGAGACCAACGGCTGCTAGCGCGTTTACTGCATGAAAAGGGGTCGGCAGTAAACACAGTAACGCGGGTCGTACGACCGTGGAGTATAGGCCAGTGTCTGTGAGTTCTTAGTAAGTTCTGAAGTTCAGTTAAAGTAATCGTTCGTGTGAACGGTGCTTTCACTGAACTTCATAACTAAGAACTCAATCAATACTAAGTGTATGTACGTAAGTTTCTAAAAACTTATTGGTACGTTTGTCGTCCGGATTTGAACCCGAGAAGTCTGGTTAGCAGGACCGATTCGTTACCGGTTGAGCCACCGACGCTTTTCACTTACCCTAAACATTGAATTACTACTACAGCTAGTCAAAACAAATATCTTGCTCTGCTCGGGGGTCGCGAGGAGTGCGCGGGGGCGGGACTATCGCGTGACGTTCATGAAGAATAATTAAAGAGATGTGACATTCACTGTAATGCAGTTATCTGCCTAATTAGTACTAACACTTGAGCAACCCGACTGCTCCACAAAACCTTTTTCGGGTAGCATGTGTGTTTGTGTTTTGTGTATGTGTGTTTTCGTATATATGTGTGTGTGTGTGTGTGTTGTCAGTTTCATTGTTACCGCATGTAGCCAAAGCGGCTTGATGGATTTTGGAATGCGAGGTGTCGTTAGATTTGCACAGATTAACAAGGAGTTTTTTGCCAACTACAGAAAAAAAGAGCATTGTGATTTTATGCAGTCAGGTTTAAGGTATTTTGTTAATTTGTTAAAGTAAGGGGTATTCTCACCCATGATTTGAAACTAACTATTTTTAAAAGCTGTTATTTAACTTGCAATGTATGTATGTATGTATGTATATGAATGGATGTATGTATGTATGTGCATACATGTATGTATATATGTAATGAGTTACGTTACCAACCATTTGTACCTTACCTACGCGTCCTATCTGTATGTTTCACTTTTCATAATCTATGATTTTCAAACAAAATGTGCCGGACATTGTATAAAATAATGTAGAAAAAAAACTAGTTTTGGTTGGTTTTTAATTAATATTGTGTTTACTTACCGATGATAAGTCACGCCACTATCTTTTTTCTTTGCATTGGATCGATTTCTACAAGTTTTTAACACACAAGCCGGCATTTTTAGTTTGTTCTTAGGTATCGGCACGCGGGCGATCGCTTGAGCGTTAGGCGAGAGACTAAACGAGTTGTTGACATGTCAACAACACACTGCGCAAAATACTGGTTCGCGGTGTCGGTTCCATACGTAGTAGTAGTAATTCAATGACCCAAAACGACAATTTCAGGTACATTAAAAATCTTTAAACATTTAGTTCAGGTGCAGCCAAACATATTCAATTTTTTAATTAAAACTAGAAAGAAAGAGACAAATGTAACAGGTACAAATATTAGTTATTGTATTTTACATAACAGTTATATATATTAGCCACTAGTGCTGTAAGTAGAAAAGAGGATATAAAACTACTATGTTGTCCATCCAGTCCGGAGCGCTGTCTGAGTCTTCGTCAGAGTTTAGTTTTTGATATGGCACTGCGTGCCTTTCGCTGTGGATATTATAATATATAAGATCGATGGAATAAAACAATGTGAAGAGGATTCCACGACTTTTATTGGAGTAAATCCCTGAAGGTTACACAAAGATGACGACGACCGTATGGTTGGGTCATTCCCGTGTAACTACATACCATACTACTGAACCGAACGGTTTTTTGTAAGCGTACACCGTTCAGTTCAGTAGTATGGTAAGTAGTTACACGGGAATGATCAAACCATACGGTCGTCGTCATCATTGTCTCTTTCTTTCTAGTTTATGGTCAACTGTTTTAGTGTGTTTTTTTTTAATTAAAAATTGAATGTGTTTGGCTGCACCTGAACTAAATGTTAAAAGATTTTTAATGTACCTGAAATTGTCGTTTCGGGTAAGTGAAAAGCGTCGGTGGCTCAACCGGTAACAAATCGGTCCTGCTAACCATACGTCTCGGGTTCAAATCCGGACGACAAACGTACCAATGAGTTTTTCGAAACTTGCGTACATACACTTAGTATCGATTGCTTTAACGGTAAAGGAAAACATCGTGAGGAAACCTGAACATCTGATTCCATATGTGTATGAAGGTCGCGTTGCACACGTCTGTAGGTGTAAATTAAAAAGAAAAAAGAAAAAATGCCGCACACGTGACCGCCGATAAGGCTAAGCGCAACACCAGGCAAACACCGTCAATCCCTTGGATAGCAATTAGCACGGTTAATTGTACCACAAGATTAGAAAGAAAGAAAGTTAAGGCGAGGCATTTATTGAACAGTTGTCTCTGTCTTTTTCTTTACGTGAAAAGAGTAAAGAAAATAACCACACTTTTGCACTTTTTCAATTTTTTCTCGTTGTAAAGTTTCTAAAAAGTGAACTAAACTAAATTTTAATAAACATAGACTTTATAGTTTAAAAAGAAAAAAATTATGATATTCTTAAATTATGAAATTTCAAATTTAAAAGAAATATTTTTTCCTACAAATGTTTACAGGCTTTGCTTCAATTTATGCTATGTTTGGGATTTTTTATGATCGAGTCAAGTCAATTTAATCGTGTCATGAACTTACTAGGGCTCTAGGTAATATCCTTGAACATATCTTTTTTTCAGGCGGAAAAATTAAGCGGGAATATTTTTTATGATTTTTTTTTGTTAAGCGCTTCTCACTGCTTATTTGCCAATATACCGCCTTAAAACGCTCCCATGTTTAGCCTATACATATTAAGTCCTAAGACCATTGAGACGTACGTCCGGCCGGAGGTCGTCCGTGTAATTTGAGCCTTATATTGATCACGCTAAACACTTTAAAAAAAAGCGGCCAAGTGCGAGTCAGAACCGCACACATAGGGTTTCATACCATCATACTAGATGACACTAGTTTCTACATGTTTAAATAAAACCGTTTTTTTTAATGGAGACTTTCACTTTTTCAAATATTTAGTATTTGCGGTTATAGCGGCAACAGAAATACATCTACTGTGAAAATTTCAACTGTCTAGCTATCACGGTTCATGAAATACAGCCTGGAAACAGACGGACAGACAGAAAGACAGACAGGCAGACCGGACGGCCAGCGAAGTCTTAGTCGAAGGGTCCTGTTTTTACCCTTTGGGTACGGATCTCTAAAAATGGCTAAATCAAACGACTAATAAGAAGGATGCCATATAAATTCAAATTATTTTAATAAGGCATTCCTTGAATCACCTTGAGGGAATAAACCGAAGATGGAGAGGTCAGTCAAAAATACATTTAGCGCCATCTAACGGCAATGGATTGTAACATAAACGGGAAACAAAGAAAAATATTTTCTCATGTGGATTTAAACCCGCGCACTACGGTTTGTTATATACCTACTTATATAAATCCCGATTGCTTGTTGCACCATCTAACGGAAATTCATCAAACTACGAAGACAAACATTCTCTCATACAAAACAAAAATGTTCTAAGTGAAAGTACCCCTTGGATTGTTCGTTGAAATGGAAAGTTGTAAACTGAAGGATTGTAATTATACAAAATGTGCCAAAATTTGGTTTTATTCCATCTTTATTCAGCTTTAAGAGCAGGATTTTACACAAGAGACGACGTCAGGAGTCAGGTGGAACAGATGTAAGAAAATATAGTATAAAAAAACTAAAATACACGCTTTTTAAGCACATCAAACTAAAAAGTGAAAAATACTTATTAATATAAGCTACTACAATATATATAAAGCCAATGTCTAACACTTATCATAAAAAATCCAATTTTAAACCTAACTTAATTAACCTAACCTAATTAATTAATTTAAAATATAAGCTATAAACATGAACGAAAAATATTAGTATTATAGTGAAAAAGGCGTGGGTTGCTCGATATACGAAAAATATGGCACAAAGCGCCCCACGATTTTTTCACATTGATACTAGTATTTTTCGTTCATTATTGTTTTTAGCTTATATATTAATAATTTATTTTTCACTTTTTAGTTTGATGTGCTTTAAAAGCGTGTTTTTTAGTTTTTTTAAACTATATTTATTTTTCACTTTTTAGTTTAGGATAATAAGATAAACAGAAATTACTGTATTGTCACTGATTCTTGGTAAATGTACAAAGTTTTAATTAAATCTGTCCGTTTAAAGTGGGTCAAAATCGAGTGCAAAAGAGTCGGTTACAAACATACAAATATATTTCTTTATTAATGTTATTTTCTATGACATACATTCATTCATATCAGCTCATATACGACCCCACCGAGGGACTCGAACCTACCTTGAATTAGGGCGATCGGGCCTTAGTCGACGTACATACATACATATATTCTTTATTACATTATTTGTGTTTAAGCCTACTTCGTCCATTTTCAAATTTTAATTCGTCGAATTTCATAATTTGCTTATTAAAATGTAAATCAACAATTGTAATATTTAGGTGTGAAATTTGCGACAATAAATAAATAAATATACATACAAACATACGTACATAAATACAGGTGAAGCTAATAAAAGCGTGATAATAAGGAAACACTGCCGCAGTCCTTGGATCAACTTTCTTTTTAACCCACCGAGTGTGCTCACACACACATCTCACGTCGTAGGTAGGCACTTGGTGCCGAAAGTGCACAAATCTGAATTACAAAAGATCGTGAATGCACTTTACTTTCACTTTTACGAGAATATGTACGTACGTGGCGTTTGTCGGCTTTGTACTATACTTGGTTACAACAATCTAAAGTCCATGAGATGCGTCGTGGAAAGTTAAATTGTATTATTTGCAGTACGTTGACACAGGAGCGTCGGTGGTGTAATGGCTAGGGCCGCTGCTTCCAGTGTGTCGTTCCTTTCCCTCTAATATGGTTGAGAGGAGCGATGGCTGACTCTCGCATTATACTCGTGACCGGGTGCTGTCCGTGTGAACTGGCCTACACTTGTCAAAGGCGTCCATGACATTCAATGATTTTAATGTATATCTTCTCGTGTTATATTGTTTTCATGTTCTAATGGCATAATTTGTTTTTTTTTTATATCAAGGATTGGATTTTGACGTTATTAACTAATGATTGTTTATTTCTTGATTTTTTACAAATGAAATCATGTAATCACTATTTTATGACTATCAGAAAGACTGTAATTAACATCTATTTTGAATAAATATCTTGAATCAGTCCGGGAGGTCTGGCCCACGTACCAATGTGTTTTCGAATTTCGATTTCATATGTACGTTTATCCGACGCTCTTACGGTGAAGGAAAACATCGTGAGGAAACCTGCACACGCCTGCAAAGAAACTTGAAGGTTGTGTGTGAAGTCGACCAACCCGCCAGTACCCGCGTGGTCGACTAAGCCCCAATCGCCCTAATTCAGGGTAGACTCGAGCCCCTCGGTAGGGACCTATATGAGCTGATATGAATGACATAAGATTTAGGATACTCTGCCTGCATGGCCTTTGTTTTCTGATCGTTGTTGTTATTGCGTGACTGCGTTCCGTCCGGCATCCTTTAGCACAGACCGCCTTCGCGGCGAAATGGTTAGTCCATTAGCTTCACATCAAGAGATGGCGGTTCGATTCCGGCAGAATCTAACTTTGTAAGACTCGATTTGGTTGGTGGATGGGAATTTTCTAAGCCCGCCTGGCTAGCTACCACCACCTAATCTAAGTGTTGCTATTACCAAACATCAATATTAACATCATTCATATGTTCCGGCATCAAGATAAGATACCTAGCATGTTGGGGAATCTTTCATCTTTGGCATCATTGTCACTTAGGTCCCATCAGATGAGATGATGCCAAGGGCTTACAAATTGTCCATTAAAAGAAATGGAGATAAGATATTATCCAGTACACCATTGTTTTTTTGGGGTTCTTACTAAGCCCGCATCCGCCTTTGACATCCTCATACCTTACCATCAAGAAAGATGATGCGAAGTGTTTATCAATCGTAGAAAGAGAAAATATAACTTAATCTTAAGACTTTAGTTATTTAGGTATCTATAGTACATTACTGCAGCGGCCAGCAAAAGAGGCATAGGTGGACGAAAGTGTAAATGTGAGCCGAAGCGAAGCCGAGGCACCACAAACGTAAGTCCATCAATGTCTAGTTGTGGCTAAGGCTTGTTTAGTATTTTTTTAATAATGCGCGAAAATTAACACTAAAACAACGGTTAACAATAATTTTTCACGAGCCATACTGTTAATTTTTTTTACAAACAGCTTTCTATTTACAAGCCAGTTCGTTTTTTTTTTCAATTTTATCTATTTTTAATTAACTTTTTACAGCATAACATCTGAATATAAATAATATAAATGCCTAAAAAATGAAATAAAACCCTTCATAAGTTACCTCCTTGTTTGTCATATTTCGGAGGAAAAAACCGTTCTATTTTTAAATTACACAACAAATAAGAGTTTACGCAGTAATTTATTTTGGATTTTCATACAACTTTTTTCGGTCGCTGCTCGTATGTATTTGGCCAGTACAGCAATTTCGATTTATCTCGAAGAATGTTGTCAAAATTATGTTCAGTTATTCAAGCATGTTTAAGAAAATATTATATTTTTGCAAGAGTTACAAGCATTGCCACAGTATTACAATATAGCGGCTTACAGTAGTGCAACGAATGTACTTACGCAGATTACGCATAGCAACGGAAGGGTACTTGCGGGGCAGCGGGCGGCAGGGCACAGCCTGGCAAACTCTCGGAGTTTGCAGAGTTTGGCTGGCTACAAGGCTAGTACTGCTAGTATCTACGCCATGGCGGCATGTGCGACATCAAAGGCGTTGCGCTACTGTAAGCCATATCGTAAAACTGTGGCATTGCTATACCTTGCATGATCTATCTTCAACAGTACCATCAGCTATAATTATTTATCACTATGCATGATGATCCTCACGTCACATGAGCTTTAATAGTCACGTTTAGAGTTTAACTTCACGCTTTAAGCTTTTCAAATCTTCTGTCATTCTGTCTACACGTCAAACTTCGCATTTACCCGTTATCCTACGACTATGACCCACTGGTGGGTTCATAGGTATTTTTTTTCCCCGTAGAACCACTCACTTCTACAACTACATCTGTACCGAATAGTAAGTCTATAAGATAAGTTAAATAGTCTATTGAACGCACAAACTAATTTAAAAAAAAAGGTTTTGTCCGCGGCCTCGCCCACGTGAACATCGTTTTTATGACTGTCTCTGAGAGTAAGTTGTGCACGAGCCGCAAGCGGCCCGCGAGCGTGTACATGAGTTTTCTCCAGATCCCTCAGGAACTATACTAAGACATTCTGATTAGTAGTCTACGTCACTTCCCACCCCCTCGACCAATTCTATACAAAATCCGCTGCGAAGCCGACGCGCGAGAGCGTGGAATTGAGTTTTCCCCAGATCCCTCGGGAACTATGCTAATTAGTAAATTATGTTATTTTCCACCCCCACGACCATCTTAACCACAGTGCAAAAATTGTCTATAAAATGTTTTACAACAATCTATTGTTTCGTTGCGATGTTGAAGAAATAAACCAAACAAAGTTATTTTTTTCAGTTCCCTCAGGCACTGCATCGTACTTTGCTATTTTCACGAGATAAAAAGTAATCTATGTCCTTTCCAGTGACACAGGCTACTAGCATGCTAAATTTCATTTTTTGTATGGAGACTTTCACTTTTTCTAATTTTTAGTAATTGTTGTCATAGCGGCAAGAGAAAAACATCATCTGCGAAATTTTCAACTGTCTAGCTATCACAGTTCATGAAATACAGCCTGGTGACAGATGGACAGCCGGACAGACAGCAAAGTCTTAGTAATAGGGTCCCGTTTTTACCCTTTGGGTACTGAACCCTAAAAAAACAAACACATTTTCACATTTACAATATTAGTAAGGATTCATTAGCGATGAATATTCAGACGTCTTTTTTTCAAGTCTTCTTAAGTTTGCCTTTCTCTGATTCCTGCTACAGTATGGAGTAACTAGCTGTTTCCCACGGCTTCACCCGCGTCACACCCTGGACACTTCATACAGAGGGCCAGAAATGACATTTCGAAAAAGGAATAACGGAACAAACAAAATGACGGCAAAATCCTATACGTCCGACAACCAAACTGTAACCAATCTGTATCAATCTGGGTGACGAGGGGATGAGGTCGCAATCTAGAGAGCGTCAGGGAGTGCCATACTGTATGTTTGTACTGATATTTATACTTTGCTATAATATTGTATGTGTGTAAAACTTTGCCCGCGTGGACAACGTTTCTATGACTCTTCGAGGGTGCGCAATAACGTGCGAGCGTGGAATAAAGTAGCCTATGTGTTAATTCAGGTCCTATTCTTTCTTCCTACCAAATTTCAGCCAGATCCGTTCAGTAGTTTTTGCGTGAAAGAGTAACAAACATACATCCATCCATACATTCTAACAAACTTTTGCGTTTATAATATTATAGTAGGATACAGTGTTATACTTGACTGTACCTATTTTCCGTTTCCTCAGTATCAAAGCAACTGAACGTGACTGAACTATGCAGTTCATTAAACCTCCTCTATGCTCTGCAACCCTGGTAGTTATGTTTCTATACGTCGGTCAACTCCTCACTAAGTTAAATTGGATTTAGTTTCACATGGTTCCACAAAGCTAAACTGTCTGTTTGCTAGGAGTTTGTTCGTTTATGGTCCATGGAAATTTGTTCTTAGGGAGAAATTATAGTTTTACTTTGCTTAAGTAAAGTTGTCTTCCTCTTTCTACTTTATAACAAATTCCTATTCTTATTTGTTTTCTGTTTCTAATTGCTCAATCTATTTACATATAATAAATCTGTAACGGGGCCATGTCTCTACAAGATATATTTTTGGAAAATAATAACTGTGGTAGACATTACTAACGATATAGAGGCCAAAACAACAACTTTTGGAATTTTTGTCTGTCTGTCTGTCTGTTTGTATATTCGTGCATCACACAAAAACTACAAGGCCGATTTTCATAAAATTTTATATAGTGGTTCCTTAAATCCCGGAAAATTCAAGAGTTCCCGTGGGAAATTTCAAAACCTCCACGGGAACGAAGTCGCGGGCACAACTCTGCTAGTCTATAATAATATGTTTTACTAACAGTTTAAATTTACCCAAAGAAGTTTGAAGTAGTATACAACTTACTAGATGAACCGTTTCCTTCAAAATACAACCGAAAACTTAATCTATGTATGCATAAATTTCTGTTTAGGATTCCGAAGTCAACAAGCAGCCCTTATAGTTTTACCATGTCTGTCTATCTGTCCGTCTGTCCACGGCTTAGCTCAGAGACGATTAGTACTAGAAAGCTGTAATTTGGTATATGTTTATATATTAATTACGCCGACAAAGTGCTACAATATACTCTTGAAAAAAAATTTTTAGGGTACCTCCCCTACATGTAAAGAGGGGGTGATTTTTTTTGTTGACGTATACCCTATCATGTGGGTTATCGTTTAATATTTTAGGACATCTAAAAAAATTGAAAATAGTGGGAAAAAATTGTAAGTAAAAGGAAAACTATCACGGCTAAGCAAGCTTTCTTAGTTTAATATTTTCGTAGTAATATTCAACCAACTTAATGTGTGCAGTTGGATTTCTTAAAAGTTCATAGATTTTCCATACAAAATGTTCTATTACCAACTGAAAATATCATTTTGTTTTTTAAAATGGAATATTTTTTTTAAAGACAACGGAACCCTACTTCGCGCGAGTCTGACTCACGCTTTGCCGTTTTTTTTGTATCTATGGAATAATCACCATAAAATACTGAACAGTTACTGGTGAAATGCTACATTCAAACGTTTGTGTCTACAGACATATTAATATGTGTTGTGATCTTCCGCCGCCTCTTGGTTTAGGGTACCTACTGGAGGAGCCGACCGGCGTAGTAAGACATTTTTTCTTCATCATCATATAAGCTCATATACGTCCCCACCGAGGGGCTCAAGCCTTCCCTGAATTAGGGCGATCAGGCCTCAGTCGACCACGCGGGCCTAGTGCAAGTTGGTCGACTTCACACACAACCTTCGAGTTTCTTCGCAAGTTGTACAGGTTTTATTTTTTCTTACTTTTAGCATATTAGTACCTCATCTGTGCTTTTAGGTGCCACGAAACTCGCACAGCAACACTCATTCTTTGCACTTATATTCTTAGTAGGTACTTACTGCTGTATAATTAATTGAGGTGATGTTTGAAAAAACAACCATAGTATAAAAAATGAAAATAAGATTTTGATGTCTATGGTCAGCTTGATAGATTCCTTACAAAATCCAAAATCCTGTTTTTGGAAAAAAACAACATCATGTAGTTAATAATGACACAATTATTATGTCATCAATAACATCTCTAACATTTATATAAATTTCTGCGCTAAAAAAGTTTGCTCAGTTCTGTTTATCTTAATAGGTTGTTCATAGCTTTCTCTAATCTTGCAGCTCAGTGGAACGATTTATTAGAGCGTAGTGGGATAATCTCTTGCAAGCGAGGATCGCTAGAATTTTAGTTAAGTTTTGCCCTAAATAGTTTGTGGTTCGCATGATTAGTTTCGTAACGGTTTTGTGAGTAAACAATGATAGGACTGTAGTTTGCCTGAGTCTATCAGGCGTGCTCCAACGCTACAATCTTTTAAAAGGCTTGTGAAAGCTTTAATAATATCACTGTTCTGTGCTTTTAAATCCTTTTTTTCCCATCTTCCTTACTATCTCATTTTCCTTTCTTTACCATAGACAGATACATTTTTATTCATTTATGTTTGTTTTTGTTTGTATATGTATATAGGTATCTATTATTTTATATATTTTATTATTTTTCCGTTTTTAATTATTGCACCCCCCCTTAACTTATTATATCGCTGTTTCCCTACCCAAAGATTGCCTGGAATAAATTGCTACTTAGAATAAGGCCGCCTATTATATAGGTCTATATATTATGTTGTGATGCAATAAATGAACACGTGTGCGGTAAAATCAATTTTGCGCACACTTGACTGGCATATAAAGTACCACTTTTCGAGCAACTGTATTGAAAAAAATATTATTCATTTAAATTTTCTGTTGTTGTTGCTCGCGTACTAACTACCTGTTTCCTTGGTTTTTCTCCGAGCACTGGGTTGTCTGGTAGAAATCGCTCTCAGCGATAAGACCGCCTAAATTGTACTTCTCTTAGTTTTTAATTTAAATTTTGAATATATATTTATTTATTTTGATGTACAATAAAGAGTTATTTGAGTTTGAATTTGAATTTCCTATATATCTATCCTACTTATATCCTACTAATATTATAAACGCGAAAGTTTGTAAGAATGTATGAATGTATGTATGTTGCCCTTTCACTCAAAACCTAGATCCGGCTGAAATTTGGTAGGTAGACAGATTAGGACCTAGATTAACACACAGGGCTACTTTTTTACACGCTTGCGAGCCGCTTGCAGCTCGCGCACTGCGCACCCTCGAAAAGTCATAGAAACGTTGTCCACGCGGGTGAAGCCACGGGAAACAGCTAGTATATCTATAAATCTATACATATAATAAAACTTTTCCCAAGAAACCCATAGTCCATTCGCAACAAAAAAATTGGTCTATCAGCAGATCGTTCTGTATGAAGTTTTTTTTGCGATTTCAGCAAACTTGTAGAACAAAAGTTGTTCAGGTTAATGAGTAGAAGCTTTAGTTAACGGGACCTACAAAAGTTTTGTTACAATCTGTCATCGTATCAGCTCATTATACGTCCCCACCTAGAGGCTCGAGCCTACCCTGAATTAGGGCAATCGGGCCAAAGTCGCCCACGCGAGCCCAGTGCGGGTTGGTCGACTTCACACACAACCTGCGAGTTTCTCCGCAATCGTGTGCAGGTTTCCTCACGTTTTTTTTCTTTCACCGTCAGAGCATCGGATAAACGTACATATGAAATCTAAATTCGAATTCACATTGGTACGTGGCAGGATTCGAACCACGACGTCCCGGACAGGAGGCGGCGGCCCTAGCCGTTACGCCACCGACGCTTACACTCACTATACACTGTGTATAATACACCATTTGAGCAAAACGTGATTTCTTGAAATCTGACAGGCTGTTATTTTTTTTTATTTTTTATTTATATGTCGGAGCGCAAGGACGTGGCGCCATCTATGCATGCATCGAAGCACCGTGTTTTTTATCTTGAAACGTCAAGCGGTTAGCTAGGGTAGTAATAATAGTCATCTTTGGCCAAGGCATGGTCTGTGCGAGACCGGAACCCGGAAGTTGGTAGTGTTGGTACTTGTTTGTTAGCCAATCAGAATCGTTGTGATTATCGAAACATTAAAGACAATGCAGCCTACCTACAGAGGCTACGACAGAGGCGCCAATTATTTTACGAACACTTTTGATCGAGCAGCTGAACTGTCAACTTGGGAAGCCAGCCCCGTGCCGAACTCATCGCAGTCTATAAAATAATCGGTTTTCATCCGAATCATCGTGAAGCCTCGTGTTTCAAACGTGTGTGAATATTGATTGTACACTCCAAAACTTCTCAAAGACGAGTTTATTTCTTAGATCCGGCCAAAACCCTTCTGATGATCCGAAATATACAATTGATAAAAATAATGTTACAAAAAATATAATACTAATACATCAAAAACCTTTACAGGTTTATCCGTGTACTAGTATTAATATTGATGTAGGACCCGTAAACTGGGGGTTCTACTCATCATACTTAACAACTTTCCCCAAGGAGCCCATAGTCAATTCTCAAAAAAATATTAAACCCTCTATACTAAAATGCACAAAATTGGTCGATCGGTTGGTCGTTTTGAATAAAGAGTTTATTTTTTCTTTTTCATTAAAGTCGAAGAACAAAAGTTGTTCAGTATGATGAGAAGAAGCCCTACACCAATTTTGTTTTACAAAAATTCGAATAATCAAATCAAATCAAACCATTTATTTCGGATTACATAATCCATAGAGTGTTTGTATATAAAATAATTATAAAGATATTTTGTTTAGTAAGGTTTCAACAAATTATTATTATTTAACATGCAGCCGTACCAATTGCCACAAGATAGGGCAGTCGGGTGGGCTAGCCACAACACTCAGGATGCCGTTGGTGCTGCCACGGACACGGTTCAGCAACGAGGCGGCTCTCATTCTTAAGATGGCAGGAAAGCCAGCCGTACGCGCTTCAGGAAACATGCCTGATGCGCTGCAGTACCTCGGCAGCCCCAACAGCATCCTGAATGCGTTGTTATACTGAACGCGCAAGGCCTTCATTGTCTTTTGCGTATTGTTGACCCACAGACCGCACTCATAAAAAGACTGACAGAAAGCTTTAAATAAAACAACTTTATCAGCTAATATTCATTATTCCGATTCCTGTGCCTAGAACGTAACATTTATGACTAACAACTAATTAAAAATATTCTACTTCCGCCTTCCCCTAAGAAAAGCCTCTTGAATCTGGTGGATGGACAGTCCCTTAGTTTCTGGCACCATGAAGAAGCAGGCCACGGCGTCAGCGACACCAGCTAACGCGAATATGTAGCACACATTGTGGAAGCCCAGGAACTCGGAGATAATCGGAAATACCGCAATGATGACGAAGTTGACAAACCATATCCACTCGACTAGGATCATGGAGGCAAGACTCTGGACCTGGAATGTCAAAACATATTATGTCTCGTTGTTTTCATCATCATCGTCAATCTGGTTATGTATGTACTTACTATACTATATATGTTATGTATGTATTATGTATATGTAGTTTAGCTTAAATGGTCTATATTTGCTTATATATTTACGTGTATTACGTGGTTTAAGAATGGATATTTATTTATATTTTTAGATTATTTTTTCTCTATGAATTTGTTTATTGCCCACTACTACCCCACATTAATGATTTCTTCTCATGTTTCCTTCACCTAAAGGTTGTCTGGAAGATATCGCTTGTTAGCGATAAGACCGCCTATATGTACAACTTCCTTAATCATTGTATCTTTTTTTTTTCTCTTATGTTGTGCAATAAAGTGTTTTCAATCGATCAATCAATCAACATTTCATCATGATCATCGTTATATCAGGTCCTATTCTACCACCGTGGGGCTCGAGCCTACCCTGCATTGGGGCGATCCGGCGTTAGTGAAAGTCGTTTTTTTTTTAAAGTTTTCAGCGTTTCAAATGATCTATTATATGAGAGTAAAAGGTTTTAAAGACAGTTCCGATCAGGTATTTGACTACTAGTCATTTTGTTACTTTTTACAAGCATTTATTTAACTTGCAATGTATGTATGTTTGTTCGGCAATCTTGTGCAAATCTTGCAAGTTAAATTTGACCCATACTTCCCGGTTTCCGATTGAGCTAAAATTTAGCATGCATATGTATATCGCGTGACAATGCAATATTAAAAGCTTGTACCTAAAAGTTTTTACGTTTTTCGAAAATTATTATCAATTGACTATTAAAAAAACCGACTTTAATCGTAATAACCAAGTACAACTTTCCTATTTTTTTTGTTTTCGTTAATTTCCTAGAAAAGTGAGATGAGATGAGATGAGAGAGGTGAGATGTTGTCAAGGGTTTACCAATTGTGAATAAAAAAATAAAAAGTAATGAACCGGTTTTAATGAAATCTCTATGAGACAAATCGGAAATTATATTCTTTCGTCTCTTTGCACATGCTCCTCAATCGGCGACCGATTTTTTTTGTCAGCGAAAAATTAAACCTAACCACTCCGGGAGTGCCGACAGAAGTAAAAACTTTTTACAGTTTCATAATTTTTGACCCTCCGAGTGTTCCTGGCGGTGTCGGTTATATTACAGGTTACAGTGTCGGTTGCAGTTTTTTCCCATCTCAATAAATGCCCAATGCACCTAAAGAAGTTTTCACTTTAAAAATCTGAGAATTTCGGCGCATCCGATTCTTTTTGGAAAACGGAACGTTTGTAAATCTATGCGCTAACGCATCTACTCACCACGGATCAGATAAATAAGGTTGGATTGGAAATTTGCACTGGGCAGGCGCGCCTCAAGTATGATTAGACAATCATACTTAACCGAAGCACGCGTTCATAATTTTTGTTTGCGTGTGGTTGTGTGTAACGTACAGACTCTCGAAATGGTGTGAACACAATTGCAGCCCTGTGTTCTAAAGTGTGTTTTGTTTATTACTGCGCGCAATTCGTGTATATGTGTTATTATTGCTTGTGTAGTGGAGTTGATGGGTGGGAGACAGGCGGCGACGCTGTTTTTCAAACAAAAGTGTGACTATTGCCAATCCAACCTTGTTTATCTTATCCGTGCTACTCACCGACAATTGGAGGCGTGCACTAGCTAGAGAAGGACATTGCGTCAATGGATGGTGATGGATAACGATGTTATCGCTCCCTTCAACCATCCTTACTAATATTATAAATGTGAAAATGTATTTGTTTGTTTGTTTGTTACCTTTTCACGCTTCAACGCCTTGACCAATCTTAATGAAATTTCGTATGCCGGTAGCCTGTGTCACGAGGAAGGACCTAGATTACTTTTTATCCCATTAAAATAGCAAATAGCATAGCGCCTGCTAAGTGCACATTTCCATCCAACCTTATTTTTCTGATCCGTGATTTCACCTTTACTGACCTCGGGAACAAAAACTTCAGCTAGGAGAATGTAAGGGACCGAGCCGGCGCCAAAGCTGAAAGCGAAGCAGTAGATAAGGATGATGATGGCTGAGACCCAGTCTGGCGCCAGCTTTGTCTGCTGCAGGAAGCCCAAGGAGAACATGCAGATTGCTACCAATGTTGCTGAGGTGATGACTAGGACCTGGTGAGAAAAAGAGAAAAAAAATCTAAAAAGATTGACAGGAAATTAGTGGCGAAGTAGCCGCGCGCACGGACGTACGCACGCCCACCCACCCGCAAGTATGCCCGCACGCACGCACGCACTTCCACACGAACGCACGCACACCCGCCCGCCCGCACGCACGCACGCACACACGCCCGCCCACCCTCACGCACGCACGCACGCCCGAAGCACGCAAGCACTTCCGCACGCACACACGCACGCACACACGCACACACACAAACACACGCACACAATGTATATGTTATAATTCTGTTTCACATCGCCACCTGTTAAACATTGTTTTATGTTTATGTTCTGTTGACCGCCGCGAGACAGGCTCAAGCCTAGTGTAGGGTCACAGTCAATCTGTATCTGTAAACTTCTTAAAATATTTTTTTTACGTGTTTCAGTGTCCTTCACTTTAGATCAGGAAATAAACTTAAACAGAGAGTTTCAAACCAGATGAAGTTCAATTTGACTTCTATGTATCAGATAACTGTACAAAGAAATATTCCTGTTAGCCACCAGGTGTCCTCAAAGGTTATATCTACTCCAGATATATACTCGACAACTAACATACCAAGAGAAAAGGATTAATGGACATTGTATTAACCCTCCAGCAAAAAAACTCACATAAGACTATCCTCCTATACTACCATCCTA
The DNA here is from genome assembly GCA_947284805.1 of Coleophora flavipennella. Taxonomy (NCBI): domain Eukaryota; kingdom Metazoa; phylum Arthropoda; class Insecta; order Lepidoptera; family Coleophoridae; genus Coleophora; species Coleophora flavipennella. The sequence continues at coordinate 13,086,013 of OX369259.1, read as the reverse complement.
TCTGGGAAGTCGTGGTTCGAGTCCTGCCACATACCAATGTGTTTTCGAATTTCGATCTCATATGTACGTTTATCCGACGCTCTTACGGTGAATGAAAACATCGTAAGGAAACCTGCACACGCCTTCGAAGAAATTCGAAGGTTGTGTGTGAAGTTGACCAACCGCACTGAGCCCACGTGGTCGACTAAGGCCTGATCGCCCTAATTCAGGGAAGGCTCGAGCCCTCGGTGGGGACGTATATATGAGCTGATGTGATAATCTTAGGCTTTGATAAGACTACATTACTCACCCTTCTGCCAGCCATGTCACACACAAAAACAGTGACCAAGCACCCACCGACCAGCACGCAGGCGAAGAGCACTGAACACAGGTGAGGGGATAGATCCTGGGCCGCTTGTTTGAACAGATCCTTCGCGTAAATTTGGACTGGCACGAGACCCATAAACACCTGAAAATTTTGTATTTTTGTAACAAATTATTTAAGTTAAAAATATAACAAACAAACTTATCAGGATTTTTAAAGTATCTAGTATTACCCACAGCTGTACCTACAGCTAAATACAAAGCTATACACAATAGTTTTCGAAAATATCTAAAAACTTATAGGTACAGTCACTAAGTTTAATTTTTTAGCAGATTCAAGTCTCTTTAATTTTGCCGCGTTATATAATTAGTTAGATGTGACATTCATCATCAGTCGTATGATCTCGGAAATGTAGGTAGGTACTTAAAACAATTGAATTCCGTGACCATACAAGCATTTATTAGAAAATAGTGTTTATGCCGAAAAAGTTTTTTTTTTATTATTTTTCATTCACAATTGGTAAACCCTTGACAACATCTCACATGGTGGTAAGTGACGATGTTGCCGAAGATGGAAGCGGGCTTACCAAGATTCCCCAACGCAATGGGGAACTGGCTATCTTATCTTAATGCCGGAACACACCAATGATATCAACATTGATATTTGGCGGCAAGACTTAGATAAGATGGTGGTAGCTAGCCAGGCGGGCTTAGAAAATGCCCTACCACCAACCAAACCGAGTTTTACCATTGACCCCGCCGGGAATCGAACCCGCGACCTCCTGTGTAAAGCCAGTGAACTTTGCCTCTGAGCTACGGAGGCGGTTAAAAATGAATATAAAATACACGGTTCAAATGATTAGCGCTTTTGTAAATGATGAAGGGATGTAAGCAACTTCCACATGTATGATCGATTCGAAATTTTGTATCCTTTTACTTCAATGATATTTCAAGAACATGGTAAACGTGGTATCACCTGGAATCTGTAGGATACCCAATTCCTCACCAACTTACAGCAGAGGTATCGTTTTTGGTATCATTGGAATTGTCGAAATGAATGTGTTATAGATAGATTTTAACCACCTCCGTGGCGTAAGGGTTAGTCCATTCGCTTCATACCAGGAGGTCAAGAGTTCGATTCCCGGCGTGGTCAACTTTGTAAGACTCGGTTCCGTTGGTAGTAGGACATTGTCATACTACCTACCAGCATCTTATCTAAGTCTTGCCGCCAAACATCAGTGTTAACAGCATTGATGTGTTCCGGCTTGAAGATAAGATAGCCATATCTCCATTGCGTTGAGGAATCTTGGTAAGCCCGCTTCCATCCTCGGCATCATCGTCACTTACCATCAAGTGAGATGATGCCAAGGGCTTATTTATTATTTATTTATTTAACTGACAACATGGGTCTATGAATATGTTAGTAAAAACAGTGACTTATATATTACTGGCGTAAGGACCCAGCCAACGCACGCGACTAATGCTCCCAGCGAATTGGTGCGAAAATCGACAGTTTCGCACACTCGCGACTCAGTCGTCTGCGGGAAATTGTACAGTGCGGACGAAAGATATCTAATATATAAAATTCTCGTGTCACAGTTTTCATTCCCTTACTCCTCCGAAACGGCTTGACCGATTCTCATGAAATTTTGTGAGCATATTGAGTAGGTCTGAGAATCGGCCAACATCAATTTTTTTTAGGGTAGGGTAGTGTAGGGTAGGGTAGGGTAGTGTAGTGTAGGGTAGTGTAGTGTAGGGTAGTGTAGTGTAGTGTATGTAGGGTAGGGTAGGGTAGTGTAGGGTAGGGTAGTGTAGGGTAGGGTAGGGTAGTGTAGTGTAGTGTAGTGTATGTAGGGTAGGGTAGGGTAGTGTAGGGTAGTGTAGGGTAGGGTAGGGCAGTGTAGTGTAGGGTAGTGTAGTGTAGGGTAGGGTAGGGTAGGGTAGGGTAGGGTAGGGTAGGGCAGTGTAATGTAATGTAAGGCGGTACGTAGTTCGCCGGGACAGCTAGTTCCATATAAAAATGCCTTATTGTGTTGTTAGAGGCTTTAAAAATCATGAAAGAAAGGCTAAAAAGAAACATGGTATGTCGTGTCATCGTTAACTAACCTTAAATTGTATTTTTTCTTGTAAACAAATTAAATAAACGAATTTTAAAGCGACATTTCTACCAAGGTTCTTTTAACGCGGCACTGACGTCAACTCTCGCCCACGCTAATTCGTACGAGTTATGTTAGATGGCGCTACTTTTTGCTTGTATCAAGAAAACCTGTGTAAAATATGAAGACGGGCGGATCCTTCTGTTCAAATCTGTAAAACAAGAAAAATACAGCTAAGGAACTCGCCCCGCGTGTGGGTGAATCAGGGCTGACACCCAGGACTTCTGCAGCACACTGTCGGGTCTGTCTGCCAGCATTGATGTGGATAAAAAAAGATGGTGATAAGAGTCTGATGATGGAATAGTAAAAAGAGATGTCGGGGGGTTTTTCTAACCTAGAAGTAGGTTATAAAAAAAATTACAAACCTGCAGAGTTAGAGCTGTAAACACTACGAGAAAAGCTCGACGCGATGATGGTGAACGCACTGAAAAATATAATCAAGACTTAAGGCGCAGTGGTACCTAAAAATCCACTAAACAGGTTTTTAGAATTCATTTTTGAAGTAGTTAACAGTTAATTTATGATCTAGGAAAACATATTGGTATTATTGAGAATAGTTACGAGGGACTTTATCGAATGGAAAGACGATTTAATAAAATTGGCTTGATAGAATAGTTTCGCAAAAGTACCTCTTTTCAATCAATCAAATATTCTTTATTGTACAATTACAAAAATTACAAAATACAAGAACAGAATAAATAGTAAAATAGAGCCATTTTATCGTCTATTTTCGGTTTTATTCTTAAAATAAGTAATTTGATACTATGATTTATTTACTAAAATAAAGTTCATAGGTGACTGAAGGGTAAACATCGATTGGATTTTTATTTAAGATAAATATGATGAAAATAAAAACGAAAATATCGTAAAATTGCAAAAGTGTGGTTATTTTCTTCCCTCTTTAAACGCAAAGAAAAAGACAAAGACAGATTGGTCCACCGCGTGGGAGGCCTGCCTACACTACGCTTTCCGGTGCGTGGTCGCCACTCGAGAACTTTACTGCCCCAACGGCCATCTGTTCTACGAGCAATGTGCCCCGCCCACTGCCACTTAAGTTTAGCAATTCTGAGAGCTATGTCGGTTACTTTGGTTCTCTTACGGATCTCCTCGTTTCTGATTCGATCACGCAGGGAAACTCCGAACACAGCATGCTTTATTGCCGTTTGGGTGACTTTGAGCCTTCTAATTAGGCCCATAGTAAGCGACTATGTCTCAGTTCCGTATGTCATCACTGGCAACACACACTGGTCGAAGACCTTGGTCTTAAGACACTTTGGTACTGGGATCTAGAGATATGCGAAGCTTCCCGAACGCTGCCCAGCCGAGTTGGATTCGACGATTGATCTCTTTCTCGAAGTTGGACCTACCTTACTGGACTGTTTGTCCCAGGTACACATATTCGGTAACAACTTCGAGTTTAGAGCCTCCAACCCTTAGAGTAGTAGGTATGACACGGACGTTTGACTTAATTTTCGTTTTGTCCATTTTCATTCTAAGACCCACTTGTTAAGAGGCTCTACTGAGGCCATCGAGAATTGTGCCTAAGTCGTTTATAGTCTCAGCCATGACCACAATATCGTCAGCCAATCAAAGGTGGGTGATGTACTCGCCGTTGATATTACAGTTTCGGAGATATAACGTCTCCCTGTCTCACCCCTCGCTGCAGCCAGATAGGTTCCGAGTTTTAATCCTGGAGGCGAACTGACATGGTGGCGTTTTCATTACAAACACTTCAGTACCTCGATATATCGATAGTCAATTTGGCTGGAGAGACTGTAACACTGACCCTGTTTCGACCGAATCGAAGGCTTTCTCATAGTCCACGAACGCCAAGCATAGTGGCTGATTGTACTCTTCGGTCTTCTCTATAATCTGCCGCAGCGTATGTATGTGGTCTATGGTACTAAAGCCTTAGGGATGGTACCTACTCCTAATTTTCACCACCACTTTACATGTAGGGATGGTATTTACTTTTTATTTTCCCTCCACTTTACATGTAGGGATGGTACCTACTCCTAATTTTCACCACCACTTTACATGTAGGGATGGTATCTACTTCTTATTTTCACCACCACTTTACATGTAGGGATGGTACCTACTCCTAATTTTCACCACCACTTTACATGTAGGGATGGTATGTACTTCTTATTTTCCCTCCACTTTACATGTAGGGATGGTACCTACTCCTAATTTTCACCACCACTTTACATGTAGGGATGGTATCTACTTCTTATTTTCACCACCACTTTACATGTAGGGATGGTACCTACTCCTAATTTTCACCACCACTTTACATGTAGGGATGGTATGTACTTCTTATTTTCCCTCCACTTTACATGTAGGGATGGTACCTACTCCTAATTTTCACCACCACTTTACATGTAGGGATGGTATCTACTTCTTATTTTCACCACCACTTTACATGTAGGGATGGTATGTACTTCTTATTTTCCCTCCACTTTACATGTAGGGATTGTACCTACTCCTAATTTTCACCACCACTTTACATGTAGGGATGGTATCTACTTCTTATTTTCCCTCCACTTTACATGTAGGGATGGTACCTACTCCTAATTTTCACCACCACTTTACATGTAGGGATGGTATCTACTTCTTATTTTCCCTCCACTTTACATGTAGGGATGGTATCTACTTCTTATTTTCACCACCACTTTACATGTAGGGATGGTATGTACTTCTTATTTTCCCTCCACTTTACATGTAGGGATTGTACCTACTCCTAATTTTCACCACCACTTTACATGTAGGGATGGTATCTACTTCTTATTTTCACCACCACTTTACATGTAGGGATGGTATGTACTTCTTATTTTCCCTCCACTTTACATGTAGGGATTGTACCTACTCCTAATTTTCACCTCCACTTTACATGTAGGGATGGTATCTACTTCTTATTTTCACCACCACTTTACATGTAGGGATGGTATGTACTTCTTATTTTCCCTCCACTTTACATGTAGGGATTGTACCTACTCCTAATTTTCACCACCACTTTACATGTAGGGATGGTATCTACTTCTTATTTTCACTACCACTTTACATGTAGGGATGGTATCTACTTCTTATTTTCACTACCACTTTACATGTAGGGATGGTATCTACTTCTTATTTTCACTACCACTTTACATGTCCCTACTTCGGGTATAAAATCCTAAAACTAATCTTCAGTAGGTATTTGTAGTGACAGTTTGTCGTTTAATGTCTCAGTAAAATTACTAACTGTTGGGTTATGGTGACCAAATGAAAGACACATTTACATCAGCAACTGTGAAAGAATAATAATATTTAATATAACAGGAGTTGTGTGTATGCATGTCTTCTCTACTCAACGTCTCGATAGCAAGTACAGGACCGAGATCCTTTTCAGAGAAACAGAACCGTAGCTTTACAGTATATAATCAGATTAGAAGAACTAATACATACATGTGTGACAAGGAAATATTTCTCTACCTTTTGTTAGAGAGAGACACATTTATTTTTGTTGATATTCCATCACTAACAGCAGTGAAGAATGGGATGTAGGCATTATTCCAGGATCATGATACTAAACAGTAAAATTAAGTAAGAATTAAAAAACTCACCGAGTAATTTGTACGGTGCTATCTTCTCTGTTTCTTCTGGTATCACATCAAGTGGTTCAGAGTTTAATTTCTCCTTTTCAGCATCCTGAACTCTCTCGTTAGAATCTGCAAAATAATACAAACACTCAGATATAGGGCAAACAAAAGTAAACTTCGCTGGCTAGGACACGTAGAAAGAATGGGAGAGGATCGAGCAGCCAAAAGAGCATATCTTGGAAAACCCTCCGAGCGCCGCCCGGTGGGTCGACCAAGGTATCACTAAAAAGATGAAGTCGCTAAAGATCTCAAATAGTTGAGAGTGCCCGAATGGTCAAACTTGGCACAAAATATGATAGAGTGGCGCACTTTAATGTCGGAGGCCAAGATCCACTTCGGGTCGCTGAGCCAGCGAAGAGAGAGAGAAAAGTAACCTTTACACTTAGGTAATGGTTTATTATAAATTTTAGGAGCATGCACTTGTTAACAACAACCAGTCATCCCAGCAGGAATTCTAGAAAAAAATCTTTACCATAAACTTATACTTTCGGGGGCTTCGAACGGCTATACTATAACAGATAGACAAATAATAACTATACCGCCTAGTAGATTAATTTAAGAGGATTGTGAAGCTGCGATTTTTCATACAAACGGTGTTAACAATATTTACCTCTTAAATGTTAACCGATTTGGATCAAGTTTTGATAGGTTGTCAGTCAGAACAACAGTTGTTTTTGCGATAAAGTTAATAATATGTTTAATTTTATCGTCGTTCACGTGTTTTCATACAAAACTAATTTCGGCCATTTTTTGTTTATTTGTAATCAGTAATTTATAAAACGAAACGATTATGCCTAGCTTTTGTTCTTACTGACAACCTATCAAAAATTGGTCTAATATTTAAGAGGTGAAAATCGTTAACGCCGTTTGAATGAAAAGTCGCAGCTTCACAATCCTATTAATAACGACAATACAAAAACATGTATTTTAGATCCGCCCTGTCTTTTGACGAGAATGTCATAACTGCGCAAGTGACCTCGTAATCGAGCTCACGGAATAACTATCGGTAGTAGCCCTGACTTCTACTCACACCGATTTTTTTAGATATTGCACCATATAAATCTTAGTTCATCATATCAGCTCATATACATGCCCACCGAGGGGCCCGAGCCTAACTTGAATTATAGGGCGATCGGGCCTTAGTCGACCACGCAGGCCCAGCGAGGGTTGGTCGACTTCACACATAACCTTCGAATTACTTCGCAGGCGTGTGCAGGTTTCCTCACGATGTTTTCCTTCACTGTAAGAGCGTCGGATAAACGCACATATGAAATCGAAATTCGGAAACACATTGGTACGTGGCAAGTTCAAACCACAACCTCCTGGACAGGAAGTAGCGGCTAACCCTTCAATATTAAGAAACAGCCTGACCAATGCTGATCTTTATAAGTCTGTACTGTATTGACTATATTATTCCTGTACTATATTTGGTTGGTGGTAGGGCATAGCCCGCCTGGCTAGCTACCACCATCTTACCTAAGTCTTGCCGCCAAACATCAGTGTTAACAGCATTGATGTGTTCCGGCTTTAAGATAAGATAGCCAGATCCCCATTGCGTTGGGGAATCTAGGTAAACCCGCTTCCATCTTCGGCATCATCGTTACTTACCATCAGGTGAGATAATGCAAAAGGTATAACAATTGTGAATAAAAAAAACAGGGTTGTAGGACCCCTTAGCTGAGGCTTCTACTTATCACACTGATCATCTTTCACCAAGGAACACATGGTCAATTTAAAACAAAAATCGACAGTGTACAAAACTACACAAAATCGTTCAATCAACTGATATAATATATTTGTATGAAGAATTTGATCTTTTTCTGCGCATTGCCTACATGCCTCTTGGGAGAAGTCGTTCAGTATGATGAGTAGAAGCTCCAGTTCATGGCTCTTACACAAATTTTGTTATACCGTGTATGATGTCTTCCTGCAAATCCTAATAATTATATAAATCATTACAATCATGTTCGCTTAAATGTTCGTGCGGATGGTGGCACATGGGGAGCCCGGTCGTTCCTTTCCCTCTAATATGGTTGATGGGAGCGATGACTGACTCTCGGGTTAAACTCGTGCAAACTGCCCTACTCTGGTCAAAGGCTTTAATGATATTCAATGATTTTTATTTATAACTTTTCGTGTCATATTGTTTTCAAGTTCTAATGACATAATCTGGTTTATTTCATTGATTGTTTATTTCTTGATTTTTCACTAATGACATTAATAATGTTATTATTATTTTATGACTATCAGAAAGAGTGTAATTTGCACGTTTTTTGAATAAATACCTTGAATCTTGAATTATCATAAATTTTTATTAACATTAATTCCACATAAAAAAATAAAACTACACTTATATTAGTCAGCGCCCGGTTTAGAATATCATCTTCAGGCAGACTCAGACTTCAGGACAGGGCGTGTGGTTTAGTTTGCCTGAAGGGGGTGTTCGGAACCGGTCGCTGACAACTTGTAAGTGTAGTTTTATTTGTTTTATGTGGAATTAGTGTAGATATGAGTATATATTAACATGTGTATATATGAACGTGTGTGTAAAAACTCGAAGGCTGTGTGTTAAGTCGACCAACCCGCACTGGGCCCTAGTGGTCGGCTAAGGTCCGATCGCCCTAATTCAGAGTAGGCTCGAGCCCCTCGGTGGGGACAGGATGTAAAAAAAATGCTGTAGGACCCGATAACAACTTGTCTATCGATTTCCGGGACCCGGAAAAAAAAACAAATTCCCTATCAGTCGACCAACCGAGAGCCAGCAAAAATTACGACGGGTCAAATTAGCGCCAATAAATCAATTATCATAATATAAAAGTAAAAACAATGAAAAGAAATAAGTAAAGCACCCTAATTAGAATAATAGTTTAAATGGAAACACACAATATTTTATTTAGATTCACAGAAAATCCATTAAACGCGCTCAGAATCCTGTTTGTCAAATTCCGGCTGCCGGAAAAATCCTGTCTGTCGAATTTCCGGCTTCAGGGTGCGACAGACAAGAGGGAGTGGCCTGATAACAGCGTGACAGTTGAGAGTGGGGATTCTACTCATCATACTGAACAACATTCCCCGAGGAACCAATGGTCAATTTTAGAAAAAAAATTGGACGCTCCATACTAAAATGCAAAAAAATTTTATAAATAGGAAAAAATATTTTTTTGAGATTTCAGCAAATTCGTATAACAAAAGTTGTTCAGTCAGATTAGTAAAAGTTCCAGTTAACGGGACCTACACCAATTTTGTTACATCCTGTAAATGAGCTGATATGATAATGTGTGATATAACGTTCGGCCACGTTGACGTATAGACCGTCGGTGGCGTAAAGGCTAGGGCCGCCGCCTCCGGTCCGGGAGGTCGTGGTTCGAATCCTGCCACGTACCAATGTGATTTCGAATTTCGATTTCATATATACGTTTATCCGACGCTCTTACGGTGAAGGAAAACATCGTGAGGAAACCTGCACACGCCTCGGAGAAACTCGCAGGTTGTGTGTGAAGTCGACCAATCGCGTGGTCGACTATGGCCCGATCGCCCTAATTCAGCGTAGGCTCGAGCCCCTCGGTGGGGACGTATATGAGCTGATATGATGATGAATGTTCAACCAAGAACCTACAGTCAAAAGTATCAACTATCAGTACATCAATCTCCTACCATCTTTCACCGTGACCAATTCAACAGCAGGATTGACTTGCTGTTTTATCCTCGACAGCTCTTCAAGCACCACTTTTGAAGCTGGCGAAGCGCCTCGGTAGTGAGCTATAGCGGTTCTTGCTTCCTGGAAAATGTTATTGTGTTAGTGCTTTTCAGCCGACTGCCAAAAAGGAGGAGGTTCTCAATTCGACTGTGTGTTGCTTTTTTTTAACCGACTTCAAAAGGAGGAGGTTCTATGTTCCACTGTATGTATTTTTTATGTATGTTCAAGTGTCACTTGTGAAAAGATTATCAATTATTTTATTAGAAAGAGTATACTCTTGAAATGATAAGATAACATTTATTTGACCAAAATACACACAGACAACATAAAAATAACAAAAAAGGTACAAATAGCACAAAGAAAAAGTAGAAAAAAATGAGTACGATACTGTTGTAAATATACTATGTTCCCATTGTCACCAAGTCAAGATCTGATGATGGAATCCCAGAGAAACCGAGGGTAACCCTCAAATTTAATAGGCACTTACTACGTATTTCATTTATTTTCGAAAGCTATTCAATTTTTTACGGTGGTAGCCGTCATCTCATGATGATGAGCTGATGATGGAAAGTGCAACTCCTCAACTCCTCGTATTGGACTGGACGTGAAGATATTGTAAAGCTTCCCGAACGCTGCCCATCCGAGTTGAATTCGACGATTGATCTCTTTCTCGAAGTTGGTAACTAAATTCATCAACATATCAGCCAAAAGACGTCCACTACTGGAAACAGGCCTCCCCCAAGGATTTTCACGACGACAGGTCCTGCGCTGCCCGCATCCAGCAGCTTCCCGCGACCTTCACCAGGTCTTAGGTCCACAGTGTGGGTGGGAGGCCTCCCTACGTTACGTCTTCTGTTACGCGGTCCTTACGAGAACCAAAATAACCGACATAGCTCACAGTATAGTTAAATCTAAGTGGCAGAGGGCAGGGCACATAGCTCGTAGAACAGATGGCCGTTGGGTGAGTAAAGTTCTCGAGTAAATTCATGCTCAAATTTAAATTCTTACCTCTTCGTTGTTCTGTCTAATCAAGAAGAACGGACTCTCCTTGACAGTCATAGCCAGAATGGCCGAAGCAACACTGATGACCAAGTTTATCCTGATGATGTTCTCGTATGTGACAAACCAACCCAGCAGATAGGAGAATAGGATGCCTCCAGAGTAGAACGTTATTGACCCTGAAACATCACGGTTTATAAAAAACTGGTCAAGTGCGAGTTGGGCTCGCGAACCGTGGGTTCTCTAACACCACACAATACATTTGTGTAAAAAAAAAGTCGGACTGAAGGACAAACCTAAATTTATAGTTAAAAAAATGATCTCCCATGTATCGATATAGGTCTACGTCACGGACTCACGGTCAATTCTCATACTACAAGATTAGATAAGTTTGAGATCCACAAAAGTATATATTTTTATATGATAGAAAGAATTAACGATTTTAATATTTTTTCTTCATTTGTGCTGTGAGACCTAGGTTCTTGCTCAATTTCTTAATTAACTTCAGTGGGAAGTCGGGTAAGGTTGCGTTAGTCGTACCGTTGCCTAAGTCGTACCTTATCGATATCTCGACATCCCTACTATATACAGTTTTTTTTTTTCCGTGAGATGTTGTGTAGGGGAGGGAGGTGAATGCATTTACGCATACCTGTGCAGCGGTAAAACTGCACCAGTTATGTGGGACTCACAGTTTTCGGACCGCAATACCCACTAACACCCCCCGAAGAACTTTGGCAGCATTATTATTATTTATTATTATATCAGCTCATATACGTCCCCACCGAGGGGCTCGAGCCTACCCTGAATCAGGGCGATTAGGCCTTAGTCGACCACGCGGGCCCAGTGCGGGTTGGTCGACTTCACACACAACCTTCGAGTTTCTTCGCAGGCCTGTGCAGGTTTCCTCACGATGTTTTCCTTCACCGTTAAAGCAATCGGTAATGATATGTACGTAAGTTTTTTTGAAAAACTCATTGGTACATTGGCCGTCCAGATTTGAACCCGGTACCTCTGGTTAGATGGACCGAGTCGTTACCGGTTGAGCCACCGACGCTTCTACTTTGGCAGCATAAGCCACCCTAAAAGTATACATTTTAGTACATTTTATATTTTGTATCTCTTTTACACTAATTGAACTTCCATCTATCTTACCTGCTGTCGCAGCGATCAAGCTTAATTTTACGAACTATAGTCAGCGGCCATCACATCTCAAATTTTAACGCAATACGGTTTTTATGTTCAGAAATTTTAGAAAATTTAGATTTTTGAAACCTTTTTTACAATGTTTTAGTGTTATTACTAAGTGAAACGCAAAGTATCGATTCAAGCCGATCTTCTTTCTTGCGTTTCATGATTAAATTATCTTTTGGTTTTGTTCGTCTATGAAAATTTAATTTGAAAATGATTGTTAGCTTTTGACAAGAGAAAAACAATTGATGACCGTCGAAATGTGTGGTTGGACAAAAATATTTTAAAGTGCTGTGATTTTTCTTTTTGTTAACAAGACCTCCTATATTTATCAGGGTAAGTGATTTATGTTTAGAGACAGCTATCCGTTTTTATTTGTTGCTGTTGCGAACTAAATTTTTATTTATGTTCGTAGGGTCTTCCACCCTGCCCGTACGAATCATTATAACCCTGGGTCACTGCTAAGTCTTCCACCGGCATTTATTTCGCCGCTCTGCACTACCTGCCGCTTACCCAAAGGGAAGTAGAACTTTTACTTCTATCTAATTTTAAGGCCCATCGATATTGCGTATCATTGGTGACCAAGCATTACGACCAGCCACGCCAATTGGTTATCACTGGTGACCAAGCACTACTACTGCCCTGCAAAATTCTACTACCTGCCTCCAAGCGCAGCTGCTGGCCTGCATAACCTCCTATTTCCGTTTACTTTAACAATTTAGCATTTAATTTAAAATTATTAAGAGTATCGTATACCCAAAGTGTTTCCTACAACTTTGGGGGGTAATTCCGACACCAAATAAATTAACTCCTTTTATGTTTTAGGTATTTATTCGATCATTTTTTATACCTGGGGGGACGATCGATCGTTACCTAACCTTTTTTTGTATTTTAAAATTATGTAAATGTGTTATTTTTATTAGTCTATTTCCACGGTCATCCATTTGTTTACATCTTTACCTATTTTTTTTTAATATTATAAAATAAAATTATTCCATATTACCCCAAAATTTATTTTCTTTCCGAAATTCATATTTAGGCTGCGAGTAAAAATTCTACGTATAATGTAGCGAAAGCAATACTGCATTGTTATATTATTTAACCCATTTTAAATAAATTATGCTGCATAAGACAGTGATTTATTTTACGTGTAATAGACCACATTTTGATAAAAACCTTAGGATAATGTGTTATTTTATGCTCATGTTTACAAAGAGAGTGTAATTTATTTTTCAAACACGCAAATCGCTAACAGTTTCCCATAGGGGGTACGACAAAGGCAACGTTACCCTAATTTTGTACTTTGTAGGTTTTACTTTATTTGAGAGTGTCAAAATATGTTGCGTATATGGCAGTATATTTTTATTGCGTTGACATAAAATGATGAATATTTTTACAGCTTTTCTCTTTTTCCCTTGGGGGAACGTAGACCTTAGTATTTGTTTTTAATTTCAAGCTGATATCTCAACGTGTTCTTGAGATAAAAGGGTCTTAACAAACTGACAGACAGACGCTGCAGTGATCCCGTAAGGGTTCCTTTTTTCCTTTATTACGGAATCCTAAAAATCGACTTTTTTTCTATTTCTCTCCCCATAATCATTCATTATAATAAATAACAACTCAATGAACATATAATATTGAATTAACAGATTCTTCCCATAAGAAAATATCAATAACAACAAATTAAAAATCAGAGATGAATGAAATACCTGCAGCTAAGCCTCCTCTTATAGAGTCTTCAGCTATTTCAGATATGAAAATAGGTGCAAACACGATGAAAGCACCTCCAGAAATACCACTGAGGAATCTTGCAACTAGAATAACTGTGGATGATAATGTGTAGCTTATGATCGCCCAGGATACCTGCAATGACATAATTTTAAAAATACTTCAATTAACTTTTCTAATATTATTTCATTGTTTTGCTCTTAGCGTTTTATCTGTAGATGGAACTTTATGAAATCACTATATAGAACCGAAACCACATAGTTTTGGTTCAAAACAAGGCAAATTAATAAGTGAATTGGTCTACTGAGGTGATGATAAAGTTGTACTAACCACATACGGCAAACATATCACCAATCCCGCTCTTTTTCTCCCTATGGTATTCATCAAAGGGCCTACTATAGCCGTTCCAACCATTGCACCTAAAGATGGGAGACTGCCGACTAAAGATGCTTCCGCTTTAGACATAGGCTCTGATAGTAATGTAGTGTTCTGAGCCTGGTAAAGGGTCAGGGTATAGGAAGGCCATGCATTGAGCAGGCCCATTACTAGAGAGCCAAATGAACCTGAAATAAGCAAACATGTAAATAATTTTGTGTAACGGGCCATATTGTTAGCAACATATGCATTTTAAGTTCCAACTATTGTCATAATTCTGACATAATACCTATCATCATCATATCAGCCGAAAATCGTTCACTGCTGGACAAAGGCCTCCCCGAAGGATTTCCATGACGACCGGTCCTGAACTGCTCGCATCCATCGGCTTCCCGTGACCTTCACCAGGTCGTCGGTCCACCGCGTGGGAATCCAGGCTACGCTACGCGGTCGCCACTCGAGAATTTTACTGTCCCAACGGCCATCTGTTCTACGAGCTGTATGCCCTGCCCACTGCCACTTCAGTTTAGCGATTCTGTAAGCTATGTCAGTTACTTTGGCTCTCCTGCGGATCTCCTCGTTTATAATTCGATTACGCAGAGAAAATCCGAGCATAGCACGCTCCATTGCCCTTTGGGTGACCTGGAACCTTCTTATGAGGCGCATAGTATGCGACCATGTCTCATTTCCGTAAGTCATCACTGGCAACATACACTTATCAAAGACCTTAGTCTTGAGACACTGCGGTATTTGCGTTTTTTAATATCTATTTTCACTAACGGTCCATTACACTTTTCCTACTCTCATCCTAACCCCTCAAGCTTTGCTATTCAGTTCTACACTCAATTATTTTTGCAAGGTTGGGAAACTAGACGTAATATACATAAATGACCTCATGTTTCTAATGAACATAGCAAATAGCAGTATAGACTGTCTTGGTCTCCGATCAACAATTAGTTTACGCACTAACTTGCTAAAGATTTTCCTAAAATGACCATTTATACATTTACCGTACGCTAACAAAACTCATTTACAAATGGAGCATTTTTTTTAAATTCTAGAACAAACATGACTTTGATTTGTTTTGTACCAGGTTTGCTACGGCCACACCCCGGAAACTGCATACAATGGTCGTGAAAAGACATTTCTAAAAAAAATTACGGAGCAAACAAAATCACGGCGAAATCCCATACCTTCGAGAACCAAACTACAACCAATCTGAATCAATCTGGGTGACGAGGGGGTGAGGTCGCAATCTAGAGAGCGGCAGGGAGTGTCCAATCTGTATGTTAGTACTAATATACATACATATATACTTTGCTACGGTTCAAAGCGTTCTTGCTGAGGAGTCCTTCGGTCTCAGCTCTAATCTTGTCTGATCCTCTTTTATTTGTACTTTTAAATTAAGTATCATAATCAAATTGTTTTTTTTTCTGTTTGTACAAGTTGATAATTTTAACACCTATTAGTAAAAACTTGTTAATAGCATAGGACAATTCATTAATCATTAGTTTATTGACTGTTACTAAGTAGCTAGCTGTAAGTTCTCCAAAACAAATTAAAAAAAATAAGAGAACGGTCGCAGCATAGTGCGACTTGCGTAGCTGCGTCGATCGCGCAGGTAAACCAACCTAAAGCACGGTCTTTATCAGGATGGATTTGACTATTTAGTGGCATTTTTCTCGACCGTCACCGTGGTTTTCAAGTTAAGCTAAGCCATTGGTGTCGGTTTCTATCATTAGATGGCGGTCGTCAAGCCGTGTCAGATGCCCTACTCAACACACAGGGTTTGAATCCGGGTTGATGGATGTTGTAGATCTAGTGGCGGACCCTACTATCATAAGTTTTTCAGGCCCTCTTTAATCTTCCGGAATTTGGGAGCGTCTGTGGCGTAACGGTTAGGGCCGCTACCCCCTGTCCGGGAGGACGTGGTTCTAAAACTGCCACGTATCAATGCGTTTTCGAATTTCGATTTCATATGTTCGTTTATCCGACGCTCTTACGGTGAAGGAAAACATCGTGGGGAAACCTGCACACACCTGCGGAGAAACTCCGAAGATTGTGTGTGAAGTCGACGAACTTGCACTGGAACCGCGTGGTCGATTATGGCCCGATCGCTCTAAGCAGGGTAGGCTCGAGCCCCTCGGTGGGGACGTATATGAGCTGATATGATGATCCGTGTCCCAGCAGTAGTGGAACGTTAAAGTAGGCAACTTAAACAACTAATTTACTCACATACTAGGGCGGTGTAGATTTGGTATACTTTGTGCATTTTGTCAAGGATTTCACTTAATTATTTATCAGTACATTACTTCATTACAACTTCATTGCCACACAATTGCTACTTTACGTAAAACAATTGTACATTGCCATTTTAAGACTGAGTATCTACTTATTATTATATTTTATCATTATCATATTCGTCTAACTAAACTGTTGAACTGTTTAATTAAAGTATTCAGTCACACAACTAGAGCAAATATTTTAGCAAGATAGCGAATTTATAATGCTCTCTCGTTATCGTTTAAGGAGTTTTTGTAAAATAATCCGACTTCTAACTTTGTTTACACTATACCTCTAGCAGTATTTGCTATAAAAACAATGAAAAAAATTGTACAGCCACGCTGTGCTTACTTTCTCACGAAACCTTCATTATTAACCTTTATGGCCGTTGGGGCAGTAAAGTTCTCGAGTGGCGACCACGCACCGGAAAGCGTAGTTAGGCAGGCCTCCCTCTCGGTGGACCGATGACCTGGTGAAGGTCGCGGGAAGCCGCTGGATACGGGCAGCGCAGAACCGGTCGTCGTGGAGATCCTTGGGGGAGGCCTATGTCCAGCTGTGGACGTCCTTCGGCTGATATGATGATTTTTCTAATGATGTCTCTATGATCAATTCAGTCAAAACAGGAAGCGATCACCGGATGGTAAGAGGCACATTGAGTCTAAAGACCAAGCTAGAAAGATGTCGACTGATGAAGTCTACGCTCTGACTAGTGCCCATCCAGCTCTAAAACCCCGAGAGTTTTAGCGGACGGACGCACAGGCACACATATACATACATACATACAAAAAAATATATTTTATAGTATTTTAGGATCTGTGAGTGTATGACAATCGATTCCCATCAAAATAATAATTTCGATTTTTGCTATCACAATACCTTCTTTACTCCCCACTTGCTGACGCTTTCCCCTCAGTCGCTCGAAAGTAAAAACGTTCATACTAACACAAAATGTGAATTGTGAATTTTTTTAAGTTATCAGTCACTGTCGAGTTTTTTTATCAGATCACATTGCAGTTTTGTGTTAAGACATTAAGTAGGTATATCAGAGGTCTTTAAAGACATAATGTCATTATGTATGTGATATCTCGAAATACTTGTAGGTAGGTAAGGTTGGTGGCGTAATGGCTAGGGCCGCCGCCTCTTGTCCGGGAGGTCGTGGTTTCGAATTGAATGAATTCGAATTTAGATTTCATGTGTACGTTTATCCGACGATCTTACGGTGAAGAAAAACTTCGTGAGGAAACCTGCACACGCCTGCGAAGAAAATCGCAGGTTGTGTGTGAAGTCGACCAACCCGCACTGGGCCCGCGTGGTTAACTAAGGCCCGATCGCCCTAATTCAGGGTAGGCTCGAGCCCCTCGGTGGGGACGTATATATGAGCTGATGTGATGATCTAAGTAATTTCAAAGAAATTTCTATTTAGTCTATACCTATAGAGAATATAAAGAAGAAGTTATAGCCCAGTGCTACTTGCGTGGTTGGGTCGATCACACAGGTTAACTGACCTGAAACACGGTCTTTACCTGGATGGGTATAACTTTTAGTGGCATTTTGCTCGATTGTTTCCGTGCTTCGCTTAAGCCATTGGTGCCCGTTGCTGTCACAAGATGGCAGTCGTTAAGCCGTGTCAGATACCTTACATAGGTGGCTAGAACTACAGGAACTCATTCCCCCAGCTCCAATCCATCTTGCCGTGCTAAGGGTCGTTCATGAGTTGTTAACAAAGAGAGTCTCTTGTCTACGAATCTGATGATTGTAATCAATCCCTGTAGTTAAAACCTTAAAACATTGCTGATGAAACAGAGCGCACCGGAAAACGTAGCGTAGACAGATCTCCCACTCGGTGGACCGATGACCTAGTGAAGGTCGCGGGAAGCCGTTGGAGCGCAGAACCGGTGTTCATGGAAATCCTTTGGGGGAGGCCTATGTCCAGCAGTGGACGTCCTTCGGCTGATATGACGATGATATGATGAAATGATATATGATTCTATCGACCGACGCGCTAGGAGACTCATTAGCGACGAGGAACTTTTATCAAACAGGCTCCAAAGCCTCGAGCATCGCCGCAAAGTCGCCTGTCTATCAGTGTTCTACAGGATTCATTTCGGAGAGTGTGCCCTGGAACTTCACGACCTCATTCCCCCCTTTCCATTTCATCATCGGACGACCAGGTGCGGAGAGCGGTTCCACCCCTTTGTCGTCAATGTTCCACCTTTTCGCACGAAGCGTTTTGCTTCTTCCTTCATGATGCGAACGGCCAAGGAGTGGAATTCCCTTCCGGCGTCTGTATTCCCCGATTCGTATAATTTAGGAATCTTCAAGACGAGAGTGAATAGGCACTAATTGAGCTTGCGTGTTACATCCTCGGCTGCATCGGCACTTACCATCAGGTGAGGTGCAGCCAAACGCACTCAAATTTTTAATAAAAAAAAATTAAAAAAAACATTTCTAGAAACTTAACTAAGAGGTATATTATAGCGTACCACATATAAAGCGTATGATGCATTCGTATAACACGATCTGGACATAGGCCTCCCCCGATTTGAGGGGTTTCCCGCAACTCCTATCTACTGCGTGCATCGGGCATTATGAATGACTTAGTCTTCAAATTCAATTTTGATATATTTTGCACTAGCTATTCCCGCGGCTTCAACCGCGTGGACAACGTTCCTGTGACTTTTCGAGAGTGCGCAGTGCGGGAGCCGCAAACGGCTCGCTTGCGTAGAAAAAAGTAGCCTATGTGTTAATACAGGTCCTAATCTGTCTATCTACCAAATTTTAGCCGGATCTGTTTAGTAGTTTTTGTATGAAAGTGTAACAAACATACATCCATACATTCTTACAAACTTTCGCGTTTATAATATTAGTAGGATTAGTCCGAATACCTTGAAAAGCGTATAAAATAGTGATTTCTTTGGTTCTTAATCTCAAACAACATAATTAATCTTAGGATGACACTTTTTTTCTGTTTTTTTTATTGCAAAGAACTGATTTAACTTTTTTTTAATTATTTTATTTTATTTTTTAAGGAAAACTAGGTTACATTATATGATCAAACATCAATTAGATATGGAACATTGAGAAGTTTTCGCCTTTAGGTTAGATATCCTAGATCTTTTTTTTCTCTTCATGTTTGTCGTAGGTACTATTTTAGCACATTATTTTTGTAATGTTACTATTCGAAACCGTATCCATATGGCGTAAATAGCTTATCTGTAACCTAAAGGCGAAAACTTTTCAATGTTTCATGTCTATGTGTTGATTAACTAAATTATGTAACTTAATTTTCCTTTAAAATCACACTAATATTATAAAGGCGAAAGTTTGTGAGTGTGTGAGTGTGTATGTCTGTTACTTCTTCACGCAAAAACTACTAACGGATCTGGCTGAAATTTTTATGTAGACAGATTAGGACCTGGATTAACACATAGGCTACACTTTTTCACGCTCGTGAGCCGCTTGCGGCTCGCGCACTGCGCACCCTCGAAAAGTAATAGAAACGTCCACGCGGGTGAAGCCGCGGGAAACAGCTAGTCAAAAAATAATCGCCACGCTTGGCAGGCGGGTCAGTATGCGATGTCACAACCCGGACACTTCATACAACGGTCGTGAAATGACATTTCTAAAAACAAATGACGGAGCAAATAAAATCGGGAACCATACTGTAACCAATCTGTATCAATCTGGGTGACGAGGGGGTGAGGTCGCAATCTAGAGAGCGGCAGGGAGTGTCCATACTATATGTAGTACTAATATATATACTTTGGCGATGTGGTGGCACAGTATGCTAAAAGGACGCTTCAGCAAGGGGAAGAGATGGGATGGCCCTATTCTAAGCCGGGAGCCATACGGCAACCTACGCACTGACAATACCCGTTCTTTCTAACGTCGTTCCGTTCTTTCGTGTCAAATGTCTAGTAGATACAATTTTTGGAGTTTACTCCTTAAGAATCGATTTGCATATAAGGCGCCCGGTATGAAAAAAATATGAGGAGTAAAATCTAGTGATCGAAAACGTAGTTTGTTATATTCTCTTTGCGCGTTACGTTTTTTACGCGCAACCTATTGTGCGCACCTCTGTCACGTGATACAAAACAGTCAGGATTGGCTGAATCTAAGATGACGTTCTGTCATTGTTGCAGTCTTAAGGCGTGTCTCCTGCGCCCGCTTTTTTGAAACATTACACAGAAAACATGAAACAAAAACATTTGTTTTCATACTCAAGCCGTCTCCTGCTACAGGGAAATGTTTCTGAAACAAAAAATGTGCGCGACACGGCAGTTGTAGAAAAATGAAACATATCCTTCCCCTCTCCACCCGCGCGGGGAGTATAATTGTACTGTATCTGTGTATTGTTTTGCAAAACAGGTCGGAGGAGAACAACTTAACACCAAAGTCAAGCCCTGTTTTGTGCCTGTTTAGACAATCGTACTTAAGAAGTAAACTCCAGTCGTGCGTCGGAGCTGACACACACACTTTTTTTTTATTCAAGATATAAGCGGGCTTACCAAGATTCCCCAACGCAATGGAGACCTGACTATCTTATCTTCGAGCCGGAACACATCAATGTTGTTAACACTGATGTTTGGCGGCAAGACTTAGATAAGATGGTGGTAGCTAGCCAGGTGGGCTATGAAAATGCCCTACCACCAACCAAACCGAGTCTTACAATTTGACCCCGCCGGAATCGAACCCGCGACCTCATGGTGTGAAGCGAATGGGCTAACCATTACGCCAAGGTGATCATGCCTACAGCTCCGGGACCTACCTGGACAGTAGGTAGTGGTTCTCTTCCACGAGGCACTAGCCTTGCAGAGTAACGGGACAACCGTCTTGGCGGCAAGACCTACCGCAACTGGTCCTTGCCTTCGCCTTATGGTGTTGGCAGGAATAGCAGCCCTCAGTGTTATGTCCTAGAGTAGGTAAGTGGGGACGCTATATCATTAACGTGGTAATAGTTCTAGCGAATCTGATAAAAATACGAGAGGGAATGTCACGTTCCAAATCTCTGTCCATTGTGGCTTTTTTTAATTATCATAATTGATGGTTGGAAAACTCCCTGTCGTTTATCTAACATTTTAATTTTTTTAAAGATTGATTTCGGTATCCATTTAACGTTTCCGATCAACGTAAGTATGCTATCAGGTGTGCCAATTTATTTAAGAAAGAACAATTTAGTTAACAACAGAAGATCACAGCAGTGGATGTCTAGTGCAAGTACTGGAGCAAAATTTTGCGGAATTGGACTGACCAACCGTACGTTTAGAAGCTGTGCCCAATCTGCTAAAAAGTTGGCAAACCTTCTATCAGGTGCTAACAAACAGCATACGGTTCACACCTACCTAGGTGTTTCATCATATCAGAAGAAATACGTCAACTTATACAGACAAAGACCTTCCTCAAGGATTGCCACGACGACCGGTCCTGTGCTGCCCGCATCCAGCAACTTCCCGCGACCTTGTGTATCCTTTCCCTCAAATATGGTTGATGGGAGCGATGGCTGACTCTTGCGTTATACTCTTGACCGGGTGCTTGCCGTGTGAACTGGCCTACTCTTGTTAAATGCTTTCATGCTTATCTTTCTCGGAGGTTTATGCTGAATATGACTTAAATAAAGCGTTTAATAAATTCTATGACCGTCACACCCCGGACACTCCATACAAACGAGCGAGAAATGATATACATATATATAACTGACGTATCTCTAGGCAACAATGTAGGTAGGGTTGAATCATACCGGCGGTATTGGTCACGAAATGTTTGTTTGAGGGCTGTTGAGGAGTTGTTGCCGAAGGTGCGTCAATGTTCAGCGTCGGGTCACCAATGTAGGAGGAACGGATGTGTTCCTACATGATGAGAACATTAGGAGATATCTCCGCCAGGCGAGGTGGTGTGCCTGGGGTCCGGCCGTGGACCAACCGTGAATGGTTGGTGCTTGTATATATGCTTAGCGCTGAAGAAATTCTAATAGCGCGTTCTAGATGCCATCTATCGAGATGAAGATGTAACTTTTTCTATATAGTATGACCGATGGTTCAGTCTTGAGTTGAGGTATGTAGTTGTTTTGTGGCGGGTGCTGCAGATGTCGCCACAGTTATTTACTGAATGCAACAGTGTGAATACTAAACTCTTTTTTTTTCATACTTTTCATAAGTTGTAAACAAACACCGCTCGAACAAAAAACACCACTTTCCGCAATGACTTATATATTACTGGCGTAAGGACCCGGCCAACGCGCGCGACTAATGGGCCCAGCGAATTGGTGCGAAAATCGAAAGTTTCGCACACTCGCGACTCAGTCGTCTGCGGGACATTGTTCAGTGCGGTGGAAAAGTATTCCATATAAAAATGCCATAATGTGTAGTAAGAGGCCGTAAATATCATAAAAGAAAGGCTGAAAAGAAACATGGGATGTCGTATTATCGATAAGTAACCTTACATTCTATTTTTTCTTGTAAACAATTAAAAAAAAGGAATTTTTAAAGCGACAATTCTATCAAGGTTCTTTTAACTCGGCACGTCAGTCAACTCTCGCCCACGCTAGTTCGTACGAGTTATGTCAGATGGCGCTACTTTTTGCATGTATGAAGAAAATCTGACTAAAATATGCAGACGGGCGGATCCTTCTGTTCAAATCTGTGACTTTCCGAATACACCATACACATTATGAGACTAAAAAACATTGTAAATGGTAACTGCGATGTGGACGTATGAATTAACACTGAAAACTGCTATTATTTTGTACATCTTTAAACACTTTTTCCATAAAATTGCGAAATTGATAAAGGATTTTGTCACAGTTTAAAAATCGACATGATAGTTTTGTTGCTTTGGTGTAGAGATGGGACGAAGTGAATGACTGAATGAATGATTTTGAACTGTTGTTGCGAGGTGAAAATTGAGTCATCTTTTATAATTTTTGGCTCAACTGTACAATAGGGTACATCGATTTGGAAGTCCGTGATTTTTTTTGTAAGAGATAGGCTTTAGCTGAACATCCATACCAAATTTCAAGGTTAGGAAACCAGCGGTTTTTGAGTTTTTTCACAGCGGCGCGCAATGTGAATATAGTGAATAAAAGTGCTTGCGTAGCTCGTCCTTTACGTTTGGTAACCAATCTACAGCCAATCTGAGTGACGGGGGGGGGGGGTGAGGTCGAATCTAGAGAGCGGCAGGGAGTGTCCATACTGTACGTTAGTACTAATATATATACTGTGCTTTGGTTCTCCTGCGGATCTCCTGATTTCTGATTCGATTGCGTATAGGGAAATTCCGAGCATAGTTCGCTCCATTGCCCACATCTTATGAGGCCCACTGTAAGCAACCATGTCTCAGTTCCGTAAGTCATCACTGGCAACACAGACGGTATTGAGACACTGCGGTATTTGGGACGTGAAGAATGAAGATATTGTGACACATCATCAAACATTGACGTTTAAATGTAATGGTTAGTTTTAGTTGACGATTTAATGAAATAAAACCATTTCATGAAATCGTATTTTTTTGATATGCAAATAATTGAGCCCGTGTCACTTTCAAACTACATATTTTATACAGAAATTTGACAAACTAAAAACACAGATGGGTATCAGTTTCTATAATGTGTTTAGAATCATTTTAATTAATCTTATCAGCTCATATACGTCCCCACCGAGGGCTCGAGCCTACCCTGAATAAAGGCGATCGGGCCTTAGTCGACCACGCAGGCCCAGTGCGGGTTGGTCAACTTCACACACAACCTTCGAGTTTCTTCGCAGGCGTGTGCAGGTTTCCTCACGATGTTTTACTTCACCGTAAGAGCTTCGGATAAACGTACATATAAAATCGAAATTCAAAAACACATTGGTACGTGGCAGGATTTGAACCACGGCCTCCGTGACAGGAGGTAGCAGCCGTAACCGTTACGCCACCGACGCTTTTTTAATTACTTCGTTTGATTAATATATCGCGTAGGGAAATTCCGAGAAATGCTCCGAATTTCCCTACGCGATCGAATCAGAAATAAGGAGATCCGCATCAGAAGACCCAAAGTAACCGACATAGCTCACAGAGAAGCTAAACTATGGTGGCAGTGGGCAGGGCACATAGCTCGTTGAACAGATGGCTGTTGGGGAAGTAAAGTTCTCGAATGGCGATCGCGCACCGGAAGACGAAGCGTAGGCAGGGCTCCCACGCGGTAGACCGACAACCTGGTGAAGATCGCGGGAAGCCACTGGATGCGGGCAGCGCAGGACCGATCGTCGCGGAAAAACTTGGGTGAGGCCTTTGTCCAGCAGTGGACGTTTTTCGGCTGATATGATGATGATGATGATGTTGATTAATATATAAGTATGAACCAAATTTAGTTCATATTAACTGCGCTATTAGGGATACATTCCTCTTAAGTAGTACAGAAATGATCTTAAATATAATTTCATGTTAATCTCGATAGATTTAAGAAGAATTTAGGCGTTAGTACAAAAACTTAGCTAATAATAAATAATTACTTAATTACCTACCATTGTTCCTTGAAAGTTAAGGAAGAAACGTATAGATAAATGAAGGAGATAGTGTGGGAGAGAAAGACATGGAAAGAGCTACACCGACAAGAGCACGGGTCTTAAATTATTATGATGGTGGTGATGTTCTTTTAAATAAAAACCTTTATTAAAACGACTATTTACAACGGTGAGATGTTAATTTTACTAGGAATTCACAAAAGATTTCGTTTACATTTTCTGCATTTCCCGTAGAAACAACACTAAATAATCATGTTTTTCATTGATCATTACATAAACATAATTCAATATAATTCCTTAAATCAAAACTGCCTTTCTTAACACTTAATAGAATGCCGTCTCTTCTTTAAAAACAGAGGTTGGATGGCATCAGCAGAGAGACCTTTGGTTTCCGGCAGACAGAAGTGACTGAAGGCAGCCGTTCCAAAGCAGATAATAGCAAATCCATAGAAGATCTGACCCAAGCCCACGGCCTCCACGAGAGGATTGAAGATGGCGAGGATCACGAAGTTGGCTATCCACATGCTGCTCATGGTCAGACTATTGCAGAGACCTCTAACCTGTTAAATGGAAACATTATGAAATAAGAAGTCGATGGCAGAGTAATAACGGACGAATAATGCTAAGTTATGGGATTTACTGTGTACACAAGGTTACTATAATTTAGTTATCAATCCTATATATTTTTCTGCAAACAGTTTCACCTTCAGCAGCTATTTTAAAAACTGGCCAAGTGTGAGTCGGACTCACTCACTAAGAGTTCTGTACTACCACACCTCTCCGTATAACAATGATACCTATTCATTACAAACAAAAGACGTCAAAGCATGTGATACAAAAACATTTTTTTTTAAATCGGTCTCCTAATTTTTTAGTTTTTATTATTTGTTATTTTACTTTATTATATCACACAAATTTCACGCTATGAATTAGCGTTAGAGCAAAAACAAAAAAAAACCTATACAAATAGGTACGTGTCTTGTATGGAGAGCCTTCTTAATTTTTTAATTTTCTAATCGTCATTATTTGTTAATATGTCCGACACAGCTACCTATAACGGTTCCAAAGATACAGTCTTTTAAAGCTCGGGCAGACAAACAGACGGACAGCGAAAGTTTAGTAACAGGGTCCCAATACCTGGTGCGAAATCATAAAAAACAAGTTCTACGATCTAGTATAAGTATATCAGGGAGTTTAAAAGTAAGGCCTGTGGTAGAACTGTGCAAACGTAGACACCAGGTAGTGATTAAGATTTTACTAAATATTGAGTGACCAGAAACACGTCTTGTATCTTGCTGATAAGATTAAGGCTTACAGCTATAGCTATAGATCGAGTACTAAAAGTGAATGAGTCAATTTACCTCAGGCAGAAAGATTTCTGAAGCAACGATGAACGGAACAGTGGCAGCGCCCAGATTGTACACGAAGCAGTACAAATATATCAACACTGGCGTAAACCAAAACGGCCCGATGTGGAACTGTAGCTGGATGCCCAGGATCACCATGCAGATACCACTGCCAGCTGCTGTGATGGTCATCAGAAACTGTGGAGCGACACAGAAAGTTTTGTGTGCTATGTGGTTTCTAGATGTCAAAGAAATAAGATAGATAGATAGATAAAACATTTATTCAAAGCTACATAAATTACAATTGATACACAAAAATAAAATAAGAAAAAAAAAACTTCTTATATCTAAGCTTAAATGTATAAAGAGGGTAGATATATAAAATTGTGTCGTAACTTTGAAAAGGCTCCGACTCAGCATATGCTGCAGGTAATAAATGTACCTACAGCGCTGATATTCTGCCGGTATAGATTGATTCTAACCTGACCTAACCTTCTCACGATGTGGAACAAATCCATGTTGTTGTTGTAGCGAGAGGGTTACGAATGATTAGTCTTTATGAGAATTTGATAATTATTTTTAAAATGGGATTAGGTAATTAAGGTTCCGAAAAACGATATAACAATGACGTTACAACATACTAGCTTTAAATACCAAGATACCAACAACTTAAATATATGGAAAGCTGGAGTACGAGGACTTACAATTTCTCATGCTCCACCCAGGTGGAGAACGCAGGTGGAGCACAAGGAACGACCCAACTAATAAATGAAGTACAATACTAAACTTCCGAAAGAAATACTGATTTACCGACAACACATGGTCTGCTCTTAAAAGAAAGTCAGTGGATCAACGGGGGAATCAAGATGGGGGTGGACGGAAGCGTGGCGAGGAGCGAAGCGTTAAGCCGTTACATTTGACAGGACAGACCAGTTTATTCAACTACTTTGAATGACAGACCGGTTTATTCAACTACTTTGAATAAACCGATCTTTCATGTCAAATGTAACAGCTCGACGGTTCGCTCCTCGCCACGCTACCGTCCACCCCCACCTTGACTCCTAAGTTGATCCACTAAGTGTTTTTAACAGCAAACCATGTGCTGTCAGTAAATCAGTATTTCTTTCGGAAGTTTAGTATTGTATTTTATTTATTAACCACCTGTATAGTCTGTGATGACAGACAACGCGCGAGTCGAGCTAGCGAAGCGAGCTTGTCGCAACAGTGGCCGATGCAGCGCCAAAACAAACTTTTAGTATTTATTTGGTATGTCGTTTTTACTCGAAGTTGTTGCCGAATATGTCTTCCTGGACAGTCCAGGTAGGTAGTTCCAACTTCGAGAAAGAGATCATCAGCAAAACCAACTCGGCTGGGCAGCGTTCGGGAAGCTTTGCAATATCTTCACGTCCCAAATACCGCAGTGTTTTAAGACCAAGTTCTTATACCAGTGTATGTTGCCAGTAATGGCACACGGAACCGAGACATAGTCGCTTACTAAGAGCCTCAAAAGAAGGCTCTAGGTCACCCAAAGGTCAGTGGGGCGCTATGCTTGGAGTTTCGCTGCGTGATCATCAGAAACGAGGAGATCCGTAGGAAAACCAAAGTAACCGACATAGCTCTCAGATTTCCTAAACTTAAGTGGCAGTGGGCAGGGCACATAGCTTGTAGAACAGATGGACGTTGGGACAATTAAGTTCTCGATTGACGACCGCGCACTGGGAGACGTAGCGTAGGAAGGCTTCCGACTCGGTGGACCGACAACCTGGTGAAGGTCGTGGGAAGCCTATGGATGCGGGCAGCGCGGGGCTGGTCGTTGCGGAAGTACTTATTAGGAATGCCTTTGTTCAGCTTTGTTCGGCTGATATGATGATAACGTTTTCGGAACTTAGTTGGTAATTTCCGGGTAAATTTGTAATTGTTTGTACACACAAACAAAACACACCGATACTGCACACATGTTTCGAAAAGTGGCTTCAACTTGACAGTTCGCAGCATTCTATCTGAACTTTTTTATGATCTGAGAAAAAGGTACGATTTGTTTACAAAATATATTTTTAACACTCTTGAAATTACAAAAAAAATGTGTTAAGCAAGTAAAAACATTGGAACTATTTACTGGCTTATCCGCCTCCGTGGCGTAATAGTTAGTCCATTTGCTTCACACCAGGAGGTTGCGGGTTCGATTCCCGGCGGGGTCAACTTTGTAAGACTCGGTTTGGTTGGTGGTAGGGCATTTTCATAGCCCGCCTGGCTAGCTACCACCATCTTATCTAAGTATTGCCGCCGGACATCATTGTTAACAGCATTGATGTGTTCCGGCTTGAAGATAAGATAGCCAGATCCTGATTGCGTTGGGGACTCTTGGTGAGCCCGCTTCCATCTTCGGCTTCATCATCACTTACCATTAGGTGAGATGATGACCAGGGCTTATAAATTGTGGATTACCTTTACTAAAATATTGAATTAATAATATTATTTTTTTGTACTTAATTGCGTCCCGGATCCGAGACAAGTGTCCCAAAAAAATTGTTCTAAATAAGATTAAATTTTTACCCGAAGAAGGGGGTTATGCTTTTTGAGTGTATGTGTGTGGATTTATTTCTTTGGCACGCTCTGTAGCCTAAACGGCTTCCCCATTGCGTTGGGGAATCTTGGTAAGCCCGCTTCCATCTTCGGCAACATCGTCTAAATAAGATTAAATTTTTACCCGAAGAAGGGGGTTATGCTTTTTGAGTGTATGTGTGTGGATTTATTTCTTTGGCACGCTCTGTAGCCTAAACGGCTTCCCCATTGCGTTGGGGAATCTTGGTAAGCCCGCTTCCATCTTCGGCAACATCGTCTAAATAAGATTAAATTTTTACCCGAAGAAGGGGGTTATGCTTTTTGAGTGTATGTGTGTGGATTTATTTCTTTGGCACGCTCTGTAGCCTAAACGGCTTCCCCATTGCGTTGGGGAATCTTGGTAAGCCCGCTTCCATCTTCGGCAACATCGTCTAAATAAGATTAAATTTTTACCCGAAGAAGGGAGTTATGCTTTTTGAGTGTATGTGTGTGGATTTATTTCTTTGGCACGCTCTGTAGCCTAAACGGCTTCCCCATTGCGTTGGGGAATCTTGGTAAGCCCGCTTCCATCTTCGGCAACATCGTCTAAATAAGATTAAATTTTTACCCGAAGAAGGGGGTTATGCTTTTTGAGTGTATGTGTGTGGATTTATTTCTTTGGCACGCTCTTTAGCCTAAACGGCTTCCCCATTGCGTTGGGGAATCTTAGTAAGCCCGCTTCCATCTTCGGCAACATCGTCTAAATAAGATTAAATTTTTACCTGAAGAAGCAGGGTTATGCTTTTTGAGTGTATGTGTGTGGATTTATTTCTTTGGCACGCTCTGTAGCCTAAACGGCTTCCCCATTGCGTTAGGGAATCTTGGTAAGCCCACTTCCATCTTCGGCAACATCGTCACTTACCACCAGGTGAGATGTTGTCAAGGGTTTACCAACTGTGCATAAAAAAAATGGATTTTGGTGTGCGAGGTGTCATTAGACTATTCTTGATCCCGTGGTCACTCAAATTTTTACCCGACTGGCAAACACGAGGGGTTAAGTTTTTATACAGTCTGGTTTTTAATTATTTCGTGTACTTACCTTTCCATGTTCCTCGAATTTTAGGCAAATACGAGTATGTTCTACCTAGTCCGATCACTGTTCATATAGGTGCCTATTCGCTAGATATATAGAGTGTAACAAAATTGGTGTAGGACCCGTAAATTGCGGGTTCTACTCATCATACTGAACAACTTTTCCCAAGGATCCCATAGTCAACACTTAAAAAAAATGGAACCTCCGTACAAAAATGCACAAATATGGTCGATCAGCTGATCGATTTGTATAAAGAATTAAAAAAAAAATGTTTGGCGATTTCAGCAAAGTCATGGAACAAAAGTTGTTCAGTATGATGACTAGAAGCCCCAGTTATCGGGACCTACACCTTGTTACACCCTGTATTTAGTTATGTCAAAGTTACAAAGGGACTAGGGACTGACATTTCTGCTGAGGTCTTTCAACACTAATGTAACGACATGGTCATAAAATAAAAACTTTTATCTACTCTATTAACGTAAAGTTCGAATTATAAACTTCAAAACGAATTTATATTGGCATACTTTATAAACACAATACCGAAAATAAAAAAAACTCTTATAACATTATTTCTCTAACAAAATAATGTTATTAAGTAATTGTTTTATTACGATACAAGTTAATCCAAAAAGTTAATATAACCAACTAGGTTCCATATCAATTATTTTTATTAAAATGGAACGCACATGCGGTTCGCGCCATTTTTACAGCACTACAAAAAGTTTTCATTCCATTTTTTTACTCGTCTGTGACAGCACCTGCTTTAGCGCACGCGCGGTGATGTACTGGGTTTTGGCGCGATTCATACCTACGTTTTGTTGTACTGAATTTCGTGGGATTCTTTTTTTACTCTTTTAACTTTGGACATTTATTTAGTAGGTTCAATCCCAATATATGAGTTTAGATAGAGTAGTGTATGAAACTGCACATAACCGGGTATAAAACACTCGTAATATGACATTATTAAAAACCTCGCCAAGGCTCGGTTTTTAAACTAATACTCGTGTTTTAATACCCCTCATTATGCAACAGTTTCATAAACTATTATATTAGTATAAAATTTAACTGTATTCTTATTATTGATCTTTAACCCTTTGGCTCGCCAAATGCGCACGCGCATACATATAACGTATACATCTATACGCATTCCGACCAGAGCGGTTAATGTGTAAAATAACTTCTTCCGTTACGTGACATCATCTTACATCTCCTTAAACATGGAGCTGAAGAAGTTTTACTTCAGTCGTGTGGTCTAAAGCACACAAGCGTTCCGCTTGTGACAATTGAGCATGTAAAATTATCGTCCGTAAACCGACTTTACAGACAACATTGTATTTTTTTTCTGACGTTCAATAATATTTAATTACCATTAAATAATAATAATAATATAATAATATTCTGGGACAAATCACACATGGTCATCTGGCCCCAAAGTAGGATTCCCTGTGTTATGGGTTACCAGAGACTGATATACATACTTATATACGTTTAAATACATACATATATAGATATTTAACACCCAGACACAGAGCAAACAAATCTGTTCATCACACAATTGTTTGCCCTGGGTGGGGATCGAACCCACGACTCCCGGATCAGTAGTCAAGAGCACTAACCACTGAGCCACCGAGTCAGTCATAGATTAGTCTAAACACATGAGTTATGAATTATGAAATACCACTTTTTTTTTAAATTCACTATTAGTAAACCCTTAACAACATCTCACCTGGTGGTAAGTGACGATGTTGCCGAAGATGAAAGCGGGCTTACCAAGAATCCCCCACGCAATGGGGAACTGGCTATCTTATCTTCATGCCGGAACACATCAATGACATCAACATTGATATTTGGCGGCAAGACTTAGATAAGATGGTGGTAGCTAGTCAGGCGGGCTTAGAAAATGCCCTACCACCAACCAAACCGAGTCTTACAATTGACCCCGCCGGGAATCGAACCCGCGACCTCCTGTGTAAAGCCAGTAAACTATGTCTCTGAGCTACGGAGGCGGTTAGAACCACGTTCATAAAGAGCCTTTTCATTTTGTACTGTGTCTGGACGTACCTTCCTCCCAAACCGATCAACAATTCCAGCGCAGATAAAGCTACCAATCATCATGTCCAAAGCCAAGAGAATTGCACACAAGTTTGGCTGCATTGATGGTACAGCCTCCTTGAATAGAGGCTCAGCGTACACTTGTAGGATTATGGATCCCATGAAGATGCTGAAAATCATCAGCAGGATAGCTTTGATGACTGCGCGTTTTGAGGATTCAGAGTTTTCTGAAAGAAATAATTTCATTTTTCAAACATGTGTTTAGACATTTTGTATAAAGAATCGAACAACATGAATCAAATCAAATCAAAATAATTTATTTTAAATGGGTGTTTACGCACACTAAATATTAAAAAAAACTTATTGTATATATTACAAATAATGTCATGATTAGGTCACCCAAAGGGCAATGGAGCGTGCTATGCTAGGAGTTTCTCTGCGTGGTCGAATCAGAAACGAGGAGATCCGCAGGAGAACTAAAGTAACCGACATAGCTCACAAAGTGGCAGTGGGCAGGGCACATAGCTCGTAGAACAGATAGCCGATGGGGCAGTAAAGTTCTCGAGTGGCGACCGCGCACCGGGAAACACAGCGTAGGCAGGCCTCCCACGCGGTGGACCGACGACCTGGTGAAGATCGCGGGAAGCCGATGGATGCGGGAAGCGCAGGACCGGTCGTCGTGGAAATCCTTGGGGGAGGCCTTTGTCCAGCAGTAGACGATTTCCGGCTGATATGATGATGCTGAATGTCATGATTCAGATTATAGTCTCAGGTAATGGTATTTGTTATGGAATCAACATATATATCTTTGTCATTTACATAATCTAAATATCCTCTAGAGCACAAGCATTTTTTCACATCAATCTTGAATTTATTCTCTGACAAACTAGTTACATTTTCTGGAATTTTATTGTAGATCCTTATACACTGCCCCACAAATGACTTTTTAACCTTACTCAGTCTCGAAAAGGCTATAACTATTTTATTTACATTTCTTAAATTCAAATTATGCCTGTCACTGTTTTTGGGAAATAAATTCAAATTCTTACGAATGTACATGATGTTTTCATATATAAATTGACTAGCAACATTTAAAATATTGATTTCTTTGAACTTATTCTGTAACGAACGACTCACGTGATAATAAACTGTATATATAACTGGCGAACATGGGCTGAAAGATGTAGTGCTGGTAAACCTCAACAGGTGGAGTGATGGACCTAAGTTAATAAGGACCACTTCTAAATGCTCTGAATCAAGCCTGTCGAACATACTGTCTGCGGACCACCATCCGGCCCGCAAAAGCACTTCATCTGGCCGCAAACTAGTTAAATTTTAAGATGTCTAATGTATAGTTATTGCGCGAAGCTACCTATACCTTTATTCCGCGACACATAAGTTGAACAAAGATATAGACAATAGATGAATTGTGTTAACAAAAAAGGTTTCAGTCATGGCATTAGATAGGTTTTTTTAAAAGTCACTTTTCCTCCTAACAAAAGTACATAAAAATTACTGATTTGTTTTATTAAAAATTCACTTTACTATAGGAAATTTCCTTTGGCCCGCTGCGTGCCGCTATAAAAATCCTAATCTGGCCCTTTACCAGATTATATTGGACACCCTTGGGCTGAATGATTAGATTTATTTATTTCATATTATCAATTTCTTAATACAATACAGCTTGTTAAAAATGTCAAAGGATAATATGATCGTCAAGATAGTAATAAATATAAAAGTATAAAAAGTCAAACATATAATCTTGAAAAAATCAAAATAAGACATATTGGACTGGGTATTTATTGATCACAGAATAGATAGTGAGGAGTGAATTGCGTTTTGGCAAATACATATGGTGACATAGGCCTTCCTTTTTTAATCAACAATTGATAATCATTTGGCATCATCACACCTGATCGTAAGTGATGATGATGCCGAAGATGAAAGCAGGCTTACCAAAATCCCTGACTTAATGGGGAACTGGCTATGTTATCTTCAAGCCGGAACACTACAATGCTTTTAACATGTTTGGCGGCAAGACTAAAGGTGGTGGTCGCTCGCCAGGCGGGCCAGGAAAATTCTCTACCACCAACCAAACCAAATCTGAGAAAGTTATAGGCTCCGCTGGAAATTGACCCGCTACCTCTAGCTGGTACGAAGCAAATGGACTTACTAACCATAGACATGTAAAATCCATAAACATAATCAGCCCAGCCAAATAAATTCAGCCCAGGGGTGTCCAATATAATCTAGTAGAGGGCCAGGTTAAGGATTTTTATAGCGGCACGCAGCGGGCCAAAGGAAATTTCCAATAGTAAAGTGAATTTTTAATAAAACAAAGCAGTAATTTTTATTTACTTTTGTAATTTTTATTTACCAGTATGAATTAGGTACATTGATAAGGATGTTTTATTTTATTTAAAACATATACAGGATGTAACATAAAGGTGTGGTGATACTTTAAGGTGGGCCTGTACCCATCAAACTAAACAACTTTCTCCATGGAACCCATAGTCAAATCGCAAAAAAAAATTTGAACTTCCCATACTAAGTTGGCTGATCAGCTGATCGAGTTAGTATGGGAGAGCCAATTTTTTTTTTTGCGATTTGACTATGGGTTCCATGGAGAAAGTTGTTCAGTTTGATGGGTACAAGCCCACCTTAAAGTATCACCACACCTTTATGTTACACCCTGTATATAGGGTGACCTTAAATTAGTTCTTGATAGCAAAGGATATGAATGTACTCGTGATTACAAACAACTTTCCCAAAGAAACTATATATGTCGAATCAGAAAAAAATTTTAGGTCCTCGGTACATAACAAGTTATCAAATCGACAAAAATGTATGAAGGACCAAATTTTTTTTTTCATATTTGACATATAGTTTCTTTGGGAAAGTTCTTTGTAATCACGAGTACATTCATATCCTTTGCTATCAAGAACTAATTAAAAGTCACCCTATATAATACAGGTATACAGGGTCTTAAAAAAGATATTCCCTTTTTTAACTGGAGCTTGTACTCATGAAACTGAACAACTTCCCACAAGAAACCCATGACCAATTCGCATTATTTTTTAAAATTAAAATTATTAAATTGCGCGGAATACTCCAGAATAGGTACCACCGCACAGGCGATACCGTCGTGCGCGGTCATTGAACTTTGAGTGGCCTCAGCTGATCATACACGCGGGAGTTATATTCTGAACAGTTTGATCATTTAATTAAAAAATAATAATTGCGAATTGACCATTGTTTTTTCGGGGAAAGTTGTACAGTTTCATGAGTACAAGCTCCAGTAAAAAAAGTGCATACCTTTGTTAAGACACCATATTTCTCAAACTTACTTAGAAACTGCCATGTGTGGTTCTCTATTTCTGGTTCTTTGGATTTAGTGTCAAGTAGCTCTGCAGTAACAGTAGAATCTGAAATAAAACAAACAGCTTTGAGAACGTTAACAGGGAAAGTCAGCCATACTCTAAACATGGCCATGTCCAGATTGTTGGAGCTTATAATTTATTTATTTACATGTCCGTCTTTGCGTCACTGACATACCTGTGTGTACCAAATTTCACCTCAATCGGTCCAGCAGTTTCGGAGCAAATTGTGACAGACGGACGGACATATACACGTGTGATCCTATAACGGATCCATTTTTACCTGTTGAGGGTCGCGAACCTTTTAAAACATTTCGAAATGGGAGCATCGTCCTTTCTTTTGGATTCGGCTAAAAATAAACACCAAACCCTTACTGCAAGCCTGTAATCGGTCTGAAACAGCCTCTATTTTTGTGCGGTAAACCTATTCACCAGGTCGTCGGTCCACCGCGTGGGAGGCCTCCCTACGCGACTTTTTCCGTTGCACGGTCGCCACTCGAGAACTTTACTGCCACAACGGCCATCTGTTCTACGAGCTATTCTGTGGGCTATGTCGGTTACTTTGGTTCTCTTGCGGATCTCCTCATTTCTGATTCGATCGCGTAGGGAAATTCCGAAGATCGCGGGAAGCCCCTAGATGCGGGCAGCGCAGGACCGGTCGTCGTGGAAATCCTTGGGGGAGGCCCTTGTCCAGCAGTGGAAGTTTTTCGGCTGATATGATGATGATGAAACCTATTCACTTTTTCTCCTGTCGCTAAATGATTGATGAACTTACAACTCACGTTCCACACTACTTAGAATCGAAGGCGTGGCAACAGTGTTGCCAAACTACTCGGTGAAAAAACAGTGTTAGCAAGTTCATATTACGGTTTCCCCATACAAAATGGGCAAAACCCTAAGAAATACGGTATTTCCATAAATTCGATTAGATTAGATTATTTATTTCACGGCACCAAAATTTACTAAAAATTAAAATGTCAAAGTGTCGTCAAAGGATCATCAAATGTCACAATAAAATAAGATGTCAAAACATAGTAAAATAAGAAGTCAAAAATAAAATAAAATAGGATGTCAAAACAAAATAGTAAATCCATCATAATGATGATTAAATATTCTTTTGTAGAAATTCGTCAACATATAAACACTGAAGCCAAAACTATGGTGTTTGTATGAAAATAATTAAAATTTATTACGATAGGCGCGACTGAACAACTCGTAAATACGGTACATTTACCGTAATTACGGTGTAGTTGGCAACTCTGCGTGTTAAACAAACTCTTTTGCTATAAATTACCAGTAATACAACGTTTGATAACAATAATAAATAAAGCGAAAAGCGTCACTAAGTACTTAATTAAATAGTTTCAAAACAAATATGGCACTTTAATTTAAACACATTTTGTGTCAAAGTCAAGAATCAAGACAAATATTGGTATGTGGTGTTTGCTATAACGGAAACTGATAAAGGGAATTCCACCGCATGTACGTCTTAAGACTGAAAGTGACTTTCTACTCTTTCTGGAAAGTGACGATGTTTATGGATGATAAAGCCATATTATGTCTTCATCATCTTAAGCCATAATCGTAGTCAATTTTAAAACCGGCCAAGTGCGAGTCGGACTAGCACTCCAAGGGTTCCGTAACACCACACCTATTCACATTACAAAGAAAAGCCGTCAACGCGAGCTACAAAACTATGCTTTTTTTGGTCATTCACCTCGGACTCCTTAGCGCGGGTGCGACTTACACTTTACCAATTTTTATTATTCGCCGTTTTATTTCAGTATTAGTACTATAATCACACCAAGTTTCAAGCTTGTATGTATTACTGTTTTTACGATAAAGCTAAATTAAAAATACTTCTAAAGACCTATAAAAAAACGCGTTTTTTGTAAGTCGTTCCTTATTTTTTAACTTTTTCTATTTGTTGTGATAGCGGTAACAGAAATACATATGTTGTGAAAATTTCAACTGTCTACTTATTACGGTGCATGAAATACAGCCCGCTGACAGACAGACAGAACGGACAGACGGACAGACAGCGAAGGCTTAGTAATAGGGTCCCCCTGGTCACCGTGTATGGAACCCTAAAAAGGAAGGAGCCAAAAAACTTACGTTTATGAGTCTCTTGGAAAAAAAAATTCGAGCGAGACCTACAGTACTCGCATATGATGTGTAACATGTGACAAAATACTTTATAAAAGGACGGCAAAGATACGGCAGACTAGGCTGTATGGTCATAGATA
Organism: Coleophora flavipennella; assembly: GCA_947284805.1. Lineage (NCBI taxonomy): Eukaryota > Metazoa > Arthropoda > Insecta > Lepidoptera > Coleophoridae > Coleophora > Coleophora flavipennella. The sequence continues at coordinate 13,048,493 of OX369259.1, read as the reverse complement.
CCTTTGCCTTTTCCGCGCTTTTAAAGCCTGAAAAAAGGACGGCAAAGATACGGCAGACTAGGCTGTATGGTCATAGATACCTTTGCCTTTTCCGCGCTTTTAAAGCCTGAAAAAAGGACGGCAAAGATACGGCAGACTAGGCTGTATGGTCATAGATACCTTTGCCTTTTCCGCGCTTTTAAAGCCTGAAAAAACGCGACTTCCTGTTACACATGGGACACATTTCCGTCCCATTTCACGAAATCACTCCCACAAATTGCAGGAAAGTGAGAGCAAAGATGTTACACATCAATAGTTCAGTAAGATGCATGTTCAGTAATTGAATAATCGGTGTGTGTTTGTGTCAATTAATAATATGTGTATTGTCTATTGTAGAGCCGCTATATGAGATAGAGGTCGTGGTTTGAATCCTGCCACGTACCAATGTGTATATTCGACGCTCTTACGGTGAAGAAAAACATCGTGAGGAAACCTGCACACGCCTGCAAGGTTGTGTGTGAAGTCGATCAAACCGCACTGGGCCCGCATGGTCGACTAAGAACCGATCGCCTTAATTAAGGGTAGGCTCGAGCCTTCCGGTGGGGACGTATATGAGCTTATAAAATGAAGACTATTGTCAAATGATGATGATAAAAAGACGTTTCTTACCACTTTCCTGCAGGATCTTATCGATTTGAGGGTCAAGTTGCACTTTGATCTTGTTAATCTCGGCTTCAACTTCTTTGGAGGTTATGTCTACTTGTTTGTAAAAGGATATTGACCTCGCAGCTTCCTGAAGTAAATAAATAAACATAATGTCAATATTTTTCTAGCACATGATATAGTACAGGTATTATTATGTTTTTATTAGTTGCTGTAAAGTTTATTTATTTATGAGCTCAACACGTTAGTGTGCAATAGTGTGTAATTATTAAATCAACTGGAATTTTAGATTATTTATTATTTATATAAATAATTTCCCATTTAAAGAAATTTCATAAAATTATTGTAGAAAGAAATTAAAAGTACACTATATTTCTTTATCATCTTGAGTTAATTGATTAGCCGTGATATTTATATTAGTTTTGGCTACTTTTATTCACATCTTTAAGTATATCTGTAATTAACTAATTTCAAACTTAAATAGATTTAACCAATGTTATTAAAAAATCCAAAAATAAATATATATATACCACTTAAGTAGGTCAGAGGCTCAACAAACTCCCGACCTAGTCAAAAAGCCCTTCCCGCAGTGCCCCCTGCCTAAACGTGCCCATGACGCTAGCTGCGTTTATATTAGTTAATATATATATTTATCTATGTATTTATATATACCATCTGGTATCTATATTAAATTATTTTTCGTCTTATCTTGTTAAAATATAGTATTTATTTAATATTACTTTAAATATTACTTTTTTTGTTTAATTAAGTTGTGTACACGTCTGCCATCTTAGTCAAACAAAACTTTCTTCTTTCCCAAGTCTAAATTTCTTTAGAAAATAATCTGTACCCATTGTGTCACCTTACTGTTTAAAATATATGTATCCTGCCTGTGTACAATAAACTATTTAAAATAAACCTTGGTTTTCTGAGGGATCTCCTCATTTCTGATTCGATCGAAAGTCCGATTTTCAGAATACCACGTACGTACAAAAAAAATAGAATTCAATAGTTAGGTTACTAATAGTTTTTATTATCTTACCTCCTCTCTACCCTTCTGAAGCAAGTAAACAGGAGATTCCTTTAGCAGAAATAATAGCACAACATACAAAATGGACATCCCTAAGTGTGCGTATACCACATTGTAGTAACTGAACCGCCCACCTAATATATAGGATAGCATTAGTCCGAAGAAGAATTCGTATACAACTGACGATGCTAGAGCCCCTCTTATAGAATCCTGGGCTATTTCGCTGATGAAGACTGAAGAGATGGTCTGGCCAGCAGCACCGATGCCTGCGAGGCCGACCGCAGCAAGTACCAGGGGCACAGAATTTGTAAGAGATATGATGAGCCACGCTAGCTAAAATGAAAGGAAGAGACTGGTGTTAGTTCGTTTACAACCCTTTAATGTGGTCTAGCTAGCTAACTGCTAGGTCACGGTTTTTTTTTCACAATTGGTAAGCCTTGGCATCATCTCACCTGATGGTGTGACGATGATGCCGAAGATGGAAGCGGACTTACCAAGATTCCCCAATGCAATGGAGAACTGGTTATCTTATCTTCAAGCCGGAACACATCAATGTTGTTAACACTGATGTTTGGCGCCAAGACTTAGATTAGATGGTGGTAACTATCCAGGCGGCCTTAGAAAATTCCCTACCACCAACCAAACCGAGTCTTACAAGTTGACCCCGCTGGAATCGAACCCGTGACCTCCTGGTGTGAAGCGAATGGACTAACCATTACACCACGGAGGCGGGTCTCTTCCTAAATTGTGAAAAGTCTAGCCACACTCCACATCTTGGCCAAGTCCTGATTTGTGGAGGTTAAAGGGCTATAGTGGATTAACCCCACTGTCGAACGTCATCAAGCCGCATAAGCTCTATAAAACGATTTGATACCCGCCATTCAGCGATAGCAACCGGAGTCAGTTCAACTAGTATAAAATACAGAGTACAAGAAATGGCTCAAAACTATAGTTTTTTTAGTCTGGAAAAAGTCTATAAAAGTCCAACTTATCCAGGTAATGCTTCATATTAGTTAACCTGCGTGATCGTTTGCAACACGCAAGTCACACTAAGCTACGACTACTTCTAAGCTACGATTGCTTCATATAACCATCTTCCACTCCACTGCTTGATTAACCTCCCCAAAAGATTTCCGTTAATACCGGTCCTGCGCTGCCCACATCCAGCGGCTTTCCGTGACCTTACCAAGTTGTCGGTCAATCCAGTGACAAGTCTGCCTACGCTACGTCTTCCCATTATGGGCGGTCACCACTCGATAATTCAGCTATCCCAACGGTCATTTGTTCTACAAGCTATGTGCCCCACCCTCTGCCACCTAAGGTTAGCGATTTTGTGAGCTGTGTCAGTTACCTTGGTTCTACTTAGTACTAATATACAGGGTCTTCGGCAGATGGTTGAAAATACGAAAATGGGAGATAGGTGGGGTCGCCTCCCACCTATTTTGAGAATTAAAAAAAATCTAGGACTTGTAATTTTTTTTACAGGATTTTTTTTCCTTTTTTTAGAAATTTTGCCATTTTTATACCTTTGAACACATGTAACTTTTTGTTTTTTAAAGCTAGCTCCAAAATCTTTTTTTTAATAGACTTTTATAAGATTGTCGGCTCTAAAAAAAATTATGTTTGTTTCAAGTTATTGCTAAAAACAAAAATGTGGGCCCCCGAACTTAAAAAAAAAGTTGAACAAAAATTTAAAAGTCAACTTTGCGATGCATTAAAAAAAAAAATAATGGGGCTGGAAGGCTTCTGTTTTTTTTAAAACATCTCTAAAGCTTAGGCTTTTGAATGGTATGTAATTTGTTTCGGTATCTTTTTTGTAACCGGAGTTGTTAATTTTTTTTACTCAATTGGACCATGTTGACGAAATTCCACTAGTTACATGTTTTGTGAAATGTATCAAATGCAAAGTTGAAAATAATGTAAATACTTACTGTTGGGACGGTTACAAAGAGCAGGTACGTTTTTTTACATTCTTGCACACACATAATGGCTATCTTTTGTCATTTATTGGCATATTGGAGTTAGCACTTCCATATGCCAATAAAATGTCCGCATATTCCGCATTGGTAAATTGAGCCATTTTAAACCACAACAAAGTCTTAACAAATCGTCTGATAATAACAAAAAGTGATAAACAACAAAAAAACTTAACAAAATCACAAGCACAGCAGTGAAATTAACGAAAACAAAAAAAAACGTTAACGTTATTAACGTTAAAAAAAACTTAACAAAATCACAAACGTTAATAACGTTAACGTTTTTTTTTGTTTTCGTTAATTTCACTTTGCTGTGTTTGTGATTTTGTTAAGTTTTTTTGTTGTTTGTCACTTTTTGTTATTATCAGACGATTTGTTAAGACTTTGTTGTGGTTTAAAATGGCTCAATTTACCAATGCGGAATATGCGGACATTTTATTGGCATATTATAGTGCTAACTCCAATATGCCAATAAATGACAAAAGATAGCCATTATGTGTGTGCAAGAATGTAAAAAAAACGTACCTGCTCTTTGTAACCGTCCCAACAGTAAGTATTTACATTATTTTCAACTTTGCATTTGATACATTTCACAAAACATGTAACTAGTGGAATTTCGTCAACATGGTCCAATTGAGTAAAAAAAATTAACAACTCCGGTTACAAAAAAGATACCGAAACAAATTACATACCATTCAAAAGCCTAAGCTTTAGAGATGTTTTAAAAAAAACAGAAGCCTTCCAGCCCCATTATTTTTTTTTTAAATGCATCGCAAAGTTGACTTTTAAATTTTTGTTCAACTTTTTTTTTAAGTTCGGGGGCCCACATTTTTGTTTTTAGCAATAACTTGAAACAAACATAATTTTTTTTAGAGCCGACAATCTTATAAAAGTCTATTAAAAAAAAGATTTTGGAGCTAGCTTTAAAAAACAAAAAGTTACATGTGTTCAAAGGTATAAAAATGGCAAAATTTCTAAAAAAAGGAAAAAAAATCCTGTAAAAAAAATTACAAGTCCTAGATTTTTTTTAATTCTCAAAATAGGTGGGAGGCGACCTCACCTATCCCCCATTTTCGTATTTTCAACCATCTGCCGAAGACCCTGTATATACTGTGGTTCTACTACGGATCTCTTCATTCCTGTTAAGATCACGTTGCTATGCTCGGAATTTATCTATTACAGAAACTGCGACCATAGCTAGCTCCATTGCTCTTTGGGTGACCTTGAGTCTTATTATGAGGTTCATAGTGAGCGACCATGTCTTTATCTCATAGCTCCAACATAGGTCACAGATCCGTAGGAGAATCAAGGAAACCAACGTATCTCAGTTCCATATGTCATTATTAGAAACACACTTAATATTTTTACTCTATAAAATAATAAATGTGAAAATGTGTTAGTTTGTTTATTTGTTTGTTTGATTTTTACCTTTTCACGCTTCAACTTTGGCATGCAGGTAGCCTGTGTTACTGGGAAGGACATAGACTACTTTTTATCCCAATTAAATGGCATAGCCTCATGCAGTGCCTGAGGGAACTGAAAAAATATTCTTTTTTGGTTAATTTCTTTAACATAGCAACGGAACAATGGGTTATTGTGATTTTTTGCGCATAGATGGTTGAGAGAGTGGGACTCACCCTCAAGACAGTCATAAAAACGATGTCCATGCGGGCGAAGCCGCGGGCAAAGGCTAGATAAAACGTTGTCATAACAAAAGAAAGACAAATGATAAGAATATTCAACTATTATTTAAGAGAATTATTATGCAGAAACGATTAATGGCCCGTTACCCTACCACGTGGACTTGGACTGATAAAGCTTGCATGAAGTCTTTATTTTCAACAATGGATGTTTTCTAGCAGAGATGATGACGAGATATAGATTTGACAAATCTGCTCATTACACTAATTTATATCGCCCTAATTCAGGGTAGGCTGGAGCCCCTCGGTGGGAACGTATACGAGCTGATATGATGATATCCCGAGTGGTATTCAAACTGAAGACATAAGACTAGCAGCTATAAGTGTTATGCAGCAGCATTGGGTGGAAGAGGTTGAATAATATCTTTATATCATACATACTGATAAGTAGGAGATCCATAGGAGAACCGAGGAAACCAACATAGCTCACAGAGTCGCTAAACTGAAGTAGCAGTGGGTGGGACACATAGCTCGTAGATAAAACAGATGCCGTTGAAGCAGTAAAGTTGTTTGTAAAGGCGACAGCACACAGTTAGACGTAGATTTGGTAGACCTATTGAAGGTAGGAAGGAAACCGATGGATGCAAGCAGCGCAGTACCGGTTGTCGTGGAAATCCCTCGAGGAGGCGTTTGTCCAGCAGTGGATATCTTTCGGATGCTATGAGGATGAATATCATCATAGGTACGTATACATAAATCTTAAAGACATCGGCTAATAAAACACATGAATGCTATTGAAACATAAACTCAGGGTAAAATAGATACTTACGACATAAGGCAAACCAAACAGCATAGCTGAGTACCTCCTCCCAAAAGTGTTGACAGCGTATCCACACAAGGGAGTTGCAACCAACGCCCCAATATTAGTAAGACTGCCCAGCAGTGAGATTTCCATGGAAGACATGGGGTGGGAGAGAACAGTCTCATTGGATTTGAAGTTTTCAATATTGTATGACGGCCATGCGTAGACGAAGCCGGACAGGCTGGTTAGGTAGCCAACTGGAAAATCATCAAACAAGTTTTTTTTAAAGAGATATCATTATTATCAGCCACTATTATTCCACTGTTGGACGTAAGCCTCCCCTCGCTCAAGGCATGCCAAGGAATTCTGTTAATATCACGGCTTCTTCCAAGTGGCCATAATTTTTGTGGTGGTCTTTTGGGATCTACGTTACGCAAGGCACAATCGGCTCGTAAACTGTTTTAATTATTGTCTTTGAAGGTGTGCGGTATATTTTCTTAGTGCTAATAACTGTTTAAGGATCTTTACAAAATAATATGCTTCTAAAACCACCGGTTAAGACTCATCATCATCATTGGCCACAACATCTTGTCAGATGATTGTTGCAGTGGCAGCGGGTATCATGTTGGTCTTGGAGCACCACATCTTAACTTGTGACTATATAGGCCAATGAAGGCGTTAATACATTTGTCGCAGATAGAACGTGAGTCCAAGGTTAGGTCGTTGTCTTGACGACGAAGTCTCTTCTGTTTGAGTTAGTCTAGCTATGCTTCGTCGTGCTTCGCCATATTAGTTTTAAGGTCCTGGCGCCATTTCGATCGCTCTGTCGAGTGTGCCTCCCAGTTACTGTTCATTTAACCGTTCATGAACAGTGAAAGCTCTTCATAGCACGCTTGCAAGAGTCCTTGAATCTAAGCAATTAAAATTTAGGTAGCTTGGGCATGTCTAACGCATGGAACTAAATAGGTTGCCACGTGAGGTGATGCTAGGGGAGATTACGTATGCAAAACGACCAGTGGGACGGGTAAGACTATGTTATCTGTTACTCTGTCAGTGCCTGTTGGTCAGTTTTCGATTTTTGTCAAGCAGAAATGTTGAATACAAATAGCTATACAATTTTTATCAGGCGTTTTTAGGTTGAGATGAATCTTAAGTTATCAATTAGATAACAAATATTATTTTTCATCCGCCTTTTTTTTTAAACCACAATTGATAAGCCCTTGGCATCATCTCACCTGATGGTAAGTGACCATAACGCCGAAGATGGAAGCGGGCTTTCCAAGATTCCCTAACGCACTGATGTTTGGCGACAAGACTTAGGTAAGATGTGGGTTGCTAGCCAGGCGGGCTGTAAAATACCCTACCACCAACCAAACCGAGTCTTACAAAGTTGACCCCGCCGGGAATCTAACCCGCAACCTCCTGGTGTGAAGCGAATGGGCTAACCATTACGCCACGGAGGTGGTTAAATTCTAAAAAGGAGGATTTTCTCAATTCGATTGATTGTTGGTTTTGTTTTTGCATATTGTGAATAGATTTCGTTATTCTGTTTTATTCTGTAGGGTATGGTATCAGGTTCACCCATATAAATTTTATCAAAATCAGTGAATATTGTACATTTCCAGAAAATTAAGAAAAACCAAAAATAAGAATGCAATATTTTACCGAGTTATTGCGGGAAGCTGGATGCGGGCAGCGCAGGACCGGTCGTTGTGGAAATCCTTAGGGGAGGCCTTTGTCCAGCAGTGGACGTTTTTCGGCTGATATGATGATGATGATGATGATTTACCTAGTTGTTACGATGGAAGTCCGTTCTTTTAACGTGTTAAGCGTTTCCAGTTACCTGTATCAAATTTTTACCATACGGTTAAATAATAATAATTAATAATAATAAGGCATATACAGGATGTAACAAAATTGGTGTAGGTCCCGTTAACTGAAGCTTCTACTCATCATACTGAACAACTTTTGTTTTACGACTTCGCTGAAATCACTCTTCATACAAATCGATCAGCTGATCGGCCTATTTTGTACATTTTAGTATGAAGGGTCTGAATTGTCTATGGGTTCCTTGGGAAAAGTTGTTTAGTATGATGAGTAGAACCCCCAGTTAACGGATCCTACACCAATTTTTTTACACCTGTAAAAACACGGGTTATAAATATTACCAAATTAAATGAAGTAAACAAGAAGCTGAAACTGAACAACTTTCATAAAGAAGCCCATGGTCAGTTTGAAAAAAAAACTTTTTGTACTTCGGCTACAAACTTGACCGCGGGCTAATCGATTTCTATTGGAATTCATGAAAATTGGCTGTTCGATTTCTATCGAGTCATGAAAATTGGTTGTTCGATTTCCATCGGGTCATGAAAATTGGTTGTTCGATTTCTATCGAGTCATGAAAATTGGTTGTTCGATTTCCATCGGGTCATGAAAATTGGTTGTTCGATTTCTATAGTCATGAAAATTGGTTGTTCGTTTTCTAACGAGTCATGAAAATTTTTTGTTTGATTTCTATCGGAAGTCATGAAAATGGGCTGGTCGATTTCTATGGGAAGTCTAATAATAAATTGGCTGGTCGATTTCTATGGGAAGTCAAACGAATTGGCTGTTCGATTTCTATTGGAAGTCAAAATAAATGGGCTGGTCGATTTCTATTGGAAGTCAAAATAAATTAGCTGGTCGATTTCTATTGGAAGTCAAATAAATTGGCTGGTCGATTTCTATTGGAAGTCAAACAAATTGGCGGGTCGATTTCTATTGGAAGTCAAAATAAATTGGCTGGTCGATTTTTATTGGAAGTCAAATAAATTGACGGGTCGATTTCTATTGGAAGTCAAAATAAATTGGCTGGTCGATTTCTATTGGAAGTCAAAATAAATTGGCTGGTCGATTTATATTGGAAGTCAAATAAATTGGCTGGTCGATATCTATTGGAAGTCAAATAAATTGGCTGGTCGATTTCTATTGGAAGTCAAATAAATTGGCGGGTCGATTTATATGGGAAGTCAAAAACTTGGCTGTTCGATTTTTATTGGAAGTCAATTAAATTGCCCGGTCGAATTCTATTGGAAGGCAAATAAATTGGCTGTTCGATTTTTATTGGAAATCAATAAATTGGCTGGTCGATTTCTATTGGTAGTCAAATAAATTGGCTGGTCGATTTCTATTGGAAGTCAAATAAATTGGCGGGTCGATTTCTATTGGAAGTCAAAATAAATTGGCTGGTCGATTTCTATTGGAAGTCAAATAAATTGGCGGGTCGATTTCTACTGGAAGTCAAAATAAATTGGCTGGTCGATTTCTATTGGAAGTCAAAATAAATTGGCTGGTCGATTTCTATTGGAAGTCAAATAAATTGGCTGGTCGATTTCTATTGGAAGTCAAATAAATTGGCTGGTCGATTTCTATTGGAAGTCAAATAAATTGGCGGGTCGATTTATATGGGAAGTCAAAAACTTGGCTGTTCGATTTTTATTGGAAGTCAAATAAATTGCCCGGTCGAATTCTATTGGAAGGCAAATAAATTGGCTGTTCGATTTTTATTGGAAATCAATAAATTGGCTGGTCGATTTCTCAGGGAAGCTAAAAAAATGGCTAGTCGATTTCTACGGGAAGTCAATAATTGGCTGATCGATTTCTAAGGAAAATAAAAAAAAAATACTGGTTGATTTCCATTTTCATTAAAAGTCAAAAAAATTGTCTGGTCAATTTCTAAGAGAAGTCAAAAAATTTCGAATTTAAAATAGATGTTTTTGAAGACAGTAGTTTTGAAAGATTTTCGAATGGCAACTTCGGGCTGGAAGATGTATGGACAGCCACCTTCAGGTGAATTTAGATCTATCTGACGCTTTTTTTATCCTCTATTTGGTAAGCCCTTAGCATCATCCAGTATCATCTCACCTTAATTTAATGGTAAGATTAAAGCGGGATTTTCAAGATTCCCCAACGCAACGGGGGACTGGCTACCTTTTTCCCAAAATCATACTGAATGAGTCTTTTTAGATGGGGATATTGCACGTCACCATGCTGACAACCGATGACGATGAAACTTTATAGCACAGCGAAGAAAAAGAAATTTACCATATTTGGGTATTAGATAAAGAATTTATATAGTTACACCAAGTAGAAAAAGTTCCAGACTTTAAAAAGTATCGACGCAAGTAACCGCGTAAATACGCCGCTATTTTGAATAACAAGTGCATATTATTATCTATGGCAAAATCTAAAATCTTTTTCAAATTATCGTCGTTCGAATCAGAAAAAAGTTATTTGCAACTGAAAATTTAAAAAAAATCTGCAAATAAAACTTTTCCTCATATGTATTGGGATTGGTATCCTTTAATGCGCTTTATAAGCGGCATTTTGCCGAACAACTTGCATCAGTTAAAGCAGGTTTATTTGTTTTACATTCGGTGATTCATTAACGCGGTTAATAATAAACCCAAACGAACTGATATAAATCGCTACAAATAAATACGAACATTGGTTCATATAATGATATTCAGCGGTCAATCTGTATCCGCAAAAACATAGGAATCGTAATGAGCACCAAGTCTGTTATGAAAAACAAACGGATTTAGACCCCCCTCCCGCCTCCTATGGAGTATACTAAATTTGAAGACCCCTACTTTTTACGTAGTATGATGAAAGTATCAGTTAGTTTTTTCGGACAGTAAAAATTAATAGGCCGAACGTTGATTGAACAAGCGTCACTCTACGTTCAACTAGTTGGCTGATTGTAAGTTAGCCCTTTGAACATGGCGGACGTAAAATCCACTACAACGAAAAGGGAGTTGGCAAAAATTTGTTTTTTCTAAAAAACTGTAAATGAGCGAGCGAAGCTAGCGATATTAGGTTCGGTCAGGTTTTATTGATTATACAGTCAAAGAGGCTGTTGTAGGCATGAGTATCAGAATGCTTCGCAGAAGAACAAATCATAGGTTTTTTACTTGGAGTATATGCGGAATATCCCATTCAACGACTTGGCTAAATGACGTTTAGCAAAGTCGTTGAACGTTACATTTAACGACTTGGCCAGTTCTCTATTAGTCATTCAATTGAATGTTGTCATATTGTAATCAACAGGCTAGCTTTTCAATCAAATGACAGATATACCAGATGGCTGCGACATGGATATGTTCTGTTATTTCTCCGGAAAAGTCGAAATAAAGTGAATAATTTTGTAGCTTTTAAAATACAATAGTTTGTACCTATCACTGAAAAGGTAGCAGCTCACGATTAAATAAAAAAATTGGTATTTCGTTTTAAAACTTTTATGTTTCACCATCATCATCATATCAGCCGAAAAACGTCCACTGCTGGACAAAGACCTACCAAGTATTCCCGCGACGACCGGTCCCGCGGTGCCTGCATCCATCGGCTTCCTGCGATCTTCACCAGGTCGTCGGTCAACCGTGTGGGAGGCCTACCTACGCTACGTTTTCCGGTGCGCGGTCGCTACTCGAGAACTTTACTGCTCAACGGCCATCAATTCCACGAGCCTAGTGTTCTGCCCACTCCCACTTCAATTTAGCGATTGTCATTAGCGATTTTGTGTTTCACTTACTTGTTATCGTTGATAAACATTGGACTATGCAGGCCTTTGTGGACACTTTTTCTTTTGCCATCTTTTGCTTCGAGATTACCTTGGGTCAGATCTAAAATTATCAACAACACTTCAATTAGAACCACACAAATATACTGTTCATGTTTCGCATGTTGTTATCGCTGTTTTTTTTAAACAAAACATGTAAAAAAACATTGAGCATCAAACCAAACTAATCAAATTTTCACTTCAAAGTAACAGTAAGTACTTTATTCCTTAGTAACCGTGGCTTGTTAAAACTAATATGTACCTTTATGGACACACAACTTATTTCTATGATATCTAAACAATTACTAAATAATGTGAGTGTTAGACACGTGAATTTAAATTATGAATAAACCATTTTATCCTATATTAAATAAGCGCGGCTCAAACCCCAGAGATAAGGTAGAATGCTCTACTATCGTCCATATAGAGATCTCTATTGTCGACCTGAATAGTGTGACAATATTTGCAATTTTATGTCACAAAGTGCATCTCTGATAACTTGCCAAATGTTGTTGCATAATCTTTATCTGTATTTATAATTATAATACAGGGGGATGTTCGTTTCGTTCCTGCGCTTGCGACTCTTCTACCAGCAGTTCTATCGAATGCGACTCTCCTGCCAGCATTTATATCGAATGCGACTCTCCTGCCAGTAGTTAAATCGAATGCGACTCTCCTGCCAGCAGTTATATCGAATGCGACTCTCCTGCCAGTAGTTATATCGAATGCGATTCTCCTGCCAGTAGTTATAATATTGAATGCGACTCTCCTGTCAGAAGTTATATTGAATGCGACTCTCCTGCCAGTAGTTTTATCGAATGCGACTCTCCTGTCAGTAGTTATATTGAATGCGACTCTCCTGCCAGTAGTTATATTGAATGCGACTCTCCTGCCAGTAGTTTTATCGAATGCGACTCTCCTGTCAGAAGTTATATTGAACGCGCCTCTCCTGCTAGTAGTTATATCGAATGCGACTCTCCTGCCAGAAGTTATATTGAATGCGACTCTCCTGCCAGTAGTTTTATCGAATGCGACTCTCCTGTCAGTAGTTATATTGAATGCGACTCTCCTGCCAGTAGTTTTATCAAATGCGACTTTCCTGCCAGTATTTATATCAAATGAGAGTCTCCTTCCAGTAGTTATATCGAATGCGACTCTCCTGCCAAAAGTTATATCGAATGTGACTCTCCTGCCAGTAGTTATATTAAATGCGACTGTCTTGCTAGTTCTTATATCGAATGCAACTCTCCTGCCAGTAGTTATATTGAATGCGACTCTCCTGCCAGTAGTTATATCAAATGCGACTCTCCTGCCAAAAGTTATATCGATTGTGACTCTCCTGCCAGTAGTTATATTGAATGCGACTCTCCTGCCAGTAGTTATATCAAATGCGACTCTCCTGCCAGTAGTTATATCGAATGCGACACTCCTGCCAGAACTTTTATCAAATGCGATTTTCCTAACAGTAGTTACATCAAATGCGACTCTCCTTTCAGTAGTTATATCGAATGTGACTCTCCTGCCAGTAGTTATATTGAATGCGACTCTCCTGCCGGTAGTTATATTGAATGCGACTCTCCTGTCAGAAGTTATATTGAACGCGCCTCTCCTGCTAGTAGTTATATCGAATGCGACTCTCCTGCCAGTAGTTATATCAAATGCGACTCTCCTGTCAGAAGTTATATTGAATGCGACTCTCCTGCCAGTAGTTTTATTGAATGCGACTCTCCTGTCAGTAGTTATATTGAATGCGACTCTCCTGCCAGTAGTTATATCAAATGCGACTCTCCTGCTAGTAGTTATATCGAATGCGACACTCCTGCCAATAGTTTTATCAAATGCAACTTTCCTGCCAGTATTTATATCAAATGAGAGTCTCCTTCCAGTAGTTATATCGAATGCGACTCTCCTGCCAAAAGTTATATCGAATGTGACTCTCCTGCCAGTAGTTATATTGAATGCGGCTCTCCCGCCAGTAGTTATGTCAAATGCGACTCTCCTGCCAGTAGTTATATTGAATGCGATACTCCTGCCAGTACTTTTATCAAATGCGACTTTTCTGCCAGTAGTTATATCAAATGCGACTCTTCTTCCAGTAGTTATATCGAATGCGACTCTCCTGCCAGAGTTATATCGAATACGACTCTCCTGCCAGTAGTTATATTGAATGCGACTCTACTGCCAGTAGTTTCATCAAATGCGACTCTCCTGTCAGTAGTTATATTGAACGCGACTCTCCTGCTAGTAGTTATATTGAATGCGACTCTCCTACTAGAAGTTATATCGAATGCGACTCGCCTGCCTGTAGTTATATCGAATGCGACTCTCCTGCCAGTAGTAAAATTGAATGCGACTCCTCTGCCAGGAGTTATATTAAATTCGACTGTCCTGCCAGTAGTTATATCGAATGCGTCTCTCCTGCCAGAAGTTATATCGAATGCGACTCTCCTGCCAGTAGTTTTATCGAATGCGACTCTCCTGCCAGTAGTAATATTGAATGCGACTTTCCTGCCAGTAGTTATATAGAATGCGACTCTCCTGCCAGTAGTTATTTAGAATGCGACTATTCTACCAATTGTTATATCGAATGCGACTCTCCTGTCAGAAGTTATATTGAATGCGACTCTTCTGTCAATAGTTATATCGAATTCGGCTGTCCTGCCAGTTGTTATATCGAATGCAACTCTCCTGCCAGTAGTTATAATATTGAATGCGACTCTCCTGCTAGTAGTTATATTGAATGCGACTCTCCTTCCAATAGTTTAATCGAATGCGACTCTCCTGCCAGTAGTTATATCGAATATGACTCTCTTGTCAGTAGTTATATTGAATGTGACTCTCCTGTCAGTAGTTATATCAAATACGACTCTCCTGCCAGTAGTTATATCGAATGCGACTCTCCTGCCAGTAGTTATATCAAATGCGACTCTCCTGCCAGTTGTTATATTAAATGCGATACTCCTGCCAGTAGTTATATCGAATGCGACTCTCCTGCCAGTAGTTTTATCAAATGAGACACTCCTGTCAGTAGTTATATCGGATGCGACTCTCCTGCCAGTAGTTATATCTAACGTGACTCTCCTGCCAGTAGTTATATCGAATGCGACCCTCCTGCCACTAGTTATATTGAATGCGACTCTCCTGCCACTAGTTATATTAAATGCGATACTCCTGCCAGTAGTTATATCGAATGCGACTCTCCTGCCAGTAGTTATATCGAATGCGACTCTCCTGCCAGTAGTTTTATCAAATGAGACACTCCTGTCAGTAGTTATATCGAATGCGACTCTCCTGCCAGTAGTTATATCGAATGTGACTCTCCTGCCAGTAGTTATATCGAATGCGACCCTCCTGCCACTAGTTATATCGAATGCGACTCTCCTGCATATGCGACTGCTCCTGGTCGCTTACTATGGGCCTCATGGTCGCTTACTTTGTCCAATTTATAGGTCTCTCGCGAACACTTTTGAGCCTTTGTTGTGCTCAATCGCCTCTTTTATAAAATTTGTATAATACTGGCGCAAATCGCTCCTCATATATTTCTCTTAAATAACACCATTTCGTTCAACATGTTTGCGTGTTCTTTTTTAGTGTTTCGAACTCAAGAAAGAACCCTTATAGTTTCTCCATGTCTGTCGGTCTGTTCGTCCGTCTGTCTGTCCGTCTCTCCGCGGCTTCGCTCAGAGACTACACTATTACTACTAGAAAACTGATTATTAGAGCATAAGTTTACATATTCATCACGCCGACATAGTGGTAAAATAAAATCTTGAAATTTTTTTTAGGGTAACTGTACTTGTAACGAGGGGGTAATTTTTTTTGTTGACGTACCCTATCGTGTGGCTTATCGTTGATTAGATCTTTCAAAACTACTGAACGTTTGCTACAACTGTTTGTCGATTTAGTGATCGGTTTGTAAAATATTAAGCTTTAAAGTGCTTATTTTAGTTAGTGTCACCGACTGGCTGGCACTCCAAGCCAAAAAAATAAAAAAAAAAACGAGACCTACAGTACTCGCATATGATGTGTAACAAATCACTGTTACACATTTCCGTCCCATTTCACGAAATCACTCCCACAAATTGCAGGAAAGCGAGAGCAAAGCTCATTCGTCAGATCGAATAGCGCGCGCTTTCGCGACTTCCTGTTACACATTTCCGTCCTATGTTACACATTTCCGTCCCATTTCACGAAATCACTCCCACAAATTGCAGGAAAGCGAGAGCAAAGATGTAACACATCAAAATATATTTTTGTATTGGCAACACTGCTCTTCTTGCTATCTGTTCTGTCTGTATCTGTGACTTGGTGAGAAATATAATAAAGTGTCTAAAAAATTCGTGTTTTACTGGTTTTCTATTGATTACCGATAAGTGTCCGCTCCCCCCCCCCCCCTAACCCCCCTCACTACCAGCTAAACCACTATTTAAGAACATCTGGAAAAAAAAATTAAATAGTAACACATAAATTTACAAGGAAAACTATCACGGCTATCAAATAGACTTTGTTAGTTCAGGAGTAATGGTCGACCACTTAGGGTATGCAGTTTTTGTAAAAGTTGATAGATTTTCGATACAAAATGTTCTATTACCAACTAAAAATATAATTTTGTTAATTTAACGTTTTTTAAAGGCTGCGGAACCCTACTTCGCGCGAGTCCGACTCGGACTGACCGGTTTGTAATAACGACACAATATCTTCCACGCATGTTATTTTGAACCGACTTCCAAAAAGGAGGAAGTTCTCAATTCGCATGTATTTTTTGATGTGTAACATCTTTGCTCTCGCTTTCCTGCAATTTGTGGGAGTGATTTCGTGAAATGGGACGGAAATGTGTAACATGGGACGGAAATGTGTAACAGGAAGTCGCGAAAGCGCGGAATTCTACTTTACGAGAGTCCGACTCGCACTTGGTCGGTTTTTTTCGTTACTGTCAGATCCGCCACCCAGGTACAATATCGTCATCAAATCTAACTAACCTAAAGTATTTTGTCACATGTTACACATCATATGCGAGTACTGTAGGTCTCGCTCGATTTTTTTTATGTTTGTTACCTCAGAACTTTTGACTGGGTGAACCGATTTTGATGACTCTTTTTTATTTTTATTTGAAAGGTAGTGCTTTCCGTGTGGTCTCATTTATAAATTTTATCAAAGTTGGTGTAGTACTTTATTAGAAAGTTAACAAAAACCAAAAAAAAATAATGCAAAATTGTAATAAGTTGTTGTGATGGAAGTCGGTTTTTAACGTGTTTAGCGTTTTTACAATCTTTTTTTTAACTTGCAATGTATGCATGTCTTTTCGGGTGAAATCTTGTAAGTTAAATTTTACCCACTTCCCGGTTTCCGATTGAGTTGAAATTTTGCATGCATATGGATATCACGTGACGATGCAATATTAAAACCTAAAACTTTTTAGGTGTTTCGAAAATTATTTTATTTAAAGACAACAGTGAAATACTATGTAATAAATGTAATAACAATTTACAATACTAATATTATTCTTTAGTAAGTTATTTATATTGTTTTTTCTACTGTTACTGTAGACACATTTATACTAATAGACATATAATAAATTAAACAAATGATACCCGAAAACTAAGTCTAAGCTGTTGTAGTAATTCTTGTACAAATATTTTTACGCAAAACTTTACTAAGGTTGAAAATGTTGTTTAAGTACTTATTGTACATACATATTGTATGGTAAACAGAATATGTTTTTGAGTGGAATTTTATACACTCATGAAAATGAACAAAGTTTATTCTATTATTTTTTTTAAATAATTATCGATTTTTTATTGCAATCGATGAGTTGATTCGAATTTTTTATAGAAAGTTCAAAATTTCAATACCAGCAAAGGTGAACTAACGTTCTTCATTTTTATCACTAGAAGCTATCCTCGAATATTAGATTTATTTTTCCCTACATCCTGTGTTCATTCATCATTCATATCAGCTCATATACGTCCCCGCCAAGGGTGTGAAGCGAATGGACTTACCATTACGCCAAGGAGGCGGTTAAAGGTTTAGGAAAACTCTTAAGCCCCAACAGTGAGAACTTTTTTTTATCTACAATTGGTAAGCCCTTGACATCATCTCACCTGATGGGAAGTGACGGTGATGCCGAAGATGGAAGTGGGCTTACTAAGATTCCCCAACGCAACGGGGATCTGGCTTTCTCATTTTCAAGCCGGAAAAAGCCTATAAACATTGATGTTTGGCGGCAAGACTTAGATAAGATGGTGGTAGCTAGCCAGGCGGGCTATGAAAATTCCCTACCACTATCCAAACCGAGTTTTACAAAGTTGACCCCGCCGGCAATCGAACCCGCGACTACCTGGTGTGAAGCGAATGGACTAAGCATTACGCCATGGTGGTGGTTAAGGCAGTAATAATGCAGATTTACGATATTTTTGACGTCAATTACTCCTAAACGAAGAAAACCCAAGGTTAAAAAACAATACCCTTTTTTTGATGATGTTCATTAGAAACATGATTGAGCAGTTTTGGCGGTCAGCTCCCCTCAAGCCATGGCGGTCGTGAAACATTGGCTCAAGCAGCTGTGACTCTCACACGAATAAGAAGAGAAGTTTTGGATCGATAGAATAAATCCCAAAGATAGGTCTACACCGTAACTTTTAACTCTAGTTTTGACTAATATTTTGAAGAATATTTTTTTTTTAAATATACAACAATATTTGATATGATATAACAAAGTGAGTAATGTTATAATTTTTTTAACTATCATTGTAGTTTTTGTTATGTATTTTGAAAAATTGAGGTTATTTTCTTTACTTTTTACACGTAAAGAAAGAGACAGAGACAACTGTTCTGATCAATACCTCGCCTTAAAGGTTTAGGAAAACTCCCAAGCCCCAACAGTGGGAACGTTATTTTTAATGAAGGTTGTTGACGATATGATGTGTGCAATACCTAAACAGAATTTATGTTATCTTAGTACTTTGTCAATGTACTTTAAGATTAGTTTTTGTGACATAACAGGCAACTGGTAAGATACTTGAAAGGAACTTTCTATTTGATCGCGAGCTTATCAAACATTAGCATAGTATTACGATATGACTTGCAGTAGCGCAATGCCTTTGATGTCGCACTATGCGCCACCAGCGTAGGTACTAGCATCCTAGCCTATAGCACAGTATTACGATATGGCTTACGGTAGCGCAACGCCTTTGATGGCTCACGATGCGCCACCGGCGTAGATACTAGCCCATACTAGCCTGTAGTCACCGTGTAGTTTCCGTAGTGCCCCGCCGCCCGCTGCAAGTACCCTTCCGTTGCTCTGCGTAAGTACATTCGTTGCGCTCGCTACTGTAAGCCGCTATATTGTAATATTGTACCTGTGGTCAGCCTGCCAAACTCCGCGAGTTTGGCAGGCTGTGCCCCGCCGCCCGCTGCCCCGAAAGTACCCTTCCGTTGCTCTGCGTAAGTACATTCGTTACGCTACTGTAAGCCGCTATATTTTAATACTGTGGCTTTAGTCAGCCTGCCAAACTCGCGGCATTTGGCAGGCTGTGCCCTGCCGCCAGCTGTCCCGAAAGTACCATTCCGTTACTCTGCGTAAGTACATTCGTTGCGCTACTGTAAGCCGCTATATTGTAATATTGTGCCTGTAGTCAGTCAGCTGATTGCAACCTTGTTTGTACAGACGAAAAATTTGCTTATCT
This sequence comes from Coleophora flavipennella, assembly GCA_947284805.1. Classification (NCBI taxonomy): domain Eukaryota; kingdom Metazoa; phylum Arthropoda; class Insecta; order Lepidoptera; family Coleophoridae; genus Coleophora; species Coleophora flavipennella. Next base: position 13,029,122 of record OX369259.1, on the reverse strand, counting down.
GTGCTAGAGATTGATAAATCTAGGTAGAATCCCTGTTACTATAAGTAACCAAGTACATACTGTACAAATGTACTTTAAATATTTTAATCTGAGATAAGAATAATTATTCTGTTCACAATTATTTCCACTCCCACTCAGTGCACCAACGATCTGGTGAAGGTCGCGTAAGTCGTTGGATATGGGCAGCGCAGGACCGGTCGTTGTGGATTCTGAGCAGTGTCATAAAATAGCCCATTATTACTCCGCAACTTTAAAATTAAATTAAATTAGTCAGTATATTTTCAGACAATTACAGTCCATAATATTATGTTAGTTACAATTTAACTTATAAAGTATGTTAGTAAAACATAAATAAATCACTTGAAATTCAACTAATTAAGAAAATACTATAAACAAAACCACCATTATTTTGCAGCCCGATTTGAGGGCGTCACATGCTTCCCGGTCCAGTGAGCAAAAAACGGCTCACCGATCTTTCCCGCTACAGTGGTCAGGAGGCTGTTAGGGCTATCGCGCGCCTGCCGCCACAGGGAGGCGATTCGCTTGCGCATCAAAGCTGGGAAGTCATCCACTCGTTCCTCCGCGATCATCCCTCAGGCACTGCAGAAGCGTGGCAACCCCAACAGCGCCCTGAAGGCATTGTTGTATTGGACGCGTAGGACGCTGTAAACTTTTTGAGTAAAGTTGATACAGGCTGCAGGTACAGAACGACTGACAGTATGCCCTAAAAATTGTAAGTTTGACTTCTTTCGTACATTTGGCAAACCTGCGAATCAACGCCAGCGCCCTACGCTCCCGCTCAATATCCATGTCATCGTTCAGCGTCTCGGTTACCCAGTGGCTCAGATATTTAAATTGTGTCACTATTCTGAGAGGAGTACCTCTGATCGTGACTGGCGGTACCAGAGGATACCTTTTGGCCCCCGCCCTAAACACTAACAACTCACTCTTGTTCACATTATAGCTGAGTCCATGGATCTCCGAATGTGTGTCGCCAACACTTACAAGTTTTCTGAGGGCTCTGATCGAGAGACTCAGCAACATCATGTCATCAGCGTAGATCATGCTGTTTACAAACGTTCCATCTACAGAACAGCCTACAATGGCACCGCTTAGCTCCCCGATCAACCGGTTCACATACAGGCTGAAGAGCCGAGGAGAGGTCAGGCCCCCCTGCCTCACCCCACACTCCAACCTATAAGGCTCCGACAGTGAGCCCGCCCACTTCACCTGATTCCTCTGGTGGCCGTACCAGTATCTAAAAAGTGCTGTAAGCTCACTAGGTACTCGTAAGCTAGTCTCTTTCTCCAGATTTTCCAATAACTTGTCTATAAGACACCAGATCAAAGAATTTTGACAAACTAAGAAAACACCCATAAACGGGTGTTTTCCTGTACGTGTAGTATCGAAGTAAAATGTGGCAACTTGACCTTCACTGGTCAACTTGCCCGTTACAACTTGGTTACCTTTAGTGGAAAAATATTATTTTTCGTCGAATTTACAACAGCTTAACATATTTTAATAAAGGTAGTAGAATGTTGAGATTATCATTGGTAACATTATGTATTTTTTAACACGGTAACACTATTGGTTAATGCAATATGGCGATTCGAAGTCAAATATGGAAACGACGCATTTTGATGGTGTAAGGGTTATTATGTCTCTAAAGCTTAAAAGGTTTATCTCAGGTGAGTGGAATTTCATTATGTTATGGAATAAATCCCTCAGGTTAAATATAATACGTTACTTATCCTTTTTTAGCCCAATTTGCCGAAATATTTCCGAAGGCTATGTTGGTTGAGGTTAGGTCAAGTTGCCTTTGATACCTTCGTGTCATCTTGACCTATACGAGTACCTAGGGTTGACAAGAAATCTTATGTAAAAGTGTTATAACAGTTTTTTTTATCATTAAACATATTTTTTTAAAAAATTCTTCCTATTGTTACCTACTTACCTATTATTATAAAATACCTTTTCCTTCATCGCAGAATTACGCAGATAAAATAACATTGCTGTAAACTATATTGACACGTTATTACTCCTCTCACAAATGGAAATATTACATCGGTATTATTGAGAATGTAATCATCTCTGAAAAAGTTTATTCAGTTCCTATTATAAATCAAGTCTTCTCGGTGACAATATTAAGATTGTAAAACCAAAACGTGCATATAAAGATTCTTTATTGCCGGAAAACAGTATTGTGAAATCTGTAAAATTGTTGCAAATATCAGAAAATCTAGAGGAGTATACTCTTTTCACTGACGAATATATAGTTTATTTTCATTGAATATGTTTCATCTTCAACATATTAAGAAGTATGTTTTTATAAGTTCCATCTTAATCGCTTTATATTAGACTAGCTGATTTCCGCGGCTTCACCCGGGTGGACAAAGTTTATATAACTCTTCGAGGGTGCGCAGTTCGCGAGCCGCAAGCGGCTCGCGAGCGTGGTAATAAGTAGCCTATGTGTTAATCCAGGTCCTAATCTGTCTACCTACTAAATTTCAGCCAGTAGTTTTACGTGAAAGAGTAAGAAACATACATCCTTACATTTTACAAACTTTCTAGCTTTTTCTGCGGCTCCGCCTGCGTGGACATCGTTTTTATGACTGTCTTTAAGAGTGATTAGTAAATTATGTCGTTTCCCACCAACTCAACCATCTCTGTGCAAAAAATCACAACAATCGAGTATTTTTTTGGTTCCCTCAGGAACTGCATCAAATTTTGCTATTTTCCCGGGATAAAACGTAGCCTATGTCCTTCCCCGTGACACAGGCTACCTGCATGCCGAATTTCATAAAGATTGGTCAAGGCGTTGAAGCGTCAAAAGGTAACAAACAAACAAACACATTTTCACATTTATAATATTAGTAAGGATTTCACTAAAATATTTTTGAATAAGTACAAAACCAAATGTTAAGTTTATTTCTATGCAATATGTTCCATTTTCAAAATAAATACAAATTAAATACAAGGCAATTTTTCTACATATTTACCATTTCAATTGCCAAATATAATATCTTAGTAAAATATTTGTTAGTTTTTGGAGACTGATTAAAACTGCATTAAATAGTATTTAAAATTTCCATCGTAGTTTTTGTGACAACCCTATCCAATATGAAAGATTTGTATGAAAATTTATAAAATTCCGTGGCAACTTGACCTAGTGAGTGTTTTGAGTAACATTATTTTAAAATCCAAATTGATTTACGGAGTTTAAAGAATACGAAAAATGGATTAGAAACTTGACCTCCAACAGGGAATATATGCACGTATTTATGATATCTTGTAAATAGGTCAAGTTGCCTAAGTGGTTCAATAATTCATATAATTGACCTATGTTTTGTTTCTCTTTGTAGAATCTCATTTTCAAGTATTTCTAAAGAAATTACTATTGAAAACTAGTGGTCAATGTACTATTGTCATAAAATAATCATAAAAGGCCAAAAAAGTCCAATTGTTTTGGAGTAAATTAAAAAAAAAACGTAAAAAGTTAGTCAAGTTGCCACATTTTACCAGTATGCTTGAGACAGAGGACTGCAGTCTCCGTGGAAAGGCCAGATCTAAATCAAAACTGGGCGTCACGTAAAACTAGATGTTTATCTTGCCAAAATAGTAGTCAGGCAAATGGGTAAAATATAATTTTTAACATCGGAAGCGTCTCCTGTTCGGTTCTTTAATGGGCACCACCAATGTTCTTATCATATCCTCAGGCAAGTAGGAATGCCCAATGCAGAAGGAAAAAGCATAGCAAGCACCCTGGGCAAGTGAAGAGAGTCGTGACCAGATGATTCAGCACGCTTCATACTCCTTAATTATTAAGATTAACTAGGCAGATCCTTGGGGGAGGCCTTTGTCCAGCAGTGGACGATTTGTGGCTGATATGATGATGATGAACTAGGCAGATATACAAGGCGAGTGTGAATGGTAATACTGGAAGGGGTAGACCTAGACGTACGTACTGCGACCAAGTCGAAGACGTATTGAAGAAGTGTCAGGTCAAGAGTACCCTAAACCGACGAGCTTGTATGAAAAGTTTGATGAATGTAGAGGAAGCGAGAGAAGTATGTCAGGATCGTAGCAAGTGGAAAAATGTGGTCTCTGCCTACCCCTCCGGGAAAGAGGCGTGATCTTATGTATGTATGTATGCATACTCCTCACTGCCGCCTTTACCTCCCTAGCGGTAAACCGCACTTGAGAACCTTCCGTAGAAAGTTAGCATTCAGACGCCACAAGTGCAGATTCTACTTTAAAACTGCTTTTGAATAGCCCAGCAATTTTAGAGGGCTCACTAACACCCTCTATACTATGGCGACTCGATTTGAAACTCAGTTTACTGGTCTGCTTCCAGAATTTTCCAAATTGTTTGTTTGAGTGGTGAGATGCTATTATGCCAAACTTTATTTGTGCAGCGTTGTTTTGGCACCAATTTAATTTACTTTGAAACTTTTTCCTCGAATCAACCATGGTGTTATAAACATGTCCTGTTTTTGGTTTTCCGTGTAGAATCCAGTTTTGAAAACCAAGCCGAGCCACAATGTGTGCCTGTCTAAAGTGTTTGTTCCAACCAATTTTATTTTTTTTCTGTTCAAAATCCCTTCTGAACGAAACCTTAGTCTAAAGAGTGAAAAAGAAAACTTCACACTTCACGAACGACTCCGACAACATACGATAAACGACGAGTGAAGTCAACGTCAGTATGATACTTTGAGGCAACAAACGTCAGATAAGATTATTAGGGCGTGTTACCCTTGAGATTTTTTGAACTTGTGAATTATTTAAAAAATTAATATCTCGAAAATTAGGCTTTACTGGCCCATGTTTATATTACTTTTTTTGTCTTAATAGGCATTAGAATCTTTGGTTAAAATCTGTCGGTATACTCCTTCTCACCCTGTATATATATATATATATATATCTAATTGCAGTGGGTCTCTTTCTTTGGGCCGACTTCTTGTTTTAGGGTTCCGTACCTCAAAAGAAAAAAGTTACCCTTATAAGATCACTTTGTTGTCCCTCTGTCTGTCTATCTGTCAGACCCTTTTTCTCAATAACGCGTGACGGTATTCATTTGAAATCAATATCAAATTAATAAAAATATATAAGGTACCTGAGAGTCTACTAAGTCAACGCAGTAAAAAATGTGGCATATATTTGACATTGCCACGTACTACACGTGAAGACTCTCAGGTACCGTGACGTACCAATGTGCTTTCAAATTTTGATTTGATGTGTACGTTTATCCGACGGTCTTACAATAAATAAATAAATAAATATTCTGGGACAAATCACACATGGTCATCTGGCCCCAAAGTAGGATTCCCTGTGTTATGGGAATCAGAGACTGATATACATACTTGTATACGTTTAAATACATACATTTATAGATATTTAACACCCAGACACAGAGCAAACAAATCTGCTCATCACACAAATGTTTGCCCTGAGTGGGGATCGAACCCATAACCCTCGGATCAGTAGTCATGAGCACAAACCACAAACCACCTAAACCATCGAGTCAGTCAATGAAGGAAAACATCGTGAGGAAACCTGCACACTCCTGAGAAGAAACTCAAAGCACAGTATTACAATATAGCGACTAGCGCAACGAATTTACTTACGCAGAGCAACGGAAGGGTACTTGCGGGGCAGCGGGCGGTGGGGCACAGCTTAGCAAACTCCGCGAGTGTGCCAGGCTGACTACAGGTTAGTATAGGCTAGTACCTACGCCGGTAGCGCATCGTGCGACATCAAAGGCGTTGCGGTACTGTTAGCCATATCGTTATAATGTCTCGAAGGTGGTGTGTGACACTACGCCCGCGTGGTCGAATAAGTCCCGATCATCCCAATTCAGGGTAGGCTCGAGCCCTTTTTGGGGACGTACATGAACAGACATGATGATTCTGACACATAGGTGTTATGAATTTGTATAACTATATATCAGCCTTAAAACTGTAATATTCTTTGAGTTTAACATCTGTGATTCTACATACCGACGGTTAGAAATACGGACATAAAAATATAAGAGTTCCTTGTTTTACTATGAAACCAGAAAAAAACGAAGAATAATCAGTCTTTAATGAATTTTTTCATTAGTTTGGTTCTAACTTGTATTTTTTAAAATAATTGTATTTCCAAATAAAATAACGTTATCTTAATATATATAAATCTCGTGTCACAATGTTTGTCCCCAATGGACTCCTAAACCACTTAACCGATTATAATAAAATTCGCACACCATGTGCAGTTCGATCCAACTTGAGAGATAGGATAGGGTAGGGTAGGGTAGTGTAGGGTAGGGTAGTGTAGTGTAGGGTAGTGTAGAGTAGTGTAGGGTAGGGTAGTGTAGTGTAGTGTATGTAGGGTAGGGTAGGGTAGTGTAGGGTAGTGTAGTGTAGGGTAGTGTGGGGTAGGGCAGGGCAGTGTAATGTAATGTAAGGCGGTACGAAGTTCGCCGGGACAGCTAGTTTAATTATATGTAGTCTTTAGTTTTTCAGTGAACTTCACACTACTCCATTACTTTTGCAATTTCCTTTCTTCTTTTTCAAGAACAGCAGCTGTATCTCATCAGCCGATAAACCTTTGGTCTCTGGTAAGCAATAGTGACTGTACAGGGTGGTCAAAAAGCAGACTGTAGTGAAGCAGTAGAAGAGGTTGCCCAGGCCGATCAGCTCGAGGAGAGGATTGAAGGTAATGAGAGTGACGAAGTTGGTGATCCACAGACAGCCCATAGACATGCTGCTACCGAGTCCTCGGACCTACAAGATAAGAGTATTTATTGTAAACGGTGGCGAAAAGACTGACGCTTACAGCCAAAGCCAAACCTGACGAGATCTCTATTCAGTATCCACGTGTAGGCAGGCTGTGATACCAGAAGCTATAATTTGTTCTTTCCGTTGAGTAATAATGAGACCCGTCGGCCCCAGTAACACCACGTGACCTCTAAAGTAAGCAAATATAGTTAAAACTCCGTTTAAACTGCCTTGGGGTGATTTGTGGACTAACGTCGTTATTCTAGTACCATACTCAGTTCAATATAAACACACACACACACACAGCTTAATCCCTAAACTTTGTAAGATACTCAATAATATCTAATTAAGAGCGAAAGGTATGCTCGGAGTTTCTCTACGTGATCGAATCAGAAACGAGGAGAACCAAAGTAACCGACATAGCTCTCAGAATTGCTAAAGTTAAGTGACAGTGGACGGGGCACATTTCTCGTAGAACAGATGGCCGTTGGGGCAGTAAAGTTCTCGAGTGGCGACCACGCAACGGAAAGCATAGTGTAGGCAGGCCTCCCACTCGTTGGACCGATGACCTGATGAAGGTCGCGGGAAGCCTCTGGATGCGGGCAGCGCAGAACCGGTCGTCGTGGAGACCCTTGGGGGAGGCCTATGTCCAGCAGTGGACGTCCTTCGGCTGATATGATGATGATGAAGAGCGAAAGGAAAGTAAAATCTAAAGACTGTTCATCATTAAACATATTGGTCCACAACATCTTATCGGATTGTTGCCATGAGATAGAGTGTAATTTTTAAACACTCGAATGCTTGTTACTCTAACAATTCTTGTGACTCTAACAATGTTACGGACTATATTGTAACGGCGGTCCAACAAATTTTGACACATTATATTTTGTGAAAAGTTAAACGCTACATCATATCTTTTTTTTTCTTCGTTGATGTATTTTTATATTAAGTTTAATTTAATATTTTTGTAACATAACAATTTAATATTCTTGTCGACAAAAAGGAGCAAATGTTGAATAATGTCTCTGTGATCAATTAATTCAGTCAAAACAGAAAGCGATCACCGGATGGTGAGAGGCACATTGAATCTAAAGACCCAGCTGGAAAGATGTCGACTGATGAAGTCTACGCTCCGACCAGGCAGCGCCCATCCAGCTCCAAAACCCCAATAGCTTTCAGCTCGAATTGCACAATCGCTTCGAATGCCTAGGAGACTGCGAGAATGTGGACGATTATAATGATAATTGTAGAAATTGTCCAAACGGTCAGGTCTAAGATTTTTGAAACTCGCCATTCAAATAGAACCAAAAAAACCTCGGACTTTACCAGAAACCTCATGGAAGATAGACGCAGATTTGTTTTGTAGTCCTCTGAAGACGCTACTCAGTATCGGCAAATAAACAGGCAGATCTTTAAGTCCCTGCCTCGTGATTTGCGCCAGTATAATACGAATTGTTTTAAAAAATCGATTGAGAACAATAAAGGCTCAAAAGTGTTCGCGAGAGATCTGCCTGTTGGACAAAGCTAACTGACCAAGCTGAAAACCGAGTATGGCAGGATCATATCGCCTAAGAATGACTTGCTAGAAGAAGTTGAGAAGTTCTACGGACAAGGTAAACGAGGAGATCCGTAGGAGAACTAAAGTAACCGACATAGCTCTCAGAATTACTAAACTTAAGTGGCTGTGGGTGCGGCACATAGCTCGTAGAACGGATGGACGTTGGGGCAGTAAAGTTCTCGAGTGGCGACCGCGCACCGGAAAACGTAGCGTCGGCTGGCTTCCCACTCGGTGGACCGATGACCTGGTGAAGGTCGCGGGAAGCCGCTGGATGCGGGTAGCGCAGAACCGGTCGTCGTGAAAATCCTTGTGGGAGGCCTTTGTCCAACAGTGGACGTCCTTCGGCTGAGATGATGATGATGATACACGTCTCCACCGAGGAGCTCGAGCCTACCCTGAATCAGGACTATTAACGCTTGAAGTGGCTGCAAATTCACTGAACTGTGACGAAACAAGAAAATCCTTTTAAAATTTAGAATTAAATTTTAACCATGTTTTACCTCAGGTAAAAAAACCTCGGCGGTCATTATAAAGGGCACTGTAGCTGCACCGAGGTAGTTGATGTAGCAGAAAGCATAGATGATGAACGCAGTGAACCAGGGAGGTGCGAAGTGGCACTGTAGTTGGATTCCCAGGAGCAGAGTACAGACGCCAGAACCACCTGATGTTGTAGTCATGAGGAACTGAAAAGACAGAAGTCATTTTTTGAAGTTTCAGATAGTAATCCAGTCAAATTGTGTTTTTACTAGGAAAGTTTTGGGGTAGTTCTAATTTCTTACATTCCTTATGTATTTTGGGGTGCTAAATCCGAAACTGAGGTTTGCTTACAAAATTTCGTGACGCAACATTGACATAATCGCAAAAAAAAAATTGAAAAATCTCTGTTTTTTTCCGGATTTTTCCTTAAAACTCGGAAACTATTAACTTTTAGTAAACGACCTGTTTACAGAAATTAAATTACTTAAAATTCTTTACAAATATCACTATTTAGGTATTTTTTTAGAAGAACGGTTCGGTCTCAAGTGCAAGTTGAAAATTGGGAAATTTCAGCATTCTCTACAAAACCCACTTTTTAGATTCCAAAAGTTTATTTTTTATTAAAATGCTGTCAGTTGGTGAATTTCACCTAGTTTTTAAGTTGATTTCAATAAAGACCAAAGACACGGAGAATTCGCGTTTTGATTATTATTTTTATTGTGGAACAGCTATTAAAGCTAGACTGAAAAAAAGCAAAAGATATTACGATATGGCTTACAGTAGTGCAACACCTTTGAAGTCGCACCATGCCGCCACCGGCGTAGGTACTAGTGTCAGCCTCGAGCCTCGAGCATTCGCAAAGCCTCTACAACCCTCATCTGGCTGCTGAAAAAATTCCTATTGGACCATATATTGTTCCTGCATGCGATGAGTGGTTGTGATACTACTTCTGCATTGTTTAATCAGGGGAAACTGAAATTTCTTAAAGTCCTGCAGAAGAACAAAGACTTGCAACCAGTCATTGTAGCTTTCAAAGACCCTAATGCACATCAAGATGTGATTGCCACAGCAGGAAACATTTTTCTCATGGCTCTATATGGAAAAAAAGAGACCATTCTGAAAGATTTGAGATAAGGACAATACGTATTTTCAGCATACAAAAATAAGACCAAAATTGCCTCATTAACCCCCACCAAAGCTGCTGCACGAGGACATTCACTGAGAGTTTACTATCAGGTGGTAATGCGGTCAAGCCACACATGACGAGCAACAAAAACACCCAGATGATTGGGGGTGGAAAAAAACTAGTAGTGGTCTTGTGCCAGTGACAACCACTATGGACTCTAAAACTCCATACTCCGGTACATTTCCTGTAAATGTGAAAATGCTAACGCAATTGTGGATGCAGGAAGGCGGGCCTCCATTTATCTACAATCTGCACATCATGCGAAGGACTGTGTGAAAACGTTGAGCCCCCGGAAGACAGCTCTGACATAGACGTAGAAGAGACAGAAGAAAGAGACAGAGAACGGAACGAAGAGTACACGATGCGAAAGGTATGTCTAATCTCACGAGTTATTTTGTAGTCATTTATCTCTCCTTGATATATGATCACAAAACAGTGTCTCATCACCTCTTTTATTTAACAGGAAAACGACCCCCGATGCTGACGATGGAGCAATCAGACCCTGAGCCTGGACCCGATGCCATCGAAGAACTTCAGTACGATGTGGAAGGTATTTTTAATCTCTCAATCTAATTTTCAATCCTTCATCTCTCCTTGAGAAATGATCACAAGTCGTTTTCTACAACCACAACATGTGCCGGGACCCATCGCCACCGAAGAACCTCAGCCAGAACCTTCGAAACATTCTTCGAAACAACTTCGCTCATATAATTTTAGCTCATTTACTCATAATTGCGTTTTTAAAATAATATTTATGACCATAAGTAACAATATTTTAAGTTTTATTTTGTTATTATTTTTTTGTTCTGAATTTGTATAATTTCGAGCTTTGTTTTTTTTTCAATTACTTTTGCAGAGAACCAGGAAAAGTTTATCAAATGACAGCATTTTAATAAAAAATAAAGTTTTTCACTTTTTTTGAAATTTTTTCAATGTTGCGTCACGAAATTTTGTTAGCAAACCCCAGATTTGGATTCAGCACCCCAAGAATGGAAGAACTACCCCAAAACTTTCCCACTAGAAGCCCTTTTAAGTACAATTTGACTGAATAATACAAGAACGAATTAGAGTTGTTTAAAGTGATATTGTCGTCAAATTATCAGCCTTAGATGGGATGTGCAGCGGTCAGAGCTAGTTAAAGTTATGAAAACAAAAAAAAAATAAAGAGATTCATACAAAATCTAGGGTGTAAAAAAATCGGTGTAGGACTGGATGAATTGGTTCTACTCATCATACTAAAAGACTTTCCCCAAGTAACCCATAGTCAATTCGCACAAAAAAACTTCAACGCTCTATACAAATATGTACAAAATTGCTCGATCAGCTAATCGTTTTGGTATGAAGAGTTCAAAAATTTTTTTGCGATTTTAGAAAACTTGTAGAACAAAAGTTGTTCAGTATGATGAGTAGAAACCCCAGTTAACGGAACCTACACCAACTTTATAACAACCTGTATGTTATCTAAATAAGTTAGGTACTTATTTTAGTTAGCTAAGACAACTTTAAGATTTTTTGTTTAAAAAAATTAACACATTTTTCGAAAATGTAACTATATTTCATTACCTGATCATAGTAAATCAATGTTCACTGATTGTGAGAAGCAAATGAAATGTAACAATACACTTTTATTTACTCAGCGTCATCCGTCGCTTAGCAGAAATACGACGATTATACAGCACTTAATAATAAAAATAATCTTTATATCTAAAATGTTACGCAAAAATGGAAAACTTACATCTGGAGCATTGCGTTCTATGGTTCAGAGACGTGGACACTCACTCAACGGGACATAGAAAGTTTGGAAGCATTTCAATTTTGGTGCTGGAGGAGAATGGAGAGAATTGGTTGGACACAATAGAAAACGAAAGTAGAAGTACTTGAAATAATTCAAGGAAAAAGAAGCCTATTGAAGACCATAGAAAATAGATGAGGAAATATGCTGGGACACCTATTACGACACGACAGTCCACTGAGAATAATCATAGAAGGAAAGATAGAGGGAAGGAGAAGTAGAGAAAGGCCAAGGCGAAATTACTTAGAACACATTAAGGAGAAGGTTGCTGTCGTGTCTTATCGGGAGGTAAAGATGTTGGCCGAGACAGAAAAATTTGGAGATTGCTTCACCGACAGGAGAATTAACTCTTAAATTTGAAGAATAAGTTAACAAGTACTGTTATTTTTGTGTTTTAAGATTTCTGTCTTACAACTTTTGTAAAGAAAATAAGATTTTTCTTTTGGAACATGCGAAGGAATATTATGGGGACTAAGGATAAGGTTACCTGTGGCAGTCACTTAGAAATAGGTCATCCAGACGGCCGCGTCCATCGCAGACCAATGTAGTGCGAATTATTTACGTAAATGCACGTAAGCCCGTAAAACAAGCACAAAATTGATTTTGCGAATAAGAAAATAAGGTTTACTGACTTAGCTTAAGAGAAGCGCTCTGCGTACAAACGTAATTGAATGTAAATCAATCGAAGTTATTGAAATTTTGTTATCACGTTTTTTCTTTATAATTATTAAAAATTTGAGTGCATTTGGTTGCACCTGATGGTAAGTGCTCACTCTCGTCTTGAAGATTCCTAAATTTTATGAATCGGGGAATACAGACGCCACCGGTAGGGAATTCCACTCCTTGGCCGTCCGCATAATAAACGAAGAAGCAAAACGCTTCGTGCGTAAAGGTGGAACATTAACGAAAAAGGGGTGGAATCGGTCTCCGCGCCTGTTCGTCCGATGATGAAAATGTCGTCGTATAAATTTAACAGAACTCTTTGAAAATTCCGTGAAGATTTTTAGTATCCAAATTTAGAAAAGTGACAAACCACCGACATAGATTATAGTTTCTAGAACGTGTTTAAAAAATTTAACCTTCATTGATTACATTCAAGTAAGACTTGAACTCAAACTGGCCGTTGGGGCAGTAAAGTTCTCAAGTGGCGATCGCGCACCGGGAGACGTAACGGAGGCAGGCCTTCCACTCGGTGGACCGAAGACCTGGTGAAGGCTGCGGCAGCGCAGGACCGGTCGTTGTGGAAATCCCTAGGGGAGGCCTTTTTCCAGCAGTGGACGTCTTTCGGCTTGTAGGCAGCGTACTCGAGCAGCCCGCCTGGGCACTAGCCTTAATGAGTAGAATTACGAGATGCAATGTCACTAACCTTTCTCCCGTACTTATCCACGACTGCAGCGCAACTCAAACAAGATAGTATCCATACAACCGCAAGAAAGATGGAGCACAGGTTCGATGGCATTGAAGGCACTGCCTCCTGGAACAGTGGTTCCGCGTACACCTGAAAATTTAATACAATATTTATTTATTAATATTTTTTAAAGAAAAAGCGTTACGGCCGCGTGGAGGGGGTAGACAGAGAAAGGCTGGTGGCGGCAACGGAGAGGGCAACGACTGTAGATAGACTAAAGTTGAGATGGAGATATAAAGCAGGTACTTAGCCTGGATTACCCTTCGAACGCACAAAATCCCCTTGTCCGTTGAAGTTTCACTTCTAATATGTGGCCCAGCACACATTTCGATTTTTTTCATCAGAAAATACCAAATTTTCAGGCTCGCCACCAACGTGCAAGCGTTTTAACGACTTTGCTCTTGCTAGGCGAACTGCCTTTTATGCAAGTGTCAAATCTTGTAATTTTTGTTGTTTTATAGGGCTTTAATCGTAGATCAATTTTCAATTTGTGCTCTATGCTACGAAAAGACGTAGAAATATTTCGTAGAAAAGACACATTAAGATTTTTCGCCAATTGAACTGCCTTTGTCTTGGATTCCGTTGAATTCTCGCCTTGACCTTTTGAACCATCTCTGATGATGTTGCTGTTTTTGGATCGTATTGAACCATGACGTTTTTCGATGCTACCAGTATCATTGTAACGTTTGATAGTGCGATACACAAACATTTTGGTAACATGCAAATATTTTTGCGACTTTCCCGCTAAATGGAAAGCTATTAATACTGTTGCGTTTAAATTCCATTTCGGTAACTTCTCAAAATTGCGACAAAAACAAGTGAATACGTCGTAGGTTTGTACAAACTTAACAGATTCATGCTTGTCAAAAATTGGCGCTCTGTTGTTAACCGCTCCGTTGCTACAGTAACGTGAAGCTAGTAACACTTTGAGTGCCGAACCCTATATAGTTTTAAGTTTGTTGCTGGTGATGATAAAGCCTTATTAACATGTAGGTGGTACTGGTACCTGAAGTACTATGGCACCCATCAGCGTATTTGACACCATGAGGATCAGGATAGCCGCGAGAGCGCGCTTTGATGATTCCGAGTTGACTGTAATGAGAAGTAGGGAAAAAAGCTTAAAAGAAAACTGAGAAAATTGGAATGAAATTGATTGGAACTCCTTGCTTGCGTCAGTGTTTCCCGATTCCTATAATTTGGGGATCTTCAAGGCAAGAGTGAATAGACATTATTTGAGTTTGCATGTACCATCCTCGACTGCATCATCACTTACCATCAGGTGAGTTGCAGTCAAACGCACAATTTTTTTTTAAAATAAAAAAAAAATAAAAATTGAAACATCATTTTCAGACACCCACCAAACAATAATACCCATATCAACAATAAAATAAAAACATAGAGGCAGGTTAAGCGTTTTATCAATTAGTTTAGAAAAAAAATATTATTATTGCTCAAGTTTTGGAGAAGGAAATAGGTGACTACGAAATGCTGTTGTGGTCAATTTTAGTGCCTATTAACGGTCTGCGCTGCAGTTCTCCCTTTCTTGCTGTACACGGAGATGTTTGGGGAGGGAGACAGCAACATTTTATTTAAGTACCTATTCTTTAGACCGCGCGCGTTTCCTCTTAAGGATCCCCAGAAGGCTCTTGTTTTCATACAAACGTAGTTCCGCTTTAATATTTAAACTATTGACTAGACACATATCGATAATTGTTGTTAGTTTTCGATGTAATAATATAAAATGGAAAAAAATAAGAGCAGTTTCAAACTTTCAGAACAAAATTAATTTAAGCCTTTGTTTTTGTTATGTTTCAATTTACTACGATGAAAACTAATAACAAACATCAAAATGTGTCTACTCAATATATTTGCAAAGTTTGGATTCGATCCGGGATGTATTTTTTGTATTAAAGCGGAACTACGTTTGTATAGAAACTTGAGCCTCCTAGGGACAGTTAAGAGGAAACGCGGTCTAAAGAATAGATATTTAAATAAAATGTTGCTGTCTCCCTCCCCCAAATCTCTCTGTATACAGCAAAAAAGGGAGAACTGCAGCGCAGACCGATAATAGGTACTAACATTGACCAAAAAAACAGCATTTCGAAGTCCCCTATTTCCTCCTCCAAAACTTGAGCAATAATAATATTTTTATCAAAACTAACTAATCAAACGCTTTACCAATGCCTCTTATGTTTTTATTTTATTGTTAATATGCATATTATTCTGTGGTGGGTGTCTGAAAATGATGTTTCATTTGGGCAATTATCTCAGTTTTTGAAGGCTCCTACATCGTATTGAAATTTGAATATTGGTTAAACAAAACATCCCCTATGTTTTGTTTTGAAAATTCCGTTAAGGTTTTTAGTATCCAATTTTTTACAGAAAAGTGACAAACCGCCGACATAGGATATAGTTTCTAGAACGTGTTTAAAAAATTTAACCTTCATTGATTACATTCAAGTAAGACTTGAACTGGCCGTTGGGGCAGTAAAGTTCTCAAGTGGCGATCGCACACCGGGAGACGTAATGGCCATGGTAGAAATAAGTTTGATGGAAAAACAGTTTTGCTCTATTGTCATTATCCAGGGAGGAAACAAGGGAATACGTTTGTATAGAAAAAATGTCGCCCGCGTTTCCTCTTAAGGCGACGCATTGAACTGAATAGTTGTGTCTCTGTCTTTTTCTTTACGTGTAAGAGTAAAGAAAATAACCGCACTTTTGCTCTTTTCAATGTTTTTCGTTTCAATTAAAAACTACAATCAATTTTTAAAAATCTAACTGGCATATTAAAGTGTGTGTTTAGACTAATCGACTAAGAAAATTTAGAGGTTTAAATCAGTCTGGTTTGTCTGTCTGGTTGCGACATAATTTTTTATTACGATGGGGATTGCGACAACGGCTATTACCCCAGATAAAGGGAAAAATCAAGGCTATGATTTCAGGTGCGAAACTTTTGATTTCATACTTTTCCGTAGTCGAGTTTTAGTTTATTTAACTTTAATTGTATCTCCATATTTTTGTGCTCGGAGAAAAACGCCACCCCACCTTGCTACCCTTGCTACTTGCCGCGTCACAGATGAGATACTATATAATATGCGTATTATTCTGTGGTGGGTGTCTGAAAGTAAAGTTTCAACTGGGCAATTTTCTCAGTTTTTGAATGCTCCTACTTCCTATTAAAATTTGAATATGAGAAAAACAAAACATGGGGGCATGGCCATGGAAGATATAGGTTTGATGGAAAAAAACAGTTTTGCTCTATTGCCATTATCCAGAGAGAAAACAGGGGAATACGTTTGTGTGAAAAAAATTTCGCCCGCGTTTCCTCTTAAGGCGACGCATTGATCTGTACAGTTGTCTCTGTCTTTTTCTTTACGTGTAAGAGTGAAGAAAATAACCGAGCATTTACACTTCGTTTCAATTAAAAACTACAATCATTTTTTTTTATCTTACTGGCATATTGAAGTGTGTGTTTAGACTAATTGACTAAGAAAATTTAGAGGTTCAAATCGGTCTGGTTTGTCTGTCTGGTCGCAAGCCATAATTTTTGATTACGATGGGGCTTGCGAATTTAATTACCCCAGATGAAGGGAAAAATCAAGGGATTTCAGGCGGGAAACTTTTGATTTCATACTTTTCCGTTGTCGGGTTGTAATTTATTTAACTTTTATTTTATTCCCATAATATTCTTTTGCTCGGAGTATAACGCCAACCCACCTCGCTACCCGCGGCCGCGTGTCGTGTCGCTTGATTGTAGCGCGCGTACATAGAGCCGTCATTGTGAGACCATTTGCTAAGAAATTAAAAATATTTACAAACTTAATGTATATATATTTAGAATGTGCTCATTACCTTTCTTATGATACCGAACATGATATAAATATCAAAAAATACATTTTTTTGGAAGTTTAATTCACTAATAAAATCCGCCATGTTGATTATTTTATATGCTATAATATATCCTATGAGCGTCGGTGGCGTAACGGCTAGGGTTGCCGCCTCCTGTCCGGCAAGTTGTGGTTCGAATCCTGCCACGTACCAATGTGATTTCGAATTTAAGAATTCATATGTACGTTTATCCGACGCTCTTACGGTGAAGGAAAACATCGTGAGGAAACCTGCTCACGCCTGCGAAGAAATTCGAAGGTTGTGTGTGAAGTCGACCAACCCGCACTGGGCCCGTGTGGTCGACTAAGGCCCGATCGCCCTAATTCAGGGTAGGCTCGAGCCCCTCGGTGGGGACGTAAGTATATGAGCTTATGTGATGATATATCCTATGACACGCGGAGTGATGGCACGAATCTAATGACACCACATATGTCAAGATCAGATAAGTGGTTTAGGAAAAACGTGGGAAGAGATGAACATCCATACATACATACATACATTACATATATACTTACATACATAGACTGTCAAAAACATAACCCTCCTTTTTCGTAGTCGGGTAATAAAATGTAACTATGCCCCTTGGACTAAATTCTAATTTCGAATAACTGTCGTCAACTATTTATCTCCTTCATTTGCGAGTAATACTTACTCACTCACCTAAGAACTTCCATGCTGACACGCGCTCCGACTCTTGCAGTTTGGAGTCTAACAATTCATCAGTTGTATTTGGATCTGAAAACAAGAGTGGTTGCTGTTTTTTACAATTCATCGATTGTAGTTGGATCTGAAAACAAGAGTGGTTGCTGTTTTTCACAATTCATCAGTTGTATTTGGATCTGAAAACAAGAGTGGTTGCTGTCTTTTACAAATCATCGATTGTAGTTGGATCTGAAAACAAGAGTGGTTGCTGTTTTTCACAATTCATCAGTTGTAGTTGGATCTGAAAACAACAGTGGTTGCTGTTTTCAACCGGCTTCCAAAAGGAGGAGGTTCTCAATTCGACTGTATGTTTTTTTTGTATGTTTTTTACGCGATATCTCCGCCGTTTGTGAACCGATTTTCAAAATTCTTTTTTTATTTGAAAGAGTATACTCCTGAAAAAGTCCCATTGTCACCAAGTCAGGATCTGATAATGAGATCCCAGAGAAATCGAGAAAAGCCCTCCAATTTTATAGGCACATATTACGTGTTTCATGTATTTCCTAAAACTATTCAAGTTTTGGCGTCTGTTAGACATCATCTCATCATCATCATCAGATGAGTTGATGAAGGAAGGTACAACTCCTTAACTGTTAGGAGTTGGAGGATAATTCTTTAAAAATTTTACGTAGACCCATAGTTGTATTCTTTCAGGTTATTCAGATGAGCTGATGATGGAAGATTTAACTCCTTAACTTTCATGCTGTTGAATTGATGATGGAAGCCACAGGAATCTGTATCTATTAATGAAAAACGTGCATTATGAATTATTATTTGATGGTTCCTATTGGCGAGTGGGTGATTGGGTATAACGTTGTTAGTTATATAGCATAAACAATAAAAATAAAAGTTTAAAAAACTTAAAAACCGACTTCAAAATGAAATTCACTCAAAAGTATGAAATGTTATTATTATACTTAGATACACGACATTAACCAACAATAACGAAATCAAAGGTGGGTAGGAATTAGGAATAGGGCCTAAAATTTTTTTTAAGGTCGGTGTCAGCAATGCCATCGAATCTAAAACATTTGATACGTAATTAGCTGTATGCTGATACCGACCTCAAAAATAAATTTTCGGCCGATGTGATAATGATAATTATAGTAAGTTGTTCTTCCACCGCCTGCAATATTCTTAACAGCAAAAACATTGCTAAAGGACTGAGATTTAAAAAGAAGTTGAGATAAAATGCTGCGAAGTGTCAAGTTAAAGTCACTTTTAAATGTTTGTATCTGTCTGTCCGTTTGGTTATCCGTGGCTTAGCTCAGAAACTATTAGCACTAGAAAGCTATAATTTGGCTTGGATATGCCAAATTATAGCTTTATAGTGCTAATAGTCCTAATAGTGCTAATATTCTTTGAGCTAAGCCACGGACAAACACATATAAATAAATTAATTAATAAACACATAGTTACTGAATAAAACACTTTTTACTTTACTTGGTTACGTGGCTCATTTACAGTATTAGATCAAAATAGCCTGTTTGCAATGAGTTTCATTAATAATAGGTCTTTACCTATGAAATTGCCGATTCAGTTTTTGGAGTTCAATGCCAATTTTAATTTTAAAAAAAACGTTATTGTTTTTTGTTTTTTATTATTGACCTTATGGTGACACTACTTATGTTTTTTTATTAGTAACTAGTGACATGTCTTTTATGTTCCAATCCCCTGAGCTATGTACCATTGAATGGAACAGAGGTGTTTACTTAGTGGTCAGGTGGGACAATTTTTTAGACTAGTTAATGTTCTTGAATTTTCCTGAAAGTGACGAAATCTTTGGCGGGGTATTCCCAAATATGACATTAGTATGAGTATGACAAAGAAACTGCTGCGATAACTCTAGAGCTTTAAAATAAATAAAAAAAAAACACACCGGTAGCACTCCGGGAGTGCCGGCAGAAGTGAAAACTTAACAATTCACATATACGAGTACACAACAATGTGGTTACTACACAACCACGGAGCACAAACAAAGAGGAGCTGGCCTAAGCAACTGTGCACTGTGATTTTCGTCAGGTGCCCATGTATCGAGACTCGCATTATTGGTGTGTTTTCGCATTTTTAAGAAGAAAAGGATGAAGTGTTGTGTTTTATCGTGTCGAAGTTATTCAGACAGACGTTCTGATGCTATGAATGGTATCACATTTCATTTGTAAGTAATTTTTAACCCCCGACGCAAAAAAGAGGGGTGTTATAAGTTTGACCGCTATGTGTGTGTGTGTGTCTGTGTGTGTGTCTGTGTGTCTGTCTGTGTGTCTGTCTGTGTGTCTGTCTGTGGCACCGTAGCTCTCAAACGGGTTAACCGATTTGGATGCGGTTTTTTTTATTTACAAGCAGGTTTTTTGGCGATGGTTCTTAGATACGTTTTATCAAAATCGGTTCAGCCGTTTCAAGGTCATCAGCTCTTTTGTTAGCTGCGGTAGGGTTCTTAGACTCTTAATGTGTATTTACTTTACTTTCAAACATACATGTGACCAAAAACTTGAAACACTCATGTATGCTTAATAACTATGCAGGATTATGGAACTCTTGGTCTGATGCTGCAGCCAGGATATCCAGAACACTAGCACACTCTTAAAAAAATAATAGCAGATATGTCGTGTTTGGACTCGTTTTGATTAGTATTTGATTCTGCATACAATGCAATAGTGGCAACACGGTGAGCTGATGCTGCGGCCAGGATATCCAGCACACTAGTACACTCTTAAAAAAATAATAGCAGATATGTCGTGTTTGGACTCGTTTTGATCAGTATTTGATTCTGCATACAATGCAATGGTGGCAACACGGTGAGCTGATGCTGCGGCCAGGATATCCAGAACACTAGCACACTCTTAAAAAAATAATAGCAGATATGTCGTGTTTGGACTCGTTTTGATCAGTATTTGATTCTGCATACAATGCAATGGTGGCAACACGGTGAGCTGATGCTGCGGCCAGGATATCCAGCACACTAGTACACTCTTAAAAAAATAATAGCAGATATGTCGTGTTTGGACTCGTTTTGATCAGTATTTGATTCTGCATACAATGCAATGGTGGCAACACGGTGAGCTGATGTTGTTAAAATCCGTTAAATTTTTGACATACCTACGTACCTGAAACTATGACTAACTGTGAACTAAATATTATGAGATAAACCTTCGCTTTGATTTCTTATATAAACCCCCGAAGCAAAAAGAGGGGTGTTATAAGTTTGACGCCAATTTCTGTGTGTTTGTGTCTGTTTGTCTGTGGCATCGCAACTCTCGAACGGATGGACCGATTTTGATGCGGTTTTTTTTACGTGAAACAAGTTTCCTTGCGGTGGTTCTTAGCTATAATCGATAAAGATCTGTTCAGCCGTTTGAGGGTTATCAGCTCTTATCTAGGTGACTTAGGGATCTGGGCAACTTATACAGGTCTGATCGATTCAAAATTTGGTGCCCTGTTAATGTAAAAATATTGCAAAACCATGATAACCTTGAACTGTTGATGCAGCATCTCCTAGAATCTGCAGAATACCCAACTCCTCAAAAACTTTCAGTAGAAGTATCGTGTTTGGGCTCAAAAAAAATATTCAAAACAATTTATTTCAAATAGGTGTTACACACACTTTTAAATATAATTAGAATAGAAATTATTAGAATAGTCTCAATGAATAGGTGTTAGATATAATATGGTAACCTTGACCTGATGCTGCAGCATCTCCTGGAATCTGCTGAAGCAGCGGTTAAAAAAGTAAAAAACTTCCATGGGTCCATGGATTTGAAGTTTAGAGTTATAACACATTTAATTGCAGCTTCAAACAAGGGAGGTGAGCAACTTCCACAGGCTTGATCGATTCAAAATGGGCTAGATTTTGTGTCGCAGTATCGTGTTTCGTCCCGGAAACTATTTGTATGAATGTGGGGGTAGAGTTTCGATTGTATGTAATAGTTATGTAAAGTTTAAAAAGCACGAAATAAAAATTAAATTAAAAATTTAAAAAACCCCCGACAAAAACCTCTAAAAAGTAAACAATAATATGTATTGACCCTTTGAGTTTAATTTAAGTAGTAATATTTTGATCCAAGAGTCGTCGCGTAGGGGGACCGCTAAGTAAATAAAATAAAAACAGAATACAACTGATTTACTTTACTACAACTAATTAGTAATAACTTCACAACTTAGCGGTCCCCCTACGCGACGACTCTTGGATCAAAATATTACTACTTAAATTAAACTCAAAGGGTCAATACATATTATTGTTTACTTTTTAGAGGTTTTTGTCGGGGGTTTTTTAAATTTTTAATTTTATACGTAATTATTAAAATAGTTCTAGAAAATTCTCGGCTTTCAAGTATAAATTATACTTCTCGACACTAGGTGGCGTAACTTTTGTGAATAAAAAATACGAGTACGTAAAGTTCCGCATTGGTATATAGTTATAATCATACGTGGATACTGAAAATTAAAGTATACAATTAAACCTGAATACTTTTTAGTCGCCAAAACAGTACTTTAGTGATTTTTATAATTATATTGTAAACAGGCCGCCATCTATCGTCAACAAGAACAACTATTTTCAACGTACCAAATATCCAGGGCCCTAATTAGATTCAAATAATTTTACCGAATAACACACGGCTATGGTCAGTAATAAAATAACATTTTCATAGCAAATATTTTCAAGTAACAAAGATCTGAGTTGTATACATACTCGTACTATTCTCCGTGACTGTTCATGAATTGAAAGAACTTCGAATGTTAAATAATCATTTTATTCATATTAAGATAATTTACCACCTAGTTAATTTTATTTCTTTTTGTTTGTTTTAGATTTCCATCCGATGATAATTTAAAACAACAATGGATCACAAAAGTGAATAGACCGGATTGGACTCCGACAAAATATACAAAGATTTGTTCTTGCCATTTTAATGATGCAGACTTCATAGTGACAAAAAAAGGCCATAAAAAATTAAAGATGGGCACTTTACCTAGTTTAAAACTGGATTTGTCGGTTGGTTTCGGTATTGTTTGTATAACCGAGTTTCAATTATTTTAGGAGAATAAGTATGTATTTCATTTTATTTTTTAAATTACAGCTTTGACCAATCACCGACTGTAAATCATATTATACTGCTGATTAAATCTTTATCAGAAAAATATATAGATATTCGTTTTAAGCATTTCGCAACCATTCAAAACGATAGGGCAACGAACCGATAACAACTTACTAAAACTGTTATTTTCGCAGGTAATTGAATTTTGTAAATAAAATTATGTTCGTAATAATAATTTGTCTATTATTTTGTGCTAGAAATTTTAAGTACGTCAGTACACATACAAAACAGTAAAAATGTTAACCCTCATTTTATTCATTTATTACACAAACTTTTTAAAGCTCATAGTTCTGAGTACGTCCCATTACTTTCTACACTTATTGACATCTAGTGTGAAATAGCTGAACTACGTAGTGACATCAATATGTCGATGTTAGGTCGCTAGGCGAGTAGTTTTGCTACTAACCGGCAGATGGAAAATTGAGAAAAGCGCCCTAAGCGGAGCAGCACACTCAGGCACGGTAGAAAGAGTGGGAGATACTTGTTCCTCTCCCTTCCCCTCGATCTTACGCTTTTTCGATCAGCATCACGTGACCCTGACGCGAGTTTGGAAGTTTTTACCCATCCAACAAAAAGTGCTCAGCGCCGCTAAAGAAGTTTTCACTTCAATAAAAATGTGTATTTTTTGCCTCAATAAAGGCGATTATTTCAGATGAAAAAACCCGACTTCGTGGAGTTAAAGCCACCGTGCTCTCAAAATATCTAAACAATAGGCATATGTTTACTACCATTTAATTTCTTAAAGTTTAATGCTATTTTGAGACATAATTTTGTTTTAATAACTATTTTTTTTATATTAATTTTCATCTTTAAACTTTTTTATATAATTGGCATATTCATAGGTAAAGACCTAATATCTCCCGAAAGATTATTTGATCTTGCTGATCAGTCTGCTTGGCATGTGGTGATGCCAATCAGCCAACAGACGTCCACTGTTAGATATATGCCTCCTAAAATGGGGTGAGGGGTTTGCCGTAATCCCCCCACTTGGCAGTGTTCCGTGTGGTGGCACAGTACGAGGAAAGGATGCTGCTGCTTTTCCTCTAGTTGTTGATCCCTTAAAGCATTAAGATGGGTCAAATGACAATATTCAATTCGAATTATTGAAAGACTGTGTAAGGTATCACTATGGAAAAAATATATAATATACTTACAGTAATAAAAAATCGATTTAATTGAACACACTTTTAAAAATATTACCACTTTTGATGTAAAAAAATATATACTGTTTTTGGCATTAATTGCAAAAACTTTTCGAAAACAAACACTTAATGTTAAATGAAACCAACAAACAAAAATCGGTGATTTAAGGACCTTTCATTTTAATTTAACACATTTTTTTTAGAATCTTGAAAGTATAGAAAAGTAATAAAAACATGTAAAAATCAAGAATTGGGCGTTTGGTTTCAACGTAACAGCCGCGTTGAAGCCCGCATTGATTTGAACTTAAAATGTATAGACTTACGTTCGATATTATTTTAACACGTATCAACCTGCTTGGATTAAGGTATCTTAAAGCTTTAATCGCTTCTTACAAACACTCGTGAAAAGATGGGATGATGCTACTCTAAGGCTGCAATACTCCAAGCCAGTCCATTTTTGGTTTTATACCTACACTAAATTCAAATATCCAAAGTTGATTTTTAAGTCTCATAAGCCATTTTGTTGATATAACTAGACATTCATCATCATAATCATATCAGCCGAAAGACGTCCACTGCTGGCCAAAGGCATCCTCCAAGAATTTCCACGACTACCGATCCTGCACTGCATGCATCCAGGGGCTTCCCGCGACCTTCACCAGGTCCTCGGTACACCTTCTAGGAGGTCCGACTACGCTACATCTTCTGGTGTGCGGTCGCCACTCGAGGACTTTACTGCCCCAACGGCAGTCAGTCCTACGAGCTATTATATATGCCCGCACCTATGTTGTTTACCTTGGTCCACCAACGGATCTCCTCATTTCTGATTTGATTGCAGAGGGAAACTCCGAGCATGATGATATCAGCTCATATACATCCCCACCGAGGGGCTCGAACCTACCCTGAATTAGGGCGATCGGGCCTTAGTCGACCACGCGGGCCCAGTGCGGGTTGGTCGACTCCGAGCATACTTATAGATAATCCAGTTACATCTCACTCGCAGCCATAGCCTACTTTTTTTTTTTTATATACAATTGGTAAACCCTTGCTTCGGCTTCCCGCGATCTTTAACAGGTCGTCGGTCCACCGCGTGGGAGGCCGATGAATGCGGGCAGCTGGACCCGATTCTCGTGGAAATCCTTTGGGGAGGCCTTTGTCCAGCAGTGGACGTTTTTCGGCTGATATGATGATGATTAAACCCTTGCTTGACATCATCTCACCTGATGGTAAGTGACGATGATGCCGAAGATAGAAGCGGGCTTATGAAGATTCCCCAACGCGATAGGGTACTGGCTATCTTATTTTCAAGTGGCGGCAAGACTTAGACAAGTTGGTGGTAGCTAGCCAGGTGGGCATGGAAAATTATAAATTGACTAGCTTTTTCCTGAGGCTTCACCCGCGTGGACAACGTTTCTATTACTTTTCGAGGGTGCGCAGTGCGCTAAGCAAAAGCGGCTCGCAAGCGTAAAAAAAGTTGCCTATGTGTTCATCCAGGTCCTAATTCGTTTACCTACCAAATTTCAGCCAGATCCGTACAGTAGTTTTTGCGTGAAGAAGTAACAAACATACACACTCACAAACTTTCGCATTTATAATAGTGTGATATGAGTGGAATATGTTTTACCATTATCTCCTTGGAGTATCTTTTCTATTCTTGGATCGAGCTGCAGCTTTATCTTGCTTATCTCGACCTGCACCTCTTTGGAGGTGACATCCACGCGTCTATAAAAGGCTATTGATCTCGCTGCTTCCTGAAATAGATATTAAAATATTTTATTTAGTTACTAGCTGTCCCGGCGAACTACGTACCGCCTTACATTACACTACCCTACCCTACACTACCCTACCCTACCCTACACTACACTACCCTACCCTACACTACTCTACACTACCCTACACTACCCTACACTACCCTACACTACCCTACACTACACTACCTTACCCTACCCTACACTACCCTACATACACTACACTACACTACACTACACTACCCTTCACTACCCTACACTACACTACCCTACCCTACCCTACACTACCCTACCCTACCCTACCCTACCCTACCCTACACTACCCTACTCTACCCTACACTACCCTACCCTACCCTCCACTACCCTACCCTACACAACACTACACTACCCTACCCTACCCTACCCTACCCTACATAAGAACCTTCTCCTGACAATAACGAACTCGACAAAAAAAGAATTAGCCAAATCGGTCCAGCCGTTCTCGAGTTATGCGCTTACCAACACATTTTGCGATTCATTTTTATATTATAGAATCTGTATTGTTTGATTGAAGTCTAAGTACATATCTGATGGTCATATTGGTCATGAGTTGAATATGCATTTGACCTACGAAAGAAAAGAAAAAAAACGTGTGGCACTCGGGGACTACCGCGGTAAAGCAAACTGTTGAATGTAACGTTCAACGTCTTGACTGAACGTCATTTAGCGAAGTTGTTAAATGGGATATTCCGAATAAAAACCGTCGATTTCTTCTTCTGCGAAGCATTCTGCTACCCACGGGGTAACTCGGGTAGGTACCAACTTACATTCACGTCGTAAAGCATATAATATAGACTTATCTACTTAAAAAGAACAAGTTTAGAGACAAGAAGTTTCATCTGGTTGTTAATCCAAGGTCAAGGTTAGCCCTATTTTCCCCGACCGCGCCAGAAAGAAGGTTTATGTTTTTTGAATGTATGTATGTATATTTCTTTGGCACGCCCTGTAGCCTAAGCGGCTCGATGGATTTTGGAGTGCGAGGTGTCATTAGATTTGACTTGATCCCGTGAGTGACACGGGATAAATTTTTACCTGACTAGCCATATAGAGGTTATTTATTTGTAGGGCACGCACTGTAGCCTAAGCGGCTCAATGGGTTTTGGAGTGCGAGATGTCATTAGATTTGATTTGATCCCGTGAGTGACACGGGATACATTTTTACCTGACTAGCCATAAAGAGGTTATTTATTTGTTGGGCACGCACTGTAGCCTAAGCGGCTCGATGGGTTTTGGAGTGCGAGATGTCATTAGATTTGATTTGATCCCGTGAGTGACACGGGATACATTTTTACCTGACTAGCCATATAGAGGTTATTTATTTGTAGGGCACGCACTGTAGCCTAAGCGGCTCAATGGGTTTTGGAGTGCGAGATGTCATTAGATTTGATTTGATCCCGTGAGTGACACGGGATACATTTTTACCTGACTAGCCATAAAGAGGTTATTTATTTGTTGGGCACGCACTGTAGCCTAAGCGGCTCGATGGGTTTTGGAGTGCGAGGTGTCATTAGATTTGACTTGATCCCGTGAGTGACACGGGATACATTTTTACCTGACTAGCCATATAGAGGTTATTTATTTGTTGGGCACGCACTGTAGCCTAAGCGGCTCAATGGGTTTTGGAGTGCGAGGTGTCATTAGATTTCACTTGATCCCGTGAGTGACACGGGATACATTTTTACCTGACTAGCCATAAAGAGGTTATTTATTTGTTGGGCACGCACTGTAGCCTAAGCGGCTCAATGGGTTTTGGAGTGCGAGATGTCATTAGATTTGATTTGATCCCGTGAGTGACACGGGATACATTTTTACCTGACTAGCCATAAAGAGGTTATTTATTTGTTGGGCACGCACTGTAGCCTAAGCGGCTCAATGGGTTTTGGAGTGCGAGGTGTCATTAGATTTGATTTGATCCCGTGAGTGACACGGGATACATTTTTACCTGACTAGCCATAAAGAGGTTATTTATTTGTTGGGCACGCACTGTAGCCTAAGCGGCTCAATGGGTTTTGGAGTGCGAGGTGTCATTAGATTTGATTTGATCCCGTGAGTGACACGGGATACATTTTTACCTGACTAGCCATAAAGAGGTTATTTATTTGTTGGGCACGCACTGTAGCCTAAGCGGCTCGATGGATTTTGGAGTGCGAGGTGTCAAGAGATTTGATTTGATCCCGTGAGTGACACGGGATACATTTTTACCTGATTAGCCAAAAAGAGGTTATTTATTTGTTGAGGACGCCCTGTAGCCTAAGCGGCTCGATGGATTTTGGAGTGCGAGGTGTCAAGAGATTTGATTTGATCCCGTGAGTGACACGGGATACATTTTTACCTGATTAGCCAAAAAGAGGTTATTTATTTGTTGGGCACGCACTGTAGCCTAAGCGGCTCGATGGATTTTGGAGTGCGAAGTGTCATTAGATTTGACTTGATCCCGTGAGTGACACGGGATACATTTTACCCAACTAGCCAAAAAGAGGTTATTTATTTGTTGGGTACGCACTGTAGCCTAAGGGCTCGATGGATTTTTGAGTGCGAGGTGGCGTTAGATTTGACTTGATCCCGTGAGTGACACGGGATACAATTTACCCAACTAGCCAAAAAGAGGTTATTTATTTGTTGGGCACGCACTGTAGCCTAAGCGGCTCAATGGGTTTTTGAATGCGAGGTGGCGTGAGATTCATTATAATCCCGTGAGTAACATATAAAATACTTTTCCCAAAGTGGCCAAAATAAATAGTTGTACTTTTTTAGTTTAGTTTAGTTATTTTATTTTTCATAAATTACTCAGTTTATTTTTTCGCATCACATATCATCATCATCCGAAGGACGTCCACTGCTGGACACAGGCCTCCCCCAAGAATTTCCATGACGACCGGTTCTGAAATGCCCGCATCTATCGGCTTCAAAAGATCTTCACCAGATCGTCGGTCCACCGCGAGGGAGGCCTGCCTACGCTACGTTTTCCGGTGCGCGGTTATAAATGTATCGTATTATATATATATATATATATATCGACGGTTAAGAATCAAATACTGCTATCTGACATTTTGGTGATTTTGAGATTTTGATGGGACCGGATTTAGCAGATTTTGCTGCATAGGTTGGCAAAGACTGACTTTCGATTTGATGAATATTTAGAGAGATATTAAATGATATTAAAAACTGCTAAATGTATGACCATAAAAAACAAGGAAATATTCTGCTATGATCTGCTATCATACTAATGGCAAAAAGTGACTATCTTCTTTTACTTGAATTTTTCTGCGTTAATCTGCTATCTTACTAATAACAAAAACGACCACCTTCTTTTACTTAATTTTTTCTGTTATAATCTGCTATCTTACTAATAACAAAATCAACCCTCTTCTTTTACTCATTTTTATCTGCTATAATCTGCTATCTTACTAATAACAAAAATGACAATCTTCTTTTACTTGAATTTTTCTGCTATAATCTGCTATCTTACTAATACGCTACGTTTTCCGGTGCGCGGCCGCCACTAGAGAACTTTACTGCCCCATCGGCCATCTGTTCTACGAGTTATGTGTTCTGCCCACTGCCACTTCAGTTTAGCGATTCTGTGAGCTATGTCGGTTACTTTAGTTCTCCTGCGGATCTCCTCGTTTCTGATTCGATCACACAGAGAAACTCCGAGCATAGCACGCTCCATTGCTCTTTGGGTGACCTTGAGCCTTCTTATGTAGCCCATAGTAAGCTACCATGTCTCAGTTTCGTAAGTCTTCACTGGCAACACACACTGGTCAAAGACCTTAGTCTTGAGACACTGTGGTATTTGGAACGTGAAGATATTGCGAAGCTTCCCGAACGCTGCCCAGCCGAGTTGGATTCGTCGATTGATCTCTTTCTTGAAGATGGACCTGCCTAGCTGGACTGTTTGTTCAGGTATACATATTCGTGAACAACTTCCAGTGTAGAGTCTCCAACCTTTAGAGGAGTGGGTGCGACACGGACATTTTACATTATTTTCGTCTTGTCCATGTTCATTTTAAGACCCACTTGTTGAGAGACTTTACTGAGGCCATCGATCATTGTGCTTAGGTCTTCCATAGTCTCAGCCATGACCACGATATCGTCAGCGAATCGGAGGTGGGATATGTACTCGCCGTTGATATTGATGCCGAGTCCACCCCAGTCCAGAAGCTTAAAAACATCTTCCAGGGCGGCGGTGAACAGTTTTGGAGATATAACGTCTCCCTGTCTCACCCCTCGCTGCAACTGGATAGGTTTCGAGTTCTGGTCCTGGAGGTGAACCGACATGGTGGCGTTTTCATACAGACACTTCAACACCTCGATGTATCGATGGTCAATTTGGCACCGCTGGAGAGACTGTAGCACAGCCCAGGTTTGGACTGAATCAAAGGCTTTCTCATAGTCCACAAACGCCAAGCATAGTGGCTGATTGTACTCTTCGGTCTTCTGTATAATCTACCGCAGCATATGTATGTGGTCTATGGTACTAAAGCCTTTTCGGAAACCGGCTTGTTCGGGAGACTGGAAGTCGTCAAACCTGCGTGCGAGAGGATTCGTACTGACTCTCGAAAACAGCTTGTAGACATGGCTCAGAAGTGAGATGGGTCTATAGTTCTTCAGCAGGGTGTTGTCACCCTTTTTGAAGAAAAGCACGACCACACTTCTGTGCCATGCCTTAGGCGTTTGTCCCTCGAGTATAATAGAATTAAATAACTTCTGAAGAGCTTTTAGTACCGGTGATCCACCTGCTTTCAGAAGTTCAGCCGTAATTCCATCATCACCCGGTGCCTTGCTGTTCTTGAGCTGTTTGAGAGCCATTCTAATCTCGTACAGGCTGACGTCCGGGATATCTTCGGTATAGTGTCGGATTAGTCTGGCTCTTGGGTCTTCAGCCAGATCGCTGACAGGCAAACGTGTGGTCTTGTACAATTGTCCATAGAACTTCTCAACTTCTTCCAGCAACTCGGTCTTAGACGATATGGTCCTGCCATCCTCAGTCTTCAGCTTGGTCAGTTGGCTTTGTCCAACAGACAGATCTCTCGCGAACACTTTTGAGCCTTTGTTGTGCTCAATCGTCTCTTTAATACAATTTGTATTATATTGGCGTAAATCGCGAGTCAGGGACTTAGAGATCTGCCTGTTTAGTTGCCGATACTGAGTAGCGTCTTCAGAGGACTGCAAAACCAATCTGCGTCTTCCTTTCATGAGGTTGCTGGTGAAGTCGGAGATTTTTTTAGTTCTGCTTGAACGGCGAGTTTTAAAAATCTTAGACCCGACTGTTTGAACAATTTCCACGAACCTGTTATTATAATCGTCCACATTCTCGCAGTCTCCTAGGCATTCGAAACGATTGTGCAACTCGAGCTGAAAGCTCTCGGGGTTTTGGAGCTGGATGGGCGCCGGTCGGAGCGTAGACTTCATCAGTCGACATCTTTCTAGCTTGGTCTTTAGATTCAATGTGCCTCTGACCATCCGGTGATCGCTTCCTGTTTTGACTGAATTGATCACGGAGAAATCATTGAGTATTTGCCTCCTTGTCGACATGATGAAGTCTATCTCGTTTTTTGTTACGCCATTGGAATGCAACCATGTTCACTTCCGCTGTTTTGACTTTTTGAAGAAGGAGTTTATCATAAAGAGGCTCTCCTTCTCCATAAAGTCGGCCAGCATCTGGCCATGTGCATTTCTTACTCCATATACAAATTGCCCCACTCTCAGCTCACCATCGCTTCGTTTGCCCAGTTTCGCGTTAAAGTCCCCCATAACAACGGTATAATGGGTCCTGGTGCTATGTAAGGCTGTAGAGATGTCCTCATACATAGTCTCTACCTCGTCGTCGGAGTGTTCCGTAGTGGCGCGTATACCTGTATGACCTTCATCGAATACCGTTTGGTGATTCTGAGTATAACGTATGCTACCCTTGTCGAAACGCTCAGGATTTGGACCACATTGTTAATCAGGGACTTGTGGACGAGAAACCCGACACTACCCTGGGACTGTTGGTTGCCCTCCCGGAAATAGAGCAGGTTTCCGGATTTAAGGATCATGGTGTCCTCTCCCTCTCTTCGGACTTCACATAAACCTACGATATTCCACCGTAACCTGCTCAATACTTCTTTGAGTTCTGTAAGTTTCTCGTCAGTCCGCAGTGTACGCGTGTTGCAAATTGCCAGGGCCAAAGGTCGTTGGGTTTGGTAGCCTGGCATCTGCCGGGGATTCTTCGCACCCCCCGCCCCGCCGTTACCATGACTGCTACCGGAGCTAGGAATAGCGGGGCTGCCGGGGACTAGGGGCCATTTTCTGGGTGTGAATTTCATAGGGGGGTTTTGCCGTAATCGCCACGCTTGGCAGGCGGGTTGGCGATCGCAGTTTGATTGCAGGTGTGTTGCAATGCACGGAAAGACGCTGCTGCCCTTCCTCCGGTTTTTAGTCCCTTAGTCGCCTCTTACGACACCCATTGAAAGAGATGGGATGGTCCTATTCTTAGCCGGGAACCATACGGGTGTACATACCAAAACAGAAACACGGTGTTAGCCAACGACGCACTGTTGAATTTCAGCACTAAATACAATGTGTTAATTACACAAAAATTCTTAGAGCCTGGTCACACTCAAATGGAATGTGACTCGGTTCACAGTGCTATTGAACGGAAAACAAAAAACAAGGAAATTTACCTACCCAGCGACTACGTCAAGCTAACCAGAAAAGCGCGTAAAAAGAACCCATATGAAACCATTTGCGTAAATTTTGACTTGATAAAAGACTACGCAGATAATAAAACGCATGTGTTCAAAAGTGTCCGCCCTGGTAAAAAGGCAGGGGACCCTCAGGTTGTGGATATAAGACAGATAATGTACGAACCTGAAAATATTATCAAAGTCAAACTAAATCACGATGATGATTGGATAAACTTACCACAAAGGCCAAAAGCTTCGACAAAGCAATCTTAAATAAAAAGCAATAATAAATAAATAAATCTTCATCAAGGCAATCTTCATCAAAAGCTTATAGACCACTACACCAAAACAAACTACTTATAAATAAAACAAAATATAACCACCTTCAACAGCTAAAGTCAGTATTGCCTCAAGATTGTCACGGTTTCTACGATTTTTTATCCTACACTGATTAAAAACTTACATTTAAATAATTATAAAACCTATTTGATTATATTGTAAATTTATTTTTCTTTGTACAGCTCAACAGAACCGTAGGGAACTTAATTTTGGTAAATAAAAACACGAGTGCAGGTGGACAAAAACTGACGTTTGTGTTTTAAAAAAGGTGATTTTGACAAATTTTAATTCCAAATTATTTTTGTGGCTTTTCTCCTTTTTATTGAAAAAGAAAAA
Source organism: Coleophora flavipennella (assembly GCA_947284805.1). Taxonomy (NCBI): domain Eukaryota; kingdom Metazoa; phylum Arthropoda; class Insecta; order Lepidoptera; family Coleophoridae; genus Coleophora; species Coleophora flavipennella. The sequence goes on along the minus strand of OX369259.1, from coordinate 12,995,988 downwards.
TTGATGGATACACCGTATCCACAATGCCATATAGATAAATGATCAGAGTACAAATTTAGTTTTAGCGGTTTGTGCCCAGAATTGACTCAATAAAGACAGATTTTTCTTTCTTTTTCATGTTTGCTGATTATTTGACTGCAATTTGTGTTCCCTTTTCTTAGTTTAAGATATGTTTGAGTATCGTTTCATTTGTCTGTCATCTTTATAAATAAAAGAGTACTTTTGATTGAAAAAGTTTTATTAGCAAACCTGGCATCTGCAACAAAATTGTACATAATTCACTAAAGTCCAAGAAATAAAGGTGCTATCTACCATCAAAAACCTGCTATCTGCATCAAAATGGTACAGATTTCACTAAACCTGCAATCAAAATGTGCTATCTCCCAAAAATCCAACTAACCTTTAAATTATATTAAAATGCTTATCAACATTGAAAACATAGTTAATTTTTATGTATAATGCCATAATTGGATTTTAAGATTTAATAAATATAAAAAAAATAAACGTTTTTTTCGTCTCCTGTAAAATTGACTTTTTGAAAATAACACTATTTGATTCTTAACCGTCGCTATATATATATATATATATATCGCACTGGGCCCGCGTGGTCGACTAAGGCCTAATCGCCCTGATTCAGGGTAGGCTCGAGCCCCTCGGTGGGGACGTACATGAGCTGTAATGATGATATATATATATTGTAGAATCGGCACTGTACATTGGTAATTACAGAAGAAAATTACGCGTGTAGCCTAGTTAATTTTGGATGCGCTGGCGGCTTCGGCTGAATGTAGAATCGAGTCTGCGCAGTCAGTTGCGGACCAACCTCCTGTAGCTCCATAACATTTACATAAAATTTTACACATTTTTACTTTAACAAACAGTGATTTAATTTCCCACATACTTCCATACAAGAAGAGCAGCCGTGGTTATCGTTTACACGAATTACGGTCAAAAACCTTTCCTTACATTTTTCTTTTCTTCGAGCCGGATATGAACCAGCGTTCCTTACATCCTACTAATATTATAAAACGCGAAAGTTTGTAAGAATGTTTAGGAACGGTGCGTTCCTACTCGACGAGAGCAAAGGGAGATATCTCCGCCAGGCGAGGTGGTATGCCTGGGGTCCGGCCGTGGACCAATCGTTAATGATTGGTATCTGTATATATACTAAGCGCTGAAGAAATTCTAATAGCGCGTTCTAGATGTTGTATTTCTTTTGTTCTCTCGTCGCTTGTGTTAAGGTTCAGTGGCGAGTTACTGCAGTTGCCGCCACATCACTCCCCCTCCGAGACCGGAGGTCGATCCAATGAGAGCTGGCAGTCTAAGATCGCGGATGCTGTCGACCTCGTTGAGTCGGGTCGATGTGCAGTGTGCCAGGTCGATGTCCACGGTGAGTCGGGATGAAGGCTGGCGTCAGGCGTCATGGCAAGGGAAGCAGGTGATGCGCGCAGAGTTAGCGTGTGGCTGCCGACAACTTGCTGGTGCCCGAAGGTGAAGGTAGCAGGCCAGGAAACTCGACGTCTCGGGTTGCGATGGTCCTGATTTAACTTCAGTGCGATGTGACTGCTGTGTGCTGCTGAGGCTTGCTTTACCGGCTGGAGGCTTGATGATGGAGTATCACGTCGGGGTCACCAATTTAGGAACGGTGCATTCCTACTCGACGAGAGCAAAGGGAGATATCTCCGCCAGGCGAGGTGGTATGCCTGGGGTCCGGCCGTGGACCAATCGTTAATGATTGGTATCTGTATATATACTAAGCGCTGAAGAAATTCTAATAGCGCGTTCTAGATGTTGTATTTCTTTTGTTCTCTCGTCGCTTGTGTTAAGGTTCAGTGGCGAGTTACTGCAGTTGCCGCCACAAATGTATGGATGTATGTTTGTTACTCTTTCACGCAAAAACTACTGAACGAATCTCGCGGAAATTTGGTAGGTAGACAGATTAGGTTTTGGATTAACACAAAGGCTACTTTACTTCACGCTCGCGAGCCGCTTGCGGCTCACGCACTGCGCATCCTTGAAAAGTCATAGAAACGTTGTCCATGCGGATGAAGCCGCGGGAACAGCTAGTATCATCATAATCAGCTCATACACGTCCCCACAGAGGGGCTCGAGTCTAACCTGAATTAGGGCGATCAGGCCTTAGTCGACAACGCGGGCCCAGTGCGGGTTGGTCGACTTCACACACAACCTTCGAGTTTCTTCGCAGGCGTGTGCAGGTTTCCTCACGATGTTTTCCTTCACCGTTAAAGTTATCGGTAAGTATTTGTACGTAAGTTTTAAAAAACTCATTGATACATTGGCCAGCTAGATTTAAACTCGGTTCATCTGGATAGAAGGACCGACTCGTTACCCGTTGAGCCATCGACGCTTTTTTAGCTTTTTGAGCTAGTATATAGGATTTAATTTATTTATTTAAAATATATTACCTCCTCTCTTCCTTCCTGTAGCAAGAACACAGGTGACTCTTTTAATAGCGACAGCAGCACGACGTACAGCACCGACAACGTCAAAAAGCAGTACACCACTTGCTGATAGGACAGGTAACCTCCCAGGATATAGGAAAACAGCAACCCCACAAAGAATCCAACAAGAACCGTAGATGATAGTCCACCTCTTATGGAGTCCTGGGCTATTTCACAGATGTAAACTGATGAGACGGCCTGACCAGCGGTTCCGATGCCAGCGATGGTAATAGCTGCGATTACCAGGGGCACAGAGGTTGTTAGGGATATTATTGTCCATGTCAGCTGCAAACAAAATGGTACTTGGAGGTTGAAAAGGTATTTTTTTGTATTGTAGTTGATGGGTAACTGGTGCACAACTGACAGAAGGGTGACTATTATAGGGCTTACAGGCAAATGTAAATACCAGCTAAGGGCGAGTCGGACTCGCGTACTAAGGGCAGGCCCCCGTCACTCGGTCGAGCAGGCAAGATAAGTACCTACATATTGGCGTGGCCTACAGGCCGCGCTTCGCTCGTCAGCGCTAGAACGCTGTATAGTCGCCGCCACAATTCGCGCGCCGCCTGTGTACGCAGTTATAACCGCTAAGTCGAGCGCTTTAATACCCATGTTTCCCTGTATCGTCCGACAGTGGGAAGGAGTAGGTAAATAAATGCGTAGGTATTTTCGTTTTATAAGGAATTGCAATATCTGTTACGAAGTAACTAGTATCTCATCTGTGCCAAGGGTTCCATACCGCCACACCTCTGGATGAGGATCCTTGAAAAAATCTACTACAACAATGATACCTGTTCATTTCCATCAAAATACATTGATGATAGCTGTAGAAAAATATTTTTTTGAAGTTTACTCCCTAAGAATTCATTTTCATATGAAACACGCGGAACGAAAAATATATACGCTGTGAAGTCGAGTGTTAACTTTTTTATATCACGAAGACTAAGACTCCATGGCCATAACTCCAGCCTAAACTATGAGGCGGGTGGGCGAGCTCCGCATAGGAAAAAATAATCATTAAAAAAAACACGATGAGCACACTCCTGTCGCGCGTCGAAGCTGACACGCAAATTTTTTTTAGGTCCTAACGCAAATACGATTTTTATACATAATTATGTAAATCCGCCATTTCAACACATAATCTGTGAAAATTTTAACCGGTTACCTGTTATAGCTCAAAAGACACAGCTCTTTAAAGGTCTGAAAGACATACAGACGACATAGGCCTATTAATCATATTTCTCACTACATACAATTCGTTGATAAAATAATCGTATGCCTACAACATTTCATTTTCCTTACAAAGCTTGTATCATGTTTTACTCTTAGCTTACTAAGCTTTTCTCACGTTGTACTCTTATTTTACTAAGTTTGTCTCACGTTGTACTCTTAGTTTACTACGCTTGTCTCACGTTGTACTCTTAGTTTACTAAGCTTGTCTCATGTTGTACTCTTAGTTTACTAGCTTGTCTCACGTTGTATCTTAGTTTACTAAGTTTGTCTCACGTTGTACTCTTAGTTTACTGAGCTTGTCTCACGTTGTACTCTTAGTTTACTACGCTTGTCTCACGTTGTACTCTTAGTTTACTAAGCTTGTCTCATGTTGTACTCTTAGTTTACTAGCTTGTCCAACGTTGTACTCTTAGTTTACTAAGCTTGTCTCACGTTGTACTCTTAGTTTACTAAAATTGTCTCACGTTGTACTCTTAGTTTACTAAGCTTGTCTCACGTTGTACTCTTAGTTTACTAAGTTTTTCTCACATTGTACTATTAGTTTACTAAGCTTGTCTCACGTTGTACTCTTAGTTTACTAAGCTTGTCTCACGTTGTACTCTTAGTTTACTAAGCTTGTCTCACGTTGTACTCTTAGTTTACTAAACTTGTCTCATGTTGTACTCTTAGTTAACTAAGCTTGTCTCGCGTTGTACTCTTAGTTTACTAAGCTTGTCTCACATTGTTCTCTTAGTTTACTAAGTTTTCGTATAACTACCTCTTAAAATTTATGTAACAGAAATTTCGCCTGCAAAAATAGTCTGATGTTAAGCGTTAATTTTAGACAGTTTTCTAAGAGATACAATTTAGTAATTTACTTTTACTTTGGAAAAAAATATGTAAATTATATTAGGGTGAAACTTACAACAAAAGGCAATCCAAAAAGCATCGCTGAATACTTCCTGCCAAGAGTGTCGACGGCATAACTGCAAAACGGCGTAACGGCCAAAGCTCCAATATTAGGGAGACTGCCCAACAGCGATATCTCCATCGGTGACATTGGTTCAGAAAGCACAGTTTCATTGGATGAGAAGTTGCCAACCGTGTATGAGGGCCAGGCGTAGACGAATCCAGTTAAAGTTGTTAGGTAAGCTACTGAAAATTTCACGAAAATGCAAAGAATATTACTATGAGAAATAAATATAAATAAAAACACCTAAAAACTTTATTTGTGTTTATGTGTTTGTTTATTTGTTTTTTTGTTACCTTTTCACGATTCAACATCTCTAACAATCTTGATGTAAGGGCTTTGAAAGTTATTGGCATACTGAGGATTCGCCATTTTGTTTTTTTTTTTTTCAAAATGGCGTCGCACCATCTAACCTGTGTTTTTGGATTGAGGACCTATAGAAGAACAAAAAATGTATATAACATTTTGGCCTAAAGTGTCACGTTTCTGAGATAATACAGAAGTTAAAAATATTCAAAATTATTATGTAATATATATTTCGGATCATCAGAAAGGTTTTGGCCGGATCTAAGAAATAAACTCGTCTTTGAGAAGTTTTGGAGTGTACAATCAATATTCACACACGTTTGCCACACGAGGCTTCACGATGATTCGGATGAAAACCGATTATTTTATAGACTGCGATGAGTTCGGCACGGGGCTAGCTTCCCAAGTTGACAGTTCAGCTGCTCGATCAAAAGTGCTCGTAAAATAATGGGCGCCTCTGTCGTAGCCTCTGTAGGTTGGTTGCATTGTCATTTAATGGTTCGATAATCACAACGATTTTAATTGGCTAACAAACAAGTACCAACACTACCAACTTCCGGGTTCCGGTCTCGCACCGACCACGCCTTGGCCAAAGATGACTATTATTACTACCCTAGCTAACCGCTTGACTTTTCAAGATAAAACACACGGTGCTTCGACGCATGCATAGGTGGCGCCACGTGCTTGCTCTCCGACATATATATTCAATTATCTCTTCAACGTGACGTTTTAGGAAACTATGTTACATGACAATTTTTGTTTGTCTGTATCCAAATATATATATATAGGTCTCAATGTGCGACGTCATTTTTTTTTAAATAATTAAATGGCGGACTCCAGTAGGTATGCCAGCCTCCATACAAAAATTTTCAAACCCCTTTGGCAGGTAGGTTGACACTAGAAAGGACATAGGCTACTTTTAACCCCTTGCAAATAGCATAGTCCGATGCAGTTTCTTAGGGAACTGAAAAAATACTCATTTTTCGGTTAATTTCTTTAACATCGCAACGTAACAATAGATTGTTGTGATTTTTTGCAGAGATTGTTTGGGAGGTGGAAAATTACATAATATACTAATTAGCTTAGCTGAGGGATCTGGAGAAAACTCATGTCCACGCCCGCGAACGCTTGCGGCTCGCGCACCACTCACCCACAAAGACAGTCATAAAAACGATGTCCACGCGGGCGAAGCCGCGGGCAAAAGCTAGTTTCAGCTAAATTGGAAATCGGTTCTAATTTCGGTTCCAAGATTAATTATCCCAAAGTAACTAACACGACAAGTAAATATAGAGCTTGTAATAAATGTATTCGTTAAATATTTATCTCAGAATAAAGAAAAACTAGAAATAATTAATTTAAATGCTTAAGAGCAGACTGCCTTTTCAGGAAACCAATGCAATTTCTCTAATGAATCCATTTTTCATTATTTTTTGCTAAGTGTGTGAAGGCACAGTATTACAATATAGCGGCTTACAGTAGCGCAACAAATGTACTTGCGCAGAGCAACGAAAGGGTACTTGCGGGGCGGCCGGCGGCGGGGCACTACATGCTAGTATGGGCGGAGTTTGCCAGGCTGTGCCCCACCGCCCGCTGCCCAGCAAGTAGGTACCCTTCCGTTGCTCTGCGTAAGTACATTAGTTACGCTACTGTAAGCCGCTATATTGTAATACTGTGGTATGGGCTAGTACCTACGCCGGTGGCGGCATAGTGCGAAATCAAAGGCGTTGCGCTACTGTAAGCCATATCTTAATACTGTGGTAAAGGTATCTTATGAAAAAGTCTACTTCATGAGCAGTGGGTAAGTGGCTCTACCACATTTCAGGACTTAAATTTTCTATCATATCAGCCTAAATCCTTACTAATTTCAAAAATGTGAAAATGTGTTTGTTTGTTACCTTTTTCACGCTTCCACACTTTAACCATCTTGATGAAAATTGGCATGCACATTACGAAGTAACTAGTATCTCATCTGTGATGCAGGTCCGAGTAGCTTGTATCACTAGGAAGGACATAGGCTACTTTTTATCCCTCGAAAACAGCATAGTCCTATGTAGTTCCCGAAGGAACTAAAAAATATTCTTTTTTTGGTTAATTTCTTTACCATCGCAACGAAACAATGGATTGTTTTGATTTTTTGCACAGAGGTGGTTGAAGGGGTGGGAAGTGACATAGACTGCTAATCAGAATAGCCCGATATGGTTCCTGGGGGATTTGGAGAAAACTCATGTCCACGCACGCAAGCTGTTGCGTCTCGCGCACCACTCACCCTCAAAAACAGTCATAGTTCAGTTCAGTTCGCGGGCAAAAGCTAGTAACTGATAAAGGCCTCTCCTTGTGCACGCCATTTATCTTGGTTCCTCGTCAATCTCAATCTAACCATCGGGCAACAGTTGTGCCTGGTCTGGGTAGGTAAACTCTACTTTAACTCCTATCTGCCTTCCTACTGCCTTTTGTCTATCTTTTTCTTTGTTCTCTCTTCGTTAGGCGGAGATTAAATATTGATTTAAAAAACCGACCAAGAGCGATTTGGACTTGCTCTCCGAGGGTTCCATACCACCACACCTCTTCACACAACCAGGCCTCCGTCACTCTATGTACTTGCGCGCTATAATTACCTACCGCCCGGCAGAGCGTTCTCGGGCCGTTTGCGGACCCAATTCAGTGCGGTTTTCACAAACGAAGCGCACGCACGTAGTTTAATTTAAATCGTTTTGTTCGTTCGTACGCGTACCTACGATGCCGTATGGTGCCTTATGTGCTGTAGATGGGTGCAAATCAAGCAAAAAAAGAGATAAACACCTAAAATTTTTCCATTTACCTGTCAATGAAGAATGGTAAGTGATAAACTATTACTATTTTTTGTCTTTTTAAAATTATTTTTAATACTAGGTATACTAAGCAATAGCTATTAGCTTGCCTTTCGGACACAGATTTTCATTTTTTTGTTACATAGAAACGTCATACTTACCGTAAACACTATTTTAACAACGTTTAAAAAGCTATTTTTATTAAAATAAAATTGTGATAATATGTGAGTCGCAGGCGCAGCGACCTGTCTCAACTTGTCGTGCTGTTAGCGCACACAAAAACTTTTGACATAACTATTTAGTAATCTGTGCTTGTGATTCGGTTTTATGCGATTTGTAAAAAATATACATGGTGAATTTTTTCTATGAGGAATTTCTAAATTATAAGAGATAGAGCAAAGCGCTCTTAAGAACCGTGATCTCAATTTTAGAGAAAATAAAAATTGCGTGTTAAAAAATAAAAAAAAATGATAGGTCCTGGAGTATGTACTCCGGAGATATGACTTTTTCTTAATTTTTTTTTTTTGTTATTTCGATTGTATATCATATACAAACTAAAAATTGTACGGAGACCATAGGCCTAAAGTTGCTAGAAGTTGTTGAAATAAACGTTTTAAATAGTATGTGGAAACTGAACTTACAGACCGATTTTCAAATGATAAAAAAAATATAAAAACCAATTTATAAAAAAAATATATATGTTGCCCGCGGCTTTGCCCGCGTAGGGGTATGAAAAATAGATAAGAACCTATTCTCAGGCCTACCCGATATGCACACAAAATTTCATAAAAATCGGTCCAGCCGTTTCGGAGAAGTATGATTACTAACACTGTGACACGAGAATTATATATAATAAATATAATAATTTAAACTACCACCTATAAGTCAAAACATATTCACAGTTTTCAATAACATAGACACAAAAAGTTATGTTAATTTAATTTTATCGAAGAGGCAGCCCTGCGATCGCGCGGTGTGAAGCAAGCACTGCGGTTGCTGACGCGATGGAGTAGGCTATTATAGCAGTAGGTATTGGAAATTTACTACTGAGTGAAGTATCTGTTACGTAGTAACTAATTAGTAATCTGTGACACAACTATGACAATAATTATACCTATTCACATTACTAACATAGCATTTTTTGTCGCTCGCGTTGATATTCAGTCTTTGTAAGTTACATAAAAAGGTCATACTCCTTAGCGCGAGTTCCGTACCCAAAGGGTAAAAACGGAACCCTATTACTAAGACTTCGCCGTCCGTCCGTCTGTCTGTCTGTCTATCTATCCGTCTGTCTAGCTATCACCAGGCTGTATTTCATGAACCGTGATAGCTAGACAGTTGAAATTTTCACAGATGATGTATTTCTGTTGCCGCTATAACAATAAATACTAAAAATTAGAAAAAGTGAAAAAATAAGAGGGGTCTCCATACAAAAACGAGTTTTTTTTTAAACATGAAGAAACTAGAACCAACTGGTATGATGGTACGGAACCCTTTGTACTATTTCCATGTAGTATGATGGTACGGAACCCTTTGTGTTCGGTTTTGACTCGCACTTGGCCGGTTTTTGGTTATATTATTAGTTGTTGTTTTTTCAAATTAGCACTATAATTACACCAAGTTTCACGTTTGTATGTATTATCGTTTTTACGATATACTTAGCTTAATCAAAAATACAAGGGGTACCTATGACACGTTTTTTGTTTATGGGGACTAATTTTTAAATTTTTAATACTTGTTATAGCGGCAATAGAAATACACACTGTGTGAAAATTTCATCTGTCCACAAAGGCAGATAAATAGTACGGTTCATGATATACAGCCCGCTGACAGACAGATAGACAGACAGATAGACAGACGGACATACCGACGACGGACAGCGGAGGCTAAGTAGTAGGGTGTAAAGAATCTCTCTCACACTCTTTGCATGTAAAGAACCCTAAAAAAACCTACAGGTAGTTATCTATCTCTTTCACTTTTTTCATTCTTACAGAAAACAACTAAAATATACGCAGATAGGTAGGTACATGCTAACACCTCAGATCCATGTATTTTCAAAATAAATAATATTTAATAATACTTACTTGTCAACGTAGATACAGTCTGCACAAAGAAAGCGGAAACTTTAACTTTCTCGGTATCCATTTTAATTTATTGCAACTTTTCTTGTTATATTTTAAAATCTTGAAAATAGTTAACTATTTCTCATCTTGAAACTTGCAAGGAAATGATATTACATGTACTTATCAGTAATCAACACAATTCTCCAGTCAACAAGTCTTCAGTTTATTAGAGGATTACATGATAAAACAAATCTCGGTTACTAAATTTAAAAGTCGTACACTTCACATGTTAATGATTTTAAGGCAAGTTTAGTCAAATCAATGATTGGATTGATGATAGTTCATTAATGTTATAAGTAACATCCTTTTTAAATATAAATAATATTTTATAATACTTACTTGTCAACTTAGATACAATCTGCACAAAGAAAGCGGAAATTTTAACTTTCTCGGTATCCATTTCAATTTATTGCTACTTTTATTGTTTTGCTTTAAAATCTTTGGAAGTAACTATGTACTTTAACTATGTCTCATCTTAAAACTTGCAAAGAAATGATATTACATGTACTTATCAGTAATCAACACAATTCTCCAGTCAACAAGTCTTCAGTTTATTAGAGGATTACATGATAAGACAAATCTCGGTAACTACATTTAAAAGTCGTACACTTCACATGATAATGATTTTAAGACAAGATTCGTCAATTAAATGATTTTCTTGACGATAGTTCATTGATGTTTTTAAGGCGGTAATATTACAGATTTTCGTGATTTTTGTTGTCAATTACTCCTAAACAATAAAAAACCCAAAGTTGAATAAAAATACCCTTATTGTTTACGATGTTCCCTAAAGTTAAAAGCTATTAGAAACACGATTAAGCAGTTTTGGCTCGATTGAAAAAAAATCCCAAAGATAAGGTCTACACCGTTACGTTCAATTCTAGTTATGACTAAAATTTTGAAGTAAAAGTGAGTAATGTTATTATTTTTTTAACTATAATTGTAGTTTTTATTGAAACGAAATACTATTGAAAAAGTGTGGTTATATCCTTTACTTTTTACACGTAAATAAAAAGACAGAGACAACTGTTCCAATCATTACCTCGCCTTAAACCCAAGTTTACGAGAGCTACACCTATACCTACCATATCTAAACAACAACCAGCAGATTTAAGTAATTGAGTTTTTTTTTTCGAAAGTACAAGCTTTTTGTTGGCCGTGGAGGGGGGGGGGGGGCGGCTTTACAAATTTACCGAAAAGGGTAAATGAGAATTTCTTACTGCGCGTACTAAATTCTTAATTAAATCACTATCAAATAGTAAGATAACAGAGATTAAGGAAAAATCATTGAATGTTCCAATCAATCATCATCATCATATCAGCCGAAGGACGTCCACTGCTAGACATAGGTCTCCCCCAAGGATCTCCACGACGACCGGTTCTGCGCTGCCCACATCTAGTGGCTTCCCGCGACCTTCACCAGGTCAACGGTCCACCGAGTGGGAGGCCTGCCTAGACTACGCTTTCCGGTTCGTGGTCGCCACTCGAGAACTTTACTGCCCCAACGGCCATCTGTTCTACGAGCAATGTTACCCTGGTTCTCCTACGGATCTCCTCGTTTCTGATTCGATCACGCAGAGAAACTCCGAGCATAGCAAGCTCCATTGCCCTTTGGGTGACCTTGAACCTTCTTATGAGGCCCATAGTAAGCGACCATGTCTCAGTTCCGTATGTCATAACACACACTGGTCGAAGACCTTGGTCTCAAAACACTGCGGTATCTGGGACGTAAAGATATTGCGAAGCTTCCCTAACGCTGCCCAGCCGAGTTAGACTTGACGATTGTTCTCTTTCTCGAAGTTGAACCTACCTAACTGAAGTGTTTGTCCCAGGTATACATATTCGGTAACAACTTCGAGTGTAGAGCCTCCAACCTTCAGAGGAGTAGGTATGACACGGACGTTTGACATAATTTTCGTCTTGTCCATGTTCATTCTAAGACCCACTTGTTGAGAGGCTCTACTGAGGCCATCGAGCATTGTGTCTTAGTTGTCCATTGTCTTAGCCATGACCACGATATCGTCAGCGAATCAAAGGTGGGTGATGTACTCGCCGTTGATATTTACCACACTGTCCACCCCAGTCCAAAAGCTTAAAAACATCTTCCAGGGCGGCGGTGAACATTTTCGGAGATATAACGTCTCCCTGTCTCACCCCTCGCTGCAGCTGGATAGGTTCCAAGTTTTGATCCTGGAGCCGAACCGACATGGTGGCGTTTTCATACAAACACTTCAGCACTTTGATATATCGATAGTCAATTTGGCACCTCTGGAGAGACTGTAACACAGCCCAAGTTTCGACCGAATCGAAGGCTTTTTCATAGTCCACGAACGCCAAGCTTAGTGGCTGATTGTACTCTTCGGTCTTCTGTATAATCTGCCGCAGCGTATGTATGTGGTCTATGGTACTAAATCCTTTTCGGAAACCGGCTTGTTCGGGAGGCTGGAAGTCGTCAAACCTGCGTGCGAGACAATTCGTAATGACTCTCGAAAACAGTGTGTAGACGTGGCTCAGAAGTGAGATGGGTCTTTAGTTCTTCAGCAGTGTATTTTCGCCCTTTTTGAAGAAAAGCACGACCATTCTTCTGTGCCATGCCTTAGGCGTTTGTCCCTCAAGTATAACGGACTTAAATAATTTCTGAAGAGCTTTAAGTACCGGTGTTCCACCTTCTTTCAGAAGTTCAGCCGTAATTCCATCATCACCCGGTGCCTTATTGTTTTTAATTTGTTTAAGAACCATTCTAATCTCGTACAGGCTGACGTCCGGGATATCTTCGGTATAGTGTCGGGTAAGTCTAGCTCTTGGGTCTTTAGCCAGATTGCTGACAGGCAAACGTGTGGTCGTGTACAATTGTCCGTAGAACTTCTCAACTTCTTCCAGCAACTCAGTCTTAGACGATATGATCCTGCCATCCTCAGTCTTCAGCTTGGTCAGTTGGTTTTGACCAACAGACAGATCTCTCGCGAACACTTTTGAGCCTTTGTTGTTCTCTATCGCCTCTTTAATACAATTATAGTGTCGCAAATCGCGAGTTAGAGACTTAGAGATCTGCTTGTTTAGTTGCCGATACTGAGTAGCGTCTTCAGAGGACTGCAAAACCAATCTGCGTCTTTCTTCCATAAGGTTGCTGGTGAAGATAGAGATTTTTCTGGTTCTGTTTTAAAAATCTTAGACCCGACCGTTTGGACAATTTCCACGAACCTGTCGTTATAATCGTCCACGTTCTCGCAGTCTCCTAGGCATTCGAAGCGATTGTGCAACTCGAGCTGAAAGTTCTCGGGGTTTTGGAGCTGGATGGGCGCTGTTCGGAGCGTAGACTTCATCAGTCGACATCTTTCTAGCTTGGTATTAAGATTCAATGTGCCTCTTACCATTTGGTGATCGCTTCCTGTTTATACTTAGACAAAAAAAATATAAGGAATTAGATAAGTTATGCATACATACATAATTATCCTCTTACTGCAATGCATATGTCGCAGTCATCTGGTTGAATCTGTTATTTGATTTAATGACTAGCGCGTTCATTGAATGACGAGATTCAGTTGAATGACTAGGCAGAACGTTGATTGAACAAGCGTCGTAACATAGCCCTTTGAACAGAGCGGACGTAAAATCAGTCAGGTGATTGAAATTTAGTTCATAGTTATTGTTTAGTATTATTGTGAGTATTAGGGCTTTGTAACTTAGTTTTTTTTGCACACATTGTGAACGTAAAATTCCATACAACGAAAAGGGAGTTGACAAAAATTAGATTTTTCTAAAAAAAACTGTAAATGAGCGAGCGAAGCTAGCGATATTAGGTTCGGCCAAGTTTGATTGATTATACAGTCAAAGAGCCTCGCGAAGCGAGGCTTCCCCCGTGGGTAGCAGAATGCTTCGCAGAAGAAGAAATCGACTGTTTTTATTCGGAATATACCATTTAACAACTTCGCTAAATGATGTTCAGTCAAGACGTTGAACGTTACATTCAACAACTTGACGAGTTGTACTTTAGTCATTCAATTGAATCTCGTCATTCAATGAACGCGCTAGTCATTCAATCAAATAGTAGATTCAACCAGATGACGGTGACAAATACACAGGCACAGATGAGTTACTAGTTACTTCGTTAACACAGGCACAGTATTACGATATGGCTTACAGTAGCGCAACGCCTTTAGTGTCGCACGATGCCGCCACATCGTAGCTACTAGCAGTAGTAGCCTGTAGCCAGCCTGGCAAACTCGCGGAGTTTGCCAGGCTGTGCCCCGCCGCCCTTGCGTTGCTCTGCGTTGCTCTGCGTTAGTACATTCGTTGCACTACTGTAAGCCGCTTTATGATAATACTGTGACACAGGTCACCTGCATCATAGTAAAAAGAAAGAATAGTAGGTTATCTTTAAACAATGGTACATCGCGCAGTTTGTTTTTGTGCGCATCAGTAGGCACGCACGCACACTACAATAATATGAACGACTTCTTTCATTGTGTTTTTACTAAAGAAGTCGTTCTTATTATTGTAGTGTGCGTGCGTGCCTAATAACGCGCACATATCATTGTATGAAGATTATCTACTATTCTTTCTTTTTACTATGGTTGCGTAACGAATGACACACTTCTGTTATTGTGGTAGTGAGAGTGCGAATTTATTTAATTTATTTATTTAATATCCGTTTCCACTGTATTTTTTTCAGTAACTAATTTCTTTACCGCACTGTACCTGCCTTGTTTCATAGTTGTGATTACAAGTGTTTGCGTTATAATGATCTTCCAAACATTTTCAGATAGTATTTTTGCATAAAAGAATTGCCGCATGGCTTTTTACATAGCTAGCAGGTATTATTACATTTGTAAAATATTTAATGAGTGTCTGTTACTATCAGAGGATCCGCATATCTATGGTTCTGAAGTATAAATTACATCACGCATAAATTTTTAGTTACATTAAAGGAGAATTTTATAAATAGTAAAATAAAAATGTTTTTTTTTTACAATTTAGTTTTTTATTTAGGTTTAAAAAGGGATATCAACTAAGCCTATATTTACAGAAAGGGAATTCTTACTTAAATTATAAAGATCATCACTTATATGTTTGATAATAATTTTTAGTATGTAGGTATCTATATAAAAGTATGAAATAGAGTATTATTTAATTTATTTAACGGATCCCACATCTTAAAATATAAGTTACATAATTAATAAGAATAAAAAAGATAACTAACTGTTACTATAAACAAAACCATAGGCAGTTATGGCAAAAATACTGTAGGCAAACAAAATCACATTTGCTACCCTACTTCGTTGTTTGTTTATTACAATTAATTTATTCACAAATTACTGTAAAAATACATAAATATCTAAAAACACATCACATTTTAGGCAGTTTCGATTGTAAAATGGCAGTGTGTATAATTGGGCACAACGAAAACTGCCAAATAAATTACGACAATTTAGCAGTGAATCTTGACTTCTGCCAACAATATGAAACAACAATACTACTCATTAAAGATCCAAGAAGAACTAATAACCCACCAAATAAGGCAGCTGTAGGTGTCATACAAAATCCTGCAGGTTCTGGGGGTAAATCTTCAGGGATTACTACTCTTAAACTCTTACCAATAGTGGTGACAGGCTCTGCAGTTCTATTTCCATATACAATGTCTCGTCTCTTCCTTCTTGGCTCGATACTACCAGGATTGGGACAAACGTCACAGTCAGTTTTGCAAAGCTCAACATCACATTGGATGATCAGATCCATCTCGTCAGGGAACTTGAAGGCATTAAAGAACGCGTACGCTATAATCGAAGCTCCTGTGTTTCCTGTCTCCCTAGTCTTCTGGAAGCTACCAAACAGTTTTGGTTTTAGCACACATCCATTGCTGTCTGTTAATGGAACGATATGCCTGTTATCAGCATCTTTTGCAACACACTCTCTGACATGAATGTCGAAGCCTGGATCTCCAGTAACAGATACTACTAGAGTCATGGTTTCTCCAATCTTGACTAAGCCGTTGGCCTCTTGCGCAAATGGTCCTCGTCCCATTTGGATATCAAGACGGGCCATAGCAGTGTCTCCGCTAAAGTTGCTTGTAATCTGGTTCAGCATTCCAACGCTTAGCGATGATATAAGTTGCTTGGTTAGGTTTCCTTCCCACAAACATCTAACTCTTCGGATATGATCCCACACTTCTTGGATTCCTGGTTCATTCTGGAGTACCAACACATTTTCCAAGTAAGCTTGACCTTCATTTTCAAAGTCACTATAGAATCTCGTTCCGCAAGTGTTCAAACTAACAGTAAAGGAGAACTTAACTTGATTGGAATTCTCTCTGACATAAACACATTCAGGTTCGTTGAAATGATCTTGAGAATAGATGATGCCATTGTAAGGCTTGTTGAATTCGATGTTGATGGTCATCATTTCTTTGCCGCAGTCAACGGTGATGGCGTGGATGTGAGGTGGGTGGCGATCATCGTCATCAGGGCTTGAGGGTTGAGGCTCGTAGGGTGGTTGGGTAGTCTCATCAGGTCTGTTTGGCTGACTAGGATTGTATGATGGGGTTGTAGGCTGACTAGGTTGGTAACTTGGTTGGGAAGGTTGACTAGGTTGGTATGGGGGCTGGCTAGGTTGACTTGGCTGATAAGTAGGTTGACTGGGTACGTAAGTGGGCTGACTTGGTTGGTACGTTGGTTGACTGGGCTGGTAAGTGGGTTGGCTTGGTTGGTAAGTGGGTTGACTTGGTTGATATGTAGGTTGGCTCGGTTGGTAAGTAGGTTGACTTGGTTGATAAGTAGGTTGGCTCGGTTGGTAAGTAGGTTGACTTGGTTGATATGTAGGTTGGCTTGGTTGGTAAGTTGGTTGACTTGGTTGGTAACTTGGGGGACTGGGTTGGTATGGAGGCTGCGTGGGTTGAGGCTGGCTAGGTTGATACGGTGGCTGAGTTGGTTGACTTGGTTGGAAACTAGGAGGGTAAGGTGGCTGTTCGGGTTGAGATGGTTGGTAAGGGGGTTGGGTAGGTTGATAGGTTGGCGGAGAAGGCTGGCTAGGCTGATAAGGTGGATTGGTTGGTGTTGGACCTTCTGGGAAAGCTGGAGTTGGTCTGGATCCTGCTGGTGGGTACCCGGTTGGTGGAAGGTAGGTTGCTGGTTCAAACGGCCTTGGCCTCTCAGGTTTTCCTCCAAAGTATTGACGAGCTGAAATTTGAAAAAAAAAAACACATTAGAATATTTACAAAAATTTTTGTTGAAAGAGGTTTTAAGTTCTATTTTCTAAAAATTCGCACCTTTCCGTGTGTTTTGTTGATACAACCCTTGAATCCACTGAAGGAGGTTGTTCACCGAATCATCGACCTGTGCCTGTTGATGCGGCTGGAGTTCAGCTGGAAACCAGGTCGTCATCATCAGGGATTGTTATCATCAGTAATGATGGAAGAAACCAAGCACCACAAGGTTACTTAGTAGAAATAGAAGATTCACGAAATCAGAAGAAAAATGTAGACATAAGTAAGAAGAACTCTAAGAGGTGAATAATAACGTGATAGAAATATTAATAAACCAAGTTTCCTTTGCCAAGATAGGTAGATATACGTATCTGAGTGTTAGTTGAACAACTGAATAATTAGATCAACCAAAGACCAGAGGTTACTTTCTAGAACGTCAAAATTATTTTATCTAACAATTGAAAACAAAATGAAGATGTTTAAAATGAAAGGAGTTAGTTTATGACAAAACCGAAATGAATAAACCTCAGTAAGAATAAGTAGAAAAGAGAAAGTTTTAAAATGGTATTTTGTACTGATGAAGATAAAAAAGCCATCATAAGATTATACAAGTTTACTTGTAATTCGATGACATTCCTTTATGGACATAAAATAAGTCTTGTTTATAATAAGGGCATTAATTAACAATTATTGTAAACAACCAAAAAAAGGTAGAAAATCATTAGATTTTTCTATTCAAGGCTAATTCATTAGTTTGAACAAATCCTGACTTTGTAAATAAAAATACGGAATTAACTTTCTTATTCAATCGGCTTTCCAACAAGGTATAAAAGTTAAAAATACAAATGGGCTAAATCAAAAATATTATTTATGTTAAATACACTTTTAATAAAATTCTATTCAAATATTCGGTCTTATTTTAAGAATGCGAAAAAACGGAAAGTCTGAAAAATTAAAACTTATAAAAACAGTTTTATCTGGATATTTCCGAGTTTTGTCTTGATGTACCTTTTTAAGAGACTCTATGGTTTTTATTTCAGCTAATTTTGCAAGTTTTGTACTTTGCTAAAAAGCCGATAAAATCTATGAAAAAAAGCGATGAATAAACAAATAAATGTACTTATTTAAAATACATACAATCAAATGTGTTTTTCTTAAAATAAAGATTATAAATAAGCTTGATCTCGAAAATAATCGACTTACGACTTATTTTGTGATTTATTTTGTAGAAATTTAGATCGAATTGTAAGTAACCTTGTATATTAGTAAAATATCAATATGCAGAAGAAACAATCAACAAAAGAAATACCAGAAATGAGGATCGAAAGATATGAATGAACGAAAGTGAAATTTTCAGTGATTAATGAGTTGTAAGCATCAAAATCGCAAAAGTATCATATCATCTAAAAAATAAAGTAAGTACTGAATAACGTGTAATATGCCTGAACTGCACTTTAAATTTTTCACCATAAAAACAAGTAAAATACAGTATATTTTTAGTAAGGCTTGTACTATTGAAACTAAACCACTTTAAATTTGTAAATTAACTGAAATCGTAATATAAAGTTAACTTTCCATACAAATAATCAGCTGACCGATTGATGCAAAGGTCAAAAAAATTTCGATTTCAGCAAATTTGTATAAAAAAAAGTTTTATGAGAAGGCCCCCTTAAAAATATTATCTATTTTACTAACATCCATTTTGCTCTTGGGAACGTATTCACAAAACAGTTCCCCATACAAACTTAAAATCACTTTTTCTTGAAAATGGATAAGCCGAATATAATCATACTTTATGCAAGTCACGAAATCATAGATTGAGGATCTATTTAGAAATACTTTATTTAAAAAAAATATAGTTTTAAGATTACTATGAAAACATTATAAGTCACAATAATTTAGTAAAAACTCATTTTTTTAAAAGTAGTATAAATTTATGAGTTGCTTATGTGTATAAACATTTATTAGAATCGGCCCATCCATTTTCAACTTTTACCTAGTAATTTTAAGTTCGTATTGGAGGCCTATGTCCAGCAGAGGACGTCCTTCGGCTGATATGATGATGATGATGATGATTGGAAATGTGTTTGCGAATATGCTCTTAAGACGAAACCCTTTCAGAAAATAATGCAAACCCCGAAATCAAGGGTTTAAAAACTCATTTTTCTGCGGTTGAAATTGCAATCCATTATTCATTTTTTTTATTATTATTATTTAACAATATGTCTGCTACAAAGCGTGGAAAACACGATTTGATAAAATTTTCTAGATAGAAAAAATTGCAAAGTTCGCTTAAATTTTGTCAATTTTTGCTGTCTTTAGCCCACAAAAACCAGTTTTACTACACTACAGTTAAACATAACCTTTTTTTTCTCTTATTAATCAATCAAATCCTGACATATTGTCGGACTAAAACATTGAAAAAGTGCTTAAAAGTGTGTTTATTTTCTTTACTCTTTACACGTAAAGAAAAACACACAGACAACTGTTGTGAACAATACCTTGCCTTAACACACTGGCCGTAAAATAACCTCAAATTCACCACGACAATGATTTCTAATATCACAAGACATGAATTTATGAATAGGTGATACGATTGATTTACGAGTTGATTGTATTCTATTTGTTTATTGTGAGAGAATGCGTGTTTTGCGTGCGATTGCCGTGTTTACATTATTTGCTTTCGTGCAGATTTTAACTGTCATTTTTGTGTAGCATATTTTTTATTTACAATTGGTACGACCTTGGCATCATTTCACCTGATGGTAAGTGACGATAATGCCAAAGATGGAAGCTTGCTTACCAATATTCCCCAATGCAATGGAGAACTGGCTATCTTATCTTCAAGCAAGAACACATCATTGTTGTTAACACTGATGTTAAGTGGCAAGTCTTAGATAAAATGATGGTAGCTACCAGGCGGGCAATGAAAATGCCCTACCACGAATCAAACCGAGTCTTACAAGTTGACCCCACAGAGAATCAAACCCGCGACCTCCTTGTGCGAAGCGAATGCACTAACTGTAATGTAAACATGTTTTTATTACTTTTCTTCATTTTCAAATAACTTGAAAAAAATTGTGTTTAATTAAAATGAAAGGTGTTAAAGTCACCGATTTTCGTGTGTTGGTTTCATTCAACATTAACTACTTGTTTTAGAGAAATTTTGCAATTAATGGCAAAAACAGGGTCTACAGTATATTTTTTTACATCTAAAGTGGTAATATTTTAAAAATCATATTCAATTAAATCGTTTTTTTATTACTTAAAATATCTCATATATTTTTTCCATAGTGATGGCTTTGCACAGTATTTCAATAACTTGTGTTGAATATTGTCATTTGACCCATCTTAAGGCCTTAAAGAAGAACTCTATATTGAAGTGACTAACGATAGCTTCGCACATAAATAGACAGAAATGATATGGGAAGTGTTGAAATGATACTACAGATTACTTGTAATTGTCATGATATAACGACAACATGAAATGAAAGTTTATATCACCGCTTAATCCAATGATCTTCGTATTTTATATGAATAAGTGACAGTGATATGTGATTTTAACTGTAAATTGTTGCTGATGATACGAGTGAAAAACCAAGTTTTTACTTCCTGTGTAGGTGTACATCGAGACAGAAATTTTGTATTTGAAGTATCATCACCATCAATCATTAGTTTTATACCTGTATCCCACACTTCTTACGTCAAAATGCCATATTTCTGCGTTTAAGATGGTACTTTTTAGATAGAGCGTAAATTTCAAATTTATTCAATTTTTTTTTTGTTTTTTTTTATTACTCTAACTTTTAATTTTGTTTGTATGCGAACTCTTTATTGTACAAAAAAATATACAATTATTACGTACAGAATAGACATAATATTATCTCAAACAGGGATTTCTTCCATCCAACCCTCAATTACTGAAAGGATTTAAACAGTGAGCAAAGAAACCAATTATTACACAATTTAGAGACGCACTTTGGATTTATCAGCCATAGACGGATTTTTAAGCGTTTCTTTTTTCTTAGTTTTTTTTTAAATGAATTTAGTTTTACTGTTTACCGCAGTACGAGTTCAGAAGCTTTTTGCCATGCATACTAATAATTTTAACTTCTTTATTTTTTATAATAACAGGTAGCATTTTGGCAGATACGAAATTCGTAAGGAGTGTTGAATATACATATTATATATATATATAAATATATATAGGTGTAACAAAATTGGTGTAGGTCACATTAATGGGGGCTGAACAACTTTTGTTCTGTAACTTCGCTGAAACGCAAAAAAACACACTCTTTATACAAATCGACTAGCTGAATGACAATTTTTTTGAGAATTTACCATGTATGTTTTGGAGAAAGTTGTTCAGTATGATGATTAGTACCCCCAGTACTACACCTTTTTTTTACATCCTGTGTAGGTAGGTAGTGATTGTCAGTGATTACTATAGTATCTACAGTGGACAGTGAAGTGCAATGGATATTTTGATGTTTTCAGTGTACATACCGTTCCTATACCGTTTGCGAGTTTTTTCTGTAAGAATATGTTTGTATCTTAGTGTATGTACGTAGGTATCAGTATAAAAGAGATTTTTACTTAAGAGGACTGTGAACCCACGGCGAAAATTCGACTTTTTGTACAAAAAGTGATAACGATTTTCACCTCTTAAATGTTAACCAATTTGGACCAATTTTTGATAGGTTGTCAGTCAGAACAAAAGCTAGGCTTAATTATTGATTATAAATCAACAAAAAATGAACGAAATTAGTTATGTATGAACACACATGACCGAAAATAAAATTAAATTTATTAACTTTATCGAAAAAACAAAAACGCATGAGCCTAGCTTTTGTTCTGAATCGAACCACCTTAAGATGATTGTGAAGCTGCGACTTTTTATACAAACGGCGTTAACGATTTTCACCTCTATTTGACCGATTTGGGCCAATTTTTTGATAGGTTGTAATTCAGAACAAAATCTAGGCTTATACGTTTCGTTTTTTAAATTACTGATTATAAATAAACAAAAAATGACCGAAATTAGTTTTGTATGAAAACACGTGAACGACAATAAAATTCAACTTAAACAAAAACGTATAATCCTAGCTTTTGTTCTAACTGACTAGCTATCAAAAATTGGTCCAAATCGGTTGTTTGTATAAAAAGTCGCAGCTTCCCAATCCTCTTAAGCAGAATGAAATAACTGGAAATTAAAATAGTTTTACTGTTAAAGATATTATTTACAGAAAAAGCGAAAAGCGTACTTACCAAGTCTAGACGAGGAACTAGAAGGGGTTGTGCTTACGCATGATGTCAGCGCCACCAGCGCGATCAGGGCGCTCCACCTCACCATCTGGAAAGTAAACGGAAATCATTTGAATTTTTGTTCATCACATCAGCTCATATATACGTCCCCACCAAGGGGCTCGAGCCTACACTGAATTAGGGTGATCGGGCCTTAGTCGACCACGCGGCCCAGTGCGGGTTGGTCAACTTCACACACAACCTTCGAGTTTCTTCGCAGATGTGTGCATGTTTCCTCACGATGTTTTTCTTAACCGTAAAAGCGTCGGATAAACGTACATATGAGATTGAAATTCGTAAACACATTGGTACGCGGCAGGAGTCAAACCACGAATTCCCGGATAGAAGGTCCCTTGCCGTTGCGCCACCGACGCTCTCCGACGAATTTTTCTTCACGGTATCCTTTAAATTAAACCATTTCGAGCATTCCAGGTGGCTATTCAGTGGTGGATTTTTCTGTGAGATTTTTATAATTTTTATTTTTGCGATTTATGAAAAGTCGTAGAACAAAAGTCGTTCAAAATGATGAGTAAAAGCACCAGTTAACGGTATCTACACCAATTTTGTTACACCCTGTATAGCCAGGCGAGCTTAGGAAATGCCCCTTCACCAACAAACCGAGTCTTACAAAGTGAGACTCCGCCGGGATCGAACCCGCGATCTCCTGATGTGAAGCTAACGGACTTAACCATTACGCCACGGAGGCGGTCAGAATTCTTTGCTTTTGTTTATATGTTTTTGCTTTAGCCAAGCGACTAAGCTAGCACAGTAAACTTCCATAATAAGTAACACGGAGATACAAGAATTTGAACAAAAAGAAACCGACTTCAAACAGGAAACTAAGCTTACCCTCGATTTCTCTGGTATGCCATCATCAGATTCGCTTTCCTTATCATGGTACCACTCTTGGGATATCTCCTTTCCAACAAAAAAAGAATCATCAAAATCGGGTTATAAACGACGAAGTTACTCCCGACCACACATAAAAAAAATATCTCTCGACCTCCTTTTTTGAAGTCGGTTAAAAAAATACCTTCCAATTACACAAACAAATTACAAAATCTTCATAATGTAATTAATTACCCATTCTCCAAAAATTTCTATTTTTTTTGTAAATTGGTTACCATGTCAAGGCTGCATCAAGTAATACCATTGTAATTGTATCCAGAGATAAATCTCGGCTGGGAATCGAACCCGCGACCACACAATGGACTAGGCGTGAGACCGTTTACGCAACTAAGCTAATTGCTGAATTTATAAGGTTAAATAAAATCGCTATTTGGACGTTGTATTAATTGCATGTCGGCAGTGTGCTAATTGTGTGGCAGAGATAATTGAAAATGTCAGATTTTGTTTTCATATAAGTAGGCAGAATGTGGCAGAATATGGCGTAATGTGGCAGATTACACAAGAGAAAAGCCACTCAGGATGTATTGAAAACTAGCTGTGCCCGCGACTTCGTCCGCGTGAAGGTTTTGAATTTTCCCACGGGAATTGTTGAATTTTCCGGGATCAAAAGTATCCTATATGTAAACCCGGGCTATAAGGAACCATCATACAAAATTTTATCAAATTCGGCCAGGTGGTTTTTGTGTGATGCGAGAACCTACAGACAAACAGACAGACAAAAAATCCAAAAGTTGTTGTTTTGGCCTCTATAATATTGTTAGTAATGTCTACCACAGTTATTTTTTCCAAAAATGAAATATTCAGAGGCATATATGTAAAGACTAAAGACACGGCCCCGTTACAGTTTTATTATAATATATGTATAGATAGAAAGTTTCCAAGTATTCTAACTCCAAAAACCGGCCAAGTGCGACTCGGGGTCACACAAACAGGGTTCCGCACCAAAACTGTAACTACCAACAGAACAAGACCGGCCAAGTGCGACTCGGGGTCACACAAACAGGGTTCCGCACCAAAACTGTAACTACCAACAGAACAAGACCGGCCAAGTGCGACTCGGGGTCACACAAACAGGGTTCCGCACCAAAACTGTAACTACCAACAGAACAAGACCGGCCAAGTGCGACTCGGGGTCACACAAACAGGGTTCCGCACCAAAACTGTAACTACCAACAGAACAAGACCGGCCAAGTGCGACTCGGGGTCACACAAACAGGGTTCCGAACCAAAACTGTAACTACCAACAGAACAAGACCGGCCAAGTGCGACTCGGGGTCACACAAACAGGGTTCCGCACCAAAACTTTAACTACCAACAGAACAAGAAGGGCCAAGTGCGACTCGGGGTCACACAAACAGGGTTCCGCACCAAAACTTTAAATCACTCGAGCCTCCTGAGGACCTTTAAGTATATTTTTAGGTTAGTATATTATTCTTATAATGTCTCATACTACACATCCAAATAAAAAAATACCCGCAGATTAAAAAACTGGCCAAGTGCGAGTCAGAACCGCACACATAGGGTTCCGTACAATCATATTAGATGGCGCTAGTTTCTTCAGTTCCGTACTATCATACTAGATGGCGCTAGTTTCTTAAGTTCCGTACTATCATACTAGATGGCGCTAGTTTCTTCAGTTCCGTACTATCATACTAGATGGCGCTAGTTTCTTCAGTTCCGTACTATCATACTAGATGGCGCTAGTTTCTTCACGTTTAAAAAAAACATGTTTTTTGTATAGGGACTATCACTTTTTCTAATTTTTAGTATTTGTTGTTATAGCGGCAACAGAAATACATCAGCTGTGAAAATTTCGACTGTCTAACTATCACGGTTCATGAAATGGTGACAGACGGATGGACAGCGAAGTTTTGTAATAGGGTCCCGTTTTTACCCTTTGGGTACGGAAACCTAAAAACAGGAACCCACAATTTTCAAAACTTTGTATGAACAGCCCGAAATTCGTATGAAAATCTCGCATAGATATCCATGCAAGAATAGTATAAAATAAAAACAAGTAATTATATTGATGGCTTTCTATTTATGTTACTTGTAAATAAACCTTTTAATTGTAAATATTAACATATAATTTACTAGCTGTCCACACGCGGCTACACCCGAGTTGTTTTCTATTTTCCCGTGGGAATAAGACGTTTTCCGGGGGTAAAAAGTAGCCTATGTTCTATTCCAGGACCTAACCTATATGTGTGCCAAGTTAAATCCTGATCCTTCCAGTGGTTGAAGCGTGAAAGAGTAACAAACATCCATACATACATCCATAAATACAAACTTACACATTTATAATATTAGTAGGATTTTTAATGAGTTAAATAATTGATTGAGTTAATACATAGATATTTATAGCTTAAGTGCAGGGTAATTTCAGCCATTACAAAATAAAATTTATCATCAACATAAAATTTATAATAACTTTCAAGAATGCATGACCTCAATCAACGCATCCAAATTTGTTTTTATTCGCCTATCAATATTGAACGAACTTATTAGAATAACAATAAAAGATTAAAATAATGTATGACCTAGACATTAAAATGAACTTTTGATGAACTTGGTCAAATCTCACATAACTGTCAAACTTGTGAAGTTATTTGAACATTAGCCAAATTCAATATTGATTTTGATAGAATTAGAATAACCTATTATGCAATATGCTTTGAGACTAAGAGTTATTCAATGTCATTGTATAAAATAAGTATTAGGTAAGTTTATTATCTATACGAAATATAGATAAATGATAATAAAATAAAGATAATAGCTAGCAAGATTATGTTTATAATATACAGCGCATAATATAATGCGCGTCTTTCAGTTCCCTTGATAACAGTCGAAGGGAGGGAACTACTTCTCTTGTCATATTGTTTTCATGTCCAAATGACATTTTTTGTTTTATATCAATGATTTTATTTAAATTATTAACTGATGATTGTTTGTTTTTTAATTTTTTCACAATCTGACATTATGTTATAATAATTGCTATCAGAAAGAGTGTAACATGCACCTATTTATAATAAACTTTTTGAAAATTTGTATCTTGATTCACAGGATGAAACATTAAGGTGTGCTGATACATAAAGGTGGGGGTTCCACTCGTCAAATTGAACAACCTTCTTCGAGAAACGTACGATCAGTTCTCAAAAAAAAACTTCTTATACAAAACCTTTGTACACTTAATTACGGTAAAACCATGTTGTAATAGGCTATTTTACCGTATAAAAAATAAATTTAAAAAGACGTGTGCCACTCGGGGACTGCCGCGGTAAAGCTATTGCATAGCATTTTTATCAACTTATGCAATTATAATTATTTACCATCGCGACCACCATCGCGACCACCATCACGAGCACCATTGCGATCACCATCGCGACCATCATTGCGACCACCATCGCGACCACCATCGCGACCACCATCGCGACCACCATCGCGACCACCATTGCGACCACCATCGCAACCACCATCACCACCACCATCACCATCATCATGATGGATAGATAGATGGCACTGTAAGTTTTTTAGAACTCAATATTTTTTTTTTTGGGGTGTCAGGTTTTTTTCAGTCCCCTCAAAGCCCGCGATAAAAGCTATATTTACAATAGCTTAAAATACGAGTGTGCTATAGACCACACGACTGAAGTAAAACTTCTTTAGCTCCATCCATATATGTTTGAAAGTAAATACTTAGTCTTCAGAAAATAATCAAATCTTTTTTGTCATATGGAGTTATATACAGTTTATGAAAAGAGTTTTATTATTCTCCGAAAATGATCAAATCTTTTTTATCTTATAGGTATGTTTGTTTTAATTGTTTTAACAACCGATATTGTTGCCTTGGCAACCGATATCGTTGGTAAACAAAAACACTTTATACACAAATTTTACAAGTACAGCTATTCACTGTTGTACATAAATACCTATACACCTATATACTTTCTCATAAACAGCTGCTTATGTATTCGTCCGATTTCGGAGCAGCTCGTCTCGATTCGTGCGAGTTTCGTAGAGTCGTACAATACGTCTAATCGCACGCACACAACGCCGTGTCGAAGACTGCCGAACTGAAACGACGTTAGACGATGCACGGCCTTCAAGCCACACCTCCGTGCCCGTCGGAGTGGGGAGCGTGAGGTTTTTTCGTTACGGAATTTCTGGATTCGGTCCCCGCGCTCAAGGCCCGCGATAGAAGCTATGCAATAGCTTAAAAAACACTATTCGATAAATATAATTTCTTCTGGAATAGAAAACACACTTGCTCATTTGAAAAATCAAACAATTTTTAATTTGATATTAATTAAAAACAACAAATTAGTTTGTTAAAGACTATGACACGTATGACGTCACTATGTCAGTAACGCGAATAATTGCAGAACTAACTTTCATTTTTGACAGTTAATAAAAAGTTACTCAAATGACTAGTAGTAAAATACCTTGTGTGCAATAAATCATTAAATAAACCACGCCTTTATCAAAGTATAATATATTTAAGTACTAACATACAGTATGGACACTCCCTGCCGCTCTCTAGATTGCGACCTCACCCCCTCGTCACCCAGATTGATACAGATTGGCTATAGTTTGGTTCTCGAACGTATGGGATTTTGCCGTGATTTAGTTTGCTCCGTCATTTGTTTTTAGAAATGTCATTTTACGACCGTTGTTTGAAGTGTCCGGGGTGTGCCTTTATATTACGCCCTGTATAACCACACTGTTTGTAGACTTTAATTGGCAGAATGAATACTTATACAGGTTGTAACAAAATTGGTGTAGGTCCCGTTAACTGGGGGGGGGGGGGTTCTACTCATCATACTGAACAACTTTCTCCAAGAAACCCATAGGCAATTCTTGAAAAAAATTGGACCCTCCGTCATCATCATTACAGCTCATATACGTCCCCACCGAGGGGCTCGAGCCTACCCTGAATCAGGGCGATTAGGCCTTAGTCGACCACGCGGGCCCAGTGCGGGTTGGTCGACTTCACACACAACCTTCGAGTTTCTTCGCAGGCGTGTGCAGGTTTCCTCACGATGTTTTCCTTCACCGTTAAAGCAATCGGTAAGTATGTACGTAAGTTTTTGAAAAACTCATTGGTACATTGGCCGTCCAGATTTGAACCCGGTACCTCTGGTTAGATGTACCGAGTCGTTACCGGTTGAGCCACCGACGCTTTTTTTTTTTTTTGCTTTTGGACCCTCCGTACAATGAACAAAATTGGTTGATCAGCTGATTTTTTTGTGATTTCAGCAAAGTCGTAAAACAAAAGTTGTTCAGTATCCGCTTCCATCTTCGGCATCATCGTCACTTACCATCTGGTGAGATGATGCCAAGGGCTTACCAATAAAGAATAAAAAAAAATAGAAATAGAAACACCAGTTAACGGAACCTACACTAAATTTGTTACACCCTGTATAGGTTGATAAAAAAAAGTCTGACAAAATATTAAATATGGTTGCTACTCATAAGACTAAAAAAAATTCTTCAAGAAACCCATAATCGACAAACAAAAAAAAATTTGCTTCTCATACAAATCGTTCACCTGATTATGCAACATTGTATTATCATCGTATCAGCTCATATACATCCCCACCGAGGGGCTCGAGGCGACCCTGAATTAGGGCGATCGGGATTTAATCGATAACGAGGGCCCAGTGCGGGTTGGTCAACTTCACACACAACATTCGAGTTTCTTCGCAGATGTGTGCAGGTTTCCTCACTATGTTTTCCTTCACCGTAAGAGCGTCGGATAAAAGTACATATGAGATCGAAATTCGAAAACACATTGGTACGTGGCAGGACTCGAACCACGACTTCCCGGATAGGAGGTAGCGGCCCTTGCCGTTGCGCCACCGACGCACATAATATAACGTACATATGAAATCGAAATTCGAAAACACATTGGTACGTGGCAGATTTATAACTACGACCTACCGGACCGTAGGTTTGAGTTTGCGTGTACCATCTTCGACTACATCGTCACTTACCATCAGGTGAGATGTAGTCAAACGCTCTCAAAAAGTTTTTTAATAAAAAAAAAAGTTTGCGGCCCTATCCGTTACGCCGCCGATGCTCTTGACTGTTTAAACTTAACTAACACAGAACTGCCCATACGATTCGATGCAAACATTATAATTTAAGCGTGAAAACATTGATTCAAAGTGTTGTTCAACATTCTAATATTCTTTCAACAAAATAGTATGTAAACTTTATGAACAATTGTATTTTCTCTCTACTATATAAAAAAAAGTCGGGTTTTCCTTCCTGACGCTATGACTCCAGAACGCACGAACCGATTTGGCTAATACTTTTTTTGTCGAGTTAGTTATTGTCAGGAGAAGGTTCTTATGTAGGGTAGGGTAGGGTAGTGTAGTGTAGTGTAGGAGGGTAGTGTAGGGTAGGGTAGGGTAGTGTAGGGTAGTGTAGGGTAGTGTAGTGTAGGGTAGTGTAGTGTAGGGTAGTGTAGTGTAGGGTAGTGTAGGGTAGTGTAGTGTAGTGTATGTAGGGTAGGGTAGGGTAGTGTAGGGTAGGGTAGGATAGTGTAGTGTAGGGTAGTGTGGAGTAGTGTAGGGTAGGGTAGTGTAGTGTAGGGTAGAGTAGTATAGGGTAGGGTAGTGTAGTGTAGGGTAGTGTAGGGTAGTGTAGTGTAGTGTATGTAGGGTAGGGTAGGATAGTGTAGGGTAGGGTAGTGTAGGGTAGGGTAGGATAGTGTAGTGTAGGGTAGTGTGGAGTAGTGTAGGGTAGGGTAGTGTAATGTAAGGCGGTACGTAGTTCGCCGGGACAGCTAGTTTTATTTATACTTTTATATATTACATAAAATTATATTTTTATTTAAGAGCGTCGGTCGAGTAATGGCAAGGGCCGCTACCTCTTACAAGGGAGCTCGTGGTTCGAATCCTGCTACGTACCAATGTGTTTTCGAATTTAGATTTCAAATGTACGTTGATCCGACGCTCTTACTGTGAAGGAAAATATCGTGAGAAAATCTGCGAAGAAACTCGAAAGTTGCATGTGAAGT
The DNA here is from genome assembly GCA_947284805.1 of Coleophora flavipennella. Taxonomy (NCBI): domain Eukaryota; kingdom Metazoa; phylum Arthropoda; class Insecta; order Lepidoptera; family Coleophoridae; genus Coleophora; species Coleophora flavipennella. The sequence continues at coordinate 12,965,676 of OX369259.1, read as the reverse complement.
CGACCCGCACTAGGCCCGCATGGTCGACTAAGGCCCGATCGCTCTAATTCAGGTTAGGCTCGAGCCCCTCGGTAGGGTCGAATATGAGCTGATATGATGATACTATTTTTGTAGGTCGCGGGAAGCCGCTGCGCTGGAGGCGCGCAGCGTAGGACTGGTCGTTGCGGAAATCCTTGGGAGAGGCCTTTCCTTGTTACGATGTTGATCCTTTTTTACGAATTATGTATTTGTCAGTCGATGTATGTATGTTTGTCCTAGACAACCAAAGTCGGCGTACCCCAGCTTTTAAATAATGGATTATGGTTTCACACTAGATAAAAGGCAAGGCATCGGTGGAGAAGCGGAGAAACCCTTTTGCTAGATCTTGGTAAGCCCGCTTCCATCTTCGGCAACATCGTCACTTACCACCAGGTGAGATGTTAACAAGGGTTTACCAATTGTGAATAAAAAAAAAAAAAATTTTGGGCAATTACTGCTAAATGTCGGTCTTGCAAAAAAATATTGGACATACTTTAGGATATTGTCTGAGGAATGTGCTAATATGTTACACGATAGCGGTACTTTACTCGATCATAAAAAAACCCAAAATCAGGTCTAAAACGTCTAAAAAAGTCTAAAACGAATTTTTTAATAATGAAATTTCTAAATTTGCACATATTTTTTATATGGAGATATTTCTTTTTAAGTACCACAAAGAATCTGCTAAATTTTAGTTTTTAAATTGAAGTTGAAAACATTGAAAAAGTGCAAAAGTGTGGTTATTTTCTTGACTCTTTTATACGTAAAGGAAAAAACAGAGACAACTGTTTTACAAATGCCTCGCCTTAAAAAGTTGCTTAAAGTATTTAAACCGTAGATTAAAATATACAATAAATTTCTTTTTTTGTATCCCCCATTGATAAGCCCTTGGCATCATCTCACCTGATGTAAGTGACGATGATGCCGAAGATGGAAGCGGGCTTACCAAGATTCCCCAACGCAATGGGCATCTGGCTATCTTTATCTTCAAGCCGGAACACATCAATGCTGTTAACACTGGTGTTTGGTGGCAAGACTTAGATAAGATGGTGGTAGCTAGCAAGGCGGACTATGAAAATTCCCTACCACCAACCAAACCGACTCTTACAAAGTTGACCCCGCCGAGAATCGAACCCGCGACCTCCTGGTGTGAAGCGAATGGACTAACAATTACGCTACGGAGGCGGTTAAAAACGCGCCCGCAGCACAAACGCCCGTCTGCATTCGAACAATGAAGGCAAAGAGTTACCCATCCATTACGCAATCATAACTTTCCGTGTCATACATACAAGGTGTATGAGTGAAGTGACGGCCACATGACCTGACAGTGGGTGAACTTATGCAATTCACCAAAATAATGTCAAATCGTTTTGATATGTAAAATTTGAGCGTCGGTGGCGTAATGGCTAGGGCCGCCGCCTCCTGTCCGGGAGGTCGTGGTTCGAATCCTGCCACTTACCAGTGTGATTTCGAATTTCGATCTCATGTGTACGTTTATCCGACGCTCTTACGGTGAAGGAAAACATCGTGAGGAAACCTGCACACGCCTACAAAGAAACTCGCAGGTTGTGTGTGAAGTCGACCAACCCGCAATGGGCCCGCGTGGTCGACTAAGGCCCGATCGCCCTAATTCAGGGTAGGCTCGAGCCCCTCAGTGGGGACTTATATGAGCTGATATGATGATGATTATGTAAAATTTGGTGTAAGAGAAACCATTGACCGACCCGATCGTGGATTCGATCGTCATCCAGGGCACTCATTACGTCAGTAAAGCTAGCCTTTTAATTTTATTCTCTCGTTGTTATTCAAGCAACAAAATTAATTTTTAGTGATCAATTTAGTGCTTACTAGCTTTTGCCTGCGGCTTCGCCCGCGTGGAAATCGTTTTTATGACTGCCTTTGAGGGTAAGTAGTGCGCGAGCCGAGCGTAGACATGAGTGTCCTCCAGATCCCTCAGAAACTATATCGGGCTATTCTGATTAACAGTTTATGTCAATTACCACCGCTCAAAAATTTCTAATATAAAAAAATCACTTCAATCACTTCATTGCTACGTTGCGATTCCGACGTGCGCGAGCGTGGAAAGGAGTTTTCCCCAGACCCCTCGGGAACTTATATGTCAAGATATACTAATTGGTAAATTATGTCGTTTTATGTTTGTCCTCCTCAACCATTTCTGTGCAAAAAAAATCACAACAACCCATTGTTCCAATTGTTGTATTGAGTGAATTGTTGTGACTTTTTGCACAGAGATTGTTGAGGAGGTGGGACATGACATAATTTACCAACTAAGCATATTCTGACATAGTTCCCGAGGGATCTGGGGAAAACTCATTTCCACGCTCGCGCACGTTATCTTCGTAACGGAGCAACGGATTGAAGTGAATTTTTGTACAGAATTGATTGAGAGTGTGGGAAGTGGCATAGACTGATCCTTAGTGAAATGGAGAAAACTCATGTCTACGCTCGGCTCGCGCACTACTTACCCTCAAAGGCAGTCATAAAAACGATTTCCACGCGGGCGAAGCCGCAGGCAAAAGCTAGTAAGCACTAAATTGATCACTAAAAATTAATTTTGTTGCTTGAATAACAACGAGAGAATAAAATTAAAAGGCTAGCTTTACTGACGTAATGAGTGCCCTGGATGACGATCGAATCCACGATCGGGTCGGTCAATGGTTTCTCTTACACCAAATTTTACATAATCATCATCATCATATCAGCTCATATTATACGTCCACACAGAGGGGCTCGAGCCTACCCTGAATTAGGTCGATCGGGCCTTAGTCGATCACGCGGGCCCAGTGCGGGTTGGTCGACTTCACACACACCCTTCGAGTTTCTTCGCAGGTGTGTGCACGTTTCCTCACGACGTTTTCCTTCACCGTTAAAGCAATCGGTGAGTATATGTACGTAAGTTTCGACAAACTCATTGGTACATTGGCCGTCCGGATTTGAACCCGCCACCTCTGGTATAAAATAAACTATGCGACAGGCCACCCCAAATACACTATAGAAAGTAAGTACATAGCTACCACACAGTGTTACAATACATGACATAACTACCCATCAACAAATTTTACTGCACTTCCGCGACCCGTGACCTGAGTCATACAAACATTCATACAACTAGTTATGTATGCATACACACAAATATCCAACTCCATACATTATTAACTGTTTGAACGACTCGTGAGGTGGTGATAATGGGCGTTTCAAAATATCAGAGAGAGTTGCTAGTCTTTTGTTTGAAAGGGTTTCCGTGTGTGACCTATCGAAGGGATAGTCAGACGTAAAACAAGATCGATTACATCTTTTATACATAATTAAATATATACAAAAGAGAGTCGTGTTAGTTACACCATTTATAACTCAAGAACGGCTGGACCAATTTTTATGATTTTTGTGTTTTTGCATTAAAATTTATCTTTGCCTGGAATAGGATAATAAGTATTAAAAATAGGATATTCGTCAATTAAAAAAAGTATTAGTCAAAAAATAATTGGTTTTAGAGTAGGGTAGGGTAGTGTAGTGTAGGTGTAATGTAGTTAGGGTAGGGTAGGGTAAGGTTGAGGGGGCACGGCATTTGCTGAGCCAGCCGCCGGGGCGCTGTGGATGGATGCTAACGCACTTCCCATGGTGCCCCCCCTATTAAGGCGGTGGAATGTAAACCGTGGAGGTTTTAGTTGGTATTTCCGCAAAAAGCGGGCGAGTCCCACATATCCCAGTCGCTCTTCCCCGAGCGGGTGGTTGAACTCGTAAATGAGTATCCACCACGAAAAAAAAAGGGTAGGGTAAGGTAGTGAAGTGTAAGGTAGTGTAGTGTAGGGTAGGGTAGTGTAGTGTAGGGTAGGGTAAGGACCGGAATGTCACCTTTAGATTCGTGTAAACCTTTGTTTGGAGATCTTCGTTTATTACCCCTGCCTTGCCTTTATATTTATGAGGCCTGCATTTTCGTGAAACAGCACTCACAATTGTTTGTTAAGGCAATTGACGTTAACCCTAGATGTCGACGAAACCCTCACAGACTAGTTTTTTTTGAAACTCCACTGACAGAAAAATACAACCGGAGTTGTCTATGTATGTGTATTAGACTTTACAATAAACTACCGAATAATATTAAAGATTTACCTATTAAAATATTCAAGACAAAATTGTACAAATGGCTTAACGATAAAAACTATTATAATGTAAAAGAATTCTTGCAATAATGTAATCTATTTAATGTTCTACTTTATTATTCAAACTGACAATATTGTTTACAATTTGATTTATATCTACCTGAACTGACACTATTTTGCATGCTTATTTTTGTAAGCGAAACATGATGTACCTTATACATATATATATTTGTTCATCTTAACCACCATGTTTCCAGCGAATAAATGATTTGATTTGATTTGAAGGTAGTGTAGTGTAAGGTGGATCGAAGTTCGCCGGGACAGCTAGTTACAGATAAAAGGTCCCTATGGGCCATGGATCATTGTAATGTGTATAAGTATCATTGTAATAGTTGTGGGAGAGATGTAGTAGTACGGAACCCTCGGAGCGCGAGTCTGACTCGCACTTCACCGGTTTTTTATTTTTGTCGTCTCTCAAAAACGATATTTTGTTCCAAAAATGTTTGCAACACTTAGAAATTCATAATTTTTCAGCATCATTTGTGCACTCATTTTATGTTTTTGAGCAACAAATTCAAATGACAATATTCAATTCAAATTAGTGAAAGACGGTTTAAAGCTATCACTATGGAAAAAATATGCAATATACCTAAAATAATAAAAAACCGATTTCATTGAATAAAATTTTAAAAATAATACCACTTTTGATGTAAAAAAATATACTGTAGATCCTGTTTTTAGCATTAATTGCAAAGTTTCTCGAATACAAATAACACACAAAAATCGGTGACTTTAAGACCTATCATTCTAATTGTACATAATTTTTTTTAACTTATTTGAAAGTATAGAAGTAATAAAAACTTGTAAATATCGAGAATTGGGCGTTCGGCTTCAACGTAACAGCCGCGTTGAAGCCCGCATTGATTTCAAGTTTCAGCTTAAAATGAATAGACTTACGTTCGATATTATTTTCACACGTATCAACCTGCTCGAATTCAGGCATCTTATAAAGCCTTTCAATAATTTGAATTGAATATTGAAGATTCGATGTAACACGATTTATCTTATTTGACAGGACCAAACTAAATATAGGGTACACATTCTGTCTTTATCTTTCTTTATCGAAAATAATGCCTAAATTTAGTTTACTCCTGTCTATCTATCTATCCTTTTATATTTGGCTTCTCTTATAGAACTCTGCCAATGCCATGTCAGTCATGGGAGTGACACTTCAGTACTGCAGATGGCCGGTTTTACGGAATTTAGATATTTTCCTGAAGTTTTCCTGATGATGGGCTAAAACAAAGACAACACAAATACCATCACCAACACATCATCATATCAGCTCATATACGTCCCCACCGAGGGGCTAGAGCCTACCCTGAATCAGGGCGATCGGGCCTTAGTCGACTTCACACACAACCTCACGATGTTTTCCTTCACCGTAAGAGCGTCGGATAAACGTACATATGAAATCGAAATTTGAAATCACATTGGTACGTGGCAGGATTCGAACCACGATCTCCCGGACAGGAGGCGGCCACCGAAGCTCAATCACCAACACATTAAGATATATTTATACATTAATAGATAGTTGTAATACATCTATACATATAATAAAACTATAACGGCCCGTGTCTGTACATGAAATATTTTTGTAAAATAATAACTAACGATTACAGGCCAAAACAACAACTTTTGGAATTTTTGTCTGTCTGTCTGTATGTTCGCGCATCACACAAAAACTACCAGGCCGATTTTGATCAAATTTTGTATGGTGGTACCTTATAGCCCGGGTTAACTTGTAGGATACTTTTTATCCCGGAAAACTCAAGAGTTTCCGTGGATAAATTCAAAACCTCCACGCGGACCAAGTCGCGGGCACAGCTAGTATATTATACGTACTTATGATAGTGATAGTCCTGTCAAATAAGTTAAATCGTTTTACATCGAGTCGAAACCAATGATACTTCATTCAAATCTAAATAAATCTACTATAGAAACATTTTTTTATGAATTGTTAGGAGGCTCGAGTTTCTATACAAACGTAGTTCCGCTTTAATACAAAAACTACATGCTGGATTGAATCCAAACTTTGCAAATGTATTGAATAGACACATATGATATTTGTAATTAGTTTTCGATGTACTAATATAAAACGGAAAAAAACAAGAGCAGTTTGAAACTTTCAGTACAAAACTAATTATTTAAGCCTTCGTTTAATTATATTTAAAATTTACTACGATGAAAACAAATTACAAACATCGATATGTGTCTTCTCAATACATTTGAAAAGTTTGGATTCATTCCGACATGTAGTTTTTGTATTAAAGCGGAACTACGTTTGTATGGAAACTCGAGCCTCCTGGGAGACGAGGAAGGGTTTGTTCTAAACCAAGTTCTACGCTTGTTCCAAAGTATATATATTAGTACTGACATACTGTATGGACACTCCCTGCCGCTCTCTAGAGTGCAACCTCACCCCCTCGTCACCCCGATTGATACAGATTGGTTTCAGTTTGGTTCTCGAACGTATATAATTTCGCCGTGATTTAATTTGTTTCGTCATTTGTTTTTAGAAATGTCATTTCTCGCCCGTTTGTATGAAGTGTCCGGGATGTGGTTGTGCGATAAAGCAAAAACATAAAACCTTTAAAAAACACGTCCCTCTATGATTTTTCCCTGTGTTTTTAATTATTATTTTTTTATAAATTCGCCATAATTGCAAATATTATGTCACAATATCAGTCAAAAAGATACAGCCTAAAGGTAGGACGGGCAGACAAATAGCGTAGGTGTAGTCAATACAAGAAACGTCATAACAAAGGTTTTTTTTGCTCTACATATATCGTATGCACGGTAATACATACGAACATCAAACTTGTTGTGTACAAATTAGAACTAGTAAAACAAAAAATAATAAAAATCCTAATAAAAATAATAAAAACCCCGAATTGAATAAAAAAAATTCGGTGCTCTCGTTAATATGCTTTGAATGAAATGAGTAAGATAGGTACTTCACACCTGGACAGCTTCTATCTTTATATCAAGCACAAGTGCGATCTTGTATGGGGTACTGTTCTCACCTATGGGATGGATCAGCCCGCTATCAGCTGGATACCTTTGACGCTATCGACGACGCGCCCGGAGAGTTACTGGCGAAGATGAGCTTGTCAAAAACAAGCTTCAAAGCCTCGAGCATCGCCGCTAAGTTGCCTGTCTTTCGGTTTTCTATGGAATTCATTTCGGAGATTGTGCTCAAGAACTTAATGACCTCATTCCCCCAGCTCCATTCCGTCTTCGGTCAACGAGACGCGGGGGGAGGTTCCACCCCTTTGTTGTTCATATTCAGCCTATACGCACGAAGCGTTACGCTTACTAATTTATTATGCGGACAGCGATGGAGTGGAACTCCTCGCCTGCGTCTTTGTTTCCCGACTCCTACAATTTGGGGATATTCAAGGCGAGAGTGAACAGGCATTATTTGAGTTTTCGTGTACCATCGTCGACTACATCGTCACTTACCATCAGGTGAGATAAAGTCAAACTCATTTAAATTTTTAATATAAAAAAAGTATCATGGTGGAGAGGTGTGGTGGTGCGGAACCCTTGGTGAGAGAATCCGACTCGCACTTAACCGGTTTCTAAAGATTTACATCATTTTAAATGAATTTGTAAAGAAAATTGCAATCATAAGAAATCACTGTTGCTTTTTGATTGGTCGCATCGACCTTCATCTGTTGATTTACAATTCATTGATATTCAAAATTGACACTATTTTTTAACGAATTTCACAACAGATAGCCACTGTACTACCGTGTGGCTATCGACAGGTTCGATTCCCGGCGGGGTCAACTTTGTAAGACTCGGTTTGGTTGGTGGTAGGGCATTTTCATAGCCCGCCTGGCTAGCTACCACCATCATATCTCAGTCTTGCCGCTAAACATCAGTGTTAACAGCAATGATGTATTTCGGCTTAAAGATAAGATAGACAGATCCCCATAGGGATCTTGGTAAGCCCGCTTTCATCTTCGGCATCGACGTCACTTACTATCAGGTGAGATGATGCCAAGGGTTTATCAATTGTGAATATAACAAAAATTATGATACTTAATTTTTAAGCGAAGCGTCGGTGGTTCGACCGGTAACGACTCGGTCCTCCTAACCAGAGGTGCCGGGTTCAAATCCGGACAGCCAAAGTAACAATGAGTTTTTCTTACGTATATCATATATCATCATATCAGCCGAAGGAAGTCCACTGCTGGACATAGGCCTCCCCCAAGGATCTCCACGACGACCGGTTCTGCGCTGCCCGCATCCAGCGGCTTCCCGCGACCTTCACCAGGTCATCGGTCCACCAAGTGGGAGGCCTGCCTACACTACGTATATATACTCACCGATTGCTTTAACGGTGAAGGAAAACATCGTGAGGAAACCTGCACACACCTGCAAAGAAACTCAAAGGATGTGTGTGAAGTCGACCAACACGCACGCCAGCGTGGAAAAAAGTAGACTATATTATGTAGACTAGCCTGTGTGTTAATCCAGGTCCTAATCTGTTTACCAAATTTCAGCCAGATCTGTTCAGTAGTTTTTGCGTGAAAGAGTTACAAACATACATCCAAACATTCTTACAAACTTTCGCGTTTATAATATTAGTGGGATAATCGGCATTAACAAATAAATCTGAAAAGTGATAAAAAAAGAAGCCGTGTTTATATGTTTTTCTCCTACGCAATGAAACACGGAGTCGCGCCAATGCGACGCACACGCAAGTGATCGCTGGCCGGCCAAGATATATATTTTTTTAAATACCAAAAGAAATTCCAAAGAAACATGACTCAAAATGTTGAGCTGATTGAACACTATCCGTTTCCGGAACACTGGCCCTTAATTGTTGAGTTTATCCGTTTCCGGAACACTGGCCCTTAATGTTGATCTGATTGAACACTATCCGTTTTCGGAACACCTGCCCTTAAATGTTGAGCTGATTAAACACTATCCGTTTTCGGAACACAGGCCCTTAATTGTTGAGCTTATCCGTTTCCGGAACACTGGCCCTTAATGTTGAGCTGATTGAACACTATCCGTTTTCGGAACACCGGCCCTTAAATGTTGAGCTGATTGAACACTATCCGTTTTCGGAACACTGTCCCCTACATCCTGTATTAGGGAGTCCTTTTAACTACTACTGATAAGCCTTGGCCTTGATTCACACCTGATTAAGTCACGATGATGCCGACCACGGAAGCGGGTTTAGCAAGATTCCCCAACGCAATGGCGAAATATCTTATCTTCGTGTCGAAATAAATCAGTGCCGTTTGCATTGATATTTGGCTACAACACTTACATAAGATAATGGTAGCTAGTCAGGCTTGGTTAGAAAAATATGCTTTTTTTTTATTAAAAATTTGAGTGCGTTTGGCTGCACCTCACCTGATGGTAAGTGCCGACGCAGCCGAGGATGTAACACTCAATCTCAAATAGTGCCTATTCACTCTCGTCTTGAAGATTCCTCATCATTTCAGCTCATATACGTCCCCACCGAGGGGCTCGAGCCTACCCTGAATTAGGGCGATCGGGCCTTAGTCGACCACGCGGGCCCAGTGCGGGTTGGTCGACTTCACACACAACCTTCGAGTTTCTTCGCAGGTGTGTGCAGGTTTCCTCACGATGTTTTCCTTCACCGTTAAAGCAATCGGAGAGTATATGTACGTAAGTTACGAAAAACTCATTGGTACATTGGCCGTCCGGATTTGAACCCGGCACCTCTGGTTAGGACGACCGAGTCGTTACCGGTTGAGCCACCGACGCTTGACGACCAATGAAGATTCCTAAATTATACGAATCGAGGAATACAGACGCCGGAAGGGAATTCCACTCCTTGGCCGTTCGCATGATGAACGATTTTTTTACCAACTAAACCAAAGATTAAAAATATTACTTTAAAAATTAAACTAAACCGAGTTTTACAAAGTTATATCCCACAGGGAATCGAAATCGCGATCTCCTTGTATAAGGCTAATTTATGAACATAACACGAAACTGAACAACATTTGTAAATAAACCAACCCAACATAGTTAAGGCACACCCCGGACACTTCATACAACAGGCGAGTAATGACATTTCTAAAAACAAATGACGGAAGAAATGAAATCACGGCGAAATTCTATACGTTCGAGAACCAAACTTAAACCTATCAGTATCAACCTGGGAGACGAGGGGGGTGAGGTCGGATTCCAGAGAGCGGCAGGGAGTGTCCATACTGTGTTGGTACTAGTATGTATACTTTGTTTAAGGCCTCTGGCATGGCTCAAGACAATCCCCCCACCTAACTAGCGCAGCTACTTATCAGTCAAAAAAAAATTACTCGCTGATACATGCTTTACCGAAATTTTCGACATTAGAAGAATTAGGTGCTTTAGTTTATTTTGAAACTATGAACTGTGTAAAATATAGTTCGCTTTAGTTACTGATATCAAGTGTTAAAAGTCGCGTGATCGACGCGACCATCACGAGCGAAAGTCGCACTGACCTACGACCGCTCGCTCCTATTATTTCTATAACCTCCAACTCCTCGTAACGGAAATCGAAACAGTACGCTGCGCACGACCTTGCACTCCGGAAGGCTCTCACGAATGGGAATAAATAAACAAATGAGCATCGGAGAATCATCACTTTCTCCACCATATGCGGGGGGTCACGAGCTAGGAGAACGTCTTATTAGTACAGTATAGTCTAGCTAGACTGTCGATAAATACATATAAGAACACGTAACATTTTGTTCGTTTCGTTCCAAATATATTTTATCCTAGCTTTTGCCCGCGGCTTCGCCCGCGTGGACATCGTTTTTATGACTTCTTAGAGGGTGCGCGTGTTTGCGTTTATATGAATTTTCTCTAGATTCCTTCGGGAACTATGTCAGGATATGCTTATTAGTATCAGCTCCATTCCACCTTCGGTCAACGAGACGCAGGGGGAGGTTTCACCCCTTTGTTGTTCATATTCCTCATTTATTATGCGGACAGCGATGGAGTGGAACTCCTTGCCTGCGTCTGTGTTTCCCGACTCCTACAATTTGGGGATCTTCAAGGCGAGAGTGAATAAGCATTATTTGAGTTTGCGTGTACCATCCTCGACTACGTCGTCACTTACCATCAGGTGAGATATAGTCAAACGCACTCAGTTTTTTAATAAAAAAAAAATAAAAAAAAAATTAAATCATGTTGACTGACTCGGTGGCTCAGTGGTTAGTGCCCTTGACTACTGATTCGAGGGTTGTGGGTTCGATCCCCACCCAGGGCAAGCATTTGTGTGATGAGCAGATTTGTTTGCTCTGTGTCTGGGTGTTAAATATATCTATATATGTATGTATTTAAACGTATATAAGTATGAATATCAGTCTCTGGTAACCCAACACAGGGAATCCTACTTTGGGGCCAGATGACCATGTGTGATTTGTCCCAGAATATTTATTTATTTATGTCATTTCCCACCCCCTCAACCATATCTGTGCAAAATATCAAACAATACATTGTTCCGTTGCGATGTTAAAGAAATTAACAAAAAAAAAAATATTTTCAGTTCCCTCAGGTACTGCATGCTATTTTCACGGGACAAAAAGTAAAGTCCTTCCTCCTGACACAGGCTACCTGCATGCCAAATTTCATTAAGATTCGTCAAGGCTTTGACGCGTGAAAAGGTAACAAACAAATAAACAAACAAACACATTTACACATTTATAATATTAGTAAAGATTATTTTTTAAAGAATCGATTTTATTTTGTAAGTGATTTAATTAGTATTTTGTGTCCGCATAACTGTTACATCATCAATGTTACTCTTGTAAGACCTAAAACTTAAATTGGCCTAAACCGAGAAATTTCCTGCAATCTAGTAAGATTCAAAGACTCAAGGGCATTTAGATTTACACCTACGGACGTGTGCAACGCGACCTTCATACACATCTGTAATTAGATGTGCAGGTTTCCTCACGATGTTTTCCTTCACCGTCAAAGCAATCGGTAAGTATACGAGTATGTACGTAAGTTTCGAAAAACTCATTGGTACATTGGCCGTCCGGATTTGAACCCGGTACCTCTGGTTAGGAGGACCGAGACGATACCGGTTGAGCCACCGACGCTTATGCTGGTAACTAATAATTATATGCCATTAAGATCCCTTGTAAAATAAACAGATTAGAATATTAGCTGTAATTCGTTTGATGCAGTAAAAGTAACTCTTGTCAAATTCAGTTCATCCGTTGCATCAACGATTCGATTACGTTATCAAAATATACTTTAATATATACGTATATTTCCAAACAGCTCAATGAATCGATCGTGATTCCGGTGATGTTATTGAACGAGTGATCCATAATCCTAAAACGACACCAACAAATGAGGTTTTGTAACATATTTTGTTGGTATGAGCGTGCAATATGCAATCTTCTTGGTGGTAAGATTACGCCATAGGTATAGGAATAATAAGCGTGTTATTATGATTCGTAAACTTCTATAATAATAGTGGGAATTGGTTATGGTTACAAGTGCAACACACCAAAAGTACGCAATGTATTAAAGATGTGTTACACGAACTTAATATTATATGTAGCGTTATTTATTAGATAGATAGGTGACGGAAAATAACTGTACTTGTACATTTGGTTGTAAAATAAAGAGTTCACGAACCAAGATAAATGTAAGGTATTAAATTCGACACGAAAACTGTTTATAAACAATCATTATACAAAGTTACTAAGAGGAAATGAAAAAAGGGGAAGACGATGATGGAATAAGAGAACTTTCATATTGTATGTCAAATCATAATTTTTGGTAGGTATGCGTTATTAGATAAATAGTTGACGAAAAATAACTAGGTATATTTTGTTGTACTATGAAGAGTTCAAATATAGTACCATATACATATAGTAACATATTAAAACCACCATTTTGTACCATATTAAAACCCGACTACGGCAAAGACAAAAGAAAAGAAAAAGATGTTTTATTTAGAATCATACATTATTTATCTTTAGGATTAATTCTACAGGTAAGAGTGATTTCCTGTTGGCGCGTTTAAGTTTTTAAACTTTTAACTAGCTATAATAAAAGGTAGGAGCTGGATAAAAGCTGGCATGTGGCCATCTCCTCTTATATATATATATATATACTTATTATAAGAATAGTAAAACTGGATTTCAATTTTAGCCTTACGATTACTACGATTATACTATAAACAACCTAAGGCGAGAACAGTTGTCTGTCTTATTCTTTACGTGTAAAGGGTAAAGAAAATAACCACACTTTTTCAATAGTTTTACGTTTCAATCAAAAACTATAATGAAAGTATAAAAAATAATAAACATACACACATTTCAATACCATAACAAATATTGTTGTATATTTTTTTTAAATTTTACTCCAAAATATTAGTCATACAAGTAACTAGAGTTGAAAAGTAACGGTGAAGACCTATCTTTGAAATTTTTTTATAGAGCCAAATCTGCTCAATCGTGTTTCTTATAGCTTTGACTTTAAGAAACATCATCAACAATTAGGGTCTTTTTTTCAACCTTGGGTTTCTATCTTGGTTGTCTATCATTAAGGAGGAATTGACATCAAAAATAACGAAAATCTGTAATATTACCACCTTAAGAAGTTGTAATGTTGTTTTGTCATCACCAGGGCCACAGAAATATGAATATTTGTTTGTAGTCTTAACTTAATACTACGACAAGGGAGAAATTCTTTGTTTGCCAACCCTCGATGATTAATTACCTAATTTTAGTAGATAAATCATTATACATCAGCTCATATACGTCCCCACCGAGGGCCTTGAGCCTACCCTGAATTAGAGCGCTCGGGCCTTAGTCGACCACGCAGACCCAGTGCCGGTTGGTCGACTTCACACACAACCTTCGAGTTTTTTTGCGGGTGTGTGCAGGTTTCCTCACAATGTTTTCCTTTACCGTTAGAGCGTCGGATAAACGTACATACGAAATTGAAGTTCGAAAACCATTGCTACGTGGCAGGATTCGAACCACTACCTCACGTATTTTGCTTTTGTTTACTACACAATTTTTAACAACAGAATGACAGGAGAGGTCATTTAACAAAAATAGGTATGGGTATTTTCTATAGTGCCATTACTTTTTCGCCACCTAGTATAAGGCTCTTTATCAAAAATATATTTGGACATCAAAATCACTAAGCAATTAAAATTACATAAGCTGTATATAATGAAAGATTCCAAATAAGCAATTAAGCAATGCATATTTAAAGTCGGATATAAAGATGTCAGTGTTAAAACCGTTCACCTTTGGCCTGAAAACATTTTTTAAAGTTACTTCTAATGTCATCGGCTTATCAAAGTCCTTTACAAAGTTGGTACTTATAACGTAAGCTTTTAGATGAATTGTGTCATCAATCAATTTTTTAACACTTAAGTAAATGATTAAGATAAGTGGTTATTTTATTACAAATGACTTTAATATCGATAAAATTGTACTGTCTCTAAATAGTACCTATAAAATTTAACATCCGCGTCTGTCTGTTTTTGCGCTTATTTCTGCTAAACTACGCAACGGATTTTGATACGGTTTTCACTATAACTTACAGAATTTCTTCCAGAAGTTTTATACATAACACGCGTGCTGCGCAATGGCTCGCGCACTTACTAGTAACATATAAAGGCCATGACTCCTGGGACAAAGGTATCGGTTTTTTGAAACGAAGTTCCATAATGCGGCTTATAGGTAAAGTGAATTGGTAGAAATCTTTAGATCTTCAATGACGTCACTAAATGCTATGCGTGCTACCAAAACGTCGTTAGCGCAAGGAAATTCAAGGAGCTTACGCGTTTCGTTCAACGTATAACATACATCAAGGTGTATACCATAATACGCGACCCAATAATACATGATCTATGAACAGCCCGATAACTCGCGTCATGGGCTTGAGCTGAATAAAGCTATGCGCTACCGGATAATACACGACCTTTAATGTACAGCCTGATAACTCGTGTCATGGACTTGGACCAAAATAAAAGCATGTACACAGACCAGCACATCAAGCTACACACTTTGGACTTTGTACCGTTTTTATGCCGAATGCGTATGGATCAGAATCGCACTACGAGTGTATAGCTTGATGTGCTGGCCTCTGTACCTAAAAATAACTTCGTTCTTGTCGGGGCTCCACCGACCGCACCAGTTTTTACTTTCGAGCGACGAAGGAGTGAAGAAGGCATTGTGTTTTGATGGCGAAAAAATCAAATTTGAGATTTTGATGGGGATCGATTGTTTTACATTAATATAGTTTATAAAAATGTGTGTGTGTGTCCGGTGCTCTATTTCCCAAACTACTGGACGGATTTGGATAAAATATTACTTTCATATCTCCAGCTGTTTTTTTTTTTAAAATTTCCCCGTCTTGAATTTTTAGGGTTGCCACCATGCATAAGTAAGGAATCACATAATATCTTAGACAAGATGGAACATTATATATTTACTCAAAAATGGCTCTAACGATTTTGAAGAATCTCGGAACGTTACTATAACTTTACAGTTTACATGGCCTTTAGTACGCGGTAGTCCATTATTCCAAGAAATATTCCCACGACCCACTCTGGACTTTGCAAATTTCATTTTCTTATGGGAACGCAAGGACTTAAGATTTTCTTTTAGATTTTTCTGTAATCTATCCATTTAACCTCATATACTGTGATTTTTTAAATATTTTAGGCCCAATTTTCGCCTATTTTCTTATTAAATCACTTCAAAACTATTTGATTTAAAACAATAAAAAAAAATTTATTTGATCTTCTTACAACAACTCCTTTCATTTAATTTGCCTCACGATATTTTTTTTTTACAACTTACTTAGAGGTATTTTTCTGTTGGTAGTTAAAGTTTTGGTGCGGAACCCTGTTCGTGTGACCCCGAGTCGCACTTGGCCCGTCTTGTTCTGTTGGTAGTTAAAGTTTTGGTGCGGAACCCTGTTCGTGTGACCCCGAGTCGCACTTGGCCCGTCTTGTTCTGTTGGTAGTTAAAGTTTTGGTGCGGAACCCTGTTCGTGTGACCCCGAGTCGCACTTGGCCCGTCTTGTTCTGTTGGTAGTTAAAGTTTTAGTGCGGAACCCTGTTCGTGTGACCCCGAGTCGCACTTGGCCGGTCTTGTTCTGTTGGTAGTTACAGTTTTGGTGCGGAACCCTGTTTGTGTGACCCCGAGTCGCACTTGGCCGGTCTTGTTCTGTTGGTAGTTACAGTTTTGGTGCGGAACCCTGTTTGTGTGACCCCGAGTCGCACTTGGCCCGTCTTGTTCTGTTGGTAGTTAAAGTTTTGGTGCGGAACCCTGTTTGTGTGACCCCGAGTCGCACTTGGCCAGTCTTGTTCTGATGGTAGTTAAAGTTTTGTTGCGTAACCCTGTTTGTGTGACCCCGAGTCGCACTTGGCCCGTCTTGTTCTGTTGGTAGTTAAAGTTTTGGTGCGGAACCCTGTTTGTGTGACCCCCGAGTCGCACTTGGCCCGTCTTGTTCTGTTGGTAGTTAAAGTTTTGGTGCGGAACCCTGTTTGTGTGACCCCGAGTCGCACTTGGCCGGTCTTGTTCTGTTGATAGTTACAGTTTTGGTGCGGAACCCTGTTTGTGTGACCCCGAGTCGCACTTGGCCGGTCTTGTTCTGATGGTAGTTAAAGTTTTGGTGCAGAACCCTGTTTGTGTGACCCCGAGTCGCACTTGGCCCGTCTTGTTCTGTTGGTAGTTAAAGTTTTGGTGCGGAACCCTGTTTGTGTGACCCCGAGTCACACTTGGCCAGTCTTGTTCTGTTGGTAGTTAAAGTTTTGGTGAGGAACCCTGTTTGTGTGACCCCGAGTCGCACTTGGCCCGTCTTGTTCTGTTGGTAGTTACAGTTTTGGTGCGGAACCCTGTTTGTGTGACCCCGAGTCGCACTTGGCCCGTCTTGTTCTGTTGGTAGTTAAAGTTTTGGTGCGGAACCCTGTTTGTGTAACCCCGAGTCGCACTTGGCCAGTTTTTGTTTTTAGGTGCAATGTTAACAGTATTGATATTTACCGGCTTGAAGATAAGGAAGCCAGTTCTCCTCTGCGCTGGGGAATCTTGGCCCGCTTTCACCTTCGACATCATCGTTACTCAAATAATGCCAAATGCTTAGCAATTATGGATAAAAAAGGTCGTGCACTAATAATCATACAAAGTTTGACGCTTGCGTATGTATAACCAAGTAACTAGTATCTCATCTGTGGTATTACTTTTATTATTTATATTATTAGAGCAAAAACAAAAAAAAACATTTACTAACCACGATTCCTGTATAAGGTTCTGATTTTTTTTATTTTTAGTATGTAGTATGATTTAGATTTTAGATAAGTAGTAAGGTTATAGTAAATTTTCCTTTTTTCAATTTTGTTCCATATGTTTGCTTTGCACAGCCCTTACTTTTATTTAGATGTATCCAATCTCTGGACTGCTGGAAGAAATTGCTAATTTGCAATAAGGCCGCCTAAATTGTACAATTTAAATTTTTACTGTGTATTCTGTACTATTGTTTATATTATTTTTAATTGTTGTACAATAAAGCATATTTAATTGATTTTTTTTGGAATCACCAATTTTGGAATAACACAATACCATATAGTTTGAAAATTTCTACCGGTTACATACTATGGTTTAAAAGATTCAATTGTTTAAACGTCGTCGGACGGACGGACCGACAAACAGCGGAGGCTTAGTTATTAGGTCCCGTTTGCACTTTTTAGTACGGAACCTTAAAAAAACATTGACATGCAAAAGCGGCCTAAGCGCTTTAAGCGATTTCATATAAGCAACCTTTGGTGAAAGGAGGAGACGAAAAGTTTATAGATGTGGCCAGAAGTGGAAAAAAAAGATATAATCTTTTGTGCCTTATAAAATTATGTGACTACAACAAGACATTGTAACGTACTTTTGCCCTACATAGCTAATTTTACAAAAGCATGCAACATCAACAATGATCATAGAAAGTGAATCATCATCACATCAGACATTATCATCTTCATGAGAAATTAAACAACAATAAGAATTATATCCAATTGTAACAGTTCTCACAACATGTAGGACGTTAGTTGATGTTCAGAGGTAGGGTTGCCAGATGGTACCCAAAAGTATATAATTATTCTCCTATTCAATGTTTTATCCTCACGTCCTCTTTTCCTACTTTATGACCTCCTTTTGTCATCATATCAGCCGAAAACGTCCACTGCTGGACAAAGGCCTTCCCCCAAGGATTTCCACGACGACCGGTCCTGCGCTGCCCGCATCCATCGGCTTCCCGCGATCTTCACCAGGTCGTCGGTCCATCGCGTGGGAGGCCTGCCATTGTACGTTTATAATGCGTAATGAAAAGTGTCGTGCGCCGTGTGTGGTGTAAAGTTAAGTTAAATCTTTGATGAACACAACTTTAAAAACTGTTCACTCCTATTTGGGAAGTCAGGTAAAAACACGTCATGGAAAGATTTTTCATAAGTATTTGTGGATAAACCGAAAAATTCTTGCTAAAATTGGCAGCTCAGCAAATAAACCAAATCATATATAAAAAAACTCGTTGATTGGAAACGGCATTGATTGGAACAGTGGTCTCTGTCTTTTTATTTACGTGTAAAGACTACAGAAAGTAACCACCCTTTGGATTTTTTCAATGTTTTTTGTTTTAATTAAAAACTACAATTATTGTTTAAAATTCATCTGGCATATTGAAGTGTGTGTTAAGCCTAATCGACAAAGAAAAAAATTAAATTAAAAATTTAAAAAACCCCCGACAAAAACCTCTAAAAAGTAAACAATAATATGTATTGACCCTTTGAGTTTAATTTAAGTAGTAATATTTTGATCCAAGAGTCGTCGCGTAGGGGGACCGCTAAGTTGTGAAGTTATTACTAATTAGTTGTAGTAAAGTAAATCAGTTGTGTTTTTATTTTATTTACTTAGCGGTCCCCCTACGCGACGACTCTTGGATCAAAATATTACTACTTAAATTAAACTCAAAGGGTCAATACATATTATTGTTTACTTTTTAGAGGTTTTTGTCGGGGGTTTTTTAAATTTTTAATTTAATTTTTATTTCGTGCTTTTTAAACTTTACATAACTATTACATACAATCGAAACTCTACCCCCACATTCATACAAATAGTTTCCGGGACGAAACACGATACTGCGACACAAAATCTAGCCTATTTTGAATCGATCAAGCCTGTGGAAGTTGCTCACCTCCCTTGTTTGAAGCTGCAATTAAATGTGTTATAACTCTAAACTTCAAATCCATGGACCCATGGAAGTTTTTTACTTTTTTAACCGCTGCTTCAGCAGATTCCAGGAGATGCTGCAGCATCAGGTCATGGTTACCATATTATATCTAACACCTATTCATTGAGACTATTCTAATAATTTCTTTTCTAATTCTATTTAAAAGTGTGTGTAACACCTATTTGAAATAAATTGTTTTGAATATTTTTTTTGAGCCCAAACACGATACTTCTACTGAAAGTTTTTGAGGAGTTGGGTATTCTGTAGATTCTAGGAGATGCTGCATCAACAGTTCAAGGTTATCATGGTTTTGCAATATTTTTACATTAACAGGGCACCAAATTTTGAATCGATCAGACCTGTATAAGTTGCCCAGATCCCTAAGTCACCTAGATAAGAGCTGATAACCCTCAAACGGCTGAACAGATCTTTATCGATTATAGCTAAGAACCACCGCAAGGAAACTTGTTTCACGTAAAAAAAACCGCATCAAAATCGGTCCATCCGTTCGAGAGTTGCGATGCCACAGACAAACAGACACAAACACACAGAAATTGGCGTCAAACTTATAACACCCCTCTTTTTGCGTCGGGGGTTTATATAAGAAATCAAAGCGAAGGTTTATCTCAATAATATTTAGTTCACAGTTAGTCATAGTTTCAGGTACGTAGGTATGTCAAAAATTTAACGGATTTTAACAACATCAGCTCACCGTGTTGCCACCATTGCATTGTATGCAGAATCAAATACTGATCAAAACGAGTCCAAACACGACATATCTGCTATTATTTTTTTAAGAGTGTACTAGTGTGCTGGATATCCTGGCCGCAGCATCAGCTCACCGTGTTGCCACCATTGCATTGTATGCAGAATCAAATACTGATCAAAACGAGTCCAAACACGACATATCTGCTATTATTTTTTTAAGAGTGTACTAGTGTGCTGGATATCCTGGCCGCAGCATCAGCTCACCGTGTTGCCACCATTGCATTGTATGCAGAATCAAATACTGATCAAAACGAGTCCAAACACGACATATCTGCTATTATTTTTTTAAGAGTGTGCTAGTGTTCTGGATATCCTGGCTGCAGCATCAGACCAAGAGTTCCATAATCCTGCATAGTTATTAAGCATACATGAGTGTTTCAAGTTTTTGGTCACATGTATGTTTGAAAGTAAAGTAAATACACATTAAGAGTCTAAGAACCCTACCGCAGCTAACAAAAGAGCTGATGACCTTGAAACGGCTGAACCGATTTTGATAAAACGTATCTAAGAACCATCGCCAAAAAACCTGCTTGTAAATAAAAAAAACCGCATCCAAATCGGTTAACCCGTTTGAGAGCTACGGTGCCACAGACAGACACACAGACAGACACACAGACACACACACAGACACACACACACATAGCGGTCAAACTTATAACACCCCTCTTTTTTGCGTCGGGGGTTAAAAATAAGAGGTACTAAATCGGTTTGGTTTGAATGTAGAATGCAAATGTCTGTTTTAAAAGAGGTTTCTTTGATATTTTTTTTCTGTTATAATAGTTAACGAATCGTGTTTATGCAACTGACAAAATGAAGAATCAGGTGACAAAATATCAATTTCTTATGTTTTGTGATTGCTGAGAAAAATCGAGATCCCTATGACCAAAGTTTCCAATGCGTCGCCTTAATATTTAATTTTCCTTATTTTTACAAGCTTGCAATGTATATGTATGTTTGTTCGGGTGGAATCTTGCAAGTTAAATTTGACCCACTTCCCGGTTTCTAACTGAGCTGAAATTTTGCATGCACGTGCATGACAATGCAATATCAAAACTTTTTACGTTTTTCGAAAATTATTAGACCCATCAGTTCTCCTTTGTCGAATTATCATCTGGCAACCCTATTCAGAGGGCAATAGCGTTACCACAGTGCAAACAAGCAGTAGGGACAGTAACACATTACAGATCAGAAAAACAAACGTGAAATATCAAAAAGGTTTATACAATTGAGCTAAAACGTTACAAGTGAAAATGAAGTACATTTTCGTTTAATGCGAGCTTCATAAATGTTCTAGGGAAATTTTGTATAATCTATTGATCGATACTTTTATTTATCTCATGCACCTAACTTATACTCGATTAGTGTACGAGAAAAATCTAAAAGTATTCCAAAACTACATAGGTAATTTTCCAAATAAAAAGGCACCACGTGACTTTTACATCAGGTAGCCCATCAGTTTTCAGTAAAAACAACCGTTTACAATTAAAAAAACCGGTCAAGTTAAAGTCAGAGTTGCACACGGAGGGTTCCGTATCATCGTAAAAAAACACGTTTCTTGTATCCCCTTAAATTTTTAATGTCTATTGGTACAGTGGCTTCCCGCGAGCTTCACCAAGTCTTCGGTCCACCGCATGGGACGCTTGCCTACGCTACGTTTTCCGGTGCGCGGTCGCCACTCGAGAACTTCACTGCCCCAACGGCCATCTGTTCAACGAGCTATGTGCCCTGCCCACTGCCACTTCTTACTGTCTGAAATAAAGCCCGCTGACAGGCGGACTCCGAAAAACTTGTGAAGATTGACAGTGGCCTTACTGTACCATATCTCACCTACCTATAATGATAGGTGCGACCATTATGCAATTCCGTTATGTAAACAACAATTTAAAGTGACTTACTATATTCCATTCATTGAATAGGGATGACGACAGCATCAGAAATAAATTATGAACTCTTGATCACTAAATTGCCCTCCTACCTAAACTTCGGAACACCTCACTCGTTTTGTTTTCCATCAAATCTACGATTTTTAACTCACCTAAATCACAGAATGAGTACATAAATGAAGCTGCTAAACTATTACGTCACGCCTAGGTATTTCAAACATTTTTAGAACAAAATGTCGTTTTTGACAGATGATAAAAAGTAACTCAGATGACTAGCATTCGTCAGCCCTATTGTAAAGAGTAATAAAAACCACGTTAAGAAAATCGACTTAAATCACAGCAACTAAGTACAATTTTAATAAATTTTCTTTTGTTTTTGTTAATACCCTAAAATAGTACTGAAACTGTTTAACCGCCTCCGTGGCGTAATGTTAAGCCCATTCGCTTCGCCCTAGGAGGTCGCGGGTTCGATTCCCGGTGGGGTCAACTTGCAAGACTCGGTTTGGTTGGTGGTAGGGCATTTTCTAAGCCCGCCTGGCTAGTTTCCACCATCTTATCTAAGTCTTGCCGCCAAACATCATTGTTAACAACATTAATGTGTTCCGGCTTGAAGATAAGATATCCAGTTCTCCATTGCGTTGGGGAATCTTGGTAAGCCCGCTTCCATCATCGGTATCATCGTCACTTACCATCAGGTGAGATGATGCCAAGGGCTTATCAATTGTGAATAAAAAAAAATTAAAAAATAACTGATTTTGAAGAAATTTCTGTAGTACAAAAATCGAAGTATTATGTACTACTGCACGTGACCAATGTAAATGTCTATTCTTCCACTTACTTTATTTATGAGAGTAACTGATAATTTAGCTTATACTAGTTGGAGTGTTACAACTGACTTGCAGCCGACCGTGCATGAGAATTTTAAGGTGTTTCTAAATTTAGCATCACTGTACCTACGTAAATACGTAAAGAGCATCGGTAGTGTAACAGCTAGGGACGCTACCTCCTGTCCGGGAGGTCGTGGTTCGAATACTGCTACGTACCAATGAGTTTTAGAATTTCGATTTCATAGGTGTCTGACGCTCCTATAGTGAAGGTAAACATCGCGAGGAAACGTGCACACGCCTGCGAAGAAACTCGAAGGTTGTGTGTGAAGTCGACCAACCCACACAGGGCCCGCGTAGTCGACTAAGGCCCGATCGCCTTAATTCAGGGTGGGCTCGAGTCCCTTGGTCGGGACGTATATCCTACTAATATTATAAACGCGAAAGTTTGTAAGAATGTATGGATGTATGGATGTTACTCTTTCACGCAAAAACTACTGAACGGATCTGACTGAAATTTGGTAAGTAGACAGTTATGGACCTGGATTACCAAATAGGCTACTTAAGTAGGCACTGCGCACCCTCGTTGTCCACGCAGGTGAAGACGGGGGAAACAGCTAGTGAGCTGATATAATGATTTCATCTACATTCAAGCATTGTGCGTCAGTCACAAAGCACCGTTATCTACTTAAGCTAAATTACTAAATTTGTTACCAAGTCATCCGTGTACTTGTCATAACGTGTAAATGACTCTACATCATGACATCGGCCAACAGAGCGTAAGATTGTTACCACTGTACGTACGATTGTCTTACATAATAGTGAATCATACGCACACTGGTATTTACTACACACAATGTTAGATGTATCAATCAGCTCATATAAGTCCCCACCGAGGGGCTCGAGTCTACCCTGTATTAGGCCGATCGGCCAGTGCGGGTGGGTCAACTTCACACACAACCTTCGAGTTTCTTCGCAGGCGTATGCAGGTTTCCTCGCTATGTTTTCCTTCGCCGTAAGAGCGTCGGATAAACGTACTAAGAATTCGAAAAAACTTTGGTACGCGGCAGGATTTGAACAACGACTTCCTGGACAGAAGGTAACGGCCCTAGCCGTTAGGCCACCAACGCTCCTGTTAGATGTATACTTAAATAATAAACCCACATACTATTAATTCACTAACGAATAAATGTCAGGAAAGTTTAATATCGAACATAGTGAAGCTATATCGGTTAAAAATAAAAGCACGATTAAAAAATGATGAACCAATAGGTGATCATTAAGAGGATTGTGATTGATACAAACGGCGTTAACGATTTTCACCTCTTAAATGTTAACCGATTTGGACCAATTTTAGGTAGGTTGTCAGTCAAAACAAAAGCTAGGCTTATACGTTTCGTTTTTTTTAAATTACTGATTATAAATAAACAAAAAAATGGCCGAAATTAGTTTTGTGTGAAAACACGTGAACGACAATAAAATAACTTATTAACTTTTTTGAAAAAACAAAAACATACAAGCCTAGCTTTTGTTCTGACTGACAACCTATCAAAAATTAGTCCAAATCGGTTAACATTTAAGAGGTGAAAATCGTTAACGCCCTTTGTATGAAAAGTCGCAGCTTCACAATGCTCTTCAAAGTGCTGTTGGACACAAATCCAGAATTTTGTAAGAAAAATCTATGAACTTTTTCCATAAAATACATTATATTACCAATTGCAAATATAGGGTTGTTTTTTAAAATATACATTTATTTTCTGAAAAGACTACGGAAACCTACTACACACGAGTCCGACTCGCACTTGGCCGGTTTTTTTTCTTAATAATAATTGAAAACGCTAAACACGTTAAAAAACCGACTTCCATCGCAACAACTTAGTACAATTTGGAATTATTATATTTGGTTTTTGTTAATTTTCTAATAAAGTACTACACAGATTTTGATAAAATTTATAAGAAATTATAAGGGACACGGGAAGCACTAGATTTCAAATAAAAAAAATATCATAAAAATCGGTTAACCCAGTCAAAAGTTCTGAGGAAACACACATACAAAAAAATACATACAGTCGAATTGAGAACCTCCTTCTTTTTGGAAGTCGGTTGAAAATAAGAAACACTCGCTCTACTGTGCTTTTGGTGTGCAATCATTTCTTTGTCATCCTAACTCATTACGTTTTTAGTGATGTGCAGACTTATATTGCAGAGTCCAGGTTAATGAATCAGTCATTTGCTTTGCTTTT
Organism: Coleophora flavipennella; assembly: GCA_947284805.1. Classification (NCBI taxonomy): domain Eukaryota; kingdom Metazoa; phylum Arthropoda; class Insecta; order Lepidoptera; family Coleophoridae; genus Coleophora; species Coleophora flavipennella. The sequence continues at coordinate 12,940,525 of OX369259.1, read as the reverse complement.
CTTAGGTGAGGCTGCATTTCCTCAATTAAATAAGTGGAACAAACCATTAACAAACATAAATATACAGGGTGTAAAAAAATTGGTGTAGCACCCGTTAACTGGGGGTTCTACTTATCATACTGAACAAATTTCCCCACGTAACCCATAGTCAATTCTCGAAAAAAATTTGAACCCTGCATACTATAAACACAAAGTTGGTCGATCAGCTAATCTGATTTCTGATCCATTGTATGAAATGTCCAGGGTGTGCCTCCGTTCTTATATCGTGTCATCAAACAACCAGCTATGTATGAAGAAGGTTACAAAGATTGCTTAGATAAGTATTTTTGTTTAACAAAGTTATGTAAAATGTTGTATCAAGATTTCGTCTGTTTATACAGTTGCAATTGACCTCCTCCGTCACCAAACATTCACTGAGCATCACAGAAGATAAGTATTTGCATTACATCATTTAACATTATGCAGTAGGCAAGTGTTATGTAAAAGTGAATCCCGTATGTTTTCAATTTATTAGTTACTAGCTGTTTCCCGCGGCTTCACCCGCGTGGACCACGTTTCTATGACTTTTCGAGGGTGCGCAATGCGCGAGCCGCGAGCGGCTCGCGAGCGTGGTAAAAAGTAGCCTATGTCTTAATCCGGGTCCTAATCTGTCTACCTACCAAATTTCAGCCAAATCCGTTCAGTAGTTTTTGCGGGAAAGCGTAACAGACAGACAGAGTTACTTTCACATTTATAATATTAGTAGGGATGAGTATCTTTGAAGGTTAAGAACTTCGGTCAAGATGGGCGAAGAACAAAAGATTGTCAATTTGAAAACCTCCGAAGCACACTTAGAGCAAAGACGGGTATAGAAGCAAGCACCTCAGTAAGTGACCTCAGTCCTATGTCACTGAAAATCGAGAATCCATCTTTTTTTTTGTTTTAACATGAATACAGTTTGTATTGGAATGAGGCGTGTTTGCTTCTAAAGTCGTTTTAGAAAATAGATTTACTCGAGACTGAAGCGTATTTGCACCTAAAATTTTTTGCTGACATAAAGCCATAGATACAAAGAAAAACTTGACATTCACAGATTAAAACTACTAAATATGAACTGAGGTCACTTTGCTTTTATATCCCTCGTATAATAGTACTAACATACAGTTTGGACACTCCCTTCCGCTCTCTAGATTCCGACGTCACCCCCTCGTTACCCAGATTGACTCACATTGGTTTTTGAACATATGGGATTTCACCGTGATTTTGTTTGCTCCGTCATTTGTTTTTAGAAATGTCACTTCACGACCGTTTGTATGCAGTAACTATAACGGAAACCAAAACGTAACCAGCCGTCAAATCGCCGTTATTTGAGCATAATAGTGGCGTAATGGTTAGTCCATTCGCTTCACACCAGGAGGTCGAGGGTTCGATTCCCGGTGGGATCAACTTGTAAGACTCGGTTTGGTTGGTGGTAGGGCATTTTCTAAGCCCTGGCTAGCTACCACCATCTTATCTAAGTCTTGCCGCCAAACATCAGTGTTAACAACGTTAATGTATTCCGGCTTAAAGATAAGATAGCCAGATCCCCAATGCGTTGGGGAAGCTTGGTAAGCCCGCTTCCATCTTAGGCATCATCGTCACTTACCATCAGGTGAGATATATTCATCATGAATAATATTCGTATATTATTAAATATACACAGATTTATTCTGCGATGCAATATTGAAACTAGGTCAACGGAAAATACCCAATGAATTTTGATTCCCTTGAGAGTGTCGAAATATACAGTTTTTGAGGTATCGGCCGTATCTTTTTTAAGTTAACTTAGAAGTTTGATTTTTTGACAGCTTCAAGATACCTACTGTAAACCGGAATATATGGATTTAATTTCAATTCTATACCTCCACGCGTTCTCGAGATAAACAGATTGATGGACGGACAACAAAGTGATCCTATAAGGTTTCCGTTTTTTTGGAGTTTACTCCTTAAGAATCGATTTGCAATAATAAGGAGCCCGGTATGAGAAAAATGTGAGGAGTAAAATCTATCGATGAATGACAGCGTTACGAAAAAGTTTCGATACAAAAAGGTCGTGTTCAATAGTAGAAATGAAGTGAGTTATAGTTTTTTTTTCAAGCGCGAGTAAACTCCAGTCGTGCGTCGGAGCTGACACACACATTTTTTTTTTATTTTGAGGTACGAAATCCAAAAAAAACGGGTTTTGTTCGAGATACAACTACTAATTATTAAGTGTATACTTCCTATAATAATCCATTATCAGAAATCAAATCAGAGGAAGGAATTCGTGTCGGCGCATTTGCTTACGAGGTCATTTCAAAAGCTTCATTATTTTTATCAAATAAACACTAGCATACCAAAACAATAACAATAACAAGTCATGATTAATTAAAAAACGTATAGTTATAACTTACTTAATCAGCATTATGCTTCCTCATTTATTATGCGGAACTCCTTGCCTGCGTCTGTACCTATCCTACAATTTGGGGATCTCCAAGGCGAGAGTGAATAAGCATTATTTGAGTTTGCGTGTACCATCCTCGACTACATCGTCACTTACCATCAGGTGAGATGTCGTCAAACGCACTCAAATTTTAAATTTTAAAAAGTACACTCTGTAAAAATTTCAACTATCTATATATATACTCTCAAATAATTAAAGAGCGGAGGCTTATTGTTAGTAAGAGGGTCCCGTTGAAACCATTTGGGTACGCAACCCTAAAAACCTACAAACATCATATCAGCCGAAACACGTCCACTGCTGGACAAAGGCCTCCCCCAGGGATTTCCACGACGACTGTTCCTGCGCTGCCCGCATCCAGCGGTCGTCGGTCCAACGTGTGGGAGGCCTGCCTACGCTACTTTTTCCGGTGCCCAAAAACCTACTATAGATTTCTGAATTAATCATCATATCAGCTCATTCATATACGTCCCCAGCGAGGGGCTCGAGCCTACCCTGAATTAGGGCGATCAGGCCTTAGTCGACCACGTGGGCCCATTGCAGTTTAGTCGACTTCACACACAAACTTCCAGTATCTTCGCAGGCGTGTGCAGGTTTCCTCTTGAAGTTTTCCTTCAACGCAAGAGCGTCAGATAAACGTACAATAAGAAATCGGAATTCGAAATCACATTGGTACGTGGCAGGCAGGATTTGAATCACGACCTCCCGGACAGGATAAACGCTTCTTAAAAACGCTTCTGACTTAATAAATACACCGATCTCAAATCTTCACAAACTGACAAAAACCATGTCAATATAAAAGTTGAGACAGTCATGGTAACCGGGACATGACTGTGTTCATTTCGTATGCAATTGTTTTGAAAATGTCATTAATCAAAGTTTTAATGCCTTTAGCCACGTAAGGCCTAAATATTTTAACTTCGCCGCTGGTTTACAGAACAATGATATTATAATTATATGATCTGCAAAAAAAGTCGGTTTCACACGATCGGAGTCGTAGAAAATAGGTTTAAGGTGAGGTATTGATTGGAACAGTTGTCTCTGTCTTTTTCTTTACGTATAAAGAGTGACGAAAATAACCACACTTTTTAACTTTTCAGTGGTTTTTCGTTTCAATTAAAAACTGCAATGAAAGTATTAAAAATAATAATCTCACTATGTATTATCATAACAAATATTGTTGTATATTTTTTTAAACTTCAAAATATTAGTCATAACTAGAGTTGAAAGTAACGGTGTAGCTGTAGACCTATCTTTGGGATTTTTTTCTATCGAGCCAAAACTACTCGATCGTGTTTCTAATAACTTTTGACTTTAAGGAACATCATCAACAATAAGGGTATTTTTTCATCCTTAGGATTTTTATCGTTTAGGAGTAATTAACGTCAAATATTAAATATATTAAATCTGTAATATTACCGCTTTAAGAGGGAACCGATTCATTGCTAAGGACTGTCGTACGACAGTCTACGAAGCAAAATTTGAACATTTTTATAATAACAATTTTTATAAGAAGCAAAATTTGAACAATATTTATCAGCTTTATGTATACTCTCAATAACATACATACCTAATTTATTTATAATGCAACAGGTGATTTATACCTAAGGAAAGTCAGAATGTATACTCAAAGGATTTGAGATTCAGGCGCCAATAAGCATCTCTTGTACACTTACTATAGAACTAGCGAGCTACTAACGACTTACTAAAAGTCTACATTTATCTGCAGTTTTTACATTTAGCACAATAAAATTAATCTGTATGTTAACATGACAACGACATGAAAAGCGTCACATTCATAGTCATGTATCTCAATTCGAACATTTCTTAGTCACAAACTTAATGTGTTTGACCTCCTACTGATTTCAGCTACGCGCGGTTTTGTAACAGCTCTTAGACGAAACTTTATGAAATCTTACAATTGTTGTGCGCAAGAAATTCAGCAAGACCTAGGTATAATATTACAATTAACGTTTTTATTGTCTATTTAAAGACTTTATCTGCGCATGCGTCTTTCGCCTCCATTCTCAAAAACTGCTAAATTGAAACAATGGTCTATAGTTCCATGAGTTAAGTTAGGGAGATTTGCATAAAGCCTTCTCACGCATTTATGGGAATGTTTAGGCAAATGCACCATCGTTTAAGTAATACTGTAGCTATAACAGTGGCGTAGCTACCGGAGGGCTAGACGGGGCAGTGCCCCGGGGGGGCCCAAGCTCAGGGGGCCCCTCGGACTCTGACTTACAAACTATTAATTGAACTACCTAGTGAAAATTTCTCCCCATTTCTCCCAAATTCTCAAACTTAACCCATGTTTTGAATTTTTGCAATTAATTTACCCAATTATACATTCCTAAAAAATATACTGGAGTATACGTCGAATTCGGAACACGGCGAATACGAAACAAACAATTATAAATAGTTTAGTTGGGGCCCTAGTTTATTTCTTGCCCCAGGGCCTTTGGTTACCTAGCTACGCTACTGAGCTATAAGAACGATTATGAGACTATAGCTTGATACGTAACATTTTTTAACCCAAAAACTTATCTTCAAAACAAATTAAACGAGCCTAAACTCGATATTATTGTATTGTTTTAGTAGATACCGACTTCTTATGGCCACTTTCCGGCTCCATCATCAAGGCCCTGGATATCATCTACGATCAAAGTACTCTTCAAGACAAATCAAACGAGCCCAAACTCGATGTAAGGTAAGTGACCCAAATAAAGCCTACCTTAATTTTAACTCGACACAACTAGAAGGTTAATAACAATAATACGCTAATATATTTAAATACTTATATTTATTTATTAAACTTTTTAGTAAAATTAACCAAATTGGTCTAGAAACAAAAATCACACTTCTGTGAACAAAACAAACTTAAATGTCAGTTTGGCCTTATTAGGAACCCTGTGTCCCAATAAAGCCTTAGAAAAAATAATAAAACTACTTAACATCTTAGCTGCTAAAAATGAACTTAGTATTAGTTTTAAGCAAAATAATTTTTGGTCCTTTTAATCAGTCTTGCTAATGTAATTAAATACGAGCTTATTCCGCCTTTTTTATCTTCTTCTTTAAACAGTTGCCAGGTGTTAGACCAACACATAGCTCATGATACCAGATATTACAGGTAAGGCATTGCCGCATGTCCTCAACCCGATCTTCCTTACATGCTGGACAGTACCATGATATATTATCATGAAGTTTTGTTTTAGCTGGCTTGGGATTCGGCTTAGATCTTGCAGCCACATCTGATGAAGGATCAGGGCGACCTATTTTCGATAGAATTTTTACTGAGGTCCGAGTTGTTGATACTGTTGTAACTGGTGCAGTTGTAGTACCCTTAATTGGCAGTGAATTAGGTAACTAACTAACTAAAACATAGTCTTTATAACTACACCTCAAATAAGGCCTGCACATTTTTTTCAAAGGCCTTATTAGGACATACCACGTAAGTTCAAAAAACAGTTATTGCTTAGAATATACCTATAATATAACCATTTCATTCGTATGATAAGGTAGATAAACGTGCAATAAAACAATACACAAAAGATAACAAACCGTAAATAAAAAGGAATGAAAATACTCACTATTTTCTGAGAAAAAATTTTATAACATCAAGCGAGCGCTCCGCCGTCGTGACAATTTGCGACTGCAGGTCCCAACATGTTCGCATCCCGAGCCCCTTACTGTTCTCGTGTGCGTTAAGTACCGTACACGCACACATCTAGAACCTTTGGTGGGAGTAATGAAATCGCGAAGCGGGAAATTTTAAAAATAGGCCTTATTGGGAACCAGGCCTTATTTGGGTCATTGACCTTAATTGCATTTTTTTAGTACTGAGTTCCTGTGGCCCAACTTCTTGATCCATCATCAGACACTGGATTTCATCAACGATCATAGTACTCGTCAAGATATATCAAACGAGCCGAAACTCGATGTTATTGCATTGTTTTAGTACTGAGTTCCTGTGGCCACCTTCCGGCTCCATTATCAGACCCTGGATACCATCTACGATCAGAGCTTGATTGCTAGGTATATTGCTCTGTCACCGACTTTACATAAGTGTGCCAAATTTTAGCTCAATTGAACACCGAGAAGTGGTTCAAATTTAACTTTCAAATTTTGAATCGGACAACTTTTATACGAACATTGCAAGTTAAATTAAAGCTTTTAAAAAGCTTATAAAAACATAGACTTCATATGAAAGTTTATGTTAAATCACACTTATTTTAAAAAGTCCATTTCATTTACTTAAGAGGATTGTGAAGCTGCGACTTTTTATACAAACGGTGTTAACGATTTTCACCTCTTAAATGTTAACCGATTTGGAACAATTTGTGATAGGTTGTCAGTCAGAACAAAAGCTAGGCTTATAAGTTTCGTTTTTAAAATTACTGATTATAAATAAACAAAAAATGGCTAAAATTAGTTTTGTATGAAATCATGTGAACGACAATAAAATTAAACTTATTAACTTTACCGAAAAATTAAAAATGTCGAATGTTGAACAATGTTCTGGAAGATTGTGGACCATTCGAAGTCTTTTTGTAGATCAACTTCTTAAACGAAGCCGGATGCCCCAACTAGTGGAAAAATAAAGAGACAGCAATACAAGTAAATACAGGAAGCAGAAAAATACCTTACTTCCTCAGTTTACATAATGCATTTTTATTCCATCTTCGCGAGCTAATCGTGCGTGATCCCTATCTCACGACATCCCGTTCTAAATTCAAAATAACTGCCTGTGATTGTTTGGAATCGACCAATCATGCGGTTAGCTGTCAATTAGCCAATGAGGAAACTATAAAGGCCGCTTCGCCGTTCGAAAATCAAAATTCAAAATGCAGGCTTAGACCAAGTGTAGACTTATAGTTAGTTGCACAAAGGCGAAGCAAATCTATAATTTAATTTGAATGAGGCAATGACAATTATTGTTAATGCAAGATAATAATCATAACATTATGTGTGTACACACACTAGTACTTCTGAGATGGGTTCAAGAATTTTAGTAACTATTTCTAAACGAATTGTGCAAAACAAAATATCTACAACTTCCATTAACAGAAAAGGCGTTAAGAAGTATTGCTACATGGGTTTTACCATCGATATACAGGGTTTAAAAAATATGTAGGACCCGTTAACTGGGGGTTCTACTCATCATGCTGAAAAACTTTCCCCGAGGAACCCATAGTCAATTCTCAAGAAAAATGTTGCACAAAATTGATCGATCGGCTGATCGATTTGTATGAAGAGTTAAAAAATTTTTTGCGATTTCAGCAAAGTCGTAGAACAAAAATTGTTCAGTATGATGAGTAGAAGCTCCAGTTAACGGGACCTACACCGATTTTGTTACACCCTGTATGTATATTATGTAGTAGAATAAAATAATGTCTATGTGTTTTACGGTATGTTAAGGAGGAGTCATTCATTTTCAATTTAATAATTCATATTTTAATTTTGCTTTTGTCAGAATATGGCTAGTGGCGAACCCCATTGTCATAGTTTCTAGTGATAGTAACCGACACCAACGGCTTAACGTGCCTTACGAAGCGCGGAAGCGGTTGAGAATAAATAGAGTTTAAAAAAAACTAAAAACCAAGCTTTTAAAGTACATTAGACTAAAAAGTATATAAAAATAAGTTGAAAATAATAATAAACAAATTACTATTAATATTGTGAAAAAGCGTGGGGCGCTCTGTGCCATATTTTTCGTCTATCGAGCAACCCACACTTTTTCACAATATTACTAGTAATTTGTTAATTATTATTTTCAAATTATATTAAGAATTATTTTTTACTTTTTAGTCTGATGTATTTTTAAAGCGTGTTTTTTAGTTTGTTTAAACTCTATTTATTTTTTATTTTTTAGTTCAAACTTATGAAATTATTATATTGTCGCTGATTCTTTATAATATAAGTATATATAAGAATAATAATTGTACATCCTTACTTGCCTGTCAAAATAAATTCATTTTTCTTTTTTTTTTCTTTTTTTTCTTTCTTTTATAAGTCTACAAAGTTTGAATTAAATCGGTCCGTTTGAAGTGGGTCAAAATCGAGTCCAAAGGAGTCAGGTGAAGGACATACAGGTGAAGCTAATAAAAGCGTGATAAAAATGCCACTAACAGTCAAATTCATCCAGGTAACGACCGTGCTTCAAGTCGGTTAACCCGCATGATCGAACCAACTACGCAAGTTGCACTGAGCTACAACCTCTTGATGCTGGGTACAGTTAATAAAATAAGTAATTAGAACAAAACTTTTTACATTTCTATAAGTTTTGACCCTCCGAGTGTTCCTTCGGTTACATTACAGGTTACAATGTCGCGAGTTCAATGGTTTTTTTTCCCATCTCAAATACAGTTTAATAAGTTTTGACCCTCTGAGGGTTCCTGGCGATGCAGGTGTCGGTCACATTTGTAACGCGGCACGCTGTTATGCGTTCTTTTTTCATTCGACCTTTTCTTCATTCCATCTATTTCTTTTTCACGCATGCGCTGACATTTGATTTCAAAACCGAAAATTCGATTATCGTTCATCCTAACCATCACAAATTATTAATAAATAAATATAAAATAAAATAAATAAATATTCTAGGGCAAATCACACGTGGTCATCTGGCCGCAAAGTAGGATTCCCTGTGTTATGGGAACCAGAGACTGATATACATACTTATATAAGTTTAAATATATTATTTAATTATTATTTTATATATTTATTTAATTACTTGTAATTCCTAAAAGACCCATTTCGGGTAAGATTTATTTATGTTTTGTGATTTGTATTTTTAATTTAAGTTTATTATGTTTTTCTAATTCTTATGTTCTTTTCAGTTCTTTAATTTTACTTTTATCTTAAAATTAAATAACAATCGTGCAGACGAACGGAGTTTTCAAACCCACGCCCTAAAATACCTTACTCCTTCCGTCGTGGCACACATTACAGGTTACAGTGTCGCGAGTTCAATGGTTTTTTCCCATCTCAAAAAACGGCCAACTCGCCTAAAAGAAGTTTTCACTTCAAAAATTTCCAAAAATTTACGACAAAAGCGGCAATTGGGTCTACTGATGAAACGAAGCAACTTTCCCCAAGGAACCTATACAATTCGGGGCAAACAAAATTTTACTTCCCATACTAATAATAAATGGTTCCATACAAAAGGTATCGATGAGACTAATAATTAATGATTCCATACAAAAGACATCAAAGAGCACATAATGTAGGTTTAAAAAAATACATTTAATTCTTTATTAATTTATCATTAAATTTTATTTTGAAAATTTTATTTCAAGCGTATACTATTGGTTTAGCCGCTAAGGAAAGCATAGACACCAATAGACCTACGGGACCTATAAAGGACGAATTTTTTGGGAAAAGTGTTATTTAGGGTTCCGTTCCCAAAGGCTTAAAACGGGACCCTATTACTAAGACTCCGCTGTCCGTCCGTCTGCCCGTCTGTCACCAGGCTGTACGTCATGAACCGTGATAGCTAGACAGATGATATATTTATGTTGCCGCTATAACAACAAATAATAAAAATTTTAAAAAGTTAAAGTCTCCATACAAAAAACGTGTTTCTATAACTTGAAGAAACTCCGCTGTCCGTCCGTCTGCCCGTCTGTCACCAGGCTGTACGTCATGAACCGTGATAGCTAGACAGATGATATATTTATGTTGCCGCTATAACAACAAATACTAAAAATTTGAAAAAGTTAAAGTCTCCATACAAAAAACGTGTTTCTATAACTTGAAGAAACTAGCGCCATGCTCGCTAGTATAATGGTACGGGACCCTTTGTGCGCGGTTCTGACTCGCACTTGGCCTTTTTTTCGTCTAAACTAGTGATGTAGTACAGTGATACATCGTGGGTAAAATAAAAAAAAAAAACTAATGCTAGTTTCTTTTTCACTGCGGCGTTCGGTCGCTCCAAAGTAAAAAAAAAGGTTTTATCTTTTCATCCATAATGGAAATTAAGTACCGATTTCTTGTTAATCAAACTGATACCGTAGAATTAGGCGTATGTTTGGTTAGTCTTAAATTTCGAAATCGTTCGTAACACTACATATTATCGCGTTAACAAAATATTGCTCGATTGATAGTATAGAATAAAAAACCGGCCAAGTGCGAGTCGGACTAGCACTGAGAGGGTTCCTTACCACCACACCTCTCCACACAACTACATAGTATAATGACAATGTTACCTATTTACATTACAAATAAAAGACATCAACGGGAGGGACAAAAATATGTTTTTTGTCATTCAGTTCGGTCACCTTAGAGCGAGTACGAGTATGTTTCACGCTTGTATGTATTACCGTTTTTACGATAGAGCTAATTCAAAAATAATTCTAAAGACTTATAAAAAAACACTTTTTATGTAAAGAACCCCCCTTAATTTTTCACTGTTTCTAATTTTTAGTATTTGTTTATATAGCGGCAACAAAAATACACATTGTATGAAAATTTCAACAGTCTACCTATAACGGCACATAAAACACAGCCCGCTGACAGACGGACAGATAGCGGAGGCTTAGTAATAGCTATGGTAATAGGGTCCCGTTGGTCACCCGTTGTGTGCGGAACCCTAAAAAGAACAAAACTTATTTGTATGGAGCGCAAAGAAAATTTCCTTACCTATCTATAATTTCAGATTTTCTGAAATTCTGTTACTATGCACCACCTTCGACATTAAGGTTAGAATAGTAACCAAATAATGATAGGTCTTGCGTTTTCACCAAAACCTTAACCGCGTTTCAAAGTTACAAAACGTAAACAAAAACCATAATAATTTTGACACCCCTAGCTTTGAGGCGAGGTGTTGATTAGAATATTTTTCTCTGAAAATAACCGAAAACAACCACACTTTTTCAATGGTTTTTCGTTTCAATCAAAAACTACAATGAAAGTATAAAAAATAATAACATTTCTCACTTTACCATTACCATAACAAATATTGTTGTATTTTGTTTTTAATTTATTCTTCATAATATCAGTCATAGCTAGAGTTGAAAGAAACGGTATAGACATATCTTTGGGACTTTTTTCTATCGAGCCAAAACTGCTCAATCGTGTTTCTCATAGCTTTTGACTTTAATGAACATCATCAACAATAAGGGTATTTTTTTTCAACCGTGGGTTTTCTATCGTATAGCAGTGATTAACCTCTAAATAACGAAAATCTGTAATATTACCGCCTTAAACCAGTCTCATTCAAAAGGCCTGTCCTCACGTACGCGCGAAGTCGCCAAAGGTCGTATGTGAAGGAACTCGCCATCTCCTGTTTTACCGGTACGGTATAGACCTAGAACTTTCCCTGACCTAGGGTTAGATCGTCCTATTACTTTCAATTTTACCACGTTCCGATGGCTTGATATTAGATGTACAGGATGATTGGACGGTGAATTGTGGATTTTAACCGCCTCCGTAGCTCCGAGGCAAAGTTCACTGGCTTTACAGAGGAGGTCGCGGGTTCGATTCCCGGCGGGGTCAATTGTAAGACTCGGTTTGGTTGGTGTTAGGGCATTTTCTAAGCCCGCCTGGCTAGCTACCACCATCTTATCTAAGTCTTGCCGCCAAATATCAATGTTGATATCATTGGTGTGTTCCGGCATGAAGATAAGATAGCCATTTCCCCTGTTCCGTTGGGGAATCTTGGTAAGCCCGCTTCCATCTCCGGCAACATCGTCACTTACCACCAGGTGAGATGTTGTCAAGGGTTTACCAATTGTGAATATTTTTTTTTTAAAACTGTTTTTACCCGACTGAGCCAGAAAAAGGGTTATGTTTTTCGAGTGTCAGTATGTATTTAACTTAATATATATAAATCTCGTGTCACAATGTTTGTCCTCAATGGACTCCTAAACCACTGAACCGATTATAATAAAATTCGCACACCATGTGCAGTTCGATCCAACTTGAGAGATAGGATAGGGTAGGGTAGGGTAGTGTAGGGTAGGGTAGTGTAGGGTAGTGTAGGGTAGTGTAGTGTAGGGTAGTGTAGAGTAGTGTAGGGTAGGGTAGTGTAGTGTAGTGTATGTAGGGTAGGGTAGGGTAGGGTAGTGTAGGGTAGGGTAGTGTAGTGTAGTGTAGGGTAGTGTAGGGTAGGGCAGGGCAGTGTAATGTAATGTAAGGCGGTACGAAGTTCGCCGGGACAGCTAGTATTTATTTATTTCTTTGGCACACTCTGTAATCTAAACGGCTTAATGGATTTTGGAGTGCGAGGTTTAGTTAGATTCGTCTCCATCTCGTGAGTGACATAGGATACATTTTTACCCAACTGGACAAAAATTAGGAGTTAAGGTTTTATGCAGTCGGGTTTTAAATTTTTAATTAATTACAAGCTTTTGTTTTTTTTTTTTTTATTTGCACAATTGGTAAACCCTTGACAACATCTCACCTGGTGGTAAGTGACGATGTAGCCGAAGATGTTTTACTTGCAAAGTTCGCATGTATGTATGTAAGTTGTCAGCTTCAAAATTTGCAAGTTTTTAACCCATTCCCGGTGTTCGGTTGATCTGAAATTTTGCACACCCGTTTAGTTTTGATCACACTGCATGGTTAGCTAAGTGACGTCATTCTAAATCCAATATGGCGGACTTCCAAAGACGGCAGTCCATTTATTTTTTATGTACCCCTTTCCCCCATGATATGGGTATCAAATTAAAGGGTTTGCTGAGATGAATACGAAAAAATTTTTAAAAAATGTCCCTAAAAGTTAATATGTTTTTCGAAAATTGTTTATTACAAGCTAGTTCTATTTTACCAAGAGTTTGTTTGTTTGTACGAGTCAAATATTCGATAGCTTCGCGAGCATAGTCGAAACGTTAAGGTAAAACAACATCAATACCTATATATACATTATTATTATTATTATTACATATTAATAAAACTGTAATGGGGCCGTGTCTGTACATGAAGTTTTTTTGTAAAACAATATTAACATTACAACTGGACATTACTAACGATATAGAGGCCAAAACCATAACTTTTGGATTTTTTCTGTATTTCTGTCTATCTGTCTGTCTGTCTGTATGTTCGCGCGTCACGCAAAACCTACCGGGCAGATTTTGATGAAATTGTATATGGTGGATCCTTATACTTATAGGATACTTTTTTCCCGGAAAATTTAAAAGTGCAAAACCTCCACGCGGTCGAAGTCACGGGCACAGCTAGTGTTCTATAAAATCACGTCAAGTCCCGCTTTCAATTTGTCATCATAATGAATAATCGTGAAAGTCTAAAGTGTTCTATGACCACAGAAGATACTAAGTGCAATACTCTGAGATAAATATAATAACAAAATATTTTGGGACAAATCACACATGGTCATCTGGCCCCAAAGTAGGATTACCTGTGTTATGGGGACCAGAGACTGATATACATACTTATATACGTTTAAATACATACATATACATATAGATATTTAACACCCAGACACAGAGCAAACAAATCTGCTCATCACACAAATGTTTGCCGTGGGTGGGGATCGAACCCACAACCCTCAGATCAGTAGTAAAGAGCACTAACCACTGAGTCACCGAGTCAGTCAAAAAAATAAAAAAAATAAACACGAGACACTAATACAAGCTGTTCATTATCTGAAACCGTATTATCATCAGCACATACTTTATCACGCATAGCGAGTACGTATCGACACGTATGACTTTTCACCTTAAATAATACCATCCATAGCAAACGGAGATCTAACATTATGTCACCACTTAACTGTCAATAGTGACAGGTGAAATTTGACATCGATTACGACAACAAAATACTTAAGATCAATAGGTACCCAACATTAATGATCTCAGGAAATACGAAATAGGAGTGAGAAACTTTGCTGAATGCTTTTGTATTTATTATTTTTATTATATCAGCTCATATACGTCCCCACCGAGGGGCTCGAGCCCACCCTGAATGAGGGCGATTAGGCCTTAGTCGACCATGCGGGCCCAGTGCGGCTTGGTCGACTTCACACACAACCTTCGAGTTTCTTCGCAGGCGTGTGCAGGTTTCCTTACGATGTTTTCCTTCACCGTTAAAGCAATCGGTAATTATATGTACGTAAGTTTTTGAAAAACTCATTGGTACATTTGCCGTCCAGATTTGAACCCGGTACCTCTGGTTAGATGGACCGAGTCGTTACCGGTTGAGCCACCGACGCTTTTGCTTTTGTATTAAGGCGGTAATATAAATAAATTAAAAAAAACATATTTTTTTTGTTTGATTAAGTTGTGTACTGTACTGTACACGTCTGCCATCTCAGTCAAAACTTTTTTCTTTCCCGGGTCTGCTGGAAGAAATTTCTTTGGAAATAAGCTGTACCCTTTGTATCACCTTAATGTTTAAAATCTGTATTTTTTTATATACTGTGTACAATAAACCATTAAATAAATAAATAAAATTTACCCTCAATTTGTACTCTGGCAATGACTATAAAAACTTCAGGAATCATTAAACTTATTACAAACGACAAAATGTCGTCATTAGGTACAAACATTTGTCATTCACACTACTCGTATCATCATTATAGCTTTTACACATCTACATTCAACAAAATACTTTACTACCATACAAAGAAGGTTCAGATTATTTTTATCATACACCATTAAGGTTCTCTTTACAAAGAGTAACTAATGATTTCTTCGATCGAAAAATAATTTTGATTACACATAATATATGATGAAGCAGTGTACCTATACCTCCTGCGCAAAAGGTCATGGTTCGAATCCTGCCACGCACCAATGTGTTTTTGAAGTTCGATTTCATGTGTACATACGTTTATCCGATGCTCTTACGGTGAAGGAAAACATCGTGAGGAAACCTGCACACGTCTGCGAAGAAACTCGAAAGTTATGTGTGAAGTTGACCACCCGCACTATGCCCGCGTGGTCGAGCAAGGCCCGATCGAGTTGGCTCGAGCCCAAGGCGAGAGTAATCAACATGTATACTTACACTCAAAGGCGGTAATATTACAGATTTTCGTTGTTTTGAGGTCAATTACTCCTAAACGATAGAAAACCCATTGTTAATGATAATCCTTAATGTTATAAGCTATTAGAAACACTATTGAGCAGTTTTGGCTCGATAGAAAAAAATCCCAAAGATACCGTCTACACCGTTACTTTCAACTCTAGTTATGACTTATATTTTAATGAATATTTTTTTTTAAATACACAACAATATGTGTAATGATAATACAAAGTGAGTCATCATCATCATCATATCAGCCGAAGGACTTCCACTGCTGGACATAGGCCTCCCCCAAGGATTTCCACGACGACCGGTTCTGCGCTACCCGCATCCAGCGGCTTCCCTCGACCTTCACTAGGTCATCGGTCCACCAAGTGAGAGGCCTGCCTACGCTACGTTTTCCGGTGAGCGGTCGCCACTCGAGAACTTTACTGCCCCAACGGCCGTCCGTTTTACGAGCTATGTGTCCCGCCCACTGCCACTTAAGTTTAGCAATTCTGAGAGCTATGTCGGTTACTTTGGTTCTCCTACGGATCTCCTTGTCTATGATTCGATCAAGCATAGCACGCTCCATTGCCCTTTGGTTGACCTTGAGCCTTCAAAAGAGGCCCATAGTAAGCGACCATGTCTCAGGCAACACACACTGGTCGAAGACCTTGGTCTTGAGACACAAAGTGAGTAATGTTATTAATTTTTATATTTTTCATAGTAGTTTTAGTTTAAAACGAAAAACCATTGAAAAAGTTAAAAAGTTAGGTTTATTTTCTTTACTCTTTACACATAAATAAAAAGACAGAGACACTTGTTACAATTAATACCTCGCCTCAAAATATATGAGCTTATATAATGTTGATAAATTTACCTATGCCATTATAATATATTGGTAAAATATTAAAGAACGCATCACTGTTTTAAAAACAAATTATTGATTATAAATTCTCCCTTGACTTAGTTAAATTTATGTAGGTAAATGATTCATTGCAATATAAAAATGTTTATTTGAATTTTTTCATTAATTCTAATTTATAAAGTAATATCTTTTGCCCGCGGCTTCGCCCGCGTGGACATCGTTTTATGACTGTCATTGAGGGTGAGTGGTGCGCAAGCCGCAAACGGCTCGCGAGCGTGGACTTGAGTTTTCTCCAGATCTATATCCCGGTTGGTTGTTTTTTTTGTTTATCTTTAGCAGTCCGTCACTTCCCACCCCCTCAACCAATTCTATACAAAAAATTACTTCAATTCGTTGCTCCGTTGCGACGCCGACGTACGCGAGCGTGGAAACGAGTTTTCCCGAGATCCCTCGAGAATTATGTCAGGATATGCTAATTAGTAATTTATGTCATGTCCCACCCCCTCAACCATCTCTGTGCAAAAAATCACAACATCTATTGTTCCGTTGCGATGTTAAAGAAATTAACCACAAAAAGAGTAATTGTTCAGTTCCCTCAGGAACTGCATCGGACTGTGCTATTTTCACGGTATAAAAAGTAGCCTATGTCCTTCCCCATGAGTCCCGTAATAAAAAAAATACAAAGAAATTCAAAAAAGGTATTTACACATTAAATAATTTACACAAAACATAATTTAACATACCCAAGATAGGTCTTTAAAGAAAGCAGCAAGATATTTTATTTTAATTTATTTTTAATAAAAACATTGAAGGATGGAAATGTTGAATGATTGATGGGGTTTTGGGTTTGTAAAAAACATGTCAGCGCATGCGTAATGAAACAAATAGATGTAATGATGTTGTGGGTTCGATCCCCACCCAGGGCAAACATTTGTGTGATGAGCAGATTTGTTTGCTCTGTGTCTGGGTGTTAAATATCTATATATGTATGTATTTAAACGTATATAAGTATGTATATCAGTCTCTGGTTCCCATAACACAGGGAATCCTACTTTGGGGCCAGATGACCATGTGCGTGATTTGTCCCAGAATATTTATTTTATTTATTTTTTATTTAATGAAAAAAATGTCGAATGAAAGAAGAACGAATAACAGCGTTACCTCGCTACAGTATCATGAGTACTTGCATATCTTTTGCTATCAAGAACTAATTAAAAGTCACCCTATATTAGTACTAACATCGCGTTGGCACATCTTAGGTGCAGAACTCTAATAACAGAATCCCGTATCGAACACGATAGTACAAAATAATTTTGAACAAAAAGAAAACGACTTCAAGCAGGAAACTAAGGTTCCCCTCGATTTTTCTGGGACGCCATCATGAGAACCTGGTTTCCTTATCATGGTACCACCCTTGGGATATCTCCTTTCCAACAAAAAAAGAATCATCAAAATTGGTTCATAAACGACGAAGTTATCCGCAAACACACATAAAAATATACTTATATTATACCATATAATTTAACATCGCTTTGAGAAACCTCCTTTTTTTATGTTGGTTAAAAAGATTGTCGAAAGATAATAAGTGGGAAAAGAACCTGATGTTTGACAGATATTATGTACAATCGTTTTCTCGGCTTTTTATTATTTAATTTAACGTTTGACTGACATTTAATTATAATCGAGTTTGCATTGTTTTTAATTATTTTACTTTCATTAATTATTCAATTCTTATGTTTCCAAAAATGGACAACATATTATGTAGACTATGATTATGATTGTCACGTGTTTTAACTGACATATATTTTCTTATCTTATTTTTCTTAACGTTAACATAAAAACGTTAAAAAGTTGTTAACTGATTAGTCATTAGTATTATATAATGTGCACAAAAAAATAGTATAATAATAAATATAAAATGTGTATCACTTACCATTTTATTTCTCGACTCTCTATTTAAAAGAAAAAAGAAAAATCACGAATGCCGTAAACTGTAAAAAATAAATAAATTTTAAGATAAAAATAGGAACCACATCACTACACTGGCTGAAAAGTCCGAAACAAAATCCACGCTCACTTACAAAACTTTTTCAAACTTTTCAAAAATGGAATACGTTCGATCGACTGACGTTCGTTGGCGAATGCACGCGGGAAGCGTATACCAGACGCTTATAACCTCCTTTCAATTTCTACCGCCACTGTTCTATGGCCTAGCCATACAAACTTTTTGCACATCCACCAAGGCTTTTTCTAAAATGGCGGATGTTTTGGCGCGAACAGGGGCTCGCTGACATTAATGAAGATTCGGCAATTAGAATAAAATACATGGATTGCTTTGGAACTTTGCTTGCGTAAATTAGACAATGAGGTGCTAAGGTTGATGGTATATTATTTAATTAGAAGGTTTTTGTTACGGAGATTTTAAATTTAAATGTCTTTGTAAAGGAACTGCTTTGAAAAAACAGTTGCCCTCGGAGTGCTGGTGTTCTTTTCTGCTAATAATGTGTAGGGTATGAAACAATATCCTAATACTGGTTACCTTGATGAGTTTGACGTTAGCAGCAGCGATTTGTTACCCGCCCTAGATGGTGACCTTACCCTAAAAAAGTAATGAACAACATTTGAAAATAGAACCCATTTACACACACTAGTATCTCATTTGTGATTGATTATAGGTAGGGAGTTCGCTCCCGTTCCACCGAATACACTTAGAAAAGAAGTACCAATTGGCTCTTATTTTTATTTTCTTCACTTTAGGCCTATTAGCCTATTTAGACTATTTTTACCCGACTGCGCCAGAAGGGGGGTTATGTTTTTCGAGTGTATTTATGTTTAAATATATTTCTTTGGGATGCCCTATAGCCTAAACGGCTTGACGAATTTTGGAGTGCGAGGTGTCGTTAGATTTGTCTTGATACATTGAGTGACTTAGGATATATTTTTACCTGAAGAGCCAAAAAAGAGGTTATTTATTTATTAAGCACGCTCTGTAGCCTAAACGGCTTGACGGATTTTGGAGAGCGAGGTGTCGTTAGATTTTTCTTGATCCCATGAGTGACTTAGAATATATTTTCACCCGAGTAGCCAAAAAGAGGTTATTTATTTCTTTGGCACGCTCTGTAGCCTAAACGCCTTGACGAATTTTTGAGTGCGAGGTATTGTTAGATTTGTCTTTATCCAATGAGTGACTTATTATAGCGTCGATGGGTTTGAGTCATTATGGGAATGGCTTTAACTTTAGCGGCATTTTCCTCAACCGTTTCGGTGCTTCGCAAGGAACGTGGAGCCGCTGGCGCCGGTTACTATCAGTCGTTAAGCCGTGTCAGATGCCTTATAGGCGGCTTGAAAAATTTCTGAGTGTGGGGTTCACCACTTGCCCTAATACAACCTCCAGCAACCCAGACTTGGCCCCCATGTGGAGTAGGTGTAAATGTTCCAAGTCAGGGAAGAGACCTTTGTTTGCTTTTCAGCGGACTACCTACTTATTACGGTATAAAAGATCCCTTTAAGAGCAGTTTCCCAGCGTGGCACTGGTGAACAACCTGATATTTAACCTTATGCACTCAGCTTTACAGTTCAATTTCGCGTGCTTACGTCCCTTACTTCGGGCGTAAATGCACATTTTCGTTAATTGCGTGTTTTGTAAACATTCTAGGAAAAAATCGTCTTAGCCGTTTTATCAATACCTTTATTCTCTTACTGCCAGTATTTATTTCATGCTCCTAACTTATGTAATGTAGGAGAAAAATCTAATAATCTCTCGAAACTACATAGTTTTACAAAATAAAAATTATCAAGTGGAAACCTATAAATCGTGTTTTTGTTTTAGCCATTTCAAAGAAAAAGGTTTAAAATATCAGATGTATAGTTTTCACGGTCAGCAAGCTTGCGGCTAAATATATTCTAGCAAATATGCAATTTTGGGAGCTTCCTCTTAAAGTTCGCACGGACGGACAGACAGTGGTGTAGGCTTGCCAATAGGATCCCTTTAACTTTAGGTACGGTACGTAAAAACGGTTATTATTTACACAAATAATTAAACAAATACTATTATATATTCCACTGTGAAATCTTTCCCCCCACCAGTTTTACTTAGATATTGCTATCATTTTAACAATGTTGGGATTTGACAGACTATTTTTGTAAGGATATAATTCAACTTTTTGGTGACAAACTCAGGAGTTCCTCGAGGTAATAAGTTGTTTTATAATTCAACTTTTTGGTGACGAGTTTCTTGACGTACCTAGTGTAGCATGAATAAATCAAAGGTAAGAAGAACCAGTTTAAAATGATCTGCTACGTAATCACGTAAAACTTAGAATGGGGGCCTAAAGGTAAATCAATCAAAACGAAATAATAGGTGAGGTAAAGAAAGAATATAATCGAGGGGGAAATAGGCTATAAAAAGGAGTTGGTCGTCGTGGTTATCCGAAAATACCTTACGGTTACATGAAACATGAAACAGCCGATGGATGCGGGCAGCGCAGGACCGGTCGTCGTAGAAATCCTGGGGAGAGGCCTTTGTCCAGCAGTGGACGATTTTTGGCTGATATGATTATGATGATGACATGAAACATAACTTAGTAACTCAGTTAACAAATTTTAATTAAAAGTTTATTTAGTTTACTTCCAAACAGTAATGTGTAAATGGAAATCATTTAAATTTAAATAATTTTAAGTTTATTTGTAATCCATAAGAAACAACGTACGTCGCTTTTCCTCAGAATCCTATAAAAACACCTTATATCGTTCAGTACACTACTTAATACTAGGGTGTTACAGGATAACCCCGAGACAACCTAAACACTACTTAAAAGTTGAGGTTATAAAAAATTGCCCCGCGGCACTTTAAACACTACTTAATACTAGGGTGTAACAGGATAACCCCGAGACAACCTAAACACTACTTAAAAGGTGAGGTTATAAAAAATTGCCCCGCGGCACTTTAAACAGTACTTAAATTAAAACAATTTTAAAATCACAATTTGAAGGCAGATCCGCAGCCCAGGAAAATTGGCACGGAACATTGACTTGCTACGTCCCGCTGGTGATGGAACCGGAGGCTAGCGAGCGGGAACAATAAATATAAGAGTTACTTCCCTGCAAATCCTGTCAGATGGGCGAGACAAGACAGCGACCCGCTGCCCTCGGTGACCAGGTTGTGGTAAGTAGGTGGCTCCTGCGGTATACCCCAGCAGAACCACAACCGCCAGCTAGGTGGGTGTTCCCTTAGCGTTGGGTTGGGCCGGTTTGTTCGGTAGATGATGCCCTCTGAAACGCAGCGAGGGCTCTGCACACAGTTTTAAAACAGAAATAAAAATAAACATAATTTAGTAGCTGTAAAATAATTTTACCAACAAAAATATAAATTTACCACGACCATTTTTTCCAAGACACTTAAACAAAACCTTGACAACAGCATTCGATTTTTAAAGCCCGTTCTTTAAAAAAAAACTTTTAGTTGATCCAAATAAAGAAGGCGGAAATTTGTGGCTTAAGAGTTTTCGCTACACTAGGTATTAAGTTGTTTTTTAAGGGTATAATTCAACTTTTTGGTGACGAACTCAGGAGTTCCTCGAGGTAATAAGTTGTTTAGTTTGACGAGTGTGCGCCATATATGTACTTCCGTTAAGGCTCTGATCTGATCTGATCTAAGATCTGAGCTTGAGTTTCTTGGAAAAAGTTGTACAATTTGATGACTAGATCCTCCCTCTACGTCATCATATCAGCTCATATACGTCCCCACCGAGGGCATCGAGCCTAGCCTGAATTAGGGCGATCGGGCCTTACTCGACCAGTGCGGGTTGGTCGACTTCACACACAACCTTCGAGTTTCTTCGCAGGTGTGTGTAGGTTTCCTCACGATGTTTTCCTTCACCGTTAAATCAATCGGTAAGTATAATATGTACGTATGTTTCGAAAAACTCATTGGTACATTGGCCGTCGGGATTTGAACCCGGCACCTCTGATTAGGGGGACCGAGTTGTTACCGGTTGAGCCACCGACGCTTCCGACCCTATACGTGTCCTATGCTAATTATGCAACCACCTAGGTAGGTACGTAATAGAGTGATTGGTGCTTTAAATAACTAAAAAACTCTTCACTGGTTATTCTACTCATCATAACTGAACAAAATTTAGTTCTACAACTCTGCTGAAATAAATAACGAAACCGCAGCTGAATGGGGGTAGCGCAGAACCTGTCGTCGTGGAAATCCTTGGGGGAGGCCTATGTCCAGTCGTGGACGTCCTTCGGCTGCTATGATAATGATGATGATGATGATGACAAGTAAAAGATTATCCCTCTTTTTCGGGCATTCGAGTAAAAATGTATAAACTATTTAACTATACAAAAACGTGTTTTTAGAGGTATTTTAGATTTAGCTATATCGTAAAAACGGTAATACATACAAGCGTGAATATTAGCGTAATTATAGTACTGATCCTGAAGTAAAACAAAAAATAATAAAAACCGACTAAAATGAAAATGAAAATTGTTTAATGGTTACCAAAAATTATCAGCTTTTTAAGGCTGAGATCTACTTTTAGGTAAAAAAATACCTGTGTTAGGAAATCTCACTCTTCCATATATGAGCCTTTTAAGTATGAGTCGTACTCGCGCTGAGGAGTCCGAAATGAATGAAAAAAAGCTTTATTCTGTCGCTCGCGTTGATGTATTTTGTTTGTAATGTGAATAGGTATCATTTTCATAGTTGTGTGGGGAGGTATGTTGATACGGAACCTTCGGAGCACAAGTCCGACTTGCACTTGCCGGTTTTTCTTAAACATAATACTGGGTGTAACATACAGGTGCAATGATACTTTAAGGTGGGCTTTTACTCATCAAACTGAACAACTTTTGTTCTATAACTTTGCTGAAATCGCGAAACGTTTTTTTGGATATTTCATACAAAATCGGCCAATCAGCTGACCGATTTGTATGAAAAATAAAAAACCTATTTGCGATTTCAGCAAAATTGTATAACAAAAGTTGTTCAGTTTGATGAATATATGCCCACCTTTAAGTATCATCATATCAGCTCATATACGTCCCCACCGAGGGGCTCGAGCCTACCCTGAATTAGGGCGATCGGGCCTTAGTCGACCACGCGGGCCCAGTGCGGGTTGGTCCACTTCACACACAACCTTCGAGTTTTTTTTTCGCAGGCGTGTGCAGGTTTCCTCACAATGTTTTTCTTCACCGTAAGGGTGTCGGATAAACGAAATCAAAAAGTGGCAGGATTCGAACCACGACTGAATAGTTTTAAAGATAGGTTGAAAAAGTATCTTTGGCAGCAGGCCTTCTACAGTGTAGACAGTTTTTAAAACTAAAAGTTATTTTTTTTTATTGACATTGTGATTAATTTTATTAATTATCCTGTTCTTTTTGACTATAGACTTTATGATTAATTTATTTTTATTCTTTGGTTTTCTTTTTTTTTTATTTCCTATACTTTATTAGTATAGAATTTAACTGTATTTTTTATATGTATCTTTAATGTGTAAAATAACTTCTTCTTTTTTTGACGTGTAATAGTATTTAATTACCAATAAATGAGTTATGAGTTATGAGGTAGCGGCTTTTGCCATTGCGCCACCGACACTCTGAACTCTCTTTATATCACACCCTGTATACACGTACATTATCTATAAGGTATGTAGAGATAATGACTTTACGCTTCTGAAGTCAACGTCAAGATTGTAATCTCGCTTCCCATCTATACGTCTTCTCGTAACACTGTCAATAACATTAACGTTACACCGAATTCATGTGTTACAACACTTTTTGTAACAAAGTAACTAACAATTATTCAATAAAAATGTAGGAAAAGCTGTTTAAAATTTTAAATCGTCGTTGGTTGCAACGTCATGACCCGTTGACCCGAATGATGCTCGAATGTTTTATTTTACGAGATTTGTAAAATAGTTGATGGCTAACTTTGCTGTGTTTACGAGTCTAGAGTAATTATAGCTTGTTCAGTTTAGGGCCCCGATTTATATAATCGTCTAATTGATTGAGAAAATTAAAAAAGTTACTGTAGATTTTTTGGAAGAAGGAGTCATCGTATCAACTCATGTACGTCCCCACCCAGGGGCTCGAGCCTACCCTAAGTTAGAGTGATCGGATCTTAGTAGACCACGCGGACCCAGTACGGGTTCGAGTTTCTTCGTAGGCGGTGCAGGTTTCCTTACGAATGTTTTCCTTCACCGTAAATAGCGTCAGTTAAACGTACATATGAAATCGAAATTTGAATACGTATTGGTACGTAGCAGGGTTCGAACCACGACCACCCGGACAGGAGGAAGCGGTCCTAGCCGTTACGCCACCGCGACGCTCATGCCAACACTCCAAATGCCTAGATAATTTGTACTGGTCTGGCTTGGAAACCTGCAGGCAGGCGATGATGGCCTTACCGGTGACTCACACTGGCCTATCCAGCCTTAGTAGCATATCGACGTACAGTAGAGCCTTGATAGTACCCAGGCTAGTCCGAATGCCGCTATAATCCGAACTGCCCGACCAAATGCCCAAATAATTGTGCTTCGCAAATTAAGGGCCCCCACACTGAAAAAAAAATGTTGCCATTGGAACAAAAAAACTTTGTTACTGGAGAGCCGTCAAAGGTAAATAGTTAAAAAGACATTGTTTTTATTGTTAACCAATATTTTTGCTGATCATAAAAAACTGTCATTTTAACAAAATATTGTAGATGACGAGACAATTTGAATCTGTCGCTTAGGCAAAGCCATTCTGTAGTTTGGACAGAGGTATTTTGTCGCTTAGACTAAGCCGCTCTGCAGTTGAGACAAAGCCATTTTGTCGTTTACGCAAGGCCACTTTGTTGCTTAGGTAAAGCCACTTTGTCGTTAAAGCTAAAACACTTTGTCACTTAGGCAATGCCACCTTGTCACTTATGCAATGCCACTTTGTCGTTAAAGCTAAGCCACTTTGTCACTTGTGCAATGCCACTTTGTCGTTAAAGCTAAGCCACTTTGTCACTTAGGCAATGCCACTTTGTTGCTTAGGCAATGCCACTTTGTTGCTTAGGCAATGCCACTTTGTCGCTTAGGCAAAACCACTTTGTCGTATGTACAATAGAGGATGAGGCCGATCAACCGATCAAGCCAAAAACCAGAGGTATTGCTGTTAAATCTTAACCGCTTTTTCTCAGAAACATGTATCGTAATGTAGGTTTTGACACATGTTTCTGAGAAAAAGTGGTTCAGATTTAACAGCAGTACCTCTGGTTTTTGGCTTGATCGGTTGATCGGCCTCATCCTCTATTGTACATACGACAAAGTGGTTTTGCCTAAGCGACAAAGTGACTTCGGCTTGATCGACCCTAGTATGAAATAAATGAAAATACAAAAATAGCAATCACGTCAAGAATTATTTATTATTTCTTAATTAAGAACTTAAAAACTAATACGATACGAATACAAAAAAAACCGTTTTTCAAACCGCATGACATTTAAATAATGACATTCGTTACTTCCCAATACGCACTCGGTCTGCCTTAAACATGAGTTATAACATTTACAGTTACACTATAGGTATAGGGTGAAATTTAATTAGTGACCGATAGCGAAAACCCAAAACGGGCTGGTGTTATGAAACAACTTCCCCATGGAACATAAGTCGAAATAAGTATGAAAAAAATTTAACCTTCCATACTCACTCGAATTAGCTGATCGGTAACTTTGTATGGGAGGTCCAATTTTTTTTCATACTTATTTCGACTTATGTTCCATGGGGAAGTTGTTTCTGCTCACCAGTCCGTTCTGGGTATTTGCTATCGGTCACTAATTTAATTTCATTTCACCCTATACACAATTTAATTAAATTAAAAGTAAAGGTACCTATATACAATTGTATAATACTAAAAATAGAACTTAGGAACTAATTAGTATTAGGTCTCCTAGAACCACCGAGCAGAACCACTGAAGCAACAGTTTACACCTGGATTTCATACATATACAGGATGGCCCGAACAGTGACGTCCTAAGACAAAATTTGAATGCCCTATACTGAGGTATTCGAATCACTCCCATGCCCATGTATGTGATGCGATTTTTTCTAGTTTCCGAGTTTTTCAACTTTTAAAGTTGTACGGGGAAAAATAGACTGGTAGTCCTTTTTTTCTTTTTTTGTACGCTAGAAAGTAAAAATCATGAAGATTATGCTACAAAATCTACTGCTCGAAAAGCCCTAATACGGAAAAAAATAAAGGAAAGGAAAAATGTCTGCCCGTCGATTTTTCTTATACAACTTTAAAAGTTGAATAACTTGAAAACTACAAAAAATCTCATCACATACGGAGGTGATTCGGATACCCCTCAGTATAGATAGGGCATTAAAGTTTTGTCTTTGGACGTCACTGTTCGGGCCACCCTGTATAGGATAGGATGGACCTAAATATGCATTTAGATACTACTGTAAGTATCTTACAAAATTATAGTGCTTTTCTTAAAATAACATATTTTGAAGTTTGTTCCCCATAACCTATCAAGGCAATGTTATTGGGAAATGGATATTGCATACTTTCATACGTAATATAAATCGATCTTGCGCTAATGGGAGCATCTTCAACATTGTAAGCATAATAATGTGAATCAAAACATATAGTATTCATTGGCAATGTTTTAAAGGAAATTTTTTTTGAATCATATAAATAAATATCCTGGATAGTTGCAAATTGAACGTAATCTGTATCCACTTTATAAATTACAACCGAACCTGTACTATATTTTGTCGATGACACTTTGGCCCATGATACCTTTTTAATTTTTTCAGTATCATTCCAACCCAATTCTTGTGCAAGCACAGATGTTTCACTAGGAGGGATATCATATGGAGTTCCGAATGATAAAGGGTTCTTCATTTCTTCTTTAAAAAAAATGTCATTCATTATCAGCTGATGTGCCTTTGCTATAGTTAAGGACATATTTCTCCTATTTGAAGAAGCTTTAGATGCTAATTTGTTGGGATGATGTTTAGCTTCAAAACGCATGGACGATAGATGGCCCAACGGTCCAAATTTTAACATGAATGACGGGTAGTGAAGCAAATAGTGGAATTTCGGTTTTAATGTCTGATTAAATAGTACAGTATACATTTCAGCAAGATCAGCTACTAGGCATCGTAAATAAGCGACTTTGTCAGTTCGAAATTCTGGACACATTATGACATCTAAAATAAGCATTAGTTGAATGTATAGTGCCCAATATTCATCGCCTCTAGGGACTAGATCACCTACCATTATTCCAAGATATCTGCAAAATGTCGCGACTTCTGAAGCAGTTAACCGCAAATTCCCTTTACGAAGATTTTCTATTGTCAGAGAAACAGGAATATCTTTATTGTCAGGACCGTAATCAAAAGAAGAAATTTTGTTGTTGAGCAGTTGCATAGAAAAATATTTCTTATTGTCCACAAGAGTGACTATTAGTTCGCTCAGTATATATTTAATTACTCCTTCGTTTAAATCGTGCATTACATCTACACCAATTTGAGAAAATAAGTCAAAGTTTTCAACTTTTAGCCATACGCATTCCTCTTTGACCCCAGTTATAGATGCGTTATTTATTTCTAAATCTTCCTTATAATTGCTCAAATTTCTTAATAGGGAAGTATCTTCGTAAAATTGTCGTATCATGACATTTTTATTTACTTTGCAAATCCTGCAAGAAGAATTGCTTGAAAAACTCTCGACAAAGCCAGTAACACTGTGGATACCCAAATTATCCCCAAGAATAAGCCCCAAATCGAAATAAACCGTTTTTTTGAAATTCGGAAGGTCAAATTTTATCCCATGGTTTATTAAGTCATTAAATTCATTAATTAAAGGCTGAAATATAACTCTATTTCCAAACTGAGTTCTGTCTGACGAATGATAAAGTAAAACCAAGAATATGTTTGAAAGTTGTGACACATAGCATTCTGGTAGACATGGTAACGATATAAACGCAGCCCCTAATTTATGAATGGAACTGTGGCTACCTAAAGCATTTAAAGGCTCAAAGTCATCAATTTGTAAGAAAATTGGTAAAACCAATTTATTTCCATGAAGTTCCCTCCTGGATTTCCAAAACGAACCTTGCACGAAGTGTTGGATGGTTTGAGTTGAATCATGTGTTATTAGTTTATTGTAATTATCTAACGTATAACGCAAAATATTAGGCAACAAGAAAAAACGATTCAAAACTTCTCGCAAGGGAATAAAATGTGCTTGACACTCAACTGCCTCATAAAATCTTGAGCCACCACGTTTTACGTAATCGTACCTTCGGCCCACAAAATACTCCTGAGGTTTAATGTAGGTTCCAAGGTCCTCAAAATATTGTAGTCGTTTATAATGCGAATCTAGTTTACCAAAAGTAGAATCAATATTTTCCCGTAATTTACTTTTACTATCTCCACTGTTTTCATGTAAAAGCGGCAGAACAGAATCACTGAAAACTTTTTTAAGGTCATTAAAAACAGTGTCCACAACGTTTTTAGGTATCTGTGGATTGCCGTAAAGTGAAGATACTAATCCGGCTATAGTTTTTATTAGAGGAACATCACTAGTATTACTACAGCTTACAGTAATTTCCGAACCCTCGGGATTATTTTGTGCCATGTTAGGTTGAATGACATCAAATGACGGTTGAATGAGATTTGTTGAGTCAACTGTTACTAAATGATTTACCATATAATGTCGTCTGTATGAATTAAATAATTGAAACTTCCTTAAGCATCCCGCACTTGCACAAGAATAGGATTCTATTAAACTGTGTTCTATACCCATATGATGTTTAAGCCGTCTAAATGTCGGAAAGGACTTTGCACACAATGCACAAGGTACCATGATTGAAATTACTTAACTTTAAATAACAGTTCGCGCAGAGGTACACCTTCAGTATCAAATTTAGAAACCATATCAAACATGGTACGTTGCACAAACATCCAGCAGGGTGCAGAGTCTTTCGAATATGCGCAATCTAAGGCCCATATGATGTGATAAGCAGTTGCAACTGCTTCGCATATGGTTTTTCGTTGATATCGCAGTCCTTTGAAGACAACAACTTCGTACTGAGTCACGGTAGCCCAAGAGGCGCCAACTGCAATTATATAGGGTTGTTCTGGTATGCCTTTTGCGATTACAAATGCTTCTCTGTCAGTGCAATACTTGTCAATATCAGCTGCTGTTGGCACCCTAGCAAGAAATGCTGAACGTACCTCATCGCGCGACAGTTTCCATATTTTTTTTCTAGGCACCGTTATTGTAGGCATTTGCCTCAACAAAGTCGTGATCGACAGAAATGCCGCGATATTGGCATGTTCTTCGCTCACTGCAACAAAAAAAAAGCAATTAACAATTGTTATATAAATTGTTATCAAATTCAAATATCCAGATTTAACCTTTTGGGTAAACAAACAGTACAAAATATTACAGATGCATCTCATTTAATAATACGCCCAATAACTTATCAGAATGTGAAAAAATAATGTTATAATATGTATGTATGTCTGTATGTATGTATGTATGTATGTATGTATGTATGTATGTTATAATATGTGTATTTATGCGACTGTGTGGAATGAAATAAACAATTAAGTTTTAAACCTTCGCGCTTGTTTAAACTATTCATAGTTATAATTTAACGGGTTCCCAACGAAAGTTGTAGGTATTATAGATATTATAGTGATACATATACTTATACACATATAAAATATTTATATTATATAAACATTGAACTTACCGGATGCCAAGTTCAAAAGATCCAGAACGGTTGGATCAGGTTTAACTGAACCACTTTTTTCAGTCAAAAGAATCAGGAGCTTTGTCTTAATCAAGGGAAAGTTTTCTTCAAATGTTTTCGAAGCATCAGGATAAAGTGTATTAAAATCACTTGTTAGCTGAAAAATAAAGTAAAAATAATGCTTGATGTATGACAGATAAGAATCGCAAATCAGTTTTGATAATAATTTTAATTAATTAACACACCCTGCTAAAGTAAATAGTTAATACAATTTCGTTAGTAGGTCTATTTATCTAAATAAAAAGGTATACATTTTGTTTAATACCAACCAGTTCATATCCTTCCGGTAAGTACAGCCCAGGAAACAAAGAAAAGTATTCTCTGATTGTGTTACTTGTCGAAATCAAGTCTTGTCGGGCTTTGATCGTCGCTTTCCATTTTGCGACGAGTAGTTCCTTTGGATTAGAAGAACTTTTCAACCACTCAATGTTAGCCTCAGTTGAGGTGGGAGTTGGATCTATTACGTGATTTGGTAGAGGTCGAATTCTTTTCCGTTTTTTTTCTAGGGCTACCCCACTGTCGCTGCTGTCGCTGCTGCTGCTGCTGCGCCGTTTTTTATTTTCAGCCGAGTTGATGTATCTACGGTGGCTAATCAAACGATTATGGAAAAGTCCACTTGCTTGGATCACTTTTCCCTCTACTACTTTATAAGGCATATAATAAACATCTGCATTTTCTCCGACGAACAGATCTGCAACTTCTTTTGCCCGTTGTAGCCATACATCTTTTTTAATAGATTGGCTATATTCGTCTAGAGAATTGATTTCTGCTTCTACAACAATTTTGACCAATAAAGAGCGGTCTCGGCTGTTTAATTTTTCAGCCTTTTCAGCTTTCGCAAGGAGGACCTTGCCTATTGACACACATGACAATATTTGGCAAAGATCTGCAGATCCATGTGGACTACTTTTTAATATTTCCACCGTGTTCAATGTGAAAGACCATTCCTGGAAAAAAGAGCAATCGAAATCAAGAAAAGAAAACTTAAGATTCTAATGTATAAATTTATACTGAATTAATGAAGACTTCTTAAGGCAAAAAGAAGATTAGTTAAGGCAGGACTGTAAGTACTAAGGCCAAGGGCAAGCCAATTAAAAAAAAGTCTTGTACTGACTGCATGTACTGGAAGAGGAGTGACTGATTGTGAATCTGCTATATCCGCCGCGTCATCTTTATCATCGCTTACTGTTATGTTGGGTGAATCCTGAAAAAAAGTAACAGATTCTGTGAAAATAGAACCGTGGCTTACACCAAATATTTTTAGAAAACTTGCAGAATTTTAAATTTTAAATGTCATATCATTTCATTATGTTAATTATTTTAAGTATGTGCTTATAGCTTAATACATGACGAAAATTTGTGGGATCTGGTCTAATCCAGAGGTTCTCAAATAGGGGCCTGAAAATTTTACGAAATGGTTCCTGTAAAGGATGGTACGGCAGTGTTTGCTTCGCGTTCGACTTGGCGGGGGCACTGCCGTCCCCCCAGATTTCATATGTTATGTCTTATGTCGTGCCATAACATATTTTACAATTTTGAGCCTCAGTCACAACTAGTTTTAACTTGGACAGACTGTAAGAACTAGTTTTCACTAGTCAAAGTGCGTAGTTAAAACTAAGTAGTTTTTAAGGTAGGTAACACATACAATAATATACAATGACGGATTACATAAATTGCCGTTAACATAGGTACTTACTAGGTATTCTTAAGGTATTTGGTTCTTTTTCGTGGCTCATCATCATCATATCAGCTATGGAATGTTCACTGCTGAACATAGGCCTCCCTCAAAGCCGAAATCTGCCTCTATTAGTTCCCGTGTGTAGGTAGGTACTTTAATTTTATTAATCCAAATGAAGACTTTTTATAAATACCTTAGAAGTCCCAGGAATCACTACAAGTTCCTGTAATGATGCGGTGGACGACAACGACGACTGATCAAATTTGAGAGGATGCCCTGTCGCGGGTCCCTTATCAATTATAGCTGGTGATGTGATAATTGGTTTCTGAAATAAAGAGTGAGAATAAATACAGATACATGTTAGACCATAGATATTTACCTACATTATGATACAGGCCTATTTCATGTAGTACCTACAGAGTTGTATAAGTATTTATCTATTTATATCCGCTACCTAGCTCTCATAATACAAGCGTTGCTTAGTTTGTCGTAAAAACCGACTAAGGGATAAATCCAGGGAATGGGCAGCAGCGTTCTCTGTGAATAACTACAACACCTTACACTGCGCTCGCCATTCCGCCTGCCAAGCGTGGTATTCTTCTTTGTGTATGGCAAATACCCCTCTTGTAGAGGGAGGCCCATGTCCAGCAGTGGACTGTTGTGGCTGTTATAGTAGTATAGTAGCAAAATTGATTTTGCAGGAATCGAACCTGTAAGTTTCAGAAAGCCTCTAAAAGTCAACAAAATTATGGCTACATCTTGAATAATGGGAACTCTGAATATACTTACATAAGGGACCATCTGGTTGGCACCGTTGGCATCGTCCAGAATTATCGTTTCCAATTTATCCTTGGTGGAGATCTGAAAAAAGTAATATTAATACATTATTTATGGTGTGTTTTATTTTTATTCAGCTAAACAACAGCGGGGGAATGCCCAAGACTAGAGCTAGACATAGTAGACAATATAAGGAAAAGTGAGAAGTACTTATGTAAAATATGTAAAAAGAACAATGAGTTTCATAGATACCTGCGGTTGATGAAGTTTTTCCTCTCTTATTATTTCTACCTCTATCTCCTTCTCTACTTCCTTATTATTGTTGTTCTGAAACAAATTCAAATAATGAATAAAGTTGTAAAGATTATTTGTGATCTGTTTTAATGCAATTTATGACAGCAATAAAGCTCAATAAATATTTAAGTAAGTATAGGTACTTGTTCCAAAGTGACCTATTTCAAACACTAAATTTTATAATGATTAAATAATATGAAGTAAGTATGATCGCTTAATAACACTTTTACTACCACATAGTATGAATTTTTCGTATAAGTACTACGTGTTTAATTTTGAAAAATATTCCTACCCTTAACTTTTCCAAGGCAATGCGGAATTTTATTTTGTCCGCAATTTTCGGAAAAATCTGTGCTAGTTCGTTCTCGTTGGCTTCGCAAAGCAAATCTAATGTTATTTGCTGGTCTGAAAAAAGAAAAAATCGAATCTGGGACCTTCTGCGCTGAAAGCAGTTGCACTACCACTGCGCCACACCGGTTGGCAACACACAAGATCACACATAACACGACCAGCGCCGCTCGGTCTTGTAAGTCGACGCCTACCTACATAAATCAGCGTAATCTGAGCTAACGTAGTAGGTACGCATGTTTATCACATACCTACGCTCATGACCTACCTACCTTCAATGCATGTACCATAGTCTAAATAGTAAGTAGTTAGGTTGGCTGCTGTGGATAAAATCGGTTGGAAAGTCTACTATGTCTTTTGGGATAGCATAGCACAGCCGAAATACAAATCCGTACAGATACATAAGTAATACTTAAACAAATCCACATGTTTACCTACGTATAACTTGAGTGTACTAATACGCGGACAATATACACGAAAATTGTGAGTAATAGTTGAAAATGGGCCGGATACCAGACAGCCGCCATTTGGAAAACAAGATAGCAAAGCATAAAATATGTTTCACACTTTTTTTTACTTTATTTCAATTAGACATAAAGGTACAGGTAGGTACTTACCGATCAGAGACGGCCCCAAATGCTCCAGGCCGTTGTTCTTGAGAAAATTCTCTAGATCCTCCATTATAGATTAAATGCAGATTTCTGAAAGAAAGCACGCGCGACCTTTCACAATGGCGACTCGGCTTAGACTGATGGACAGATGGACGCTAACGGGTTGCGAGATTTACAAAGCAGCCTGCGCGTGCGGCAATGGTACAATTGTCATTTTATTTTGGCAACATTGTTGCGGTGATAACCTGTATTTTGTTACTTTTCAACTTTGGCCTACTAACAATTAGTCTAGTCATAGCAACAAAAGTTACTTTGATAGATTATACTTTGCCGCGACATCACTTTTTATATTTGTTCAGTTGGCAAAGCACTGTTGACACCCCGTTCAAACTTTTTAATATAGTTACTGTACTTAAGTATGTTTTGTCGATTTAAATAAATAAAAAATAACAATAAAATATTTGTCAATGCCACTATTTACCTATTTTTGCAAGGACAAAGCATTTAAGTGTAGCAACAATAAAAATCTAACAAAGCTTTTATTAACACTTTGTTAGCCGTTTTTTTTTTGAGTGCAGGAGGCTCGAGTTTCCATACAAACGTAGTTCCGCCTTAATACAAAAACTACAATCCAGATTTAATCCAAACTTTGCGAATATATTGAATAGACACATAACGATGTTTGTAATTAGTTTCCTAGTAAATTAAAAAATAACTAAACGATGGCCAGACTAAAACAGATCAGTTTACGACTTAGTGAACTTATTTTGTGATTAAGAAATTTAACAAACGTGATTTTTGTGTTTAATATACTAATAATCCGAACGCTCCGTGAGTCCGAACACGGGGCATGTTCCTGCAAGTTTGGATTATCGAGGCTCTACGCGAGACGCGAGAGATAAAAGAATTGGTAAGCTCGTTACCTTACGGAGCTGGAGTCGCCCCAGCTTTTTGGCCAAGCCAGGGTTGGTCAGAAGTAGAACCTGATTGGCCTGCCTACAGACGTCCAGTCCCATAACTGGACATAGTCATTTTAATAAACACTTACTCGGTCCAGGTTTGACGGACAGCCCGTTATGCCGTGCATTCACGGAGGCCGAAGAGACTGCTGCCTACATCCTACGCGAGCACCGTACACGCTGCACCTAGACTGCTGGCCACATCCTACGCGAGCACCGTACATGCTGAACTTGTATTGCTGCCCACATCCTACGCGAGCACCGTACACGCTGCACCTCGACTTCTGCCCACATCCTACGCCAGCACCGTTACACGCTGCACTTGGACTGCTGCCCACATCCTACGCGAGCACCGTACACGCTGCACCTGGACTGCTGCCCACATCCTACGCGAGCACCGTACACGCTGGACCTGGACTGCTGCCCACATCCTACGCAAGCACCGTACACGCTGCACCTCGACTTCTGCCCACATCCTACGCAAACACCGTACACGCTGCCCCTCTACTTCTGCCCACATCCTACGTGAGCACCGTACACGCTGCACCTGGACTGCTGCCCACATCCTACGCGAGCACCGTACACGCTGCACCTAGACTGCTGCCCACATCCTAAGCGAGCACCGTACACGCTGCACCTGGACTGCTGCCCACATCCTACGCGAGCACCGTACACGCTGCACCTAGACTGCTGCTCACATCCTACGCGAGCACCGTACATGCTGCACCTGGACTGCTGCCCACATCCTACTCGAGCACCGTACACGCTGCACCTGGACTGCTGCCCACATCCTACGCGAGCACCGTACACGCTGCACCTCGACTTCTGCCCACATCCTACGCCAGCACCGTTACACGCTGCACTTGGACTGCTGCCCACATCCTACGCGAGCACCGTACACGCTGAACTTGTATTGCTGCCCACATCCTACGCGAGCACCGTACACGCTGCACCTCGACTTCTGCCCACATCCTACGCCAGCACCGTTACACGCTGCACCTGGACTGCTGCCCACATCCTATGCGAACACCGTACACGCTGCACCTGGACTGCTGCCCACATCCTACGCGAGCACCGTACACGCTGCACCTGGACTGCTGCCCACATCCTACGTAAGCACCGTACACGCTGCACCTCGACTTCTGCCCACATCCTACGCAAACACCGTACACGCTGCCCCTCTACTTCTGCCCACATCCTACGTGAGCACCGTACACGCTGCACCTGGACTGCTGCCCACATCCTACGCGAGCACCGTACACGCTGCACCTAGACTGCTGCCCACATCCTACTCGAGCACCGTACACGCTGCACCTGAAATGCTGCCCACATCCTACGCGGGCACCGTACACGCTGCACCTAGACTGCTGCTCACATCCTACGCGAGCACCGTACATGCTGCACCTGGACTGCTGCCCACATCCTACTCGAGCACCGTACACGCTGCACCTGGAATGCTGCCCACATCCTACGCGAGCACCGTACACGCTGCACCTAGACTGCTGCTCACATCCTACGCGAGCACCGTACATGCTGCACCTGGACTGCTGCCCACATCCTACTCGAGCACCGTACACGCTGCACCTGGAATGCTGCCCACATCCTACGCGAGCACCGTACACGCTGCACCTCGGTAACCTGAGCCCGCTCCAGGAAGTCGTCGGCGATCTGAATTCGCCACTGGAATCATTAGCAATTTATCGTTTCACAATCAACGTTTCACATAGTTTCATTTCACAAACTTATGAATACGCAAACAGACCAACACATAATTTTTCACTTCGAAATACTTAACTAAACGAATTAATTTAAAACTAAAAACACGACTGTATAAAACTTAACCCCTCTTTTTTGGTCAGTCGGTAAAAAATGATTTTTTTTGTCACTCACGGCAAAGTATATATTATTATATAAGTACTAACATACAGTATGAACACTCCTTGCCGCTCTCTAGATTGCGACCTCACCCCCCTCGTCACCCAGATTGATACAGATTGATTGCAGTTTGGTTGTCGAACGTATAGAATTTCGCCACCATTTTGTTTGTTCAATCATCCCTTTTTTAAAATATGTCTATTCTGGCCCGTTGTATGAAGTGTCCAGGGTGTGCTCACGAGATCAAGAAGAATCTAAAGACACCTTGCACTCCAAAAAAATCCTTGCGTGCCAAAGAAACATACACTCGAAAAACATAACCCTCCTTTTGGCGCAGTCGGGTTAAAAGTCATTTAGGAAATTAACTAATCTAAGATATTATACTCGTAAGAGTATGTTGGGCCTCGTAGTTATGTTGGGTCGGGAATGATTTTTTATTTATCAAAAACATTTTAAAAACAATTGAGTGACAAAATTCTTTTTTTTAAGGCTTTAAGATAGATCAAATGACAATATTCAATTCAAATTATTGAAAGACTGTGTTAAGCTATCACTATGGAAAAAATATATAATATACATAAAGTACCTAATAAAAAATCGATTAAAATATTAAAACTTTTGATTAAAAAAACTGTAGTCGTTAATTGCAAAATTTCTCGAAAATAAATAGTTAATTGTGAATGAAACCAACACACAAAAATCGGTGACTTTAAGACATTTCATTTTAATTGAGCACATGTTTTTTAAACTTATTTTAAAGTATAGAAAAGTAACAAAAACATGTAAAAATCGAGAATTGGGCGTTTGTATTCAACGTCACAGCCGCGTTGAAGCCCGCATTGATTTGAACACAAAATAAATACATTTACGTTCGATATTATTTTGCTCGCATTAAGTCATCTTAAAGCTTTAATAGTTTGAGTTAGGAAGGAAGAGAGATAGATTAATTTATTTGCAACACTCGGAGGGTTCCGTACCACGTCACCTTTGGATAAAGAACCCTAAAACATCACAGAGTACCACTAAACAGTTATATTAATTTCTTTATAGGGCGTTCGGCACATCGACCGACAAATAGTTTTGAAGTTGAAAACTCCTTTAGGCGCGTTGGGAATTTTTAAGATGGGAAAGAACCATTGAATTCACGACACTGTAACCGTAACGTAACCGACACCTTACCAGGAAAACTCGGAGGGTCAAAACTGTGAAAAGTTTTCACTTCTGTCGGCACTCCCGGAGTGGTTAGGTAAGGTTTTTTTTAGGGGGAGTAATTTGGAAGATTTTGACTCATGACAAAATAAAAAATAAGAATAGTAAAAACTAACTTTTTAAATGATTTAAAAAATTATGATTATTTTATATACTGTCTTATACTCGTGCTCGAGACTTTAGTAGCTTTTAAGTCCGTAATAGTATATTTTATATCGAGGGCCTAACCGAAGCCCTTATTTGATTTGACTGCCGAGCGCCTCGGCCCACATACGTATGTTCATCAATTCCTAGTTGGGGCCAAGGACTACTTTTCTAGTATAGTACTTTTCTCAAATAATTTCATCATCAATGACGAACAACGAACAACACTAATTTTTCACGCGCCAAATGTTCGTTTCCTTTTTTTTTAATTAAACAGCTTTCTATTTGCAACTTGCAAGCC
This sequence comes from Coleophora flavipennella, assembly GCA_947284805.1. Taxonomy (NCBI): domain Eukaryota; kingdom Metazoa; phylum Arthropoda; class Insecta; order Lepidoptera; family Coleophoridae; genus Coleophora; species Coleophora flavipennella. The sequence goes on along the minus strand of OX369259.1, from coordinate 12,902,241 downwards.
AATTCGAAATTGAAATAAAACCTTTAATAAGTTACCTCCTTGGCTGCCATATTTCGCAGTAAAAGATCGTTCGATTTTTAAATTACACGACAGATATGAGTTTACATAGTAGTTTATTTGACGGCTAAAACACTACAGATATGGATTTGCATACAACTTTTGCCAGCCGCTGCTCGCATGTATCTGGTCATTACAGCAATTTCGATTTTCCTCGAAGAAAGTTCTCAAAATAATACTTAAATTTCCAAGCTTGTTTAAAAAAATGTTATTACTGGCTCGGTGAATTTTCCACGGATTCTGGATAACACTAATGATGAATGACTGACGTAATGGGTAACCAAATGTTTGTATGCCATTTTGTGGTAAAATATACTGAGACTGTAATTATAAATAAGCATAATACCTGTTAAATAAGGTATGTCCTTGCTTGGCAAATAAATGTATTGTATTGTATAAGTGCTAATTTACGATACAAAAATTTCAGAGTTCATTTCGTAAAAAAATAATGTTTTGTAGCTGGGAATTAAGGCGGTGATATTAAAGATTTTCGTTATTTTTGACGTCAATTGGGTATGCTAAAAAAAAATGTATTTTTTTTAATTTTTTTTCTGATGGTTTAGACCATTTTGAAAAACTAATTTGAATATTTCATTTTTTAAGCCTCTAGATATTTTTAAATATTTTTTAAAATTTTGAAACCTTGATGACGTCATCGGTTCACATTACTATGAAACGAACAGCCCTATTTCTATGACGATGAAATGAATAGGCCTTGACGTCAACTGTCAAGTCACTCAAGTCAATCATTCCCAAAGGTTTTTTGGCGGGATTTGTGGTAGACGCATTCGTAGTTTTATTTTGTTGTTTTTTCATTGCACCGGCACTAGCATTACAAATCCAACAGCTAAGGAAGCCTAAATACGTCAGACCTGGCTGTATGGTCTTAGTAACCTTTGCCTTTTCCGAAACGAAACTATCACAAAGCCAACAACGAAACGTCAAAGTCAAAATTTACTTGTCATCAAACATCATAATCTATGTATGGACAAGGCCTTCAGAGTTTAAATGTTTTTTAGAACCACAATAAAAATTGGACCTCTAATGAATATCTTACCCATTTAAGTATTTAATTTGAATGACGTTCTAATAATATTTGATTGTTTCAAACGTAGTTTTTGGTGGATGATAAATAAATAGTGCCTTTTTCAGTGCTCGACGAAAGCTCGTCCTCAAATGCAAGGTCCGTAATTGATATGACAAGTAAGAGTGCACGTTCCGTTCAGTGGTGAAATAAGGTTTTATTGTAAACTCGTGACGTCATAGGGGTCAAATGAAGGTTATTGTCCTTTTCAGATTTTTTTACGCAATCTTTTACTTTTTCGAGTGGAAAATGAAAAAATATGGCTTTAAATAAAAATATCTCGAAATGGTTTTTTTATTTTCATGGCTTATAAAAAATTTAGCATACCCAATTACTCCTAAACGATTGGAAACCCAAGGTTGAAAAAAAATACCCTTATTGTTGATGATGTTCCTGAAAGTCAAAAGCTATTTGAAACACGATTGAGCAGTTTTGGCTCAATAGAAAAAAAAAACCCAAAGATAGGTCTACACCGTTACTTTCAACTTTAGTTATGACTAATATTTTGAAGTATTAATTTAAAAAAATATACCACAGTATTTGTTATGATAATACAAAGTAAATAATGTTATATTTTTTCATACTTTTTTTATAGTTTTCGATTGAAACGATAAACCATTGAAAAAGTAAAAAAGTGTGGTTATTTTCTTTACTCTTTACACGTAAAGAAAAAGACAGAGAGAACTGTTCCAATCAATACCTCGCCTTAAAAAAAAGGCATGTTCTTGCTTGGCAAATAAATATATTGTGTTGTATTGTTTAAGTGCTAATTTACAATAACCAAAATTTCCGATTTCATTTCGTAATCATATTTTGTGGCTGGGAACTAAGGACTTGGAACAACGACGCTACAATTTTATACAAACACTTTCTGACTGAAACAATAAGTGCTAAACATTTGGCAACTTTAGTGATGTGCAGTTGGTAAATATGTTACTTCTTTTATTGTATTTTATGTTTTTAACCGACTTCTAAAAATATGGAGGTTTGTTCGTCTATCACGTATGTTTTCTCGCCGATTGTGAACCGATTTAAATCTTTTTTTTTATATTGATAGTTTATATCTCCACAATGGTCCCATATAAATTGTATCAAAATCGACTAAGTACTTTAAAAAATAACAAAGAAAAAGAAAATGTAGCAAAATTGTACTGAATGTTTTTGCGATTAACCTACTTTTATTTTATTTTATTTCTTATTTATTTTTTTTGTAAAATTAGTAGTACTTTTGGCAGCACCCTACCTGAATGATGCTAGCTAATTAACAACCCTGCCGAGGATGTATCACGCAAGCTCAGGTAGTGCCTATTCACTCTCGCCTTGAAGATTGTGAAGTTCTACGTTTCGGGGAACCCAGTTAAATAAGTCATCATTATACTCCATCTCGGCCTATGGGTGGTGCCACCCTAGAACAGCACCAATCACCACATCTCTTATCGAGGGAAGACACGACTAATTGATTAAACCGGAGGATAGGCAGCAGGGTGCCCATTGCGTTGAGGAATCTTGGTAGGCCCGCTTTTATCTTCGGCATCATCGTCACTTGCCATCAGGTGAGATGATGCTCAAGGGCTTACCAATGATAAAAAAGAGTCCTGTTCCATCAAACTTGATGGAGGCCTGCGTACAGCAATGGACGTCTTTTGGCTAATGTGATGATCATCATCATCACATCAATGCAGGCTGATTACTATCCTCCGTCTTGGACGTCAGTCGCCAACATCAACCAACCCAGCGGCTTCTTGCAAGCTCTCAACAGAGTGCCTCTGCTGGGGTCGTCCAACACATCTCCTGGCCTGTGGTTGCCACTCGAGAACCTCTCTTCACCCTCAGCTCATCAGCATCACTAAACATTCTACAGTTCGTTACACCAACTGAATTTTTCAGAGAAATACTGGCTTTTTTTCACTAATTTTCTCGCACAAGGTTTCTTTCAGGTTTTTTTAAAATTTTTATTCACAATCGCAATCACAAACCGCATCATCTCACCTGATGGTAGGTGACGATGATGCCGAAGATGGATGCGGGCTTACCAAGATTTCCCAACGTAATGGAGAACTGTCTATCTTATCTTCAAGCCGGAACATATCAATGTTGTTAACACTGATGTTCGGTGGCAAGACTTAGATGATGGTGGTAAATGCCCTACCATCAACCAAACCGAGTCTTACAAGTTGACCCCACCGGAAATCGAACCCGTGACCTCCTGGTGTGAACGGGATGGACTAACCATTACGCCACGGAGGCGGTTACGTATACATATTTTAAGTAAAATTTGAATTTATTATTTTTTTGTATAGAAGATATACCTTTACTCGAGTTTTCCTGTAGAAACCGATTATACCATACTAGCTGTTGCGCATGACTTCACCCCGTGGATATCGAGAGTGAGCAGGGTTTCTTTAGCCTATGTCCATCCTGAAACTCCATTCTAACTATTGGTGAAAGAATATTTTGAATCGGATGAGTAGTTTCGAAGATTACCTCCCACATACAAACTTTACCTCTTTATAATGGTGGCACTTCACATCGCTATTCGGTGTTCGTGTTTTTTTCGGCTTTGTTTGCTATATTCGTGTTGAAGACTGATCAACAAGAATACACCGTGTACACATCGTTCATGAACAGCGAATATACGAATATTTTTGCAATAGTATCGAATGCAAAGGTGTACGTGTTGACTCTAGCAGCGGCTTATTATTTTCATTGTGCTAATCAGCAGTTCATGTTATGCGTACATAAATCAAAAGACCATGGAGAAGACGCTTCTGTTTTTATGAGATGCATGTTGCGGGTCCATAAACAGGACGTATGCATTGGATAGTATTCCAAAAATCGCATGACAAGGTCATTTGTCCAATCCATTTTGGCGCGATCGCAGCTCGATCATACAAGTAAACAGGTCAGCCGCTGTTTCGCACCGCACACTTCACTGGGCGAGCGATGTGTGGACGGCAAACGAACATATTCGGCATATTCGCAATCCTTTGATATGTTGCAAAAGACCGACAAGCAGTTCGTGTATTCGCGTATTCGTCTTGTTCGTGAGAATAGGCAAATATAGACGAATAGAGCCACTTAACATCGTCGTATTTGGGCGAAAAGACAAATACGCGAACACGAACAGCGATATGAAGTGCCAGCATAATATTAGTATAGATTATGATTGCCAAAGGTTAAAGGTTTCGTGAGAAAGTATGTGCAGCATGGATATACAATTTATTAATCTATTAATCATAAAACTATGGCATTATCTCGGTCTTCATTCTTCAGTCGAATGCAGTTCCGCAAAGATTTAGTCACATCCCTAATCGTTAGTGAGCTAAGACGACCAGCACAATGTAACTACACGCTGAAACCTTATGTTACAGTGAAAGTTCAAATCTTAGCTTTCCTAGTTTAAACTAGTTGTACAAGCGAGCCTAAAGAAAAGGGAGCGGATCGAGTGCATCGACTGCCAGCGCCATCTAGACACTGGAACGCGAACGAATCATTCTATCTTCTCCATCGACACGGCCACCGACTGCCGCTGATTATTTTCTATATTTTATTAATTTACTTAAATGATTTGTGCTACTTTTTTAACTATTATAACTACATCAAAACTCAAACTGTATGTGCTGTATACCATCATTTTAAATCGCTCCAACACTAGTCAAACCTGAGGCAAACTATTAATACGAAAAAATGAGATACCTAAATATCTTTCATTTTTAAAAAAGAAAGAAAATTACGTTACTTTCGATTTTGAGACCTTATTATAGTTTGACAGTTAAAAGTCTAATAAGAGCCAAATTAGAAATTCAATAAAGTGAATTTTTGTAGCCACTACTAAAATTAAATGATTAAATGTTTCTAACAAAACTTCAAATAATTTTAGGAATTAATTAAAAATAAAAAACTCGTCTGCATAACAACTTTACCCCTCTTTTTTGGTCAGTCGGGTAAAAATGTATCCTAGTCACTCACAGGATCAAGATGAATCTAACGACTCGCACTCCAAAATCCACCCAACTGTTTAGACTACAGAGCGTGCCAAAAAAATAATAATAGACAAACATACGTACATACCAACATACATAAATACACTCTAAAAACATAACCCTCCTTCTGGAGCAGTCGGGTAATTACTGTCAACTCTGGTCAAAAGCACAATACTGGCAACATAGGTCCTTTAGCCTAACCTGTTTTCAGGCCTGTTTCAAGCTTAACTTCATATGTAAGGGAAAGAGGGGTTTCTTCCTAATAAACTACACTGCCCAAAAGTGTCTAGGGATCAAGTAATTTTTTGCAATAAAAATTATAATTTACTTAATTTTTTTCCAAGTCTGGTCTTTCATATGGGCTTTTTACTTTGATTCCTATGTTTAAGTTAACAACGTACCCGTATATTTCGTAAAAAAAAAAAACAGTTATTGCAAATTTTGGAAATTAACCCAAGGCAACGGCGTCAATTATATGGCAAAAAATAACGAAAAATGAAAATTTTCATTTTTTTTAAATTGTCAAGATAATAAAATTAATAATCTGTGTTTCCACCAATAACACGAATCAAACATTCGCAGTTATTTGGCATGTTTAATATCAGTTCATCAAAATCACTTTGAGGAATGGCCGCCCACGAGCTTTCTAACAAGTTAAAAAGTTTTTTTGTGGTATGTACAGCATCAATTCTCAACAGAGATCTTTTTTGAAGAATATCCCATGCGTGCTCAATTGGATTGAGGTCTGGTGATTGAGCAGGCCATGGCAGAACGTCGATGCGAGCTTCGGCGAGAGTGCGTGTTACGACTCTAGAATATGTTTGTGGGCGAGCATTATCGTGCATTAGTTGAAACGAATCACCCAACCGGCCTCGCAAAAGGATGATTACATCTGAAATAATCCTCTCCTCGTAAATCTGAGCATTGAGAATCCAAGCAAGATCTGCTCTTCCTCCGATCCAAATACCGGCCCATATCATTATTGTTCCCCCACTGTATGGAAGAACTTTCTGGCAAAATCTCAAGCGTTTTTGTTGTCCACAGGCCCTTCAAACTCGAGTACGTCTTGTATCCGACATCATACCGAAACGAGATAAATCGAAAAACCACACACAACGCACTTGCGATGATTTCTTCTTCCTCCCAATCTCTGTGTTCGCGAGCCCATTGTAAACGGATCCTACGATTGCAGGGTGCTATAGGTGGGACTCTCAGCGGCCTTCGAGAACGCAAATCCACTTCACGTAAACGATTTCGGTTGGTCTGATCGCTTAGTAACACGAGTGAAGAGCTGTAGAACCTTGTAACCAACATCATAGCGGTCATGGTACGATTCCACCAAGCAGTAATTTGGATGTACCGGTCCTGTCTGCTAGTGGTGATGTGAGATCGTCTTCCATGTTGTTAGGTCAATCTGCACGTGATACGATAGCGTGTCTAGAGGCGGCTTATAACGCTCTGTGTAGTGCCAAGAGCGACCACCACTGTACGTTGCCCAGGCAACGTTTTGATCCAGATCCAGCTTCTAAGATTTCAACGGCTCTTATAATCTCTTCTCGAGTTAAATAACGTCGTCGCTCCATATCAACACAATTTTTTTTCAGTTTCAATGCATAAATTGAAATGATTTGGTCAAAATGATATTTGACAGTTTCATAGAAATCTTAATCGACAGTTGATTTTCTCTTTATAATTGAAATTGAAATTTAAATAAAACATTTTTTTTTAATAGTGAAATTCACTAAGCAGCTATCCAAAAACCGGCCAAGTACGAGTCAGAACCGTACACATGGGGTTACGTACTGTCATACTAGATGGCGCTAGTACAAAGAGTTCCGTACCATTATACTAGATGGCGCTAGTTTCTTCACGTTTTTTTGTATGGAGACTCCCTTATTTTTTCGCTTTTACTAATTTTTAGAATTTTTTGTTGTAGTGGCAACAGAAATACATCATCTGTAAAAATTTCAACTGTCTAGCTATCACTGTTCATGAATACAGCCTGATGACAGACGGACAGACTGACAGACAGACAAACAGACAGACGGACGGACAACGGAGTCTTTGTAATAGGGTCCCGTTTCTACCCTTTGGATACGGAATCCTAAAAAAGTTAATGTAATAAATCTCAATTGCACCAAAACTCTAAAACGTAGGTACTTAAGGCGAGGCACCGATGTAAAAGCGGAGAAACCCTTTTGCTATATTTTTTTTTGGGTAATTACTACTAAATATCGGTCTTGCAAAAAATATTGGAAATACTTAAGGACATTGTCTGAGGAATGTGCTAATATGTTACACGATAGTGTGTACTTTACTCGATCGTAAAAAATCTTAAAAACAGATCTAAAAAACGTCTAAAAAAAAAGTTTAAAACGAATTGTTTATTAATAAAATTTCTAAATTTGCACATAGTTTTTATATGGAGATATTTCTTTTTAAGCACTACAGACAACCTGCTAGATTTTAGTTTTTAAATTGAAATCTTGAGAGAAATAAAAACGAAAACATTGAAAAAGTGCAAAAGTGTGGTTATTTTCTTGACTCTTTTATACGTAAAGGAAAAAACAGAGACAACTGTTTTACAAATGCCTCGCCTTAATCCCTACACACTTTTGATGTGTGTAAAAGCAATAAATAAGTTTCACGTTGGCTAGAAATTCCACGGAAGGACCAGAACGTAATTTAGACTGCAACCCTTACACAACTCTAGACGAGTTGTCGTGTCACATGAAGTTAGCACAATAGGCGTAACAGTATGTCGCGTAGGCACATTGTTTGGTAACTTTGCGGGACACATTATTAGGATGTAAATAGGTATTTAGGAACCCTAATAATTTGTGTTATGTACGAGTAGGTATATTCTTACATTTATATTTGTGTATTCATATTCACATTTATTCCGTAATAATCATACAATGTCAAAATTTACAAAAAAAAAAATAATAGTAATTGAATAATAATATTAAGAAAAATTTAAAATTAAATTGTAGTCCATGTCCAAATTTCCAATAATAGAAGAAAAATAATGTCAAAATAATTTAAATTTCCTAATAATATATATTTATATAAGCAAAAAAAAATTTTGCTCTCCCATACTAACTCGATCGGCTGATCAGCCAACTTAGTATGGGAAGTTCAAAATTATTTTTGAAATTTGACTATGGGTTTCATGGGGAAGGTTGTTCAGTTTCATGGGTAGAAGCACCAGTTAAAATAGTTTCAGCTAATTTTGTTAGACCTTATATATTTCCTATAATAATAGTGTCAAAATAATAATTTATAATAAAATATTTAAAAAATATACGTAGGTACAACAAAGTACTTACAGTCTTAATTGTAAAAATTCATTGACTGAGTAGAAGGCATTTTGGACCAACCAGCATATTTTTAGTTTATTTATAAAACTATGACATCCTTCAGTTTCCCTGATGTCATATGTATCGTGTCAAAGTATATATATTAGTACTAACATTCAGTATGGATGGACACTCCCTGCCGCTCTCTAGATTGCGACCTTACCCCATCGTCACTTGTTGATTAATACAGATTGGTTACAGTTTGGTTGTCGAACATATAGGATTTCGCCGCCATTTTGTTTGTTCCGTCATTCCTTTTTTGAAATGTCATTTCTGGCCCGCTGTATGAAGTGTCCGGGTTGTGATCCTGATCACTCATCACATCATGCTATATAGATACGCGGCCTCATTGCAAGCCGAGAGTTATCAGACTTTTTAGGCGATACGTCGTAGTTTGCAGCTCATTTTCTCTCCATGCGGTTTTTCGCTTTCCATCCCAGTTGAAGACCGGAAAGCTGCTGAGGTTCTGCCGCACATACTTGGATACTTCCAGTATTTAAACAAGCAATCTATGCTATATTAGCTCAGTTTACTTCCACGCCGCGCATTTGAAGGATCCATTCAATAAAAATAGCCTGTACTGTACTCGTATTTGGATGGGAGTGTGAGTATGCCAAGGTCAAGGGAGTATGCTGCGCCGTTGCGTCAAACAGAACACGAGCAATTTAAAGTATAATCTTTTTTTGGATTATAAAGGGTCTGTTCAGGTCAGCAGAAAAATCGAATGACGCAACAAACAAAATTACGGCGAAATCCCTTACGTTCGAGAACCAAACGGTAACCAATCTGCATCAATCTGGGTGACAAGGGGGTGAGGTCGGACTCTAGAGAGCGGCAGGGAGTGTCCATACTGTATGTTAGTACTAATATTATATACTTTGCCCATACACTAAGTGTGAGTGGATGTAAGCGTAATAGGCTTTCATCAGATTACCAGTAGGTACTTAGAGTCGGAACTAGGCGGGAGACGGCGTAGTAGCCCAAGTTTAGTTTGGAGCACAAGGAGTCGATATGTTCGCGTCATTGGAAGTCATAATCGATGGCGAAGCCTACATATTTCGCCATTCCAGTAACCGGGATGGAGACATTGCCGACGTGGACAGCAAGTGGTGCCGTTGGAGCAGATGCATGCTTTGTTGCGAACTCCATTAAGTTTGTCTTGTCAACATTCAGTTACATGCCGTTAGCGGTAAACCAAATGGATAATTTTGCGACTATACGCGTGAACCGATCACAAAGATCTTTTCTGGAATCCGCACTAACGGCACAGATGTCATCGGCACACATGATAAATTCCGTGTGATCAGATTGATACGGAAGGTCATTCATTAGAAGAATGATTATACTACATTCTGTTAACGATTAAAATAATTAAACCGGCCAAGTGCGAGACGGACTCGCGATGCGAGGGTTCCATATACCAACCACCACACCGCTCCACACAACTATGACAATGATACCTATTCACATAACAAACCAAAAACATCCACGCGAGCGACAGAAGTATGTTTTTTTTTTCATTCAGTTTGGATCCCTCAGCGCGAGTACAACTCATACTTGGCTGGTTTTTTTTTTATTGATAAGGCCAATGACAATATTTAATTCAAACTATTGAAAGACTGTGTAAACTCTATGGAAATAAAAAAAAGTTTAAAAAACTAAAAACCAACTTCAAAAAGGAAATACTCAAAAGTTTGAAATAATATTTTTATGCATATAAATACACGAAATTAACCAACAATAATGAATTCAAAGGTAGGTACGAATCAAATTAGGGGACTACAATTTTTTTGAGGTCGGTACCAGCACATAGCTACTTACCTACCTATCAAATGTTTAAGATTCGATCGCTTTGCTGGCACCGACCTTTAAAAAAAAATTGTAGTCCATACTTAAATAACAAAAAATCTATTTAATTGAATACAATTTTAAAAATATTACCACTTTTGATGTAAACAAATATATATATATATATAAGGTCTAACAAAATTAGCTGAAACTATTTTAAGGGCAAGTTCAGTAAACGAAACTGAACAACTTTTTCTTCAGCGACCATACCGAATTCTAAAAAAAAATTGCCACATTCCATTATTGCCCACTATAATATTCTCGTGTTCCTATTCCTTTCTTTTCGCTGGATTCGTGCCTTGCCGCAACGAAACTGCGCTGTGCCTGGCCGTTGACCTTTGGTAGTTCTCTCAATCAATTCTTATTTAAAAACGAATATTACCTATTTAAAACCTTATAGTTCCCCTTTTAGATGTAGGTAGTAAAATACAACCCAACAGGTATTTACACTTTTCGAAAAATAAGAAATTGAGCGGCTTCTTTGAAGTTGAGTCCATTGAACTATTTTGCTGCTCGCTCGTAGGTACATTTCGCCTACAAACAAGTGCGATGCGTGCGCGAAAAAAATATCTCAGTTACTCTCGCGCACTCATTGAGTTACGTTCTCAAAGCCTAACCTACAGATTGTGACCTAAGTGCCTAAGTTAAGTGTTTTATTGTGAAAATGCCATGTACAACAATATTTGGACATGGCGGTGTGATATGAAGTTTGTAACCACAACCTAATAGACACCAGGAACATGTTTCAAGATTTTCATAGCCGTAGACCCCATCTACATGCCATCTACACACAATACTATAGGTGCTTTGCAGCGATTCCGGGATTACGGTACTTTTACGAGTATGCCACGACCTGTAGATGCCGGTCAACCAAGAAAATCACCGGAGACATAAGAAGCAAGTAGGTAGGTAGTTCGCCTTAGCCTGTTTGCGGACAAGTCACATTAAAGAAAAATCTATTTGTTTGGAAATGGCCAAACATGTAAACAAATCATTTTATCATTTTAGCTTAATCACTTACATTTGGACATCAAGGATTTTATTGACATAAATACTGTGTTTTAGTTCATTTAAGACTTGAAAACCAATTGAAACTAGTTTATTTTGAAGTTCATGTTTTGTTTACATGTCTGGCTATTTCCAAACAAATAGGGTTTAGATACCTACAACGCTGTGTCCGACGCGACGGAAGACACGGCTGGCTTGTACTATCATCTGTGTCTGTGGCGGAGCCCGGCGGAGGCGCGTCAGCGCGTGGACTGCTACGGTACGATGGCCAGTGCCGGATTTATAAAGATCTCTTTTTTTTTATTGTAGATTTTTTTTCTAAGATTTCAGTATGGTCGCTGAAGAAAAAATTGTTCAGTTTCGTTTACTGAACTTGCCCTTAAAATAGTTTCAGCTAATTTTGTTAGACCTTATATATATATATATAAGTACTGTAGACTCTGTTTTTGGCAATTTCTCCAAAACAAATAGTTAATGTCGAATGAAACCAACACACAAAAATCGGTGACTTTAAGACCTTTCATTTTAATAGAACACATTTTTTTAACTTATTTGAAAGTATAGAAAAGTAATAAAAACATGTATAAATCGAGAATTGGGCGTCCGGTTTTAATGTAACAGCCGCTTTGAAGCCCGCATTGATTTGAACTTAAAACGAATAGACTTACGTTCGATATTATTTTAACACGGATCATCTGCTTGATTGAGGCTAAATAAAGCCTTAACGCTAAACTTAAGTATCTCTATTTTATGAAGTGTAAAATCATACACAAGTTCATTACTTTCCGGTAATTGCGTGATTATCTCCGCTTTATTGTCATAACAATATGGTGATGATGGAAGTTACGCTGTTATAAAAATGCCTTCCTCGTATATAAAAAAATTGTATTTATGCAAAAAATCCGGATGGGACGCATTATGCTCTTAAAAAGCGTGAAATTTTCAAATAAAAGTACAAAAGTACCCAATTTAAGTTTAAATAAATTACTCTGAGTTAATATTAAACTACCTTCGACGCAACACATTCATTACACACAATTAATTAGCCTTAGGAAGCCGCTGGATGCTGGTAGCGTAGGACCGGTCGTTGTGGAAATCCTTTGGAGAGGCCTATGTCCAGCAGTGGACGTCCTTCGGCTGATATAGTGAATTAGCGATAGGAAGCCGCTGGATGCGGGTAGCGCAGAACCGGTCGTCGTGGAAATCTTTGGAGGAGGCCTATGTCCAGCAGTGAATGTCCTTCGGCTGATATGATGAATTAGCCATAGGAAGCCGCTGGATGCGGGTAGCGCAGAACCAGTCGTCGTGGAAATCCTTGGGGGAGGCCTATGTCCAGCAGTGGACGTCCTTCGGCTGATATGATGAATTAGCCATAGGAAGCCGCTGTATGCGGGTAGCGACAAAAACCGGTCGTCGTAGAAATCCTTGGGGAGGCCTATGTCCAGCAGTGGACGTCCTTAGACTGATATGATGAATTATATCCATAGGTACTACATTAGATATACATTTTTGACCATATTCGAAGATCTCTGAAGATATCACGTTAAAAAAACCTGCCAAGTGCGAGTCGGACTTGCGCAGAGTAGGGTTCCGTAGACTTTTCAAAAAATAAATTTAATTTTAAAAAACAAAATTATGTTTGCAGTTGATTCATTGAAACCTGTTCACAATCGGGTAAGAAATCACATAACATAAAAGAAACATACAAACCGAGATGAGAACCTCATTCTTTTTTTTAAGTATAGGTTGAATATTTTTTTATTCACAATTGGTAAGCCTTTGGCATCATCTCACCTGATGGCAAGTGCCGATGATGCCGAAGATGGAAGCGGGCTTACCAAGATTGCCCAACCGGAACTGGCTATCTTATCTTCAAACCGTTAACAACATTGATGTTTGGCGGCAGGACTTAAATGAGAGGGTGGTAGCTAGCCAGACGGGCTTAGAAAATGCCTTAAACCAACCAAACCGAGTGAGAGTTAGACTCCGCCGGGAATCGAACTCGCGACCTCCTGATGTGAAGCTAATGGCCTTAACCATTACGCTACCGAGGTGGTTAAAATATATACATATATCCGTTAACAATCCATAAACATCCCGGGTCACTTCCCAAACTCGAGAATGTCAGGCCTAGGGCAAAGTATATGCATTAGTACTAACATACAGTATGGACACTCCCTGCCACTCTCTAGATTGCGACCTCACCCCCTCGTCACCAAGATTGATTCAAATTGGTTGTAGTTTGGTTCTCAAACGTGTGGGATTTTGCTGTGATTTTGTTTGCTCCGTCATTTGTTTTTAGAAATGTCATTTCACACGACCGTTGTATGCAGTGCCCGGGGTGTGCCTAGGGCTATAGATAAACCCCACTGTCAGAAGTTTTTTAAGCCATCTATAAACTACCTATCTGACACGGCTTAACGACTGGCATCTAGTGACAGCAACCAGCACAAACGGCTTAATGGAAACGGTCAGGAAAAATGCCATTAACAATCAAACCCATCCAGGTAATGACCGTGCTTCAGGTCAAGTAACTTGTGTGATCGAAGCAAGCACGCGAATCGCACTGAGCTACCCGCACGCGGTACGACGTGGTAATTAGGTAAGCATCCTAAATCTATGATAAAATCTTTGCCTTACCAAGACAATAGAGACATGCAGATATGACAGACATCGTCTAGCGCAGGACATTTTGCACAAGAATACACTCCCACGCAGCCATGTTGCAGGAGACACGATCGGAGCAAGTAGAGCAACATTATATTGCCGACAAACTCGGAGATAAAGGCTACACTATAATATAAATAAATTGTGACTACTATCACAGTCTAAGACGTAATACCAATAAATATAGTTTAAAAAAAACACGCTTTTAAAGCACATCAAACTTTGTGCCATATTTTTCGTATATCGAGGAACCCACGCTTTTTTCACAATAATACTAGTATTTTTCGTTCATTATTGTTTTCAGCTAATATTAAGAATTATTGATGTGTAACATCTTTGCTCTCGCTTTCCTGCAATTTGTGGGAGTGATTTCGTGAAATGGGACGGAAATGTGTCCCATGTGTAACAGGAAGTCGCGTTTTTTCAGGCTTTAAAAGCGCGGAAAAGGCAAAGGTATCTATGACCATACAGCCTAGTCTGCCGTATCTTTGCCGTCCTTTTTTCAGGCTTTAAAAGCGCGGAAAAGGCAAAGGTATCTATGACCATACAGCCTAGTCTGCCGTATCTTTGCCGTCCTTTTTTCAGGCTTTAAAAGCGCGAAAAAGGCAAAGGTATCTATGACCATACAGCCTAGTCTGCCGTATCTTTGCCGTCCTTTTATAAAGTATTTTGTCACATGTTACACATCATATGCGAGTACTGTAGGTCTCGCTGGAATTTTTTTCTCACTTTTTAGTTTGATGTGCTTTAAAAGCGTGTTTATTTAAACTATATTTAATTTTCTATTTTTCATCGTCATCATGTCAGCTCATATACGTCTCCACCGAGGGGCTCGAGCCTACCCTGAATTAGGGCGATGATGATTTATTTTTAGTTAAGGATAATGAGATAAACTTATAAAATTATTGTATTGTCACTGATTCTTGATAAATGTACAAAGTTCTAATTTAATCTGTTCGTTTAAAGTGGGTTAAAATCGAGTGCAAAGGAGTCGGTTACAAACATACATACATACAGGTGAAGCTAATAATATAAGCGTGTAAAAATATATTTACTATTACCACAGTCTATAAATAATCTGTTCAGTGAACCAACAGGGACGTCTAGACAGGGCAATCGTGCGGGGTGTGATAGGCAAACCGTAGAGGCCGACCACTACCTTCCATAGTAACAGTTGTTCAGCCGTTAGGAACAATTCAATAAACCACGAAGAGGAAAAGTGACCATAACTGGTAACCAAGTGACGTCGACTTTGACGTGAGCATCAAAGGCGTTAGACCAATGTATGCGGTCTATTATTTTATTCCTGCCTACGTAAAAAAGCAAAACTCACTTCTCCCTTCAATACTAGGGCATACCAAAAAGATCGGTAATAAACCACAGAATAGAAGAATTCTATAGAACGCTGATGTTGATTTTTTTAGTACTCACACCGAGCGAGCCATTACACATACAGCACACTACAAACAGGTTGATGCTATTGGGTATTTTTTTTAAGTAACCTCCCCCAAAAACAAACCTATAAAATCATTAAATAAAAGTAGACTTAAAACTGTATGACATATGATTGAGTTTATGAAAATTGACAGAATAACAATGGTAAGGTGATACCAGTATAGTAAAACTGCCCAGTTTAATTGATGAGCGCTGAAAGTATAAAAAATAATGTGATTATTTAGAACTAAAGAAATAATATGTTATGTTGTGCAATTCATTAAAAAACATTTATTTCGAATTACATTTCAGATCGTAAGATTAGAAGTAAAGTTATTCAATTGAAACTTTCCGTGCAATATTTTTTCCAAAGATGATATTATTTTTATAGTGTTGTGGTTATAGTTATATTAGGAATGCGAGGTATTATAGGTTTTTCAATTACTACGCCGATTGCTTCGAAAGTGACCACGGATTCGTACTCAGAGACCACAAGTACCTATTCAGATATTGATTAGGTGTTTATTAAAATTTCATTCTCAAATCATCATCATCATATCAGCCGAAGGAAGTCCACTGCTGGACATAGGCCTCCCCCAAGGATCTCCACGACGACCGGTTCTGCGCTGCCCGCATCCAGCGGCTTCCCGCGACCTTCACCAGGTCATCGGTCCACCGAGTGGGAGGCCTGCCTACACTACGCTTTCCGGTGCGTGGTCGCCACTCGAGAACTTTACTGCCCCAACGGCCATCTGTTCTACGAGCAATGTGCCCCGCCCACTGCCACTTAAGTTTAGCAATTCTGAGAGCTATGTCGGTTACTTTGGTTCTCTTACGGATCTCCTCGTTTCTGATTCGATCACGCAGAGAAACTCCGAGCATAGCACGCTCCATTGCCCTTTGGGTGACCTTGAGCCTTCTTATGAGGCCCATAGTAAGCGACCATGTCTCAGTTCCGTACGTCATCACTGGCAACACACATTGGTCGAAGACCTTGGTCTTAAGACACTGCGGTATCTGGGACGTAAAGATATTGCGAAGCTTCCCGAACGCTGCCCAGCCGAGTTGGATTCGACGATTGATCTCTTTCTCGAAGTTGGACCTACCTAACTGGACTGTTTGTCCCAGGTATACATATTCGGTAACAACTTCGAGTGTAGAGCCTCCAACCTTCAGAGGAGTAGGTATGACACGGACGTTTGACATAATTTTCGTCTTGTCCATGTTCATTCTAAGACCCACTTGTTGAGAGGCTCTACTGAGGCCATCGAGCATTGTGCCTAAGTCGTCCATAGTCTCAGCCATGACCACGATATCGTCAGCGAATCGAAGGTGGGTGATGTACTCGCCGTTGATATTGATGCCGAGTCCACCCCAGTCCAAAAGCTTGAAAACGTCTTCCAGGGCGGCGGTAAACAGTTTCGGAGATATGACGTCTCCCTGTCTCACCCCTCGCTGCAGCTGGATAGGTTCCGAGTTTTGATCCTGGAGGCGAACCGACATGGTGGCGTTTTCATACAAACACTTCAGCACTTCGATATATCGATAGTCAATTTGGCACCTCTGGAGAGACTGTAACACAGCCCAGGTTTCGACCGAATCGAAGGCTTTCTCATAGTCCACGAACGCCAAGCATAGTGGCTGATTGTACTCTTCGGTCTTCTGTATAATCTGCCGCAGCGTATGTATGTGGTCTATGGTACTAAATCCTTTTCGGAAACCGGCTTGTTCGGGAGGCTGGAAGTCGTCAAACCTGCGTGCGAGACGATTCGTAATGAGCCTCGAAAACAGTTTGTAGACATGGCTCAGAAGTGAGATGGGTCTGTAGTTCTTCAGCAGGGTATTGTCGCCCTTTTTGAAGAAAAGCACGACCATTCATTCTCGAAACCTTCATTTTATTATAACATGTATTTTAACTGCTAAAACATTATAATTATAAACTATTAGCCTTATATATTTTCCTTAACTCAAAAATACACAGGATGATTGTGATAGATATAGTGCAGAAACAAAACAAAAGTACAACGGTTTTCAGTTTCTTAAAAAAAATTTTATGTTCTGTGCTTCTGCATGGTGTAACTTGGCATGTTTTTAGTATCCAATTTTATTCTATATTAATATTTACTTTTAAAAAGTATATTTTATTAAGTATCTTTGCTTGCTTGGCACCTTGATCGTTTAAACTTGCCAAGTTACACCATATAGTAGAACAGAACATATTTTTATAAGAAACTGAAAACTGTTGTATTTTTCTATTATTTGGAGAAGTCTAAAATAAATATTTCTATTTGAAGTTTCGTAGATATGATTTAGAAACCACTATAGAACTGGGTATCTACCCATTTAGATCGCTGTAATTTTGTTATATTGAACTTGACTCCATTTCTATTCACTCAATTATTATTATTATTATTTCATGATTTATTTAATTCAAATAAAACTAAACTAAAACTCTATAAAACTATATTTTTTACTAATTATAAGATAATAACCTACTTACAGAAAAAAATAATTAATGGACAATTCAAACACTGTCATCTAGACCCAAACTATGTTTTCCAGTACTATGGGTTGTAAATAGGTAAAAAGTAAAGAAAATATTATAACGACCGATACGTTTACTGAAAACAGTATGCAAACGTCTACGTGAGGCAGTGCATAACATTTAATGCATTTCTTGTGTGGTGTAACCACAAAGTCATCATCGGTGAAATGCTTTGAGTAAACAGTGCTTGATTTTGTAGGAAACAAATTGTTACGTTCTGTAGTTTTGAACTTTTCCTTCAATTCGGGAAAATAAAAAAAATATCGTTGAAAAATATCGACAACACCCTCGCACTAAATAACAAGAAACCAAAAATAAAAATAAATACTTTTATAATATAATTATTGATTTTCATTTATGTTTTTCACTTACACATATTATTATTATTTTTTTGTAAGAAACTCCTCCATTTATTAAATTTACTTTGCCAGTTGCATTTTGCACCTTATTATTGTTTTTTCGGCAATTTTGACACCAAAACACACGGAGCTCTGCCTGCCATGAAATTGTGCAATTTCTGCGCAGTACAATCATTTACGAATGACAGAAACATATCTCGTTGTGCATGATGCTAACTCGCTGCCACGCCTCCTTCAGCAATCTATCGGAGCGGAAAATGTTTTTTCTTGTCTGTAGTATAAACACTGGTTATTTGAAAAACGAATACCATTGATAGAAGGAAAAAAAAAGTTTTTAAAAAGAACAATATCAGTTGGAAGTTGATAGGTCAATAAAAAAATGGAGCTTACAATTTCCGACGAGGATTATCTCAAGAAAAATGTCTCGCTGGTTTTATTTCTATACAGTGTGTAAAAAAATTGGTGTAGGAGCCGTTAACTGGGGGTTCTACTCATCATACTGAACAACTTTTCCTAAGGAACCCATGGTCAAATCTATAAATAGAAATTGGGCCCTTGGGATTGTCGGCTTTCGTGCGGAAGTCAAAGGAATCGCCTTGGTGTGAATGCTCACTTGCGTCGATGCTGCCGCAGAATTATTTAGGGCAATATTTCTGGCAGTGGCAGGAGCAGTGGCTGGGGCTGAGTTTAGTTTAGTTTTAATCCCGGGTTAACAGTCGCTGCCCGCGGGGCAATAAAATATGGGAGTAGGACGCCACGTATAGTGCACCCTGTCGCACTTACGGGCCTTATAGATAGATAGATAGATAGATAGATAGAGATAGATAGATAGATAGATAAACCGTTTATTCGCCGACCAGGCACAAAACAATAAGTAAAAGTTTGGTAACAATAAAGTAAAAAATGAAGATAACACCACTAAGACCAACTTATAGCTACTTACTATAAAATACAATAAAATTTCAGTAAGTGCCAGGTCAGTGAAAAGGTTCTGGCTCATCATATGTTATAGGTGAATGCCCATAACGCTGATATTCTGCCAGGGCCCTCACCAGTCTGTGTACCGCGACAGTAATAATAGAAATAAGAACTCACTTATTTATTGACAAAAAAAAATCACTTATTGACAAAAAATTGAGAAATCCGACTAAAAAACATGTTTATCTCGCTCGCGTTAATGTCTTTTGTTTGTAATGTGAATAGGTAATCATTGTCATAGTTGTGTGGAGGTGTGGTGATACGGAACCCTCGAAGCGCGAGTCCGACTCGCACTTGGCCGGTTTTTTTTGCTGACCTTACTTATATACTCCTAGGTTGTCACACACGACAAAATTATTACTATAGCTTACTATAGTAAGCTTATAAGCTTTAACAGACTAATCCTTATGGAGACATATTAGACTAAAATCCTACCTTCGAACAATTTTTAGGATTCCGTACTCAACACCGAACCCTTACAGTTTCACCATCTCCGCCCAGCTGTCCGTCTGTCCGCAGCCACACCCCGGACACTGCATACAAATGGTCGTGACATGACATTTCTAAAAACAAATGACGGAGAAAACAAAATCACGGCGAAATCCCATACGTTCGAGAACCAAACTGTTACCAATCTGTATCAACATGGGTGACGAGGGGGTGAGGTCGCAATCTAGAGAGCGGCAGGGAGTGGCCATACTGTATGTTAGTACTAATATAATATGTATATACTTTGCAGCAGCTTAGTTCAGAGACTCTTTGTACCTACTGCAATTTGGCACATCAGTATAACAAAATTGCCCCGGTGTAGTATACCACCGACCAAACCGAGTCGTACAAAGTCAGACTCCGCGGGGAATCGAACCCGCGACCTCCTAAAGCTAATGGACTAAATCATTACGCCATGGAGGCGGTTAAAACCGAAAATAAGCTACCAGTTATTCACAACCCGACACGCGGGACGGGACGCACGCGTGTGACCACTTGTTGAAAATCCAAATAACTACGCGTGTTCAGATAGTTTTAGAATATAGTGAAACTTGAAATTAAGGGTTCCGTACATCCAACGGGTGACCAGAGGGACCCTATAAGGCTCCGCTGTCTGTCCGTCTGTCCGTCCGTCAGCGGGCTATATTTCATGAACCGTAATAGGAACACAGTTGAAATTTTCACAGAATGTGTATTTCTGTTGCCACTATAACAACAAACACTAAAAATTAGAAACAATAAAAAATATAGGGGGTCTCCATACAAAAAAAAAACCGGTTTTTTTGTACGTCTTTAGAAGTTTTTTTTTATTTAGCTCTATCGTAAAAACAGTAATACATATAAGCGTAAAACTTGGTGTGATTATAGTACTAATATAACTGAAGTAAAACAAAAATTAATAAAAATCGGCTAAGTGTGAGTCGTACTTGCGCAAAGGAGTCTGAACTGAATACAAAAAACGAGACCTACAGTACTCGCATATGATGTGTAAAATGTGACAAAATACATATGAAATTAATTAATTATCGGGTCGTACATTCACGGGCCGACCCTTCGAATAGTAGTATGTCATCTTTGCCTTTGCCTTTGCCATCACACTAGGCGGCATGGCTATGACAACCTTAGTTTTCGAGAATTAAAAAACGTTCGCATTTCCTGTTACACATTTCCGTCCCATTTCACGAAATCACTCCCACAAATTGCAGGAAAGCGAGAGCAAAGATGTTACACATAAAAAAAAAGACTATTTTTGTCGCTCGCGTTGATGCTCGTTGTTTGTAATGTGAATAGGTATCATTGTCCTTATGCTATGTAGTTGTGTGGAGATATGTGGTGGCACGGCACCCTCGGAGTGCTAGTCCGACTCGATCTTGGCCGTTTTTTTTTGTTTTCGCCGACTGGGCACGAGTTGGGACTTTACCAGAATTATTTTTTTAATAGATTCAAAGATTTAGAATGTTTATGGAAAGAAAGGTTTAAAGTGTCGGTGGCTTCTAACCAGAGGTACCGGGTTCAAATCTGGACGGCCAATATACCAATGAGTTTTTCAAAACTTACGTACATATACTTACCGATAGAAAACATCGTGAGGAAACCTGCACACACCTGCGAAGAAACTCGAAGGTTGTGTGAGAACTCGATCAACCCGCACTGGGCCCGCGTAGGCCCAATCGCCCTATTTCAGGGTAGGCTTGAGCCCCTCGATGGGGACGTATATGAGCTGATATGATGATTCAAAAAAGGTGCAAATTACACACTTTCTGATAGTAATTAAAAAGTAATCAATTACAAATACTTATTGTCATTTGTGAATAATAAAAAAAATAAACAATCATTAGGTATAACGTCAAAATACAATCATTGATATAAGACAAATCATGTCATAAGAACATGAAAACAATATGACACAAGAAAATATAAATTAAAATCATTGAACGTCATTAATGGCTTTGGCAAGAGTAGGCCAGTTCACACGGACAGCACCCACAGTATATACTGACGGGTGTAACAAAATTGGTGTAGGTCCTGTCAACTGGGGCTTCTACTCATCATACTGAACAACTTTTGTTCTACGACTTTGTTGAAAACGTAAAAAAAATTGTTTACCCTTCATACAAATCGATCAGCTGATCAACCGATTTTGTGCATTTTAGGTAGTACGGAGGGTCCACATTCTTTTTTGGGAATTGACTATGGGTTCCTTGGGGAAAGTTGTTCAGTATGATGAGTAGAACCCCCAGTTGACGAGACCTACACCAATTTTGCTACACCCTGTATATCATCATATCAGCCGAAAGATGTCCCCTGCTTTTAACCAACTCCGTGGCGTAATGGTTAGTCCATTCGCTTCGCACCAGGAGGTCGCGGGTTCGATTCCCGACGGGGTCAACTTTGTAAGACACGGTTTGGTTGGTGGTAGGGCATTTTCTAAGCCCGCCTGGCCAGCTACCACCATCTTATCTAAGTCTTGCCGCCAAACATCAGTGTGTTAACTGATGTGTTCTGGCTTAAAGATAAGATAGCCAGATCCCCATTGCGATGGGGAATCTTGGTAAGCCCACTTCCACCTTCGGCACTATTGCCAATTACCATCAGGTGAGATGATGCCAAGGGCTTACCAATTGTGAATAAAAAAAAGCCTCCTCCAATAAGGATTTCCACTATGACCAATCCTGCGCCCAGAATGACCGCATTAAACTCTGATAGTAGGTATTCGAAATTCGCTATCTACTTTTCTGTAATCTAATGCGTTTTAAATTATTTTATTTTTAGCTTTTGACCGCGGCTTTGCCGCGTGGACATCGTTGAAATAACTGTCTTAGAGGGTGTGCGTTGCGGTTCGCGAGCGTTGAATAGATTTTTTTCCAGATCCCTCGGGAACTATGTCAGGATATGCTTATTAGTAAATCATGTCTTTTCCCACCCACTCAACCATCTATGTGCAAAAAATCACAACAACAATCCAATGTTCCGTTGCGATGTTAAAGAAATTAACCAAAAAAATAGTATTTTTTCAGTTCCCTCATGAACTGCATCGGGCTATGATATTTTTACGGGATAAAGAGTAGCCTATGTCCTTCCTCGTGACACAGGCTACCTGCTAGCCAAATTTCATTAAGATTGGTCAAGGCGTTAAAGCGTGAAAAGCTAACAAACCAATAACACATTTTCACATTTATAATATTAGTAAGGATTATACACAATCA
Source organism: Coleophora flavipennella (assembly GCA_947284805.1). Classification (NCBI taxonomy): domain Eukaryota; kingdom Metazoa; phylum Arthropoda; class Insecta; order Lepidoptera; family Coleophoridae; genus Coleophora; species Coleophora flavipennella. The sequence goes on along the minus strand of OX369259.1, from coordinate 12,879,224 downwards.
AAAGTACCAACTATCCGTGCCTTTGAAGTTTTCATGTAGCCACCTACAACAAATATCGATTACCAATAACAAGTAATAATAGATAGTAATTACATAAGGATAGGTACTAAATTAACATATCTACATATTATTAACTTTCTACTGTAGCTTAGTAGCCATTCAAATACATATTCAAATCTTAAATATTATTGTACTCCGTTTTCTTTGTATTCAAATTGAGTATTATTTGACGATAATGTTACGCCCTTTTTCTTAGTTAAAATTCTTTACGTAATTGTTGCTAACTGTATTTAAGAACTGATCTTTATGTGATATGATTGATAGCACAGAAAAGATATGGGTTTATAACTAGAAACGCTCAACACGTTCAAAACCAATTTCAATCACAAACGTAAAAAAAAGGTATCGAACGGATTTTGATATAATTTTGAACAAAAAAAACCGACTTCAAACAGGAAACTAAGTTTCCCCTCGATTTATCTGGATGCCATCATCACATCCTGGTTTCCTTATCATGGTACCACCCTTGGGATATCTCCTTTCCAACGAAAAAATAATCATCAAAATCGGTTCATAAACGACGAAGTTATCGGCGAATACACATAAAAAAAATTAAAAAATATATCGAATTGAGAAACCTCCTCCTTTTTTTGAAGATGGTTAAAAATATATATGGGACAAACCTGAAGGCATGGCCTATCAACAAATCTTATCGAAATCGGACTACTCTTTAAAAAGTTATGAGTGGGGTTATACATAAAAAAAACGGCCAAGTGCGATTCAGAGTCGCACACAAAGAGTTCCGCACCATCGTTCGTACTAGATGTCGATATAGTTTCTTCACGTTTTAAAAAGAGCACAGTTTCTTGGATGGGGCCCCCTTCTTTTTAATTGTTGTTATAACGGCAACAGAAATACACATTCTGTGAAAACGTAAAAAAAAATGTTTACTCAGCTGATCGATTTGTATGAAGAGTTAAATAAAAACTTGCCATTTCAGCAAAGTCGTAGAACAAAAGTTGTTCAGTATGACGAGTAGAAGCCCCAGTTAACGGAATCTACACCAATTTTGTTACACCTTACGAGTATACAGTGAGGCATTTTGACTTAAAAACATCACGTTATTGAGATATTTTGAGAGACAGAAAGAGAAAATAGTGCTTTGTCAACTTTAAACTTAAAATATCTCAATAACCTTACGTTATAGATCTTTAAACGCATATTTTTTTAACACGCTTTTATTAGCTTCACCTGTATGTTTGTTTGTTTGTTTGTATGTAACCGACTCCTTTGGACTCGATTTTGACCCACTTTAAACGGACAGATTTAATTCAAACTTTGTAGACTTATCAAGAATCAGCGACAATATAATAATTTCATAAGTTTGAACTAAAAAATTAAAAATAAATAGAGTTTAAAAAAACTAAAAAACACGCTCTTAAAGCGCTTCGAACTAAAAAGTTAAAAATAGTTTTTAAAATAACCTTAAAACAATAATGAATAAAAAATACTAGTATTATTGTGAAAAAAAAGCGTCGGGCGCTTTGCTCCATATTTTTCATACATCGAGCGCCCGACGCTTTTTTTTTCACAATAATACTAGTATTTTTTATTCATTATTGTTTTGAGGTTATTTTAAAAACTATTTTTAGTTCGAAGTTTAAGTTAGTTAGTTTAAATTTTTTTTTAGTTTTTTAAAACTCTATTTATTGTTTTCGGTTAGTATTCGCATCCCCCATCGAAATATACAGGTTGTACCAAAATTGGGTAGGTAAGAATTGACTAGGAGTTCCTTGGAGAAAGTTGTTCAGTATGATGAGTAGAACCCCCAGTTAACGGGACCTACACCAATTTTTTACACCTGTATAGATTTAATCGTGTGCGTAAGATTTCAAAATAAAATTCTAAGTATTTTTTTTTTATTTACAATCGGTAAGCCCTTGGCATTAACAACAATATATATGTCTCAGACATACTGTATAATTCGTCATTATACATAACGGTCAGGCAAATTATATAATGGGCTCTTTGACAGTGAAATCAATCAATTTATAGTCACTATGCCAGTCTCCATACAAAAATAATACAACCCCTTTTAACTGTCGCTTTCACTCATAAAACTGAAGAACTTTCTCCGGAAAATACACATCCTTCGCAAAAAAAACATTGATCTTTATCCAGCTGATCGATTTGTACGGGAGTTCCATATTTATTACCAACATTCACGATTGGTGAGCCCTTGTTGGCGTCATTTCACCTCATGGTAAGTGACGATGATGCCCAAGATGGAAGATAAGATCATTGCACAAAAAATCACAAAAATGAAATACCAATCATTAGCCAATCATTTTAAGGGTTCGTTAGTACCACAAAAGGAAAAAAGAACCCTTATAAGATCACTTCACTGTCCGTCTGTCTGTCTGTATCTTTCTATCTGTATGTCTATCTGTCTGTCTACCTGTCTGTCCGTCAAGACCCTTTTTCTCAGGCACGCATGAAGGTAACAAGTTGAAATTAAATTTAAATACTAAAGTCTATGGTCTATTATTGACGCTGTGAAAAAACCAAGCTTCTAAGTCAAATTAATTAAAAGATACAACCATTTTTGTTACATATTTTGATGTTCGCAAGTAAATCAAAACATTAGTGGTCCTAAAATCATTAAATTTATGTATTTATTTTGATGTACAATAAAGAGTTATTTAAATTTGAGTTTGAGTTAAATTTGGCAAGAAGCAAGGTCTCACACCACAAGTAAATGAAAATATTAGGCCGGGGAAAAAGTTTCTTCGTATTTTTGTATGCAAATTCAATCAGGGCGAACAAAACGAGCTGCATCTTGAATAATAAAATTTCCATACTTGTAACACTAGAACCAAATTTGTGTTACTGATTGATACTGCATTAGGTCAATAACAGCACAAATTTTTTTTTTTTTTTTTTAATTTTATTTTATTTTTACCTTTAATTACATAAAATTTCAAAATGTAGCGAATTTCTCGTTACTTTCACTCATTATCATAGACAGAAAAAACAATTTTAAAATGGCGGGAAATCTATTTTTTTTTAAATATCGATAGTTCACTTATTTAATTTTAATAAAACCAGCCAGGTACTAATAATACAAGCAAAGAGATTTGATTACATTGTATAGTTACAAAATACAAATAAACTTTTTCCCCGACCTATTATCCGAAAATTACAAATTTGTAGTTCACATTTTTTTGCCATTACAGTCTTATATTTGCAGGTGAAAAATTGACGAGACGTATAAAGATGTACGGGAGTAATTTTTTTTAACTACAAAGTTAAGTTTGTCCTTTTATCCGATTGTGATACTCGTTGATGTACTCAAATGTGTATTGATGCGGAATTCTCAGTGCGCGTTTCCGACTCGCACTTCGCCGGTTTTTATCACCAAAATTACTTATGAGACGTCAAAGTACCTAACTAAAAGCAAAAAATAAAGACTGTTTTATTTTTTTAATTCATAGATTTAAAAAAAACAAACGGTACTACGGTAAAAGGTCAATCTATTATTAAACCATCAATTTTATTTTTTCGATGTTCAAATTATAAATGTTATGATAAATTAGCATTTGATGCAACTAATCGTAAAATTTTTGTTGAAGTTACAAACAGCCTAAAGTTAAAAATAAGTAAGTATGATGAAAGCGATTTGGTCGTAGGCCCAAAAATGCGCCTAAAACGCCTTTAACCTCAAACGCGATTAACTTAACTGATTTGTCAAACACAATGAGACAGTGCACACGTTTTTTTCTTAGTTTGGACGATCTAATGACTTTACTGTGGTTTTCGAGTTTTTGTACGGTCGCTGACAAAAATGTTAACTTACTATTGCAGAAAAAATAATCATATCAAAAATTTAAAAATTGTACTGCCACGCTGTGCAAATGTGATTAAAAATTAACAAGCAGCGTGGGTTTGTGAGAGAGATAACATTTTTAATATTTTTTTTTGCAAAATCGTTTGCAAAAAAACTGTAAAAATTACCGACCGTACCTCACATTCCAAAAAAAATATATATAAAAAGATCTTAAAATATGTATATGGAACTCATGTTTTAGTTAGTGTTTAAAATAGCATGCAAAATAATTTTAATCTTAGTCCGAAGTAATCCAAAAACATACAAATTAATGTCGATCTTTATCCAAAGCTCTAAGCAATGTGCATTGTTGCTTGGTGAATAAATTACTATAAATGACAAAGTACAATACAATTTAAAAATTATAGCAGTTCGTGTCATTCAGTCACTTATTTAATTTGATTTTAAATTGTCTAATGTTTATATCCTTAATTTCGTGTGGTATTTTGTTGTATACGCGAATGCACATCGTCAGGCAAATTTTATCATATAAAAATGACCAGGGAATTTCATGAAGGACTAGCTTTTCTGGGTCCCTGCGAGATCTGGTACTTCCATCACATGCTCTTTTGAATAGTTCGTAATTTTTCCGTACAAATATGCAAATTTCATTATTGTAGAGCGAGGGTAGCGGCAAAACACCAAATCTATTGAAGAGTGATCTGCAAGATACGCAGGGTGGGATTCCATATAGCGCGAATACATTTGTTTTGAGCAATAGAGGCTCGATTCATATCAGTACTATTTTCCCAAGCTATAAGAACAGTTCATAACGTAAAACCGACTCTACGCGTGCGCGGTATGTCAATAGAGCCGTTTTCATGTTAATTCAATGTGTGACCTGTAATCGTTTCGCCTTCAAGATCATCCAAACAGAACACACACACACATGCACGCACGCGCACGCACACACACACACGAGTACATAGTACATCCGAAAACATTTCTCAGTCATCATAAAAAAGTAAATCTACAAATCTAGTGAAAAATACTCGTATGAATCTCTCACCCATTCGGTGCTGGAGCGATGAAGTAGAGAAGGGCTTATCTGTGGACAGCTGATTGGCAAGAGATGATGACACAGAGTTGGAAAATGTGACATCTGTCTTCCTTATCCTAATCATGAATATACAGAATGTAAAGTCACAGATTACTAAATAGTTACTTGTAAAGTTATTTCGCTTATTTAATCGCATCTTTGACGTCTCCCGACGGTGGCTGGCGGCACGACTGAACTTAAGGCGGCACCTTTGACAAAATGTTTGTCAGGAGCCGTCTAAGATGCGTTTAAATGAGCGTAAGAACTATAAACAAATAATTTAATATTTTTGGAGTTTAAGTATAATTACTCCTTAAGAATAGATTTATACAGGTGTAAAAAAAAGGTGTAGGTTCTACTTATCATACTGAACAACTTTCTCCATGAAACCCATAGTCAAATGCCTAAAAAAAATTTGGACCCTCCGTACTAAAATGCACAAAATTTGTCGATCAGCTTTGTGAGCAACAAAATTCTCATTAGGGCAACTAAATGAGGTCTGTAAAGCTAGCATTGACACCGTCTATACCTTAAATAACAACCGAGCATTAAGTTACAATGCAAGACGGCGTCACTGCTAGCTTTGCAGACCTATTTGCAAGCATTGAAACTATCTAGCATTTTAATTTGTTGCTCAGAAATTACCGAGAAACAGAAATCTCATTAGGGTAACGAAACATGGTCTGTAAAGCTAGTATTGACATCGTCTATACCTTTAATAACAACCGAGCATCAAGTTAAAATGCTAGACGCAATGACTTATATATTACTGGCGTAAGGACCCGGCCAACGCGCGCGACTAATGGGCCCAGCGAATTGGTGCGAAAATCGAAAGTTTCGCACACTCGCGACTCAGTTGTCTGCGGGACATTGTTCAGTGCGGTGGAAAAATATTCCATATAAAAATGCCTTATTGTGTTGTTAGAGGCCGTAAATATCATAAAAGAAAGGCTAAAAAGAAACATGGGATGTCGTATCATCGATAAGTAACCTTACATTGTATTTTTTCTTGTATAAACAAATTAAAAAAACGAATTTTTAAAGCGACAATTCTATCAAGGTTCTTTTAACTCGGCACGTCAGTCAACTCTCGCCCACGCTAGTTCGTACGAGTTATGTTAGATGGCGCTACTTTTTGCATGTATGAAGAAAATCTGACTAACATATGGAGACGGGCGGATCCTTCTGTTCAAATCTGTGGCTAGACGGCATCACTGCTAGCTTTACACACCTATTTGCAAGCATTGACACCATCTAGCATTTTAATTTGTTACTCGGAAACTACCGAGCATCAAAATTCTCATTAGTAACTAAATGAGGTCTGTAAAGCTAGCATTGACACCGTCTTTACCTTTAATAACAACCGAGCATCAAATTACAGTGCTAGACAGTGTCACTGCTAGCTTTACAGACCTATTTGCAAGCATTGACGCCCGCCGTCTACCATTTTAATTTGCTACTCAGAAATTACTCGAGCAACAAAATTCTCATAAGGGCAACTAATTAGCATTAAATAAGCACTAAACTTATCACTACAAATAAATTTTGTTGCCTGAATAAAAACCGAGCATAAAATGTAATGCAAGACTGTTTCACTGCTAGCTTTACAGACCTACTTGCAAGCATTGACACCGTCTAGCATGTTTATTTGTTGCTCAGAAATTACCGAGCAACAACATTCTACTCAGGGCAATTAATAAGCATCAAATAAGCACTAAATAAATCACTACAAATATTTTTTTACGCTTGAATAACAACAGAGCATCAAATTACAATGCTAGACTGTGTAACTGCTAGACTTACAGACCTATTTGCAAGCATTGACACAGTCTACCATTTTAATTTGTTGCTCAGAAATTACTCGAGCAACAAATTTCTCATTAGGGCAACTAAATGAGATCTGTAAAGCTAGCATTGACACCGTCTATGCCTTGAATAACAACCGAGCATCAAATTACAATGCTATACCGTGTCACTGCTAGCTTTACAGACATTTCTCAGGCACAGTAAAAACACAGTATTACAATATAGCGGCTTACAGTAGCGCAACGATTGTAACAACGGAAGGGTACTTGCGGGGCAGCGGGCGGCGGGGCACAGACTGGCAAACTACGCGAGTTTGCCAGGCTGGCTACAGGCTAGTATGCTAGTACCTACGCCGTGGCGGCATCGTGCGACATCAAAGGTGTTGCGCTACTGTAAGCCATATCGTAATACAATGGTAAAGATGTGTCTAGGGGTACAATTCAACGCACGTAAAAAGAGCTCCAGTGGTCAAGTGGTGGGAATGTGTTTGCGCAGGCGGGAAACAAATGACAACCGGCGAACCAATCACGCGACAGCAAACAAGAGAGACGCGTGTTTCCCCCGTCGCGCCTCACCCATTACCACCAATTTGGCCCGCAATTCATTCACTGCGCAGGTAGGTCGCTCGGAGCTCTTTTTAAGTGCGTTGAATTGTAACTACGCGACGAGTACCTAGTATTATCTAAGCTTGGCCTCAGTAACGAAGTTATTTGTTATTGAAAAGTTATTGAGGGTGCAACACTGAGAATTTTCAATTTACATACTCGTAAGTAAGTAAATATGTTTAAAAGAATTACACACAATAAGGCAGCCAAGTGACAAACCACAGCAAATATTACTATTTGTGAAACCGTTTACCTAGGTCAGCAACATTTTACGTAATGTGCTTCCTACTAATATGTATTATTATTAGCTTTTTCCCGTGGCTTCACCCGCGTGGACAACGTTTCTGTGACAGTCTTCGAGGGTGCGCAGTGCGGCTTCAGGAGTGAAAGAGTAACAAACATCCATATATCCATACATAAAAACTTTCGCGTTTATACTACTAATATTATAAATGTTATATTATGTATGTTACTCTTTCACGCCTGAATGGATCTGGCTGAAATTTGGTAGTTAGACCGATTAGGACCTGGATTAACATATAGACTACTTTTTCCAGGCCCGTGAGCCGCGCGGCTCGCGCACTGCGCACCCTCGAAGACAGCCATAGAAACTATGTTCACGCGAGCGAAGCCACTGGCAAAATCTAGATGTCTAATAAATTATTTTTCACTTCACACGCTCGGAATGGTTATGTTTGTCATTCCATTTTAGTGCGCAAAATTGCGTTTTGTCCGCTAGTGTCGAAATAATTCCTGCGCTGCCCGCATCCAGCGGCTCCCCGCATCCTGCACTAAGTCGCTGGTACACCGAGCGGGGGGCGCTGCCTACGCTGCGTCTTCCGATGCGCAATCGCCACTCGAGAACTTTACTACCCCACCGGTTCTACAAACTATGTGCCCAGCCCGTATTATGTATCTAAGATCTTTTATCCTTAGTACATAACACCACAGATAAGATACTAGTTACTTCGTAAACGTGTGTGACCCCGAGCCGCACTTGGCCGGTCTTGTTCTGTTGGTAGTTACAGGTTTGGTGCGGAACCCTGTCTGTGTGACCCCGAGTCGCACTTGGCCGGTCTTGTACTGTTGGTAGTTACAGTTTTGGTGCGGAACCCGGTTTGAGTGACCCCGAGTCGCACTTGGCCCGTCTTGTTCTGTTGGTAGTTACAGTTTTGGTGCAGAACCCTGTCTGTGTGACCCCGAGTCGCACTTGGCCGGTCTTGTACTGTTGGTAGTTACAGTTTTGGTGCGGAACCCGGTTTAAGTGACCCCGAGTCGCACTTGGCCCGTCTTGTTCTGTTGGTAGTTACAGTTTTGGTGCAGAACCCTGTCTGTGTGACCCCGAGTCGCACTTGGCCGGTCTTGTACTGTTGGTAGTTACAGTTTTGGTGCGGAACCCGGTTTGAGTGACCCCGAGTCGCACTTGGCCCGTCTTGTTCTGTTGGTAGTTACAGTTTTGGTGCAGAACCCTGTCTGTGTGACCCCGAGTCGCACTTGGCCGGTCTTGTACTGTTGGTAGTTACAGTTTTGGTGCGGAACCCGGTTTGAGTGACCCCGAGTCGCACTTGGCCCGTCTTGTTCTGTTGGTAGTTACAGTTTTGGTGCAGAACCCTGTTTGTGTGACCCCGAGTCGCACTTGGCCGGTCTTGTTCTGTTGGTACTTACAGTTTTGGTGCGGAACCCGGTTTGAGTGACCCCGAGTCGCACTTAGCCGGTCTTGTACTGTTGGTAGTTACAGTTTTGGTGCGGAACCCTGTTTGTGTGACCCCGAGTCGCACTTGGCCGGTCTTGTTCTGTTGGTACTTACAGTTTTGGTGCGGAACCCGGTTTGAGTGACCCCGAGTCGCACTTGGCCGGTCTTGTACTGTTGGTAGTTACAGTTTTGGTGCGGAACCCGGTTTGAGTGACCCCGAGTCGCACTTGGCCCGTCTTGTTCTGTTGGTAGTTACAGTTTTGGTGCAGAACCCTGTTTGTGTGACCCCGAGTCGCACTTGGCCGGTCTTGTTCTGTTGGTACTTACAGTTTTGGTGCGGAACCCGGTTTGAGTGACCCCGAGTCGCACTTGGCCGGTCTTGTACTGTTGGTAGTTACAGTTTTGGTGCGGAACCCGGTTTGAGTGACCCCGAGTCGCACTTGGCCCGTCTTGTTCTGTTAGTAGTTACAGTTTTGGTGCGGAACCTTGTTTGTGTGACCCCGAGTCGCACTTGGCCGGTCTTGTTCTGTTGGTAGTTACAGTTTTGGTGCAGAACCCTGTTTGTGTGACCCCGAGTCGCACTTGGCCGGTCTTGTTCTGTTGGTAGTTACAGTTTTGGTGCGGAACCCTGTTTGTGTGACCCCGAGTCGCACTTGGCCGGTCTTGTTCTGTAGGTAGTTTCAGTTTTGGTGCGGAACCCTGTTTGTGTGACCCCGAGTCGCACTTGGCCGGTCTTGTTCTGTTGGTAGTTTCAGTTTTGGTGCGGAACCCTGTTTGTGTGACCCCGAGTCGCACTTGGCCGGTCTTGTACTGTTGGTAGTTACAGTTTCGGTGCAGAACCCTGTTTGTGTGACCCCGAGTCGCACTTGGCCCGTCTTGTTCTGTTAGTAGTTACAGTTTTGGTGCGGAACCTTGTTTGTGTGACCCCGAGACGCACTTGGCCGGTCTTGTTCTGTTGGTAGTTACAGTTTTGGTGCAGAACCCTGTTTGTGTGACCCCGAGTCGCACTTGGCCAGTCTTGTTCTGTTGGTAGTTACAGTTTTGGTGCAGAACCCTGTTTGTGTGACCCCGAGTCGCACTTGGCCGGTCTTGTTTTGTTGGTAGTTACAGTTTTGGTGCGGAACCCTGTTTGTGTGACCCCGAGTCGCACTTGGCCGGTCTTGTTCTGTAGGTAGTTTCAGTTTTGGTGCGGAACCCTGTTTGTGTGACCCCGAGTCGCACTTGGCCGGTCTTGTTCTGTTGGTAGTTTCAGTTTTGGTGCGGAACCCTGTTTGTGTGACCCCGAGTCGCACTTGGCCGGTCTTGTTCTGTTGGTAGTTACAGTTTCGGTGCGGAACCCTGTTTGTGTGACCCCGAGTCGCACTTGGCCGGTCTTGTTCTGTAGGTAGTTTCAGTTTTGGTGCGGAACCCTGTTTGTGTGACCCCGAGTCGCACTTGGCCGGTCTTGTTCTGTTGGTAGTTACAGTTTTGGTGCGGAACCCTGTTTGTGTGACCCCGAGTCGCACTTGGCCGGTCTTGTTCTGTTGGTAGTTACAGTTTTGGTGCGGAACCCTGTTTGTGTGACCCCGAGTCGCACTTGGCTGGTTTTTTTTTATACGACTGCGCGAGTTTTATGTTTTTCGAAAGTATGTAGGTATGTAACGGCTTAATTGATTTTGTAATATATGTGTCGTTAGATTCGTCTTAATCCCGTAAATGACATTGAATACATATTTATCCGACTGGCCAACAAAGAGGGGTTAAGTTTTGATGCAGTTGCGTTTTTAGTTTTCAATTAATTCGTAAAAAAAATATTTAATAATTGAAAAAAATACAACAAAAAAATTAGAATCGTAGGACACAAGCACTAACACTTTTGTTTCCGACTATCCACGCAAAGGTCACAGTTCATACTGAAGGTCGAACCCACGACCCTGGCACAGTGTTTTTCTATTTAGTGGACATTACACCAAATGCATGTATCATTTTGTATGGATATTTCATTGCCTAATATGCAGTTGTTAGTATGAAATAGTAAACGATCGGTACCTCGTTTTTTTAGGGTTCTTAAGTCAACAAGGAACCCTTTTTGTTTCGCCATGTCTGTCCGTCTGTCCGCGGCTTAGCTCTGAGACTATTAATACTAGAAAGCTGTACTTTGGCAGGGCTATACATATTAATCACGCTAACACAGTTGTGAAATAAAATATTATTATTTTTTTTTTTTTATTAAAAATTTGAGTGCGTTTGGCTGCACCTTACTTGATGGTAAGTGCCGATGCAGCCGAGGATGTAACACGCAAGCTCAAATAGTGCCTATTCACTCTCGTCTCGAAGATTGATGATGATGGTACTTCCCCTACATATAAAGAGGAGGTGATTTTTTTTGCTAACGTACCCTATCGTGTGGGGTATCGTTGAATAGGTCTTTCGAAACTACTGAGGGTATGCTACAACATTTTTTTTTGATTCAGGGATCGGTTAACGAAATATTAAGCTTTAAAGTGCTAATTTTTGTTCGAGTCAAAGTGTGCCCCCCCCCTCCCCCCCATACAAGCTAAACCGCTATTACAGGACATCTGAAAATAATTTTAAAAATTGTATTGGATATATTGTAAATTTAAAAGGTAAACTTAATAGTTCACCTAGTTTATATTGATGTGTTTAGGCATGAAGATAAGATAGCCAGTTCCCCATTGCGTTGGGGAATTTTGGTAAACCTGCTTTCATCTTCGGCATCATCGTCACTTAATCATCAGGTGATGTGATGCTAAGAGCTTACCAATAGTAGATAAAAAACAGCAATCGTCACAGAGGTAAAAAAACCCGGCCAAGTTCGAGTCGGACTAGCGCAAAGTAGGGTTCCGAAGTCATTTAAAAAAATTAATGTTTATTTAAAAAATATATATATACTGATTCAGCCAGGTACGTTTTCTTAGTTTTTAGGAGTGGTAGTCGACCAAATTAATATGTGCAGTTGGATATTTCAAAGGTTCATACATATTCCATACAAGATATTCCATTACCAACTTTAAATATATAATTTTGTTTTTTAAAATAAACTTTTATTTTTTTAAATGACTTCGGAACCCTACTTTGCGCTAGTCCGACTCGAACTTGGCCGTTTTTTTTGATGTGTAACATCTTTGCTCTCGCTTTCCTGCAATTTGTGGGAGTAATTTCGTGAAATAGGACGGAAATGTGTAACATGGGACGGAAATGTGTAACAGGAAGTCGCGAAAGCGCGCGCTATTCGATCTGACGAATGAGCTTTGCTCTCGCTTTCCTGCAATTTGTGGGAGTGATTTCGTGAAATGGGACGGAAATGTGTAACAGTGATTTGTTACACATCATATGCGAGTACTGTAGGTCTCGTTTTTTTTACCTCTGTGACGATTGCTGTTTTTTATCTACTATTGGTAAGCTCTTAGCATCACATCACCTGATGATTAAGTGACGATGATGCCGAAGATGAAAGCGGGTTTACCAAAATTCCCCAACGCAATGGGGAACTGGCTATCTTATCTTCATGCCTGAACACATCAATGCAAACTTAGTCTTAGACCCCAATGAGAATCGAAACCGCGACCACCAGGTGTGAAACGAGTGGGACTTACCACTATGCCACGGAGGTAGTTAAAAGCTGGTAGAAGCCAGACTTTTTCACTTTTTACCCGAAAGAAGGGTTATTATTTTCGTGTATGTATGTATATTTATTTCTACACTTGTCAAAGGCATTCATGACATTCAATGATTTTAATTTATAACTTCTCGTGTCATATTGTTTTCATGTTCTAAAGACATAATTTGTTTTTTTTATATCAAGGATTGGATTTTCACGTTAATAACTAATGATTGTTTATTTCTTGATTCATTCAATGATTTTAATGTATAACTTCTCGTTTCATATTGTTTTCATGTTCTAATGACTTAATATGTTTTTTTATATCAAGGATTGGATTTTGACGTAATTAACTAATGATTGTTTATTTCTTGATTTTTTACAAATTAAATTGACTGACTGACTCGTTGGCTCAGTGGTTACTGCTCTTAACTGCTGATCCGAGAGTTGTGGGTTCGATCCCCACCCAGGGCAAACATTCGTGTGATGAGCAGATTTGTTTGCTTTGTATCTGGGTGTTAAATATCTATATATTTAAACGTATATAAGTATTTATATCAATCTCTGGTTCCCATAACACAGGGAATCCTACTTTGGAGCCAGATGACTATGTGTGATTTGTCCCAGAATATTTATTTATTTATTTACTATTTTATGACTAAATAGTGTAATTTTCCCCTCATCATATCAGCTCATTTATACATCCCCACCGAGGGGCTCGAGCCTACCCTGAATTTGCACGAAATTTTTACCTATTTTGAATAAGTATCTCGAATCTTCTTTGGCAGGCTCTGTAGGGTGCACAGCTTGGACGGATTTTGGAGTGCAAGGTTGTAGCGCGGTGCGCAGTTATTCAATCTGCTTTCATTCGATCTTTTTCATCCCATTTATTTCTTTTCCGCGCATGCGTAAATCCATCTGACAACATCATTAAAAATCAAAATTACATTCATCATTCATATTAATTATTTTTTATTATTATTATATCAGCTCATATACGTCCCCACCGAGGGGCTCGAGCCTACCCTGAATCAGGGCGATTAGGCCTTAGTCGACCACGCGGGCCCAGTGCGGGTTGGTCGACTTCACACACAACCTTCGAGTTTCTTCGCAGGTGTGTGTAGGGGTTCCTCACGATGTTTTCCTTCACCGTTAAATCAATCGGTAAGTATATGTACGTATGTTTTTGAAAAACTCATTGGTACATTGGCCGTCCAGATTTGAACCCGGTACCTCTGGTTAGATGGACCGAGTCGTTACCGGTTGAGCCACCGACGCTTTTTACCGACGCATATTAATTATTAAATAAAACAAATTAAATAAAGAAATTCTCTCTTATATAAGACCCATTTGTTTTGGGTAGGTTATTTTTGTGTTTTTTCTGTGATTTCTATTTTAAATTTAAGTGTGTATCGTTTTCTAATTCTTATGTTGTTTTTTGTAATATATAAGTCATTGTTTTTAGGTTTTATATTTTATCCTTAATAAATTAAATTGATTTTACGTTCTGCATTTTTAATCCCAGTAAAATAAATAAATTAATTAATATTCTGGGACAAATTACACATGGTCATCTGGCCCCAAAGTAGGATTCCCTGTGTTATGGGTTACCAGAGACTAATATACATACTTATATACGTTTAAATACATACATATATAGATATATTTAACACCCAGACACAGAGCAAACAAATCTGCTCATCACACAAATGCTTGCCCTGGGTGGGGATCGAACCCACAACCCTTGGATCAGTAGTCAAGGGCACTAACCACTGAGCCACAGAGTCAGTCAAAACACATTACATTTAAACCCACGCCCACTACCCTACACCTACCTGCCGTGCGACAAGGTGTCGATGTCGTTATACATTCGTCTTGATCCCGTTAGTATACATTTTTACCTGACTATACAAAAAGGAGGGGTTCAGTTTTTATGAAGTCTGTTTTTTTTTATTAGTTCCTCATATAATAGAATGCGACATTACTCGGAAATACCAATAAGCACAGCTATACTGATATTGACTGACTCGGTGGCTCAGTGGTTAGTGCTCTTGACTACTGATCCGAGAGTTGTGGGTTTGATCCCCACCCAGGGCAAACATTTGTGTGATGAGCAGATTTGTTTGCTCTGTGTCTGGGTGTTAAATATCTATATATGTATGTATTTAAACGTATTTATGTATGTATATCAGTCTCTGGTTCCCATAATACATGGAATCCTACTTTGGGGCCAGATGACCATGTGTGATTTGTCCCAGAATATTTATTTATTTTATTTGTTTATTACCTATTACAATATTATATCGTAATACTGTGCAATAAGTAATGACTAATTAATGAATTTCAAAGTGTGTTGCATGTGTTAACTCATGATTCATGAATGAGGTACCCATTGCTCATTATCTTGAGTAAAAGCCCTTCTTAAAAATATGTCATTGATAATGTCAAGGGCTTACCAATAGCGATGACGACAGCATCAGAAATAAATTATTAACTCTTGATCACTAAATTGCCCTCCTACTTAAACTTCGGAAAACCTTACTCGTTTTGTTTTCCATCAAGCTCTTCGATTTTTAATTCACCAAAATCACAAAATGAGTACATAAATGACGCTGCAAAATTATGACGTCACGCCTAGGTATTTAAAAATTTTTAGAACAAAATGTCGTTTTTGACATTTTAGAACAAAATGTCGTTTTTGACAGATGATAAAAAGTAAAGCAGATGACTAGCATTCGTCATCCCTATTGTGTAAAAAAAATGTCCTACTATTTTTTGCTCGAGGCTTCGCCCGCGAGGTTATAATTTCAATGGCCGTCTTCGAGAGTGCGTGGTGCGCGCGGCTCGCGTACGTGCAAGTTTTCTCCAGATCCCTCTGGAACAATGTCAGGCTACGCTTATCTTTATACAGAATGACTTTTAATTAGTTCTTGATAACAAAAGATATGCATGTACTCGTGATTACAAACAACTTTCCCAAAGAAACTATATGTCAAATCAGAAAAAAAGTTTTTGGTCCTCGATACATTACAAGTTATTAAATCGGCAAAAATGTATGAAGCACCATATTTTTTTTTTCATATTTGACATATAGTTTCTTTGGGAAAATTGTTTGTAATCACGAGTACATTAATATCCTTTGCTATCAAGAACTAATTAAAAGTCACCCTATATATATACAGGGTGACTGGTAAGCAGTGCAAATCATTTTAAGGGGATAAACGACATCTAATTTAGAACAAAAAAGTCATATTAACTGAGGGTCGGAAATCAACAGTTTTCGAGTTAAGGCCCATTTAATTTTTAAATTTTGTATGTAAAATGCATTTGTTTAATGGTTTGTGATTTTCCAAAAAAAAAAACTAAAATATATTTGACTTGCAAAATACGATAAAAACTTCCTTATTTTATCATCTTTCCATTAAAATAAAAAAAGTTAAAAAAATACAAATGAATTGCAACAAAAAACAATGATTGTTGTCAAAACTCAAAAAGGTGTCAAGTCCCATACTAATTTATCTAACAATTTTGTATAAAAAAAATAAAGTTCGAATTTGTGAATGAGCTTGTGAATCAAAGTTAGTCGATGATGGTAGAGGGTCATAGATTTCTGTAAATGCGAAAAACATCATAAATCTTGGAATTAAAAAAAATAATTCTTGAACATTTGTATGGGATTTGAGGCACCCTTTTGACAGGAATCATTGTTTTTTGTTACATCTTATTTGTATTTTTTTAACTTTTTTTTATTTTAATGGAAAGATGATAAAATAAGGAAGTTATAATCGTACTAGCTGTCCCGGCGAACTTCGTTCCACCTTACACTACACTACACTACCCTACCCTATAGTTTCCTACCCTAAACTACACTACTCTACCCTACACTACACTACCCTACCCTACACTACCCTACCCTACACTACCCTACACTACCCTACACTACCCTACACTACCCTACCCTACCCTACCCTACACTACCCTACCCTACCCTACCCTACCCTACACTACCCTACCCTACACTACCCTACCCTACACTACCCTACCCTACTCTACCCTACCCTACCCTACACTACCCTACCCTACACTACACTACACTACCCTACACTACCCTACCCTACATTACCCTACCCTACACTACCCTACCCTACACTACCTTACCCTACCCCACACTACCCTGCCTTACCCTACACTACCCTACCCTACCTTACACTACCCTACACTACCCTACACTACCCTACCCTACCCTACACTATTGTACCCTACACTACACTACACTACCCTACCCTGCACTACCCTACCCTAAACTACACTACTCTACCCTACCCTACACTACCCTACATACACTACACTACACTACCCTACATACACTACACTACACTACCCTAGACTACCCTACCCTACCCTACCCTACACTACCCTACATACACTACACTACACTACACTACCCTACACTACCCTACCCTACCCTACCCTACCCTACACTACCCTACCCTACACTACCTTACATACACTTCACTACACTACCCTACCCTACACTACCCTACACTACACTACCCTACACTACCCTACCCTACACTACTATAAACCTATAAACCTCACGGAGCCCGAGACCTTTCCAACGAATGCAAAACCGAGGAAATCGGTTCGTGCGTTCTGGAGTTATAGCGTCAGAAAGGAAAACCCGACTTATTTTTATATAGTAGATTTTGCAAGTCAACTATATTTTAGTTTTTTTTTTTGGAAAATCACAAAACATTTAAACAAATGCGTTTTACATACAAAATTGAAAAATTAAATGGGCTTTTACTCGAAAAACGTTGATTTCCGACCCCAAGTTAATGACTTTTTTTGTTCTAAATTTAATGTAGTTTATCCCCTTAAAAGGATTTTCACTACTTACTAGTCACCCTGTATAATTCTACTGTACGTGTGTATGTCACTGAACTCCTCCTAAACGGCTGGACCGATTTGAATGATTTTTTTTGTTTGCGTTTGGGTGGCGCCCTGGATGGTTTAGATTCACAAATCAGCCCGGCAGATGGCGCTGCAGTCGGCATCTATGGTATCTATATTTCGCTAATTCTTTTTTTGTTGAGTTCGTTATTGTCATGTTAAGGTTCTTATGTAGGGTAGGGTAGGGTAGAGTAGTGTAGTGTAGTGTAGGGTAGGCTAGGGTGTGTAGTGTAGTGTAAGGTGGTACGAAGTTCGCCGGGACAGCTAGTTATTAGAATTATATTTCACTTTCGACCCCCTCAACTATCTCTGTTCAAAATATCATGTTAATCCTTCGCGACGTTAAAAAAAAAAAAAAAAAAAAAGAGAGCTGTAAAAAACTGCTATCCCACAGGAACCACTTAAGGAATCGGAATCAAAGATAGGGTATGTACTTCTCCATGCCACAAGCTACGTGCACGCCAAATTTCATCAAGAATGGTTGAGGCCTTGAAGCGTGAAGAGGTTATAAGGAAACAAACACAATTTCATATTTTTAATATTCGGAAGGAAGCCCGCGGTATCTAAATTGAACCAAAGTATATATATATACAGGGTGCGAGGGACCAAGTGTTACTACGGAAAAATTCCATAACTCCGTCAAATGATGATATTTTTATTTGAAAATTTATGGTAATTGTTCAGCGTATCCAAACTATGGTGTTTCATAGTGGACACCCTAGCCTCCAAAATGCTCCAAATGAAAAAATCCAGCGTGTTGGCGTCTGGTGAATAACTGTTGCGCCGAAATGAACTTTGGAACATTCTCACGAAGAAATTGTTGATTTTCAAGGGATTTGTGTGACGGTGCTGACTCCTGCTGGAATGTCCATGTCCTGATTCCGAATTATTTATATGCCCCACGGTATTAACGCTTCTTTTAAAACCTTTCGCGATACCCGGTCTTGTTAATTTTAACACCTTGGTCAATAAAAACGACCTGAGGGTGACCTTCAGCAGTCACTGCGGCCCAAACCATAAAAAAAGCTGGTCCTTTCTTTCTGACAGCTATTCTTTGCTCGAGATTATCGGTGGACTTGCCCTCTTACCAAACACGGTCATTTTGCTTGTTCACGTATTGCTGGACGGTGAAATTTTTTTCATCCGAAAAGACAATGTTTGGCAAAGCTTCACTCGCGTGTAAGCGTTTTAGTGCCTGGGCTCTCTCCAACCGTTTTTTTTCTGCTCCGGAGTTAAGTCTTGCACTTTTTGTGTCTAACTCTATAAAATAGGTAAATTTTCCTGTATACAGGTTGCGAGGGACCAAGTGTTACTACGGAAAAACTCCATAACTCCGTCAAATGTTGATATTTCTATTTGAAAATTTATCGTAATTGGGAAAATTTATCTATTTTCTAAAAGATATACAAATTTTTCGATATAACCGCCTTTAGCTTTGATTATGGCGTTGAGTCTGCCGATGTACGCATCACACGCTTGACGTTGCACGAATGTCGGTCTGCAGGATTCGCTGCCATTCCACCTCACCTGATGGTAAGTGCCGATGCAGCAACACGAAAGCTCAAATACTGTCTATTCACTCTCGTTTTGAAGATTCCTAAATTATACGAACCGGGGAGTACAGACGCCATCAGGGAATTCCACTCCTTGGCCGTTCGCATGATGAGATGAACGAAGAAGCAAAACGCTTCGTGCGTAAAGGTGGAACATTAACGACAAAGGGGTGGAACCCCTCTCCACGCCTGGTCGTCCGATGATGAGGTCGTGAAGCCCCAGGACGCACTCTCCGAAATGAGTCTTGTACGTAGTATTTATTTGTTTGCTAGGTATTTAGGAATAAGTTGTCAAAATTACTGTTTTTTTAATGCTTTGTAATTTGTAAATTTTAAGTTCTTTTGTAATTTTCTCTTTCCAAGGTCTGCTGGAAGAAATTTCTCATAGAAATAAGCTGTACCTTTTGTTTGTTCTTGTATAGTTTAATGTTTGTTTGTCCCTATTTCTGTGTACGATCAATTGTGAAATCATCATATCAGCTCATATACGTCCCCACCGAGGGGCTCGAGCCTACCCTGAATTAGGGCCGATCGGTATTTATTGTGAAATAAATAATTAAAAATACTTTCTGGAATATAATTATTAGTACGTACGCTGTGGTAGGTACGCTCTCTGCAGCGTACCTTACGGATGCTTTCGGCGTAAGAGAAGATTTAAAGGTACAATAAATTTCCGGCAACGATATCTATTTTCTAAGTTACTATTCAGTAGAAACTGCAAATGGCCTGCAATAGCCAGGTATGGCCCTCCAGCTCAGCCGGCGTCGTCTGCGTCAGCATAAATCGCGCGGAACAGCGCACGCACAGCGGTCTTACCTAGTGAAAGCTTTGCGAGTGTGGCCACAAGGTTAAAGGCTAGCGGCCCACAGTATAAAAAGTAGCTATACCGCTGCCTAACACAAGGCACACTAAGAATCTGTAGTTGTGCGGGAATTGAGTAGACTGTTTAAGGACAACATGAAGCTTTGAAGCCACTAAAGAAGTTAGCAAGGAAATAAGTTTACCCACCATTACGCATATTACAACCTGTACAGGTAGGATGAGGCGCAGACAAAGCTGTTTGTCGCGACTCGCGCTCGACTAAATAGTTTCTTTGTCTCTTTCATTAGCTTGGTGTTAGAACGGAACAAATATCTTTGTCTTTCGTCACGCAGAATATACGTCGTCATGCTATTGGTGCAGACTGAGCATCCAAATGACACAGCCAAGTCTTCGTAGGCGTGGGATTAGGTTTTACTGGGTGGGTAGGTGCCACATCACGCTCTATACCTACTACCATGTAGACCAGGTGTTTCTGCAGGTGGGGCGAGGTAGATAGCGTGTTACCACACGAAATCCATCTTTGTCATGGAGGATCCGCTAAATATTCCAATGATGGTCTTCTCGGTGCGATATTACGAATATATTCATAATACTGTGCCCTAGGTGTTAGGATTATTTGTTGACGGCGGTAGCTACTTTATATCAGCTCCAGCCGAACGTCAGCCAAAAAAATGGGGGTGAGCTCTTATGGAGCCACGGCCGCTTAACTTTTAAGATTTATGACTGTGATGCTGTAATTAAATAAATTTAAAAATAATAAGATTTTCATTATTATTAAATAAATTGAGTGCGTTTGGCTGAAACTCTTCTGGTGGTAAGTGCCGATGCAGCCAAGGATGTTACACGCAAGCTCAAATAGTGCCTGTTCACTTTCGTTTTGAAGATTCCTAAATAATACAAATCGGGAGAATACAGACGCCGGCAGGGAATTCTACTTCTTGGCCGTTCGCATATTGAACGAAGAAGCAAAAAGCTTTGTGCGTATAGGTGGAACATTAACGACAAAGGGGTAGAATCGCCCTTCGCGCCTGGTAGTCCGACGATGAAATGGAGTAGGGAAATTCGTTCTGATAGGTAGTTTAATAAGCAGATATTATTTAATTTTTCGAATTTTTAGCAGAATTTTGACACTTTTTCGAAGACCCAATACAACTCTCGGTAATCTTGTTTTGGTAAGTCGGAAGAACTAACTTTACGGCGATATGCCTCAGCTGCTGTATCTCTCCTATATAGTTTTCAAGATTTAAGCCGATCCAAAGTACATTATATTTGAGAAAACTTTTTATTAAGGCGGTAATATTATTAGTAAAGGTTGTCTGGAAGAGATTGCTTTTAGCAATAAGACCGCCTACTGTACACTTCATTATAATAACTATATGTATTAGCTTTACGAAATTGTTTTAGTGTACTATAAGTGTAAATGAATAAATAATAAATAAATAAATAAATATTACATATTTTCGTTTTTTTAACGTCAAATACACCTAAACCATAGAAAACCAAAGGTTGAAAAAAAAAGTTGATGGTTTTTCTTAAAGTCAAAAGCTATTAGAAACACGATTGAGCATTTTTGGCTCGATAGAAAAAAAATCCCAAAGGTAGGTACACCGTTACTTTCAACTCTAGTTATGACTAATATTTTGAGGTATAAATTTAAAAAAATATACATCAATATTTGTTATGATAATATAAAGTGAGAAATGTTATTATTTATAATATTTTCATTGTAGTTTTTGATTGAAACGAAAAATCATTAAAAAGTGAAAAACTGTGGTTATTTTCTTTACTTTTTACACATATAGAAAAAGACAGAGACAACTGTTCTAATCAATACCTCGCCTTAAACACTCCCTCTGAGCTCGCAGAAGTTTCATTAAATTACGACTAAAAGTGATCTAATCAAAACACATTTTAGAAGTAAACCCCCCTTTTCGTGGCCCGATACGTACAAGTAAGGAGATAAGTAAGACCTACGTAACATCGCGATTGTGACATTTGAACCGCTGATTTGAACCTTCACAGCAACTAACTGTTATTCCGAATTAGCCAAACTAGACTGTATGTCATTGACTTAAAGATCGCTTGATTTGGTTACGCATCTAAAAGGACACATGGATTACTATTAAGGTCGCTTACGTATTTTATCAAGAATATGATAACATAAGCAATGTTATAGTTAACTGCAGTGTAATTAGTAGTTAAATATTTATTACAGAGTTTTATACTGAATTTGCTTACGCACGTAAATAACGTACCTATTTGAGTCATCATCGCATTTCCAATTGTCACCAAGAGGCTCGTGGGGCTCGCGCGCCACCATTTTTAAACGACTTCAAAAAAGGAGGACGAATTCAATTCGACCGTACATATTATTATTTTTTATGTAAGGAGATAAGTAAGACCTACGTATATGTGTGTTCGCGGGTAACTTCTTCGTTTATGAACCGACTTTGATGATTCTTTTTTTGTTGGAAAGGTGATACCCCACGGGTAGTACCATGATAAGGAAACCAGGATCTGATGATGGCATCCCATAGAAAACGAGGGGAACCTTCAATTTCTTTTTGTGTCTTTTCTAAAGGTATTCAAGACCTCAAAGACAGTCGTAAAAACGAAGCCCACACTAGCGAAGCCGCAGAAAAAGCTAGTTCTTTAAATATTTTAGGTACGTTCTATACTTTCAGGTTATTCAGGTGAGCATATGATGGAAGGTTTTACTCCTTAACCTTCATGATGCTGTATCGTTTAATGAAACACATGCATTAATTATGATTTGATGATATCCTATTGGCCAGTGGGTGATTAGGGGTTTGTTGACGTTATTAGATAACATTATCACTAAAAATAAATAAATTAAGTTTAAAAAAACTAAAAACCGACTTCAAAAAGAAATTCACTCGAAATTATGAAGTAATATTTTTATATGAATACACGTACAAAAAGTTTCGGTGGATCAACCAGTAACGACTTGGTCCCCCTAACCAGAGGTGCCGGGTTCAAATCCGGACGGCCATTGTACCAATGAGTTTTTCTAAACTTACGTACATATCCTCACCGATTGCTTTAACGGTGAAGGAAAAACATCGTGAGGAAACCTGCACACGCCACTGGGCCCGCGTGGTCGACTAAGGCAAGTAACTATTTAGTAATCTGTGCTAAGGCCCTAATTCAGGGTAGGCTCGAGCCCCTCGGTGGGGACGTATATGAGGTGACATGATGATGACACGAAATTAACCAACGATAACGAAATCAAAGGTAGTTAGGAAACAAATTAGGGGTCTAATTTTTTTTGAGATCGGTGCCAAAAAGCCGTCGAATCTGAAACATTTGATGGGTAAGTATACTTTTCTGTGCTTGTAGCGACCTCAAAAACAGCCTAACCCATCCGGGATTGCCGACACAAGTAAAAACTTTTTACAGTTTTGAAGTTTTTTTTCCATCTCAAAAATTCCTTGAAGTTTTCACTTCAAAAATTGCGAGCACTTATTTGTTTCATAGTTACTGTAGGTTAATTTCGTGTATTTATACATCATCATCATATCGGTCGAAAAACGTCCTCTGCTGGACAATGGCCTCCACCAAGGATTTCCATGACGACCGGTCCTGCGCTGCCCGCATCCAGCGGCTTCCGCGATCTTCACCAGGTCGTCGGTCAACAGCGTGGGAGGCCTGCCTACGCTACGTTTTCGGGTGCGTAGTATTTAAACTTAAAAATATATACGGTTGATGTGAGAAACCTCCTCCTTTTTTGAAGTCAGTTAAAAAATATTATTTGTTAATTTGTGAGTGAATTTCTTTTTAAAGTCGGTTTTTTTTTTAACTTTTATTATTTGTCGTTTCATTTTAGGATTTGTGCTATAGTCACACTAAGTTTGAATCTTGCATGTCTTACCATTTTTAACCGACTTCAAAAAATAAGGAGTCTCAATTCGTCGGAATCTTTTTTTTATGTATCTCCCCCGATTACTCGAAGACGCCTGGACCTATTTGGAAAGTTCTTTTATTTTGGTTTTTTTGTTTATACTTTTGAAATGGTCCCATGGTCATCAGGTCAGGATCTGATGATAGGTTCCTTGAGAAATCGAGGGAACTCTTCAATTTTTTTAGACACGTATTACGCGTTTCATATATTTTCTAAAGCTATTCAAGTATTGGCGTCTGGTAGTCATCATGTCATGTTGATGAGCTGGTGATGGAAGGTACAACTCCTTAACGGTTAGGAGGATAATTCTTTAAATATTAGGGGTTTAAGTATCAAATTTCCGATTTAAAAAAAAATCTTAATAAATTAAAAAATACATTAAGAAAAATAGTTATTAAAACAAATTTTATTTTCAAAATACCATTAGACTATTAGAAATTATTAATTGGAAAATGTGTACCTATTGTTAAGATATTTTGAGAGCATGGTGGCTTTAACCCATGAAGACGGTTATTTTCATCTCAATAAATAATAAACCACCATTTTAACCATTTTAACCCCCGACGCAAAAAGAGGGGTGTTATAAGTTTGACGCAAATGTATGTGTGTCTGTCTGTCTGTGACATCGTAGCTCTCTAACAGATGGACCGATTTTGATGAGATTTTTTTTTACGTGGAAGTGTCCTTGCGGTGTTTATTAGCTATATTTGGTAAAAATCGATTTAGTAGTTTAAAGATCATCAGCTCTTTTCTAGGTGATGAAGGGATGTGGTCAACTTGTACAGGTCTGATCAATTCAAAATTTGATATGCTGTTACTTTAATGATGTCGCAAAAACATAGTAACCTAGACCTGATGCTGCAGCATCTCCTGGAACCTGCAGGAAACCCAATCCCTCACTAAATTACAGCAGAGTATCGTGTTTGGGTAGAGTTCTGTTCCTGATTTGAACAACTTTCCTCAAATACAAGTTCTGCTCCTGATTTGAACAACTTTCCTCGAATACGAGTTCTGCTCCTGATTCGAAAACCTTTTCTCAAATACAAGTTCCGCTCCTGATTTGAACAACTTTTCTCAAATACCACACAAATAATTGATTTATTTCACAAAAGGTATAAAAATATTGTTCTATATATTTTAAGACCTGTGCACATTTTAAGACTATCGCATCTTTAACATCTAAGCCGCTTTAACAACAAATTAATAAATAAAATTAAATTATAATTGAAAGGGGCTCAAGAAACGTAAAAAGTATTTAATAAGTTCATTCGTAGCGATAACTGTTGTACTACAAATTACAATACATTAAAGTAAGTCACTCACTTCATTCCTATTAATTCTATTTCGCTATAAACTTTATGAGATTTGAAATCGCCTGAAATTATTATAAGAGCAATGCACATCTCTTTACATTGCGGAATGTTACTGTGGGTAATGTACCATTGGTACCTACAGTATAATTATTACTACCTACAATAAAAGATGTGAAAGTAAAGAAAATATAAAATAAAAAAATTTAAATGCTATTTTAAAGAAGTAAAAAATGTTTCCGCCCGGGATCGAACCGGGGACCTTCTGCGTGTTAGGCAGATGTGATAACCGCTACACCACGGAAACCGATGAATGGAGTGTTGAAATACCTGGTTAATATTTGTGTCACATGACGTAACCAAACTGTATAAGGCTGTATTGTATATATTACGGTTCGATCCCGGGCGGAAACATTTTTTACTTCTTTAAAATAGCATTTTAATTTTTAAATTTTATATTTTCTTTACTTTCACATCTTTTATTGTAGGTAGTAATAATTATTGTTATTATGATGAGGGAAATACAATTAATAGCTTACCATGTTTAAATTACATTACAACAAATAGTAAAAATTAAGGATTTTATAGGAAATTAACGTGTTTTATTATTTTGTTTTTGCTCTATTATAGAAACTTTGTATGTTTATAGTTGTAATAAAGAACACTGAATATTAAATTCAAATGAAAACTGTGCAAGTGCGAGTTGCTCTCGCCTGAAGGGTTCCGTACGTACCACTCCGTTTTCCGTAACAACGTAAGGACTTACGATTTTCGTTTAGGTTTTCCTAGAGGCCCTATAAATCAATTTTTGATGTGTAACATCTTTGCTCTCGCTTTCCTGCAATTTGTGGTAGTGATTTCGTGAAATGGGACGGAAAAGTGTCCCATGGGACGGAAATGTGTAACAGGGAGTCGCGTTTTTTCAGGCTTTAAAAGCGCGGAAAAGGCAAAGGTACCTATGACCATACATCAGCCTAGTCTGCCGTATCTTTGCCGTCCTTTTTTCAGGCTTTAAAAGCGCTGAAAAGGCAAAGGTATCTATGACCATACAGCCTAGTCTGCCGTATCTTTGCCGTCCTTTTATAAAGTATTTTGTCACATGTTACACATCATATGCGAGTACTGTAGGTCTCGCACGATTATTTTTTTTTTTTTTCACTTTTGTTTTGGTCATAAAGTGGATAGAAGGAAAGCTTAATATTCGTACATTTTCTTTAATATCTATGTTCTAATATATACTTAACTAGCTTTTGCCCGCGGCTTCGCCCACGTGGACATAGCTTTTATGACTCTTTTTGAGGGTGAGTGGTGCGCGAGCCGCAATCAGCTCGCAAGCGTGGACATGAGTTTTCTCCAGGTACCTCAGGAACTGTATTGGGCTATTCAGATTAGCAGTCTTTGTCACTTCCCACCCCCTCAAAAAATTCTATACAAAAAATCACTTTAATCCGTTGCTCCGTTGCGACGCCACCGAAGTGCGCGAGCGTAGAAAACAGTTGTCCCCAGATCCCTCGGGAACTATGTCAGGATATACTTATTAGTAAATCATATCATTTTCCACCTCATCTCTGTGCGAAAAATCACACCAATCTATGTTTTCGTTACGATTTTAAATAAAACGAACAAAGAGTATTGTTTTAGTTTCCTCAGGAACTGCATCGGACTATGATAATTTCCACAGATAAAATGTTGACTATTTCATTCCCAGTGATACAGGCTACCTGCATGCCAAATTTCATTAAGATTGGAAGAGGTGTTGAAGTGTGAATAGGTAACAAACAAACAAACACATTTTCACATTTATAATATAAAGTAAGGATTTCTAAATCTTAAATAAAATATAGAGCGTCGGTGGCCAAACGGTTAGGGCCACTACCTCCTGTCCGAAAGGCCGTGGTTCGAATCCTGCCACTTACCAATATCTATACGAATATCGATTTCATACTGGTATGTACGTTTATCCGACGCTCTTACGGTGAGAGAAACATCGTGAGGAAACCTGCACACGCCTGCGAAGCAAATCGAAGCTTATGTGTGAAGGCAATCAACCCGCAATGGGCCCGCGTGATCGTCTAAGGCCAGATCGCCCTAACTCAGGGCAGGTCGAGCCCCTTGGTGGGGACGTATATAAACTGATATGATGAAATATTATGAAAAAACTAATTCAAATCATTATAGGTATCAATCTAGTAATAAAATTTCCTAACAATATTAATATGGGTCAAATCCTCGAGTCGTATCAGCTCCAAAGGAGCCCAAGACGCACTTCTCGTTGCCGCGCTGGATGGCAATAGACAACCTTAGCAGCAGGTAGGACTTCACGTCACATCTCCTCTCTCGAAGGCGAAGGCCAATCTTCTTTGTGAAGGCAAAGGCCTCTGAGGGTTCAGCAGCCGGTTGTGTCACAGACCAGCGGCACAAAGCAGTAATTTGCCTTCAAGACCGAGTACTTATTATGCTTCTTTCTCTCCGCAAATTGAGCAGCAATACCGTACGGGTGAGGAGTGAGGCAGAAAAAGTGGCTTCCCAAATCAGACACGTTCCTCTCTGCCATAGCACCTGTTTAAACCCTCCGGCCTTTTGCCATCAGATCGACTAAAGCCCGGCCGGCGGCTGCATCAAAGATGGAATATTCCATCTGGCCGAGACCAGTGCCCTCCGAGTGAGGTCATTAAGGAATTGGTGACGTGGTAATCTTCACAAACACGACTGCAACTCAGTGAGTGATGGCCAATAGCCTCCACCGTGGACCCGCAAATACATTGATGAGGTTCACAGATATTGATATTGCAGGCGGAGAGCAACTGCCACACGCAAATAGTCGCCGTCAGAAGATTTCCCATATCTGTGCCTCCTGTTAAAAGATGTTTAACTCGATTTATCTGTTTTTATTTTTTTACACGATTGGAATCTGTAAAAAAATACCTCTCTGTTCGTCTATGAAACACATCGCTACTTACCATAGTTCCAGAGTTTAAAGTAGCGTATGCTGAAAAATACATAAAAGAAATCCACTCAAAAGTATGAAATAATATTTTAATGTTTTAATACAACTTAAGCGCGTTTTATTATCCCTGCTGTGCCATCTATTGACATTCTGCTACTATGATTATAATGTTTGGTATGTGTAGTTAATATATAGAAAAAAGTACTCTTTTGTTATTATTGTATGTATCGATAGATAATTTCCCACGGGACCTCTTTAGTTTTCTGGGATAAAGAATACCCGACTATACAATGATGGTCAAAACACCCCATCCTTATGTAAAGGTTTCATATTGTTACGTTGAGTCATTCTAAAGATACAATTTTTTGCATTCCTGTAGGAACCCTAATTTTTTTGGGATTCACAATGTCCCAGTTTTAGTTCGCGATAAGGGTATCAACGTGTAAAATTTGATTGTAATAGGTCAAGCCACATTTACGTGGTGAGCCACTCTATAAATGAATACTTTTGATTTTCCCACGGGAACTCTTGAATTTTCCGGGATAAAAAGTATCCTATATGTTAACCCGGGCTATAAGGAACCACCATACAAAATTTCATCAAAATCGGCCTGGTAGTTTTTGCGTGATGCGCGAACATACAGACAGACAGACAGACAGACAGACAGACAGACAGACAGACAAAAATTCCAAAAGATGTTGTTTTGGCCTCTGTATCGTTAGTAATGTCCACCACAGTTATTATTTTCCAAAAATATTTCATGTACAGACACGGCCCCGTTACAGTTTTATTATATTATATAGAATAGATAGATGAAAAATAGGTTGAATTCGATAAAAAATCGATTTGACTAAGTAGGTAGGTTCCTTAGAGAAGGTTGATCAGAAGCATTTAATAATTATTAAATTAGCATTTCATATTTTTGGAATGTTGGATGAATAAGTGGAAGGATCAATAAAATAAGAGATACCTACCCACTGAAGAAAATAAAGTAACAAAATTATAAACAAAGTTTTATTTCATTTACAATTGTGGAATGATTGCAAGCAAAGTGATCAAAAACTAATTGTATGTATACAATGCATAGAACAAACTTTCTCCCTTTGCTCCGGCATTAGAGATACTACAGAATGCGGACACAGGGTCTCCAGGAGGCTCGCGTTTCCATACAATCGTAGTTCGGCTTTAATACAAAAATTTAATGCCAGATTGAATCTAAACTTTGTAAATATATTGAATAGACACATATCGATGTTTGTACTTAGTTTTCGATGTACTGATATAAAACGGAAAAAATTATGAGCAGTTTCAAACTTTCAGTACAAAACTAATTAAGGCCTTTGTTTAGTTATGTTTTCATTTAGTATGATGAAAACTAATTACAAACATTGATACACATGTGTCTACTCAACATATCTGCAAAGTTTGGATTCAATCCGGCATTTAATTTTTGTTTTAAAGCGGAACTATGTTTTTATGGACACGCGAGGCTCCTGGAGACTCTTAAGGTGGTTCGATTAGCACACTAGCGGTGCCAAAAGAAATAAACAATTTACTCATTCTTATGGGCTTTAATCGAAATCATTAAGCATTTTGTGCATATAGGGGGCAACAACTATTGTTTAATTGTTATTTTATAACAGTAAATATCAGCAACAAATAATTTATGCAAAACTGCTAAATCTTGTTGCTAATTAGGTAAAGTTATACAACAACATTTAAAAATCACCTGCACATGTAAAAATACTCAAGGATTAAGAGGAAACGTGGTCTAAAGAATAGGTATTTGAATAAAATGTTGCCGTCTCCCTCCCCCAAACCTCTCTGTATACAGCAAGAAAGAGAGAACTGCAGTGCCCTACTGTAGTACCATATTTCCTCGTCCTAAACTTGAGTAATAATAATATTCTTTCCAAAAATAATTGAAAAAACGCTCTACTTATGTCTCGTATGTTTTCATTTTATTGTTAATATGCATATAATTTTTTTGGTGGGTATCAGAAAATGACGCTTAAATTGGGCAATTTTCTCAGTTTTTGAAGGCTCCTACTTCCTATTAAAATTGGAATATGGGAAAAAACAAAACATAGGGGCATGGCCATTGTAGATATAGGTTTGATGGAAAAAATGTACTATTGTCATTATCCAGGGAGGAAAAAGGAGACTACGTTTGTATGGAAAAAATGGTGCCCGTGTTGTCTCTTAAAGTCCATAAAAATCAATAGTTTGCTAATCAAATTGCCTGAACATGTAACTAGTTTAAATTCTAGGATTATATGAATATCTGTAAATGCCTATTATAAATGTTTCAAAAATGGATTATTATTTAGTTTCTGCATTTATTTACATAATCTCGAAAAAATAAAAATGATGTTTTTAAATTAAAATAAATTTACATATGTCTAATTCTACTTAATGCAACATAACTTTGTTTAGTATTCATATCGTAATAGCCAACAGGCCCCGCGTCACAGTCTGCACAGCTGAGATATTTATAATTATCCACAGTATGGGTGAAACCGATGTTTTCAAACGTATACATATTTTCAACGTGATAGAATTCTGTCACAGTCTCATTTTGCACTTCTCCTTCCTTTCTTGAGTCCTGCTGCATTAGAGGTAGCTCCTTCTGAAAGTTTAAAAAGATGATTGTAATTTGTAAGTGACTAGACTGCTTGGTCTAATGAGTTTCTACATCTCCAGAGGGAGATTCTTGTCACGTAATTGGCCCCAGGTGAAATATGCTTTAAGGCATACCAAGGTCGCTGTGGTAAGAGTATGACAAATTTACTAATGGTGTTATATTTTATTGTCATACAATTTATTTCTCTCAGCTACCTCATTAACTCCACTTCTCCATTGAACTGTGAAAAGGCAAACAGACTGACAGGCTTCTCACACAAAAAGAGCCTCATTGGCCTACCTACTCAAAAAGTTTTACAAAAAAATATTTTTCTTGGAGAATAAGGCTGGCCTTACACATTCAGAATATTCATAATCTGAGTTCAGAAAGCCCAGACAAAACATAAAAAAGTGGGGGTTTCCTCACTTCCCCTGGCTTCTTGTCTCTCCCTCCTACCCTCACCACCATTCCTACCATTAAATTCGTGCTGCAGGATAATAAATCCAATCAACCCGAATACGCACCACCCTTTCCCTAAGGGTGTGGGTCGCTCCGATGAAGGAATTTACAGGTCTTGACTGTCCTAAATCCAAAGGGGGTGTTTTAGTGCGTAGGTTCAGCCTTCAGGTGTGAGTCCCACATAACCAGTACAGTCCGGCTATACTGGTATGCATGATGCATTACTCCCCCTCCTTCCAAATAAAGGAAAAAAAATAATTCCGGCTGTGTAAGACCAGCATACAAATACTTCGTCAGATCAGGCCATATGGCCATAGTTTCCTTTGCCTTATCCTGCTACTGGAAACGGGAAAGTAACAATTTTTTTTTTAAGGTTACGAAGAATATTGTTTAAGGTAAATTAGACATAGATACCATATAAAATAGTAGATAAAAGTTAGAATTCGCACCTCTTGAGTAATATATTTAGCAGATCTCTTATCCAATATCTTGGAACCACAGAGTTTGCACTTAATTAATAACTTATTTTTCCCATCTTCGACAAACTCGTTAGACACCTCTCCTTGTGCTAATTCCTTTTTTTCTTGTTCAGACATAGCAGGTAGATAACTGTATTACTAAATTACTTATTTTTCGCGTTTATTTAGTAAAAAAATCAGCTGTAATACAGCAAAATCTAAAAATTAACGCCGGCCAAAGAAAATTTATAATACATAAAGTGTTGCCAACTCTGAAATATAGTAGATGGTAGAATTTTCTGAAAATATGGTAGATTTTTCAAAATTTTGTTTACAGATCTAATAATCTTTCGCACTCCGTATTTGAATGCGGGAGAGACAAAACTGCCAACGTTTTACCCATCTTAAGAAAAAAAAATGAATTAAAGCTTACGAAAAGTATTCTTCTTTGTATATTAATATCACTCATATCTACAAGTGTTTGACTTAATTACGGTCTTCAGTCGACAATGTGCTATTACGATGTTTTTGGTTACCGAAAATTATAATCCTACGGTAGATGGTAGATCTATGCTGATTACGGTGTTTTTACCGTAACAACGTTGTAGTTAAAACTCATTACATACCGAAGTGGCACAGATAATTATTAACCATAAATATATACAGGTGTCCAAGGACTAGTACGACAAACTTAAGGGGGTGATAGCTTGGATCATTACCTGTCAGAATATCCAAATTTGACCTCAGTAAAAACCTCACCATTTTCGAGATATTTCGACTTTTTCAAAAATCCGTTAATTTACTAACTTGTGTCGAATTATTAATTACTGTTTTTTCAAAATAACATTTTTAAATAAAAAAAACACACTCAATTGTTTCTGATAGGTAGGATTACCCAATGTACATGATATTTTTCACTAGTGAAATAAGAAAGTCAGAAAAAAATACTTTGAATTTGGATTTTCAACTTCAGAAAATTATCTAGTTGAACTTTGACCTTCTTTGGTGAAAAAAAAAGTGCTGAACTGTGATGGCAAACTATTTTAAAAAGTTACTCATTTAAGGCTCCAAAATGACGGAAATGACGGAAAGATAAGGAGCTTGATTTGTCTGAAAGTATTATAGACATAAAATACCCAGAAGATATAAAAAAACATAGATTTTGATAGTTTTATAGACCTTTCCAACCCAAAAGATATAAAAAAAATATTTTAATTTGCCTTAAAATACAGATACAGAAAATAAAACTTCACTCAATATTATAAAAAACAAAAATTGAAATCAACGAAAATGAAGGTATTAAAATTTCTGAAGGCAACAAAAGACCACAAATATATAATGGCGACCACACTTATTTAATTAATATGCCAAAAAAAAATGAATTAGATGACTACAATTACGATGATCATAACATAGCATATGAAATAGCTCGCAAAAATACAGAAAAAGAGCTTATAATTCTTCTATTTTCGATGATAATGTTTTAGACCTGGACTTAACATCACCTAAAACAAAGATTTACAAGAAAAATTTGATAATTTAGAAGATAGAGAATAAAATCAGATAGATAACGAAGATAAAGGCAAAACTTTTAAAAGTGGCCTCATGAAATGTGATAATTTTGAAGAAAATACTAGGCTTTTTTTACCTGAATCAGAAAAAAAGAATAAATACGTCAATGAGAATTCTGTGGTAGATAAAGACATAAAGCCCCAGTAACAACATGAAGAAATAAGTGCTCCTAATGGAAAAAAATAAACACAGATGCAAATCAAACGTGAAAAATATGTAAAAGTTAAACTTTTAAGACAGCAGAACGGACAAAAATATGTTGATTTTTTTGTCAAACAATGAAGATCAACTCTTAACTCTTCATCCTGGGAAGAGAATGGGTCGAAATCATCAGAATCTCAAGAAGATGTTAAGAAAAAAAATCAAGAAAATGAAAAATAAAAAAAATATCTCCAAAGACAGTAGAAGCTAATATATATACTGTGGTAGAAGGATGGATAAAACTTGTGAAGTAGACTGTGGGAGTGCCAGTGCTGTATAAGAAAAAAAGAAACGGAAGAACTAAAAAGAAGAGAGAATCTGGTCAAATCTTAGAGTATACATAAGCTAAAGCTATAGAGCACGACCCACTATGTATGAACCGTAAGCACAAGCATGAACAGGCACCGGGCGCCCTTGACACGCTCAATCAGTACCAAAACAATACGCGTCATATCGAGTCGGCGAGCATTATTTTGTTTCTTTTTGTGATAAATATGGTGAAATGTGCGGTGCCGGGTTGTAAAAATGACTCCCGGAAGCAAAATAAAAGGAATAGTAATATTTCTTTTCATAGGTAAGTAGTATTTAATTACTTATTAACTTGTTTTAGCAAAATTCAAAGGGGCCTCAAAAGGGGTTGCGGGAGACGCGGGGCGGGTTACCGCTGCACGCTGTCGCCGGCCATTTTTTCTTGGCAATGACATAGTGTTGTACCGCAGGGACTTTCGGTTACGATAATTTCTTGTTTATATTGTTATTTTATATGCATAATATAGGGCATTCACTCACTAAATATTTTATTAAGATAATCTGGTGACTAAATAATAATGACAAATTGAAAGCGGGACTTGACGTGATTTTATTTAACATATAAAACTTTTATTGTATGCTAATAATAACATCAATTGTTTTTCTTAGGTTTCCGAAAAGCCGTAAAATAATAGATGCATGGGTCAACGCGATAAAAAGACCCAACTGGGAGCCGAATATTCGAAGTATCGTCTGCATTATTCATTTTAATTCATCTTATATATCGTAAACCAAGAAAGGGCTTCGCAAACTAGTTCAAGATGCAGTACCAGAACTTTACCTTGAGGTAATAATCGATCATTATGTTTAATTAGTATGTAAGACTTTACATAACCGCCATAACCATAACATTACTTTTATCCGCCTCCGTGGCGTAATGGTTAGTCCATTCGCTTCACACCAGGAGGCTGCGGGTTCGATTACCAGCGAGGTCAACTTGCAAGACTCGTTTTGGTTAGTGGTAGGGCATTTTATAAGCCCACCTGGTTAGCTACCACCATCTTATCTAAGTGCCGCCAAAAATCAGTGTTGATAGCACTGATATGTTCCGGCTTGAACATAAGTTAGCCAGTTCTCTAATGCTTTGGAGAATCTTAGTAAGCCCGTTTCCATCTGCGGCATCATCGTCACTTAACAAATGGTGAGATGATGCCAAGGGCTCACCTATTGTGAATTAAAAAACATTTATAAATAAATAACTATTACTATATTTTTTAAATTATAGTTTTTTATTTATAGATACCAGGTGATTAAAAGTAAACAATCAGAACACTTGCGTGGTGACTTGGCCTATCAAAACAAGCAAATTAAGGCGGAAAATATATATATAAAAAAACTGGCCAAGTGTGAGCCAGACTTCCGAGGGTTCCGTACCATCACACCTCATAACACAAATATAACAATGATACCTATCTGTATTCATTTCAATGTTTTTTTTTAATAAAGACATCAACGCGAGCAACAGAAAAATGTAATTATTTTCATTTGGTTCGGGATCCTTAGCGCGGGTACGACTTACACTTGACCTGTGTTTGCTATTTGTTATTACACTTTAGGTCTCACGGTGGATTCAATAAAAATCCATCTGCCATGTAGTTTAAAGCTATATACAAAAAACTGTTGATTCACATGGAATTGAGAAAAACTGATAAAGGTAATTGTTTTCCTTTAGAAAATATAAATTTGCTGCATTGTTAATCATCCACAGACAGTATAAATCTTACAACTAAAGGATATAGATCACAGATTGATGAAACGAGTCATATTATAGACTCATAATTCATGGCTGATTGTGATGATAGCTTGGTTGTTTTGTCTGAGACTTTTCTGTCCGAAGCATCAAAGCAAGTGATTTCATACATAGCTGGCTACGTTGTCCGGTATTTGCTCAACACAATAATTTGTGTTAAAGGTCAAAATGCACTTGTTTCCAAAAATAACAGCCTTTATCATAAGTTGATTGTATTAAAAGATAGGGGTGGTCTCAAATATCCTTCAAATGACATTTTTAATATTTGTAGGCAAACGGAAATGGTAATAAAAAAAACCCTAACACCTAAAAACAATGTTAATTTAATAGGTATTAGTATAGTCATTGAGACCATGAAGTTGTTTCTAGGAAAAGACATTTTTACAAGTCTGCATGAACACATATTTCAACAATCGCCCTGCAGTAATCATTTGGTTCATTTAATACGTGCAGTGGTACAAAAATATGTAGACATAGGAATCAAATATCTAATACGCAAATGAAATATTAAGGAAACAAAACGACAAGTCTTAAATAAATTAACGCTTTTTAAGGGACAATAATAAAGGGTTTTACAGTTGATTAAATGTGACCTACTATTTTCTATTTATTTGTTTTATTTGTATTCATAGCGAACCGAACCTAATGATTCATTACATTCCGGTACCTAAAGTCGTAATTCCAACTATCGACATTTCTACAGATATTTTGTCACGCATGGAACGTCACTATAATAGCCCTATACCATAGCTAAGTATCTATAAAACATTTGCTTACCGTCGACACAACGGACTGGAGCGATATCCGTGCTCTATAGCTTTAGCTTATGTATACTCTATCTAAGGGTCAAATATACATAACAAAGAAAGAAAAAATTGTGCCTGCCAAAGAAATCAAACTGAATCCCTGTTCTTTAACCCTTCACGTACGGAGGTTTGACAGCTGAGGTTGACAGCTAAAAAAGCACTTCCCTTCCAGACATCTGTCGCCGCGCGAGGTCTGGAATCCCGGCGCGCCACCCTCCACGAAAACTGGTGTATTTCTTGAAATACTACATCAATTCGTTTTCTGTAAACTGTATTGATTTCTTGAATAATTTTGCCAATTGTAAATAAATAAAAACAATCGAAATATATACAATCCAATTGTCTACAAGCGATTCTAATTGGAATCTAGTTAGAATCTCGACACTATTTGGTATATTCGTCATAACTCAAGAAATAACTCACTACAGTGTACAGAAAATGTAATGAATCATGTTCGATACATGACTCACCCACTTACATAAACAGTTCAACGTAACTGGTATATTTATAAACTTTAGTGACCTGTTGAAATTTGATACTGCGCGCGCCATCGCTTTCATCAGCGCAAAAGTAAACATTTTGTGATGTGATTATTTTTTGTTGATGGAATTCGGTCCGTGCATTACCACAGTCACAGACTAACAAAAGTTCTTCATACAAATGTTATCTCTATGTGTTCCAAAACAGAGTATAAAGTCGTAGCGAGCGAGTGTACACCGGTGTACATTCTGGTCCGGAGAGCATTTTTACGAAATCATAGTAAATTTTGACAGTGTACACCGGTGTACACTCTCCGGCTTGAGGAGTTAAATAACTGTACAAATAAATCGTATGAAATTGTTGAAGAAAGAAAAAAAACGTTGTATACACACTTTTGGAGTCTAGATAGCATGAGACTTAAAGATTGGCTGGTAAGCCACTCAAAAATGGTAGCTGTTAAACGACATCGATCATTGGATATAAGTAAGCGTAACAATACTATTAATTACTTCATTAACGAAGGTGAAGGACAAAGACAAGTGTTTCAAAATTTTTTTGTGCGTACACTAGATAAACATTGTACAATATAGCCACGACCTCTCTTCATGTCTCTGCGAGTGTAAATATGCGAGGCAAACATGCACCCAGTTACAAAACCCCTAAAGCAGTTACGTAAATACATACAGTAATTACCAACAGTTCCCTCGCACTACTGCAAGAAAGACACAAAAAAACGTATTTTCTACATGAATTCAGGAATATAACAAACTTATACAGAATTCACAAAGCGTCTCAAGAAAATAAAGGCTTACAGTACGTAGGAGAAAAGTTGTTTAAAAAAGTTCAACATAGGGTTTCATTTTCCCCGCAAAGACTAGTGTTTGAAAAGTACACAATTTGAAAATGACATAAACTTTGACGTAGAAAAAAAAACAGAAGGACTTGAAGGACAAAGAAGAAAGTAATGAAAGATTTAAAGCACATCAAGAAATTCATAACAAAGACGACACTATTTTATGTACAACTTTTGATCTCCAAAAAGTCCTGAATACGCCTCATGAAGAAAATATAATGGTCTATTACAGCCGGAAATTGGCTGTGTTCAATTTAACTTTCTATGAATCAGGTACAAGAAATAGTTTCTGTTACACATGGTCTGAAATTGATGGAAAAAGAGAAGCCATTGAAATGTCAGCAATTTTACAAATGTATTTTTGTACGTGATCGATCCATGTAGCATGTTATCCTATCAGCCATATTTATAAATACAATCAAGTTTATTACCATAAGAAAAAAGTCGTTTAGATTTGCGTATAGGTAATTTGTGTTAAGTAATTTTTCATGAGTCTAATGATTTTTTGTATAAGATTTCAGTATAATGTAAGACATATTTTTAAATCAACCGTAGTCATCAGAAGTATTAATGTGGTTATTAAAAATTGCAATTTATCTCTGAAGTCATTTTGCCCAAGAAATCATTAAGTCAAACATACTTTTAAGAAATTGTAGTCAAGTTACATATTAATCTTATCGTCTCATAAGCCGTTAAAGTAAACTGTGAAAATGGAAAGCGAGTCCTGGAAGTAATTTTACTTCACCAGAATAGCAGTATATTTATATTATAAGAAATGTTGTCCTACTTTTATTTCTGTATGTTACGTGTTATCAGTACTTTTAAATGCAAAGAATATTTAACTTGATGACATGGAAGTAAATTTGACACACTTTAAAATAAGATCATATTACGTAAGCGCCACTTATTTCTCAAAATAACCTTGAAATCAATATGCAGCATACTCATACAAATAGAAGAAAAAAAATGGGTGGCATATAAAGTTATTTCATTAAAATCGGTTAAATAGGTAGAAAGTTTTTTTTTTCCAAAAATATTTTTTTTAAATGGCTTTTTCTCGGAATGGCCTTTTGGTGTAACGGTAATTTTGCCTTTCCAGCGACGATATATTTATGGCTCTGGATACAAAATAATATATCAATGTTTTCACCAATTTCGTTGGAATTTTTTGTGAATCGGTAACTTCCAACTCAACTTATTTTCCCCTGAATATTGACTGTTTTAAAATATTTAGACAACTAAGACATAAACAAAAGTCAACCCTAATGACGTTTGTTTTGGCTATTCTCACGGGTTGCTATGGGTTACCAGGCGGAGTATCGTGACGTCATCCATCACACACCGGCCAGCTAGCCGGACACTTATTCCAGTTCATCTATGAACCGGACTAAGTTGAATATAATCCCAAAAAAAATAAACGTGAAATGGAGCCAAGTTCGATATAAAAAATTGCAGCGATCTGAATGCGTGTAGGTACCAAGTTCTATAATAGTTCCTAAATCATAGCTACCGGCACTTCAAACAGAAGTATTTATTTTTGACTTTTCCAAATAATAGAGAATGTACAACTGAAATTGAATAAATAAAATAACGGAAAGTGGAAGAACGGTATCAAAACCAAAACATTTACAAAACTATAAGTTGTATGAAGCCTATTGCATAATAACAAATGAAGAAGATCCAATTACCTATAAAGTAGTTTAAATAAAGATGAAGAATGGATAATTGCAATTGATAAAGTAGTTGAATGCTTAGAAAAATTAGATACCTGGAAAAAAATGAAATGCCCAAAGAAAAAAGGCAATTGATACTAAATGGATTTTCAAAACAAAATCTGATGGCACGATTGGTAGCCAGAGGTTTCCAGTAGGAGGCAGAAGATTTAGTCTTCTTGCCGGTAGCAAAGATGACGACTGTAAGGCTATGTCTTTCACAGGCATTAACAAATGAATAGTCATCTTATAAAAGATAAAATAATTCGATATTCCCAGCGCTTTCTTAAATTGATCACTTGAGACAGAAACATACAAGGTGTAAGAGACATTGAAGTAACTATACAGATAAACCTTTTATATTAATTATTATTGGGCTTTATTTAACATAAAAATTACACGCGATATTTTGCAGACATTATATGACATTTTATCACAGTTGACTGGCACTATACCCATTTATTCTTTTGATTACCACAAAGATTGAATATCATCTCATTATCCCATGCTCTTTTGTTTACTATAACTCATAGTCTTCTTGATATAGTGGTAATCTTCTGTTCCTGCCTAATCTTCTGATCTCTACAGAAGAAGGTGTTGGCTCGAGCTCATTACTAGTCTGTAGGTCAGACTCGGAAGCATTGATAGGCGGGCTTTCGGCCTCCGGGTCGGTCCCGCTTGCGTGATTCTCTGTCAAAGTATTCTCGTTTGCGTGTTTATCTGTCAGAGTATTCTCGTTTGCGTGATTCTCTGTCAGGGTATCCTCACATTCAGCTAATGCCTCTCCTTGACCTTCGACGGGTGCAAGATGCCGATTCGATACAGCGGTCTCTCGTCCGTCTCCTTTTTTTTATTAAAAAATCACCCGATGGTAAGTGCCGATGCAGCCGAGGATGTGACACGCAAGCTCAAATAGTGCCAATTCTTTCTCATCTTGAAATTTCCTAAATTATACGATTCGGGGAATACAGACGCCGGAAGGGAATTCCACTCCCTGGCCGTTCGCATGATGAACGAAGATGCAAAACGCTTCGTGCGTAAAGGTGGAATATTGACGACAAAGGGGTGGAACCGCCCTCCGCGCCTGGTCGTCCGATGATGAAAAGGAGAGGGGGGAATGAGGTTGTGAAGCTCCAGGGCACACTCTCCGAAATTAATCCTGTAGAACACCGATAGACAGGCGAGTTTGCAGCGATGCTCGAGGATTTGGAGCCTGTTTGATACAAGTTCCTCGTCGCCGATGAGTCTCCTAGCGCGTCGGTCGATAGAATACAAGGCATCTAGCTGTTAACGAGCCGATCCGTCCCATTGGTGAGAGCAGTACTCCATGAATGACCGAACTTGAGCTTGGTATAATATTAGAAGCTGCTCTGGTGTGAAATAAAGTCTCACCTTCGAGAGGATACCAAGCTCTTTTTGGCTGCCGTTTTTGCCTTGAATTCAATGTATCTCCCGAAATTTAGATCGGATGTTAAATCTACGCCAAGGAGCTCAAGATGGTCGGAGATCTGGATAGATTCATCTCGGAAAGTAGGAGTCAGGATAAAAGGACTCCTATTTGCAGTAAATAGACACGCTTGCGTTTTAGAGGCATTATACCTAACAAGATTGGCATCGCCCCAGTCAGAGACTGCCTTGAGTGTTAGGTTCACGCGCTCAATCATGGCCTCTCTCTCTCTGAGATAGTATATCCGGACCCCTAGCTCGAGCACTAAACAAGTATCTGTCCGCAACCGTGCTGTCGTCTGCATACCCAAATATACCGGGTTTCAGCAGATCGTTTATGTTTTTTTTTATTATTCATAATTGGTAAGCCCTTGGCATCATCTCATCTGATGGTAAGTGACGATGATGCCGAAGATGGAAGCGGGCTTACCAAGATACCCCAAAGTAATGGAGAAAAAACAAGACAAAAACAAATTTGCGGAGAGAACTGAGCCCTGAGGTATCCCGGCATCAATAGCTAATAGGTCAGACGAGCAGCCATCAACGACTACTCGAATGAACCGTTCCCTCAGGAAGTCAGATATACAGTTGCACAAACCTTACAAAGCTTACCAGAAAGGCAAGCATGCCAGACCCTATTAAATGCCTTGGAAATATCGAGAGACAAGACAAGAGCTTCACCGTGCTTCTCTATGGCTTCACCCCATACATGCGAGCATACACTAGAAGATCTCCAGTTGACCGACCCCGGCGAAAGCCATACTGACGGTCACTCAGGAGGTCATTGTCTTCTAGGTATGCTAAGAGGAGGATATTCACTACACGCTCCACAATCTTACAGAGCATGGAGGTGATTGCAATAGATCAATAGTTGGATGAGTCAGCACGACTACCTTTTTTTAGGCACGGGCTGCACGTTGGCAAGCTTCTAAGACTTTGGAACTATACTGGTTTTGAGATAGAGGCGGTACAGGCGTGTCAGCACAGGAGACAACTCAGGAGCACAGTTCTTTAAAACTATGGCTGGAATTCCGTCAGGACCGCTGGCCTTACTCACGTCTAGACTGCAACGAGTTTTAAGAACCTCTTTTTGCCGAATACGAAAATGGGTCATTAAAGTACCTACCATATGGAGGTATCTGAGGTGGTGTATTATTTGCAGTATCCAGACGCGAATTTTCAGCAAACATACGGGCAAATAAATTTGCCTTATCTGCAGCGGAGTGTGCCAGTGATTCGTCAGGTTTTACCAGTGGAGGCAAAGACGAGCGGCAGAAATTCGACTCAACCAACTTAGCCAAGGACAAAAATGCCTTACTTCCAGAAGGGTAGGAGGCAAGTTTTCAAAGCGTGCCCTGCGCAGAGTCTTTTTGCAGGACTTGGTAGCTTTATTAAAGGCTTTCTTCCGGGAACGCGTTTCCAGAGCTTTGCGAGCTCGAGCGTCAGCCCTGGCCTGATAAGCCGAATGCTTCAGGGCCTCAGCCCTGGTACACTCAGCACCAAACCA
Source organism: Coleophora flavipennella (assembly GCA_947284805.1). Lineage (NCBI taxonomy): Eukaryota > Metazoa > Arthropoda > Insecta > Lepidoptera > Coleophoridae > Coleophora > Coleophora flavipennella. The sequence continues at coordinate 12,836,911 of OX369259.1, read as the reverse complement.
TGGTCACGCTTTGTGTTCCAGAGGAATGTCAGAAAAAGGAGTGTAGTATTCCATTGCACGACATATAACATCTGAGACTGATTTCGCGCAACTCGACGGGTCGCTGGAAGAAAAGCACGTTTGCCACCAAGGATACGATGCAAAAAAGTGGAGCATCTCATCCCAGTCTGCTGACTTGTACCGCCATACCCGTCTAGTACCCTTAGGACTATAATCAGGAGGTAAACATGACAGTACAGATTTCACCAGGCAGTGGTCGGAAGTACCCAAAGGAGATGATACTGACACACTATATCGGTCTGATTCCGTTGTCAGCAGAAGGTCCATACAGTCAGCCGTTTGGTGTTCAACGTCAGGTACACGCATTGGCTGGTCGACAAGCTGGGAGAGATTTAGCTTTAGGGCTAGTTTGAACGCCTCTCTTCCAGCGTGATCAGTCTTCCGTATGGATAGAGCCACTGTTCATGGTGGGTGTACGAATTACATACGTACATGTAATTTATTTTTATATTATTTTGTTAAGATTTTGAAGCAGTCGCGCTTCTACTGTGTACTTTGCCCGCGACCCAGTTAAGAGTGCATTGACACACGACAACTTAGCATAATTTTATTAGTTTTTAAATCAGTGTTCAATTTGAGATCCATCTGACAAGACCATTGCATTTTATTTGGGACCACCTCTAGGACACTCATTGACATTGGCATTGCATATCCTGTACCAGATCATATCCTGTACAGTGGGCATTAAAGTCCCCGAGAAGAACCAGCTGCGCGGTTGGGTACCTGAGTTGAGCCTCATTGGCGGCCTCACACAGATGTTCAGTTAGCCTGGTAGTCTCCTGGTCACCACTGTGCGAACTGTAAACACGACCGTAGATTATTTTGTCTACGCCGGTATCAACCATCACCCACAAAGTGGAAAAGCAGGAATCCTCGAGGTTCCGGAGACGCTTGCAGCAGATGTAACATAAAGACCGAGACCGGCGTGCGATTTAAAACTGTGCTCCAGAGAACAACCCGGGTACTGCAGATAAGCTACTTCTGCCGATTGTCTGATTTGCGTCTTCGTGATGAAGAACAGCTGCGGTTTCTCGGTCTCAAGGTGTTGATGGACCGCAACGAGATTGGAGTGCAAACCTCTGATATTGGCGAGGTGCACTTTAAGTGGGAGGAAGTGCAGCCGCTGTGCAATCTTCTTTCTTTTTTTGTGTTTCATTGTTTGTTTGGGTAGGGAGTGAATAGTCAAGAAAGGCGGCAGTTGTACGAGGCACTGAGAAGAATCTAGTAGCGAACACAGGGTCGCTGCACTGAATGAGAGACTAGCCTGGAGACCGCGGGGACGCTCGGACCCCCCCGGAGATGGCCAACAGGTCCGCCTGTCCAATGGCCAATTGGATCTTTTAATCTAACAAAAGAATAGTCAGGATTAGCCTGCAGCAGTTCAACTTCTTCTACGTCAGGTTGATACTTATTGGTCCGGTTGAATCGACGCACCAGAACTTGGTCTGAATTAGTGAGCCAAGTCGGGATGCTGTGACCGTTCAGCAACCTACGTGGGTGCGTGAACATTCACTCATGCGGCGTACAATCAGTGGCTGTGTATCAGAGCGATCGAATGGAGTGGAGGACATGTACATGTTCCCAATTCTCAGTGGGCATATTGTGCGAACGCAGAGCAAGTTGGACTGTTTTCCATAGGGTGGAGTTCAATTCCTCAACCTGGCCATTTCCTTGGGGGTTATAGGCCGTTGTTCTGCTTGTTGCTACTCCACGTGAGTGTAAAAATTCTCTTACTTCTGTTGATAAAAAGAAAGAAGTTCCCCGATCGGAGTGGTTGTACAACGGAAATCCAAATATCATAAAGATGCTGTTTAGATGTTTGATTATCGTCTTGACACTGACATCCGAACAAGGGAATGCAAACGGGAATCTAGAGTACTCGTCAATAACGGTGAATATGTGCCGATTATGGGTCCGTGATGGAACAGCTCCTTTAAAGTCAATGCTCAGGCGTTTCATAGGAGAGGTAGCCTTTATCAGTTTAGGAAGCGGATCAGGGCTCTTGTAGTATCTGGGCTTGATTTCGGAGCATATACGACAGTTAGCAGTCATCGACCTCACTTCGTCGACAGTGTATGGTAAGTTTTTTATCTTCAAACAATGATACATTTGTGTAACGCCTGGGTGGGTGACACATGGTTTCGTGGAGCGACTGGAGCCTACTTCTTCGAGATTCCATAGTGGCGCATACTCTAGGAAGGGCGTCGGCTGCGTAATTTTCTTAACCTGGTACCGACCATATATATATATAGTATAATTATTATATTATATTTATAAGGTGCGAGTTCAAGTCGCCACCTTTGAAACTTTTCATTTTTGATTTTGCTCGTATGCTTGGCATCAAACATAAACGATACTGATCTCTGGTCAGTAATAAGTTTAAATGGTCTTCTTATAAGAAAATATCGCCATTTCTTTAGGGCTTCTACTATGGCATAGACTTCTTTTTCAATCTCAGAGTGATTACGCTGGAGTAGAAAGCAACAGGTCTCGAATCTTGCGACAGAGTAGCAGCGATGGAGTGCTATGAGGCATTGGTCTCAACAGTAAAAGGCATATTGTCGTCGATTGCACGTACTGCTGACTTTGCAATTGTTGATTTAAGTTCTTCGAAACATTTCACTGCTATTGATTTCAAAGGAAAAACATTCGAATGAGCCAAAGGATGTATCTTTTTGGAAAAGTTTGGGATCCACTTAGAGTAGTGAGCAAACATTCCTAGAATCCTTCTAAGATAGGTAGGATCGTTCGGCGGAGGTATATTTAGCAATGGATTAAGTCGCTCACTATCTGGTTTGATAACGTGATTGTAAATAGTATAGCCAAGTATGTTAATAGTATTTTGCAGAAACTTGCTCTTTTCTTTCTTTAGTGTTATGTTGTACTTTTCCGCGGCTTTAAGGAATCGATTAAGGTTCTCATCATGCTCCTCTTTTGTGTTGCCATAAACAGTAATGTCGTCTAGGTAGGTATAAGTCCCGTTTAGATTTTCGGTCGTAATGAGCCAGTCGATCGTTCTTTTAAAGCTGGAGACGTCATTAGTGACATCGAACGGAATACGACGAAACTGATATAGGTTTCCACACGCCTCAAAAGCTGTTACTATTTTTTCGTAAGGCAGGATTGGCACCTGATGATAGGCACTCCGTAAGTCTATTGCACTAAAAATTGCATATTTGGCCACCTTTGTTACCATTTCTTCTATGTTCGTTAACGGGTATGCATCCAATTGAGTATATTTGTTTATAGGCTGAGAATAGTCAATTACGAGTTGCTTCTTGTGATTCGCATTCGCGACTTGTGCTCCCCATGGAAGTTGACTTTCTTCCACAATACCTTCTTTTAGTAACTTCTCGACTTCTCTCCATATAAGCGCGTGGTCATCCGTGCATACTTTCTCGATCTGATGGCTATCGGCTTGCAATCTGTAGTGACATTTGGAAATAGAGGTACAGCTGGAACAGAGGCTGCAGCCACACTGCATACCTTCAAGGTATCTGTAGGACCACCAATAGCAAATTCGAGCGTTGAGTGTGATTCATGTACGTCGTGCCCTATAATAAGGTCAGCGCAGAGATTTCTCACTATTAAAACAATATCACCTTTTTGTACAAGTTATCGCCAATTTCGACATTTTGACATGTGAGACCGTTGACCTGAGATTTGTGTGAGAGAGAAGCCATTGAAATTGTTTGATCGCATCGTTTCTTCATGAGTTGGCAAAGGTTTGTGAAGTCTTCATTGATGAATCTTAAAGAGCTCCCTGTGTCTATCAGCGCTTCAGCCCGGATGCCCTTGATGCATGCTGAGACTATGGCTTTTCGTAGTGACCTCGGTACTGCAGCTGTTATGCAACCGCAGTGGCCACACTCTTCTGATGGTGTTGACGAGGCGGTAGTCTGATTCTTGCTGCGACATACCTTGCCATAGTGCCCTTTTCTGTTACATTTTGAACAGGTTACATCTCGAGCTGGGCAGTTCTTGCGTAGATGTATAGATCCACCGCAAAAAAAACATTTCCGCTTAGGGGTTGATGCAGAAGCAGCAGTAGTGTCCACATATTCATCGATAGTTCGGGGCGCAGTGGGATTATCAGTTTTCACGATGGAATATACTTCTGGGGCTATGAAGTTTTCAGTTAGTTTCCGCCATTTCCATGGAGAAAGTCTTGTTATAGGACTCGTTCAATGTATCTTCTTAGATGATCTCATCTAAGAAGATACTTATGATACCGCTATGAACGCTCCTTGAATACTATCGTTCTTGTTAGTTTCAGCGTCCACGCTGACATATTCACAGTCTTTGGCTAATTGCTTTAAAGCCTGAAGGTAAACGTCGATTGTTTCGCCCGCGTGATGTCGTCTAGTAGAGAGTAAATGCCGTACGTATATTATGTTCTTCGGCTTCAAGTATAGCTTGTCTAGTGCAGCCATCATTGAGTCGAAAGTTGAGTATTCACCTACGCTGGCGTACACTCTTGGTGTGATATGGTTGACCAGGAGTCGAAGCTTGGTTGAGTTCCATATTGCTTCCTGTTGAGCTGCGGCATCCACTGGTTGCTATGCAGCTAAGAAGGTATAGAACGTTATTTTCCAGTGCTGCCATTCTTTTGCGCTGTCGAGTCGCAAGTTCGTGGTAGGATCGACATCAAACCTATCCGGTCTTAGGAATTTTTCCATTTTGTGTTGAATAAATTGAAGTAACTATACAGATAAATCTCTTATATTAGGCTTTATTTAACATAAAAATTACACGAGATATTTTGCGGACATTATATGACATTTTATTACAGTTGTCACTTTACCAATTTATTCTTTTGATTACCACAAAGATTGCATATCACCTCAGACATGTTTCCGAAAACTGAAAGGGGGTATGCAGTTCATTATACTGAGTTATTCAGCATGAACAAAACGTTCCGGAATGTTAAAGTAACCCGAGAAACCAAGTTTCTTTTATTTTCCCTAACGCAATGTAACGTGAAATGAAATGAAATGTGGTGTGGGGGTGTGACGTTGACAGCGGCTACTACGAAACTACGAAACAGCTGATTCGGAACATTGTGAGCGGTGCGTCTATGCGAGTTTTAGTAGATTCATGCATGCATTCCCGTTTTTTTTTTATTATTCTAGCTATATTTAAAAATAAAGATTGCTGCGTATTGAAAACATTATAGGAGTCAAACCAAAAAAACGCTCTAGTGACCAGAATACCAACATTCAAACAACTTTTCCTAGTGTTTACACTCTTTTTACACGAGTGTACATTCGCTTTGTTAGAGTGTTTACATTAGCTTTGCGCCATAGGAATAGGCCTTATAGGAGTGCAATAAAATATCTTTATCTTTATCTAATAATACCTACGGCGATGTAAGATACAATATGTATTATCGTACGTCAAAGTACGACAATTTCCACCCTCCTCCGAAGCGGAGTGAAAAGACTATACTATACTGCGGCCGTCTAGAGAATGCTGATTTGACATATGCTAGTTTGACGTAACTAGTGATGTACCCAGTGCTCATAGACATCCATAGCAAATACTATGTACCTATAATGTAGATGTAACATACAGCGAAATGAAATAGCCATATCCAAAATAGTGTTGTCGAACCCGAGGTTAAAGTGTTCTTTGTGGACCGTTCATTTTAGGGGTGGTAATGCATGAAGGAGGAGGAAAATAAGATAAATTGTGTGGCGGGAAACTAATTATTCGTCAAAATTAGCCAAATTTGTAGTTTTGCGGTTGAATATTTATTATTTCCTTGCAAAGGAAGTGAGAAGCAGAGAGTAAGAATCGAGCATGAAACCCATTTTATCCTCGACGTAACTATTCATCCTCGCCGTGTCGGCTCGATTTGCTAAATGAAAGTAAAATGGCTTATTTTATGCTCTTGTTGTTCAATCTACTATTGTTATTACTTAAACATATCACTTTTATGCCTAAAACTGTTATGTTTGGTTGATTGACGCAACAAGAATTATTTGTTTGTGTGGTAATGAAGAGATAATGTTTTTAACAAATCTATAGGTTACAAATACGTTATCAATATTATAGTTACATGTGGTAACATCAATATTATTAAGAAGAAATGACCATAGAACTTAAACTTTTTACTAACGTTTCATATAATTACAAAATACACATTCTGTTGTCCTGATATGTAAACATAAAACTAAATATATGTTCTGTTACTATTATTAAATAAATAAAAAAAGATTTTTTCATGGTTTTTTAAGCTCAGAGACAAAAGATTGATTTGTTTTGCAATTTCGAAGATTTATCGAATGTTACATTCTATCGCTGGCTTGAAGTGTCAAATCAGCATTCTCTGGACGGCCGCACTATAGTATCCAGTGCCTTAAAATAATCTAAAAATACAAGACAATTGTATATGTCGGGGACTTCTCCTCGAAGCAACCAAATCAATGAACGAATTAATTAATGTAAAAAATGTTTAAAATTGTTAAAAGGTTCCAAATTACTTGAATTACCGTACTGACTGTCAACTTTGATAAGTGACTAACTTTGTTTTTTGTTTTGCGAAATAGCGAGTTTCGCGCGGCTCTGGCAGTTGTACGATATTTTTTTGTCTGGTACGATAATTTTAGAATACCTGTACCTCGTCTGGCAACCCTGTTACATCTGTGAGAATCACTAAATATTGTACATTATATTATATTCGCTTTGCTCAACATCGAGAAAGCTTGACTGCGATTTTAACGATTTTTCCTGTCCTGTTGTTTTATTTCCCATTTAATAAAAGTAAATAAAGCCGCTCGCAATGAGTTCTGGGTTTATAACTGAGTCCGAAGCCTTGGAAGCAAGACGCCGTCGCCAGGAGGAATGGGAAAAAGTGCGCACAGAGGATCAGCCGAAAGGTACGAATGCCTGTCAAAATTTTTCTTCTGAAACGAAATAGCTATCTATAGATTACATTAGGTGCTAAAGAAAATGCTACGGATAAGGGTAACCTGCAAATATGCGATGCAATTCTCATAAGTACACCCCTACCCCATAAAATGCTGTCAATTAATCTCCACAACCTTGCACTTTGAATGCTAACTAGAGTTTCAGGGCCCAAGAGTTCCTTTTAAATTTTTAATGACAGTTCTAATGTATTAAAACTGTCTGAAAATAACACAATCCCTCACTTTTAAAGAAAAATCTCAATTGGCTTCTGTAACTGCTTCAGTGCTGCAGCAAGCAATGACTGGGGCACTCTGTAGTTATGTAAATTCTAACAATGGTTAGATCTTCAACCTAAACACCCGAGTTGGGGTGCTCTGAACTCCCGAGCTTATTTTGCTCACTCACGCAACAAACCAGAGAGTGCACATTTTGATGGAGCCCTTTCGGGGCTCTTATCTGAGGTTCTCATAATAAATCTAAACGAAGGTTGTATCCAACTTAAAACATCTGTGTCAAGTCTGTCAAGGTGCTCCAAACTCCAGAGTTCGCTTCATTGGCTCTTGTGTAGTAGTATACATTTAAATCCTAATAAAAATTCAAGTATCGGATGTCAAAAAGTTCCTTACCTCAAAATATACATATTGTGTCTCATCAGCGTACCTTGAGATTCTTGATTTTTCAGCCGGCTTCTGTAATGCTGCCATCTCAGTCCTCCAGTGCTTTTCTCATGATGTATACGGCAGGGAGATTAAACAGTTTCGGTGATTATATGCAACCTTGATGTAGGCCTCCTATAGGAATGATCTAGAGAGATTCTTCCAATTACACAAAGCTCGAGTTGTCAAGGTACAATTTTTGATTGAGGAAGGTCACATGTGAAGGGACTACCATGTTCACGAGCACATCCAGTATGTCACTCCATTACACGCCATCAAACTCTTTGGCATAGTCCACAAAACACAAGACCAGTGGTTTGTTAATTTTGCGTAATTTTTCAATGAGTAATTCAGTATCAGTCCAGCCTCAAAGCCTTCTTACTTACTTGGTATCTGGTGGTCTATAAAGGATGACAGCCGCATGTTTATTAAGCACAATAAGATTTAAATGGCATGAGACACAAGAGATAATGTGTGGTCATTTTCACAGTAATACAAGGACCTTTTCCTATGTTCAGTAATGACAGCAGATTGTGTCCAGTCCTCAGGCCTCTGGCCTGTTTTCCAGATTTGATTACATATCTGGTGGATGATCTTAGTCCCGTATTGAAGCCTTTCAGCTGAAACACCATCAGGACCCAGAGACTTATGGCCGTTTCTTGATGGCCTCTTGTACCTCGGATAGGAGTATATTGGATTCTTCAGTGTGATATTCACGTCTACATTCTGCATTTTTCATCCCAGTCGTGACAGTAATTTCTCCATCTCTAGGACTTGATGCATCTCTGTCAAGGTGTTACCTTCACTGTCTTCAACAATCCAGCTCTTAGGTTTAAAACAAGTGATAGCCAAATTAAAAATAAAAAATAAAAAGCGTCGGTGGCTCAACCGGTAACGACTCGGTCCATCTAACCAGAGGTACCGGGTTCAAATCTGGACGGCCAATGTACCAATGAGTTTTTCAAAAACTTACGTACATACTTACCGATTGCTTTAACGGTGAAGGAAAACATCGTGAGGAAACCTGCACACGCCTGCGAAGAAACTCGAAGGTTGTGTGTGAAGTCGACCAACCCGCACTGGGCCCGCGTGGTTGACTAAGGCCTAGTCGCCCTGATTCAGGGTAGGCTCGAGCCCCTCGGTGGGGACGTATATGCTGTAATGATGATGATAGCCAAATTGTGGATTAAGAAAAAAACTTGCAGTAAATTGTATAACTTTCTGAAAAAGTTCTTTGCCTGAACTTTCTCAGTGTGACGCTCTATCTTATCGCATATTTTGTTGATGTGTTTATCCCTGTCCCTTCATATTCATCTTCGCATTTCTGCATGTAGTTGGTTGTACTGGTTTCTAAGCATATTGGTTTCCAGGCTGATATTCTAAACTGGATTCTAAAGTGACTCCTTAAAATATCACTCAGAATTTTTGTCAAACGCTTTTCAGAGGCACCAGAAGAGCCTTACGACAATAGGCCGCTTTACCAACGTCTTGAGGAGCAGCGTCTAAAGAAAGAGGCCGAATATGAGGAAACTCATAAACTCAGTGAGTTGCTTTGATTTCATGAAGATTCATCATATCTAAATATATAAAACTCAAAGGTGACTGACTGACATAGTGATCTATCAACGCACAGCCCAAACCACTGGACAGATAGGGCTGAAATTTGGCATGCAGGTAGATGTTATGACGTAGGCATCCGCTAAGAAAGAATTTCGGGAAATTCCCACGGGAACACCAAAAAACGGGAACTGCGCGGGCGAAGCCGCGAGCACCCACTAGTCAGCTAATATACGAATTAGGGCGATCGGGCCTTAGTCTCCCATGCGGGCCCAGTGCGGGTTGGTCGACTTCACACACAACTATTATAATTTATTTGCAGGCGTATGCACGTTTCCTTACGACGTTTTTCCTTCACCGTAAGAGCGTCAGATAATCAAACATATGAAATCTAAATAAGAAATCACATTGGTATGTGGCAGGATTCGAATCACGACCTCCCGGACAGGAGGCGGCGGCCCTAGCCGTTACGCCACTGACGCTCATGAAGATTACTAAAATAGATTGTAATAGATGGTGTACTTTACTAAGTTAAGGGAGTCTCCATAAACTATTTAGTTTCAGTTTATCCTTTTGAGGGTTTCATAGTCAACAAGGAACCCTTATAGTTTCGCCATTTCTGTCTGTCCGCGGCTTAGCTCAGAGACTATTAGTACTAGAAAACTGTAATTTGGCATGGATATACATATTAATCATGCTGACAAAGTGGTACGATAAAATCTAGATTTTTTTTAAGGGTTACCTCTCCTACATGTAAAGAGAAGTATATTTTTTAGGGTTCCGTACCCAAAGGGTAAAAACGGGAACCTATTACTGAGAGTTACCTGTCCGTCTATCACCAGGCAGTATTTCATGAATGTTGCTGCTATAAAAACAAATACTAAAAAATAGAATAAAATAAATACTTAATAAATACCATACATCAAATGTGATTTTTTTGCTTGTTTTTGCTCGACATTGATAACAGCAACAGGTAGACGCTTGAAATATTCACAGAATATTTAGTTTAGTTATATATTCACTTTGTATACAGTGTGTTGCGCCAATGATGACTTACGGAACTGAGACATGGTCGCTTTTTTATGGGCCTCATAAGAAAGCTCAAGGTCACCCAAAGGGCAATGGAGCGTGCTATGCTTGGAGTTTCTCTGCGTGATCGAATCAGAAACGAGGAGATCCATAGGAGAACTAAAGTAATCAACATAGCTCACAGAATCGCTAAACTGAAGATGGCAGATGGCTGATGGGGTAGTAAAGTTATCGAGTGTCGACCGCGCACCGGTAATGAAATAAGATAGTTGGAGGGAGCGTCCACAAACCGTGTGATTCAGTACTGCACTAAGGACAAGTGTTTACTGCTGAATGGATATTTAGATGGATAATTGGACAGTTTTACATCAAAAATAGTTATTTGTGTAACAAGGGGACAAAGTAATGTTTTGTTCTGATGGCGTTAGTTTGAATTCTGAGCTTAGCGAAATAAAATATTTTGGCACCCCAGTGAAATATAAAATTGTTCATCTAAACCTATGAGAAAAAGAAACATATACCATAAGAACACGTGCGCGGACCAATCAGAAGAGAGAAACAAACCGCATACAGGGAGCAGAGTAGAATTTTGTTTGCAGTTATTAAGGAATCAACCGTCGTTTTTTGAATATTAAAAAGTAATTACTGATTAGGTACAAACTAATATGTATATGTGGCAGGCGAATTGTATGATTAGTTATTTTACATAAGCCAATTCAAGCAATTGGTAATAATTTATCGGTATGTAAACAGTCAGGCAAAATGTAAAATTCTGTACGCAGATTGTAAAATACCAAGCCAGGCAATTTGTAATAATTCGTCTGTATATAAACTGTCAATGCTGAGTCAGGCAAATTGTCAAACTGCCGTACGGCAGATTGCAAGCGAGTTCGGTCAGGTTTGATTGATTTAATTGTCAAAGAGCCTTGCTTCGCGTGGCCCTCGCCATTATACAGAATGTAATAAAATAGGTGTTAGTCCCGTTAACTGGGGGTTCTACTCATCATACTGAACAACTTTTCCAAAGGAACCCATAGTCAATTCTCAAATTTGAGCCCTCCATACTAAAATGCACAAAATTGGTCAATCAGCTGATCGATTTGTATGAAGAGTAAAAAAAAATTTTTACGATTTCAGCAAAGTCGTAGAATAAAAGTTGTTCAGTATGATGATTAGAAGCCCCAGTTAACAAGACCTACATAAATTTTGTTACACCCTGTATAATTTGCCTGTGACATATATACAGGGTGTAGCAAAATTGATGTAGGTCCCGTTAACTGGGGCTTCTAATCATCATACTGAACAACTTTTAGTCCACGACTATGTTAAAGTCGCAAAAAAATTTTTACTCTTCATACAAATCGATCAGCTGATCGACCAAATTTGTGCATTTTAGTTTGGAGGATCCAAATTTTTCTTTTGAGAATTACTACGGGTTCCTTGAGGAAAGTTGTTCAGTATGATAAGTATAACCCCCAGTTAAAATATTCTACACTATTTTTTTTACACTCTGTATATAAATAGTAGGGCAGTTATTTTTTTGCTTACTAGTCACTGATCATTTTCTAAAATACCCAACTTAGTTTTTTTCCCTACGTTTACATTGGTAGACTTATTGTGTTTGAAGGGTCATAAAATATTATTACCCCTTATTTTTATGATTGCTCTAAAGAGTTTACCATAACTTAGCCTTTTTTTACCACAGAGAACATGATCCGAGGGCTGGACGATGATGAAGTGGGTTTCTTAGACCTCGTGGAGCGTACCAAGGCACAGGCGGCGCAACAGATCTCCATTGAGGAGCAGAAGGAAATGCAGGAGTTCAGGTTAGTTTTAGTTGCTTACCAAACAAATTTCACTGCCTCCATGGCGTAATGGTTAAGTCCATTAACTTAACATCAAAAGGAAGTCGCGGGTTCGATTTCCGGCAGAGTCTAACATTGGATGACTCAGTTTGGTTGGTGGAAGGGCATTAACGTTCAAGGGATTTTTTATGTTGTGACTCACTGGTTGCCTGGCTGTCTGACACCATCTTATCTAAGTCTAAGTCTTGCCGCCAAACATTAATGTCAAAACAGCATTGATGTGTTCCGGCTTTAAGATAAAATAGCCAGTTCCCTATTGCGTTGGGGAATCTTGGTAAGCCCTCTTCCATCTTCGGCATCATCGTCACTTACCATCAGGTGAGTTGATGCCAAGGGCGTATAGTTCGTTCGTGGATTAGCTGCACTTTTGACAAATGCCGCTCGCCGCTAAGGACGGCCCCTTTGTCGCTTTCGTTTGACGCGAGCCGGCAGCGGCGAGTGGCATTTATTATTATTTATTTATTTATCCACTTGCATCAATATAAGTTCTACTAACAGCGAAAGTGGACATGGTTGCATCCCAATAGCGTAACGAAGAACGAGATTGACTTCATCTTGTCGACGAGAAGGCAGATATTCAATGATGTCTCTGTGATCAATTCAGTAAAAACAGGAAGCGATCACCGAATGGTAAGAGGCACATTGAATCTAAAGACCAAGCTGGAAAGATGTCGACTGATGAAGTCCACGCTCCGACCAGCGCCCATTCAGCTCCAAAACCCCGAGAGCTTTTAGCTCGAGTTGCACAATCGCCTCGAATGCCTAGGAGACTGCGAGAACGTGGACGAGTATAACGACAGGTTCGTGGAAATTGTCCAAAGGTCGGGTCTAAGATTTTTAAAACTCGCCTTTCAAACAGAACCAAAAAAATCTCGGACTTCACCAGTAATCTCATGCAAGAAAGACGCAGATGGGTTTTGCAGATTTGCGCCAGTACAATACAAATTGTATTAAAGAGGCGATTGAGAACAAAAAAGGCTCAAAAGTGTTCGCGAGAGATCTGTCTGTTGGACAAAGCCAACTGACCAAGCTGAAGACTGAGGATGGCCGGATCATATCGTCTAAGACTAAGTTGCTGGAAGAAGTTGAGAAGTTCTACGGACAATTGTACACGACCACACGTGTGCCTGTCAGCGATCTAGCTAAAGACCCAAGAGCTAGACTTACCCGACACTATACCGAAGATATCCCGGACGTCAGCCTGTACGAGATTAGAATGGCTCTTAAACAGGTTAAAAACAATAAGGCACCGGGTGATGATGGAATTACGGCTGAACTTCTGAAAGCAGGTGGAACACCGGTACTTAAAGCTCTTCAGAAATTATTTAATTCCGTTATACTTGAGGGACAAACGCCTAAGGCATGGCACAGAAGTGTGGTCGTGCTTTTCTTCAAAAAGGGCGACAATAACTTGCTGAAGAACTACAGACCCATCTCACTTCTGAGCCACGTCTACAAACTGTTTTCGAGAGTCATTACGAATCGTCTCGCATGCAGGTTTGACGACTTCCAGCCTCCCGAACAAGCCGGTTTCCGAAAGGATTTAGTACCATAGACCACATACATACGCTGCGGCAGATTATACAGAAGACCGAAGAGTACAATCAGCCACTATGCTTGGCGTTCGTGGACTATGAGAAAGCCTTCGATTCGGTCGAAACTTGGGCTGTGTTACAGTCTCTCCAGAGGTGCCAAATTGACTATCGATTGATATCGAAGTGCTGAAGTGTTTGTATGAAAACGCCACCATGTCGGTTCGCTTCCAGGATAAAAACTCGGAACCTATCCAGCTGCAGCGAGGGGTGAGACAGGGAGACGTTATATCTCCGAAACTGTTCACCGCCGCCCTGAAAGATGTTTTTAAGCTTTTGGACTGGGGTGGACTGGGCATCAATATCAACGGCGAGTACATCACCTACCTTCGATTCGCTGACGATATCGTGTTCATGGCTGAGACTATGGACGACTTAGGCACAATGCTCGATGGCCTCAGTAGAGCCTCTCAGCAAGTGGGTCTTAGAATGAACATGGACAAGACGAAAATTATGTCAAACGTCTGTGTCATACCTACTCCTCTGAAGGTTGGAGGCTCTACACTCGAAGTTGTTACCGAATATGTATACGTAGGACAAACAGTCCAGTTAGGTAGGTCCAACTTCGAGAAAGAGATCAATCGTCGAATCCAACTCGGTTGGGCAGCGTTCGGGAAGCTTCGTAATATGTTTACGTCCCAGATACCGCAGTGTCTTAAGACCAAGGTCTACGACCAGTGTGTGTTGCCAGTGATGACATATGGAACTGAGACATGGTCGCTTACTATGGGCCTCATAAGAAGGCTCAAGGTCACCCAAAGGGCAATGGAGCGTGCTATGCTCGGAGTTTCTCTGCGTGATCGAATCAGAAACAAGGAGATCCGTAGGAGAACCAAAGTAACCGACATAGCTCTCAGAATTGCTAAACTTAAGTGGCAGTGGGCGGGGCACATTGCTCGTAGAACAGATGGCCGTTGGGGCAGTAAAGTTCTCGAGTGGCGACCACGCACCGGAAAACGTAGTGTAGGCAGGCCTCCCACTCTGTGGACCGATGACCTGGTGAAGGTCGCGGGAAGCCGCTGGATGCGGGCAGCGCAGAACCGATCGTCGTGGAAATCCTTGGGGGAGGCCTATGTATGTCCAGCAGTGGACGTCCTTCGGCTGATATGATGATGATGAGACACAACGCGGAGTAATATTAGAATAGGAAAGGCAAAATGCGATAGAATAACAAATATTGAGTCGCTCGCCGCCGCCTGAAAGTTCTGCATGTACCAGTGTAGTAAGACAGGGTTCCCTGTAGAAAAATCCTGTGATTTAGACCAGCTGTTTGTAGACAAATACCATATTGGGAATTTATATTTAAATTATATGAAAGATAATCAGAAATGAGGACATCCGTAGGAGACCTAGTCTAACCGACTAAGCTCACAGAATCGCTAAACTTAAGTGGCAGTGGGTGGATTACATATATTGTAGAACAGATGTTGGTTGATACAGTTAAGTTCTCAAGTGGCGACCGCGCACTGGTAGACGTAGCGTAGGAAGGACCGACGACCTGGTGAAGGTAGCGGGAAGCCGCTGGGTGCGGACAGCGCAGGACCGGTCGACGTGGAAATCCTTGGTGGGAGGCCATTGTCCAACAGTGGATGCCTTTCGGCTGACATGATATGATGACGTAAGATAACACATGCCTTCATACCTACCCACAAATTGTCTTATAACTTAACGGCGCCAGGTATTTTTCGGTATATTAAAACGGAGAGTCTTATCAGCTCATATATTATGTCCCCACCGAGCGGCTCGAGCCTACCCTGGGCGATCGGGCCTTAGTCGACCACGCGGTCCCAGTAAAACGTACATATGAAATTGTAATTCGAAAACACATTGGTACTGGCAGGATTCGAACCACGGCCTCCCGGACAGGAGGTAGCGACTGTAACCGTTAAGCCACTAGTATTTAACGAATGTATTTAAACGAAAAAAAAACTACTGTTTGTAAAATAAAAGAATCCCAAATACAATCAAAGTTACTGATTGCAAAGCAATATAATTACCCAAAAATACAAATAATTAAGCAACATTTAAGTTCGTGGCGCACCGCTATTTACGTGTTCCTCAACAGTAAAATCAATCAATCCTAAACGAATCTATTGGCTCGCTACGCTTGCTCAACTCTAGTCCAGTTGAGAAGGATAGATAATTTGATGTGCAATAAGTATTTTTGACATGATCTTCATAAATAAATGATGAAAATAAATTGATATGTGATTAGTTGTTTAATGTGCAACTAAAAATATCCCGTTTTCGAACTTAGTATTCCCCACTGCTCTACTACTAGTAGAACTAATCACATATCAATTTATTTTCACAAATAAAGCAGTATGCTCTACTGCCCAACTGTCATTAAAAATAGATCTATGTCAGTTGACGTTAGGAATACATTTCTGTTAAAACTAGATGGCACTAGTGATTTATTTATTTTGTTGTTTGGAAAATGTTCCAACTACTTTTCCCGCCATAAACAGCCTTATAATTTTTTTTTATTCACAATTGGTAAGACCTTGGCATCATCTCACCTGATGGTAAGTGACGATGATGCCGAAGATGGAAGCGGGCTTACCAAGATTCCCCAATGCAATGGAGAACTGGCTATCTTATCTTCAAGCCGGAACACATCAATGTTGTTTACACTGATGTTTGGCGGCAAGACTTAGATAAGATGGTGGTAGCTAGCCAGGCGGGCTTAGAAAATGCCCTACCACCAACCAAACCGAGTCTTACAAGTTGACCCCGCCGGAATCGAACACGCGACCTCCTGGTGTGAAGCGAATGGACTAACCACTACGCCGTTGTTTGGAAAATGTTCCAACTACTTTTCCCGCCATGGACAGCCTTATAATTAGTACAGTAATGTGGGATCAATTAATACAGGGAGCGGGTGTCGAACCTCGCCGAGACGGAGGAGATGCAGCGGCTCCGCGCACAAGTAGCCACCGTGCCAACAGCGCGCGCGGCACCGCCTGCTTCACAGAAGAATAAATTGCAGGGTGTGAGTACCCTATGTTAACCTTACTTATCTAATTTATTTAATAATTTTCGAAAAAAGTTTAAGGGCCGCCAGGAGGCTCGAGTTTCCATACAAACGTAGTTCTGCTTTAATACCAAAACTACATGGAAGATTGAATCCAAACTTTGAAAATATATCGAGGTGACACATATCGATGTTTGTAATTAGTTTTCAAAGTAGTAATATAAAACGGAAAAAAATAAGAGCAGTTTCAAACTTTCAGTACAAAATTAAATTAAGCCTTCGTTTAGTTATGTTAAAATTTACTACGATGAAAACTAATTACAAACATCGATATGTGCCTACTCAATATATTTACAAAGTTTGGATTCAATCTGGCATGTAGTTTTTGTATTAAAGCAGAACTATGACTGTATGGAAACTCAAGCCTCCGGGAGACTCTTAAGGTACAAAGAGTCCTTCAACGTTAGAACAACATTAGAAGACCAGGAACCGGCAGACCGAAGTGTACTACTGCTCGAGAGGATCGACTTATTTGTTACGATCATGCTCCGAAATCGACACCTCACGTCAGTTGAAGTAACAATTAAACTTCGAGAGACCCGAAGAGACGACGTTAGGGACCGGACTGTAGGACGGCGGCTCCGAGAAGTTAATTTGACACCACAAAGACCCGCAAATGGCCAAAAACTTGCAAGGGCATATCGAGTAGCAAGATTACGTTTCGCCTGCGAACATGCTCAATGGGGAGACGAAGAATGGCCAAAAGTGATGTTTTGAATTCACATTTATGCTGTATGCACAGGATGGGCGGCGAAGAGTTTACCGACGGCCAGGGGAACGTTTTATTTACGCCTGTTTTGAAGGAAAAGTTGCCGAAGATGGAAGCGGGCTTACCAAGATTCCCCAACGCAATGGGGAACTGGCTATCTTATCTTCATGCCGGAACACACCAATGATATCAACATTGATATTTGGCGGCAAGACTTAGATAAGATGGTGGTAGCTAGCCAGGCGGGCTTAGAAAATGCCCTACCACCAACCAAACCGAGTCTTACAATTGACCCCGCCGGGGATCGAACCCGCGACCTCCTGTGTAAAGTCAGTGAACTTTGCCTCTGAGCTACGGAGGCGGTTAAAACCCCGTCACTTACCACCAGGTGAGATGTTGTCAAGGGTTTACCAATTGTCAATAAAAAAAAAAAAAAAAAAAGTATCGTTCGGCGGTGGATCCGTTATGGTTTGGGCTGGAATCTCTTCAGAGTGTCGCATGGTGCTAGTGCTGATAGAAAATGGTACGCTAACTAGTGCAAGACATGCAGAAGAGAAGCGCATTTCCCGTGGCACTACCAGTGGAACTACTGGTAGTGCCATAGTTAAATTTCATTTACCGTAGCACTACTGATTTAATTTGATAGGTTTACTCCCAATCCGACCAACCAAAAAAAAGCTAAGCAGCAGATTACTTTACTTTAGATTATTGGAGTTTACTCCTTAAGAATCGATTTTCATATAAGGCGCCCGGTATGAAAAAAATATGAGGAGTAAAATCTAGTGATCGAATGACCGCGTTACGTTTTTTGAAATACCTGTTTTTTGAAGTATTGATTTTCATAATATATAATGTGTAAAATGTTTGTGTGTGTGTGTACGTACGTAGGTATGTGTGTAGCTTAAAAGGCTAGATGGATTTTGGAGTGTGAGGTGTCGTTAGATTTGTCTTGTCAGAATTAAAAAAGTGGTCGCAATTTTGAACTTTTTAGTTACTGGACGGAATGCTTCCAAAATCGATATCTGTGGGTCCCTGTAGTCCCTTATAATGAATCCGTTGTCAGAATTGACGAAAGTGGCCGCCATTTTGACTTTTTTACTTACTGGACCGATTGCTTCCAAAATCGATATCTGAGGTCCCTAATCACGAATCAGTTTTCAGAATTGGAAAAAATTTCCGTCATCCCCTAACACATTTGTAATCGTTAGTAAGAAGTAAACTCCAGTCGTGCGTCGAAGCTGACACACACACTTTTTTTTAACTAAGTTTTATCTCAAAAAACTGTAAATGAGCGAGCGAAGCGAGCGATGTTAGGTTTGGTCAGGTTTGATTGATTATACAGTCAAAGAGCCTCGCGAAGCGAAGCGAGGCTCCCCCGATGGGCAGAAGAATGCTTCGCAGAAGAAGAAATTGGGTGTATACTTAATAGCTATTGGTAGTGCTACGGTAAATTAATTTAACTATGGCACTACCAGTAGTTCCACTGGTAGTGCCACGGAAAATTCCCGAGAAGAGATCCTTAATGAGCATGTCGGCCCATACTTGATTAATATGGGTGAAAATTCAATATTTATGCATGACAATGCTAGGCCACATACACTCGAATTATTAATGAGTATCTTCAAGGCATAGGCATCAATTGCATGGACTGGGCTTCGAGAAGCCCGGATTTAAATGTGATATAGCACGCTTGGAACGACGTCGGGACGTGTGTGAGAAGTCGAAACTCCGCCCCAGCTACACTTAAAGAGCTGAAACACGCGTTAGTGGAAGAAATGAACAATATCCCGCAACATCGCATAAGAAACTCAATAAACAGCATGCCCAATCGTCTGGCAGCTGTAAGAAGAGCCCGTGAACGCAATACGAAGTATTAAAATGGCTTCAAAGTTTGTTTTTGTGTGATATATGAGTTTGTCTTTTAATTTTTCAACGCAAAACATGTTGATATTTTGTTTTAATTTTAATAAATAAAGAAATAAAAGTTTCTAACATTTAGTGTCGTTTTATTAACTTTTAAATTATCTACAACATACAGTTTCATTCATGTTGCTAGCTCTATTATTCTGAGAGTTATTCTAGTTTTTCGTATCGAACCATATTATTTGTCCACGAGTGCAATATGTTTTGGCCCTTTAAGTTTAATAATATAAGTAGTTATATTTTGATCTAAGAGTCGTCGCGTAGGGGGACCGCTAAGTTGTGATATTAGTAATTAGCTGTGGTAAAGTAAAACTTAATATATACAGGGTGTAAAAAATTGGTGTAGGACTGACCTGGGGATTCTACTGATCATACCGAACAACTTTCCCCAGTGAACCGATAGTCAATTCTCAAAAAAATGGACTCACCATACAAAAATGCATTAAATTAGTCATTCAGCTGATCGATATTTTTTTACGCCTGTCTTACATCTAACACACGTCTTACATCTACAGAGTCTCCTGTGTTACATCTAACGCACGTCTAACATCTACGGAGTCTCCTATCTTACATCTAACACACGTCTAACATCTACGGAGTCTCCTATCTTACATCTAACACACGTCTTACATCTACGGAGTCTCCTGTCTTACATCTAACACAAGTCTTACATCTACGGAGTCTCCTATCTTACATATAACACACGTCTTACATCTACGGAGTCTCCTGTCTTACATCTAACACAAGTCTTACATCTACGGAGTCTCGTCTTACATCTAACATACGTCTTGCATTTACGGAGTCTTTTGACAATCTGACTCGTAATTTTGCAGTTAATGAAATAAATGTCAAATTACTTTTTCTTGTATTTTCTAGATGGTAGTGCGAAAGAGGAAGGCCTGCGAATTGGAGGGCGAAAACAAAGAGGAATGGGCGACTCCATCTAAAGTCAACGGAGTTGCCAGTAATGAGTAAGAACATGATGATCTTCATCACTCTTCATTCAGCCCACAGTGTATGGAATAGCCGAAAAATCGGAAATTTTCTATTCATTTCATTTTTGGATAGGCTTTATAATTGTGAACACAAGAGTAAAAGTCCCAAGTGCACACTCAATATAGTTTACGAGAAAACCGTTAGTTTTTTTTTTGTTTCGGTTCATTTTGTAAAAATAATAATAATAATTCTGTTAAAAACAATAGTTTGTATTTTTTACCAGATGGAACTTTAATAAATGCTTTTTGCAAATTTTAATGTAACATAAAAAGTCAATGTATAAGAAATGTTTTTTTTTTCGTATATCTAGATTTAATTTTTTTGTTCAAAGTTATGGCGTAGTAGTACCTGAAATTTATCTTATTATAAACATCTGCTTATCCACCAAACAGACAAAAAATACGTGCACTAAATCCATGATACTTCCTAATAACTAGGGTGTTCAAAATTAGATTTAGGGTTGAAACTAACTGTATTAGCAAAAGTGCCTGTCAATAATGTGTTAGCAAAAACATAAAACACTTCACAGCACAGATTAATGCTCGGATGAATTCGCGGATAAAAGCTGCATTAAAGTTACCTTATATTAAAATAGTTTCTTATGCCACGGAAAACTGAGACTGATAAGTAATCTTTTAGCTCTTACATATAATTACCACGTTTGTAGAATCATTTACAGTAGTGGTCTAGAATCGGGGAGGAAGGTACCTAACAGTACCTATAATACATCAACTACATATCAGCTCATATATACGTCCCCAACAAGGGGCTCGAGCCTACCCTGAATTAGGGCGATCGGGTCTTAGACGACCACGCGGGCCCAGTGCGGGTTGGTCAACTGCACACACAACCCTCGAGTTTCTTCGCAGGTGTGTGCAGGTTTCCTCACGATGTTTTCCTTCACCGTAAGAGCGTCGGATAAACGTACATATGAAATCGAAATTCGAAAACACATTGGTACGTGGCAGGACTCGAACCACGTCCTCCCCACACTTATATTGTGGGGACACAGGTATGGCAGTCACTAAGAAATAGGTCACGCGGACGGCCGCGTCCAGCGTAAACAAATGTAACGCGAAATAATTACGCAAATAAAGGACATTTAATGTTCACGCGCATTTAACTTTATACTCTAGCAGTCAGTATAACTAAATGAGATTAACATCTCAACAAGTAGTAGCGGCCCTTGCCGTTGCGCCACCGACGCTGCAGGTCACTTCTCATTACCTATAAAAAGAGTAGAACGCAAAAATGAACAACATAATATAGGTACTGAGCTACTGAGGGACCTGTGACCAAAGAGAATAGAATCACTACGTTTGAGCTGTGACAATCGAAAGTAACGTACCAGTGCGTATACCCGTGCGTTGCGGGTGAAATACATTGGTGGGAAGCAGGGAGTGTCCCTTCTTTACGTAGTAATATTTAGTATTCTTTGCCACTACGCCACAGAGGTGGTTAATGTAATAGGTAATTTTTAAATCTACAGGACCACGGTGCTGTCAAACGGAATAACTCCATCGTCAGAGGATATTGGCGCTCTGCACTGTGTGGGTGTGTTGCCGGGTCTCGGGCACTACGACACGGATACTTCCAGCGACACGAACGATTCCAGCGACGACGAGGTAAGTTTGACATTAGTTATACACACAGATAACACAATGTCAAGAACAGGGGTGCCTTTGCTGTTGCCGGATCTCTGGCACTACGACACGGATACTTCCAGCGACACGGACGATTCCAGCGAGGACGAGGTAAGTTTGACATTAGTTATACACACAGATTACACAATGTCAGGAGCAGGGTGCCTTCGAATGGAATAACTCTATCGTCACAAGATATATTGGCGCTCTGCACTATGCGGGAGTGTTGCCGGGTCTCGGGCACTACGACACGGATACTTCCAGCGACACGAACGATTCCAGCGAGGACGAGGTAAGTTTGACATTAGTTATATCCACAGATTACACAATGCAAGGACGAGGTTAGCTTTAAAGATTCCAGCGAGGTTCTGTTTAAAATATCTTGTTATCTTAGTACAGACTCTGTCTTCTCTTGCCATCTATGACGGTTAAATGGTAATTGCTCCCGATTGCTGCGCCAAGGTTCGTAGATTCGATTCCCACTCAGTTTGGATTTAACTACTGAACATAGTAAGAGACGGCTATATGGGGGTGGAGGGATATAGAAAGAGAGAAAGAGCAAAGAAGCGATGGTTGGATGGATTTAAAAAAGAACTAACCGGAAAGAGACCAGAATGGAGACAAAACTCGAACTCAAATCTCGACTATCGCACTGGTACATGGTTCTCCGACTATAAAACACCTGCCAAAAGATATAGCATCGCTTCTCTAAAACTTGGAGGGTTTATAACGATCAAGTGTGCTTATTCAAAATAATAAATAACATTATTGACTCCTGCACTATTAGCTGAAAATAACTTTAGTATACCACCCCGCATATCCTCGCTCAAAAACAACATTTTCAATTTCTCCTTTTTTGACGAATTCTGCCAATAATGACTTTTCTGATGTAGACATTTTTAATACTAGTTTGGGGTGCCTTTAAAAGTGCCATTAGAAATAAAATATTAATTCATTTTTAAGCTGACTGTACTTTATACCGGCGGACGAAACAACGACAAGAAAAGTAGGTAAAATTGGATGGTGCTGTTACGTCCGTTCGGACGAAACTTTTTAGACGTAGCGACGAATGACTCAAAATAAACTGTTAAGTAAAAATTGTTGTAAAATTAATATTGTCTCAGGGCTCGTATATTTCATGTTTTATTTTTATTAAGTGGAACTCCAGGTCGTTTTTAATTTAAAATTTATATGTAATACTATATATAAGACTATTTGTTTCCTAAATTAATAAAATAAATAAAAATAAAACTCATTTAAAGCTGACCCCCAAATGATTGGGAATAAGGCTAAGAAGATGATGGTGAAAGCTAGATTAAGCCGCTGGATGCAGGCGGCGCCGGTCCTGGCGTTGTGGAAATCCTTGGGGCAGTCCTCATAGCATTCCAGCAGTGGACGGCTTTCGACTGATATGATGCTGATGCCATATTTTAATTTTATCTTGTGTTTTCACATTTTATTTTCAGGTTGAAAATTGTACGGTGAAACGGGACCTTTGCGGCCGGCGAGCTGACCAAATCCAGGAGATCCAAGAAAAGAGCAAAGAACAGGCCAAGAGTTAGGATATAAACTCACAGAACGCGAGTATCTCCCGTTATGTATGTAGGTATATTATAATGTAATAAATATTTTAAAGAAACTGTTGTTATTAAAATTTTCAGGTATAGGAATAATTATTATTGAAATTGAAAGCATAAGCATGAAAATTGATTAAATACGTTCGTGAATCATTAGGTATTTTAACGACTTCTTTGCAGAATGTCTTTATCTCGAAATTAATATGTTAACTTTGATGCTTCATATCATCATCATCGTCACATCCCCGCGATCTTCACCAGGTCGTCGGTCCATCGCGTGGGAGGCGTGCCTACGCTAGGTTTCCCGGTGCGCGGTCGCCACTTGAAAACTTTACTGCCCCAACTGACTTTACTGGGCATCGTTCGGGAAGCTTCGCAATATCTTCACGTCCCAAATACCGCAGTGTCTCAAGACTAAGGTCTTTGACCAGTGTGTGTTGCCATGCCAGTGATGACTTACGGAAATTACGCTTACTATGGGGCTCATAAAAGGTCACCCAAAGGGCAATGGAGTGTGCTATGCTCGGAGTTTCTCTGCGTGATCGAATCAGAAACGAGGAGATCCGCAGGAGAACCAAAGTAACCGACATAGCTGACAGAATCGCTAAACTGAAGTGGCAGTGGGTAGGGGCACATAGCTCGTAGAACAGATGGCGCCACATCTTGTCACATTTTTCCCGAAATGATTCTTCCATGGTCGGAGGGAACATAAGGCCCGCGAACACCGGTAATGCTTTAGACGCCGGGTAAAACGACACAAGCAAAGCGTGTCAGTAATTAGAACTCCTCATCAACCATAGACTACCTTCTGTGTGTCAAGAAGTACGCACTTTTAAACCGCTTCCTTGGCGTCGTAATGGTTATCAGGTGGTCACGGGTTCGATTCCCAGCGACAAACTCGATTTGATTGTTGGCATGTCATTTTCTAAGCCCGCTTCGCTAGCTACCACCATCTTATCTAAGTCTTGCCGCCAAACATCAATTTTAACAGTATTGATTTGCTCCGACTTGAAGATAATCAGCCAATACCCCATTGCGTTCAGGGCATTTTCTAAGCCCACCTCGTTAACTACCACTATCTTATCTAAATGTTGCCGCCAAACATCATTTAAAAGTACTGATTTGATTCGGCTTGAAGATTATCAGCTAATACCCCATTGCGTTCAGGGCATTATCTAAGCCCGCCTCGCTAGCTACCACTATCTTATCTAAATCTTGCCGCCAAACATAATTTAACAGTACTGATTTGCTCCGGCTTGAATATAAGATAGCCAGTTCTCCATTGCGTTGGGGAATCTTGGTAAGCCCGCTTCCGTCTTCGGCATCATCGTCACTTACAAACAGGTCAGTTGATGCCAAGGGCCTACCAATTATTAATAATAAAAAAATATTCAAAGGGAATATAATACACTGCGTTTAATGAATAAAAGAATGATTGAATCAGATTGAACTGTATGGAGTGTGTGACTTACTCTCACTCATCACTTCACATTAACTTAGTTAAACTCATTGAACGTCAAACGTATCTGTGAGCCGTGAGCTGTTGATTTTGCGTTTGAGCTGCAGCTTAGCATCTCAGTGGGTTCGCTCTGCGTTTGAGCTGCAGCCTAGCGTCTCAGTGGGTTCGGTCTGCATATTTGAACCGGTTCAGAGCTGAGTTACACACCTCTAGAAATAGTTGTCTAGGCTCGACCCCTCGGTGGGGACATATATGATGATGATGATGATACTCCAATGACTAAAACATTAACATTCAAAATGTATTTTAGTTTCTTCTTTGAACTAACAAATGTCAATGATCATCTCGCGTGATGTAAAGGTAAAGAAAATTTTAATTCCTCATTTTCCCTAAAACAAGACATTTTGAGGAAGGGACCGTTTGCTACCGGAGGACATTTTGCGAAGGATCATAATGGCTAATCACTGAAAATAGTGTTTTGAACTTTAAAATAACCTTGCGGGTCAAAGTTGAACTATTGAAAATACTATCTGAACGTTTTGAATCACTGTTCTTAGTATTTTGAAAGTTTACAATAACCTTTCGGGTCGTATGGTTGAATCACTGATAATAGTGTTTTGAACGTTCAAAATAACCTTGCTGGTCAAAGTTGAATTACTGAAAATAGCATTTGAACGCTTAAAATATGCGTATGACTTCAATTTCATCCAACCAATTTTTTCAATTTAGTTTTGATTTGGTTGGTACAAACTACTTGATAAAGATTTTAAGCTTGGCTCTTTGTAATAAATAATATATTAATAATATTTTGTTGTCTTGGTGTTGCTTCCCTAAAGCCGACAGAACACCTATACCACGAGAGGTGAAATAAAAGGGCGCGCTGTTTGCCAAAAATATGCTCATTTGTATATTAGCTCAGCGGTGCCATTACCATATTTGTTAAGTATTGTACGGGTAATTTCTAATGATGTCAGACACAATACCGTCAATAAGTTGAAAAACCAAGTTCAATATAGCGACTTTTCATACAGCTGACGTTTACGGTAATATTGTACGGTAATTTAGGGGTGCATTCTACAGTAATTCTGGCAACACTGTATTATCTGCCGCAACTCCGCGCTAAACTAATGACCAGTCGTCGTTTTGTAACTGATTTCTCCGGAAGATAAAAGCGTTAAAATGCTTAATTGCGCTCATATGCTCGTAAAATGGATTTGTTTTGAAAAGGCCAAACATGTAAACAAAACATTTTATCTTAATCACATATTTTGACAATGAGCAATTACTACAAGCATTTTATTTACCAAATCACTTTGTGTCCTTCATTTAAGACTTAAATACCAATTGAAACTAGTTTATTTTAAGAAAACACTTCAAGATTTGTTTAAATTTTTGGAAATTTGTAAACAAAAGATTATATGTGGAAATAACAATCGGAATTACACTTTAATAAAAGATAATACTGCGCTGCCCGCATCCATCGGCATCTCGCGATCTTCACCAGGTCGTCGGTCCACCGCGTGGGAAGACCGGTCGTTGTGGAAATCCTTTGTCCAACAGTGGACGTTTTTCGGCTGATATGATGATGATGATGATGAAAAGATAAAACAACATTTTAATGTTAGTATTTAACAACTGGATTGGACGTCTCGTTGATGTCTTTGCAGCGTCGTCGTGTAAAATGATTTTTATCGCGTTTAAGTAATAGTGACGAAAAGTCTTTAGCTTTATATTTTTTTTATTCAACTGTTTATTAAGGGTCTCCCACACAGGAGTTTAATGAAACAATTGATTCGCGGTTTGAAAGCGAGCTTAGGAAATAATATCGATATAAGTACCTACACATTGGCGCGGCCTTTCGCTCGTCAGCGCTAGAACGCTGTACAGTCGCCGCTGCAATTGGCGCGCCGCCCTTGTACGCAGTTATAACCGCTAAGTCGAGCGCATTAACACCCATGTTTCCGTGTATTGTCTGACAGTGGGATAGAGTGGGTGAATAAATGCGTAGGTATTTTCGTTTTAAAAGGAAGTGCAATATCTGTTACGAAGTAACTAGTATCTCATCTGTGGTACAGAACATTATACCGAGAAAGGGTTTTTGCATTTTTGTAAATACAATTTGAACAGAGGCAAAAATTTAAAAATATGTATTACTTTAAAAAGTAACAGAGAGTAAAATGCGGAGCGGGGGGCCATAGATATGATGTTAAGTTTCTATTGCGAGCGCCTCAAGGCGGTAGCCGCCTTACACTGTCGGTGTGCTTCCACACAAATTCAAAAACCATCTCTCGCTGATTTGCCTTTACTTACTGCTGTAATAATACTTGCTAATAATCCCCCGATTATTTAGCAGTACTGGACAGATTTTGTCAGGAGTTGTATTGCCAACCGTTCCAGTACTGCCAATTCCAGGGGACTTGCTTTGTAAAACGCACAGTAAGAAAGGGTATGAGGCAAGTACAGGCACCATTGATATTTTTACAATACTATTAGTAAAATAAGCAAAGAAAATTCTTAAGGCCTTACCGAGACTAGTTGCCCATACGATTTAAAAATATTAATATTATTGAAAATGATAGGGCCGATTTTAATGAAACTTTAGGTTAGATTAGATTTACTTGCTAGAAGCGAGAATAAACGTTGTTTACAGGTGTTAAATATTTAGAATATAAAATAGACAGCAGCGCACTCAACCATAAAATAACACGTAATAATACACAAGGGCTGTGAAATTCTAGGTGTTTGGCATCATCATCTCACTTATGAAGCCAGGGCTTACAAATCGTAAATAAGAAAAATGTAAGTCCTTTTTCGCAATAAGATATTAGCGAACTTTTCATTACATTGTACCCACCCATTTTTAAGATATTTTAATTTTTACTTCTTCGACCCCATACTATGGTACGTACGTAGGGTAGAGGGAGTATTGTTATCGCGAAAAAAACGTTTTTCCAATTTTAGTGAAAATGTGTTCTATCATTAACACATACCGAAAAACCGAATATCTCAATTCCGTCCGTCTCGTCCGTGCGTTCGTTTGTCCGTCACGCTTGGCTATAGAGGCTATTTAGTCCGATTAATTTGGAAACTAAATTATCAAAAGTTTGTTCGTACCTTTAAACCGAAGAGTATCTGTCATATCACAAAAACTGATTGTTTTTCTCAGAAACAGCTAACGATTTTGATAAAACTTTGCATGTCGGAGTATCTGAAATTGAAACTTGCGATTTACTCACAAGTGGTGGGAGCTATTGTATTGTCATGTATTACGAATAAGTATGTGCTTATGCCAAAAAGTTTCATTAGAATCGGCTCATGCATTTTTGAGAAATTGTTATCTTTGATTTGTATAGCAAACACGTTTCGGCAAGGCGTCCTAACACCAAGGGGTGAAAATACTGTCCTTTACAGCAAATGCCTTATTTAAGGAACCAATGATGCTAAAGTCTATGCGGAAAGAGAAACGTCGTGGCATAGTAAAAAGAAAGAATAGTAGGTTATCTTCATACAATGGCACATCGCGCGGTTTGTATGTAGGCGCGTCAGCAGCGCCCTCAAATCTTACGACGCGAAGTTTCTCTTTCCGCACAGACTCTAAGCAGTTTATTTTACTACTTGCACTGTGTAATATTACGAAAATATATTTAAGTTATTTCTATTAAAGAAATAAAATTGCCATTATGAATTTGTGTTTTTATCATAAACTTTGATTTTTACGCAATTTAAAAGGTAATTTGAAAAATACAACAAATTTAGTTTCACGAATTGTATTTCGACATATTAGATAAATAAATACAAGATGCATTACATAATTCGTACATTATACAACTACCACCATCTTGTGTAAGTCTTGCCGCCAAACATCAATGTGAACAGCATTGATGTGTAACGGAATGGATATAAGATAGCCAGTTCCCCATTACTTTAGGGGATCTTGGTAAGATACACTTACAACAGGTGATATGATGCCAAGGGCTTATCAATTGTGGATTAAAAACATACATACGCTAATCTGTCAAGCAAGGCGATGCGACGGTACTGTACGGTAAATAAATATGTCGCAGGGATATGATGGAAAACCCTTTAAATTGCGAGTCACAACCGCGCACAAAGGGTTCCGTACCATCATACTAGATGGCGCTAGTTTCTTCGTTTCAATAAAATTCTCATTTTTTTGTATCTGGTTTCTTGGGTTCCCACGCCCTTGCTGCAGTAATGCTGGCTGGAGGGGGGGGGGGGGGACTCACTTTTTCTAATTTTTTGTATTTGTTGTTATAGCGGCAAAATAAAATATTAGTAATAAGGTCCCGTTTTTACCCTTTGGGTAAGGAACCCTAAAAATTAGGTATTCTAAGGTTCAAACTTCAAATCAAATGAACCGCCTCCGCGGCGAAATGGTTAGTCCACTCGATTGACACCAGGAGGTCGCGGGTTCGATTCCAGGCGGGCTCTTTTTTATTGTAAGATTAGGTTTAGTTGGGGGTAGTGGACTTTTCAAGCCTGCCTGGCTAGCTATCATCATCATCATATCAGCCGAAGGACGTCCACTGCTGGACATAGGCCTCCCCCAAGGATTTCCACGACGACCGGTTCTGCGCTGCCCGCATCCAGCGGCTTCCCGCGACCTACACCAGGTCATCGGTCCACCGAGTGGGAGGCCTGCCTATACTACGTTTTCCGGTGCGTGGTCGCCACTCGAGAACTTTACTGCCCCAACGGCCATCTGTTCTACGAGCAATGTGCTTCGCCCACTGCCACTTAAGTTTAGCAATTCTGAGAGCTATGTCGGTTACTTTGGTTCTCCTACGGATCTCCTCGTTTCTGATTCGATCACGCAGAGAAACTCCGAGCATAGCACGCTCCATTGCCCTTTGGATGACCTTGAGCCTTCTTATGAGGCCCATAGTAAGCGACTGAGAGCGAAAGTCCCATATGTCATCACTGGCAACACACACTGGTCGTAGACCTTGGTCTTAAGATACTGCGGTATCTGGGACGTAAAGATATTGCGAAGCTTCCCGAACGCTGCCCAGCCGAGTTGGATTCGACGATTGTTCTCTTTCTCGAAGTTGGACCTACCTAACTGGACTGTTTGTCCCAGGTATACATATTCGGTAACAACTTCGAGTGTAGAGCCTCCAACCTTCAGAGGAGTAGGTATGACACGGACGTTTGATATAATTTTCGTCTTGTCCATGTTCATTCTAAGACCCACTTGTTAAGAGGCTCTACTGAGGCCATCGAGCATTGTGCCTAAGTCGTCCATAGTCTCAGCCATGATCACGATATCGTCAGTGAATCGAAGGTGGGTGATGTACTCGCCGTTGATATTGATGCCCAGTCCAAATGCTTAAAAACATCTTCCAGGGCGGCAGTGAACAGTTTCGGAGATATGACGTCTCCCTGTCTCACCCCTCGCTGCAGCTGGATAGGTTCCGAGTTTTGATCCTGGAGGCAAACCGACATGGTGGCGTTTTTATACAAACACTTCAGCTCTTCGAAATATCAATAGTCAATTTGGCACCTCTGGAGAGACTGTAACACAGCCCAAGTTTCGACCGAATCGAAGGCTTTCTCATAGTCCACGAACGCCAAGCATAGTGCCTGATTGTACTCTTCGGTCTTCTGTATAATCTGCCGCAGTGATATGTTTGTGGTCTATGGTACTAAAGCCTTTTCGGAAACCGGCTTGTTCGGGAGGCTGGAAGTCGTCAAACCTGCGTGCGAGACGATTCGTAATGACTCTCGAAAACAGCTTGTAGACATGGCTCAGAAGTGAGATGGGTCTGTAGTTCTTCAGCAGGGTGTTGTCACCCTTTTTGAAGAAAAGCACGACCACACTTCTGTGCTATGCCTTAGGCGTTTGTCCCTCGAGTATAAAGGAATTAAATAACTTCTGAAGAGCTTTTAGTACCGGTGATCCACCTGCTTTCAGAAGTTCAGCCGTAATTCCATCATCACCCGGTGCCTTGTTGTTCTTGAGCTGTTTGAGAGCCATTCTAATCTCGTACAGGCTGACGTCCGGGATATCTTCGGTATAGTGTCGGGTTAGTCTGGCTCTTGGGTCTTCAGCCAGATCGCTGACAGGCAAACGTGTGGTCTTGTACATTGTCCATAGAACTTCTCAACTTCTTCCAGCAATTCAGTCTTAGACGATATGGTCCTGCCATCCTCAGTCTTCAGCTTGGTCAGTTGGCTTAGTCCAACAGACAGATCTCTCGCAAACACTTTTGAGCCTTGGTTGTGCTCAATCGCCTCTTTAATACAATTTTTATTATATTGGCGTAAATCACGAGTTAGGGACTTAGAGATATGCCTGTTTAGTTGCCGATACTGAGTAGCGTCTTCAGAGGACTGCAAAACCAATCTGCGTCTTTCTTCCATGAGGTTGCTGGTGAAGTCGGAGATTTTTTTGGTTCTGTTTGAACGGCGAGTTTTAAAAATCTTAGACCCGACCGTTTGAACAATTTCCACGAACCTGTCATTATAATCGTCCACATTCTCGCAGTCTCCTAGGCATTCGAAACGATTGTGCAACTCGAGCTGAAAGCTCTCGGGGTTTTGGAGCTGGATGGGCGCCGGTCGGAGCGTAGACTTCATCAGTCGACATCTTTCTAGCTTGGTCTTTAGATTCAATGTGCCTCTGACCATCCGGTGATAGATTCCTGTTTTGACTGAATTGATCACGGCTTTTTAAATAATGAATTATAATAACGAATTCATTAAATCTCAGAAGACGTGGCTCAGAAGTGAGATGGGTCTGTAGTTTTTCAGCAGGGTAATGTCGCCCTTTTTGAAGAAAAGCACGACCACACTTCTGTGCCATGCCTTAGGCGCGTGTCCCTCAAGTATAACGGAATTAAATAATTTCTGAAGAGCTTTCTGGCTAGCTACCTCCATCTTAATCTAAGATTTGCCGCCAAACATCAATGTTAACAGCATTATGTACCCGTATGTAGGATGAAGATAAGATAGCTCTCCATTGCGTTGGGGAAAACTTGTAAGCCCGCTTCCATTTTCGGCATCATAGTCACTATCCGCCTCCTGATTCTTTTTAACGAATCGAACTCGAAGAGTTTAGAATCGGATGACAGGTCTGATCGCACAGAGGAGTATTTGTATTAAAAAACCGGACAAAATTATTATAAAGAAGAAAAATGAGGAACAACTTTTAAAGCGATATGGTAGGTAGGCTGTACTTTTTATATTTATAACATTTATTGCCCGAAAAAATGCGATACAGAACTAAAAATGTCTTTGAGTAAAGTTATTGATAAAAATAAACGTATCATATTTTACATGTCCAAAAAATCATACATGATCAATGACTTCTATATTACTGGCGTCTGTCCAAATCTGTGTACATGATCTTGTAAATTCAATATAAAAGTGATAGGTTATAATTTTAAAATAAAGAACATTCCTTTTACTTCCATGATTAAATAAAGTTATTTTAGCAGGAAACCAGAAATATTTACAAAAAACTCAAAAAACACCAAACAAATAATTCAAAGCGCCGAGAACAAGACGTGCGGTTTACCCAATGCCTGTATTCCGATTGATCGTGAGACAGAGGGGGGCGCGACACGTGTTATTTACGTCTACTGAGTGACTCACTAGTTACTTGGTTTTTTAAAATGTACGGTCTATAGACTCCACCCAACAATTTATAAATTTGACTTTTGTCCGTTTTTTTAATACAATTACTCCTCTGTGGATTGTGCCGAGGGCTTACCAATAGTGGAATTCATCACAACTAGTATGAGAGAAACGACAAAATGAAGAATTCTAATGTATCAAAACTATTTATTGACTAAATCGAAATGTAATTACGCGTAATACAATAAAACATTCATCACAAAAATTATCACCATGTGATCTATTATACGGGGTGTAGCGAAACTGGTATAGGATCCGTTAATTGGGACATTACTCATCAAACTGAACAACTTTTGTCCTACAAGTTTGCTGAAATCGCGAAAAAAATTGAACTCTTCATACAGATCGATCAGCTGATACATTTTTGTATGGAGCGTCGCAATATTTTTTAAGGATTGACTATGGGTTCCGTGGGGAAAGTTGTTCAGTATGATGAGTAGAAGGCCCAGTTAACGGGACCTACACCAGTTTTGTTACACCCTGTATAACTTACAATACGAAATTTAATAAATGTATAATAATAATTTAATAAAGGCCTGGAATTAAAAAAAACCTAAAAACAAGCTTAAAAATAATTTATGGCCAAAGTGCATATCGAGCGGATTCCAATAAGTCCAAACACAACTAGGATATATTGTCCCATTATGGAGTTCCAGCGCCTAATCTAGCTACGTCTCCATCATCAGATCAGCTCGATATCAATGGCACCAAATTGTTGTACTTATACTGTCATCCGTACTACATACACTTCACAAGTTTCAAATTAGAAGTAGGAAAAAAATCTACTTCCTAAATTTTTTTCACTATACTTATAGTCCGTATGGTTCCCGGCTTGTCCGTATGGTTCCCGGCTAAGAATAGGACCATCCCATCTCTTCCAATGGGTGTCGTAAGAGGCGACTAAGGGACTTAAAACCGGAGGATGGGCAGCAGCGTCTTTCCGTACATTGCAACACACCTGCAATCAAACTGCGATCGCCAACCCGCCTGCCAAGCGTGGCGATTACGGCAAAACCCCCCTTTGGGAGAGGCCTTAGTCCAGCAGTGGACGATTTGTGGCTGATATGATGATACTTATAGTCATACCACACCCGGACACTTCATACATCGGGCGAGAAATGACATTTCTAAAAACATATCAAATCACGGCGAAATTCTATACGTTCGAGAACCAATCTGTATCAACCTGGGTGACGAGGGGGTGAGGTCGCAATCTAGAGAGCGGCAGGGAGTGTCCATACTGTATGTTAGTACTAATATGTATACTTTGACTGAAGGCATAACTATAATAGACGCTAGTAAATTTCTTGATTGCTTAAATTGTATACAATAAATAAACTCCGCGCCATTTTGGAGAAAAAATACTTTTTTGTATGATAGGTTTTTAAAGTTCTGTACCTCAAAAGTAAAAAACGGAAACCAACCAAAGGGTTATACAATAAAAGCGTGTTAAAAATAGCATGAAGAATATTTTTCTTAAAGATTAAATGGCATTTTTTAAAAATTATCTGTTTTTATCATATCCCTGCGACTGGCACATATTTACAAGCTTTTTCCCCTTAGAAATTGAAAGAATAATAGTTTGGTTATATGTAGTAAGTAAAAGAGCGTCGGTGGCGTAACAGCTAGGGCCGCTAGCTCCTGTCCGGGAGGTCCTGCCATGTAACAATGTGCATATGTACGTTTATCCGCAGCTCTTCCACACAACAAGCGTGTGGAAGTAGCTTTACGTCTGCTGTTTTTGTTAAACCTACAGATTGTTTACAGGTGGTTTTCGTTCTAACCCCACTCTTAACGTGTCGCTCGCAGCGACCGGCCGCACGGTACCTTTTTTTAAATTAAAAATTCGAGTGCGTTTAGCTGCACCTCAACTGTCGGTAAGTGCCGATGCAGCCGAGGATGTAACACGCAAGCTAACCACCACTTGCCGCAAGGCAGCGATCGAAGATCTACGGTAAGTTTAGCTTCTTCACGTAGTATGGTTTCTATAAACGGTGTGTATCTACTTCTCAGCGCAAATATATCTCCTCCAGTCGAAGTGGTATGCCTGGGGACCGATTGTTAGGCGGAAGTCGTATATACATATAGACATACATATGTACCAAGCATACTGTATAATTCGTCATTATACATACGGTCAGGCAAATTATATAATTGCGAGGGCAGGGAGCCTTCGCGAGGCTCTTTGACAGTTAAATCAATCAAACCTGACCAAACCTAACATCGATCGCTCCGCGAGCTCATGTACAATCTGCCGTACGGCATTTTGACAATTTGCCTGACTCGGCATTGACCGTTTATATACAGACGAATTATTACAATTTGCCTGGCTCGGCATCTTCCAATCTGCGTACAGAATTTTACATTTTGCCTGACCGTTTACATACGGACGAACTATTACAAATTGCCTGAATCGGCGTACAGCATTTGACATTTTGCCTGGCCGTTAACATACGGATGAATTATCTCAATTGCCTGAATCGGCTTACAGCATTTTACGTTTTGCCTGACCGTTTACATACGGACGAATTATACAATTTGCCTTACAGTATATAAAATGATTAACCATACCATTAGTCAGCCGCATATACAGGGTGTAATAAAATTTATGTAGGTCCCGTTAACTGGGGCATCTAATCATCATACAGAACAATTTTCCCAAGGAACCCAAAATAATAAAAAAATCGATGCTCCATACAAAATGTGTAAAATTGGTCAATCAGCTGATCGATTTGTATGAGGAGTTCTATATATTTTGACATTTCAGCAAACTTGTAGAACAAAAGTTGTTCAGTTTAACGAGCAGCAGTGTTGCCAGTGCTCTATCCTCAAAAGTTACGTAACACAGTTCAAAAAGAAACGTTTTCACAAAAAAGTAACCTTTTCTTAAATTTTCGCATTCTAACATAATATTAACTATTTTACACACTCCATGACTCCAAATTATTATTTCTGCATCCATAGGGTTTTTGTTATAATAATTTCCTTATCAACGGTACATCGTAAAACAAAGGAAATGATAGTGCGACTATGTTAATTATGTTCACGCGCCGCGCCACAGATAAAAGTGCATTGACACATGATACTTTGTCGATTCAACCAAAGATGACCTTCAACCAAATTATAGCACAGTATCTGAAAAGTAACGTAAAGTTTTAGCTGTGTAACGTAAATGTAACGCAATGTGATCAAAAAGTAACGTTCTGGCAACGCTGATGATTACCTACTTTGTCGATTCAACCAAAGAAAATATAAACAGTTTTACCAAAGATGACCTTCAACCAAATTATAGCACATTATTCCGAAAAGTAACGTAACGTTGTTTTTAGCTGTGTAACGTAAATGTAACGCAATGTGATCAAAAAGCAACGTTTTGGCAACGCTGATGATAAGATGCCCCAGTTAAAGGCTCCTACACCTAGATGTTTCAAACATTATTAGAACCAAATGTCGTTTTTGACAGATGACAAAAAGTAACTCAGATGACTAGAATTCGTCATCCCTATTTCTTTAACGCTGATTATATGGGGTGACTTTTAATTAGTTCTTGATAGCAAAGGATATGAATGTACTCGTGATCACAAACAACTTTCCCAAAAAAACTATGTCAAATTAGAAAAAAAAATTACTATACTTAGCTATCAAGAACTAATTAAAAGTCACGCTGTATATACAGATATCAAACATCAACGATTGGTCCACAGCCGGACCGCAGGCAAGCCACCACGCCATCTCCCTTTGCTCTCGTCAAACAGGAACGCAGCGCTCCTAATGGTGTAACAAATTGGTGTATGTCCCTTTAACTGGAGCTTCTACTTATACACATATAACAACTTTTGTTCTACGATTTTGCTGAAATTAAAAAAAAAAAACTCTTCATACAAATCGATCAGCTGATAGACCAATTTGTCCTTTTTTTGAGAATTAACCATGGTTTCCTTGGGAAAAGTAGTTCAGTATGACGAGTTGAACCCCCAGTTAACGGGTCCTACATCAATTTTGTTACACCTGTATAGCTGTTTGTGGCGGGTACTGCACATATCGCCACAAGCTAGTATTATTTTGCTTACAGTAAGTAAATGTACGCGTATCCTATAGCAAGGTGACGGCAAACGTCTCAGTACTGAGCGTCATGTACTGCTGTGGAGCGGTTTCAGTAGCCGACTGAGAGCCGGAATCTGAAGTGGACATTGAACGTTGCTCGGTGGTCGGCTCGTCGTCCTTCTTCTTGCGACGGTTTCTGTTAAAAATAACAAGAAAAAAATGTAAAGTTGTCTGTCTTTCGGTATTCTATCGAATTCATTTCGGATTGTGTGCACAAGAACTTCACGACCACATTCCCCTAGCCCCATTCCACCTTCGGTCATTGAGACGCCTTGTTGTTGATATCCAGCCTATACGCACGAAGCGTTACGCTTCGTCATTTATTATGCGGACAGCGATGGAGTGGAACACCTTGCCTGTGTCCGTGTTTCCTGACTCCTACAATTTGGGGATCTCGTACAGTTTGCGTGTACCGTCCCCGACCACATAGTCACTTACCATCAGGTGAGATATAGTCAAACGCACTTAATTTTTTTATAAAAAAAGTGTAAGAATAGTAAGCCAAGGGCTTACCAATTGTGGATTAAAAAAAAGTTACAAAGTTCATTGCCAAAAAAAACACAACATTAAGAAGATTTACAATAACTTTCGGTGCGTAACTAAGTATAATGGATTGTATTATAGGTGGAGAGCGTCGATGGCGCAACGGCAAGGGCCGCTATCTCTTATCCGGGAGGTCGTAGTTCGAATACTGCCACGTACCAATCTTTTTTTAAAATTTCAATTTCATTTGTACGTTTATCCGACGCTCTTACTGTGAAGAAAAACATCGTGAGGAAAACTGCGATAACTCGAAAAGTGCGATTAACTCGAAAACTGCGATGAACTCGAAAAACACAGAGGCCAGGTTCGGATTGGTGGAGGCTGTATGGCTAATAAGGAACCCCACTATTAGAAGTTTTAAAGCTATCTTTAAAGTCTCTGACATAGCTTAGTAAATGCAATCTATTGATAGTTACCGGCACCGACGACTTAAAGTGCCTTGCGAGACTCGGAAACGGTCGAGTTATAAAAATAATTAAAAGAATATTCAGGTGGCGTAGTGGTTAGCGCTCCCGATTGCTAGGCCGAGGATCAAGGGTTCGATTGCCGTCCACTTTTTAACAATACAATTCTAACCGACTCCGTGGCGTAATGGCTGGCATCTATTAGTTTCACATCAGGAGGTCGCGGGTTCGATTCCCGGCGGAGTCTAACTTTATAAGACTCGGTTTGGCTGATGGAAGGGTATTTTCTAAGCCCGCCTGGCAAGCTACCACCATCTTATCTAAGTCTTGCCGCCACTAACAACATTGATGTGTTCCGGCACTAAGCCAGTTCCACATTGCATTGGGGAATCTAGATCTTCGGCATCATCGTCACATACCATCAGGTGAGATGATGCCATGCCAAGGGTTTACCAATAGTGAATATAAAAAAGAAAACAACATCGTCACTTCTCTTGATGTGTTCCGGCATTAAGCTAGTTCCACACTGCGTTAGGGAATCTTGGTAATCCCACTTCCATCTTCGGCATCATTGTGACTTACCATCAGGTGAGATGATGCCATGCTAAGGGCTTACCAATAGTGAATATATAAAAAAATAACAAACTTTATTGCCATAAAAATAACAATCAAAGAAATTAAAAAACGATAGGCGGCCTTATTGCTAAGTAGCAATTTCTATCAAGTAATCTACCAAAGTAGGAAAAATCTTCAAATAAAGTATGCTGGAGTAGTACAATAAATACACAATGCAGTAATATACAGTTATTATGGCAGAAGTAAAATTTATCGACCTTTTTGGATCATCATCATCATCATATCAGCCGAAGCACGTCCACTGCTGGACATAGGCCTCTCCCAAGGATTTCCACGACGACCGGTTCTGCGCTAGCCGCATCCAGCGGCTTCTCGCGACCTTACCGTAAGGTTTTCCGGTGCGCGGTCGCCACTCGAGAATTTTATTGCCCCAATAGCCATCCGTTCTACGAGCTATGTGCCCCGCCCACTGCCACTTAAGTTTACCTTTTTGGATACGGCTGTTTTAAATGGAATGTCCTGTAGTGGAGTTTCATGCTGTTGCTTTGGGTGAATCGTTTGTCGCACAGCTTGCAAGGGTACGGCTTCTCTCCTGTGTGAGTCTGAAAAATGACGTTTTAAAATTAAAAAAAAAACCATCCAAGTGCGAGGCTGACTCACAAATAAACGTGTTCCTTGTTTCGCAAACACCCCTTAATTATTATTATTTGTTAGTAAAATCAGTCATCCATCACACTAATATTATAAAGGCGAAAGTTTGTGAGTGTGTATGTTTGTTACTTCTTCACGCAAAAGCTACTGAACGGATCTGGCTTAAATTTGGTAGATAGACAGATTAGGACCTGGATTAACACAAAGGCTATTTCTTTTCACTCGAAAAGTCATAGAAACGTTGTCCACGCGGGTGAAGCCGCGGGAAACAGCTAGTAAAAACTTCAGCCGACTACCTATTCCGGGTGAAAAGATACAGAGCCCTTTATAGGTCGGATAGCGTAGGCATAGTAATAGGGTCACATTATAATTCACGGCGTGTAAGTTGAACCAAAATGGCGATCACCCGCGCAGGTACAGTTATGATCAAAAGCATTAGACTAAGACCCCACCCGTTGCCCAGGAAACTAAAAAATCTTAAAGGAAAAACCGTGATTTCGTCGTATTTAAATATATTTTATAATAAGTGTAAAAATAGAGTGAATTAATTTAATTAAACGTCAGTTAAACGAAAAATCAAATTTCGTAATAAAATAATAACTATAAACGTCAAATACCATCCTTCTCTCCCCTCCTCTTAAAGTCACTTGTGGTCGAAGCTTTTTCTTGAAATTAAATAATCTCAAATTTTACAGGAAAATGTCAAAGAATTTGTGCGCGATTGTACTCCAGGCCAACGCGGAGTGTGCGCGGGCGACGGGGGGCGAAGTGCGACTGCGTGGGGGTTTGTGTCACCGCGTTGCTATGGTTACGTGCGGGTTGCTATGATTACGCGCGGCCCCTCACGTCGCACCTCATACCGCACTTCGATTGAGACATGAAAATGTGCTACTGCGTATTGAAGATCATAGTTCAAGTTATACGCTTATTATTGTAACTGGTACGGAGCCCTAAAAAGGTGGTGGTAAACTAGTGGCGAACTCTACTGTCAGAAGTTTTCGGGCCTTTGACACGGTTTAACGAAGCGACAGATGGCCGTTGGGGTAGTAAAGTTCTCGAGTGGCGATCGCGCACCGGAAAACGTAGTGTAGGCAGGCCTCCCACTCGGTGGACAGACTGGTGAAGGTCGTGGGAAGCCGCTGGATGCGGGCAGCACAGAACCGGTCGTCATGGAAATCCTTGGGGGAGGCCTATGTCCAGCAGTGGACGTCCTTCGGCTGAATAGATGACGATGAACGAAACGACTGCCATATAGTGATAGCAACCGGTGCTTCTGCCCATCATACTGAACATCTTTCTCTGATTGAGCTACAGTCAATTCGCAAAAAAAAATTGACTTCATGACCAACGGAGAAAAACATTAAAAGTACTAAAATTGAAGTTAATTGATCCACTATCAAACCATGTATGTATGAGGTGAAATGATTATTTGTTATACAAGAGTGCAAAGTTTCTTTTTAACCGCGTTCTCAATTTTGATGACCGAGCAAGCGAAGGAGTCTAAAAAATTAGAATCCTGAGCGTTAGCGAGGGAATCAAAAGAGCACGAGGTGAAAAATCTTTGCACTTGAGTGCAACACGTAACTTTTCATTTCACCTCAGCGAGGAAATTACTAAATGAAAAAAAAAAAACACTTGCGCATTACAAACAGCTTCAGTCAATCCTGTTGGCGTCAAATAAACTTCCTCGTCGCTAGAATCACTCATTTTACGTTTTTCACTTGTTTTTTAAGTTTCTTGTTTTTAACCTAAGGTTTTAACAATATGACGTGTGAAAGAAAATGGCGCGCGCAAAGCAAATTAAAAAAAAAGTACACCAAGAAGGTTCCGAGTCTGAGTTTTTAACAAATTAAAAAAGGTTGTATGGAGGTAGAAGTAAATAGGTACAATAATGTTTTGAATTTACGATGTTCTAAATTCAATTTACTTTATCCTCTAGCGAATAAAAACGGATTTTGCACTCAGATATCGAAGAGCAAAAATACAATTTCCGAGATGGGGGGGATGAAAATGAAATTTTTTTTTGGTGTACAAAATATAAAAATAATTGATGAGCCACTGAAAATAACATACCCCAAATCTAGGTTTTTGCAAGCTTTTATTTAACTTGCGATGTATGTATGTTTGTTCGGGTAGAATCTTGCAAGTTAAATTAGACCCACTCCCCGGTTTCCGATTGAGCTGAAATGTTGCATGCATATGTATATCGCGTGACAATGCAATATTAAAAGCTTGTACCTAAAAGTTCTCAGGTTTTTCCAAAATAATTTTAGGCTTAGCTTCGAACATTTTTGTTATGTCATCTTTGACTATGACTTATTGTGTACCTCCGAAACGAGACGTTATGAAATGGCAACGGTGTCAACTCGTTCCAGTGAACTTCATGATCAAATCACGAAAAAAACACAACATTGTAGAACAGTGTTTCCAGTTCATATTTTTTCTACTCCCCATTTGGTAATTTGTTTAATACATAACGTCAAATCATATCACAAAAGTATTCATTCCTACAAAATGTTTTACAATTATCAATTCAAAACGAGACAACTAACTGTACTACAATGAAACTTTTAAACATTTTTATGGCTTTGGCTCAAAGATTCAATCGCAAGCGGCTCGCGAAGGTGGACAAAAGTAGCTCGTGTGTTAATCCAGGTCCTAATCTGTCTACCTACTAAATTTCAGTCAGTAGCTTTTACGTGAGAGTAAGAAACGTACATCCATTCATTCTTACAAACTTTCTAGCTTTTTCCCACGGTTCCGCCCGCGTGCATATCGTTTTTATGACTGTCTTTAAGGGTGATTAGTAAATTATGTCGTTTCCCACCTACTCAACTATCTCTGTGCAAAAAATCATAACAATCGAGTATTTTTTTAGTTCCCTCAGGAACTGCATCAGATTATGCTATTTTTTCCCGGGATAAAAAGTAGCCTATGTCCTTCCCCGTGACACAGGCTACCTGCATGCCAAATTTCATAAAGATTGGTCAAGGCGTTGAAGCGTGAAAAGGTAACAAACAAACAAACAAACAAACACATTTTCACATTTATAATATTAATAAGGATAGTAAGGGTGACAAAATTTCAATGTATTTTGTGTAAGATGCCAAGGCCATTTAAAAAAGCGCGCGTACCTGCGCCATGGCTAAACATCGCGTGTGATTAGGCTGTATGAATAAATTTTGGACGGTTTAAATTTTTTTTATTTTTATTTCATGGTCGTAAAAAAAGTATTATATGCCACTAACTGCACGCAATAGGGGATCGGACTGCATCAAAAATAAATTCTGAAATATGATTTCCTAAATTGCTCTCCTCTTGAAGTTTCAAAAAACCTTACTTGTTTTGTGTTTCCATCACGTCTTCAATTTTTAATTGATCAAATTCACAAAATAAGTTCATCAATGACGCAAAAAATCTATGACGTCACTTGTGGGTATTTCATACATTTTTAAAACAAAATTTAGTTTTTGACGTATCATAAAAAGTAACTCAAATGACTAGCAGTCCGATCCCCAAGTAGCCATACACTCGTGTTGTCTAAGTACTCATGTTAAAATAGCTCTCATTACTTAGCAGTGGCATAGGTAACGATTATATTTTTGGAAAAATAAATCTTTATACACTGGTTCAATAATCATCATCATTTTAGCCGAAGGACGTCCACTGCTGGACATAGGCCTCCCCCAGGGATTTCCACCACGACCGGTTCTGCGCTGCCCGTATTCAGCGGCTTCCCGCGACCTTCACCAAGTCATCTGTCCACCGAGTGGGAGGCCTGCCTACGCTACGCTTTCCGGTGCGCGGTTCTGAGAGCTATGTCGGTTACTTTGGTTCTCCTACGAGTTCTACTACGAGCTATGTGCCCCGCCCACTGTGGTTCAATAAACTTCAATTCAATTCGATTTTAGATCACACTCCATATAAAATGAATGTTCTTGTTTGTATTTAGTCCATATTTTTTTCAGAACG
The DNA here is from genome assembly GCA_947284805.1 of Coleophora flavipennella. Lineage (NCBI taxonomy): Eukaryota > Metazoa > Arthropoda > Insecta > Lepidoptera > Coleophoridae > Coleophora > Coleophora flavipennella. Next base: position 12,793,990 of record OX369259.1, on the reverse strand, counting down.
ACTATGGGTTCCTTGGCAAAAGTGGTTCAGTACGAGGAGTAGAATCCCCAGTTAACAATGATACCAGTATTGGGAATTAAGCTAGTTCTACATTGCTGGTAAGCCTGCTTCCATCTTCGGCATATAACAATGTTACCAGTATGTGGAAAGCCAGTTCTTCGTTGCTGGTAAGCCTGCTTCCATCTATCTTCGGCATATCCTCCTCACCATCAGTTGAGATAGTGCCAGGGGCTTATCAATTGTGTATAAAAAAAACAGATTATTTGTAGGTATAACTTGCCACCATATGTCGCTTCAGTCCCACAAGGCTATGGAAGTCGCGGCCGCAAGTCTCGCAGGGATGCGTCTTCTCCCGACGGTGGATGTTCAGATGTGTCGCCACACTGCCCGGCTGCAATAAAAATATAATTGATTGAATACACTTTATTGCACAACATCATCATATCAGCTCATATACGTCCCCGCCAAGGGGCTCGAGCCTACCCTGAATTAAGGCGATTGGGTCTTAGTCGACAACAAACATCCTACTTATATTATAAAAGACGAGATTTTTTTATAATCTCAATGAATTCCTTGTATTACAAACTAAACCGGTTACAATATACATTCCATTTGTTTTAGCTTCGATTTCTCGTATCATCTTACTGTCACATTGTAGAGACTTTAATTTTGACCGGCGTACTTAACTACACTCTGGACACTTCATAACACGGGTCAGAAATGACATTTCAAAAAAGGAATGACGGAATAAACAAAATGGCGTAGAAATCCTATACATTCGACAACCAAACTGTAACCAATCTGGGTGACGAAGGGGTGAGGTCGCAATCTAGAGAGCGGCCGGGAGTGTCCATACTGTATGTTAGTACTAATATATATACTTTGACTTAACACTAAGTACCTGATCTCTCATTGCAATGTGCGACAACGCTTAGTTTTTGATCGAACGAACGAGGGCTGATTTTCAACTGTATTCAAGGGTGGACGGTGCGTGAAATTAAGTTTTTTCTAGCTCCCTAGGAACCAGGTGTTTTTGTATGTGAAACAGACAGATACACTTTCGGATTTACGGTAAAGATTACTTACAGCCAGCGAAACCCCACAGAATTCACATATGTACCGCTCGCTGGGCGGACAGAAAGAAGTACGCGGGTGCTCCGCTAGATGGTGCTTCATACACGCCGACTGTGTCTCGAAGTGCTTGCCACACTGGAAGTAAATTATAATTATTAACCGACTTCCGTTCGAAAAGGCAGTGGTTCTCAATTCGACTGCATGTTGTATTTTTTTTTGTATGTTTGTTACACGATATCTTTGCAGATTGTGAACCGATTTTTATGATTCTTTTATTATCCGATAGGGTATGCTGCCAGGTTGGTATCTTAATATATATAAATCTCGTGTCACAATGTTTGTCCTCAATGGACTCCTAAACCACTTAACCGATTATAATAAAATTCGCACACCATGTGCAGTTCGATCCAACTTGAGAGATAGGATAGGGTAGGGTAGGGTAGTGTAGGGTAGGGTAGTGTAGGGTAGGGTAGGGTAGTGTAGTGTAGGGTAGTGTAGTGTAGGGTAGGGTAGTGTAGTGTATGTAGGGTAGGGTAGGGTAGGGTAGTGTAGTGTAGTGTAGGGTAGGGCAGGGCAGTGTAATGTAATGTAAGGCGGTACGAAGTTCGCCGGGACAGCTAGTATTATTATAAGTTTTATCAAAATCTGGGTTCAGAAAATTAACAAATTCGAAAATAATTATGCAAAATTGTACTAAGCTGTTGCGATGGAAGTCGGTTTTTTACGTATTTTATACAGTATCACCAACAAAGAAAAATCATCATCATCATCTTGTAAAAAAATGAATGAAATAATCTATACTAATATTATAAAGAGGAAAGATTTGATTGTTTGTTTGCATTGAATAGGCTCCGAACTACTGGACAGCTACACTATACGCGGTTGCTATAGGCTATATTATACTTTCAAAAAATTGCATTATCTACAAAAAGTAGTGTAGTGTGTAGTGAGCGGCGTGCGGTGTGTACTGTAGGGTAGTATAAGGCGGTACGAAGTTCGCCGGGACAGCTAATTAGGAAAATAAAATGTGTACGTAAAGACTTGCACCTCACATCCAAAAATTCGGGATTTGAACCCGGGCTATAAACAAAAATACCGAGAAAACTTTGTTCAAGTCGCCAATACTGTAGCAGACGGATCCTAGAGAGCAAAACATATACGTCAATTAGGTACTTTCGTTGCAAAAATTTAACCACCTCCGTGGCGTAATGGTTCGTCTATTCGCTTCACTTCAAGACGTAACTGCGAAAATCAAACTGTATGAAAATTCCACTATATCTGTCTCGTCTCACTCTTTTAGGAGGAGTAGCCATTTATGTGACATATAATTTCCCTACGAAGATATTAAAGAAACTCTATGAATCGCCTCGTTTGGTCCCATATTAATACGAGCCTGTTGAGAGCTGACCTGATAGCACGTGGTGGGTTTCCGCCGGAATCTCTTCATCGCTCGCCGATGCCGCATTCGCTTCCTTTCTGGTGCCACATCGAACCCATCTATCTTTGTAATCCTACGAAGATAAATTGAAATACAAGTTCCAAGTAGTATAGGCAGTTGTAGATCTCGTATATTTTAGTTATAAATGACATTTAAATCTTAGCTACTTATTATCAGAATAAGCGTTGCTGTATTGAACGTTGGAATAGGCTCGATTTGAATCTATTTACAGGAAGATCTTTTACTCAAACACGCTATGTAATATTTGCTTTATATTCTTAAAAAGTGGCGTAATGGCAACGGCCGCTACTTCCTGTCAGGGAGGTCGTGGTTCGAATCCACGTTCCAATGTGTTTTCGTATTTCGATTTCATATGTACGTTTATCCGACACTCTAACGGTGAAGGAAAACATCGCAAGGAAACCTGCACACGCCTGCGAATAAACTCGAAGGTTGTGTGTGAAGTCTACCAACCCGCACTGGGCCTGCGTGGTGTGACTAAGGACCGATCGCCCAAATTCAGGGTAGGCTCGAGCCCCTCGTTGGGGAACGTATATGAGCTGATATGATGATTCTTAAAAAGAAGACAGGAAATATGTGATTTCAGGATCGTCAAAAAAATGTTATAAAAAACTACTTCCCGGCTCGTGGGTATGTACTGGAGATTTTTTTTTAATTGCAACAATCTTATCACCCTGATATGCAAAGAACACAAATCTCATACAGCCTGTGGCAAAGTATATATACATTAGTACTAACATACAGTATGAACAATCCCTGCCGCTCTCTAGATTGCAACCTCACCCCCTCGTTACCCAGAGTGATACAGATTGATTACAGTTTGGCTCTCGAACGTATAGGATTTTGTCGTGATTTTGTTTGCTCTGTCATTTATTTTTAGAAATGTAATTTCACGACCGTTGTATGCAGTGTCCAGGGTGTGCCTGCGGTTTGGCCTTTAAAGTCTACTCAACCAGCAATCGCTTACTTTCCCGGCCTCGCCAATAATATACAATTATTTCACCATGTCATTATCATCATATCAGCTGAAAGACTGATTTTAACGTATAGTATTTTAACCGCCTCCGTGGCGCAATGTTCAGTCCATTTTCTTCACACCAGGAGGTCGCGGGTTCAATTCCCGGCGGGGTCAACTTGTAGAACTGGGTTTGGTTGGTGGTATGGCATTTTCAAAGCCCGCCTGGCTAGCTACCACCATCTTATCTAAGTCTTGCCGCCAAACATCAGTGTTAACAACATTGATGTGTTCCGGCTTGAAGATAACATAGCCAGTTCTCCATTGCGTTGGGGAATCGTGTAAGCCCACTTCCATCTTCGGCATCATCGTCACTTACCATCAGGTAAGATGATACCAAGGGCTTACCAATTGTGAATAAAAAAAAGAAAAAAAAGACGTCCACTGCTGGAAAAAATAGGATAAACCTTTATTGGGAAGACCTGTGCCCCAGTATTGCGGACGCTCAATAAATGTCATTGTTCAGTTTTTATGAACCCAACTTAATTCGAAAACCATTTCGAGAAATAGCTTCTGCGATAATTTTCCACTTATCAGAATATCCGAAATTCCAAGTAATTTGGTATATTTTATATAAAAAAACCGGCCAAGTGCCAGTCGTACGAAGGTTCCGTACCACCACATCTCCGGAAAAGGAAGCTTAAAAATAATTAATCGAAAACTATACAACATAAAAATGATTAAAAATCTGTTTAAGCTTGTGCCAATGAAGCCATTTCATACGATACCCCATATGACACGATCAACTCAATTCAAAATTTGGACCGCCGTTCCTTGCAAAATTGATTACGTACTTTAAAAAAGGACTACATTTTATGATTTAATTACAAATGAAAAATTTTCAGATTTGTAGTATAAGACGGTATTACTTGCCAAATTTCAAAGGATAATACCCTATAAATTTTGGTTCTCTTGAGAGTGATAAATATACTTTTTTGCGGCATAAATGGCCCTATCTTTTTTTTACGTTAACTTGGAAGTTTTATTTTTTCACAGCTTCAAGGGACTGCAGACCGGAGTATATGGTTTTAATTTCAACTCGATATCTCAATGCGTTCCCGAGATAAAGGGTCTTGACAGACAGACGGAAGGATAACAAAGTGATCCTATAAGGGTTCCGTTTTTCCTTTCGAGGTACGGAACCCTAAAAATGTGATTTGCCCTTGATTGGCCTACGATGACGTCACTGCTGGCATTACACATTTGGCACTGTTCAGATTTTTTTACAAGGCACGTAAACAAACCGTTTAGAGATATATCGATTTTATACTGTAAATAGTAAATACATACTAAATAACATAATTAATCGTCAATTGAAATTAGTACTGGGGCCTTTTTGTCATAGTATTTGGGCCTGTGACGTCATCACAAACATTTGAACGTTTGACATTTGAAATTTCATTAAAAAAACCAGTCAAGTGCCAGTCAGAACCGCACACATAGGGTTCTGTACTATCATACTAGATGGCGCTAGTTTCTTTACGTTTCCAAAAAACACGTTTTTTGTATGGAGACTTTTACTTTTTCTAATTTTTAGTATTTGGTGTTATAGCGGCAACAGAAATACATCATCTGTGAAAATTTCAACTGTCTAGCTATCACGGTTCATGAAATACAGTCTGGTGACAAATGGACAGCGAAGTCTTAGTAATAGGGTCCCGTTTTTACCCTTTGGGTACGGAACCCTAAAATAACTAGTGAATAAAAAGAAAAAATATTTAAATTAGTTTCCCTTATTAGTGTACTTTTCATAAAAAAAAAATTATAAAATACCTTAACTTTTTTGAAAAATGCCAATAGGGGATCGGATCATTTGAGTTACTTTTTATGATCTGTCAAAAACGAAATTTTGTTCTAAAAATTTTTGGAATACCCACAAGTGACGTCATAGATTTTTAGCGTCATTGGCGAAATTATTTTGTGAACTGGATCAATAAAAAATTGAAGACGTGATGGTAAAAGGTTTTTTGAAACTTCAAGAGGAGAGTAATTTAGGAAATCATATTTCAGAATTTAATTTTGTTGCAGTCCTATCCCCTATTGTAAAGTTTTACTGTCTGTTTCATACTCACTTTCCTTTCAGTTCGTCGGTGATCTGAAAACAATAAAAATCATGTAAATATTTATGGTGACATATAATGTTCCGGCGCTAACCACATTTCCCAACGCGGAACGAAATCAATCCGGTAGAAAAAAACCTATGTTTTAAAAGGATTGTTAAACTGCGACTTTCATAGAAACAGCGATAGCGATTTTCACCTAAGTCAAAGTATAATTATATACTAGTACTAACATACAGTATGGTCACTCCCTGCCGCTCTCTAGATTGCGACCTCTACATCACCCAGATTGATACAGATTGTTTGTTGAACGTGTAGGATTTCGCCGCCAATTTGTTTGTTTCGTCATTGGTTTTTTTGAAATGTAATTTCTGGCCCGTTGTATGAAGTGTCCAGGGTGTGCCTAAGTTAACCGATTTTGAACAATATTTGATAGGTTGTCAGTCAGAACAAAAGCTTACTTTGTTTTCATATAAAACTAATTTTGGTCATTAATTTTTAATCGATAATTTAAAAACCGGTAAAGTGTGAGTAAGAACCGCGCACAAAGGGTTAGGTACTATCACACTAGATGGCGCTAGTTTCTCGTAAAAAAACATGTTTTTTTGTATGGAGACTTTCACTTTTTATAATTTTTGTAATTTTTGTTATAACGGCAACAGAATCATGTGTGAAAATTTCAACTGTCTACCCATCACGGTTCATGAAATACAGCCTGGTGACAGACGGACAGACAGACACACTGACGGACGGACAGCGGAGTCTTAATAATAAGGTCCCGTTTTTACGTTTGTACGGACGGAACCCTAAAAACAAACCTACAAACCTAGCTTTTGTTTTGATTGAAAACTTATCAAAAATTTGTCAAAATTGACAATTTTCTAACCCCGCCTGGCTAGCTACCACCATCTTATTTAAGTCTTGCCGCCAAACATCAGTGTTAACAACATTGTTGTGTTCCGGTTTGAAGATAAGATAGCTAGTTCTCCATTGCGTTGGGGAATCTTGGTGAACCCGCTTCCACCTTCGGCATCATCGTCACTTACCATCAGGTGAGATGATGTCAAGGGCTTACCAATTATGAATTTAAAAAAAACTATTAAATTTTAAGTTAATTTTAGTTTGTATGATATTGATATAGGGCTTGTGCACAAATCACGTGAGGTTCGAAGGGGGGAGGGGGTCACGAAAAAATCACGGGGGGGGGGGGGGTATAAGGAGACCTCACGTGTATTTTTCTACAATAAACGAACAAAGAAAAAAAATTACCACATGACTAGATAGTTTTTCTCGGTTTCATTATAAATAAATCTTCACTTGTAAAATACTTCAAAATATCTATTTTACGAAATTTTGGCGCGCGTGGCCTTGGCCGCGCTTGACCCCGCCCGCTATATACAACAGGTACTATTAATCTTCAAATTAAGTTGAATTAAAAAAAAATACACGTGAGGTTGTGAGGGGGAGGGGGAGGGATAGCCAAGAACCCCACTAAGTATCACCAGAGGGGAGGATGGGGTCAAAAAGTAGCCGAAAAAACCTCGCGTGATTTGTGCACAAGCACTAAGTCACAAAGTAGGTTCACAATCCACTAAAGCTGTAAGTGCTAGTTGTTATAGCGTACTAGATGGCAATCGCTAGGCCTGAAATAATTCCGACAGTGAGGTTCGCCACTAGCCCGTGTGAGAAAGAACCGTGGCCTGACATTCCAGAGACTCGCGCCCCAGCAGTGGGGACGCGTATGGATTGTTAACGAAGGAATAGTTAGGGCCTTATCACACTAGCGAGTTGCTAGAGAGGGGAAAGCGGGCTGCAAGTTCACAACGTGTGCGTGGCGAAGAGCGCTGTCGACACCATTATGTACACTCTCGTTCCCTTCTGGCACTGAAGTACAAAACACGGATCGCACGCGTCTTCGTCACGCACAGGTTGCGAGCAATTGGTAAGCCCTTTGCATTATCTCACCTGATGGTAAGTAACGATGATGCCGAAGATGGAAGCGGGCTTACCAAGATTCCCCAACGCAATGGGGAACTGGCTATCTTATCTTCAAGCCGGAACACATCAATGCTGTTAACACTGATGTTTGGCGGCAAGACTTAGATAAGATAGTGGTAGCTAGGCGGGCTATGAAAATACCCTACCACCGACCAAACCGAGTCTTACAAAGTTGACCCCGCCGGGAATCGAACCCGCAACCTCTTGGTGTAAAGCGAATGGACTATCTATTACGCCACGGAGGCGGTTAAATTTCTACTCGCTCGTAACTCGCTAGTGTGATAAGGCACTTAGGGTGAGTTGCACAATGTAACTATAACGATAACAAAACCGTAACCAGCCGTCAAGTCGCTGTTTTTGACCATAACAATATATATTTTTTAACCGGTCAAAATCGAGCGGTTAACGTTAGCGTTAAGTTATAAAGGTGTAAAAAAATTGGTGTAGGTCCCGGCGACTGGGGCTTCTACTCATTATACTGAACAACTTTTGTTCTACGACTTGGCTGTAAACGTAAAAAAAAATTTACTTTTCATACAAATCGATCAGCTGATCAACCGATTTTCTGCATTTTAGTATAGAGGGCGAGGGTCCAATTTTTTTTTGAGAATTGACTGGGTTCCTTGGAGAAAGTTGTTCAGTATGACGAGTAGAACCCCCAGTTAACGGGACATACATCAATTTTTTTACACCCTGTATAACCGGCGATTTGACGGCTGGTTAAGGTCTGGTTATCGTTATAGTTACATGGCGCAACTCATCCTAAGTATTCTTTAGGTAAACTCTGTGCTACGTGGATGCAACATAATTCGACGTACCTTTGTTTGCAATTTCTTCGCGAGCAGTTTTCTTGGAGCGGTATCAAATATAGCGTCTTCCAATTCGTTTCTGAAAGAACAATTGCCATCAAACTTTTTACTACATACACACACTGAGTTTCCGGGGATCTCCAGAATGTTGTGCTCTTCAACAAATTTGTAGCCAAGGAACTAAGCTAGGATCTAAGCTACTGATATAACTTTTTAGTTTTATTTGGATTCTTCATTTAAAATAATATTCATGCTTATTTGTAGTCACCTTTAGAATAAAAACCGGCTAAGTGAGAGTCAGAACCACACACATAGAGTACTGTACCATCATACTAGATGGCGCTAGTACAAAGGGTTCCATACCATCATACTAGATGGCGCTAGTTTCTTCAGGTTTAAAAAAAATCGCGTTTTTTGTATGAAGACCCTCCTTATTTTTTTTATTTTTCTAATTTTTAGTATTTGATGCTATAGCGGCAACAGAAATACATTATCTATACTATATTATCATACTATAATATATACAACTGTCTAGCTATCACGGTTCATGAAATACAGCCTGGTGACAGACGGACGGACAGCGGAGTCTTAGTAATAGGGTCCCGTTTTTACCCTTTGGGTACGGAACCCTAAAAAGAATCGTGAAAATCGGTCCACAATCTGCGAAGATATCGGTTAAAAAAAAACATTCAGTCGAATTGGTAACCTCCTCCTTTTTGGAAGTCGGTTTAAAGTTAGGCGGTGTGCAGAAACGTTAAAGGCTTCGAACACTAACTTTATAACTCTTTTGAGCAGGGTTTTCAACTTACTCAACCATATCTGTATGCATGGCGGAGTGGAACAGATGCTCTTCGTAAGCCTTTCTCGTCTCGAAGTTGATGTCGCACTTCTCACAGAATGTATTCACTGGTGCGTCTTCATCCGGGCTGTCCTGTCGGGGAAAAAATCTTGTTTAAGGGTAATCTAAACGAAATGAATGTGGTGAGAATCCCTGGGGAAGGCCTTTGTCCAGCAGCGGATGTCTTTCGGCTGATATGATGATGAAGGTAACTGAAAAACCGGCCAAGCGTGAGTCGGACTCGCGCAAAGTAGGGTTCCGTAGTCTTTAAAAAAATATATACTTTAAAAACAAAAATATATTTGCAGTTGGTAATAGAACATTTTGTATGGTAAATCTATAAACTTTTTACTAATCCAACTGTACATCTTAAGTTGGTCGACTATTACCTAAACTAAGAAAGCCTTCTTAGCCGTGATAGTTTACCTTTTAAGTTGATTATGTCTTAATATTTACAATTTTTTCAGATGTCCTGAAATAGCGATTTAGCTAGTAGGGGGGGGGGGGGGGGGGGAGAGGGACTCTAACAAAAATTAGCACTTAGGGTACATCAACGAAAAAAAATTCACCCCCCCTGTACATGTAGGGCTATTTCTTTCAAGATTTTATTGTACCACTATGGCAGCGTGATTAATATGTATACCCATGTCAAATTACAGCTTTCTAGTACTAATTAACCCACTCACTACGGAAATTACTTTTTTTTAAATAATTGCATGTGATTTGTAATCGTTCTATTAGCTTAGAAAAAAATAAATAAAAAATAATAAAATTTTCGGTGTTATTAACAGCTGGTATTAATAGTCTCTGAGCTAAGCCGCGGACAGACATGGCGAATTTGTAAGGGTTCCTTGTGGATTACTGAACCCTAAAAACGCGGAACTAGATTGTGCCAGTGAGTCAAAAATTGTTCAGTATCGTCAGTAGAATCACCAGATATGAGGACGTTTGCAGCTATGTCGCAGTCATCCTATAAGTACCAGTTTGTCCGCGACTTCGCCTGCGTGGATATCGTTTTTATGACTGTAACCCAGGGTGCACAATACAAAAATTAGCCTATATGTTAATCCAGTTAGATTAAGCATCTATCTACCTGCCAAATTTTATTTTAATCCGTTTAGTCGTTTAGGCGTAACAGTGGAACAATCAAACAATCACCCATAATTTCGAGTTCTTAAGAGGGATGTATAATTATTATGTATATCACTATGATTCTCATAGTGCAGGAAATGCTGATTTGGGGCCAGATGGCCTAACGTGATTCGTTCCTGGATATGATTGTGCATGTAGTATCCGCGTCGATGACTTTTCGAGGGTGCGCAGTGCGCGAGCCGCCTCGCGAGCGTGGAAAAAAGTAAAAGGTCCTAATCTGTCTACCTACCAAATTTCAGCCAGATCTGTTCAGTAATTTTTGCGTGTTAGAGTAACAAACATACATCCAATTTCTTACAACTTTCGCGTTCATAACATAAAGTAGGATAAGATAAATAAATAAGATAAATACTCTTTATTGCACACACTAATTAAAAATAAACACAATATAAAAACTTTTAAAAAAGTAATTAAATGAACACAATATAGAAACAAATTCTTATGAAGGCACTATAGTGGTACAATAGGGGATCGGACTGCTAGTCATTTGAGTTACTTTTAATGATCTGTAAAAAACGAAATTTTGTTCTAAAAATGTTTGAAATACCCACAAGTGACGTCATAGATTTTTAGCGTCATTGACGAACTTATTTTGTGAATTTGATCAATTAAAAATTGAAGACGTGATATAAAAACAAAACAAGTAAGGTTTTTGAAACTTCAAGAGGAGAGCAATTTAGGAAATCATATTTCAGAATTTATTTTTGATGCAGTCCGACAACCCGGTCAATATAATATGTCAACACTCAGCGCGTATATTACTCACAATCTCGCCATCGACATGTTTGACCTTCCTATGCATCCGCAAACCCATCTGGCTGACGAATGACGCGCCACAGAGAGTGCAGAGATGCGTGCTGCGATGCGTCCGTAGATGTGTGTAGTATGTCGACAAGTGCCTGCCAAATAATCGAATAAATAAAATTAGTTTTTTATTAAGATTCACAAATTTAGGCAGCAGCATCGAATGAATTCATTGTTAGGTCGATAAAACCAACGGCATCCTGTGCGAGCCAAGCGTGACGGAAAAACGCACGGACGAGACGGACGGAATTGAGATATTCGGTTTTTCGGTATGTGTTAATGATATAGAACACATTTTCACGAAAATTGGATAATCTTTTTTTAGCGATAACAATACTTCTCTAACCTACCGTACCGTACGTACCGTGCTATGGGGTCGAGAAAGTAAAAAAAAAAACTATAATCAACTGTAATGGTTCTAAATAAAATTGGAGACTGTTCTTGTACTAAATAACCAAAGAGATGAAGTATAACAAACGAGAAAAATTGCGAAATATATTGTTACTGTGTTCAGTTTGCAAAAAAGTGTAAATTTCTGTGACGTAATATTCCTATCTGGTAATTTTAAGGGTTCTGTACCCAAAGGGTAAAAATGAGACCTCTCTCCGACGCTCTTACGGTAAAGGAAAACATCGTGAGGACACTTGCACACGCCTGCGGAGAAACTCGCAGGTTGTGTGTGAAGTGGACCAACCGGCACTGGGCCCGCGTGGTCGAATAAGGCCCGATCGCTCTAATTCAGGGTAGGCTCGAGCCCCTCGGTGGGGACGTATATGAGGTGATATGATGATGACTAAGACTTTGCTGTCCGTCCGTCTGTCACCAGGCTGTATTTCATGAACCGTGATAGCTAGCTAGACAATTTTTACAGATGATGTATTTCTGTTGCCGCTATAACGAAAAATACAAAAAAATTGAAAATGTGAAGAATAAGGGGTGTCTCCATACAAAAAATGTGATTTTTTTAAACCTGAAGAAACTAGTGCCATCAAGGAACCCTGTGTGTGCGGTTCTAACTCGCACTTGGCCGGGTTTTTTAAATGTCTTAACATTTTTGAATGTCCTCATAATTTTAAAATTTGAACTTTTTGACCGTATGAAACATAAATGTTTGCTACCGTATTTTCACGGAACACCAAACTCAGTTTTGGGGGGCGTCGACTGTTAAGGCGGTTCGATTAGGACCTTAGCGCCGCCAATAGAAATAAATAAATTACTCACTCTTAAGGACTTCAATCGAAATCATTGAGCATTTTGCGTACATACAAGGGTACAAGTTGTTTTTTAATTTTGTGTTATTAGCTAAATGTTTGTCGATATTGTCAAAAATGGCCACTCTTTGTTTGTTTGTAAACTTTTTATTGTACCACAAAATATACAATTATTGATACACAATAGCAGTAGCATGCACAAAGGCGGACTTATACCAAACAGGGATCTCTTCCAGTCAACCCTTAATTACTGAAAGCAAAATAATAAAATTTATTCAATAATTAAAAAAATATTTTATTTATTGTTTCTTATTTATTTATTTTAATTTTAGCAGTTTTTCAAAAATAACTTCTTGCTAATATTAACCTATAACAATTAAACAGTTAAATAGTTGTTGCTCCCCTATAAGCGCAAAATACTCAATGATCCATAACATTGAGCAAATTATTTATTTCTATTGCCGGCGCTCGTGTGCTGATCGTACCACCTTAAGGTAAATCGAAACAAAAATATTACGAAATACCTGAACTCATCTCCGCAGTGATGACATTTCTTTTTTACACCACTGTGGTACCCGTCATGAAGTGTAGCTGATTGTCTGAAATTGAAAAAGATTAAAAATCAGAAAACTTGGTTACTGACCCATGGTACAACTACTATATCCAACTGGTTGTACCAAGGGTATGTAGATTTACCCATTTAAAGGTTAACCTCAACCTCCTAACCATTTCACTTTTTGGGTTTGATCATTAGTGACATGTGCCGATGGTGGCCCATCGGGAGCCGGGTCGTTCCTTTCCCTCTAATATGGTTGGTGGGAGCGATGGTTGACTCGTGTGAACTGGCCTACTCTTGTCAAAGGATCAATGACATTCAATGATTTTTATCTATAACTTTTCGTGTCATATTGTTAACCGACTTCAAAAAAAGGAGGAGGTTCTCAATTCGACTGTTTTTTTTATGTGTGTTCGCGGATAACTTCGCCGTTTATGAACCGATTTTGATGATTCTTTTTTTTATTGGAAAGGAGATTTCCCAAGGGTAGTACCATGATAAGGCAACCAGGATTTAATGGTAGCATCCCAGAGAAATCGAGGGAACCTTAGTTTCCTGTTTAAAGTCGGTTTTTTTATTTGTTCAAAATTATTTTAATGTTCTAATGACAATCTGGTTTATTTCAAGTATTGAATTTTAACGTTATTAACTAATGATTGTTTATTTCTTGATTTTGCACAAATGAAATTATGTAATTTTTATCTGTGGGTCTGTTATACTAAACGATCGCTGGACATACTGCGCGTCCAGTATGACAATATGGATATTTAGGATGTTGATTGGGGCTGCCCCGCTTCTGTAGTGCGTCAGGGATGTTTGCGGAGTACCAAATTAATGGCTTTGCAGCCGTCATTCGCAAGAAAACTGTATCCCTGATCCGCAGAATGCAGCATCCTGAAGACGTTAGCTAATAGGTGCACTTCGCCGCTATGGAGGTGCCTTGTGCGAAGGGTGATCACGGAAACTAGTGACTCATTTCCTTGATCGTCCTCGGCACATGTCTTTATTCTTCCTTTATGTTAGTATATTATTTTTATTGTAACTAACCTACTATAAGTTATACTAACATTCTATGGATCGCAGTTATCTGAAATAAACATTTTATTTTTATTTTTTTTATTCACTATTGGTAAGCCCTTGGCATCAACTCACCAGATGGTAAGTGACGATGATGCCGAAGATGGAAGCGGGTTTGCCAAGATTCCCCAACGCAATGGAGAACTGATTAATTTATAAAAGAATATTTTATGACTTTTAGAAAGAGTGTAATTTGCACACTATTTTGAATAAATACCTTGAATCTTGAATCAACCTAGACTATTTCCGTGCTTCGCAAGGTACGCTAATCAGTTTCGGTTGCTGTCACTAAATGGCAGTCGTTAAGATATGTCAGACGACATGTAGGTGGGTTGAAAAGTCCTGACACCTGCCTACGCTTACTGATACTACACGGTGTAGAGGACGTGTCTATCGAGTAAATAGGGGATCGGACTGCTCGTCATTTGAGTTACTTTTTATGATCTGTCAAAAACAAAATTTTGTTCTAAAAATGTTTGAAATACCCACAAGTGACATCATAGATTTTTATCGTCATTGGTGTCGATTCGATGTAACACGATTTAACTTAATTGACAGGATTAAACTAAATTTACGCATTCTGTCTTTTTCTTTCTGTATCGAAAGACAAGGACAGAATGCTTAAATTTAGTTTAGTTCTGTCAAATAAGTTAAATCGTGTTACCCCGAATCGACACTTTTGACGAACTTATTTTGTGATTTGATCAATTAAAAATTGAAGACGTGATGGAAAAACAACACAAGTAAGGTTTTTTGAAACTTCAAGAAGAGAACAATTTAGGAAATCATATTTCCTAATTTATTTTTGATGCAGTCCGATCCCCTATTGTCGATAAACAATATTTTGTTGTTAATTTTTCGTGGTGTGCAACAAAGAATTCATATACACAATCATACATAATTATTTTTACCATTTGTTAAAGACAAACAAAAACAGTACAAATGGTCAAGAAATACAACAGTGTAAGACCCTTTCGGAACGGAAAAAGAAAAAACGGGAGGTTGAAGTGGCAAGACAACATAAGGAAGATAGCTGAAGGAACCTGGATCCTAGTCCAGGTTATGAACAGATATCTTTGACATAATCTAGGAGCAGCTTTTGCCTGAAAGCAAGCTGACAATGTTACCAATGTAGTTTAGAAATAATTCAGTTCCAAAATGTTTCTTCTTCTTATCAGTATATACGCTCCCACCTAGGGGCTCGAGCCTACCCTGAATTAGGGCGATCGGGCTTTAGTCGACCACGCGGGCCCAGTGCGGATTGGTCGACTTCACACACAACCTTCGAGTTTCTTCGCAGGCGTGTGCAGGTTTCCTCACGATGTTTTCCTTCTCCGTAAGAGCGCTAGATAAACGTACATATGAAATCGGAATTCGAAAACACATTGTTACGTGGCAGGATTCGAACCACGGCCTCCCGGACAGGAGGTAGCGGCCATAGCCGTTACGCCACCGACAACACAATGTTTATTGCTAAGGAACTACATTTTACACCTACTCGTACAATGTAATTTAAATATATTAAAACGAAAAAAAAGGCAAAGTGCGTGTCGGGCCACGCGCAATGAAAGGTCCTGTAGTTGCCATTATCGCGTCCACATCTAATTTTCAAATTTCCAAATACAGCGGTTTATTTGTTAGGAGGTGGGGCCCTCCACACCAACAAAATTTAGCACTTCCAAGCCTATTTTTTCGAAAACGGAACCCTAAATTATAGAATGGTCTTAGAAGACTCACAACTAGTTTTTAAGCTCTAAACAACGATACCCCACACGACTGGGTTTGACGAGAAAAAAAAATCATCCCCACTTTACTTGTACCCTTAGTTTTTTTTACAGTTCTCTCTGCGTTATCTTAATATATATGGGTTGTTCTACAAAAATTGGGTAACTTGATGTTGCATAGTCGTAAAACACGATTATTCACATTAGGAGACTTGAAAGCTTTACAGGATTAATGTTAATAATCTCTTCTAAATCGCTGCTCAATTTGAATATTCACGCCCATTAAATTAATTTAAAAAACATACAAAATAGTAACAAAACATCAGTCCCGTGGATTGAAGCCTCTCCAAAGTGTTCCTTTGAATCATACATAATAAATTAAAAATAGCTATTAAAAAAAATTAAATAATATTGTAATAAAGTAAAACACTAAAGTCACGTATAAAAATATAAATGAAATATAAACCGCTTAATTTAACCCTAAAATGTTTCATTTTATTTATGAAGTTATTTTTCACCATCATTCCCGTGGCAAAATCATATTTAAAACTCCTGCCTAACGCTTTGCGTGTGCATCAAAAAAGCTACGTTTTTTGAAACGCTCCTACCTGAAGTTTGCGCAATTGGTACCATTAGATCTGCCGCCATTTTAGATTCAGCGTCAGTGGCATGTTTGTGGTGAGAACACGTGTGAGGCCAGTCAAAATATCAGTCCGCTGGTAAGTAAATATTTCATTTCGGATTGACGTTGCTATTTGCTCTGTTTATTGATAATATGTATCATGGAAGTGGATCCGTATAACCTAATGTTATTGGTATAAAATAACAATGCTTTCAAAATATTTTCAAATTCATTCAAGAATCACCAGTCCCGTGTCGTCAATCCCTTGCTCTGTAATGTGCCAGGGGACTGATTTACAGTGCAAGGAACTGATGACTTGAACTATTTGGATTAATTTTAGTATGTTAGGGTTCCATACCCAAAGAGTGCTAACAGAACCTTTTACTAAGCTTCCGCTATCCGCGCGTATGTCTGTTAGCGGGCTATAAATCATGAACCTTAAAAGGTAGACTTCTTTTTGTTCTGTTGTAAGATGATACCTACGAAATTCAATACTTGGTGTGATTATAGTAGTAGTGAAGTGCCAGATATTAAAACAAAAATAATAAATATGGTCAAGTCACAAGTGGTAATCGAACTTACGGATATGCATATGATACAAACATTACTAGTTACGGATTCCTTGGAGTGCAAGTCCGGCTCGCATTTAGTCGTTTCTTTTATATTTTATTCATTTTTACAGATTCATAATGCCACCACCTAAAAAAGGAGTAGTGAAGGAACACTCAAAAAAAAGAGAAGCAGAAAGACTTCGACGTGAGCGGATTAAAAATGATCCAGTTAAACGAGCTGAACAGCAGGAAAAGGAGAGATTAAAATACTTGAAAAAGAAAGACAGAGTGCAGCGAAAAATGATTAATCAAATGACTGATCGTGAGAAGAGAAAACTCCGCAAGAAATGGAGGGAATGTTTTAAACATTACAAACAGAAACTCAAAATTGCAAGAAATGCTACACATTTCATACAACATACGACACCACCTCTTTCTGACATGGAAGATGAACAAGAACTTAGGAGACTCGTAAACATAGAAAACAAATGAATTCGAGAGGCTAGAAACAGAAGTCACCCACAGAGAAGACTCCGAAATAAAGTAATTAAACTCAAGGACACTAAGATTGCCAAACTTAAGAAGAAACTTAAAATAAAACAGCAAAAATATAAAAGACTGAAGAACGAAAGAAAGACGACTACGACCAGAAGAATTGACACCGAAGACACGACGCGAACAGTTGACTGATGACATAACTCAAAAGCGGGAATTAGTGAAGAAAGCAATTTTTGGTGAGGTGTTGAAAATTCGACTTGAGGAGAATTGCGCTACAATTAAAAACCAGAAAGAAAAAGAAGCGTACAGAAAAATTATTTCTGGGAAATTAGTAAATAAAAACAAATTCTGGGGGTTTAAAATAAAGCAATAACTTACAAAAAAACCGGACATAATCTAACAAAACCTACAAAAACCAACCAAAAAACGCGTCAACAAAAAATGGTTGCAGATGGTTGAAGATGATGCTTTTAGTCGCCAAGCAGCAGGGAAAAAAGAATATATTACCCGCAAATCAAACCCACAAATAGAAAGAATACAAAGACGTTACTTGCTTGACACGATACGCAATCTACACCGTAAATTTTTAAGAGTTGCGGATTTCAAAATAAGTTATTCCTTATTTTGCCGATTTCGGCCATTTTTGATCGTGTCACCAAAATTAGTAGACCGCGACACGTGTGCCTGCATCAAGCATGCTAACAAACATCTTTAACTTACATATTATATTAAATTAAAACTTATTTTTCTTATAAAACTTATCTTTTTGTCAGTCCCCTGTATTGAAGGTCAGTCCCCTGGTGCCAAAATTTCCAAAAACTCTTATAATTTTACAACCGATGCATAACTTGACTGTCTCTTTTAAGTACAGTTAGATGATTATATTACGGCCCCCTAGTCGTATAAAAACATCCAAATTTCATTTATAAATTCAGTCTTCAAATAAGTGTTAAAAGTTACCTAATTTTTGTAGAACAACCCATATAAATCTCGTGTCACAATGTTTGTCCCCAATGGACTCCTAAACCACTTAACCGATTATAATAAAATTCGCACACCATGTGCAGTTCGATCCAACTTGAGAGATAGGATAGTTTAAATCTCAAATTATAGGGTAGGGTAGGGTAGTGTAGGGTAGGGTAGGGTAGTGTAGGGTAGTGTAGTGTATGTAGGGTAGGGTAGTGTAGGGTAGGGTAGGGTAGGGTAGTGTAGTGTAGTGTAGGGTAGTGTAGAGTAGTGTAGTGTAGGGTAGGGTAGTGTAGTGTATGTAGGGTAGGGTAGGGTAGGGTAGTGTAGTGTAGTGTAGGGTAGGGTAGGGTAGGGCAGTGTAATGTAATGTAAGGCGGTACGAAGTTCGCCGGGACAGCTAGTTATTATATATATCTTTGCCAAATTTCAGCTCTTAACTACTAATAGTCTAGGAGCTAGGCCGCGGACAGACAGATGGACAGACGGACAGACAGACAGACATGACGAAACTATACGGGTGCCTTGTTGTACTACGGAACCCTAAAAAACTGTAAGAAATAAAGACTTTATTTAGAAGGAAGAGTTTTAATGTTATTAATGATGAGGAAATACTGTGATTCAGTGAGAAGCAGTCATGAAAAGAGGATCATGAACCAGGGAGAGACCGTGAGTTCTAACATCTATTTATGTAGATAAGCATCTCTATCTTTCCTAAAAGCCATGATCTTCTCTTGTCATAGGAGATATTTTAAAATAGTTGCTTTTCTCTTTTCCCTTGACATTACAATTGTAAGAATCACTTTCTTTATATGTGGAAGGCCAAATAGAAAAGAAGAACCACAGATTTGAATAGAAGGATCCGCCCGTCTCCATATTTGACTCAGATTTTCTTGACACAAGCAAAAAGTAGCGCCATGTAACATAACTCGTACGAACTAGCGTGGGCGAGAGTTGACGTCAGTGCTGCGTTAAAAGAACCTTGGTAGAATTGTCGCTTTAAAATTCGTTTATTTAATTTGTTTACAAGAAAAAATACAATGTAAGGTTACATAACGATGATACAATATCCCATGTTTCTTTTTAGCCTTTCTTTAATGATTTTTACAGCCTCTAACAACACAATAAGGCATTTTTATATGGAATATCTTTCCACCGCACTGTACAATTTCCCGCAGACGACTGAGTCGCGAGTGTGCGAAACTTTCGATTTTCACACCTATTCGCTGGGACCATTAGTCGCGCGCGTTGGCCGGGTCCTAACGCCAGTAATATATAAGTCACTGAGAAGAACATTAATTAATCATTCGTGCAAGGCCGTACCACAAAGCTCATCTTAAGACATAAAGTTCAGTCTAAATGCAAGTAGCACGGAGATACCACCCTTTCCAGGCCCGTCTTTATATAGTAATATCAGCCTTGTCTTCTTGTGTTACATAATATGTTTAAGGCTGAGATAACCACTTGGGCAGTGGGCTGTTTGCTTTATTAATTTGTACCTTTTCCGAGTAAACAAGGCTAGGTAAAACAGAAAGGAGACTCACTCGCGCGAACAGACGAGGCCGCAACGCAGACACTCGAACTGTGCGTAGTGCGCGCGCATATGTTTGCGTAGAATGCAGTCCCACTTGAAGCGCATCTTGCAGAAACGACATTCCACTGCGCCGTTACTCTGCAACAAATATTTTTTACTATTATCCACAATGGCGTAATGGCAAGGGCCGCTACCTCCTTCCGGGAGGTCGCGATTCGATCCTGCCACGTACCAATTTGTTTTCGAATTTAGATTTCATATGTACGTTTATCCAACGCACTTATACGGTGAAGGAATCATCGTGAAGAAACCTGCACACGCTTGCGAAGAAACTCGCAGGTTGTGTGTGAAGTAGAACAACCCGCACTGGGCCCGCGTGGTGGTCGACTAAGGCCCGATCGCCCTAATTCAGGGTAGGCTCGAGCCCCTCGGTGGGGACGTGTATGATTATCCACAACTGGTAAGTGCTTGGCGTTATCTTACTTAATGGTAAGTGCGATGATGCCAAAGATGGAAGCAGGTTTACTAAGATTCCCCAATGCAATGGGGAACAAGGTCAGAACATAACCGGCATTGGATAGGAGTGGATGTCTGTCGGCACACTAGACAGGTACTACTGCTGACTAGCCCTGGCCTGGTCAGAGAGCTCCTGAAGCTCGGGAGCACTCCAGCTCTGTAATTTTCTATGGGTATTTTATTAACAAACATTGTTCCACCCTAGGAATCACAGACAGCCCACTGTACCGCGCGTATATGGAGGAAGAAGACACAGCTGCTCATATCCTTTTGGATTGCAGAGTGGTGGCAACATAAAGGACCGAGAGTCTCAGAGACCTAGGACACTCCCAGAATACATAGGCAGCCTGTGGGCTACAGGACTTCTTGAAGGAGCTGAGGTGGCAGTGATGCGTAATGATGCGAATATGGACGCATCGGACGCCTGGTTGTGGTCCGCGAGTTTGCCAGGCTAGCGCGAAGGGACGTCGACGCGTGCATGTTTTGCTAGGCTCAAAATATTTTTATACTAATTACTTTTATAACCACTACTTTCGTGTAGGGTTGTCAATGTGTTATATAAAATAAGTATTTGGCAGCGCAACACTTATAAATTATGTATAACTTAATTTTACTCAATAAATGATTACCATATTATATCAATAATAAATCATAATTTTGTGACAACCCTTCCATTATTCCGTATGTCAGCGCTAGTACCTACGCCGGTGCGACATCAAAGGCGTTGCGATACTGTAGGCAATATCGTAATACTGTGCCCATAGACAACAACATTTCGTTTTTGAAGTGCCCCACATTGCCATCTTTAGGATAATGGATGGTGCAGCTGTCTTTTTTTAAATGGAGATCATAGACCCCACAAAAAACCCAACTCCACAAGAATTGAAATACAAGGGCGCAACTGCCTATCGATTATTTGCACTTTGTTCGTCTTTGTAGAGCTGTCTCTTTCAGTCATGTGAAAGAACAACTATCGTTACTGTACTTTATCTGTGCAACTATCTTTATGTTTGCTTCAGTCACATGCAACTATCTTTCCCTGCAGTTCCAATGTCATGCCCGCCTTAAGTCTTTTTCCTCACAGAAAAGGTTTTTAGAAAATATTGCTTGAATTTATAGGTGGTCTGTGACAGTCCCTTAGAGCATTCTAATCTTTTTATGATGTACAAAAAAAAGAGAAAAACACTCATTGAATGTGATAAGGACGGGTTGACATTTGACTAAAGAGCATATTCACAAAATAGTTTCCCATGGAAAAATACAATAGTAATAAGTAGTAACTTCTTGAAAATGGATGGGCCGATACTAATGAAACTTAATACACATAAGCAAGTCAAGAAATTTTAGTTTGTGGATAGATTACATTTTCAGAAAAATTGCCTCGTCAGTAAATATTAAGATTGCAAATTTTAAGATGAATACGAAGATTAGTTCATAAGAATCTTAAAATTCACAATCTTTTTTTTTTTTAAAATAAAGTAATTTGAAAATATAAACAATCTATCCACAAACTATAATTTCGTGACTTGTTTATGTGTATAAAGTTTGTAGCACGACTTATGTAGTAGGTGGTAGATAGGCCGTGGGTTTGAAATGAAGATGCGTGCTTCCAGATGAAATTAATGTTGTTTGTGAAACGAAAGCCACAGATTAGTAAATATTTATTTTAAGGAAATTTGAATAATGGATATATTGAGATGAATATTGGATGATAGAATTTTTGGTTTCTGAATGATGTTGTCAGTCAGATAGATGAAAGCGCATGTGTGGAAAAGAAATAGATGGAAAGAAAAGAGGGTCGAATAAAAAAAGAATGCATAACAGCGTGCCTCGTTACAAGTTTCATTAGAATTGGCCCATCCATTTTCAAGAAGTAGTAATTTTAAGTTTCTATGGAAAACCATTTTATGAATACACTCTTAAATAAAGCAAAGAGTTGGGGCAGAAAGATCTCAAAGGGAACTGTAGAAGACGTAGCGTAGACAGGCATTGGACTGGTATACTGATGACCTGGTAAATATCGCAGAAAACCGCTGGGTGCAGGCAGCGCAGAACTGGTCATTGTGGAAATCCTTGGTGGAGGCTGATATGATGATGAAGAAGTTGAGTATAAAAGGTGTGAGTTGAAGTACAGTGAGTAAAATATAGAAGTTACCTCAGCATGCCTTAAAACATGATGTCTCTTCATCATCTCTTCTTTAGAGAAACCTTTAAAGCATTCCGAGCATTTGTACGGAGCTTTTGTATACTTTGGATCTTCTGCCCTTTTTCGGAAACGCTCCAATGCTTCCTCTTCACTTAAAGCAGTTTTCTTCCAATTACCTGGCGTTAAGTCAGCCCACTTCCTTGCAATCTTACCTTTCTTTGCAAATTTTGGTTCATGCTTTACTGTTTTCTGTTTTTTCTGAGAACTCTTTTTCCTCTTCTTTAATAAATCTTTCTTCAAAATACTAGTTGCGTTTTCTGACACAAAAACTGCTTCTGGTGGCTTTGGTTCATGAGGTAGAGTTTCTAATTCGGTTTTGACATCATCTACAACCATTTCAGGTTTATTTTCAATACTATTATAGGCAACTTGGTTTTCATCAACTGGATCTGTGACGGGATCTATAAGGTCATCGTGAATTACAGAGTCATCAGTTAGATATGTGTCTACTGTTTCTAAAGGTGTTTCTGTGTCACTGAGTGTTTCTATAGGTGTTTTTGTCTCATTTAACATTTCTATGGGTAGTTCTGTATAAGTTACAGTTTCTATTGGTGTTTCTGTATCACTTTCTGGTTCTGAGTCATCATCACTGTCATCACTATCATCAGAACTAGGTGTTTCATTGTATGTTTTGACTCGTTTTCTTGTTGCGGTCAAAATTTCTATGGATGAAGTCAGTTTTTTGGCTTTTCTGTCTACTTTGTATACAGCTTCGTAAGTCATCTGTAATAATTAAAAAAACTTTATTGAAAAGAAATAACAGGAGTGTAGGTAACTATTGTTTTGAATTGTTGACTAATTCATATTCATATTTTTTTTTTCTTTATTCATATTCTTTATTGAGATAATTACAGCTGAGCAAAAATTATTTAAAAAAAATAGTCACCGGGCCTCTCCAACTAATCTCTCTCAATGTTTGTTGTCCTATGTAGCATTTCTCCTTGAATTTATGAAACTTGTGCAGCAATATAGCACACTCATAACAGAAATACTGTGGTAAGGCTTCATTTTCATTCACCTACAAAGAACAATTAAAAGTAATATTCAAGAACAATCATCTGGCCTAAAAACTAGGATTCTCTGTACTATGGATAATGAATAAGAATAGTTTCAATTTAGCCTTAGGTGCTCTTATTTAGGGCTATTATAATAATATAAAGTTCCTTAACTTCGTTTTAGATTTAAAAAATACAGTTTTTACTGAGTGCCCATTATATTCTGCGATTGAGAGCTTACAAGAATATATTGGCATTCAGTGTCAGAAATGGGTTAGTTAGCTTACACAATCTAAAATCACTGTCTCATTTTTTAAATGTGGGCAGCAGATCTTTTGATACGTAATATAAGGAGCCTAAAAATACCAATTTTAAACAGAGATTTGTTACCATAGATGGGTTATGCACTAACAAACAACATTTGAAAATCGAAGCCATTTACACAATGTTATAGGTAGTTCGCTTCCATTGCACCGAATGCTACAAGAAAAGAGATGCCAATTGGCATCTTTTTTTTGCTTCACTTTTTGGATGCACGTAACCTATCTACCTCCCATTATATATAGCATATCTCTGATTTTAAAGATATTATTTAGAATTGAGAATCGGCAAAATTATATCCATCTGAATTTTGAAGATTGGTTTTAGCAGATATCAACCAAAATGGACACATTATTTTGAAGAGACTTAGTTTAACATGTGAGTATAAATAATCCAAGGGAAAAATATAATAATTGGATTAATTAAAGACCTTCAAAGCCAGCACTTCTTCGTAATATGATTTTAGTTGGTAGCGATCGTATTTGTACACTTTACACTCAGTCCGGAGACATATTCTACATACTTTTAAATCCGACATTATTAGACACCTATACTTAGAATAATATCTGTAAAATGATAAATAATTTAATGAATTCTACGTAAAATTAAAAAATCAATTGTTCCGAAAAGACAACACAAGTCACATCACAATCACAATGCGGCGGCCATTTTTAACTGTCAATGTCACTACCAGTACCAAGGAGCGCCACTAGATTGCAGCCCGTGGATTGCGTATAGTATTGTTCACCCCATCATTTCGCGGCCCGTATTGCGTGGTTCTACGCGTACACAAACTACAGCCCGTGTTCTACGGCTACACTAACTACGCAGCGGACGGCTCAGTTCCAGGGCTTAATTTGAACGCCCTATAGTTTGCAGACTACGGATGACGGGGGTTTAGTTCATGTTAGAGGTCACATACGTAGGTTATGAATCAAATTGTACAGGCTATACATTACGTTCCGTAGTTGGCAGGGTGTAGATTGTGTACAAATAGTTCCAATACATCAGTCCACGAACTACGGGGTGTACACTACAGGCTGCAAACTATCAGCCCGGGCGATAGTAGACGCACCGTGGAACACGGCCCGTATTTTGTGTACTGAATTGCTCAGGGGTATAGTTCATGTTATAAATTTGACCCCGTAAATGTTAATCAGTTTCCCATTTCCGCCTATCAATTCTTATGGGTGCGTTCAGTAAAAGGCCTTATCACATCTGTGCATAGAGGTACCTATGCGTAACATAACAATCAACCTTGACATGAACAACTTGGTACTCTATAATTGAAATAAACTATAGCTAAAGATTAAAACTAAAATTAAATTTTATGCCGAATAGGTCCAAGACTCAGCATGGTGCTGTGGTTTTATTATCTAAAGCCACAGCGCTGATATTCTGTCCGGACCCAAAGGAGGGGAGAAAAAGGAAAAGGGGTGGGCCTACGTACAGAGCGGACTCACTTATCACATTGTAGGATTTAATTGGTGTGAAGGTGATCAATCGGTAAATACAATATTATTATGGTTATAATTACAGTCATCATTACAGCTCATATTACGTCCCAACCGAGGGGCTCGAGCCTACCCTTAATCAGGGCGATTAGACCTTAGTCGACCACGCGGGCCCAGTGCGGGTTGGTCGACTTCACACACAACCTTCGAGTTTCTTCGCAGGCGTGTGCAGGTTTCCTCACGATGTTTTCCTTCACCGTTAAAGCAATCGGTAAGTATGTACGTAAGTTTTTGAAAAACTCATTGGTACATTGGCCGTCCAGATTTAAACCCGGTACCTGTGGTTAGATGGACCGAGTCGTTACCGGTTGAGCCACCGACGCTTTTTAGCCACCGACGCTTTTTATAATTACAGTAAAAGGTTATAATCATTATAGGTTGTAATAATAAGTTAGGTTGGTTTACGATAAATAAATTAAAAAAAAAATGAATAAATATATACTAGAAGGACGACGGACAACAGCTGGAGTAGTTTCATACGTCACACGAGATGGGCGGTACGCCCGGCTTTTTGTTCCTCAAGACAAAACGTACTAATTTTATGCTTGAAGCTGAAAACCGAGACGCACTCTCTTAGAGGTGGAGGTAGGTTGTTCCAGATTTTACTCGCAGCGTATTTAAAACTACCCCGGAAAGTAGTTGTTTTGTGTCGCGGAATGACCAGTAAATACGACGATGCTCGGGTACAGTATTTATTTGTATTGCTGGACCAAGTAAGTTTATCATAGAGATATTTTGGTTTTTTTTACTTTTAATAATACCAAACAGTAACACAGCTAAATGTTTGTAACGTCGGGATTTCATGTTAAGAACATTTACACTATTGAGATACGGAGTGATATGGCTTCTACGTGGGATATCAAGACAGAATCTAGTACATGCATTTTGTATACGCTGTGTTAAACGGATTGTCCTGTGTAGTAAGCGAGGGCCATACACAACATCACCATAGTTTAGTTTAGAAAGAATTAAACTGTCCACAAGTAGCTGTCTGACTGACACGCTAAGGAATTCTCGTATCTGATAGAGTATTTTCAGACGATAAAAGCAATTTTTGACAACACCAGCTATATGCTTCTCAAATCTCAGACTAGCGTCTAGAGTCAAACCAAGATTACGAGCAGTGTGAACATATTCTATCTTTTCACCGGCTACTATTATGTTAGGTTGTTGAAACAAAACCTTTTTTACGAGGTGTTTGGAACCAAGCACCATGAATTTTGATTTCACAGGATTAAGGACTAAACAGTTGCGATTTGACCAATGTACCAACCTCTTAAGGTCGCTATTAATGCTCACAAGAGCCCGATCCAAATTTTCAGGTGTAAAAGAAAGATAAAGTTGTACGTCATCTGCGTACATGTGGTATCTACAATTGTGAAAACAAGTTGTCATATCACTGCTGTAAAGTATGAACAGCAGAGGGCCAAGAATAGATCCCTGTGGCACACCACGTACAACTGGACAAAAAACTGAAGAGTCAGATGAGCCAGTGTCATCGCTCATTTCTACCTTTTGAAAGCGCTGTGATAGGTAACTTTCAAACCATTTAACAGTGTTCACGTCGAAACCATAATATGACATTTTGGACAGCAGCAGATTTAAATTGATGCAGTCGAAAGCGCGGGAGAAGTCCAGTAGGACCATAATAGTGACTTGATCTGCGTCTTGTGCTTCAAGGATATTGCTAGAGACGTCAAGCAATGCAGTGGATGTGCTGCGACCATTACGAAAGCCTGATTGAACATCAGACAGTACAGAAAAAGATTCAAGGAATTCAGTTAATTGAGCGTAGACAACCTTTTCTAGGACTTTAGATAAACAAGGCAGGATGCTAATTGGCCTAAGCTCTTTGATACTAGTCGGATTAGTAACCTTAGGTATTGGATGAACCAGTGCCTTCTTCCGGAGTGTCGGAAAAGTACTAGAGGTAATCGAACAATGTACGATAGCAGTAGCAAAGAATGGGGGAGCGTCATCAAAATCATTTCTAGAGTTAAACCATCTACTCCCGTTGCATTAGATTTTAAACCGTTAATGAACTTGAGTACTACAATCTCATTTACTGTTGTAAGGGAAAATTTACCTTCACAGTACCTGTGGAACTCAAAATAAGTCATGTCAGATAGATTAGCAATGGTTTCACCAGGAACATCTAGAAAATGCTTGTTCACTGCCGTTGGATCCCGCAGATGCAATGGAAGTACCAGATCACTTTTAGGTGGAAGGGCTGAAGATTTGATAATGACATGACCATCTTTGATGAATAGTAATGTGTATCTAGAACGAAAGTGTTTACGTGCTTGTAACTTGTGCACTAATGGATAAGCTTTCTAAAACGTTGTATACAAATAGCAACACCAATTAAAAAAAAATAACACGTAATGAGAGCAACATGAATAAATGTTCTTTCAAAGTATCTTAAGATTAACAGGTATCCAGGTGGGAAAATGGATTTTTACAGGCGCTGTTTAGATTAAGGGAATTGCTATTAGTAGAAGGCAGCCGATAACCCCTATAGGCAGTTTAAAAACTTTGGGTAGCGTGACTCGCCACTAGCTGTACAACCTCCACCAACCCGGATTTGGCCCCCGTGTGTGGAGTATGGCCTAACCAAAGTATATATATTAGTACTTACTAACATACAGTATGGATACTCCCTGCCGCTCTCTAGATTGCGACCTCACCCCCTTGTCACCCATATTGATACAGATTGGTTACAGTTTGATTGTCGACCGCATAAAATTTTTCGTCATTCCCTTATTGAAATGTCATGGCCTGCTGTATGAAGTGTCCAGGGTGTGGCCTAACCTTCCCGAGCTTGGGAAGCGCCCGCCCCCCAGCAGTGGGGACGTTAGAATCCATGGGCGTTGCCAGCTAATGGGTCAATGGGGGAGCAAATTGATTGATAGAGGAAGTGTAGGTGTAGAAAGAGGCAAGCGAAGCGAACCTGAAATTACGAAATTCTTTTGAAATGATTACATTATTCTTTGCATTTTTACTAAATAGAATAAAAGGAGAAGTTGATTACCAGTTGTAACTGAAACAATTTTAATAAAAAATATGAATTTGACTGCATAAAAAAGAGGGTTTGGCAGGTGGGGGAAAATATGTCTTATGTCAAATCTAACGTAACAACGTTACCAAAAATACATCAAGCGGTTGAGGCTACAGGATCAGTCAAAGAAACAGACAAATATACATTAATACACACAAAACTCAATACCCTCCTATTGAGTAGCAGAGTAAAAAGGGGAGCGAAGCGAGAGTATTTTTTTTTTTTGGTTTCTTCTTTCCGGCTAACAAAAAGCGCGGAAAAGGCAAAGGTTACTAAAAGACCATACAGCCAGGTCTGACGTATTTAAGCTTCCATATCTTTTGGATTTGTAATGCTAGTGCCGGTGCATTACAAATCTTCTCTGAAGTTCTTGACAGCATTTGCAGCAGCTACATTCTGAGGTGGAACACCCAGTTGCTGTAAGGCGTCTATAAAACTGCACCTAGAGCAGGTTGGGTTCTCACGTCCTCCTTCGTTTTATTTTGTTGTTCTCCACATTGCTCACGTGCACTAGGCGATTTTCTAGAAAATGCACCACTTTTTAAACAAAATCCTAGCAGAAAACAATCAAAAAACCACAAAATAAAACTACGAATGCGTCTACCACAAATCCCGCCAAAAAACCCCCGCGAGAGTATAATTTTCATTTTAATTTTTTTTAAAACACAGTGATATTTATAGAAAGGCTAAGCCTAGGAAAAGGCTTTATTCAGTTTATTTATACACGTAGCGTAGATACAAGATGACATATTGAAATAGAATGAAGGAGTCCAAAGAGAACGGGATACAAACCACACAGAAAATATATAATAGTAACAAATAAAAATAGTAAAAAAAATTAAAAAAACAAGAATTACTTATCACTTTTTACTTTGATGTTCTTTAAAAGCGTGTTTTATGAACTATATTTATTTTTCATTTTTTAGATTGATCTGTATTTGATACTGGCGATCCAGGCAATCCTGATCAGAATAAAGATAACCTTATGAAATTATTGTATTGTTACTGATTAATGATAAATAAACAAAGTGTGAATTAAATCTGCCCGTTTAAAGTGGGTCGAAATCGAGTGCAAAGGAGTCTGTTACAAACATACAAAATTACAAACATACATACAGGTGAAGCTAATAAAAGCGTGATAAAAACGACCTCACTAAAAAATAATACTTCGACATTTTCGTGTAACAAAATTAGGTTCCGTTAACAGGGGCTTCTTTCTACTCATCATACTGAACAACTTTTGTTACAATATTTATTAGGGACATATATTTTTTGTTTACCAAGATACAGGGTGTTTTTTTAATACCGAGCAAGCCTTAAGGCCGGCCGCAGACGTTCGGTTTCCTAATTCGTTTTCCTAATCAGGATTTCAGATTCTGAATTCCGCGTGCCTACCGCAGACTATTCGTTTTTTTGTATTAGGAATTTACATCGTCAGTTCGAACAGAGAAGCGACTGTGAAAGCACAATGGACGACGACGATGAATTGATTGCAATTGCACTTTTACTGGCGCTAGATAAGAAAAAGAGGAAACGTCGTTACTGGGTACATCCCGTAAACACTCAGAGATTAACAGAGAGTCAATACTATCTCAAAAGAGGAAAGCTACGAGCACACCCAGAAGAATTCTTCAATAGATAAACTAGAACTGAATGGAAATTTCCGTTCGTGTGCGGCGACCGATACAAAATGTATGTGAGCACTGCGTTCAGGGTGACGGACGCCATTAGGTTTTTTTCCGTTCTGACTACCTGAACGCACGGAATGAATTCCGAACCTAACGTCGGGTTTTTTCCGTCCGGAAATAGTAAGGACGTGTGCGCCTTGTGGAACATTTTGTATGGAAATGGAGCATTCATGTTTCCGAATCTGAATTCCTGATTAGGAAACCGAATCAGGAAACCGAACGTCTGCGGCCGGCCTAAGGGGGTGAATCCTGACATGATTCTAAACACATTTCACAAAAAAAGTGTACCTTAACTTTTTATAAAAAAATCTTTCATTTTCAAAAATAATGTACGACTTGAAAAGTTGAATGCACCGTCCGTTCCAAGTGACGCACGCGACGTTGCCACGCCGCCGCAAAGAAGCCTCCGCTCGGCCCCACCGACCGACAATCGACAGTAACGTCCCGCTCGCGTTTGGTGCAGGTTGTGTTTGTGCTTTCGTAATACGCCCGGCGCGCTACGCGAAAATGCCACGTCGCAGTTTATTTTCGAATGCGGATTTCTTGGACTTGGTTTGTTTGTACCACGAGTGTAATGGTAACGTGCCAATGACTCGAAGAGAGTGGATGCGCCGATATCCAAACCGCCGTGTACCAACAAGAGCCAGAATCTCTCTCACTGTACAGAATCTACGAGATCACGGACAATTCGAGACACCTCGATATGCCAGAGGTCAAGGCCAGCCCGGAATTTCAGTACATCTCGAAGAATTCTTGAATACTTTCAAAACGAGCAAACACTTTGAACATTTGATGCGACTGACGTAAGTGAACATTTTTGTAAAAAGCATTGTAAATCTTAAATTCGTTTAATCATTTGTAAATTGTAAATAAGTTGATTCAGTTTTTAAGTAAAACACCTAATTTATAAGTAACAAAAAAATTACCTTCCTAATTTTTAGGGTTCCGTACTTTAAAAGAAAAAAAGGGTCCTTTTTTTTAAATCACTTTGTTGTCCGTCTGTATGTCTGCCCTTTTTGTCAGGAACGCGTGGAGGTGTCAAATTGAAATGAATCAAATCTGTAATCCCTTGAAGCTGTGAAAAAATCAAACTTCTAAGTTAACGTTATTTAAAAATAGCGGTTTTAACGTTCACAAGGGAATATATTCCCGGTGACCTAGAATCATGAAATTTGGCAAGTACACGTGAAGACAAAAATAAAATAAAACGTTAATTTGAAGTTATTCACAAAAAAAATCTAAGTAGGAAGGTAAGGAACCCTTCATGTGAAACTCTGACTCGCGCATCGTTTTTTTTATTGTGTTGTTGCCAGTCAGCTTAATTAGATATTTTGACGGTCCTAAGCCCTTAAATTACGAAGGGAAAACTGACTCAATCTATCGAAATGACGCAGAATGTATTTTGTTTTTTATTTTATTAAAAAAACACTTATTTACTGAAATCCAAAGTTATTCACGATCGTTACGAGGTAAGTAGGTAAAGCCAGCCAACCAGGCAGCCAATTAACCGCCCGGCCAGCCAACCAGGCAGCCAACCACCCAACCAACCAACCAACCAACCAACCAGCCAACCAACCAACCAACCAACCAACCAGCCAACCAACCAACCAACCAACCCACCAACCAACCAACCAGCCAACCAACCAACAAACCAACCCACCAACCAACCAACCAACCAACCAACCAACTGCCAACCAGGCAGCCAATTAACCGCCCGGCCAGCCAACCAGCCAGCTAATTAACCGCCCGGCCAGCCAATTAACCGCCCGATCAGCCAACCAGCCAGCCAATTAAACGCCCGGCCAGCCAACCAGCCAGCCAATGAACCGCCCGGCCAGCCAACCAGCCAGCCAATTAACCGCCCGGCCAGCCAACCAGCCAGCTAATTAACCGCCCGGCCAGCCAACCAGCCAGCCAATTAACCGCCCGGCCAGCCAACCAGGCAGCCAATTAACCGCCCGGCCAGCCAACCAGGCAGCCAATTAACCACCCGGCCAGCCAACCAGGCAGCCAATTAACCGCCCGGGCAGCCAACCAGCCAGCCAATTAACCGCCCAGCCAGCCAACCAGCCAGCCAATTAACCGCCCAGCCAGCCAACCAGCCAGCCAATTAACCGCCCGGCCAGCCAACCAGCCAGCCAATTAACCGCCCGGCCAGCCAACCAGCCAGCCAATTAACCGCCCGGCCAGCCAACCAGGCAGCCAATTAATTGCCCGGCCAGCCAAGCGGCAGCCAATTAACCGCCCGGCCAGCCAACCAGGCAGCCAATTAACCGCCCGGCCAGCCAATCAGGCAGCCAATTAACCGCCCGGCCACCCAACCAGGCAGCCAATTAACCGCCCGGCCAGGCAACCAGCCAACCAACCAACCAACCAACCAACCAGCCAACCAAGCAGCCAACCAACCAACCAACCAACCAACCAACCAACTGCCAACCAGGCAGCCAATTAACCGCCCGGCCAGCCAACCAGCCAGCCAATTGACCGCCGGGCCAGCCAACCAGCCAGCCAATTAACCGCCCGGCCAGCCAACCAGCCAGCAAATTAACCGCCCGGCCAGCCAACCAGCCAGCCAATTAACCACCCGGCCAGCCAAACAGCCAGCCAATTAACCGCCCGGCCAGCCAACCAGGCAGCCAATTAACCGCCCGGCAAGCCAACCAGGCAGCCAATTAACTGCCCGGCCAGCCAACCAGGCAGCCAATTAACCGCCCGGCCAGCCAACCAGCCAGCCAATTAACCGCCCGGCCAGCCAACTAGCCAGCAAATTAACCGCCCGGCCAGCCAACCAGGCAGCCAATTAACTGCCCGGCCAGCCAACCAGGCAGCCAATTAACTGCCCGGCGAGCCAACCAGGCAGCCAATTAACCGCCCGGCCAGCCAACCAGGCAGCCAATTAACCGCCCGGCCAGCCAACCAGCCAGCCAATTAACCGCCCGGCCAGCGAACCAGCCAGCCAATTAACCGCCCGGCCAGCCAGCCAGCCAGCCAATTAACCGCCCGGCCAGCCAACCAGCCAGCCAATTAACCGCCCGGCCAGCCAACCAGCCAGCCAATTAACCGCCCGGCCAGCCAACCAGCCAGCCAATTAACCGCCCGGCCAGCCAACCAGCCAGCCAATTAACCGCCCGGCCAGCCAACCAGCCAGCCAATTAACCGCCCGGCCAGCCAACCAGCCAGCCAATTAAACGCCCGGCCAGCCAGCCAATTAACCGCCCGGCCAGCCAACCAGCCAGCCAATTAACCGCCCGGCCAGCCAATCAGCCAGCCAATTAACCGCCCGGCCAGCCAACCAGCCAGCTAATTAACCTGCCGGCCAGCCAACCAGCCAGCCAATTAAACGCCCGGCCAGCCAGCCAATTAACCGCCCGGCCAGCCAACCAGCCAGCCAATTAACCGCCCGGCCAGCCAACTAGCCAGCCAATTAACCGCCCGGCCAGCCAACCAGCCAGCCAATTAACCGCCCGGCCAGCCAACCAGCCAGCCAATTAACCGCCCGGCCAGCCAACCAGCCAGCCAATTAACCGCCCGGCCAGCCAACCAGCCAGCCAATTAACCGCCCGGCCAGCCAGCCAGGCAGCCAATTAACCGCCCGGCCAGCCAACCAGGCAGCAAATTAACCGCCCGGCCAGCCAACCAGGCAGCCAATTAACCGCCCGGCCAGCCAATCAGGCAGCCAAATAACCGCCCGGCCAGCCAATCAGGCAGCCAATTAACCGCCCGGCCAATCAACCAGGCAGCCAATTAACCGCCCGGCCAGCCAACCAGGCAGCCAATTAACCGCCCGGCCAGCCAACCAGCCAGCCAATTAACCGCCCGGCCAGCCAACCAGCCAGCCAATTAACCGCCCGGCCAGCCAACCAGCCAGCCAATTAACCGCCCGGCCAGCCAACCAGCCAGCCAATTAACCGCCCGGCCAGCGAGCCAGGCAGCCAATTAACCGCCCGGCCAGCCAACCAGGCAGCAAATTAACCGCCCGGCCAGCCAAACAGGCAGCCAATTAACCGCCCGGCCAGCCAATCAGGCAGCCAAATAACCGCCCGGCCAGCCAATCAGGCAGCCAATTAACCGCCCGGCCACCCAACCAGGCAGCCAATTAACCGCCCGGCCAGCCAACCAGGCAGCCAATTAACCGCCCGGCCAGCCAACCAGGCAGCCAATTGACCGCCTGGCCAGCCAACCAGGCAGCCAATTGACCGCATTGCCAGCCAACCAGGCAGCCAATTAAACGCCCGGCCATCCAACCAGGCAGCCAATTAACCGCCCGGCCAGCCAACCAGGAAGCTAATTAACCGCCCGGCCAGCCAACTAGGCAGCCAATTAACCGCCCGGCCAGCCAACTAGGCAGCCAATTAACCGCCCGGCCAGCCAACCAGGCAGCCAATTAACCGCCCGGCCAGCCAACCAGGCAGCCAATTAACCGCCCGGCCAGCCAACCAGCCAGCCAATTAACCGCCCGGCCAGCCAACCAGCCAGCCAATTAACCGCCCGGCCAGCCAACCAGCCAGCCAATTAACCGCCCGGCCAGCCAACCAGCCAGCCAATTAACCGCCCGGCCAGCCAACCAGCCAGCCAATTAACCGCCCGGCCAGCCAGCCAGGCAGCCAATTAACCGCCCGGCCAGCCAACCAGGCAGCAAATTAACCGCCCGGCCAGCAAACCAGGCAGCCAATTAACCGCCCGGCCAGCCAATCAGGCAGCCAAATAACCGCCCGGCCAGCCAATCAGGCAGCCAATTAACCGCCCGGCCAATCAACCAGGCAGCCAATTAACCGCCCAGCCAGCCAACCAGGCAGCCAATTAACCGCCCGGCCAGCCAACCAGCCAGCCAATTAACCGCCCGGCCAGCCAACCAGCCAGCCAATTAACCGCCCGGCCAGCCAACCAGCCAGCCAATTAACCGCCCGGCCAGCCAACCAGCCAGCCAATTAACCGCCCGGCCAGCCAGCCAGGCAGCCAATTAACCGCCCGGCCAGCCAACCAGGCAGCAAATAAACCGCCCGGCCAGCCAAACAGGCAGCCAATTAACCGCCCGGCCAGCCAATCAGGCAGCCAAATAACCGCCCGGCCAGCCAATCAGGCAGCCAATTTACCGCCCGGCCAGCCAACCAGGCAGCCAATTAACCGCCCGGCCAGCCAACCAGGCAGCCAATTAACCGCCCGGCCAGCCAACCAGGCAGCCAATTGACCGCCTGGCCAGCCAACCAGGCAGCCAATTGACCGCACGGCCAGCCAACCAGGCAGCCAATTAAACGCCCGGCCATCCAACCAGGCAGCCAATTAACCGCCCGGCCAGCCAACCAGGAAGCTAATTACCCGCCCGGCCAGCCAACTAGGCAGCCAATTAACCGCCCGGCCAGCCAACCAGGCAGCCAATTAACCGCCCGGCCAGCCAACCAGGCAGCCAATTAACCGCCCGGCCAGCCAACCAGGCAGCCAATTAACCGCCCGTCCAGCCAACCAGGCAGCCAATTAACCGCCTGGCCAGCCAACCAGGCAGCCAATTAACCGCCCGGCCAGCCAACCAGGCAGCCAATTAACCGCCCGGCCGGCCAACCAGTTAGCCAATTAACCGCCCGGCCGGCCAACCAGTCAGCCAATTAACCGCCCGGCCGGCCAACCAGGCAGCCAATTAACCGCCCGACCTGCCAACCAGTCAGCCAATTAACCGCCCGGCCAGCCAACCAGGCAGCCAATTAACCGCCCGGCCAGCCAACCAGGCAGCCAATTAACCGCCTGGC
Organism: Coleophora flavipennella; assembly: GCA_947284805.1. NCBI lineage: Eukaryota > Metazoa > Arthropoda > Insecta > Lepidoptera > Coleophoridae > Coleophora > Coleophora flavipennella. The sequence goes on along the minus strand of OX369259.1, from coordinate 12,758,003 downwards.
CAGCCAACCAGCCAGCAAATTAACCGCCCGGCCAGCCAACCAGGCAGCCAATTAACCGCCCGGCAAGCCAACCAGTCAGCCAATTAACCGCCCGACCAGCCAACCAGGCAGCCAATTAACCGCCCGGCCAGCCAACCAGCCAGCCAGTTAACCGCCCGGCCAGCCAACTAGCCAGCAAATTAACCGCCCGGCCAGCAAACCAGGCAGCCAATTAACCGCCCGGCCAGCCAACCAGGCAGCCAATTAACTGCCCGGCGAGCCAACCAGGCAGCCAATTAACCGCCCGGCCAGCCAATCAGGCAGCCAATTAACCGCCCGGCCAGCCAACCAGCCAGCCAATTAACCGCCCGGCCAGCGAACCAGCCAGCCAATTAACCGCCCGGCCAGCCAACCAGCCAGCCAATTAACCGCCCGGCCAGCCAACCAGCCAGCCAATTAACCGCCCGGCCAGCCAACCAGCCAGCCAATTAACCGCCCGGCCAGCCAACCAGCCAGCCAATTAACCGCCCGGCTAGTCAACCAGCCAGCCAATTAACCGCCCGGCCAGCCAACCAGCCAGCCAATTAAACGCCCGGCCAGCCAACCAGCCAGCCAATTAACCGCCCGGCCAGCCAACCAGCCAGCCAATTAACCGCCCGGCCAGCCAACCAGCCAGCCAATTAACCGCCCGGCCAGCCAACCAGCCAGCCAATTAACCGCCCGGCCAGCCAACCAGCCAGCCAATTAACCGCCCGGCCAGCCAACCAGCCAGCCAATTAACCGCCTGGCCAGCCAACTAGCCAGCCAATTAACCGCCCGGCCAGCCAACCAGGCAGCCAATTAACCGCCCGGCCAGCCAACCAGGCAGCCAATTAACCGCACACCCAGCCAACCAGCCAGCCAATTAATCGCCCGGCCAGCCAACCTGCCAGCCAATTAATCGCCCGGCCAGCCAACCAGCCAGCCAATTAACCGCCCGGCCAGCCAACCAGCCAGCCAATTAACCGCCCGGCCAGCCAACCAGCCAGCCAATTAACCGCCCGGCCAGCCAACCAGGCAGCCAATTAACCGCCCGGCCAGCCAGCCAGGCAGCTTATTAACCACCCGGCCAGCCAACCAGGCAGCAAATTAACCGCCCGGCCAGCCAATCAGGCAGCCAAATAACCGCCCGGCCAGCCAACCAGGCAGCCAATTAACCGCCCGGCCAGCCAAACAGGCAGCCAATTAACCGCCCGGCCAGCCAACCAGGCAGCCAATTAACCGCCCGGCCAGCCAACCAGGCAGCCAATTAACCGCCCGGCCAGCCAACCAGGCAGCCAATTAACCGCCCGGCCAGTCAACCAGGCAGCCAATTGACCGCCTGGCCAGCAAACCAGGCAGCCAATTGACCGCCCGGCCAGCCAACCAGGCAGCCAATTAACTGGCCGGCCATCCAACCAGGCAGCCAATTAACCGCCCGGCCAGCCAACCAGGAAGCTAATTAACCGCCCGGCCAGCCAACCAGGCAGCCAATTAACCGCCCGGCCAGCCAACCAGGCAGCCAATTAACTGCCCGGCCAGCCAACCAGGCAGCCAATTAACCGTCCGGCCAGCCAACCAGGCAGCCAATTAACCGCCCGTCCAGCCAACCAGGCAGCCAATTAACCGCCCGGCCAGCCAACCAGGCAGCCAATTAACCGCCCGGCCAGCCAACCAGGCAGCCAATTAACCGCCCGGCCGGCCAACCAGCCAGCCAATTAACGGCCCGGCCGGCCAACCAGCCAGCCAACTAACCGCCCGGCCGGCCAACCAGGCAGCCAATTAACAGCCCGACCAGCCAACCAGGCAGCCAATTAACCGCCCGGCTAGCCAACCAGGCAGCCAATTAACCGCCCGGCCAGCCAACCAGGCAGCCAATTAACCGCCCGGCCAGCCAACCAGCCAGCCAATTAACCGCCCGTCCAGCCAACCAGGCAGCCAATTAACCGCCCGGCCAGCCAAACAGGCAGCCAATTAACCGCCCGGCCAGCCAAACAGGCAGCCAATTAACCGCCCGGCCAGCCAACCAGCCAGCCAATTTACCGCCCTGCCAGCCAACCAGCCAGCCAATTAACCGCCCGGCCAGCCAACCAGCCAGCCAATTAACCGCCCGGCCAGCCAACCAGCCAGCCAATTAACCGCCCGGCCAGCCAACCAGCCAGCCAATTAAACGCCCGGCCAGTCAACTAGCCAGCCAATTAACCGCCCGTCTAGCCAACCAGCCAGCCAGTTAACTGCCCGGCCAGCCAACCAGCCAGCCATTTACCCGCCCGGCCAGCCAACCAGCCAGCCAATTAACCGCCCGGCCAGCCAACCAGGCAGCCAATTAACCGACCGGCCAGCCAACCAGCCAGCCAAATAACCGCCCGGCCACCCAACCAGCCAGCTAATTAACCGCCCGGCCAGCCAACCAGCCAGCCAATTAACGGCCCGGCCAGCCAACCAGCCAGCCAATTAACCGCCCGGCCAGCCAACCAGCCAGCCAATTAACCGCCCGGCCAGCCAAACAGCCAGCCAATTAACCGCCCGGCCAGCCAACCAGGCAGCCAATTAACCACCCGGCCAGCCAGCCAGGCAGCCAATTAACCGCCCGGCCAGCCAACCAGGCAGTCAATTAACCGCCCAGCCAGCCAACCAGCCAGCCAATTAACCGCCCGGCCAGCCAACCAGGCAGCCAATTAACCGCCCGGCCAGCCAACCAGCCAGCCAATTAACCGCCCGGCCAGCCAACCAGGCAGCCAATTAACCGCCCGGCCAGCCAATCAGGCAGCCAATTAACCGCCCGGCCACCCAACCAGGCAGCCAACTAGCAGCCAACCAACCAACCAACCAACCAACTGCCAACCAGGCGGCCAATTAACCGCCCGGCCAGCCAACCAGCCAGCCAATTGACCGCCCGGCCAGCCAACCAGCCAGCCAATTAACCGCCCGGCCAGCCAAGGCAGCCAATTAACCGCACGGCCAGCCAACCAGCCATCCAATTAACCGCCCGGCCAGCCAACTAGCCAGCAAATTAACCGCCCGGCCAGCCAACCAGGCAGCCAATTAACTGCCCGGCCAGCCAACCAGGCAGCCAATTAACTGCCCGGCGAGCCAACCAGGCAGCCAATTAACCGCCCGGCCAGCCAACCAGGCAGCCAATTAACCGCCTGGCCAGCCAACCAGGCAGCCAATTAACCGCCCGGCCAGCGAACCAGCCAGGCAATTAACCGCCCGGCCAGCCAACCAGCCAGCCAATTAACCGCCCGGCCAGCCAACCAGCCAGCCAATTAACCGCCCGGCCAGCCAACCAGCCAGCCAATTAACCGCCCGGCCAGCCAACCAGCCAGCCAATTAACCGCCCGGCCAGCCAACCAGCCAGCCAATTAACCGCCCGGCCAGCCAACCAGTCAGCTAATTAACCGCCCGGCCAGCCAACCAGGCAGCCAATTAGCAGCCAACCAACCAACCAACCAACCAACCAACTGCCAACCAGGCAGCCAATTAACCGCCCGGCCAGCCAACCAGCCAGCCAATTGACCGCCCGGCCAGCCAACCAGCCAGCCAATTAACCGCCCGGCCAGCCAACCAGGCAGCCAATTAACCGCCCGGCCAGCCAACCAGCCAGCCAATTAACCGCCCGGCCAGCCAACCAGCCAGCCAATTAACCGCCCGGCCAGCCAACCAGCCAGCCAATTAACCGTCCGGCCAGCCAACCAGCCAGCCAATTAACCGCCAGGCCAGCCAACCAGCCAGCCAATTAACCGCCCGGCCAGCCAATCAGGCAGCCAATTAACCGCCCGGCCACCCAACCAGGCAGCCAATTAGCAGCCAACCAACCAACCAACCAACCAACCAACCAACTGCCAACCAGGCAGCCAATTAACCGCCCGGCCAGCCAACCAGCCAGCCAATTAACCGCCCGGCCAGCCAACCAGCCAGCCAATTAACCGCCCGGCCAGCCAACCAGCCAGCCAATTAACTGCCCGGCCAGCCAACTAGCCAGCAAATTAACCGCCCGGCCAGCCAACCAGGCAGCCAATTAACCGCCCGGCTAGCCAACCAGGCAGCCAATTAACTGCCCGGCGAGCCAACCAGGCAGCCAATTAACCGCCCGGCCAGCCAACCAGGCAGCCAATTAACCGCCCGGCCAGCCAACCAGCCAGCCAATTAACCGCCCGGCCAGCCAACCAGGCAGCCAATTAACCGCCCGGCCAGCCAACCAGGCAGCCAATTTACCGCCCGTCCATCCAACCATGCAGCCAATTAACCGGCCGGCCAGCCAACCAGGCAGCCAATTAACCACCTGGCCAGCCAACCAGGCAGCCAATTAACTGCCCGGCGAGCCAACCAGCCAGCCAATTAACCGCCAGGCCAGCCAACCAGGCAGCCAATTAACTGCCCGGCGAGCCAACCAGGCAGCCAATTAACCGCCCGGCCAGCCAACCAGGCAGCCAATTAACCGCCCGGCCAGCCAACCAGCCAGCCAATTAACCGCCCGGCCAGCGAACCAGCCAGCCAATGAACCGCCAGGCCAGCCAACCAGCCAGCCAATTAACCGCCCAGCCAGCCAACCAGCGAGCCTATTAAACGCCCGGCCAGCCAACTAGCCAGCCAATTAACCGCCCGTCTAGCCAACCAGCCAGCCAATTAACCGCCCGGCCAGCCAACCAGCCAGCCATTTAACCGCCCGGCCAGCCAACCAGTCAGCCAATTAACCGCCCGGCCAGCCAACCAGCCAGCCAATTAACCGACCGGCCAGCCAACCAGCCAGCCAATTAACCGCCCGGCCACCCAACCAGCCAGCCAATTAACCGCCCGGCCAGCCAACCAGCCAGCCAATTAACCGCCCGGCCAGCCAACCAGCCAGCCAACCAACCGCCCGGCCAGCCAACCAGCCAGCCAATTAAGCGCCCGGCCAGCCAACCAGCCAGCCAATTAACCGCCCGGCCAGCCAACCAGGCAGCCAATTAACCGCTCGGCCTGCCAACCAGGCAGCCAATTAACCGCCCGGCCAGCCAACCAGGCAGCCAATTAACCGCCCGGCCAGCCAACCAGGTAGCCAATTAACCGCCCGGCCAGCCAACCAGGCAGCCAATTAACCGCCCGGCCAGCCAACCAGGCAGCCAATTAACCGCCCGGCCAGCCAACCAGGCAGCCAATTAACCGCCCGGCCAGCCAACCAGGCAGCCAATTAACCGCCCGGCCAGCCAACCAGGCAGCCAATTAACCGCCCGGCCAGCCAACCAGGCAGCCAATGGACCGCCCGGCCAGCCAACCAGGCAGCCAATTGACCGCCCGGCCAGCCAACCAGGCAGCCAATTGACCGCCCGACCAGCCAACCAGGCAGCCAATTGACCGCCCGACCAGCCAACCAGGCAGCCAATTGACCGCCCGGCCAGTTAACCAGGCAGCCAATTGACCGCCCGGCCAGCCAACCAGGCAGCCAATTAACCGCCCGGCCAGCCAACCAGGCAGCCAATTAACCGCCCGGCCAGCCAACCAGGCAGCCAATTAACCGCCCGGCCAGCCAACCAGGCAGCCAATTAACCGCCCGGCCAACCGCCCGGCCAGCCAGCCAGCCAGCCAGCCAGCCAACCAACTGCCCGGCCAGCCAACCAGCCAGCCAGCCAACCGCCCGGCCAGCCAACTAGCCAGCCAACTAACCGCCCGGCCAGCCAACCAGCCAGCCAACCAACCGCCCGGCCAGTCAATTAGCCAGCCAACCAACCGCCCGGCCAGCCAACCAACCGCCCGGCCAGCCAACCAGCCAGCCAACCAACCGCCCGGCCAGCCAACCATTATTTAATCAATTCCTCGTTCTCAACTGGAACATTTCCTGAACTCTTGAAAATTTCAATAGTGAAGCCACTGTTTAAAAAAGGCAGTAAAGAAGAAGTCAAAAATTATCGCCCAATTACGTTTATCCCAATTTTTTCAAAGATATATGAAACGTGCATGCTTAAGAGACTTCTTTAATTTTGTGATAAATATAAGCTTATTAATGATGAACAATTTGGATTTCGGAAAGGAAAATCGACTACACTAGCTCTTTTCTCTCTACATTATAATTATTCTGACTAATGTTAACAAATATTTTATGACTACAGGGATTTTCCTTGATCTTTCTAAGGCATTTGACAGAATTCAGCTTTCCAAATTAGAAACGATTAGAGGTCCTACGCTTGAATGGATATCATCATACCTAGTTAACAGACAACAATGTGTAGTTATTAAAAAATCAGACAGCAAAAACAACATAGTATCGTACTCCTCTAAATATAAGACAAATAAATATGGCGTTCCTCAGGGAAGTGTGTTGGGACCAATCTTATTTATACTATACGTAAATAGTATTACTGACATAACTAATCATAAATGCATTTTATACGCTGATGATATTTCCATTATAGTAACTTCTGACAAAAAGAGTACTTCAATCGAGGAACATGAAAACGACATTAATAATACATTAGAAAAAATAATAGACAGGCTTGACATTAATAATTTGAAAATTAACTTGAATAAAACTAATTATATACAATTTAATAAGTCTTTTAATAATAAATATAATTACAATTTAGACATTCAGTATGAAAATTATACAATCAACGAGGTTAATAAACATACATTTCTAGGAATAACTATAGATCAGAATATAAACTGGAAACCACAAATAGATAATGTATGCTGTAAAATAAATAGATTTCTGTATGCTCTCAAACAGGTCAAAGATTGCACTAACATGAAAACGGCTTTATTAACATACCGTGCATACGTAGAGTCAGTTTTACGTTATGGTCTTATAGCTTGGGGAAATAGTACTGACATGAATCGAGCCTTTATTGCTCAAAAAAAATGTATTCGCGCTATGTATGGAATCCCACCCTTCGTATCTTGTAGATCACTCTTCAATAGACTTGGTGTTTTACCGCTACCCTTGCTCTACATTTATGAAATTTGTATATTTGTACGGACAAATAACGGACTATTTAAAAGAGCATGTGATGGAAGGATCAGATCCCGCAGGGACCCAGAAAAGCTAGTGTTTCAAGAAATTCCCAGGTCATTTGTATATGATAAAAGTTGCCCGACGATGTGTATTCGCATGTATAACAAAATACCACATGAAATTAAGGATCTAAACAATAAACAATTCAATATCAAATTACATGAGTGGCTGAATGACACAGACTGTTATAGTATTAAAGACTTTTTAAATTTCTAGATTACTTTAGATGAAGATTGACTTTATTTTGTACTAGCTGTTTCCCGCGGCTTCACCCGCGTGGACAACGTTTCTATGACTTTACGAGGGTGTGCAGTGCGCGAGCCGCATGCGGCTCGCGAGTGTAGAAAAATGTAGCCTATGTGTTAATCCAGGTCCTAATCTGTCTACCTACCAAATTTCAACAAGATCCGTTCAGTAGATTTTGCGTGAAATAGTAACAAACATACATCCATACATTCTTACAAACTTTCGCGTACATAATACTAACTTTTGCCCGCGGCTTCGCCTGCGCGGAAATCGTTGTAATGACTGTTTTAGAGGGTGCGCGGTGCACGAGCCGTAAGCGGCTCGAGAGCGTGGACATTATGTTTTTCCAGATCCCTCGGCAACTATGTCAGGATATGCTTATTAGTAAATCATATTATGTCATTTACCACCCCCTCAACCATCTCTGTGCAAAAAATCACACAATTCATTGTTCCGTTGTGATGGTAAAGAAATTAACCAAAAAAGAGTATATTTTCAGTTCCCTCAGGAACTGCATCGGGCTATGCTATTTCCACGGGATGAAAAGTAGCCTATGTCCTTCCTCGTGACACAGGCTACCTGCATGCCAAATTTCATTAAGATTGGTCATGGCGTTGAAGCGTGAAAAGGTAACAAACAAACACATTTTCACATTTATAATATTACTAGCTGTTTCCCGCGGTTTCACCCGCGTGGACAACGTTTCTATGACTTTTCGAGGGTGCGCAGTGCGCGAGCCGCAAGCGGCTCGCGAGCGTGGTAAAAAGTAGCCTATGTCTGAATCCAGGTCCTAATCTGTCTACCTACCAAATTTCAGCCAAATCCGTTCAGTAGTTTTTGCGGGAAAGCGTAACAGACAGACAGAGTTACTTTCACATTTATAATATTAGTAGGGAGTAGGGATGTTTGTGATTAAGATTAAAATATTTTGCATAGGTATATATACCGTATATATATAATAACCGATTTTGATGATTCTTTTTTGTTGGAAAGAAGATATCCCAAGGGTGGTTACCATGATAAGAAAACCAGGATCTGTTGATCCCAGGGAAATTGAGGGCAACCCTCAATAAAATTTATATATATATATATATATACGGTCGAATTGAGAAACTCTTTTTTTGAAGTCGTTTAAAAATCATCATCATTATATTAGCCGAAAAACGTCCACTGCCCGACAAAGGCCTCCCCAAGGATTTCCACGACGGCCGGACCTGCGCTGCCCGCATCCTGCGGTTTCCCGCGGCTTTCACCAGATCGTCAGTCCACCGCGTGAGAGGCCTGCCTACACCATCTTTTCCGGTGCGCGGTCGCCACTCAAGAATTGTACTACCCTAACGGCTATCTGTTCTACAAGCTATATGCCCTGCCCACTGCCACTTCAGTTTAGCATTCTGTGAGCTATGTCGGTTACTGTGGTTCTCCTGTGGATCTCCTCATTTCTGATTCGATCGCGTTGACCTTGAGCCTTCTTATGAGGCCCATTGTAAGCGACCATGTCTCAGTTCCGTATGTCATCACTGGCAACACACAATGGTCAAAGACCTTTGTTTTGAGACACTGCGGTATTTGGTGCGTGAAGATATTGCGAAGCGTCCCGAACGCTGCCCAGCCGAGTTGGATTCGTCGATTGATCTCTTTCTTGAAGTTGGACCTACCTATATGGCTGGACTGTTTGTCCCAGGAAAACATATTCGTCAACAACTTCCAGTGTAGAGTTTCTAACCTTTAGAAGGGACAGAAGCCATGAACAAACAAAAAATATGCCGGGTTGGGTATCAAATGACTGGGTTGGTATTTTATTTTGTACAATAAATAGTATATAAACAAACATAGAAACAAATAAAATGGCTTAATTAGCTCATTTAAAAAAAGCTGTTGTTAGTGGCTTTGCTTGCATGCACCCGATAAATGGGAATAATCCATTATTCAAGAAATAAAATAATAAACCATTATTTAAGAAGCCAAAGATCCTCCCCCTTCAATGTCTTTACATCTTTGAAATATCTAAATTTGCAAGAGATCATCCTGACCTCCTTATGACAGCTAAACATATTATGTTTCCGAGAAACACCAGAAATCAAAAAAGACTTGTACATGAATTTGCTCCAAAAACTTCACGCTATTTGAAAAATTGTTACTCAATGGCCATCACAGTTTGTAACAAACTACCAAAAGATTTAATAGTTATGGTACATTTCTTCTCGCTGCAAACAGCTGGTATTATTATTAAGATTTAGTTGGCTATTATAGCGTAGGTATTTACGCTTTTGTATGGGAGTGATGTATCTGTTACGAAGTAACTATTTAGTAATCTGTGGTATAGTACGGAACCATAATATCGCGAGTTCAACTCGCACTTGGCCAGTTATCCTTTTTAAAAGCTTTTATTTAACTTGCAATGTATGTATATTTGTTCGGATGAAATCTTGCAAGCTAAATTTGACCCACTTCCCGATTTTCGATTTAGCTGAAATTTTGCGTGCATATGTATATCGCGTGACAATGCATTATTAAAAGCTTGTACCTCAAAGTTTTGAGGTTTTTCGAGAATCATTCCTTTGTATACACCTATTAAAGTACCAAAATGCCAAACAAGATTCTATGTCACCTGGAAGTAGTTTAAAAAAAATTGGTAAATGGTAAGGAACCCGAATCTATTCTTTGTACACGCTTAATACTTATCTTATCTCGATGCCAGATTTCAGGTTTATAAGTTACCTCGAAGTGGTCTACTTATATATTTTGATGAGTATTAGTGATACGGAAACCTTGGTGAGCGACTAAGACACACTTGGCCATTTTTGAAAATTTTACTACCTCGATACCAAATATAAAGTTTCTGAGTCCCTTGAAAATATATATATATATATATATATTCTATATAGTATGTGTATGTTGGATAGTATACTTAAAACTGTTTTGAAAATTTTAGCAACTAGTATCTCATCTGTGATTTTAGCACATTTTGGTTTGAGCTGTGCGTTGATAGATCAGTCAGTCAGTAATTACGTCACGAATTCTTTTCAGAAACCGTTTCTTTTTAGAAACCGTGACATAATTACTGTTTAGTTAATTAGTTGCTTTCAAAACAGTTTTAAGTATATCCAACATACACCTACTTCCCGAGATAACTTACCACATGGTATTAGAAATAAAGTGTTTACCAAGAGAACTATGACTCAGTCGGTCATAAAGATATTCGGCCGTCCATATCTCAGAAAATGATAAAAAAAATATTTATGAAAATTGGAATTCTAGGTGTTGTTCATGAACATAATTAATTTTAGTGTTTCTTTTTCGTCAATAGGTCTTAGAAAAATAGTGGAAGGGTTATTACTTATCAAAGTGTCACAAGTAGGATTCGAATTTTGTTTATTAGTCTTTAAAAAATAATCATTAAAATATTACAAATGTCCTGAGGGTTAATATATGTCATGTTATTGTATTGAATAGAATTAATGTCAGAGCTATATATATTCCTATTTACAGTCGAAGTAATTACATCCCAAGTAGCTTTACATTTGTTCTTCTTTGATTTAATGTATTTGTTATTAATTTTTTTTTTGCGATTTTTGAATACATTTTACAAGAATGTTACTGTAACGTTTGAATTTATTTTTATGTATGTCTATGTAAGGTCTTATGTAAGGAGTAGAGTAAGTAGTGATTTCAATACTCATTGGTCCGAACTGTAAGACATAAAAAGCATATATTTGTACCTCGCGTTGATGTCTTTTGTTTGTTAAGAGAATAGGTAATCGACTATGTGGTTGTGTGTGTGTGTGTGTGGAGGTGTGGTAGTACGGAGCCCTCGGAGTTGTAGTTCGACTCGCACTTGGCTGGTTTTTTATGTTTTCGTTGTGTGATATTTTCGTAGTATAGTCAATGTATTTTCGCAATATTTTCTTTTCGGATTCAAGTTCAAGTGATTGATTAAATGAGCTTTGTTCGGATTTCAGTGTGTTTTATTTAAGTGAATTTCTGTTAAATGTGATATTTTCTCTTCTTCAGTTACTGATCACAGTACCAAGGGTTGTCACAATACTTTACAATTAAATGAAAGAAAATGCCATTACGTAGAAAAATTACTTTAATAGTGTAAAATCGATATTTGAAGGTACCTTAGATCTCTGATATAACAGTAACTAAAAAGTTCAAAATGTCGGCCATTTTTTTCAATTCTGACAACGGATTCATGATAAGGGAGCTCAGGGACCCCCAGATACCGATTTTGGAAGCAATCGGCCCAGTAACTAAAAAGTTCAAAATGGCGGCTACTGTTTTGAATTCTGACAACGGATTCGTGATAAGGGACCTCAGGGACCCCCAGATATCGATTTTGGAAGCAATCGGTCCAGTAACTAAAAAGTTCAAAATAGCTCCATTTTTTCCAATTCTGACATGGACATTTATCGATTTTGGAAGCAATCGGTTAAGTGATTAAAAAGTTCAAAATAGCGGCAATTTTTATAAAATCTGACAATGGATACGTGATAAGGGACCTTGACAGATATTGATTTTGGAAGCAATCGGTCCACTAACTAAAAAGTTCAAAATGGCGGCCATTTTTTTCAACAACGGATTATAGTATGTATGTCATATTCGGAGAAAAACCACCCCAATAATACCTATAAAATGATCCATATCAGGATCTTCAAGGCGAGAGTGACTAGGCATTATTTGAGTTTGCGTGTACCATCCTCGACTACATCGTCACTTACCATGATGAGGTGATGATGAGATGAGAATGAGATGTCGTCTAACTCACACAAAATTTTAATTTGAAAAAAGTATCGATAATTATTATATATTATATTTATATAATAAATTATTAAAACTCTTTGTTACAATATTTTATTAATAATTTTAAATTTATTAAAAAATAGTTGTAGCAAAATTATTAATTTGAAATTTATTAAAAAATAATTCCAACGAAAGGTTTAAATATTTATATAAATCTAAATATATATAACTCAAAGGTGACTGACTGACTGACTGACATAGTGATCTATCAACGCACAGCCCAAACCACTGGACGGATCGGGCTGAAATTATAATAAGGGCTAGTTATACTATAACTAGTGGATGCCCGCAGCTTCGCCCGCGCAGATCCCGATTTTAGCGGTTCGTTTGGGAATTTCCCAAAATCCTTTCTTAGCGGATGCCTACGTCTTAACATCTACCTGCATGCCAAATTTCAGTCCGATCCATCCAGTGGTTTGGGCTGTGCGTTGATAGATCACTGTCAGTCAGTCAGTCAGTCAGTCACCTTTGAGTTATATATATTTAGATTTTAATAATTTTCAAAAATTATGAACCGTAATAAATCAAAAGATAATAATTAGCCGTGCATGAATAATTGATAATAAAAATGCAACGAAACGACTCTCAATGAATGGGCCCACTACGGACTACTGTATGGATTCTTAGACTGTGGTAATACTATGCAAGTGTTGTGGATACGCTCTACTCAGGAATCTGAACAACTTAACCAATCTGTAAAATAATTGTTCTTATCATGTCGATTAAAAACTAAATTTTATTGTATAACTTGGTGCAGGCCTCCCACTCAGTGGACCGACGACCTGGTTAAGGTTGCGATAAGCCGCTTGATGCTGTATGAATATAAAGTTGACCAGCCTGATCGGTCAACTCTTTATGGAGTCGTTATTCTTTTTCTGCTGACAACGGTTGTTCAGTTTTATTAGAGTATTACCAACCCAGTCACACTGTTTGAACGTTAATATACGAACGCACAAAATTGAAAACGCCAAAAATGTTTAGAAACCACAAAATTGAGAAGTTAAACTGACGACGTTTTTTTCCAGTGATTGGTACCTACACACTTGAAATTCCATATCTTGCCATTTCACATCTATTCGCTCTAGGTATCACTGACAGCCCACTATGCAGAGCGTGCATGGAGGCTGAGGAGACTGCTGCCCACATCCTATTGGATTGCAAGGAGCTAGCACAGTACAGGGTCGTGCACCTCGGTGAGCCGAGGTCGCTTCAGGAAGTCGTCAGCAACCTTCGGGGGCTACTGGGCTTCTTGGAGGAGCTGGACTTGCAGTGATGCCGGCCAAACACACAAAATGGGCGCAGTGGTCGCCTGGTTGCGGAAACCAGCCCGCCCCTAACAACTAATAACAACCATATCTTGAAAACTACTTAACTGATTTTGATAAAACTTGCACTGTTCCCTAAGTAAAAATATACTTAATCCTATAATTGAGGGTGCACGATGGGCGAGCCGCAAGCGGCTTGAAAGCGTGGAATTAAGTTTTACCCAGATCCTCTCATTTCTCTGGAATAAAAAGGAACCTATATTTTTCTCCACATTTCAATTTAAGCTCTGTGTAAAAATATAATCTATAGATAAATAAGTATAATAGAGCTGTTGCTCTTAATAATTTCGTATTCAAAAACATTTGGATCGGGTATTTCGAAAACTCGAGAATTCCAGTGCAACAAAGTTTTGGTTTATTAAAAAAAACTGAACTGTTGTTTTATAAAAGTTTGTAATTTATGTTGTTTACAGCCTGGTCTCAAAATGTGAAAATAAACTGGCTAAGTGTACTTTCTTTTTTTATAAAAATTATGGATTTTTCATGTTATTAAGAAGAAATTAAAAATACATATTTTTATGCATAACATTTTATTTATTAAAATTAAATCGATCGTCTTCAGGGTCAGGTCTCATATGTGTCAATTTTACATGTTGATGAGCCATGAATTTTAGTGTATCTCAAAAACATTAATACTCCAAGGACTTTTTGACAACAATAATTGATTTAAATATTTTTATATGGGAGGTCGTAGAATATTTGTGTTTCTGTTTGACTATCACATACGTCTATGAGCCACAGATTAAAAATCGTCAAAAATTTATAATTGAAAAAAGTGTGACTTTTGGGCTTCCTGAAATACCCAATTCTGAATCGGGCATTTTAAAAACCCCACAGTTCCAGTGCAAAAAAGTTTTGCGAAATAAAAAAAAAACAATCTGTGTAAATATGTTAAAGCCTTGGTTAGTTATTTGTTTTAAAAAAATGTTGTTTACAGCCTGGGGTCTCACAATGTGAGAATGAACTGGCTAAGTGTACTTACTATATCTGTTTTTGACAATTATTGATTTTTGGTGTTACTGAAATACTATGTATTTGTGTAGGAAAAAAATGAAAAAATATACTCTTATGCATCTTTTATTTATTAAAAATACAATCAATCATCTTCAGGTCTATCATATGTTTCATAGTTACATGTTGGAAAGACAAAAGTTTCAGTGTATCGCAAAAACACCAATATGTACTTCAAGGAGTTTTTGCAACACAGGTACTTTTATTTTATATGGGAGTTGGTGGAATATTAGTTTCTGTTTGAGTAGCACGTATTATGTCTATGAGCCACATATTAAAAATCGACAAAAAGTGAAAATCCAAAAAGACTAAGGCTTTCTGAAATACTTACCCAATTCATTTACTTAAGAATATGGTTTTTAAGGTACCAAGTAACGTAACATTAGTAATTTATTGCGCTACGATACAAAATATGTTGACCAAAGTTACATAAAATAAAGCTTATATTGGCGCGCGCTGCAATGTGGCAGTTAAAAATAAACACAAAATAATATTTTCCATGTAAAAGACTCACCAATTTGAAAAATAAAACACTAATTAAAATAAACTGATTTGACCTTTATTCGACCTACCTGGACAGTAGGTAGTGGTACTCTTCCACGAGGCACTCGCCTTGCAGAGTACCAGGACAAGCGTCTTGGCGGCAAGACCTACCGTAACTGGTCCTTGTCTTCACCTTATGGTGTTGGCAGGAATAGCGGCCCCCACTGTTATGCCCTAGGGTAGGTAAGTGGGGACGCTATATCATAAACCTGGAAGTCTAGCGTATCTGGTAGATATACGAGAGGGGATGACCTTTATTCTCTAAGCAATTCAGTTGTAAATGTCAAATTGAGGTAAAATCAAGGTAACTTTGGTAGTTTTGAAGCAAGGTAACTTTTTTAACTTAATCATAACATCAAGTATATTTTTGGGTATTAAATATATTTTATGCCATAAATATTGTTTAATTTTATAAGAAATTGTTACAATTTAAATTATTTTCCAGCATTTTCCAAACCCAAGGCCCTTAGGCTATGCAATGAGTAGAATTAGTGAGTGCTTGAAAAAAATTGGCCAAGTGTGATTTGGATACGCGCACCAAGGGTTCCTTACCATTACACCTCTCCACACGAGTACCTACCTACAACAATGATAACTATACTTTTTAAACAAAAGACATCAATGTGAGCAACAAAAATGATCTTTTTTTTCAGTTCAAACTCCTTAGAGTGAGTAAGTATGACTTGTACGACTTACACTGACTGATGGACAGTTTTTAATATTTGTTTATTACTTTAGAATTAGTACTATCATACCAAATTTCACGCTTTGATGTATTACCGTTTTTTTAAATACAGAAATTACAATTAAATTTTGGGTCCCCAGGAGGCTCGAGTTTCCACACAAATTAATATAGTTCTGCTTTAATACAAAAATACATGCCGGATTGAATCCAAACTTTGTAAAATGCAAATATATTGAATAAGACGACATATCAATGTTTATACATAATTAGTTTTCGATGTATATACTAAAAATGGAAAAAAATAAGAGCAGTTTCAAATTCATTACAAAACTAAATTAAGCCTTTGTTTAGTTATTTACTACAATGAAAACTTATTATACAAACAACGATATGTGCACTAAAATTCCCAATCGTTCAGTCAACGAACAGGTGGAAACAAATATAATTTTCCGCTTTATTTTTTTTGTTATTTGCTATTAGATCCCCCCATAATAGCACATACTTATTCTGTAAAAACTTCAGCCGGCTACCTATTCTACAAAGTTTGGATTCAATCCGGCATGTATTTTTGTATTAAAGCAGAACTATATTAATTTGTGTGGAAACTCGAGCCTCCTGGGGACCCAAAATTTAATTGTAATTTCTGTATTTTAAAAACGGTAAAAAACAGCCCTTTAAAAGTTAAGGACAAACAGACAGCATTGTAGACTTAGTAACATCCCGTGATATGGCACGGAACCCTAAAAACACCCTGTTTAATAGGCAAAAATCGCAAATAAAGAAATAGCCTAGTAAATACTGCATTTTATTAAAAAAAAAAACAGAATGGTAACGGAAGTCAAGCATTTCATGGTGATGTCACAAAATGACTGCTACTTATGGTAGAATGACTGGTAAGTAAGTATACGTAACTAAAAATGTAACCTCTTGGCTACTTATTGATTCTACTAATGAAATTGATCAACTTTCTAGGGACCCTATTTATACCTACCTGCTCAATTCCTATTTATGAGACTTGCTCATCTCATAGGTACTACATAGGAAATTAAGCAGCATAACTGTACCTATAAACAGTCCAAAGACTGTGAGTTTATAGTCATCCACCAATATCACAATTTATTTACTGCATCTGCATAGGTATTAAAGGAGTTTAAGGTACTTATTATTTTGTTTTTGTTGCTGTCATCCTATGGTACCCTAGTGGTACATACAAAGGACCTTCGTGGATCGACGCCATCCCTCAATGTCCTCTACAACTCTCCAGCGGAACCCTGCTACCCGCAGTTCGGCCTCGATGGTTGCCACGTGTGGACCGGATGGCCTATGGCCATCGATGTCCGCCTACACCCGCTCATCTGCCATGTGAACGCAACGTAACCATAGCAGAGTTATCCTATTTTCTGGGCAGTGTGTCCCTATCCACTTTCACACTCGTTGTCGTTGAGCGATTATCGTTGTTTGATTTACATCGCTTCGAGTAATCTTCGTTGCTGATTGTGTTCGGCCAGAAGATGCTGAGTATGGAACTTATGCTTTTGTTAACGAACACTTGCAGTTTTTTCGTCAATCCTTTCGTCACTTTCCATGTCTTACAGCAGAACAGACATTACGAACGATGGAATAGATCTTGATCCGCCACGCCGGGTGAGCTGGAGTCCCAGACAGGTTTTAGCTGGGCGCACGCGCCTTTCGCCTTCTTCCTACCTAGTATTAAAATACTTATGGTGAATTCTGTACCTAAATAATTAATAAACAAATTTTGCTAAAAATCTCAGAATAAACCAAAACAAGCATACGGCGATAAAAGTGAGGCCACTAATGTGCTTGCTTGTATGAAAGGAACTACCAAGACTACGTAACTACGTATTTTTATGGTACTCCTCACAGAATAGATAAAAGTTACTTTTTGTAAGTACCTAAATCGGTGTAGTTTTAACGTTTTGGCCCTTCTAAATCCTGCACACCTACCTAGTGGTTCTTTCTAACTTACTTATCTCAAAAAGTTTTAAATCCGACCTAAAATAGTAATATGACATCTAAGGCAATGGGCCAAAGAATAAAGACTAACGTACTAACTTACGGGACAAAAATCCTTAATTCATTACTTTTTATAATGAACGCATTCAAAGAATAACGTTTACTTAACACTCAAAGGTCAATGTCCTGAGACACGAACTACACCCCCGTAATCTACAGTACACAATCTGTAGGGTTGGTTACTTAAGCCTTGAAAGTGGCTGCTCGCTGCGTAGTTTGAGTACCGCGGAGCACAGCCTGTAGATGGCGTACCGCGGAATACGGGCTATAGTTGATGTTCGCGTAGACCATGGACTACGGGGTCAAATCTTTTACATGAACTACACCCCTGAACACTTCAGTACACGTAATACGGGCCGTGTTCCGCGGTCCGTCTACTATTGCCCGGGCTGATAGTTTGCAGCCTGTAGTGTACACCCCGTAGTTTGTGGATGTATATTACGTAACTTCATCTATTAGCTCGTACAATACGGGTAAAGAACTACGGTGGCCCGTACCATTCACCAGTGTAGTGTATGTAGGGTAGGGTAGGGTAGTGTAGGGTAGGGTAGTGTAGGGTACTGTAGTGTATGTAGGGTAGTGTAGGGTAGGGTAGTGTAGGGTAGGGTAGGGTAGTGTAGTGTAGGGTAGTGTAGTGTAGGGTAGGGTAGGGTAGGGTAGGGCAGTGTAATGTAATGTAATGTAAGGCGGTACGTAGTTCGCCGGGACAGCTAGTAATAATATATACTTTGCCCCTAGGCTTAGTAATAGTAGGTCATCTTTGCCGAGGTTGACTTTTAGTCTAATTTGATTCGTAACTACCTTTGATTTCGTTATTGTTGGTTAATTTCGTGTATTCATATAAGTATAAAAATATTATTTCATACTTTTGAGTTAATTTATTTATGAAATCAGTTTTTACTTTTTTTTAACTTTTATTTTTATTTTTTTATTTTTAGTGATAATGCTATCTATGGTAATGGTAATGGTAAGGACGGGCTGGTTTCCACAACCAGTTGCTCGATGCGCCCATTTTGCGTGGTTAGCTGGCATCACTGCCAGCTCAGCTCTTCCAGGAAGTCCAGTAGCCCCCGCAGGTTGCCGACGACTTCCGGGAGTGTCCTCAGGTCACCGAGATACTCGGCCCTGTATGCTGCCACCTCTTTGCAATCCAGAAGGATATGGGCAGCTGTCTCTTCGGCCTCCATGCACGCGCGGCACAGTGGGCTGTCCGTAATTCCTAGGGTGAAAAGATGTTTGTTAAAGTAACCGTGTCCAGTGATGACTGCTGTTACCTGTCGGAGCTGGAGTCTACCCAACTTCAGGACCTTCCTGGCCAGGCCATGGATAGTCCGTGATAGGGCCAGTCTCGCCTGATGGCAGGTATCAAGTCCTGTCCAATACCGGTTATGTTCTGACCTTGTGCGCTGTCGCAGAGTTGATCTGAACCAGACTGTGGGGAGGGGTAAGATGGGTCCCGGTCCCACAGCTACGAGTTCTGACCCTCTCCTTGCTAGTTCGTCGGCTGCGTCGTTTCCTCGTGAACAGCTGTGTCCTTTAATCCACTGCAGAGTTACGTTGCTGTGGTGACATACCTCCGTCAGTCTTTGGTGACACTCGTGTATTAGCCCTGAAGTAATGACATTACTTTGCAGGGCCAGTAGAACTGCTCGACTATCTGAGAGGATACGGATAGAGTAGTTCCGTACTCTTCTAGCGGTGACTGCATTGGCAGCCAGAATGATGCCCATA
This sequence comes from Coleophora flavipennella, assembly GCA_947284805.1. Lineage (NCBI taxonomy): Eukaryota > Metazoa > Arthropoda > Insecta > Lepidoptera > Coleophoridae > Coleophora > Coleophora flavipennella. The sequence goes on along the minus strand of OX369259.1, from coordinate 12,738,631 downwards.
CATTATGCCTGAAAGACTGTGTTGTACGCACCGAGTGGTCTGGCTATCCTTATGTTTAAATCTTCTGAGAACACCCCTCAGCCGGTCCCTTCGCCAGTTTTAGACCCATCTGTGAAGATTCGTAGGCCAGTTAGGTTCTGACCTTCCCAGGAGTCTTCGAAGAGCTGTATGCTATGCTATCTATGTAACGACGTTAAACCTAATCACCTAAGGAATCGCCAAAGGAATCATAATGTACGTGTTTCATTATCCAATACAGAGTCCTGTGGCTTCCATCATCATCTCAGCAGCGTGCAAGTTAAGGAGTCAAATCTTCCATCATCAGCTCACCTGAATAATTTGAAAGAATATAACAATCGGTCTATACGTACCTGTATTCTACGTTTATATAAGTATTTAAAGAACTACCTTCTATTCTTAACCGTTAAGGTTCAACATGAGATGATGATTAACACACGCAAAAACTTGAATAACTTAAAAAAAAACATGAAACACTTAATAAGTTCCTATATAATTTGAGGGTTGCCCTTGGGATTCCATCATCATTTCCTGAATTGGTGACAGATATAACTAGGTCTACATATCTACGTATAATATATTATATCACCTAACCGTTAACGAGTTAAACTTTACATCATCAGCTCATCAAGATGAGATGACGACTACCAGACGCAAAAACTTGAATAGCTTTAGAAAATACATAAAACACTGAATACGTGCTTATAAAGTTTGAGGGTTGACCTCTATTTCCCTGGGATTCCATAATTAGATGGCAATGAAACGACCTCGGACGTATACACTTTGGAATAAAAAATATATTTGAAAATCGGTTCACAATTAACAGAGTAATCGGTGCACATACATAAAAAAACTGGCCAAGTGCGAGTCAGAATCACACACATAGGGTGCCATGCCATCATAGTTCCATCATTATGGTGCGATGGCGCTAGTTTCTTCAGTTCCGTACTAACTATCATACTAGATGACGCTAGTTTCTCCACGTTTTTTGTATGGAGACTTTAACTTTTTTTAATATTTAGTATTTTTGTTATAGCGGCTACAGAAATACATCATCTGTGAAAATTTCAACTGTCTAGCTATCACGGTTCATGAAATATAGCCTGGTGACAGACGGACAGACAACGAAGTCTTAGTCTTAGGGTCCCGTTTTTACCCTTTGTGTACGGAACCCTAATAAACAAACAAGAAGATAGAACCTCCTCTTTTTTTGAAGTCGGTTAAAAATGAAATTTTAGTAGGTTCCAGAATGTTGATATAAAAGGGGCGAGTGACAAAAATTATTTGTTTATTTAGTATTTTTGGTTGAGTATGTATACTTATGAGTAAATTTTCTTTCTAACTTTCTATTATAAGCATAGGTACGAGTATAATCCTTTCAGCTTCCATTTACTTTCTCAGCACTGTTATCTACTCTTTACGAAGCTACACATTGGCTAGACACCTTTCATTTGAGCTGATTACCCCGAGCTGGCTTCAGCCGGCAGGATGCGAGCAAAGACCTAATGTTTCGTAAGGACAGGCTCATTTGGCGTTTTAAAAATCCAGTCAAGTGCCAGTCGGAGTCGCGCACCGAGCGTACCGTACCACGGCACCTCTCCATGCAAGTATAAAAATTATAACGAAATCTGACTTAATAATCAGACTCAGTATAAACTGGCTGTTAAAACGCCAAAAATTGTAATCAAAAAAATCCTAGTCAGAATTCAGGAGAACGAAAACAAAGCACATGAAATTGTTAAAAAAAACAGGCTAAACTGAGTTTTTTTTAAATCCTCAATTAAATAAATAAATTAAATTTAAATTAAAGCCCTTGACATCATCTCACCTGATAGTGATGTGTAGGTGACAATGATGCCGAAGTTCCATCTTTGTACATATAAAAGACATCAACGCGAGTAACAAAAAAAAGCTCACGGTGCTAAATGAAGAATTAGCACCGTGAGCTGTTTTAAATCATAGTGAAGATAGAATCGCAGTATAATGTATTTTTCAATTTAGGTCCTAATCTATAGTCCGTAAAGATATCAATAAAAAAAGCAAAATGTAAACAAAAGTACTATGGAATTGACATTTGAAACTATCAAATCTGTACAAAGTTTGTTTACATTGTGTTTTTTTTTATTGATATAAAGTATACCTTCGGGTGACCTTGAGCCTTCTTATGAGGCAAATAGTAAGCGACCATGTCTCAGTTCCGTAAGTCATAACTGGCAACACACACTGGTCAAAGACCTTAGTCTTGAGACACTACGGTATTTGGGACGTGAGATATTGCGAAGCTTCCCGCCGAACACTGCCCAGCCGAGTTAGATACGTCGATTGATCTCTTTCTTGAAGTTGGACCTTCTTAGCTGGACTGTTTGTCTCAGGTATACATATTCGTCAACAACTTTCAGTGTAGAGTCTCCAACCTTAAGAGGTGTGGGTGCGACATTGACATTTAACATCCATGTTCATTTTAAGACCCACTTGTTGAGAGACTTTACTGAGGCCATCGAGCATTGTGCTAAGGTCTTCCATAGTCTCAGCCATGACCACGATATCTTATGCGAATCGGAGGTGGGTTATATACTCGCCGCTGATATTGATGTCGAATCCACCCCAGTACAGAAGCTTGAAAACATCTTCCAGGGCGGCGGTGAACAGTTTCTGAGATATAACGTCTCTCTGCGTCACCCCTCGCAGCAACTGGGTAGGTTTCGAGTTCTGGTCCTGGAGGCGAACCGACATGGTGGCGTTTTCATACAGATACTTCAACACCTCGATGTATCGATGGTCAATTTGGCACTGCTGGAGAGACTGTAGCACAGCCCAGGTTTCGACTGAATCAAAGGCCTTCTCATAGTCTACAAACGCCAAGCATAGTGGCTGATTGTACTCTTCAGTCTTCTGTATAACCTGCCGCAGCGTATGTATGTGGTCTATGGTAACTAAAACCTTTTTGGATACCGGCTTTGTCGGAAGGCTGGAAGTCGTCAAACCTGCGTGTGAGACGATTCGTAATGACTCTCGAAAACAGCTTGTAGACATGGTTCACATTTTTGCACTTTTTCAATGATTTTTTATCGTTTCAATTCAAAACAACAGATATTAAAAAAAAAAAACGAGCGAGACCTACAGTACTCGCATATGATGTGTAACAAATCACTGTTACACATTTCCGCCCCATTTCACGAAATCACTCCCACAAATTGCAGGAAAGCGAGAGCAAAGCTCATTCGTCAGATCGAATAGCGCGCTCTTTCGCGACTTCCTGTTACACATTTCCGTCCCATGTTACACATTTACGTCCCATTTCACGAAATCACTCCCACCAATTGCAGGAAAGCGAGAGCAAAGATGTTACACATCAAAAAAAAAACGAGCGAGACCTACAGTACTCGCATATGATGTGTAACAAATCACTGTTACACATTTCCGTCCCATTTCACGAAATCACTCCAACAAATTGCAGGAAAGCGAGAGCTAAGCTCATTCGTCAGATCGAATAGCGCGCGCTTTCGCGACTTCCTGTTACACATTTCCGTCCCATGTTACACATTTCCGTCCCATGTTACACATTTACGTCCCATTTCACGAAATCACTCCCACCAATTGCAGGAAAGCGAGAGCAAAGATGTTACACATCAAAAAAACTACGAGCGAGACCTACAGTACTCGCATATGATGTGTAACATGTGACAAAATACTTATGAAATTAACTAATTATCGGGTCGTACATTCACGGGCCGACCCTTCGAATAGTAGTATGTCATCTTTGCCTTTGCCATCACACTAGGCGGCATGGCTATGACAACCTTAGTTTTCGAGAATTAAAAAACGTTCGCATTTCCTGTTACACATTTCCGTCCCATTTCACGAAATCACGCCCACAAATTGCAGGAAAGCGAGAGCAAAGATGTTACACATCAAAAATCCAACTGGTATATTGAAGTATGTGTTTAGACTAATCGACAAAAAAATCAGAGGTAATTAATCGGTCTAGTTTGCCTGTATAATACAAATCTCTGTTTTAAACATGGAACTACTCTAATAATAGTTCAGTAGCTTTAAAAGAGGTTTCTTTGATATTATTTTTTTCTGTTATTATAATAGGTAACGAATCGTATTTCTACAACTGACAAAATGAATAAACAATTTCTTTTTATTGAAACGAAGAATCATGTTACAAAATATCACTTTCATCTGTTTTTTTAATTGCTGAGAAAAATGAGATCCTTACGACCAAAGTTTCCAATGCGACGCATTATGTAGTATTACATATTATGTAACGGTAAATTTTTGAAGTAAAATGTTCGAAAGGCCAGGTTTTAGGTGGATTGATATGTCTATGGATGCAAGATAACGTTGGGTGCAGCGGGATGAAATTGTATCGTCTTTCGTAATAACCAGAGCCCTGCTTACGAAGGGGCCTGGGGCCAAAAAAAAATGGACAGACCTAATGCTCAGGAAATCTTTTTTATATTTTCTGGATTATTTAGATGAAAATACTGAGAAAAATAATAAGAATTTTTTTAGGCCAAAATACTGGGTGTTAAAGGTGTTTTTTTTTAATTGACACGTAATGAGCACATTAACCCCTTTACGTGCATCATTAATATTAGATCATCTTTTCTTCACTGCAGTGGAACAATAAAGTGTACAATAAAAAGTGCAACAATCAAAACCGGCGAAGTGCGAGTCAGAACTTCACAGATATAGAAACCAAAACACATAGAATAGGGTTCCGTACCATCATACTACATGGCGCTAGTTTCTTCAGTTCCGTACCGTCATACGAGATGGCGCTAGTTTCTTCAGTTTCGTACTGTCATACTAGATGGCGGTAGATTCCTCACGATTCAAAAAAACACGTTTTTTGTATGGAGACTTTCACTTTTTCTAATTTTTAGTATTTGTTGTTATAGCGGTAACAGAAATACATTATGTGTGAAAATTTCAGATGTCTATCTATCACGGTTCATGACATACAGCCTGGTGACAGACGGACAGACGGACCGACAGCGAATTCTTAGTAATAGGGTCCCGTTTTAACCCTTTGGGTACGGAATTCTAAAAAGTACCTAGATTCTTAATTCAGATTACTAAATAGGTTTTAATCATAAGATCCCCGGCTCTCTTCTTTGCTAATAACGTAATTGAATTATGGACTTGGATCAAATAAAAGTTAAAAAAACCCAACGTCAATTCAATGTGAAACCATTCAAAACTATTCCAAACCTATATGTATGTAGACGCACACATAAAGTACCTTTCATTAGAATTTTCCAACAATGTAAACAATAACCTAACCTAAAAATTAAACTATTTCTTTATAAAACAATTCTGACACCAATGTTTTCGGTTATTAATGTCACATGTTATGTAACATTATTGATTTGTAACATTAATAACTAAAAACATTGGTAAGTATCGGAATAGGGATGACGACAGCATCAGAAATAAATTATGAACTCTTGATCACTAAATTTCCCTCCTACTTAAAGCTTAATATTTCACAAACAGATCCCTGGATCGGAAAAGTTGCTCCATACCCCCACACCCAAAGAGAATATAACAAACTACGTTTTTACCCACACCCACACTCTCCCAGTACCGTGCCTAGTTCAGTGTCGATCTTTGACGCGAGAGCACGCTTATCGAATCGTGGTTTTTAGGGTTCCGTAACCAAAGGGTAACAACGGGACCCTATTACTAAGACTCCGCTGTCCGTCCGTCTGTCTGTCTGTCCGTCTTTCACCAGGCTTTATTCATGAACTGTGATAACTATACAGTTGAAAAGTTCACAGATGTAGGTATTTCTGTTGCCGATGCCGCTATTGGCAACAAAAAGTGAAAAAATAATATCTTCATAATTATTTTTTTTAACGTGAAGAAACTAGCGCCATCTAGTATGATGGTACAGATTTTTTTTAACGTGAAGATTGGAACCCTTTGTGTGCGGTTCTGGCTCGCACTTGTCCGGTTTTAATTTTGCGATAGTAGTTTTATGTTCTAAGTACTTTAAATAGTATACTACACTTGTAAGTTTTGTGTGTTCAAAAATAGCTATTAATTTTTGTATGAAAAAGAAATGGCGAGCACGAGCAATGACAACAGGCGGAGAAAAGAATCGTTTAAAAAATCAGTTGATTAAATTAAATAAGTAGGTACATTTATCTGATACAAATATTTTTTAATTTCAAGTAAAAAATATTTCATAATTTTCATACGCGCGGAGGATTGAGATATTATGTTAGTATCGATAGCGCAATATCTACTCAATCACAACTCTAGCTCATTACGTAAAAAAATCCTTATGATTTCTCCGAGCTCGCGCGCGGACTGTAGGTACTGTGACGCCTATCTCCAGTCAACGGGGGCTAACTAGCTAGGGCTGAAAATGGCTAACGAATAATGGAAATCTTTGTTTAACTGTAAAACTTTTTTTTAAAGTACTTTTAGGGTTCCTTACCTCAAAATTTAAAAATGGAACCATTTTAGGATCACTCGTGTCTCTGTCTGTATGTCTATCCGTCTTTTACAGCCAATTTACTCCGAAACTACTGGACCGATTGAGTTAAAATTTGGTACACATATGTAAGTCGGTGACCCAAAGGCAGATGTGTAACGTAAATAAATGAATTTTTAACATTGCATTTAAACGCCACCTTTGCGGGTAAATTAGTTTTTTTTTTAAGTTTTGCAAACTCTATCGTGTGACATATCAAATGAATAAGCATGTTGTGACAATCTCCAATATGTATTTTTATAATTTTAAATAAATAGTTTAGAAGTAATTTAAGACAAAAGGCGAAAATTGACCATCCTGCCCCCCCTCCGAAACTACTGGGCCTAAAATTTTGAAAAATTTACATTATATGAGATTGAATGCATAGATTACAGGAAAACCTATAAGAAAGTCTCCCAATGGAAAAAATAAATTTCCAAAGTACAGAATAAATACACCCCCATTTACCTATAGCAAAGTATGTACTGAGAGGTCTTGTTCTTTTTGTAGTTAAAGTTTTGGTGCGGAACCCAGTTTGAGTGATCCCAAGTCACACTTGGCTGGATTTTTTATAAAAAACCAATATTTTTTCACTTCGCTCTGCCGGCTGGCTGATTTTTATGGCGACTAAATCTAAATAAAACTATGTAGTTGTTCTGTGAAAATCGGTATAATTCCAATAGACATATCTGAACTTCTGTCCCAAGTAAAGGAGAAGGCTTCCAAAGAGAATGTAAACGCATTGACTTAAATTATCTTTGGTTGAGGGGGTAGGAAGTGTCATAGACTGCTTATCAGAATAGCCCGATATAGTTCCTGAGGGATCTGGAGAAAACTCATGTCCACGCTCGCGAGTCACTTGGGGCTCGCGCACTGCTCACCCTCAAAGACAGTCATAAAAACGATGTCCACGTGGGCGAAGCCGCGGGCAACAGTTAGTATATTACAGATTGCTTATCAGAATAGCCCGATATAGTTCCTGAGGGATCTGGAGAAAACTCATGTCCACGCTCGCGAGTCACTTGGGGCTCGCGCACTGCTCACCCTCAAAGACAGCCATAAAAACGATGTCCACGTGGGCGAAGCCGCGGGCAACAGTTAGTATATTACAGAATGCTCATCGAATAGCCCGATAAAGTTCCTGAGGGATCTGGAGAAACTCATGTTCACGCTCGCGAGCCGCTTGCGGCTCGCGTACCGCTCACCCTCAAAGACAGTCATAAAAACGATGTCCACGAGGGCAAAGCCACGGGCAAAAGCTATGTTAGTACATTGATTTTCGAGGTTTTTAAGGTGCAGTAACCATAAATGAAAGAAGGGAAAAATCATCGTTATCATTATCTTAATATCACACCTTTTATTACCAAAGAGGAACTACTTATTTTGATCATCATCATTATCATATCAGCTCATATACGTCCCCACCGAGGGGCTCGACCCTACCCTGAATTAGGGCCTTAGTCAACCACGCGGGCCCAGTGGTTGTTGGTCGACTTCACACGACTTTTTATTTTGATCACTGGCTGTAATTTCCTCTAGGAAAGATGTCTTCAGGTGTCCCTGTACATTTGATTACAGAAGTGTATGAAGGTCGCGTTGCACACGTCCGTAGGTGTAAATCTAAATGCCTTACACGTAACCGTGGGTGATGTTAATTGCAACACCGGGCAACAGTATTTTGCCCTTTTAAATTTAATTAGGCATGTTCATTTTAAGGCAAAATGTTTGATTATTAAACATATTATATGAACTATATTTATGAATTTGAATAATGAATGAATACCTATACATTTTTATACAGAACATCAAATACTTACTTAAAACTATGACACGATTAAAATACCTACGAAGGTACTTAATTCTAATTTGATGGACTGCAAAAAGGCCTTGGCTTAGTATAAGCTCAAGATTTTTTAAAAAAACCGGCCAATTGCGAGTCGTACTAGCAATCCGAGGGTTCCATACTACCACATCTCTGCACACAATTACATAGTATATTGAAAATAACTGGCCAATTGTTAGTCGGACTAGCACTCCGAGGGTTCCGTACCACCACAACTCTCCACACAACTACATAGTATTATTGTTCACGACGCCATCAGACTCCCACAGGCCTAAACAAAGATCTGCTGGGCCCATTGAGTTTCGTGTCTTAGGCCCACAGGTAGGGACGCGGACTCGACTGAGATACGCAGCGCCAGGGGTTCACTGCTTAAAGCCGCTAAGCGAATACTAATTCAAGTATAGGGTCCGCAAACGGAGACACAAGCTAGGCCTAGTGACGCAGGGGACACAAAGTCTTCGCAACCCAGGGGACACCACGCAACCTACTGGCGTTCTTTGTGGCCTTAAGCACTGAAGGGGAATGTTTATATCTAATGCAGTCCCTGTGGACTGTTCCTAATACATCAGGTACAAACAATCTACAAATAAAACAGTTACCTACACAAACAAAGACAGCAATTTACATCTAGCTACTCACCAATATCGAAGCAATGCGATTTCCTCGTAGGTCATTCGTTTGGTGGAAAAAGTAGGTAGTGTCAGGTGTGTGTGTGTGATGTATGTATGTATATGTATGTTTGCCACAAGGACCTATCTTTATTATTTATTTATTTATTTATTTTAGGAAGACTAACAGCAAAATATTAAATAGTATATAAAACTTATAAATAAATACAGTGCTATATATAAGTCTCCGCCGATAGGTACATAGGTAGGAGCGAACACATATGAATATTAAAAAGTATATAAAAAGAAAATAAAAGGTATGTATAAACTACAACATAAAAAGGCGGTTTCATTAACTATTAAAGAATTCAGAAGCCAGCAACCTTCGGACCGTTGTTTTCCCTTTAATAGGTGCAGCAATCCTCCTATTCGGGTCACCTCGTACGGTCGGCAGATAGATACGGTTCACAATAACTCGACTTACAAGTCAACCACGAAGTTCATACATTTATTCACAATCAACAAACTCAAACACGGTCAGTCTTATAGGTACAAGGCCGGGTCTGTGCCAAGTAAAAATCACAGAACATACGCGCGGCACGTATAACTGACACAATTCATGCTGAATTTCGGTGTTCGTACAAATTCCATCGTCGTTTTTATTACACTGCCTAAAAAAAATACTATCTTCCGTATTTGGTAGGTAGGGCTTAGTGGTAGTACTAAATTGTACGAGCCTGTCGCGAACCGACTATGGTCCGCGAATCACATGTAAGTAAATGGCAACAGAGAGAGAGAGAGAGAGAGCGATATGACATTTGTCAATGGTCTGATGACGCATATTTCTTTTATACTCTTTTTTCTGCCGGTGTGAACGTGTGAAATTGAATAGCCTCGCTCCGACTATCGTGTGGTGATCATGGAATTCAGCTAAGTATTTACGACAATTAACTTTAAACTATGTTGTGTATCCAGATCTGGTTGAATGCGCATTTATACGTGTACTTATTTTCTTGCTGTCCTTGAGTATGTGAGATGCGGAGCCAATGGGCCATGCTTGTTACAGCTACGGATCTGTTGTGTATTTGATTCCGACTAAGAAATGTACGGTCGATGCTATAGTCAAGATATGTTACGGCTGTGGAACTATAGTGTGATGATACCGACCTGGAGGTAAGGTCGATGAAGTGGCTAGGATATTTCGGCTGCTGTGATATTGTGTAATGATATCGACCTGGAGGTAAGGTCGATGTAGTGCCTAAGATATTTCAGCTGCTGTGATAATATACTCCAGTAGTTGTCGTTACGAAAGGGTCAGTACCTATGCATGCGGCATGATCGTCCGAGTACGGTTCATGCTTGCTAACATGAGAAAAATGCATCTCACAACTCACCGGGTCCTTGCCAGACTGTAGGCTTGGATGGACCGGTTGTAATCATAACTGAAACCATTTTACTTGTAACCATTGGTATCAATGTCCTGAATCTTACTGACACCAAGATAGTCGGTTTCAATGATTGTTTACTCTGTGCAGGTCTCCGAGTCGGGAATCAACAGCTGGATAAATGTAACGTGCGCTGAGATAGTAGAGAGGACTAAAGACTGGTGAATGGCGTAGAGTTCACCAGAGGATAGCTAAGGTATGACTTCACTATGGAATTTTGTTTTATTCGGGGTTGTCTGCTATGTTAGTTACACCCATATAAGTGGCACACTAATTCTAGTCACCTCTCATCCTCATACCGAGGATTGAGTGGCACACACATGGCACCGACATGGTAGAAGTACCGGGAAGGCAGACATCTCGCGACAGTGCCCTTGGAGCTTTAGCCATCTGGCTCGCAAATAAGGACTCACAAGGGATTTGCGGAGCCGCGGCTTGCCGTATTTCGCACTCAAAGGCCCTAACCGACTCACTACAACGGGCGCGACACGTGCGTCGCCGCTCTAGGCCCAGTAACCGACTGCCTCAGTAACAGATTGCGCACTCGGTGTGCTACCACGCGGCCGGCCGCGCTGGCCAAACTGGCTCAAACCCATTCAGCGTGCCGTTCGCCGACACATAGCGCGAATCTAGTTAAGTTCTAAACTATAATGAAAAAAACTGGCCAATTGTAAGTCACCGCCGTACCACCACAACCCTCTACAAAACTACATAGTATAATGACAATGACACCTACTCACATTACAAACAAAAGACATCAACCCAAGCGACAAGACATGCCTTTTTTGTCATTCAGTTCGGACTCTTTAGCGCGAATACGACTCACACTTGGCCGATTTTTATTATTTAATGTTTTATTTAAATATTAGTATTATTATCACACCAAGTTTTACGCTTGTATGTATTACAGTTTTTACGATATATCTAGATCAAAAATAATTCTAGACCTATAAAAATCGGTTTATTTTATGGAGACCCCCCTAATTTTTTCTAATTCTAATTTATAGTATTTTTTTATAACGGCAAATTTAATACATATTCTGTGAAAATTTCAACTGTCTACCTAAATTACGGTTCATGAAATACAGCCCGCTGACAAACGGACAGATGGACAGACAGCGGAAGCTAGGTTTTAGGGTCCCGTTGGTCACCCGTTGGGTGTATGGAACCCTTAAAAGCCACATTATGAACAAAGGAAAAAAATCCGTAATAAGAAGAGGGAAAAGAAAGTTCGTCTAAATTTGTTAGTAAAAATTTTCTTTTGGGTAGTATGTTCAATTATGCCACACGATAATTGAAAACGCTAAACACGTTCAAAAACCAACTTCCATCGCAGCAACTTATGTATAGTACAATTTTGCATTATTGTTTTTGGTTTTGTTACTTTTATAAAAAATACAACACCGATTTTGATAAAATATATATGAGACCAATTTGGCAGCATACCCTATCGAATAAAAAAAAATCATGAAAATCAGTTCACAATCTCAGAAGATATCGGGTAACAAACATGCAGTAGAATTGAGAACCTCCTTCTTTTTGGAAGTCTGTTGGAGAGATTTACATATTCATTTTCCACTTTTCCTTCTAACACTGTTATCTATCACACAATCCCGTCCCAAAGTTCTATTTACGTAACCAAAGTGACGCCTCGACATGTCTTGATTTCTTGATTTTATTCATTTTGTTACCGCGCTACAGACATCTATCTGTAGACATACCCTTTCGTATTTCGATTTACGCTAGTCGAAGCGCTGGCGGTACACCGTGCAACTTAATCTACAAAAGTCCCTAACAGTCTCTGCTACCAGTCTGGAGTAACAACCGAGGGGAAAAGGATAGGGAGTTACATTTATTGTGCTAATGAGAGGGGGTTGTGTCAACTGAAAATTGACACTATCGGTTCCTCCCTGAGCAGCCAGGCGGCAATTCAGGTCAGCTGAAATTTGATCGGGAGGATCAGACAGTATGTGTCTTGGTCTACGGACCATATAACTAGATAGTTCGAGTGGCGGGGTATAGTCCGCTGCCTCTCGAATTAACGCATTGGGGTGGTTGATTAGCGCGTTGTAGATGATTATATAATGTTCTTGCGACGATGGTGTCATCTTTCGAAATGTGGATGTAGTTTCATATAATTTAACCGATGGTTCAGTCTTGAGCTGTGCTAATGTAGTTGTTCGTGGCGCGTACTGTAGGTGTCTCTACAAATGATTAAGGAGGAAGGATTGTGAGTGAAGCGAGCTCTATTTTTTTAAATTATCTAAAGATGACGTTTTTTGTGCCCATTTCTAAGAGATTTCAGGTAAGTTAATTGAGCTCCCTTTTTAGTTATTTCCGACTACTTCATCTGAGTTTCTTCAGGGCTCAAGGGGGTGTGCTATTACCCCGTCTCCCCAGAGCCCCCAGAGAAAGTAAAAAAGGTGTAGGTAGTAAAGTAGTTGTTTTCACTTCTTTAAAAATCTGTACTTATTATTTTGTTTCTTCGCTTATAGTGTAAATCCTTTCAGCAATTAGGGGTTGGCTGGAAGAGATCCCTGTTTGGGATAAGTCTGCCATTGTGCTTGCTACTGCCACACCCCGGACACTCCATACAAACGAGCGAGAAATGATAAACATATATATATAACTGACGTATCTATAGGCAAGAATGCAGGTAGGGTTGAATCACACCGGGGGTATTGGTCACGAAATGTTTGTTAGTTATTTACTGAATGCAACAGTGTGAATACTAAACTCTTTTTTTTTCATACTTTTCGTTGTAAACAAACACCGCTCGAACAATACACACCACTTTCCGAATACACCATATACATTATGAGACTAAAAAACATTATAAATGGTAACTGCGATGTGAACGTATGAATTAACACTGAAAACTGCTATTATTTTGTACATCTTTAAACACTTTTTCCATAAAATTGCGAAATTGATAAAGGATTTTGTCACAGATTAAAAATCGACATGATAGTTTTGTTGCTTTGGTGTAGAGATGGGACGAAGTGAATGACTGAATGAATGATTTTGAACTGTTGTTGCGAGGTAAAAATTGAGTCCGCGATTTTTTGGTAAGAGATAGGCTTTAGCTGAACATCCATACCAAATTTCAAGGTTAGGAAACCAGCGGTTTTTGAGTTATGAATTTTTAAAAATTGTATTTTTAGGTACTCTTTGGTCTTTGTTTTGAGAGTTTATGTAGGACCAAAGATGACTTATTACTGATTATATAATTTGATTCCAAAGATTCATAATATGGGGTCCGCGAAGCCGGAAAAGCACGCGAGGCCGACTTGAGGGCGGGCAAACTTGGGGGTGACAAATCGAAAACTAGGGGGTAATCTTTTTTGTTAGGTAGTCTTTGACCGACAAATGACGCCGAAAATCGCTGCCGCTTAGTAAAAAAAAAGGTCATCCACTTCTCTGACGGTGAAAATCGCTACCGCTTATTCCAAAAAAAGGTGTAAGTCAATTTGATCACCAAGATTCATGATATGGGGTCCAGGGGGCCCAGCCCCCGCCACCCATTTAAAGCCCCCAACAAACCTTCGGGATCCGAAGGGGATGTGGGAGTATCAGGGCGGGGAAAGCACGCGGGGCCCGGACCCCTAACGGGGGCGTAGCCCCCGCCACCCATTTAAAGCCCCCAACAAACCTTCGGGATCCGAAGGGGATGTGGGAGTATCAGGGCAGGGAAAGCACGCGGGGCCGACAAACTCGGGGCTCCTACTTCTGCATTCTCATGTTAAACCTAACACTACGACTGTGCGGGGAGGCAAGCTAAGCTCGCCTCCCCGCAAAGTCTCCGAACCTAACGGATCCGAGTCGGGGTGCTCCGAAAGTCCGAGCTCGCTTCGCTCGCTCCCGCTTCTATTTAGAACTCCCCGTTCCCTCACTCGCGGACCCCATATTATGAATCTTTGGGATCAAATTGACTTAGACCTTGACCTTGAAATGACCTTGACTGATTGAACTTGACCTTAACAGATTACCCCCTGGTTTTCGATTTGTTACCCCCAAGTTTGTCTGCCCTCAAGTCGGCCCCGCGTGCTTTCCCCGCCCTGATACTCCCACATCCCCCTCGGATCCCGAAGGTTTGTTGGGGGGTTTAACCCCATATTATGAATCTTAAGAATCAAATTATACAATCAGTAGTAAGTCATATTTGGTCCTACATAAACTCACAAAACAAAGACCAAAGAGTTCCTAAAAATTGCAAAAATTCATAACTCAAAAACCGCTGGTTTCCTAACCTTGAAATTTGGTATGGATGTTCAGCTAAAGCCTATCTCTTACCAAAAATCGCGGACTGCCAAATCGATGTACCCTATTGAACAGTTGAGCCCAAAGATGACCCAATTTTTACCTCGCAACAACAGTTCAAAATCATTCATTCAGTCATTCACTTCGTCCCATCTCTACACCAAAGCAACAAAACTATCATGTCGATTTTTAATCTGTGACGAAATCCCTTATCAATTTCACAATTTTATGGAAAATGTGTTAAAAGATGTATAAAATAATAGCAGTTTTCAGTGTTAATTCATACGTCCACGTCGCAGTTACCATTTACAATGTTTTATAGTCTCATAATGTGTATGGTGTATTCGGAATGTGTTGTTTTTTGTTCGAGCGGTGTTCGTTTACAACATAAGACAAGTATGAAAAAAAAAGAGTTCAGTTGTGCATTTACGTTCGGTAACTGGTTGGTTTTTATTCCTGTGAACGAAATCACAGCGGCGCGCAAAGTGAATATAGTGAATAAAAGTGCTTACGTAGTGTATTATATTCTCTTTGCGTAGCTCGTCCTTTACGTTTGGTACCCAATCTACAGCCAATCTGAGTGACGGGGGGGTGAGGTCGAATCTAGAGAGCGGCAGGGAGTGTCCATACTGTACGTTAGTACTAATATATATACTGTGCTACTGCTAATATGTATCAATAATTCTATATATTTTTTGTACAATAAAGAGTTTACAAACAAACAAATATACAAAGTAACTCAGAAGCACATAATTGTGAAGTATACCTAGTCTAAAATATTTTCAAACTGTATCCGCGCCTGTAACAACGCCGAAGATCCTGTCTTTACTAAGATTACCTAGATCTTTGGTTACCGCTGAAACGCAAATCTCAAATTTACTTCTCTCGAATGCTCCCATGATATTTGGAAGCTTGGAAGGTGCGTAGTAGATATCTATTTGAATAATCAAAGATTCTTGTGCAAAATAAGATAAAAGGGCTGTAATCTATGTAAGTTCCTTTGTACATACAGTCGATTCACCCAGACAGTAAGCCTACGCTATCCGTCCGGCTAATAATGGCACAAAAATGTGCAAATGCTTGGCAGCAACTGCTCAAGGATAAAATGACACTTCTTGTGGTGGTGTTTGTTCTGTGGTTGTATCCTTATGGAGGGGGAGGATGTACGAAACCCTGAATACATATGGTATTCTGTGGTTGTACTCTTCGACAATAATAATACTTATAATACTTATACAGGTTCTTTGAAACGCTTTTTTGAAACAATACACAGAAAACATGAAACAGAAACATTTCCCTGTAGCAGGAGACGGCTTGAGTATGAAAACAAATGTTTTTGTTTCATGTTTTCTGTGTAATGTTTCAAAAAAGCGGGCGCAGGAGACACGCCTTAAGACTGCAACAATGACAGAACGTCAGATTCAGCCAATCCTGACTGTTTTGTATCACGTGACAGAGGTGCGCACAATAGGTTGCGCGTAAAAACGTAACGCGCAAAGAGAATATAACAAACTACGTTTTCGATCACTAGATTTTACTCCTCATATTTTTTTCATACCGGGTGCCTTATATGCAAATCGATTCTTAAGGAGTAAACTCCAAAAAATTGCAGGCCTCTAATTTGTTTCGTACCTAACTGTGATTTCGTTATTGATGGTTCATCATCATCATCATCATATCAGCCTAAGGACGTGCACTGCTGGACATAGGCCTCCCCCAAGGATTTCCACGACGACGGGTTCTGCGCTGCCCGCATCCAGCGGCTTCCCACGACCTTCACCAGGTCATCGGTCCACCGAGTGGGAGGCGTGTCTACACTACATTTTCCGGTGCGTGGTCGCCACTCGAGTACTTCACTGCGCCAACAGACATCTGATCTACGAGCTATGTGCCCCGCCCACTGCCACTTAAGTTTAGCAATTCTGAGAGCTATGTCGGTTACTTTGGTTCTCCTACGGATCTCCTCGTTTCTGATTCGATCACGCAGAGAAACTCCGAGCATAGCGTGCTCTATTGCCCTTTGGGTGACCTTGACCCTTCTTATTAGGCCCATAGTAAGCGACCATGTCTCAGTTCCGTATGTCATCACTGGCTACACACAACGGTCGAAGAACAAATTCTGCGGTATTTGGGACGCCGGACGTGAATAATTGTTGGTTAATATATTATTTTATAATTTTGAGTGAATTTCGTTTTTAATTCAGTTTTTAGTTTTTTTAACTTTTATTTTTTTGTTAATTTCTGAAGCGTGGGGTTGACGTGCTATTTTGCACAGAGATAGCTGTGGGGTTGGGAAGTGACACAGACTACATACCACATACCGACATAGTTTCCGAAGGATCTGGAGAAAACTAAATTTCCACGCTCGCGAACCGCTTACACTGCGCGCACCCTTGATTGAAGACAGTCGAAACTATGTATACGCGAGCGAAACCGCGGGCAAAAGCTAGTAAACCATAACCAAATTAAAAATTGTTTAATTGTCGGACCAAATTACTGAAATAGTAAGACTTCACTGATCCTAGGCAAATATTTGTGGCTATAGTACTTATAACACTAAAGAGGTAACATTTGATAAAAGACATTATATCTAACATAGGAGAGTCGGTGGCGTAATGGCCGGGAGGTCGTGGGTCGAATCCTGCCACGTACCAATATGTTTTCGAATTTCGATTTCATTTGTAATCCGACACTCTTACGGTGAAGGAAAACATCGTGAGGAAATCTGCACACGCCTGCGAAGATACTCAAAGGTTGTGTGTGAAGTCGACAAACCCGCACTGAGCCAGCGTGGTCGACGATGGCCCGATCGCCCTAACTCAGGGCAGAATATTACGATACGGCTTACAGTAGCGCAACGCCTTTGATGTCGCACGATGCCGCCACGGCGGCTTAGGTACTAGCAGTACTAGCCGTGAGTTTGGCAGGCTGTGCCCTGCCGACCGCTGCCCCGCAAGTACCCTTTCGTTGCTCTACGTAAGTACATTCGTTGCACTACTGTAAACCGCTATATTGTAATACTGTGCTCAGGGTAGGTTCAGAACCCTCGGTGAGGACTTATATGAATGAGCTGATATGACGAATATACCTTCCCCTTTTGAACCTAATTTTACAGACACTATGAAAGTCTAGCGTAACCTTTACCCACTGGCTTACTCCCTCGAGCCGTCATCATACAGTACACGACAGAAATGCACTTGAAGCAGACAAAAACATTCCAGATCCGTTTTTTCCAGAAAACCTATTATAAGGCTCTCCCAAATAAGATGAATGACAGAAAACATACAGAAAAATACTTTGGTAAATATTACGTCAAATGTTTGACAACTTAAGCCGGTAAATGAATTGTTGAGGAAAAGGCTCGCCCACTCAGAAAAGATCAACTATTTCACGCCCGGGTATCAGTAAAGTCAATATTTTTACAAGCTTTTATTTAACTGACAATGTTTGTAATGTATTTAAGTTTAAAGTGTTATATGATATGTATGTAAGTTTCTTCGCTTCAAAATTTGCAAGCACTTCCCGGTTTCTTATTTAGCTGAAATTTTGCACAGGTAAACTCAATTTAATTTGTGCCAATTTTAAAGTACAGAACAAACCAGAACACGCGTACAGTGAGAACCGTATGACACACGCAGAAGCCTATAAGTATAGCTATTATATTGTATTGTATTGTATCGTATCTTTACGATTATATTATATAATATATAATAAAATATAATATAATATTATATTATATTATATTTTATTTTATTATATTATATTTGATTAGATTTTACTTGGAAAATTGCCGATTGTATAAAAAAGTTTAAAGATGAAAATTAATATTAAGACAACAGTTTTTAAAACAATTTTTTTTCTTGAAATAATATTGGACTATTAGAAATGGTGGTAAACACATGCCTATTGTTATATATTTTGAGAGCACGGTGACTTTAACCCCATGAAGTCGGGTTTTTTCACCTGAAAAAATCGCCTTTATTGAGGCAAAAAATACACATTTTTAATTTTAAAGCTCTAGAGTTATCGCAGCCGATTCGGTCACTTACGGCCACTTCCTCTAATGGCCACTATCCAAATTCCTAGTTCGCCCACATCCTAGAACGACCACTTATTTTTTTGTACATTTCCTTGTTCGTCCACTTCTTTTTTCATACATTTCCTTGAACGACCACTTCTTTTATTGTACATTTTTTTAAGATAAAACTTAGTAAAAAAACTGTAAATGAGCGAGCGAAGCGAGCGATATTAGGTTCAGTCAGGTTTGATTGATTATACAGTCAAAGAACCTCGCCAAGCGAGGCTCCCCCCCATAGGTAGCAGAAAAAGGCGAGTTAAAAAGGATCGTGACGAGTTAGGAAAGTGACAATTTAGAAAAAAGACAAGTTTAAGAAAATGACGAAGTCAAACTGAAAGCACGTGGCCTTTCTAGTGTTATGGTCGTTCGAGCGACATGGACGTTCAGGGATGTGGGCATGCCAGGTATGATGTGGCCGTGCGAGGAAAGTGGCCCTAAGTGACCGGATCCATCGCAGCAGTTTCTTCGTAACTAAAATCATATTTGGGAATACCCTGCATAAGATTTCGTCACTTTAATTAAAATTCAAGGAAATAAACTAGGCTAAAAAAAATGCCCATCTGACCACTAAGAAAACGCATTTGTTCCATTCAATGCTACATAGCTCAGGGGATTGGAAAATAAAAAAAAACATGCCACTCGTTACTAATAAAAGACCATAAGTAGTGTCAATAGTGCCAATAATAAAAATTGGCATCTCTTTTCTTAGTAGCATTTGGTGCGACGGAAGCGAACCACCTACAATCAAGGACGTTTTAATAACAGCCGGACCACAGATTACTAATTAGTTACTACGTAGCCGGACCCCCTATTGAGACCAAGCGACTGAAGTACCCCTGTTGTACCCACTCGCTCGTAGGTACGAGCCCGCACGCACACATTCAAACTATAATACACCCATGGGCCGTCATTAAGCAGCGAACCTTTCGCAAAAGAACACATGTACGTATCGTGAAATAATATTTATTATGCCGACTTGTGTATTGAAACTTGAAAATTTGTAAACATTGGAACAAAAACCCCAACCAAACAACTGGTGTTGCCACTAATGTCAGAAACAAACTACCTGAAATTGTGGGAGATCGAGTATGATGTGTCTTATCTAATGAAGTTGGGCATTTATTACCAGTTAATTATTTACTTTATATTCCTTCGTTTATCAAAGTATGTCCACTCGAAAGAAGTTGGAATGTTCGTGTGCTCAAAATGTCAACCAATCAAAGTATGTGTACTCTAAAATGTATGATTTTGTTGGTTTTTTGTTGGTTCACTAGAACAAAATGGAACTCTTATAACATTACTTCTACGTCCGTCCATCCCCTGCGTCCATCTGTCACGCCCGTTTTTAGGGTTCCATAGTAAAACTAGGAACTTTCTAGTTTCATCATGTCCGTCTGTCTGTCATTCCGTCAGTATGTCACAGGCGTTTTACTCAAACACTGTTATAATATAAATAGCAAGAGACTCACTCAATAATTATTAACTGGCTGACCAAATCGTTCATTGTCAGAATTGAAAAAAGTTGCCGCCATTTTAAACTTTGTGGTTACAGAAATGATTGCTTTCAAAATCGATATCTGAAGGCCCTTAAGGTATCTGATCTCGAAGCCGTTGTCAGAATTGAAAAAAGTGGCTGCCATTCTGAACTTAAATCGATATCTGAAGGTCCTTGAGATCTATGATTTCGAAACCAATGTCTCAATTCGAAAAGTGACCGCCATTTTAAACTTTTTAGTTATTGAAACAATTGCTTTCAAAACTGATTGAGTACTTAGTTTCGTTATTGAATAAACGTACATATAAAATCGTAATTAGAAAACACATTTTCGGACGGATGTAGCGGCCCTATCCGTTACGCCACTATCCGTTACGCCACTGACGAGTTACAGCTGTGTACTTTGTCTTCAGCTCGCGGTGACAATCGACGATACATGATCACTAACAATACTATCGATGTCCGCCGAGGGGGGATGTGAATGTCACATCTTTACGTTAGTAATAATAGGTCATCTTTGTTTACGAATAGTATAGAAAAAATGGGGAAATTTTTATTAAAAGGGCAACCCTCTATTCACTTATACATTCTTAGGCTGCCGCCATTATTATACTTCAGCTGATTCTTAAACGATAATCCCTCCGTCTTTTTTGCTTCTTCCGAGCCTACAATATTATGTGTGTAAATTGATTCAATTTTCAAATATTGTTTGTTAGTGCATAACCCATCTAAGGTAACAAATCTCTGACTGGTATGGTAGTTTAAATTATAGTAAGATTCGTCAACTGCATATAATATTTGATATATCCACTTAGTGTCATTTCGGATAAATTTAGTTCGAGACACACACCTTGTATGACATTTTATTTTCTCAATAATAGCGCTGTAATGTTTTCATAAATTTTTGTCATCGACGACCTTATGAACATCAAAAATTATATTTGGAAAAATTCTGACAATGGTACCTTTCTGACACAAAAAGATCCTCCTTAATGGCGCCAAGGATTTTGTCAAATTTACTTACTTACGAGAAGACATAAATCTAAAAATCCACTATATTTTTAAAACAATTATTTTCTTAAAGTAGCATTGTTTTTATTTAAATAATTAACAACTTACTTAAATTACTAATAAACCTACATAAAATAGCTTAAAAAATACCTTAAATAGTATATTTATATAATAAATATTTATTCACGAAAGTTTACAAAAACAAAGTCTTAAATCTAGTTGTACATCATAAATCTACTTACAAGAACTCTGGCTACTAAACTAGGCCAGGAAAAGCCTGTACCTTAGCAGTCAGCAAGCAGAAATAAAAATCAATTATGCGAAGTCAACCGACCATCTTAAGTGAGGATTATACATGGTATATACAGGGTCTTCGGCAGATGGTTGAAAATACGAAAATGGGGGATAGGTGGGGTCGCCTCCCACCTATTTTGAGAATTAATAAAAATCTAGGACTTGTAATTTTTTTTACAGGATTTTTTTTCCTTTTTTTACAAATTTTGCCATTTTTATACCTTTGAACACATGTAACTTTTTGTTTTTTAAAGCTAGCTCCAAAATATTTTTTTTAATAGACTTTTATAAGATTGTCGGCTCTTAAAAAAAATTATGTTTGTTTCAAGTTATTGCTAAAAACAAAAATGTGGGCCCCCGAACTTAATAAAAAAGTTGAACAAAAATTTAAAAGTCAACTTTGCGATGCATTTAAAAAAAAATAATGGGGCTAGAAGGCTTCTGTTTTTTTTAAAACATCTCTAAAGCTTAGGCTTTTGAATGGTATGTAATTTGTTTCGGTATCTTTTTTGTAACCGGAGTTGTTAATTTTTTTTACTCAATTGGACCATGTTGACGAAATTCCACTAGTTACATGTTTTGTGAAATGTATCAAATGCAAAGTTGAAAATAATGTAAATACTTACTGTTGGGACGGTTACAAAGAGCAGGTACGTTTTTTTACATTCTTGCACACACATAATGGCTATCTTTTGTCATTTATTGGCATATTGGAGTTAGCACTTCCATATGCCAATAAAATGTCCGCATATTCTGCATTGGTAAATTGAGCCATTTTAAACCACAACAAAGTCTTAACAAAACATCTGATAATAACAAAAAGTGACAAACAACAAAAAAACTTAACAAAATCACAAACGTTAATAACGTTAACGTTTTTTTTGTTTTCGTTAATTTCACTTTGCTGTGTTTGTGATTTTGTTAAGTTTTTTTGTTGTTTGTCACTTTTTGTTATTATCAGACGTTTTGTTAAGACTTTGTTGTGGTTTAAAATGGCTCAATTTACCAATGCGGAATATGCGGACATTTTATTGGCATATGGAAGTGCTAACTCCAATATGCCAATAAATGACAAAAGATAGCCATTATGTGTGTGCAAGAATGTAAAAAAACGTACCTGCTCTTTGTAGCCGTCCCAACAGTAAGTATTTACATTATTTTCAACTTTGCATTTGATACATTTCACAAAACATGTAACTAGTGGAATTTCGTCAACATGGTCCAATTGAGTAAAAAAAATTAACAACTCCGGTTACAAAAAAGATACCGAAACAAATTACATACCATTCAAAAGCCTAAGCTTTAGAGATGTTTTAAAAAAAACAGAAGCCTTCTAGCCCCATTATTTTTTTTTTAAATGCATCGCAAAGTTGACTTTTAAATTTTTGTTCAACTTTTTTATTAAGTTCGGGGGCCCACATTTTTGTTTTTAGCAATAACTTGAAACAAAAATAATTTTTTTTAGAGCCGACAATCTTATAAAAGTCTATTAAAAAAATATTTTGGAGCTAGCTTTAAAAAACAAAAAGTTACATGTGTTCAAAGGTATAAAAATGGCAAAATTTCTAAAAAAAGGAAAAAAAATCCTGTAAAAAAAATTACAAGTCCTAGATTTTTTTTAATTCTCAAAATAGTTGGGAGGCGACCCCACCTATCCCCCATTTTCGTATTTTCAACCATCTGCCGAAGACCCTGTATAATAAGAAAACTCTACAAAGGCCAAAATTTAAAAAAAAAGAACGTTCTCTGTTGGGTAGTTTAGTTTATTTACTTTTACCACTTTAATGTAAGTACCTAGGCGACCGAGCTATAAATCTAAAAATCCACTATATTTTTAAAACAATTATTTTCTTAAAGTAGCATTGTTTTTATTTAAATAATTAACAACTTACTTAAATTACTAATAAACCTACATAAAATAGCTTAAAAAATACCTTAAATAGTATATTTATATAATAAATATTTATTCACGAAAGTTTACAAAAACAAAGTCTTAAATCTAGTTGTACATCATAAATCTACTTACAAGAACTCTGGCTACTAAACTAGGCCAGGAAAAGCCTGTACCTTAGCAGTCAGCAAGCAGAAATAAAAATCAATTATGCGAAGTCAACCGACCATCTTAAGTGAGGATTATACATGGTATATACAGGGTCTTCGGCAGATGGTTGAAAATACGAAAATGGGGGATAGGTGGGGTCGCCTCCCACCTATTTTGAGAATTAATAAAAATCTAGGACTTGTAATTTTTTTTACAGGATTTTTTTTCCTTTTTTTACAAATTTTGCCATTTTTATACCTTTGAACACATGTAACTTTTTGTTTTTTAAAGCTAGCTCCAAAATATTTTTTTTAATAGACTTTTATAAGATTGTCGGCTCTTAAAAAAAATTATGTTTGTTTCAAGTTATTGCTAAAAACAAAAATGTGGGCCCCCGAACTTAATAAAAAAGTTGAACAAAAATTTAAAAGTTAACTTTGCGATGCATTTAAAAAAAAATAATGGGGCTAGAAGGCTTCTGTTTTTTTTAAAACATCTCTAAAGCTTAGGCTTTTGAATGGTATGTAATTTGTTTCGGTATCTTTTTTGTAACCGGAGTTGTTAATTTTTTTTACTCAATTGGACCATGTTGACGAAATTCCACTAGTTACATGTTTTGTGAAATGTATCAAATGCAAAGTTGAAAATAATGTAAATACTTACTGTTGGGACGGTTACAAAGAGCAGGTACGTTTTTTTACATTCTTGCACACACATAATGGCTATCTTTTGTCATTTATTGGCATATTGGAGTTAGCACTTCCATATGCCAATAAAATGTCCGCATATTCTGCATTGGTAAATTGAGCCATTTTAAACCACAACAAAGTCTTAACAAAACATCTGATAATAACAAAAAGTGACAAACAACAAAAAAACTTAACAAAATCACAAACGTTAATAACGTTAACGTTTTTTTTGTTTTCGTTAATTTCACTTTGCTGTGTTTGTGATTTTGTTAAGTTTTTTTGTTGTTTGTCACTTTTTGTTATTATCAGACGTTTTGTTAAGACTTTGTTGTGGTTTAAAATGGCTCAATTTACCAATGCGGAATATGCGGACATTTTATTGGCATATGGAAGTGCTAACTCCAATATGCCAATAAATGACAAAAGATAGCCATTATGTGTGTGCAAGAATGTAAAAAAACGTACCTGCTCTTTGTAGCCGTCCCAACAGTAAGTATTTACATTATTTTCAACTTTGCATTTGATACATTTCACAAAACATGTAACTAGTGGAATTTCGTCAACATGGTCCAATTGAGTAAAAAAAATTAACAACTCCGGTTACAAAAAAGATACCGAAACAAATTACATACCATTCAAAAGCCTAAGCTTTAGAGATGTTTTAAAAAAAACAGAAGCCTTCTAGCCCCATTATTTTTTTTTTAAATGCATCGCAAAGTTGACTTTTAAATTTTTGTTCAACTTTTTTATTAAGTTCGGGGGCCCACATTTTTGTTTTTAGCAATAACTTGAAACAAACATAATTTTTTTTAGAGCCGACAATCTTATAAAAGTCTATTAAAAAAAATATTTTGGAGCTAGCTTTAAAAAACAAAAAGTTACATGTGTTCAAAGGTATAAAAATGGCAAAATTTCTAAAAAAAGGAAAAAAAATCCTGTAAAAAAAATTACAAGTCCTAGATTTTTTTTAATTCTCAAAATAGTTGGGAGGCGACCCCACCTATCCCCCATTTTCGTATTTTCAACCATCTGCCGAAGACCCTGTATAATAAGAAAACTCTACAAAGGCCAAAATTTAAAAAAAAAGAACGTTCTCTGTTGGGTAGTTTAGTTTATTTACTTTTACCACTTTAATGTAAGTACCTAGGCGACCGAGCTTTGGTCGGGGCATAGTACTTAGAGCCGTTAAAACATTTAAAAATACACTACCTATTCGAGCCCGACTCCAGTGCTAAAATTTTGGAAAATAACGTTTTCCCAGAGATGAGATCTATCTAAATCGATTTTTCGCCTTCAAAAATCCCCGTATACTAATTTTCAGTCAAATCGTGGGAGCCGTTTCCGAGATTCAGATTATAAACATAGTATATACAAGAATTGCTAATTTAATATACTATAAGCAGAACCCCCTCCTACCTCACCTCGGTCAAGCAGAACCCCCTCCTACCTCACCTCGATCTTGCCATGCCGGCGCCGGAGCATATAAAAGAGCGGCTGCCGTTGAGCTAAGCCTATTTCTCTGCGGCGCTCGGTGCGGTAACATCGTGGTGGAACCATCCAAGGTCACGTGAGCCATTTCCGTTTCCCTTTCTCTCGTTATCTTAATTTTTGTGCCTATTGTGATTTTTCGTGTGTGGATTAGCGCGAAAGTGAGGTGTTGTTCGTTTCTCTGTAATTTTGATTAAATTTGTAAGTAATAATAAAGCTAGGTTAGTGATGATTTGTTCTATTTAATTGTAAGCCACTTCTGATCCTAAAAATACAATATTTCCGAGATTCAGATTATATACATATATTACAAGAATTGCTCGTTTAAAGGTATTAGATAGATACTGTACCTACTAATATGTAAGGCGTGTTTGGGTTTCCCAAAATATCACCTTCATCAAAACTTGGACAGACATGACGTCATAATGATGAATGAGCTTCCTACCTCGTGTGTTCCTAAGTTTTGAGACAAGTTTGAAAGAAGTTTTCTATATCTGATGTACTGACTTTTTTGCTGGGTTTTGAATTAGAAACATTTTTTATAATCTACAAATGATAAGCCCTTGGCATCATCATGAAATAATATTTAAATAACTTTTTATATTTTTTTTTGATTTATTTGCCGAAATGGCGGCAACGAAAGATTTGCGTTGTACTTTAATGTCGCTTCATAAAACGGAAAAAAATCCTATGTCGAGTTATAAACAAATAAAATCTCTTGAGTCTAGCCCACTTATGAACCGTGATAGCTAGACAGTGGAAATTTTTACAGATGATGTATTTCTGTTGCCGCTATAACAACAAATACTAAAAAGATTCATCTCCATACATGAAACCTGTTTTATTTTAAACGTGAAGAAACTAGCGCCATCGCGATGGTAGGGGACCCTTTGTGCGCGGTTCTGTCTCGCACTTTACCGTTATTAAAAAAAAAAAACGACGGGTTGCACTCGGGGAGTGCCGGCAGAAGTGAAAACTTGAATATTAACGTTGTGAATTTATATTACATTAAAAAGTTTATATCTCTGAAAAATCAACAAAAAATCAACTCCATCCGTCTTACGAATTTTCGATCAGGTCACGTGTCCTGACGCGAGTTTAACATTTTTTACCCATTACAAAAAAAGTGCACAACGCCGCTAAAGAAGTTTTCACTTCAAAATACAATTGGTAAGCCCTTAGAAAAGTATATATTATATTAGTACTAACATACAGTATGGACACTCCCTGCCGTTCTCTAGATTGCGACCTCACCCCCTCGTCACCCAGATTGATACAGATTGGTAACAGTTTGGTTGTCGAACGTATAGGACTCCACCGCCATTTTGTTTGTTCCGTCATTCCTTTTTTGAAATGTCATTCCTGGCTCGTTGCATGAAGTGTCCAAGGTGTGCCCTTAGCATCATCTCACCTGATGGTAACTAATCTAATAATAATAATGATGCCAAAAATGGAAGCGGGCTAACCACGATTCAAGGAAGGGATCTTTACTGGCTATCTTACTCGTATCTTCAAGCCGAAACACATGAATGCTGTTGACATTGATATTTGGCGGTAAGACTTAGATAAAATGGTGGTAGCTGACCAGTCGGACTTAGAAAATGCCCTTCCATCAACCAAACCGAGTCTTCCAACGTTAGGCTCCACCGGGAATCGAACCCGCGACCTCCTGAGGTTAAGCTAATCGACTTAACCATTATGCCACGGAGGCGGTTAAAACGTATTGTATACTTAGTGTATTGAAATAAATTTTTGAATAGTTCGACATAGCCGCCGTTTCAAAGTCACGTCATCCGACAAGTGTCAATTCCGTATGTGTGTTTGTTACCTCTTCACGACTCAACGGCTGGACGGATTTGACGGATGAAAGGACGGTAGATAGATTAGGACCTGGATTAACGTTTCGGCTACTTTTTATCATTTTCAACGCAAATAAATTAGCAGGCAACAGCTAGTAGCAAATATATTTTACTACTAGCTTTTTCCCGCGGCTTCGCCCGCGTGGACATCGTTTTTATGACTGTCTTGGAGGGTGGACATGAGTTTTCTCCAGATATCGGGTACTATGTCAGGATATGTTTATTGGTAAATCATGTCATTTACCACCCCCTCAACCATCTCTGTGCAAAAAATCACACAATCCATCGTTCCGTTGCGATGTTAAACAAATTAACCAAAAAAGAGTATATTTTCAGTTCCCTTAGGAATTGCATCGGGCTATGCTATTTTCACGGGATAATAAGTAGCCTATGTCCTTCCTCGTGACACAGGATACCTGCATGCCAAATTTAATTATGATTGGTCAAGGCGTTGATGCGTGGAAAGGTAACAAACAAAAAAAACACATTTATAATATTAGTAAGGATAGTAAACGAGTAAATGGTTTAAAGGCTTGATTCAGAAGCTTGTTTCTATTACGTACGACATTCACAAGTCCGAATCTCTTACAATTAGTCGCATCCTTACTTTTCAAATCAATGATAAAGCTTCTTCCTTCCTACATGGATTTTCAAATTCATTTATTATCCATTATACTTACCCTGAAACAAAGCTGCCAGTCCGGTACATCACACAAAATGTGTAGCCTACCCTTTTCCGGGCCCTTTCATATCATTTGTTGCTTACCCTCATTTTAGGGACTGTTTTGGAGTCTGCCAAGGACACATCTGTGGCAAAATTAGTAAACTGTCGGCCATTGTTTAGCTTCCAGAAATAAACAGTCATCGTACACATAATATATTGAATTAAAACCCGACTGCATAATAATTGAAAACGCTAAACACGTTAAAAAACCGACTTCCATCGCAACAAATTAGTACATTTTTGCATTGTTATTTTTGGTTTTTGTTAATTTTCCATTAAAGTACAACACCGATTTTGATAAAATTTGTATGGGACCACACGGGAAGCACTAGTTTTCAAATAAAAAAAGAATCGTAAAAATCGGTTCACCCAGTCAAAAGTTCTGAGGTAACAAACATAACAAAAAAACATACAGACGAATTGAGAACCTCCTCCTTTTCGGAAGTCGCTTGAAAATGTAAATATACCTTACTCAGGGGATCAAGACGAATCTAACGATACTTCTACAGAAATGGGTATAATACATTAACACTCCAAAATCTAAAAAGCCGGCCAAGTGCGAGTCAGATCACGCTCCGAGTGTTCCTAATGTATTGAATTAAAATCAGACTGCATAAATTGTATATATACCTTACTCAGAGGATCAAAACGAATCTAACGATACTTCGACGGAAATAGGAATAACACATTCACACTCCAAAATCTAAACAGCCGGCCAAGTACGAGTCAGATCACGCTTCGAGGGTTCCTAATGTGTTGAATTAAAACCCGACTGCATAAAATGTAAATATACTTTACTCAGGGGATCAAGACCAATCTAACGAAACTTCCACAAAAATGGGAATAATACATTCACACTCCAAAATCTAAAACGCCGGCCAAGTGCGAGTCAGATCGTGCTCCGAGGTTTCCGTATCACCACTTCTCTTCCCAAAATTACGACACTGATACCTATTCACATTACAAATAATAGACATCAACGCGAGCGACAGAAAAAAATGTTTTCATTCGGTTCTGGTTGCTTAGCGCGAGTACGATTCACACTTGGCTGGTTTGTATTATTTTTTATTTTACTTAGATTAGTTTTACAATTACACCAAGTTTCACGCTTGTACTTATTGTATTACATAGTTACCGTTTTTACGATAGAGCAAAATCTAAAATACATTTAAAACACGTGTTTGTACAGCGAGTCCCTTAGTTTTTATCTTTTTCTATTTTGCTGCAATACATAAACACATTGTGCGAAACTTTAGTTTTTATCTTTTTCTATTTTGCTGCAATACATAAACACATTGTGCGAAAATTTAGTTTTTATCTTTTTCTATTTTGCTGCAATACATAAACACATTGTGCGAAAATTTAGTTTTTATCTTTTTCTATTTTGCTGCAATACATAAACACATTGTGCGAAAATTTCAACTGTCTACTTATAACGGTACACGAAATACAGCCCGCTGAAAGACAGATAGACGGATAGTGGAGGCAAAGTATATTAGAAGGAGGTATAGTTATAGAGTCTCGTTGGTCTCCATGCTGAGTCTTGGACCTATTCGGCATAAAATTTAATTTTAGTTTTTAGTTTTAATCTTTAAGTTTATTTCAATTAAGTACCTAATATACACAGATTGACATGGCTATCCAGAGATGGACATAAACACTCTAAGCTCTTCATCGGTGAGGTCACCACAGGGGCAACCAAGTACATTTGGAATAACAGCAGGACACAAGTCAGGGCGATAACAGGAGCGTTGACGGGCCACTTTGCCACAAACGCACACCTGCAAAAAATCGGCCTGACGCACGACCCGACCTGCAGGGCCTGTGGTGAAGATATAGAATCAATGGAACACTTACTGTGTCACTGCGATGTCCTGGCTAGCAAGCGTATGTACCTCCTAGGTGATGGCTATCCAAAACCGGAGGACTACAAGCACCTTCCAATCAGCGGAATTGCTGCGTTAATGCAGCACATCTTCGAGTAGGTTGGGGTGCAAAGGTTATGGGGGTAGACACAAAAGATCCCATTGGGTCGAAGTGTCGCTGCAACTGCAGCCCCCACTTACAAAGATAAGATAAGATAAGATAAGTACCTAATATTGTAATTATTTTTCTATTTATTTTTTGCCGAATAAACTTTATTTCTTTCTTTCTTTCTT
The DNA here is from genome assembly GCA_947284805.1 of Coleophora flavipennella. NCBI lineage: Eukaryota > Metazoa > Arthropoda > Insecta > Lepidoptera > Coleophoridae > Coleophora > Coleophora flavipennella. Next base: position 12,708,126 of record OX369259.1, on the reverse strand, counting down.
TCTTTCTTTGGGTGAACGGATCCCTAAAAAGCCACCTAGGCTTCTACGGGTTCAACCAAAGCAACAGACATAGGTACATACATATACACCACAATAATTTAACCTCCTTCCCTGGGCAGTCGGGTAAAAAGGAACCAATTTATATTTTATTAACATCATCATCATCATCATTATATCAGCCCACGGACGTCCACTGCTGGACATAGGCCTCCTCCAAAGATTTCCATGACGACCAGTTCTGCGCTGCCCGCATCCAGCAGCTTCCCGCGACCTTCACCAGGTCATCGGTCCACCGAATGGGAGGCCTACCTACGCTACCTTTTTCACGTTAATTTTATTATAGTTACTAGCTTTTGCTCGTGGCTTTGCCCGCATTGACGTGGCTTCTATGCCTGTCTTAGAGGATGCGTGGTGCGCGAGCGGCAAGCAGCTCGCGAGAGTGGAAATAAGTATTCTCCAGATTCCCCGGGATCCATGTCGGGATGCTAATCAGTAGTCTATGACAATTCCATCCACTGCAACAATCCCTGTGCAAAATTTCACGTCAATCCGTCGCTCATTGAGACACGTGAAAGAAATTTACAAAAATAATAAAAATACGCTAAACACGTTAAAAACCGACTTCCATCGCAACAACTTACATTTTTGCATTATTGTTTTTGGTTTTTGTTAATTTTCTAATAAAGTCCTACACCGATTTTGATAAAATTTATATGGGACCACACGGGAAGCACTAGCTTTCAAATAAAAAAAGAATCATAAAAATCGGTTCATCCAGTCAAAAGTTCTGAGGTAACACACATAAAAAAACATACAGTCGAATTGAGAACCACTTCCTTTTTGGAAGTCGGTTACAGCTATTTCACGGGAACCACTTAAGAAATCGGGATAACAGATGGCCGTGCCACAGGTTCCGTGCATGCTAAATTAAGTCAAGATTAGTTGAGGTGTTAAAGCGTGAAAAGATAACAAACAAACATAAAAAACATACATTAATTAATTATATTAATTTTGCCCGCGGCTTCGCCCGCATGGGCATCGTTTTTATGATTGTGGGCTCGCGAGAGCGTGGACATGAGTTTTTTCCAGATCCCTCAGGAATTATATCGAGCTATTCTGATTAGCAGTCTATGTCACTTGCTACCCCCTCAATCAAATTCTATACAAAAAGAATCACATTAATTCGTTGATCCGTTGCGACGCCGACGTGCGCAAGCGTGAAAATCAGTATCCCTCGGGAACTATGTCAGGATATGCTAATTAGTAAATTATTTCATTTTCCACCTCCTTAACCATCTCTGTGCAAAAAATCACAACAATTCATTGTTCCGTTGCGATATAAAGAACTAAATTTACCAACTATACTATATTTACGGGATAAAAAGTACGTAGCCTTTTTTTCAAGATTCAAGATTCAAGATATTTATTCAAAATAGGTGCAAATTACACTCTTTCTGATAGTCATAAAATAATACATAATTTCATTTGTAAAAAATCAAGAAATAAACAATCATTACTTAATTACGTCAAAATACAATCCGTGAAAAAAAAAATGTCATTAGAACATGAAAACAATATGACACGAGAAGTTATAGGTACATCAAAATTATTGACTGTCATGAACGCCTTTGACAAGTGTAGGCCAGTTCACACGGACAGCACCCGTCACGAGTATAACGCGAGAGTCAGCCATCGCTCCTCTCAACCATATTAGAGGGAAAGGAACGACCCGGCTCCCGATGCGCCACCATCCGCACGAACATTTAATTTAATTTAACATTTTTTCTTTACTTACAATTGGAAAGCCCTTGGCATCATCTTAGCTGATGGTAAGTGACGATGATGCCGAAGATGGAAGCGGGCTTACCAAGATTCCCCAACGCAATGGGAATCTGGCTATCTTATCTTCAAGCCGGAACACATCAGTGCTGTTAACACAGATGTTTGGCGGCAAGACTTAGGTAAGATGGTGGTAGCTAGCCAGGCGGGGTATGAAAATACCCTATCACCAACCAAAACGAGTCTTACAAAGTTGAACCTGCCAGGAATCGAACCCGCGGCCTCCTGGTGTGAAGCGAATGGACTAACCATTACGCCACGGAGAAAGTTAAAGTGATACGGGCTACTTGATTAGTTGAAGTGTTGAAGCGTGAAAAGGTAACAAACAAACACATTTTTACATTTATAATATTAGTAAGGATAAGGATTTACAGTCAGCTACCTTAGCGAAACCTTAGCAAAACTAATGCGTTTCTGAAAAGATACTGTTCTAATAAGAAAAACGTTTTATGCCGATTACTATGAAGGAAAAAAAATGTTTGCGGCGCTCTAGATGGAGTGGTTGTCATGCCTATTTTGTATCGATATCTGTGCGGCAGCTCCTAGAGGTGGGAGTAGGGTTGCCAGGTCTTAAAACTAAATAGCCGGACGGACAGACCAGCCAGTTTAGCCGAACTTTTGGGTAAAAAAGCCGGACTCCCGAAATTATTTAAGTCCGCTTAAGACATTCAAGATTCAAGATATTTATTTAAAATAGGTGCAAATTACACTTTTTCTGATAGTCATAAAATAATAATAACATAATGTCATTTGTGAAATTCAACAATAAACAATCATTAATTACTTAATAACGTCAAAATTCAATCCTTGATATAAACCAGATTATGTCATTAGAACATGAAAACAATATGACACGAAAAAGTATTACATAAAAATCATTGAATATCATTAATGCCTTTGACAAGAGTAGGCCAGTTCACACGGACAGCACTCGGTCACCAGTAGGTATAATGAGGGAGTGAGCCATCGCTCCCATGACAAATTTAATGCATTAGTTAGTCATTCAGTCATGTTTAATGACCTTTAGACGAGGTCTTATTCAGACAACGAATCACCGCCATAGTCATTTATTCGACGGCGCTCGCCAGAATGTCCAGATATTGAAATTTAAAAAGCCTAACTAAAGCCGGACAGACCGGACACCATCTAATTTGGCCGGACATGCGGCCAAAAAGCTTTCCGGCTTTATCCATACGTCTGGCAACGCTAGGTGGGAAGGTCGTTAGGTAGGTAATAATCTATTTAAGAGCCCCCCCCCCGCACCCGCCGAAAACATTTTTTTCCTTCATCCCAATTACCATTATCTCGAAAAGAAGAACTTACTTCACAAGGCTATTCTTTTTGGGTTCCGTACCAGCCAACAGAACCACAGTACGACATTACGTCTAGGCCTACCAACCAACACTGTCCGTCTGTCCCTCCGTCTGGCTATTCAACTTTTAAAGTTAACAAAAAACCGGCCAAGTGCGAGTCGGACTCGCGCAAGAAGGGTTCCGTACCATTATTTCTATAAAAATCACGTTTGTGGTATGGGATAAATTTTATTTTATTTTAATTATTTATTTATATAGTGAATAATAAAACTCAATATTCTTTGAATATTTCAAGCGTCTACCTGTTGCCGTTATCAATATCGAACAAAAACGAGCAAAAAAAATTACGTATGTATGGGTCTTAAATATTTGTTTTAATTTAATTACATTATTTATTTTTAAAGTGATTATATATGGTTCAATATTCTGTAAATATTTCAAGTGTCTACCTGTTGCCGTTATCAATATCAAACAAAAACGAGCAAAAAAATCACGTTTGTTGAATGGGCGCCACCCTTAAATATTTGTTTTATTTTATTTATATTATTTTTTTAAAGTTAATATATGGCTAAACATTCTGTGAATTTTCCAAACGTCTACCTGTTGCCGTTACCAATATCGAACAAAAACGAGCAAAAAGAATTATGTTTGTTGTATGGGAAATAAATATTTGGTTATAAATTACTTTTGTTGTATGGGAGCCCCACTTAAATATTTTTTTTATTCTGTTTTTTAGTATTGTTATAGCGGCAATAGAAATACATCATATGTGAAAATTTTAACCCTAAAAATTAGAAAAATCTAAGAGTAAGGGGCGCCCTTAAAAATTGTTTTTATAGGTATTTTCGATTTAGTTATTTTGTGGTTGGTAACTTGGTGAGATTAAAGTGCTAATCCTGAGTAAACCAACAAGTAATAAAACCCGGCCAAGTGTGAGTAGTACTTAGAGTCCGAATTGATTAAAAAAAAACCGGTAAAGTGCGAGTCAGAACCGCGTACAAAGGGTTCCGTACCATCATACTAGATGGCGCTAGTTTCTTTGTTTTCTTTATGTTTAAAAAAAACATGTTTTTTGTATGGACTCTCACACTTTTTCTAATTTTTAGTATTTGTTGTTATAGCAGCAATATAAATACCTACATCATCTGTAAAAATTTCAACTGTCCAAGCTATCGCGGTTCATGAATAACAGCCTGGTAACAGACAGACAGACGGACAGCGGAGTCTTAGTAACAGGGTCCCGTTTTTACCCTTTGGGTACGGAACCTTAAAAATAATATTTCTGTCGCTCGAGTAGTCCAATGTTTGTATATGAACAGATATTGTTGTCATAGTTGTGTAGAGAGGTGTGGTGGTTACGAAACCCTCGGAGCGCGAGTCGGACTCACACTTGGCTGGTTTTCCGTAGCTCAGAGGCAAAGTTCACTGGCTTTAAACAGGAGGTCTCGGGTTCGATTCCCGGCGGGGTCAATTGTAAGACTCGGTTTGGTTGGTGGTAGGGCATTTTCTAAGCCCGCCTGGCTAGCTACCACCATCTTATCTAAGTTTTTCCGCCAAATATCAATGTTGATATCATTGGTGTGTTCCGGCATGAAGATAAGATAGCCAGTTGCCCATTGCGTTGGGGAATCTTGGTAAGCCCGCTTCCATCTTCGGCAATATCGTCACTTACCACCAGGTGAGATGTTGTAAAGGGTTTACCAATTGTGAATAAAAAAAAAAAGTATAAAGATGTCTATTGCGTCGGTACTGAGGCCCCACAACACTATACCATTACCATAGCGTAGCCAGGCGAAGGCGTTTGCATAATGTGCCGACAGAGCCGCTTCAATGTGAGTATTCGTAACCACCAGTTACGAAACCCTCGGAGCGTGAGTCCGACTTACACTTGGCCGGTTTTCAAGCGACTTCCAAAAAGGAGGAGGTTCTCAATTCGTCTATATGTTTTTTTTTTTGTTACCTCAGAACTTTTGACTGGGTGAACCGATTTTTATGATTCTTTTTTTATTTGAAAGCTAGTGCTTTCCGTGTGGTTCCAAATAAATTTAATCAAAATCGGTGTAGTAGTTTAGTAGAAAATTAACAAAAACCAAAAATAATAATGCAAAAATGTACTAATTTTTTGCGATGGAAGTCGGTTTTTTAACGTGTTTAGCGTTTTCAATTATAAAATTAAAACTTCTTTACGCACGCTTGATTTGAGGAGTAAGCTGGTGGATGCGTCAGTGTTACGGAAGTGAGTTCGGGCGAGGCGAACGGAAGTTAAGAGGAATATAATATATGAATTAGTGAATATATAATATATTGGTGTAGGAACCTTTAACTTGGGGTTCTAATCATACTGAACAACTTTTCGCTAGGAACACATAGTCAATTCGGACAAAAAAAATTCGACGCTCCATACAAAAACGCACGAAATTGGTCAATCAGCTGATCGTTTTGTATGAAGAGATCAAACATTTTTTTGCGATATCAGCAAACTTGTAGAAAAAAAGTTGTTCAGTATGATGAGTAGGAGCCCTAGTTAACGGGACCTACACCAATTTTGTTACATCCTGTATATGTGCTGGAATAATTTTATTTATTTTTTTTTCGATTTGGCTTTTCTGGTTGAGATGTGTCAATGTTGATTTTTAATCCGATTTCTGTGCACTAAAAGAATTGATAAAAAAAAAACCCGACTGTAAAAAAAAATGCACTATTTTTGGCCAATCGGTTAAACAAAATATCCTATGTCACTCACGGGATTGAGAATTTAAAATCCATCAAGCCGTTAAGGCGACAGAGCGTGCTAAAGAAATAAACATACATACATACACTGATAAAACATAACTCTCCTTCTGGCGCAGTCGGGTAAAAAAGTAGGTATAACAAAGAGTATCTCCAGTCGTCGCGGGCTAACTAGCTCAGGTCAAAGATTAAAAAAACATTACTTTAACTCGGGCTGAAAATAGGTATTTAATTGAAAGCTTGAATTAACTTTTAGACTTCTTTTTATTTACTTTTTACCCCACCGCCCAGAAGGAGGGTTACGTTTTTCAAGTGTTAGATATAACCTAAAGCGCTGGCTTATTGACCAATCGTTCTACAGTGTGCAAGAACTGAAGGCTCTATAGTCTTCTATATTTTTTTATTATATACGTTTTATGTAGTACATATTTTCTAATTATTTTTTTATTAATTTTCATAAGAAGTATGTAGATACTGCTGTATTATTATTTGTAGTTTTCTTATTTTACTTCATTGATGACATTATTGTACCACATAATACTATTTTTCTTAGGTTTATATTGCAAATTATTAATAAATGGAATATGAATATGTGTATGTATGTAAGTATGTACGAGTATGTATGTATGTTTATTTTTTTGGCACGCCTTGTAGCCTAAACGGCTTGATGGATTTTGGAGTGCGAGGTGTCGTTTGGTCCCGTGAGTAACAAATTATACATTTGACCTAACTGGCTAGAAAGAGGGGTTACGTTTTTATGAAGTCGGGTATTTAATTTTGAAGTGAAAACTTCTTTAGGCGGGTTGGGCATTTTTTGAGATGGGAAAAAACCATTGAACTCGCGACCACCTGGCAAACTCCGAGAGTTTGCCAGGCGGGCTATAGGCTAGTACTAATAGTACCTACGCCTTGGCGGCATCGTGCGACATCAAAGGCGTTGCGCTACTGTAAGCCATATCGTAATTCTGTGCTGTTACTATTAACGAATTTTTTAAAAATCTTTTAACGTCTCTGGGTACAAGCCCTTTAAGTGTTTTTACTTCTGTCGGCACTCCCGGAGTGGTTAGGTTTATTAATTATTTTGTGTTTCAATATTCTTTTCACATTTGCTCTGCCAGCTGGCTGATTTTTATAGCGATTCATCATCATCATATCAGCCGAAAATCGTCCACTGCTGGAAAAAGGCCTCCCCCAAGAATTAAATCTAAATAAAACTAGGTATTGCAGTGCTTCTGGCAAAATAGGTATGTTTGCGATAGAAATATCGGGACTTCTGTCCCAAGCAAAGATCGAACGCAGATAATATTGATTCCAGAGGGTTCCTGACAGCAATCTTTTCACGAAAATTATTCAAATTTGCGCCGGTGGCGTGGCCGCCTCCTGCCCGGGAGGTCGTGGTTCGAATCCTGCCACGTACCAATGTGATTTATAATTTAGATTTCATATGTACGTTTATCCTACTCTCTTACGGTGAAGAAAAACATCGTGAGGAAACTCGAAGGTTGTGTGTGAAGTCAACCAGCCCGCACTGAGCCCGCGTGATCGACTAAGGCCCATTCGCCCTAATGCAGGGTAGGCTCGATCACCTCGTTGGGGACGTATAAGAGCTGACATGACAGGGCAGGGCACGTAGCTCGTAGAACATATGACTGTTGGGGCAGTAAAATTTTCAAGTGGCGATCGCACACCGGAAGATGTATCGTAGGCAGGCCTCCCACGCGGTGGACCGACGTCCTGGTGAAGGTTGCGGGAAGCCGCTGGATGCGGGCAACGCAGGAACGGTCGTCGTGGAAATCCTTGGAGAAGGCCTTTGTCCAGCAGTGGACGTCTTTCGGCTCCCTCCCTGAGTTGCTTTAAAAGCAGGCTCAACACTTGGCTGATCGAGCACGCGTTCTACTGTTATGAAGATTTTTTAAATACTAAATCTATTTAAATAATGTGATAATAATTTTATTATAATTTTATTGTTTTTTATTTACTCATTATTATTTTATAATAATTTGATATTTGAATTTTAGTTGAGTATAATTTATTTGACATGTAATATATTGACATATTATGAATAAATAACTATGAACTATGATTGATTACTATATAATATGAAAAATGACAAAGAAAAAAAACAATGAAGTGTTAAGTATGATTGGGGAAAAGCGAAGCCTGCTGAAAACCATGGAAAGTCAGAGAGGAAGAATGAAGGGACAATTAATGCGACACGACATGACGACACCCTCTTCAAAACACTACTGGAAGGAAAAATCGAAGGAAAGAGAGGACGTGGAAGACCTAGACGTCCATAATAATCGAGAAGGCTGGTGGTGTGTGGTACCAGGAGTTTCAGAAAGTGGCAATTGATCTACAGGCAAGAGCTGAGCTCTTAAATCTGAAGAGGAAGGCAATAATATTATCTGTAAATCTAGCCGTGTATGCTGCAATTTAAAGTCCCGACAACGGGTAAAGACCCACGTCAGATTAAGGACGGCACCAAAATTAAAGACCTTCAACTTGCGTTGAACTAGATACCACTAACACAAAACTTATCTGTTTTGTGCCACTAAGCTATGTCCTTATTTAGCACTAGATGTTTCCCGCGGCTTCACCCGCCTGGACAACGTTTCTATGACTTTTCCAGGGTGCGCAGCGCGCGTGCCGGAATCGGCTCGAGCGTGAAAAAAAGGAGCCTATGTGTTAATCCAGGTCCTAATCTGTCTACCTACCAAATTTCAGCCAGATCCGTTCAGTGGTTTTTGCGTGAAAGAGTAAAAAACATACACACATACATTCTTACAAACTTTCGCGTTTATAATATTAGTAGGATGTAATGTGTGTCGTTCAAATATTTCGAAGTTCAGTAGGTCAGATTATTCAGCCCTCGTACTCGCGGGTTCTAGCCCATAGCTCATTGTAGAGGCAAATTACAGAAATGTTCTTCCCTTTTGGAATTGTTTACGTCTCTTGAATGACTAATAGCCTAGCTGGCACTACAAATTCTGTACCTCAGGCGAAGAAGGTCGGTACCACGTCGGTACGATGTCGCTACTTTGGAGGCAAAAAATAAATATTTGTCACATAATTGGTTGCATTTTGTAGTTTTGGTAATCTAGGCCGCAAAGCATCACGCGGTTATTTTCATATGTCCCCTTTCTCAGTTGCACCCGTCTCGTTCGCCACCGACGAAAAAAAAACCTTTTAAATGTTAACTTTACTTCCGAGAACTTAAATATTTTACATTAGTTAATAACAAAACATGAAGTATCCTAACATACAACCTTAGTCTGTCTATAATCTGGTTTGAGGGGTCGCGGATGTTACTAATTCCAGCACTGATATATATTTGTGACGCTATGCTATCGAAAACATGTCACCAGTAAAACTTTTGCGGGCCTCCCTATACTTATTTTTCGTATAAGGTTTTTAGATGACTATCCAAAACCATATCATCAATCAAGATCTTTTCTGAAGGTATTTCTTTTGGCATCGTTTTAAAATTATAATGTATTTTTTATGTATTTTATTTTATTTTATTTGGAAAACAAACGGTTATTACATAACAGTTAGTGACGACTATTTAAAATAACTATAAACTATGGGAGGTATCTTTTTACAAAGTTTATATTAACTTGACGTGTTAGTTAAATAGTCCGTCTGGTAGTTTGGGACAAATCTTTGAAGCTAAATTAAAACCTTGTCCCGGTTTCCCGATTTAAAACCTAATTTTGCATATACGTTAAGTTTAGAGAACATTGCATGGTTGGCTAAGTGATGTCACTCTAAATCCTATATCCATTCTATATCTCTATATCCTACTCCCAAAGATGGCTGATCAGTTAATATTTATGCATCCCCATGATATGAGTATCTTATGAAAAAGATTGTTAAGAAATAAGAAAATAATAAAAATATTTTAAATTAAATATTGTACCTAATTTTTTTTTGGTTTTTCGAAAATAATGCATTTTTTTGTAAGGTTAACCTAAAATAATCAAGCTACCCGAGATTGTTACAAAACTTTTTCAGATATTTGCAATAAAATTCTAAATATAAAATTTCATTCAATTGACAGAGATTACGTAACCTCGTGGAGAAATTGTTGCAATATAGATGTTGCTCATTTATGGTCGACGAAGGCCCGATCGTCCTAATTCAGGTTAGGCTCGAGCCCCTCGGTGGGGACGTAAATGAGCTGATATGATGATAGTTGTTTTTGTATTTTAGGTAAGATTTTACTTTTGAAATAATCAAAAAACATAAAAAGAAAATTGTATGCTACCCCGCCTATACCTAACTACGAAGTGAAACCACAGATTTGGTAAGTTTTGGTATTACTAAGGTAGTATATATAGAAACTTCATGTTTTGTTATTAACGGCTTTAATAACTTTAGTTCTCGGAATTAAAGGTAACATTGGAAAGGAATTTTTAAAATTTTCGTCGGGGACGAACGAGATGGGTGCAACTGAGAAAAGGACCAAATGAGAATAACCCGCGTGATACTTTGCAGCATAGATTACCAAAACGACGAAATAAAACCAAAGATTTGATTAGTTTTGGTATTACCCGCTTCCATCTTCGGCAACATCGTCACTTACCATCAGGTGAGACGTTGTCAAGGGTTTACCAATTGTAAATAAAAAAAAAAACAAAGGTATTATGCAGTAATACTTTACGTTTTTAAGTCATTTACTTGATCGTTTTTGGTCAGAATAATGCATCTTTGGACGGGTGTTGCTTCATAACGCAACCGAATATTTGGTCAGTTTTTGCATAATTGACATGAGAACAACTAGTAATTTCATTTTATATCTTACTCAGCCATTACTCTTAATTTTTTTTTGGTCATGATAAAGCATTTTTGAACGGGCATTGCTCCATAACGCAACCGAATATTTGGTCAGTTTTTTCTTAATTGTTATAAGTACAACTAGTAATTTCATTTTATCTTACTCAGACATTTCCCTTATCGTTTTTTCTTGGTCACAATAACTAGTTTTTTAGGCGCTATAAGTACATAACGCAGCCACTTTGCGCAGGCAGACCGACATATTTAGCATCAGAGGGTTGCCAATTATCCTGTCAACCTAAGGTTATTCATTTTCGTTATCAGATTTGTTACCAGATTTGTCATGACCTCCTAGTTATAGTATTGCGGTACAGTTTGACAAAGATCAGAACAGTATAAGTACACTTAATACGTCAAACGATACGTCACACTTTTTCGCACCCATTTTTCATCCGATTCGGATGACGCCCCGTTTGAGCGGTGTAGTGTATCCGTGTCGATTCGGATGACGCCCTGCTTGAGCAGTGTAACTTAACTGTGCCGATTCGGACGACGCCCTGCTTGAGCGGTGTAACGTAACTGTGCCGATTCGGATAACGCCACGCTTGAGCGGTGTAATGTGACCGTGCTCATTCGTATGATGCCCCGCTTGAGCGGTGTAACGTAACCGTGCCGATTCGGACACCACTCCGCTTGAGCGGTGTAACGTAACTGTGCCGATTTGGATAACGCCCCGCTTGAGCGGTGTAATGTAACTGCGCCAATTCGGATATCGCCCCGCTTGAGCGGTGTAACGTAACTGTGCCGATTCGGATGACGCCCCACATGAGCGGTGTAACGTTACTGTGCCGATTTGGATGACGCCCCGCATAAGCGGTGTAACGTAAGTGTGCCGATTCATATAACGCCCTGCTTGAGCGGTGTAACGTAACCGTGCCGATTCGGATGACGCCTCGCTTGAGCGGTGTTACGTAACTGTGACGATTCGGAGGACGCCCCGTTTGAGCGGTGAAACGTAACTGTGCCTATTCGGATAATGCCCCACATGAGCGGTGTAACGTTACTGTGCCGATTTGGATGACGCCCCGCATAAGCGGTGTAACGTAAGTGTGCCGATTCATATAACGCCCTGCTTGAGCGGTGTAACGTAACCGTGCCGATTCGGATGACGCCTCGCTTGAGCGGTGTTACGTAACTGTGACGATTCGGAGGACGCCCCGTTTGAGCGGTGAAACGTAACTGTGCCTATTCGGATAATGCCCCGCTTTAGCGGTGTAACGTAACTGTGTCGATTCGGATAACGGCCCGCTTGAGCGGTGTAACGTAACTGTGCCGACTCGAATGACGCCCCGCATGAGCGGTGTAACGTAAATGTGCCGATTCGGATGCCCCGCTTGAGGGGTGTAACGTAAGTGTGCCGATTCAGATAACGCCCCGCTTGAGCAGTGTAACGTGACTGTGCCGTTTCGGATGACGCCCCGCTTGAGCGTACTGCAACGTAACCGTGCCGATTCGGATGACGCCCCGCTTGAGCGATGTAACGTAACTGTGCTGTTTCGGATGACGCCCACCCCTCTTAAAGGATGGGTCATTCCTACATTAATTTTGTTACATCTTGTATTTAATCGCAGTCAAAATACTTACCAATCCTACTTCTATAGGTGTGAGTACTGTAATTTAGAACTCAAGCGTTTCTACAGTAATTGAGGTCAATGCGATGACAAAGGATTTTCTAATGTAAATAATAGTAGATTCCCTTGAGCACAAGCCTTTGAAGTTAATGCGGTTCATTTCCGTACCCTCTCTGTGGTGCAGTAGGTAGACCTACGTACTATGTTGTGAGACTATTATTGTTAAGACACTCACATGTTGTATACGAGCACGATATACGTTAAGATTAATTGTTACTTAACTTTATAATATTATAAGAGTGAGTATAAAGCATAAGAAGCATTTTGATTTGATTTATTTGAATTACGCTCAGTTCATAAGCTCTTAAAGAAACAATAATTTTATTTGTCTGAGTACTAACCGAAGGCAAAAACACGATTGCTCATAATTTCCTCGACAGAAAAAAATATAAAAGTTACCTTTTAAATAAAACTAATAATAATTTAGATACCCGTTTAACAACTCGCATAAAACAACGTATTTTTTCCTTTTTTTCAAATTAATAATCGGTAAGTCTTTGGCATCATCTCACCTCTATAAGCCACGCTTTTGTTTTGACTGACAACCTATCAAAAATTGGTCCAAATCGGTTAACATTTAAGAAGTGACAATCGTTAACGCCGTTTGTATGAAAAGTCGCAGTTTTAGTATTCTCTTAAAAGGTACAGAATAAGATAGTTCGTTAAGATATAGCCTATTCGGGACTGAATAAGGTTAAAAAGTTATTCGTGGGGTATCGTATAAGATACTTAGCGGTCCCCCAACGCGACGACTCTTAGATCAAAATACAACTATTTATATTAATCTTAAAGGGCCAAGACATGTTATTTTCTACTTTTTAGCGGGTTTTGTCAGGGGATTTTTAAATTTTTAATTGAAGTTTTATTTTTCGATTTTTAAACTTTACGTATCCAGGTCAGGTCAGGTCAAGGTTACAATGTGCTATCTAAAACCTTCATTGAGACTATTCTAATGAGCCTAAACACGAATCATCTGCTGTAAGTTGGTAAGTAATTGCGTATCCTGCAAATTCCAGAAGATGCTGCATCATCAGGTCTAAATTAATATGTTCTATCTAAAACCTTCATTGAAAATATTCCAATGAGCCCAAACACGAATCATCTGCTTTAAGTTGGTGAAGAGTTGCGTATCCTGCACATTCCAGAAGATGCTGCAGCATCAGTTCTAAGTTACTATGTTCTATTTAAAATCTATTCATTGAGACTATTTCAATGAGCCCAAACACGAAACCTCTGCTGTAAGTTAGCGAGGATTATCATGCAGATTTCAGGAGATTTTGCAGCACCAGGTCAAGGTTCCCATGTTCTATCTAACACCTATTCATTGAGACTATTCCAATGAGCATAAATACGATACCTCTGCTGTAAGTTGACGAGGAGTTGGATATCCTGCAAATTCCAGGAGATGCTGCAGCATCAGGTCAAGGTTCTATTTAACACCTATTCTTATTTTTTCCGTGAGCCTGAGTACAATGCCACTGCTGTAAGATGGTGAGGAGTTGAGTATCCTGCAAATTCAAGGAGGTGCTGCAGCATCAGGTCAAGGTTACTATGTTCTTTCAACGCATAACTATTGAGATTATTCCAAAATGCCCAAACACGATACCTCTGCTGTAAGTTGGCGAGGAGATGGGTATCCTGCAGATTCCAGGAGATGCTGCAGTATCAGGTCAAGGTTACCATGTTCTATCTATCAGTTATTCATTGAAACTATTCTAATTTACCCAAATACGATGCCTCTGCTGTAAATTGGTCAGAAGTTAGGCATCCTGCAAATTCCAGGAGATGCTGCAGCATCAGATCAAGGTTCTATCTAGTAAATAATCATTGAGACTATTCAAATATGCCCAAACACGATACCTTTGCTGTAAGTTGGCGAGGAGTTGGTATCCTGCAGATTTCAGGAGATGCTGTAGCATCAGGTCACGGTTACCATGTTCTTTCTAACACATATTCATTGAGACTATTCCAGTGAGCGCTAACACGATTCATCTGCTGTAAGGCAGCATCAGGTCAAAGTTCTGTCTAAAACATATTCTATAAGACTATTCCAATGAGCACGAACACGATAACTCTGCTGTAAGTTGGCCATGAGTTGGATATCCTACAGATTACAGGAGATGCTGCAGCACTAGGTCAAGGTTACCATGTTCTTTTTAACATATTTATTGAGACTATTCTAATAAGCATAAACACGATACCTGTGCTGCTAGTTGGCATGAAGTTGGGTATCCTGCAGATTCCAAGAGGTGCTGCAGCATAATGTCAAGGTTACCATGTTTTATCTCACATCTATTTATTGAGACTATTCTACTGAGCCTAAATACGATAACTCTGCTGTAAATTGGCGAGGAGTTGGATATCATGCAAATTCAAGGAGATGCTGCAGAATGAGGTCAAGGTTTACATGTTGTTTCTAACACATAATCATTGAGACTATTCCAATGAGCCCAAATACGAATCATCTGCTGTAAGTTGGCGAGGAGTTGGGTATACTAAAGAATCCAGGAGGTGCTGTAGCATAAGGTCAAGTTTCTATCTAAAACCTATTCATTGAACCTATTCTAATGACCCCAAATACGATGGCTCTGCTGTAAGTTGATGAGGAGCTGGGTATCCTACAGATTCCAGGAGGTGCTGCAGCATCAGGTCAAGGTTACCATGTCCTTTCTAACACTTAATCATTGAGACTAGTCCAATGAGCCCAAAGAAGATTCAGCTGCTGTAAGTTGGCGAGGAGTTGGGTATCCTGTAAATTCCAGAAGATGCTGCAGTATCAGGTCAAAGTTACCATGTTCTGTCTTAAACCTATTCATTGAGACTAATCCAGTGAGCCCAAACCCGATACCTCTTCTGTAAGTTGGCGAGGAGTTGAGAATCGTGAAGATTACTGGAGATGCTGCAGCATCAGGTCTAAGTTACTATGTTCTATCTAAAACCTTCATTGAGACTATTCCAGTGAGTCCAAACACGAATCTTCTGCTGTAAGTTGGTGAGGAGTTGCGTATCCTGCAAATTCCAGAAGATGCCGCAGCATCAGTTATAGTTACTATGTTCTATCTAAAATCTATTCATCGAGACTATTCCAATGAGCCCAAATACGATGCCTGTGCCTTAAGTTGGAGAGGAGTTAGGTATCCTGCAGATTCCAGGAGATGCTGCAGCATCAGGTTAAGTATACCATGGTTTTGCAATGTTGTTACAGTAATAGGTCACAAAATTTTGAATTGATCAGACCTGTATAATTTGCCCAAATCCCTTTATCACCTGGATAAGAGCTGATGATCCTCAAATGGCTGAACAGATCTTCATCAATTATAGCTATAAACCACCTCGATCACGTCAGCTTTTAAACAAAAAAAACCGCATCAAAATCGGTCCATTTATTTAAGAACTGCCAGAGAAGAGAGAAGAGATGCCCAGACAGACACACAGATACACAAATACATAGATACACCCGTTAAATTTATAACAACCCTCTTATCTAAATGTCCCGACATCTCAATCAATTTCCTTAAAATATTTAAGGCCCATCCACAATAGAAATAATTTGGATTGGAAGTTGTCCGTTCATCCTTAATTGCGTGTCAAACGCCAAGTTTAATTAATTAATAAACCGTCCATCTTATTGCTGATATCTTGAAAATGTTGTAGGGGTGTTTTGGAATAGGCATTCTAAATTCTACATTTAAAGGTTTATTGAATTCCAAAAATTTAATTACAGTGACTTTACATGCTTAGTTTTAAGCTGTTTTTCAATCTACAACTGGTGAAGACCTTGGCATTATCTCGCTTAAACATAAGTGACGATAACGCCGCAGATAAAAGTGGGCTTGCTAAGATTCCCCAACGCAATTGGAACTGGCTATCTTATCTTCATGCCGGAACACATCAGTTGGCGGCAAGTATTAGATAAAAAAGTAGCTTGAAAAAGCGTCGGTGGCTCAACCGGTAACGACTTGGTCCTTCTATCTAACCAAAGGTCCCGGGTTCAAATCCGGATGGCCAATATACCAATAAGTTTTTCGAAACTTACGTCTATTATAATACTTACAGATTGCTTTAACGGTGAAGGAAAATATCGTGAGGAAACCTGAACATCTAATTCCAGATGTGTATGAAGGTCGCGTTGCACACGTTCGTAGGTGTAGATGTAAATGCCCTACACGTGACTTAGTACTAATATATATACTGTGACGTGACCGTGGGTGATACTATGTGCAACACCAGGCAACCGCCGTCTAGCCCTTGGATAGCACGGTTAATTGTGCCACACGATAAGAGAGCTCAAAAGGCGGGTTAAATAACCATGATTCCCCAACGCAATCGGAAACCGGTCATCTTATCTTCATGCCGGAACACATCAATGTTTATCATCATGTACGTCCCCACCGAGGGGCTCGAGCCTACTCTGACTTAGGGCGATTGGGCTTTAGTCGACCACGCGGGCCCAGTGCGGGTTGCCCGACTTCACCACACAACCTGCGAGTTTCTCCGCAGGCGTGTGCAGGTTTCCTCACGATGTTTTCCTTCACCGTTAGAGCGTCGGATAAACGTACATATAAAATGGTTCTACATTATCTATATTATTGTTGTAGCTAAAAAAATGCTCTACCGCCAACCAAACCGGAATTACAGTTTGACTCATCCATCAGGAATCGAACGTGGCCGCTTCTGGTGTGAAGCGAGCGGACTTACCACTACTTCACGATGCCAGTAGAACCTTTATTTGTATTTATTTTAAAGAAATATTCAAGTACACTTACAAATAGATGGGGCCTTTCATAAATATATTACGGAACATACTTCCTCTCTTTGTTTTCTCCAAGTTGCCCCACAAACTCATTATTATTTTTATACCTTTCAAGTTTTCAATTTCAAGATTAGAATAAAGAATTAAATCAATTAAAATGCTCATTAAAATTGGAACAATTACTAAAATTAAGAGTACCTAATTATCTTTGTGTTCTTACAACTTTTATTATATAGTAACTATTTAAAATAGCGCAAATTTACTAATGAAATGACAGCAGGGAATACAAAACAGTTTTTCTCTATGCTAAACTCCTTTTCGAAAATATCGAACAATCAAATCTCGAGAAGTTATTTGCACAAGGAGTTTTTATGTCAAATATTCTTTGGATAAGGAGTTTGTATCGAGTATTTTTTGCGCAATCAGGTTGTATAGCACTGAGACGGAGGTCGATTATATTGGTGTGTTCTAAATTCAAACAACAAAACAGTGAGCTTTTTGTTCACTGTTTTCAGTGAATAAAATAAGCTTTTTAGAGGGGCAATGATATAAAAAGTTATTGTTTTCTCTTTTAGCACGTTCTTGAATTTAGTTCCTTGGGCTGTCTCTGGAGTTGGCCAGTATTTTTCTTAGGATGCACCCAGATCGTATCAGAATTTGACGTAACTCCGAATCGTTGCGAACTCAGTTTTTAACACGCTTTAGCTTCACTTGTAACAATGTAAGAAAATCTTGGAATCTTAATTTGACCCACTTCCCGGTCTTCGATTAGGATGAAATTTTGCACATGCTCTGAGTTCTGATGACAATACATGACTAGCTAAGAAACTTCATTGATCATTCATCATTACAGCTCATATACGTCCCCACCGAGGGGCTCGAGCCTACCCTGAATCAGGGCGACTAGGCCTTAGTCAACCACGCGGGCCCAGTGCGGGTTGGTCGACTTCACACACAACCTTCGAGTTTCTTCGCAGGCGTGTGCAGGTTTCCTCACGATGTTTTTCCTTCACCGTTAAAGCAATTGGTAAGTATGTACGTAAGTTTTTGAAAAACTCATTGGTACATTGGCCGTCCAGATTTGAACCCGGTACCTCTGGTTAGATGGACCGAGTCGTTACCGGTTGAGCCACCGACGCTTTTTCATTCAATAAACTTCATTACAAATCCAATATGGCGGCTTCCCCAAGATGGCGGACTGGCTGTCTGAAATCCACCCCCATGATATGGGTATCAAATGAAAGGGTTTGCTGTCAGGAATACATAAAAATAGTCACGTGATAAGTCACCAATATGGCGGACGTCCAAGATGGCGGACAGGCTATTTGAAATGCACCCCCATTGATATGGGTATCAAATGAAAGGGTTTGCTGTCAGGAATACGAAAAAATAGTAACGTGACGGATTGGCTATTTTGTAATGGCGGATTGGCTATTTTGTAATTTTTAGTGCGTGCTAAAAGCGTGTTTTTTAGTTCTTTAAACTAATTTAAAGTTATTTAAAAAATAATTTAGTGTCTTCAAATATGAACTTTATTGTATCCTGCATGTTATTGAGTCCGTCAAATAAAAAAAGAATCATCAAAATCGGTTCACCCAGTCGAAAGTTCTGAGGTAACAAACATAAAAAAATACAGTCGAATTGAGAATTTCTCCTTTTTAGAAGTCTGTTGGGAATCCAAATTTTTAGGGTATTTTCTGTTGACCTAGAACTGTGAAATTTGGCAAGTAATACCGTCTTATACCGCAAGTACAGAGAAAAATCAGAAAACTATACATTTGTAATACAATCATAAAAAGTATAGTCTTTATTTAAAGAACGTAATCAAGTATGCAAGGAACGGCGGCGGTCCAAATTTTGAATTAAGTTAACCGTGTCATATGGGAGTATCGTATGAAAGGGCTTCATTGGCACACGCTTAAACAGATTTTTAATTATTTTTATTATGTATAGTTTTTGTATTTATTATTTTTAAGGTTCCGTATCTAGGCACTCTCGGTGAGCGAGTCCGACTCGCACTTGGCCGCTTTTTTAACCGACTTCAAAAAAGGAGTTTCTCAGTTTGACCTGTATGTATGTTTGTCCGTGATTATCTCGCGTTTGGATGAACCGATTTTGATGCGAATTTCAGAAAATTGTCTGTTACACTTAGGAGAAGGTTTTATTTTATTGTGGCGTCCTATTTAATATTTTAAAATTGTTACCAACATTTTTATTTACATAATAATAGAATTTGACAACTGTTTTGGTAACTTAATTAAATATTATTTTTTAATCAGATTTGGTTTAATATTTATAATTTTATTCATTTGTTATTAACTTGACTTATTCTGTTTGACCTAGTTGATCATTGAATGAATGTGATCTTTATCTTATTTTTTATATTATTTAATGTATATGTGATGTTTGAATTTTGTTCTTTATGGATTTTTAGTCTGAAAGTAAATGAATTATTATTATTATTTTAATATATAAACTTCAGCTACTCTGCTAACTTGGCACGAGGCGGAAGCACAGTCGGCTGGAGTTCAGTGCGTCGGGGAGAGAAAGCGTAATTAAGCGTTATTATTATTAGAAAATTCTGTATTACATGAAAATTTTCGCTCAATGATTTTTTACGATTTTCGCTCTAGCTTAAGTTAACAAGAAGAGAGTTGCCAGAGATTTCAATTGGCATTTGGTAATGAAGGCGAGGCATTAATTCGAATTCTTTACGTGTAAAGAGTAAAGAAAATGAAAATGAAAATTGTTTATTGGTTACTAAGAATTATCGGCTTTTTAAGGCTGAGACCTCCTTTTAGGTAAAAAAAATACCTGTGTTAGGAAATCTCACTCTTCCATCGTTTAGTCTATGGTATATATAATTATTGGCAAATAACAAGAGTAAAGAAAATAACCACACTTGTGCCCCTTTTTAATGTTTTTTTCGTTTCAATTAAAAGTACAATTAATTTTTATAAAAAAAAAACCAACTGGCATATTGAAGTGTGTGTTTAGACTAATCAACTAAGAAAATTTAGAGATACTAAATCGGTCTGGTTTGCCTGTAGAATGCAAATCTCTGTTTTAAAAGAGGTATTTTTGATATATTTTTTCTGTTATAAAAGTCAACGAATCGTGTCTCTGCAACTGACAATATGAAGCCATTGAAATGAAGAATCAGGTTGATTTGTTAGCCGTTGGTCTTATACGCAGTTCGTCCATTTCGCAGTTCGTCCATCAGGTATTTTTTTAATCCATTACGCAGTTCGTCCATTACGTAGTTCGTCCATATATCAGTTGGGTATATATGTTTTGTATCTGCTGAGAAAAATCTAGATCCCTGCGAACAAAATTTTCAATGCGTCGCCTGAAGCCCCATATCGCAGCTATTTGGTGATAAAGCCCCAAGTCGCAGCAATTTGGTGATGAAGCCCCATGTCGTGATCATCTCCGTGACGATTTACGTGAACACAGATTTACAGAGTTGTACGTCAAAGTTGGTCGACGACAACTTATTGAAACAGACAAAAAAATACTTGTCGGCAAATTCCTACTGTATCAGGCATGCTATGCTCGGAGTTTCTCTGCGTGATCGAATCAGAAACGAGGAGATCCGTAGGAGAACCAAAATAACCGACATAGCTCTCAGAATTGCTAAACTTAAGTGGCAGTATGCGGGGCACATAGTTCGTAGAACAGATGGCCGTTGGGGCATTAAAATTCTCGAGTGGCGACGGTACACCGGAAAACGTAGTGTTGGCAGGCCTGCCACTCGATGGACCGATGACCTGGTGAAGGTCGCGGGAAGTCGCTGGATGCGGGTAGCGCAGAACCAGTCGTCGTGGAAATCCTTGGGAGAGGCCTATGTCCTGCAGTGGACGTCCTTCGGCTGATATGATGATGATTAGGCGTTGGAATGATGGATACCGCATGACTTAACGGCAGACCAGTAACGATTGCGTCTCGAGTGGTGCCGTAAAATGATAAAAAAGCTTGGTAGTGGACAATCATTGGCTGTCTATAATGTCGTGACAGGTGACGAAACTTGGGTGTACTTTAGGGTTGCCATACCCTAATTCGGAATACCATGACATTTCTGTTTAAAAACAGGACGCAATATAAAAACAATAGTTAATAGTAATTTCGCAATGAATATAGGATTAATTAAACTCAACTAATAGCAAAAATTAAGCTGCAGTCTATTCATAAGCTAGGTACTGTTTCCTTATTTATCGAAAATTTCTTAGAGAAAGTGTAATTTAGGAATCCCTGCTTAAGACTGTAATCTTGTGTTTGGCTTTTTGTCATTGAAAATGACTTTTAGATCGCTAGGTACTAGGTCCCATTTGGGAGTTTAGTGCGACACGGCGATTGTATGGAAGCTATTGGTAGTTCATAGATATATAGGGTGTCAAAGGACGCTGATTGATGAAATCTATCAGATGGTGAAGAAATAAAAAAAAAATTGAAATCCAAAAAAGTTATGGTCAAAAAACCGGTTTTTTTTGGTCGAAAATTTTTGAATTTTTGACTTTGGGCCCGGATTTCTCGAGAACTAAGTCACATTTAAAAAAGTGAAAAAATCAGGCCTAGGGTATTTATTTAGTTGGCTGTCGAATAAGATCAAAATTTTGAAAAAAAAATACGGGCTGTAGGTGCGCCCTCAAAAAAGTACTTCGGCGAGTGAGTTGTAGCGCATTACGGTTATTCAGTACTGTTGTATGGAAGTTGGGTGTGTATGAGAGTTGATATTGTTGTATGTGGTGAATGTAGGGTTTTTTGGAATATTTTGAACATTGTTCGAACTTTTTTTTAAGTTTTTGGATTTTTAAAATATTAAAATTTTTAATTAATGTGTACGGGGGGTGGGTAGTATGATACATAAATTACTTATTGTTTGTCCAATTAGGATTAGGATTTTTACACCTGAATATCATTTTCAATGTCCTAGTAGTTCGTGCTATGCAGGGAATCGGTGCATTTTTTGATGCTCTTCTATCTCTATCACACCTTTACTGGGTATCGATATACTCGATTCTAAAATAAGCCAATTCACCCAAAACCCAGGACACTATTTAAAAACTATCCAGGACACCCCGAAAAGCAGGACACGTCCTGGGAAAACAGGACGCTTGGCAACCCTAGTGTACTTGAACCGGAAAGAAAAAGCCAGTCGGCAGAATGGGTCTTTCCTCTTGAAGACTTGCCAATGAAAGTTTAGGGAAGTCGAAGCATTGGCACACCTCGGACACTCAGTAGAATCGGCGTAAGTACAGTCGCGGAATGAAAAGGTTGACCACCTTAAGATCTGTTTTTGCTTGCTCAGTATAAGTAACCAGTATCTGCTTTATCAACCGAGTATGACATATTCCGTCATATTGAATGTCATTTAACTACGTGGCCCACAGATACGTCCACTATGCATTTTGGAAAGGCTAGTTAAAAAAAATATCTTCAGTTCTCATTCATTCTTCAGTTATTTCAGGAAGCAGAAAAGTTTGTAAATGCGTAAATGTGTGTGTAAATGTATATGTAGGGGTGTTCGCCAATTATTTTTATTATTAGCTAGGTACAAATAGGTAAAACAGACGCAGCGAGAGGTTCCGCCCCTTTGTTGTTGATGTTCAGCCTATCCGCACGAAGCGTTATGCTTCCTCATTTATTATGCCGACAGCGATGGAGTGGAACTCCTTGCCTGCGTCTGTGTTTCCCGAGTCTTACAATTTGGGGATTTTTAAGGCGAGAGCAAATAGGCATTTTATGAGTTTGTACCATCCATCATGTAAAATGTAGTCAAACTCACATTTTTTTTATATAAAAAAGAAAAAAAGAGCTGTTATAAATAACCTATGCAAATAAATTATTTTTGATTTAAATTTTTATTGTTCGGGGAACAAATCATAATTGGTATCAAAGTAAAAAAAAGTCCTTAAATTATAAACCAGTTCATGTTTGTCAACAGAACCGTATTTTTTGATTGCGTTAACTTTTTACGAGCTTTGTTTATTTTCACTCAAAGGGACTGTAGACCTGATCTAATTAATATTTAATTTATTTTATTTATGCCGTGGTCGACTAAGGCCTGATCGCCCTAATTCAGGGTAGGCTTGAGCCCCTCGGTGGGGACGTATATGAGCTGTTATGATGATGCCGAGGTATTGTTCAGAACAGTTGTCGCTGTTTTTTTCTTTACTCGTAAAGAGTAGAGAAAATACTCACACTTTTATGCACATATTCAATGTTTTATTTTTTTAACTTAGATATAGGCATTTTTGCATAAATGTGAGTCCGACAATATGTCAGGAATTTATTGAGGAATAAGAGAGAAAAAAAATAAGGTGCTGAAGTGAAGTAAAGCTGGTTGATAAAATTTAAGCGAACTTTGCAATTTTTTTCCGTGTATATTTAAAGAGTTTTCCTTTAACTCCTAACCGTTAAGGAGTTGTACCTTCCATTATTAGCTCTGCAACATGGGATGATGACTACCAGACGCAAATACTTGAATATCTTTGTAAATACACGACCAATTAAAAACGCACTAGTCGCCATTACGATTTTTGAAGGTCCCCTTCTATTTCTATGAGATGCCATCATCAGATCCTGGTTTAATTATCATGGTACCACCCTTAGAATGTCTCCTTTCCTACAAAAAAAGAATCATCAAAATCGGTTCATAAACGAAGAAGTTATCCGCGAACACACATAAATATATATATATATATATATATATATATATATCCTCCTATTAAATACTCCTCCTTTTTTGAAGTTGTTTTAAAAGAGGTGAACATTTAGGGATAAATCACACACGGTCGTTTGATCTGACCCCAAACTAGGATTTGTATTATTAGAATCATCGACTGATTACATACATATGTACATTAAGGCGCTAAGATCACTCAATCCGAGCAGGTTGAGACGTTGAAAAATAATATCGATCGTAAGTCTATTCATTTTAAGTTCAAATCAATGCGGGTTTCAACGCGGCTGTTACGTTGAAACCGAATGCCCAATCCTCGATTTTTACATGTTTTTATTACTTTTCATCGCTTTCAAACAAGTTTAAAAAAAAGTGTTCAGTTAAAATGAAAGGTCTTTAAGTTGCCGATTTTTGTGTGTTGGTTTCATTCACTATTAATTTTCTGTATTGAGAAATTTTGCAATTAATGCCAAAAACAGGGTCTAAAGTACATTTTTTTTACATCGTAAATGGTAATATTTTTAAAATTGTATTAAATTAATTCGATTTTTTATTATTTTACGTAATTAAATTATGTATTTTTTCCATGGTGATAGCTTTACACAGTCTTTCAATAATTTCCTTCCTTAATATAGATATTTAACACCCAGGCATTGCACAGAGCAAACAAACCTAGTTAGTCTTAAGAATGTTTGACCTATGAGTCAAACAAACCTGAAATGTTAGTGTTACGAATGTTTGACCTATGAGTCACGAACCTCGGCTCAGGAGACAAGAGCGTTGACTACTGGACCACTATCGGGTCATCAGTGACTAAACTTCTGTTCCCACTTATCCTAAAACTACCCTTACCTTTGCTATGTTTACCAAACACCCTCATCGAAAACCCAAATTACGAGAGTGTTCAGCGTAATGTTTAATCTTCTGCCCAAAGGGCAGGATAGCTTGATTGGAACCTCCAATCAGTGGGGTTTAATTAAATTTTTAGGGTTCGGTTGGAAAGGGGCGAGAGTTACCCTTGTTTCATTTCGTGTATGCGGTCCTAATAGTCCTCATCATATCAGCTCGTATACTTCCCCACCGAGGGGCTACACTGAATTAGTCTTAGTCGACCACGCGGGCCTAGTGCGGGTTGGTCGACTTTACAAACAACCTTCGAGTTTCTTCGCAGGCGTGTGCAGGTTTCCTTACGATGTTTTCCTTCACCGTAAGAGCGTCGGATAAACGTACATATGAAATCGAAATTCTTTAGTCCTTCTATAGTTCTAAACACCTATATAGTCCTATTATTAATAAAATATATTTATTTATCAGTTAACAACAAAGTCGGGTTAGTTACACCATTTATAACTCAAGACGTCTGGACCGATTTTCATGATATTTGATTTCTTGGATATTTTGTCTCCGCCCCTAATAGCATAATTACTATCAAATAAAAAGAAAACGTTGGGAAAATTCACGAAAAAAAATGGAAAAACGTAAAAAGTAGTGTAGAGTAGTTGTGATGAAGAGTAAACTAGAATAGTGTTGTGTAAAGTAGAGTATTGTAGTGTTGTGGTAAAGAAGAGTAGTGTAGTTTAATGAAGATTACAGAAGTGTAGTGTAGAGTAAAGTAGTGTAGTGTAGAGTTGTTGTTATTAAGAGTAAATTAGAATAGTGTAGTGTAAAGTAGAGTACTGTAGTGTTGTGGTAAAATAGAGTAGTGTAGTTTAGTGTAGAGTAAAGTTAAGTAGTGTAGTGGTAGAGTATTTAGTGTACTAGACGTAAAGTGTAGTGTAGTGCAGTGTAGAGTAGAGTAGAATAGAGTAGTGTAATGTAGACATTTATTGATTCTGAGGCGTTATGAAGTTCGCCGGGTCAGCAAATTTGTTAAAAATCAATCCCAACCAGTTGCATAAGTAGCGGCTCGCGAGCGTGCAAACAAGTAGCTCATGTGTTAATTCAGGTCCTAATCTGCCTACCTACCAAATTTCAGCCAGATACGTTCAATAGTTTTTGCATGAAAGAGTAACAAACATACATCCATACAAACTTTCGCGTTTATAATAATATAATAGGAGTAGGATAAGATTTATTTAATGGTATGGCGGTATTTCGAACACGATATTCGCAAAGGGCAAACTCTCTCCATCCCCAGATCCTCACTAGTGATGAAAGTAGTTTAGCCGGCACCTGATTTTGCGGTGGGTAGTAGCCTTTTGGTTTTACGGACCCATACAAATAAAACAAAACTAAGAAAACAATGCAAAGAAAAAAAACTCTCTCTCTCCGCAGTCAACACAAGTAACACGTCTGGATGCGCGTTAATGACGAAGTTACGAGATAATGAGCCAAACTCATTTTATTAGATTTTAAGGTTAATATACATAGTTACTCATATTATTTATGCTGGTAACAATTTTGGCATCAAATAGATTATAATTAAACATGTTTTGCTTATTTTTAAACTATATATATAAAAATGAATTGCTGTTCGTTAGTCTCGCTAAAACTCGAGAACAGCTAGACCGATTTGGCTAATTTTGATATTGAATTATTTGTAAAAGTCCAGAGAAGGTTTAAAAGGTGAATAAATATGAAAATGCTCGGAATTAAATAAAAAATAAAAAAGAAATAAAATATCAGTCAAAAATAATTGGTTTTAGGGTAGGGTAGTGTAGGGTAGGGTAGTGTAGTGTAGGGTAGGGTTGGGTAGTGTAGTGTATGCAGGGTAGGGTAGGGTAGTGTAGGGTAGGGTAGTGTAGTGTAGTGTATGTAGGGTAGGGTAGGGTAGTGTAGGGTAGGGTAGTGTAGGGTGCGGTAGTGTTGGGTAGGGTAGTGTAGTGTAGGTGTAGTGCAGTGTAGGGTAGGATAGGGTAGGGTAGGGTTGGGTAGTATAGTGTAGGGTAGGGTAGTGTAGTGTAGTGTAGGGTAGGGTAGGGTAGGGTAGTGTAGTGTATGTAGGGTAGGGTAGTGAAGTGTATGTAGGGTTGGGTAGGGTAGTGCAGGGTAGGGTAGGGTAGTGTAGGGTAGGGTAGTGTAGGGTAGGGTAGTGTAGTGTAGGGTAGGGTAGTGTAGGGTAGGGTAGTGTAGGGTAGGGTAGTGTAGGATAGGGTAGTGTAGGCTAGGGTAGTGTAGGGTAGGGTAGTGTAGGGTAGGGTAGTGTAGTGTAGGGTAGGGTAGTGTAGGGTAGGGTAGTGTAGGGTAGGGTAGTGTAGGATAGGGTAGTGTAGGCTAGGGTAGTGTAGGGTAGGGTAGTGTAGGGTAGGGTAGGGTAATGTAGTGTAGGCGAGGGTAGTGTAGTGTAAGGTGGAACGAAGTTCGCCGGGACAGCTAGAACAAAATAAAAAACTGTGGACAATTAAAGTAGATGCCGCGGTTTTTCTAGTGTTTGAGTCGTTGATACGAATCCAATAAATATGTGGCATCTACTTTAGTAATTAGGTAAGGTTTATAAAATAAAACGTTTACTCAAATAATATACGTATTTTTTCTTGAAACTACATACAATGATAACTTCAAGAATTAAGTTTACAATTAATATTCTTTTTTTTTATTTTTTATATTTTCATCTTCAGTTGGTTCAGGCGTCTCTCCAAAAAAATGTTATCGTTTTTCGGGTTATAATGTTTTTAAATACGTTAAGAATGTTTTCCTTTTTTGCTATTGGGAAGCCATTAGGTCTTTTTTTTGTAA
Organism: Coleophora flavipennella; assembly: GCA_947284805.1. Taxonomy (NCBI): domain Eukaryota; kingdom Metazoa; phylum Arthropoda; class Insecta; order Lepidoptera; family Coleophoridae; genus Coleophora; species Coleophora flavipennella. The sequence continues at coordinate 12,680,664 of OX369259.1, read as the reverse complement.
TTGGAAAGGACATTCCACCTTTTTTCATTGCAGAAGCTTACAAAAATACAATCTTTCAGACTCCTCTTATGTTTTTTTTTAAATTTCAATGTGTAATCTCCTCTTATAGCTTTTATAATAACAATATCGGCAAGAAGTGGATGATTTTTATATTTTAGTTTGATTTCTGACGTATAATTTGTCCAGCTTTGGAAGTCAGTATGATTCATTGCTAACATTATTAACAGTAAAAAAAAAATTTCGTTGAAGTCATAAACTTTTCCCATTCTTTTAGGAGATAAATCTATTTGGTGGTGAAAACTGTCAGCACTCATATAAGTATGACCAGTCTCAAAATAGTAAATCAAAATTGTCTCACATCCAAATTAATAATGAACACAAGGAAACTTATTAGACAACAGTTTTTGTTTTGACTGGAACAATAATTGTCCAGCTATATTTCAAGTGAATTACTGTCTCTGTCTTATAAAAACTTTATTCTCACCATTAATAATACCTTATATTTCTTTATTGATGTTAACACTCTTAGCACGTTATTTATTCATAATTGTACCAGTTTTCAATCTAAATTTGTAATATGTCACAGTCAAGTTAATTTAATTACAATGATGATTACGATAACACGGCTGACAGACAAGTGACATTGGCAGATAATGTTTTACAAAACGGTGGCGATTTCCGAGTATACAAGCGGCATCTGCATAAGTTGTCGCGTTTTATATTATTATTTCGCAGATCCCGCTGTTTTATCGGGATTCATGTGCTAAACCGAGGCACATACGGTGAAATCATGTTTCAATTTTCAATGATAAGAGCTAGATGCCGCTTTCATATCTTGTTGATATAAAAGGCAACAGAATACTGATTCCAACGGTATCAAAAACGTTAAGGGGGTATATTTTGTAGATGCCGCACTTCTGCTTATGACGGCAGTATTGTTTTCGGGTCCTCATAACACTATGTATATATCAATTATTTTATTTTGAAATTATTGACTTGTATGAAAAAAAACTTATTTCGGAAGGTTGTTAACAACCCATAAACGTCTCTAATGCAAGTGCACGGGTTTCAAGGGAAAGAAGGTTCATCATCATCATCATCATATCAGCCGACATAGGCCTCCCTAAGGATTTCCACGACGACCGGTTCTGCGCTGCCCGCATCCAGCGGCTTCCCGCGACCTTCACCAGGTCGTCACTCGAGATCTTTACAACAGCCATCTGCTCTACGAGCTATGTGCCCCGCCCACTGCCATTTAAGTTTAGCAGGTCCACTTAGGTTAGGCGCGAGCAAATGTTTGACGCAAATGCAAATGCCCACAGCTGACTCGCATACCACTCACCCTGAGGTGAATCTTAATCTGAATTAAAATTCTTGATCTGAGCCACCCACCCTCAAACAAAGTCCTCAGACTATGTCCATGCTGGCGAAACCGCGACAAATTCTAGTTTTTTTATCCACAATTGGCAAGCCCTTAACTTCATCTCACTTGATGGTAAGTGACGATGATGCCGAAGGTGGAAGCGGGCTTACCAAGATTCCCCAACGCAATAGGGAACTGGCTATCTTGCTGTTATAATATAAAAATATAATGCTGTTAACATTGACGCTTGACGGCAAGACTTAGAAAAATTGTGTTAGTTGCCACGCGCGCTTAGAAAATGCCTTTCCACCAACCAAACCGAGTGTTACGAAGTTAGACTCCGCCGCGAATCGAACCTGCGACCTCTTGATGTGAATGTACGTTACCATTACGCCACGGAGGCGGTTGAAGTGTAGCAGTTTCATGGATTAATTTATTGAAATAGCTTCACCTTTGGCATCCAAAACGATCCTCGGCATAAAGGTTTTTACTTTTTGAGACACATCAGATGTCTTTTCGTCTGAATGAAACACTCTCTGTTATCTTGTTGAATATTTAACATCTAAAGGGCGGTTCTGCACTCGACCATGTCAATTTATGGGTTTCCCGGCTTTCTCGTCTAAAAACTCCACTCTACTTATTGGATAACTCTCAGTACACTCATCGACCTGCAGGACCCTTAACTTTTAAAAGCGTGATGTCACTTGACTTATTTTTGGGACTTTTCCAGGCGTAAGCTGTCTGGAATGACGACAAATGCTTTGTTTATTGTATGTAGAGCGTTAAATTGTATTTAATTGCTTTAGACATTATTTTGTTTTTGGAAAATAAAATATTTTCGTATATCCCCTGGAGCGTAATTTGATTTTTTCCGCAAAAGTGCCTTGAGTGTAATTGAGTAATAGATGACGTAATTCAGACTCGCTTAGGACCTATTTTTTAATTTTTTTTAAACATAGAATTAAGTTATATCCCTTCTCTATCCCTACTTATATTAATATTTAATAGTATAAATGCGAAAGTAACTCTGTCTGTCTGTTACGCTTTCCCGCAAAAACTACTGAACGGATTTGGCTGGAATTTGGTAGGTAGACAGATTAAGACCTGTATTAAGACATAGGCTACTTTTTACCATGCTCGCGAGCCGCTTGCGGCTCGCGCACTGCGCACCCTCGAAAAGTCATAGAAACGTGGTCCACGCGGGTGAAGCCGCGGGAAACAGCTAGTATACTATAATTTTATATGCTGTTGTAAAGATTAAGAAATTTCCTAGCTAATGAAACTATTAAAATTAATACTATTACTCACCCGATGCAGACATTTTGTGGTTTTTATCATCACGCAAAAATAATATCTTGATTCTTGCACTTTTAGACATTGAATGCACCCACTTATCACAAACTTATTACATACTTACATATTTTCACAAAAACTAACACAATCATAGTATAATACACTTTCTTAAGTGTTTATAAACTAAATATTTCACTTCGAAACACAATAGTTTTACTACAAAATTAGGATAAGTTTCCAACGACAAAAAAACGGAGTTCATCATTGTGCCGTTTAGCACAGTACTTCGTATTTTTCACAAATTATTTTTGCAAGTATTTCAAAAACTAATATCTATAACGGAAATTGATAAACTTAGGTTGAGAGGATAAATAGCAAGATAGAACTAGCTGGCCCGGCGAACTTTGTACCACCTTACACTACACTACCCTATCCTACACTACCCTGCCCTACCTTACCCTACCCTACACTACACTACCCTAACCTACACTACCATACACTACACTATACTATCTCACCCTACCCTACCCTACACTATACTACACTACACTACACTACCCTACCCTACATAAGAACCTTCTCCTAACAATAACGAACTCAACAAAAAAAGAATTAACGAAATCGGTCAAGTCGTTCACGCGTGATGCGATGACCAAAAGAAATAGGGGTTCATTTTTAACCGACTTCAAAAAAGTAGGAGGTTCTATGTTCGACTGTATTTTTTTTATGTATGTTCACCGATTTCTCCGTCAATTGTGGACCTATTTTCAAAAGTACTTTTTTATTCGAAAGAGTATACTCCCGAGGGGGGTCCCATTGTCACTAAGTCAAGATCTGATGATGGGATCCCAGGGAAATAGAGGGCAAACCTCAAATTTTTTAGACATTTATTACATACGTGATTCATATGTTTTCTAAAGATACTAAAATACTTGCGTCTGTTAGTCGTCCTCCTATTTATCAAACCTAATTAAAACCATTCCATCTCGTTAGCTCCTTTGTTGTTTAAAATGCATTTCCCTCCAAAAGTTTTAGATGAAAGGCTGTGAATAAAATAAATGTCAGTACTATAAATACCTACCTATATCTGATTTGTTCTGCGAGCTATTTATTTTGTTTTATTGAAAAAAAAATAAGTGAAAAGTCTTATCTATTTTCATACATGCCAATTAGACAAATAACACATTTTGTGTGCAATTAATTTATAGTAGGTGGGTTTATCGAAATACGTCGACCGGAACGTAGCGAGGAGGGCCTCCCACGCGGTGAACCGACGACCTGGCGAAGGTAGCGGGAAGCCGCTAGATGTGGGCAGCGCAGGACGGGTCGTTGTGGAAATCGTTGGGGGAAACCTTTGTTCAGCTGTGGACGTCTTTTGGCTCGATGATGATAATATCATGAAAATATTAGAGCAATTTTTTTAAAGTTCGAAAATACATTGAGATTTTTTTAAACGACAATTTATTGATAAGTCCCTGGCATCATCTCACCTGATATACAGAATGTATCAAAACTGGTGTAGGTCCCGGTAACTGGGGTTCTACTCGTCATACTGAACAACTTTCTCCAAGGAACTCATAGTCAATTCCTTAAAAAAATGGTTGTCTGTAAAGTCGGTTTACGGACGATAGTTTAACGTGAAAACGTCATAACACTCATAACGTAACGGGACAATGAGCGTAACGGGACAATGAGTCATCCTTTTTCGTGCGTGCAGGCGGCGTCCATCGATTTATTAGACGTTAACACGTCAAAAATTGGACCGTCCATACTAAAATGCACAAAATCGGTCGCTTAGCTGATCGATTAAAAAAAAATAAAAAATAAAAATAAAATAATAATATAAATAAGTTTATTATTTTTAACAAGGAGTACATTCTGAGATGGGATCAGTGTCTCCTTTTAAGCATAAACAGCCTGTGTCAGGAGGCACCACTCCACTTTCTAACTAGCAAGGAACTTAGAATTCTAGCCCTTTTAAAGGCATCACACTATAAATAAATAGCTTTTCTTGGTTGGTATTGCATCGACTTCAATACGTTCTCGGCACAAATAGCAAACGCTGCACGTGACCGGTACAGTCAGCCATGTAATAACCTGAACGATTCAATTTAAAAGGAAGTAGCAATGTGAGCTTTGTACTTCGTTAGTTTTTTTAAATGGCTGAAATGTGATAATTTTTTTGCACCATTCTGAAACATTTTCAAAAACTGAATCGGCTATGAAATTCCATGTATAATTATCGAACCTGCTCACAAAATTTCACGAGAATCCTTTGAGAAATGCGACCTGTAGAGGATAACAGCCGGACATCCGCCGGAAAGATATGCGAAAGCCCCTTGTCCAAGCTGAAAAGGAGAGGCTTCGCACTCGCTCGGTCAATAAGATAAACCCAACTGCTAAAAATACATCCAATGTCACACACAACACCTCATACTCCAAAATTAAGCCGGTTCGGCTACAGGCCAACCAAAGAAACATGCATACACCAAAAAAGAAACATGCAAACACCCGAAAAGAAACATGCATACACCCGAAAAGAAACATGCATACACCCGAAAAGAAACATGCATACACCCGAAAAAAAAAATGCATACACTCGAAAAGAACCATGCATACACCCTAAAAGAAACATGCATACACCCGAAAATAAACATGCATACACCCGAAAAGAAACATGCATACACCCTAAAAGAAACATGCATACCCGAAAAGAAACATGGATACACCCGAAAAGCATTACCTTCCTTTTGGGCACCCGGGTAAAAATACGGAGAAGTGCGGTCAGTTCAGAAGAGCAACAGTGGCGTAACGGCTAGAGCCGCTACCTCCTGTCCGGAAGGTCGTGGTTCGAATCCTGCCACGTACCAATGGTTTTAGGAATTCGATTTTATATAAGTACGTTTATACGACGCTCTTACGGTGAAGGAAAACATCGTTAGGAAAACCTGCAGTTGACTTTTATGCCAACTCGAAGTCGACCAACCCGCACTGGGCCCGCGTAGCCGACTAAGGCCCCGTCGCCCTAATTCAGGGTTGGCTCGAGTCCCTCGGTGGGGACATAGTACAGGGTATCCCAGAAATGGACCGGCAGGCTTAAGGAGGTGATAGCTTAGGTCAAGACCTCCCAAATAACACAACATATGTTCCACAAAATCTTATAGCTTTTGAGTTATACTAGATTTAAAAAAAAAAAAAGACTTGAGTCATTCTTCTGGCTCTCTTTTATAAAAAGGGTATCTATTATCAATTTCCACTACGACCGGTCCTGCGCTGCCTGCATCCAGTGACTTCCCGCAATCTTCACCAGGTCGTTGGTCCACCGCATGGGAGGCCTGCCTACGCTACGTTTTCCGGTGCGCGGTTGCCACTCAAGAATTTTACTACCCTAAAGGCCATCTATTCTACGATCTATGTGCCCTGCTCACTGCCACTTCAGTTCATCCCCGGCAGATGCTAGGCTACCAACGACGGAACTGAGACATGGTCGCTTACTATGGACACGGTCTAAGAATCTATCTTAAACTGTGCTATGGGCCTCATAAGAAGGCTCAAGGTCACCCAAAAGGCAATGCAGCGAGCTATGCTCGGAATTTCCCTAAGCGATTGAATCAGAAATGAGGAGATCCGCAAGGGAACCGAAGTAACTGACACAGCTCACAGAATCGCTATTTGTCACTCAAAATTAATTATATTATAAAAATTACACATTTATTTTTACAAGAAGCCCGTTGACACTTTCCGAATGTTCGTTGCGTAATGAATCAATCTCGCTCGAATGGTGTGTTCAAAATACACTCGTTGACAGACCTTTTATTTAAATCATAACAAAATAGGGATGACGAATGCTAGTCAACAGTCTACTTTTTATCATCTGTCAAAAACGACATTTTGTTCTAAAAATGTTAGAAATACCTAGGCGTGACGTCATAGTTTAGTAGCTCATATATGTACTCATTTTGTGATTTTAGTAAGTTAAAAATCGAAGACTTGATGGAAAACAAAACGAGTAAGGTTTTCCGAAGTTTAAGTAGGAGGGCAACTTAGTGATCATGAGTTCATAATTTATTTCTGATGCTGTCGTCATCCGTATTCAAACAATCTCAAAACTATTTCGAAAGCGTTAAATCCTTCCTAATATTATAAACGCGAAATTTGTATGTATGGATGTTTGTTAATCTTTCACGCCACAACAGATAAACGGATCTGGATGAAATTTGGTAGGTAGACAGATCAAAACCTGGATTAACATATAGGCTACTTTGTTAGAATAAAGCTTCTAAATATTAAAGACAAGTAAAACAATTACTTTGTGTTTCATGGTTTTTCTTCAAAGATAACAGACTTTTAGGGTTGCCATAGCAATAATTCAATATTTACCAACAACGTTTACCCACGCTCGCAAACCGCTCCCGGCTCGCGCATTGCACACCCTCGAAAACAGTGATAGAAACGATGTTCACGCGTGCAAATCCGCTGGCAAAAGCTAGTAAAACCTAAATTTACTAACACTTGAGACACACAGTCTTTCAGTAAAGAGGGAAGAGATGATATCAAGGGCCTACCAATTGTGGATTTAAAAAAAAACCACCGGAACCCTTAGTAATTATGCACAGTCTGACTACCGATTTTTTGCTGACTGTACAAATAGTATGTAAGAATCTGAAGCATTTGTGTATTATGTATTTTGAAAATGCTTATCTAGATGTTTACTGTCTTTATTCCGAATTTTAACTTTCTAAATAAGTTTTAACTTTCCAAAAAAGTTTCACCGTTTTCATGTCCTGCATTTTTTTTTCATTTTTTGAGATGGGATAAAGTTAGGTGATTTTCAATGCTTGAACACAAATGTATGCTTAAATAACTTTCATTAAAAAAATAAGTAAAGTGGTTTGATAGAACTGCCGGACGGACTTAAAATAGATTTCATAATTTTATTAAATTTTTGAGAAGGGCAGAGTTAGGTGATTTTCAATGCTTCAACACAAACTTATGCGTAAATACCTTTCATTAAAAAATAAGCCATGTGGTTGAATAGAATTGCCGGACGGACTCGAAATAGATTTCATTTTTTTGAGAAGGGAGAAAGTTAGGTGATTTTCAATGCTTGAACCCATATGTATGCATAAATACCTTTCACAAAAAAAATAAGCAAAGTGGTTTGATAGAACTGCCGGACGGACTCGAAATAGATTTCAATTTTTTTTTCATTTTTTGAGAAGGGAGAAAGTTAGGTGATTTTCAGTGCTTGAACACAAATCTGTGCATAAACCTTTAAAAAAAGGCAAATCAGTTCGATAGAATGGCCGGACGGACTCTGATAAATTTATTAATTTTTAAAATATTTTGAGCAGGGCGAAAGTTAAGTGATTTCCAATTCTTTTAAAGATTTCAAAAGTTAAGCACTTGCTTAATTTTACCTTTGCTTAACCGGACTCACATTAGATTTCATCAATTATTTTAACATAATATAGATGTTAAAATAAAAAGTTACAGCCTTTTGAAACACTGCTAGATGGACTGAAAAATAAAGGCTTTTAGGCTTAGTAATTGGGTCACTCTCAGCTTTTTGGGCATGGAATCCCAAAAAAACAAACTCACTTCACTTTTGTAATCGCTGATTTTAACGTTACCTTCCACAACGGTCTAATGGTAGTGCAATAGGTATCAAACTTGAAACGATAAATGGCTACCATAAAACATTTTTTACTGCTACCGGGTGCTTTCATGTTACGTTAAATCTTTTCTTGTGGATTTATGTAAATAAATAATCTGCATACGACTAAAAAGGCCTTAAAATCAGTACAAGCCAGTGGGCCCCGAAAGTCAGGGGCGCTGACTTTTTTAAAATTTATTTTTATTGAAAATATGAGTGCTTTTGACTACATCTCACCAGTGACAATGTAGTCAAAGGTTTTTTTTAATTAAAAATTTAAGTGCTTTTGGCGCACCTCACCTGATGGTAAGTGCCGATGCAGCCGCACGCAAGCTCAAATAGTACCTGTTCACTCTCGACTTGAAGATTCCTAAATTATACGAATGTTACACGCAAACTAAAATAATGCCTATTCACTCTCGCCTTGAAGATCCCCAAATTGTAGGAGTCGGGAAACACAGACGCAGACAAGGAGTTCCACTCCATCGCTGTCCGCATAATAAATGAAGAAGCGTAACGCTTCGTGTGGATAGGCTGAACATCAACAACAAACGGCTGCAAACTAGCTGCAGGAAATACGCGATGTGTTTTGTAAGGTGATTTAATTAAAAATTTCCCACAATTACTAAAAATTTTAGCGCTCGCTTCGCTTGCTCATATGTGCAATGGTGTTTTTAGTTCTTCGAGCCCACATAAGTTTTATTTCTGTTTTTCTATGGCATTGTAGCTTCAAACATTGTGGTAACCGCGCACGCCTTCTACTCAATGGACCGAAGATCTGGTAAAGGTCGCGGGAAGCTGCTGGATGTGGGCAACGCAGGTTTGGTCGTTGTAGAAATCCTTGTGGGAGGCCTTTGTCTAGCAGTGGACGTCTTTCAGCTGGTATGACAAAGCTTCGAAAAGGCAGTACCGACGTCGAAGCGACTTAATATTATCTCCAATATTAAGTATAAGAAAAGTTTACGAAGCGCTTTTTCATAATATTAACTGTCAAAAACCATGACTGTAATATTCGACGAGGCGCTGTGTAAATTTATCTATCCTGAGTACGCGGAAAAGTAAAAAATCAGGGAACCTCTCGTATAAGCTATCTCGGTTTTTCGGGTTAATTATATAATAACTCTATACAGAGTGTTACAAAATTGGCAAGGGATCCGTTAACTGGGGCTTCTACTCATCATACTATGATGCACCAACGCGTCGTCAGGGGGAGTAAGCTCCGACTATGATTAAAAAAACAGGTTCTAGGTTGTGGAGACAGACATAGAGCACTCTTTATTTCACATCAAAAATAGGGCTCCGCCGGCCGGCTTATTATTGGCCTGAGATTACCAAACTAAGCTAATGTTGACAAATTTAAAGCGGAATCTGATGTGATTTTATAAAATACTAGTGGATGCCCGCAGCTTCGCCCGCACATATCCCGATTTTTGTGGTTCCCGTGGGAATTTCACAAAATCCTTTCTTAGCGGATGCCTACGTCATAACATCTACCTACATGCCAATGCATTTCAGCCCGATCCGTCCAGTGGTTTGGGCTGTGCGTTGATAGATCACTATGTCAATCACCTTTGAGTTATATATATTTAAGATATGAGCAGGTATTGATGTTGTTTTTACTTTAACGTTTCGACTATGCTTAACTTAGCCTTAGCCGTGGTTGCGAGTTTACTGAGAAGCCGGGGTGTTATCGCCACCGGCGCATCGCAGGAACACCTCTATCTACCCTCACTTCATTTTCTGAAGGTTTAGGGTCACCACACATTTCACTTAGTAATAATAATCATAAATAATCGTGAAAGTTTAAAGTGTTATTATAAGCCAATGTTGCAATCTTGCTATACAATGTACACTCAGAAAAGCTTCAGAAAAATTCTTTTCTGAAACTCAACTGTTTCAGAAAAGCTATCGAACGACCAATTAGTTTGAATTTAGTAACTATTTAAACTTAGCTTTTTAATACGACCCGCGGATAGAATGATTGCAAAGAGTGCGTGAACGCAAAACTATACGATCTTTACATTATTGAACCAATTTTTCCATAAAAAATTTGAACTCCTTATATACTTACAAAATTCTAGGTATTTATTCAAAATAGGTGCAAATTACACTCTTTCTGATAGTCATAAAATAATAATAACATAATTTCATTTGTGAAAAATCAAGAAATAAACAATCATTAGTTAATAATGTCAAAATTCAATACTTAATATACCAGAAATATACCAGATTATGTCATTAGAAAATGAAAACAATATGACACGAAAAGTTATACATAAAAAATTAAAGTTTAAAAAAAACTAAAAACTGACAAAATGAAATTCAGTCAAAAGTATGAAATAATATTATTATACTTAAATACACAATATTAACCAACAATAACGAAATCAAAGGTAGGTACGAATTAAATTAGGGACTTAAAATTGTTGAGGTTGGTGTCAGCAAACCATTGAATCTAAAACATATTTTGATACGTAAGTAACTGTGTGCTGGTACCCACCACCCAGTTAACGGGACCTATACCAATTCTGTTACACCCTGTATAAAAATGGACCCCCATTTCTTCTGGTCATCGCATCACGCGTGAACGGCTGGACCGATTTTGCTAATTCTTTTTCGTTGAGTTCGTTATTGTCAGGAGAAGGTTCTTATGAAGGGTAGGTTAGGGTAGGGTAGAGTAGTGTAGGGTAGTGTAGTATAGTGTAGTGTAGTGTAGGGTAGGGTAAGGTAGGGTAGGGTAGGGTAGGGTAGAGTAGAGTAGAACGAAGTTCGCCGGGACAGCTAGTAGCTAATAAGATTAAAAGGTGTATCGCTGAACTAGTAATATAGCAAAAGAGTACGAAAAATGTTTTTGAAGTGGAAACTTCTTAAGGCGCATTGGGTATTATTTTAAGATGGGAAAAAAATGGAACTCGTGACATCGTGATCGACACCGACACCTTACCAGGACCATTCGGAGGGTCAAAACTTATAAAACTTTAATAAGTTTTCACGTCTGTCTGCACTCCCGGAGTGTTTATGTTTTTTTTGAGTATACAAATTACAAAACCGCCGTCGCCGCTCCGCCTATCACACATAGACATGCCAACGTTCGACTTGCTTCGTATTCAAATAATAAAAGAAACTGCGGGCTGAAAGCTTTTTGTACTCTATGAAGTCTAGTCTGAAAATATGTTGGTATAACTAGACTAAAACCTCTTAGTATTCATTGCTTTAAGTATCTGTGGGAATCTTCTGAGTAATTGAATAGTGTAAGAGAAATCGTGATACAATTTAGATTTTTAATCAATCAACACTGTTTTAAAACTTTTGTACAGAGGGCAGCACATCAAGCTAGATAGTCGTAGTGCGATTCTGATCCCTATACATACGGCATAAGAACTGTACAAAGTCTAAAGTTTATAGCTTAATGTGCTGGACTCTGTTACCCTGTAAGCTATTAACAATATGATTCAACTAGATTTTGCCAGCGGCTTCGCTTGCTTGAACATAGTTTTAAGACTACCTACGAGGGCGAGCGTGGAAAAAAGTAGCCTATATGTTAATCTAGGTTCTAAGCTGTCTACCTACCAAATTTCAGCGAGATATGTTCAGTAGTTAGTTAGTTTTCGCGTGAACATAGTTTTTATGCCTGTCGTGCTGTCGAGCATGGGAACTGAGTCAACTCTAGATCCCTTGGGAACTATGTTGGGCTATGATAATTAGAAGTCAACTCGATAATAAGTATTAATTAATTAGCACGTCAATCCTTCGCTTCATTGCGATGTGACAGAACTTACCAAAAAAGAGATAGTTAACAGCTATCCCATGGGCACCACTTAAGAAATCTGGATAAAAAGTAGACTGTATGTTAATCCAGGTCGTAACCTATATGTGTGCCAAGTTTCATCCTGATCCGCCCAGTGGTTGAAGCGTGAAAGAGTAACAAACATCCATCCATACATACAAACTTTATTAGTAGTTGTAAGGTGCCCGTTAAAAAACAAATGACAGCTGACAGGGTTAATTATTCTGTGAGTGAGTCAATCCGTGCTGAGCATAAATATAGATTACTAGATTCTGCCCGCGGCTTGGCCCGCGTGGAAATTGTTTTTACGACTGGCCTTGGGGGTGAGTGGTGCGCAAATCCAAATCCCTATCTCAGATCGCGCTAATCTAATTAGCAGTCTATGTAATTTTCCACTCTCTCAACGATCTCTGTGCAAAAAATCACAACAATCCATTGTTCCGTTACGATGTTAATAAAATGAACCAAAAAAATACTATTTTTTCAATTACCTCAGGAACTGCATGGGACTGTGCTATTTTCACGGGATAAAAAGTAGCCTATGTCCTTCCCTGTGACACAGGCTACCTGCATGTCAAATTTCATCAAGATTTGTCAAGGTATTGGAGCGTGAAAAGGTAACAAACAAATAGTTTGATATTTATAATATTAAGTAAGGATAATTATTATATAGTAACTTTTGCCCACGTCTCCGCAAAGTATTTACTATCGCCTGAAGGCTGTTGAAATACTTATCCGATGCGGGAGAATATCTATCTATTAATATAATAAAACTGTAACGGGGCCGTGTCTGTACATGAAATATTTTTGGAAAATAATAACTGTGGTGGACATTACTAACGATACAGAGGCCAAAACAACAACTTTTGGAATTTTTGTCTGTCTGTCTGTCTGTCTGTCTGTCTGTATGTTCGCGCATCACGCAAAAACTACCAGGCCGATTTTAATGAAATTTTGTATGGTGGTTCCTTATAGCCCGGGTTAACATATAGGATACTTTTTATCCTGGAAAATTCAAGAGTTCCCGTGGGAAAATCAAAAGTATTCATTTATAGAATGGCTCACCACGCAAATGGGGCTTGACCTATTACAATCAAATACACGTTGATACCCTTATCGCGAACTAAAACTGGGACATTGTGAATCCCAAAAAAATAAAGATTCCTGCAGGAATGCAAAAAAATGTATCTTTTATTGTTTATTTGTAACAATATGAAACCATTACATTGGGATGGGGTGTTTTGAACATCATTGTATAGTCGGGTATTCTTTATCCCGGAAAACTAAAGACGTCCCGTGGGAAATTATCTATCGATACATACAATAATAAATATAGAATACTTTTTCAACATATAAGTACACATACTACACATTATAATCATAGCAGCAAAATGTCAATAGATGGCACTGCAGGAATAATAAAACGCGCTTAAGTTGTGTTAAAACATTAAAATATTATTTCATAGTATTGAGTGGATTTCTTTTATGTATTTTTCAGCAAACGCTTTTTACACAACACTCTGGAACTATGGCACGTAGCGATGTGTTTCATAGACGAACAGAGAGGTATATTTTTACTGATTCCAATCGTGTAAAAAAATAAAAACACATAAATCGAGTTTAGCATCTTTTATCAGCAGGCACAGATACGGGAACTCTTCTGACGGCCACTATTTGCGTGTGGCAGTTGCTCTCCGCCTGCAATATCAATATCTGTGAACCTCATCAATGTATTTGCGGGTCCACGGTGGAGGCAATTGGCCATCACTCACTGAGTTGCAGTCGTGTTTGTGAAGATTCCCACGTCACCAATTCCTTAATGACCTCACTCGGAGGACACTGGTCTCGGGCAGATGGAATATTCCACCTTTGATGCAGCCGCCGGCCGGGCTTTAGTCGATCTGATGGCAAAAGGCTGGAGGGTTTAAACAGGTGCTATGGCAGAGAGGAACGTGTCTGCTTTGAGAAGCCACTTTTTCTGCCTCACTGTACGGTACTGCTGCTCAATTTTTGGCGAGAAAGAAGCATAATAAGTACTCGGTCTTGGAGGCAAATTACTGCTTTGTGCCGCTGGTCTGTGAGACAACCGGCTGCTGAACCCTCAGAGGCCTTTGCCTTCACAAAGGAGATTGGCCTTCGCCTTCGAGAGAGGAGATGTGACGTGAGGTCTTACATGCTGCTAAGGTTGTCTATTGCCATCCAGCGCGGCAACGAGAAGTGCGTCTTGGGCTCCTTTGGAGCTGATACGACTCGAGTATTTGACCCATATTAATATTTTTAGGAAATTTTATTACTAGATTGATACCTATAATGATTTGAATTAGTTTTTTGATAATATAGGTATATAAGTTATTTCATCATATCAGTTTATATACGTCCCCACCAAGGGGCTCAACCTGCCCTGAGTTAGGGCGATCTGGCCTTAGACGATCACGCGGGCCCATTGCGGGTCGATTGACTTCACACATAAGCTTCGAATTTCTTCGAAGGCGTGTGCAGTTTTCCTCACGATGTTTTTCTCACCGTAAGAGCGTCGGATAAACGTACATACCAGTATGAAATCGATATTCGTATAGATATTGATAAGTGGCAGGATTCGAACCACGGCCTTCCGGACAGGAGGTAGTGGCCTTAACCGTTTTGCCACTGACGCTCTATATTTTATTTAAGATTTAGAAATCCTTACTTAATATTATAAATGTGAAAATGTGTTTGTTTGTTTGTTACCTATTCACACTCAACACCTCTATCAATCTTGATGAAATTTGGCATGCAGGTAGCCTGTATCACTAGAAATTAAATAGTCAACCTTTTATCTGTGGAAATTATCATAGCCCGATGCAGTTCCTGAGGAAACTAAAACAATACTCTTTGTTCGTTTTATATAAAATCGTAACGAAAAAATAGATTGGTGTGGTTTTTAGCACAGAGATGAGGTGGAAAATGATATAATTTACTAATAAGTATATCCTGACATAGTTCCCGAGGGATCTGGGGACAACTGTTTTCTACGCTCGCGCACGTCGGTGGCGTCGCAACGGAGCAACGGATTAAAGTGATTTTTTGTATAGAATTTGTTGAGGGGGTGTGAAGTGACAAAGACTGCTAATCCGAATAGCCCGATACAGTTCCTGAGGTACCTGGAGAAAACTCATGTCCACGCTTGCAAGCTGATTGCGGCTCGCGCAACACTCACCCTCAAAAAGAGTCATAAAAGCTATGTCCACGTGGGCGAAGCCGCGGGCAAAAGCTAGTTAAAAATATAGATCTTATCTTCTACCTGTAAAAACTTTCTTTTACCTTTAACTTTCTTCTTTTCAAAAACGTTTGAGCCATTAAGGATAAAAATTAACAAACAACCTGGATTCTTAAGTGCTTAACCTCATTCCGATTTTCTTGGAACAACGGACTACCGCGTACTTTAGGCTATATACAGGTACATATAGTAACATACCGAGTTTTATTGTAATCCTTAGAGCCACTTTTGAGTAATGAAATAATAAGTGATTTTTACAATAGTGGCTAGCCTAAAAACTTAAGATAGGGATTTAAAAAAAAACGCTTGTGGCTATAAAAATAATGTTAACTTAACCCACATTTCGCCCAAATCCATACAGTAGTTTGAGAACTAGATCACCAGACGGCCGTACAAACACACATACACACACACTCACGCACACATTTTAAATTTTAGACTCTATTAGTGTAAGACAATCGATCCCTATCAAAATGTCATGTTTGATTTTTTTGCCATCACAATACCTTCTTCACTCCTCCGTCGCCCGAAAGTAAAAATGTAACAAAAAGTAACATCTAGACACAGAAGGCGTAACTATAGGGTGCATTTCATTAGAACCCTAAACCCTTCAAGCGAGGCGTCATCCGAATCGGCACGGCTACGTTACACCGCTCAAGCGGGGCGTGTCCGCATCGGCACGGTTACGTTACACCGCTCAAGCGGGGCTTCATCCGAATCGTCACGGTTACGTTACACCGCTCAAGTGGGGCGTGTCCGAATCGGCACGGTTACGTTACACCGCTCAAGCGGGGCGTCCTCCGAATCGGCACGGTTACGTTACACCGCTCAAGCGGGGCGTCATCCGAATCGTCACGGTTACGTTACACCGCTAAAGCGGGGCGTGTCCGAATCAGCACGGTTACGAGACACCGCTCAAGCGGAGCTTCATCCGAATCGGCACAGTTACGTTATACGGCGCAAGTGGGACGTGTCCGAATCGGCACGGTTACATTACACCGCTCAAGCGGGGCTTCATCCGAATCGGCACGGTTACGTTACACTGCTTAAGTGGGGCGTATCCGAATCGGCACGGTTACATTACACCGCTCAAGCGGGGCTTCAACCGAATCGGCACGGTTACGTTACACCACTCAAGCGGGGCGTCCTCCGAATCGGCGCGGTTACGTTACACCGCTCAAGCGGGGCGCATCCGAACCGGCACGGTTACGTTACATCGCTCAAGCGGGGCGCATCTGAATCGGCAGGATTACGTTACATCGCTCAAGCGGGGCGCATCCGAATCAGCACGGTTACGTTACATCGCTCAAGGGGGGCTTCATCCGAATCGGATGAAAAATGAGCGCGAAAAAGTGTGACGAAATGTATGACG
This sequence comes from Coleophora flavipennella, assembly GCA_947284805.1. Taxonomy (NCBI): domain Eukaryota; kingdom Metazoa; phylum Arthropoda; class Insecta; order Lepidoptera; family Coleophoridae; genus Coleophora; species Coleophora flavipennella. The sequence continues at coordinate 12,663,937 of OX369259.1, read as the reverse complement.
TAATAAGTGTACTTATACTGTTTTGATCTCTGTCAATCTTTACCATAATACTTTGGAGGGATCAATATTTATCGTTTATTTGAGTAATTCCTTAGATTTTATTTTCCAAAATAAAGGTTTCTACATTTTTAGTGTCAGATTTCATACAAAAGTAAAAAATTCAAGTTGTTTGCAATAAAATAGAAAAAAAATATGGAATCTTGCTTAAATTGATATACGTAGAAAGAAGATTTCATTTGCTAACTAGAACCGTAATTAGTTGTTATTGGTTTTACACTAAAATACATAGAAAACCTTGGATATCGGCAAAGTGCCAAACGGACTACCGTGAGTGCAAATTACTCTCCTCTCTTGAGCTCCAGCGGATTTGATATGCTCACTGGAAAGGTATGTTAGGTTTCTCTCTAAGGTATTGCCACAGTATTATACAATAAAGCGGCTTACAGTAGCGCAAAAAAATGTACTTACGCAGAGCAACGGAAGGGTATTTACGGGGTAGCGGGCGGCGGGGCACAGACTAGCAAACTCCGCGAGTTTGCCAGGCTGACTACAGGCTAGTATGGGCTAGTACCTACGCCGGTGGCGGCATCGTGCGACAACAAAGGTGTTGCTCTACTGTAAGCCATATCGTAATACTGTGGTATTGCTGACGAAGCCAATATTGCAAGGGTCATTAATAATATCCAAAATTAATTAATGATCCTTTTCATCATTAATAGAATAATAACGAATTATTGGCGGATTATTTCAGGTGATTGATTATTAGCACAGGTTAAGCCTGGAGCAATTATTATTTTTTAGGGTTCCGTTAAAAAGCGTCGGTGGCCAAAAAGCGTCGGTGGCTAAAAAGCGTCGGTGGCTCAACCGGTAACGACTCGGTCCATCTAACCAGAGGTACCGGGTTCAAATCTGGACGGCCAATGTACCAATGAGTTTTTCAAAAACTTACGTACATATATTTACCGATTGCTTTAACGGTGAAGGAAAACATCGTGAGGAAACCTGCACACGCCTGCGAAGAAACTCGAAGGTTGTGTGTGAAGTCGACCAACCCGCACTGGGCCCGCGTGGTCGACTAAGGCCTAATCACCCTGATTCAGGGTAGGCTCGAGCCCCTCGGTGGGGACGTATATGAGCTGATATAATAAGGGTTCCGTTCACCCAACGGGTGACCAACGGGACCCTATTACTAAGCCTCCGCTGTCCGTCCGTCTGTTAGCGAGCTGTATTTCATGAACCATAATAGGTAGACAGTTGAAATTTTCACAGAATGTGTATTTCTGCTACCGCTTTAACAACAAATACTAAAAGTTACAAAAATACAAAATAAGGGGTCTCCATACAAAAGACGTGTTTTTTATACGTTTTTACGAGTATTTTTGATTTAGCTATCGTAAAAACAGTAAAAAGAGTGAAACTTAGAGTGATTATAGTATTAATACTGAAATAAAATAACAATTAATAATAAAAGTCGGCCAAGTGTATGGAGCTCGCGCTATGGAGTCCGAACTGAATGATAAAAGAGCACATTTTTGTCGCTCGCGTTGATGTCTTTTGTTTGTAATGTTTATAGGTAAAGAATATGTTTTGCAAACAGATCAAGGTAAAATTAGTTCGAATGCCGATGTAGCCAAAGAATTCGAAACTTTTTTCACAAATATTCCACTTAAAACTACTGAAGCCCTAAACTCGTCACCTATGTATGCTCAAAGGTTGCTAAAGGAAAATGTTAGTATTTGAGATCAAAAATTCTCCTTCAGAGTAATTGAACCACAAACTATTGTAAAAACTTTTAAATCTCTTAAAGTGAAAAGAACCGAAGACCTTTGGGGATTATCGGTAAGCTTAATTGATACTTTAGCGCCATATTTAGCTTGTCTTTTTAATATTAGCATTGATAGTGGCGTCTTTCCAGTTCTCATGAAGCTTAGTAAAGTGATACCTTTATATAAATCTGGTTCAAAAACTGATCCGGGCAACTACAGACCAGTTTCTGTGCTGCCAGTTCTCAGTAAAGTGTTTGAAAAGATTATGCTTAACCAAATGCTACAATATTTTACAGAAAACAAACTATTGCATAACAAACAATTTGGTTTCACGAAAGGTTGATCAACAACCGATGCAGGAGTTGCACTTATTCGCAACATTTATTTATTTGATAAGCAAATACTTACGGTATAGCTAAACGTGAAAGTTACAAAACAGAAAACAGCAGCAGGAATTTAGGATAAAAAACAAATCGAATATCTTAAAAATAAATTAATTTAATTTATGATGCCTTTGAGGAATCGCAAAATGCAATTGGAGTGTTTCGTGATTTATCTAAGGCATTTGATTGTGTTGAACACAAAACATTACTTGTGAAATTAAAGCATTACGAAGTAGAGGATGGGGCTCTCAGTCTTTTAAATTCGTATTTAGACCACAGAACACAAAAAGTAAAAGTAAATGGTATGAACTCATCTGGATCTGGAGTGAAAATGGGTGTGTCCCAGGGTTCCATATTAGGACCTTTTCTTTTCCTTGTTTACGTAAATGATTTGCCTTTTATGGTGCAACATACATACTTATCTTATTTTTTAAAGTGAATAGGAAAGAAAATGAAATTGACGAAGTAAACAACACTCTCTCAAAGATACTGAACTGGTTCACTGTGAACAAATTATTATTAAATGCTAAGAAAACAAAATATTTAAAATTTTGTATGCCGAATGTAAAAAAAGTCAATAATAGTGTGATTTTAGACAGTATTAACTTAGAATTTGTAAATACTATGGTGTTTCTTGGTATAACTTTAGATGATTCACTTCAATGGGGACCATACATTGAAACATTAGCGGGAAGGCTTAGTTCAGCTGCTTATGCCGTTAAGAAAATAATATAGTTAACAGATGTAAGTGCTGCGAGACTAGTGACTAGTAATTTTAGTTACTTCCATAGTATAATGTCTCATGGCATCTTACTGTGGGGGCATGTGGCCGATATAGAAACTATTTTCATCTTGCAGAAAGGAGCTATCCGTGCAATCTATCAGATGCGATCACGTGAGTCGTTAAAAAATTAATTTCAAAGAAATCAATATTTTAACTTTTGCTAGTCAATTTATATATGAAAATATCATGTATGTTCGTAAGAATTTGCATTTATTTCCTAGTGATAGGCATAATTTGAATTTAAGAAATGTAAATAAAATAGATATAGCCTTTTCGAGACTGAGTAAGGTTAAAAAGTCATTTGTGGGGCAGTGTATATGATTCTACAATGATATAACTAGTTTGTCAGAGAATTAATTCAAGAATCATGTCAAAAAATGCTTGTGCTATATTGTGTTATAGTGAGGATATTATAAAATAATCATCATCATCATCATATCAGCCACAAATCGTCCACTGCTGAACAAAGGCCTCCCCCAAGGATTTCCACGACGACCGATCCTGCGCTGCCCGCATCCATCGGCTTCCCGCGACCTTCACCAGGTCATCGGTCCACCGCGTGGGAGGCCTGCCTACGCTACGTTTTCCGGTGCGCGGTCGCCACTCGAGAACTTTACTGCCCCATCGGCCATCTGTTCTACGAGCTATGTGCCCTGCCCACTGCCACTTCAGTCTAGCGATTCTGTGAGCTATGTCGGTTACTTTAGTTCTCCTGCGGATCTCCTCGTTTCTGATTCGATCACGCAGAGAAACTCCGAGCATAGCACGCTCCATTGCCCTTTGGGTGACCTTGAGCCTTCTTATGAGGCCCATAGTAAGCGACCATGTCTCAGTTCCGTAAGTCATCACTGGCAACACACACTGGTCAAAGACCTTAGTCTTGAGACACTGCGGTATTTGGGACGTGAAGATATTGCGAAGCTTCCCGAACGCTGCCCAGCCGAGTTGGATTCGTCGATTGATCTCTTTCTTGAAGTTGGACCTGCCTAGCTGGACTGTTTGTCCCAGGTATACATATTCGTCAACAACTTCCAGTGTAGAGTCTCCAACCTTTAGAGGAGTGGGTGCGACACGGACATTTAACATTATTTTCGTCTTGTCCATGTTCATTTTAAGACCCACTTGTTGAGAGACCTTACTGAGG